>OX381583.1:1428333-2841666 GCA_947458855.1 Monopis laevigella | reverse complement strand
TTTTAATTAACAATATATAAGTGGTGGCCTAGTTGGTTAGACCTTGGAAAAAAAAACACTTAGGTCCCTGGTTCAAATCCCGGTGTGAACCAATGAGTTTTTAATTTTAAAAAAAAAGTACATTTGTTTGACAACATCACTATAGTGCCTCGAAGAGCACGTTAAGCTGTCGGTCCCGGTTACACTATCCCAACTTGTAAAACTGTATAGATGGGTTATTGAGTCTATTCAAAACATCGCCACGAGCTAGCCACTTGTTCGGTGTAGACTCATACCATCGGCTACGACGAGGTGGGATTAAAACCCCTCCGCTGGGTACCCTGGGGCCGTCTAGGCGGTCTAAGGCGCCGTAAGGCACCCGTGATGATATATATATATATATATAATATAATTAAGTGTACCTATGTATTATTGTCATAGTTGCTTTACGGGCGTAACAGACCGCTTAGATGGATTTAGGGTAACCAGCGAAGGGGTTTTATTTTCACCTTAATATAGCCCATGGTATTAATAGCATATATCGAACTAGTAGGAAAGAAGTCGCGGTATAGGTTTGACTTATATCTATCAATATACATTGTGTTAAAATATAATAGCTATGTATTCGTATCGTTGTTTCTGTTACATATTCGAATAGTACAAGTCTAGAGCTTAGTTTGTGACCTTCAGCCATATTGTTTCTTTTAAATTTTACGTTAATTGTCAAAAGAACGAAATTCTTTAACTACAATTGTCACCACATGAAATGCTAAATACTGGTCAAGGTAAAAGCATCTGTAAAACAAGGGAATTAATATTAAATTATAGTTTTATTAATACCTATATGGAATACTATTTATTTTATCTTCTATATCATATAAACTTTTTTTTTTTTTTTTGCATACTAACCCCATTTTCATCTCTCATTTTTGTGTGAATACTAACCAATGTGTGTTTTTATTTAATTTTGATTTTTAGAATACTCAAATGTTCAACTTTGAGTTTTTGGCAATTGACAATCATTGGCGTGTATATCAACAGCCCTCTCATTAACCGTCAACTCGGAGTACTATAATCCCTATATAACAACAAGCCATAAAGAAGACAACTACTAAGAAGACTAGTACTCTTAAATATGTGAAGACTTGAACACTCAAACACTACTTGTCAGTGGCTAAATTATCGCACCAGAAAAAGCCATAGAAAAAGCCGAGAAAAAAAAAAAAAAAAAAACAAGGGAATAAAGTAGATGCCTTTTTTTGTTATTGTTGTTGCTGATTGTTCATGTAATTTTACCTGTGTGAGGTGTGAGTGTGTTTAAACAAATATTGCATGATGTTATTTAATATTGAATCTTATAATAAAAACTATAAACCAGTTCACGATGTTCATAAGATAATGTATGGAGTCAATATTAAAATAATAAAATAGTCCTGAGAGTAGTAAACTGAACTGGCAGTCGGTATTCATGTATTATAGAACGGGTTAAGGGTTCTGCTGTCGCCTTGACTCCCATTGCATACAAACGTACTTCCAATATTACAACTTGGTTGTTTGTTAGTCTAAGCTCAATTGTTATTTTTATGTTGGTACCTATTTGTGCGTAAAAAAAATATTTTTGTTGTAATCAATATGTTTGTATTGTTATTAGAACAGTTTATTTTTACTGATTAACTTTTTTTATTGGAGCACGACATATGACTTTGTCACACATCTACCTGGTAGTGAGCAGACCTACAAAGTCCATGAATGGAGTCAATCAATAATTGTTCTTAAACAATATTAATCGCTCGCACTATGCCGGCTAAATGATGTGATTACGAAATGGGGGGCAACAATGACGTACTGCATTATGAGTATATTTTAATATATTCGCTGCCTTATCGTCAATTCAGCTACCCATTTCGTAACCGCATCCTGAATGGAGACTACCACCCCGAGAAGAAATCGATGCAGTAGTGTTCTAAAATAAAACATCACAGATTAATAAAAGATTAATAAATACAATGACCGACAAAAATATTATTTTAATTCTATAACAAAAATTAATTAAGAAATACTGAAAGTGCGAAAGCTTATTTTAAATGGCGAACGCAGACTTCGCAGTTGCGAATACAAATACAACAATTTTAAAATATCTACCCTATATCAAATAAAATATTACAAGATAAATGTTGATTATTCGGAACTCCTGATTGCGCCTGCGGTTAAAAAGCAATCGGTTTCATACAATAAACGGACCAGACACAAACTTAATGAACCCAAATCGAGTGGCCCAGGTAAACATAGCCTTTCATAGCCAAATTTGCATGCAACGCGTACACGAAGTCATCTGGCAATTAGTTAGCCAAACGCACAAATTTCTTAGCCAAACACGCGAGCGGGATTTGCCAACTGGCTGCCACAAATTATAAAACAAATTCGATAATGAATTGGGAAAACAAAACGGGACCAATGTAATGTTTTGGAGTTCTGAATGTTTGTGGAATACTAAACAGTTCGTCAGTCAATAAACGGATTTAACCAATTCTATCATTTATATGTTTTTGTTACATTTTATTTAATATATTAACAATATATATTACAAGGGCACATTTTTTTTAATGGAGCACGGCATGTGACTTTGTATATTCCTGATGTTAAGCAGACCTACAAAGTGGCGACATGGACGTATGTGCATTACTTACGAGTCTATTTTAATATCCACGCTGCTTTATCGTTAAATTAATCGCCGTTTCGTAACTGCACCGTGAAAAGAGACTACCCTCTTGACAAGAAATCGAAGCAGTAGTCTCCGGAAAACCGGTGAGCCCACATACTATAACCGAAACATGACATTAACTTAATATTTTTCATACTTTCATACAACTTAATATAGAAATTAAACGCGCAGAGGAATGGCAATAAAATTATGTTGTTATAAAAAAATACTACGCATGCTACTCGTACATATAGCCAACTAGTGTAGGTTGGTAGGCGCATGCATCATTTATTTTTATAAAGGTGAAAATCTGTCATTATTTCTAAAAATAAGTCCTAAATATAAAAAAAAAATCAATATTTAAATGGTCATGTCATGCTAAATAATTGAGTAATAGTTTTTATCTTTTTAAACTTAATTCTTAGTTAACTTCTTGGATAACAGACAAAAACCTATAAACCTCAATATTATAACTTCCCCAAGCCCGCCATAATGTAAGGGTACATTACAATATTAATCTCAGATATAATTTCCTCTGCGGCCGCGAGAGGGATGAAGACTAATAGCATATTGTGACCTTGTGGCGACGTCATGATGTCATCACTCATGACGTCATAGCAAGGAAATAAACCTCATCTATCAGCTTTGGGCTAAACGATTGGAAAATTGGCATATCTATCAAAATTATTAATGTCCCAGGTTAATGGAACTTTTTTTTTGGCGCATGGCTTATTTCTGATTTCACAAAGTCCACGAATGAAGATCACCAATCTTATGAAAAACAGTTCTAGTAACTGCGGCTACGAAACTGGCAACAAAAAAAAAATATTTGGGTCAGAATAGAATAATCAGTACAGTACTGCAGTTACAAAACAAGCGGCTGGTTTGATGATGATATTATTAGGGTGAACAAATTAATCTTATTTGTTGCCCGTTTCATAGCCTCATTTATCAGAACTGTTTTTGATAAGATTAATCCTTATATATTTGTCATCTAATTGTTTAGAATATTTTATAATAAATAAATACCATCACAGGTGCCTTTTTGGCTCCCGCACCACCCAGCGGAGGGATTAACCCGTCCTCATTTCGCCGATGGTATTCGGAGGCAACACCCACACCGCAACAAGCTCGCCACTTGTTAGGTGAATATTTTATAGAATTAACAATATTATCTATAAGTACAATATCTTACCAAGTCGCATGTTTTATAAATCTTCTAAAACCAAGAACGTTTATTACCTGTAACAAAATTAATATATTAAAAAATAAACAATTTTGATTGACATTTCCCTAATTTAGTCTAAAAAAACAGTACCTATCACTTAAATAACAAAAACTCTGTACCTAATTCACTCCAGCTTCCAAGTCAGTGTAATAAACTCCATTCATTCATTCACTTTTCTCTCACCCTTAATATTGCAAGTCGAAAAAAAATTTTATAGTAAAAATAATTCAAAACCTCGAGTTGAAAGAAGCTGGGTTTACATTCAGGGCTAGATTGCATTCAAACGAGGTGCTTTACAAGGAATTCTCGCCACTTTACCTTTGGGTAGGTAGATATGCAGTAGTACTGAAGTGCCTGGGTGCAGGCTTAGGGCTAAAACAGTGCTTGTACTATGTGTAAGTACCATAGTGCATTTATGAGGATCCCTCGTAGTATAATATAGTTGGATTCACAAGTCACGAGACTTGAAATTTTTTATTTGTTTTTATTTTTATGTGTTTACAAGAAAAAATATTATTAAATGCTTTTTTTTTTGAGGGTTTTTGGAAGTTTTTTATTAGTATTACAGAAATTTAAATAACAAGCAAAATTAAGGACACTGCATTCGTAATCGCGAACTCTGCGTTCTCCATACAAAATGAGCTTTCGCACTTCCAGTAATATGAATGAATGATTCTTTATTCACGGAATAAGGTTTACATAAGTTGTTTTACAAATTTTTAGGATCTCTTACTCCACCATTTGTGGTATGTGAATATATTTTTGTAGGTACATTGTTATTTATCTACTTATAAAAATTTACACTATCATTATATAAAAATAAAATAATTTGTTAACATTATTAAAACCACAAACACACGAGATTACAACAAAAAGAGAATGCCACAATAATATTTGACTAGATGTATAAAAGATCATGCATACTTGGTATTAAAAAACTCTGCCAAATTGTAAAATCATTCTCGTGCAGCCAGTTTAGGAGGAATACTCGATTACTGTTTGTCGCACAATTAAAATAATATTTTTGTCGGTCATTGTATTTATTAATCTTTCTGTGTTGGACTTTTTTTCAAAATCAAACAAAAATCATTTTTAATATTATAATACAATTAATATTTATTACCCACTACCAAAAGATTTTTGCTTACGAACATGATAAATATAATTGAACTTGGACTAACAGTCGAGTTGTAATATTAGAAGTACGTTTGTATGTACGTCAAGTCGACTACAGGCCCCTTAACAGTTGCCTTTCAAGAAAGATGTGCAATGTGCATGCTGTTATGCAAACTTTACAATGCCTGACTGAAATATATATTTTTTTATTAATTTATTTTTTCCTGTAAAAAAATCTTGATATTATAATAAATTTTAAAGATATATTTATGCCAACAACCAGTGTTTTTATAACTTTTTCTAATTGAGGATTATTTCTCAGTGTAGGTAATTATGTATGTTCGTTTATTTATTTATTGAACATTCATTCTCTATACCAAATTGTGAAACTGTTAGATATAAACCTTATATATTGAGTCTATCCAAACTGCAACTTGTTAGGTTTTTAAAGGCCGTCTAGGTGGTCTCGGGCGACGTAAGCCATGATAGTACACTATTGGGCCTAGCATAATCACATCGATTTAGTTTCACAGTCGATAAAATGCAGTTTATAAATGAACATTCATTTATAAAATCGATATGCATGAATCGATTTTGTCGATGTATCGAGTCTATCGATGCTGTTGTGATAAGGCCCGTGCACTTAATTTACCTAATGTATAATGTTCAAAGCCGATATATATATGTATTATTAAGTACCCCTTAAGTTACTATAAAACAGATAACAGTTTGGATGCCTACTCTATTATTTGACACAAATACCCACTTCCCGTAATTAAGGGTACCTATTCAGAGAAGCAATTAAGTTACATCACTCACAGGCAAGGCAGCATGCGGGCGATTTCCTGACGCCAAAACCCAACGTCACACGGTGTTCGACTACCGAAATCAAACTCAAGATGATCGATCGTTTGCAACTACAATCGAATTCGGTCTCAGAGAATCGTACGTAATCGTCTATTTGGTTTTATGTGATTGTGTGTTCTAAGCTTTAGGCATAGAGTTTAGTTTGATTTGTTATGTGATTTGTATAGTAGGCTTTATGGAGTAAAAGCTTGGTTGGTGCTTAAGTGGTAGCTAAAACGTCCTCGATATTGAGAAGGTATTCTTGTATTAGGTTAGGGGAGTTGAGACGTTATTGTTAAAAAAAATGCTATTATTTACATATTATTGAGCTACATAGGTTTATAGATGGGTTATTGAGTCTATCCAAAAACATTGCGACGAGCTAGCCACTTGTTCGGTGTAGATACCATACCATACCATCGGCTACGACGAGGTGGGATTTAAAACCCCTCCGCTGGGTACCCTGAGGCCGTCTAGGCGGTCTCGGGCGCCGTAAGGCACCCGTGAAGATATATATTTATTTATTTATATATTCAGAAGATTTACAGTAAACTTGACTTAAGTAAATTTCACATAATATAACAACTATAAACTATTAATATCTTCACAACATAATTTCAGAAAAAATAAATAAAAAAAAAAAAAAACAAAGTTATTTATGCAAGCCAAAAGAAACTTAAACAATTTATATTATATATAATAAGAATTACAAAACTATATAGTAAAATAAAAACAAAAAACATATATACATACTATTAGCTACATTTGTTATATTTAGTATTGAGCTACATTTGTTTAGCTGTCGGTCCCGGGTACCAACTTGTGACATTGTTTATCGATGAGTGAGTCTATTCAAAACATCGCGACGACCAAGCTTGTTTAGACTTGTTCGGTGTAGACACATCGGCTACAACGAGGTGGGATTCAAAACCCCTCTGCTGGGTTTTTTTTTATCCCTAGGGCCGTCTAGGCGGTCTCGGGCGCCGTAAGGCTCCCGTGATGATATGTATGTATGTAATATTGAGCTACTAGAACTACTCTGATTGGGGTTAGAACTACTATGGTGGGAGTTGGCACTACCAGAGCAAGAGTTTCTATAAAAGAACCCGATTAAACAATAGTATACTTACTTACAACAAATATATAGTTACATCTGTGTCTTTGTAGCCTAATGATTACGGTGTTGCTGTTGAACCCGAAGGTCGTAGGTTCATTCTCAATCTAGTCAAAATAAAATGAAAAACGTTTACGCAGTTTTTCATGGTCTGGGTTTTTATAATATATAATTGTTGGCAACATCGAGACACTTGCCAAATCGAGATGGAAAGGCACGGGTCTATGAGGGATGACAGTTAGAGAATAGTCAGTCGAAGGCCGAACATGTTTAATTATATTATTTATATCAGTGATTAAGTTAGTTTATTAGTGTAATAGCAATTAGCTATGCTTGAAATACTTGTTAAAAGTGCATAAATATATAGGGTGCATTCTTAACATAATATACTCTTAACATAATATGCATTAGTTTTGTTATTTCTAGTACAGATACTTAACCTAAAACTTACCTTTTGGTAAATCATGTCCAAATGACCGAACTAATTACTGGTCTGTCTCAAAAGATGACAATTTTAATTTCGGCAAAATATTTCTTTGGGATATTTATTTACTGCACATTCAATATGTAACACAAAATACCTATTTTATTTGTAAATAACCTTTAAGCTAGGTTTAGGCAAATACACATTTTGCCACAGACTTTTCATATTTTTTTAAAAGCGGCCCGAGCCTAGTGGCTGATAACAATAGTTAAGCAAATGACAACAAGGCCGGACCTGGGATGGGTCACCGCCGTTTAAACGCCAAAAAGGCACCCGTGATGGTATTTTATTTACTTTTCATCCTGGATAAAGAATTCAAGACACAAAAAAATAAGTGTAAGGCATTTTATCACAGTCAAAATAAATAAATTTGTCACTAAACCCAAAGATAGTATCTGTCAAATTTAAACGTTTACCATTCATTTACTAATGTTACGCAAGCAAGTGGCACATACGACAGTTTGTAACGTGTGGTGCATTCCGACCATTTATCTCTATTACTTACTGGCTCTCCAAAAGAAAAGTAACGTAAGTAATAAATAAGATAAAATTTCCCCAATTAGTTGCTTTACTATCAAATTAATAGTGTAATTACCCCTAAGTAATAGGATGCTAGAAAGTAGGTGGATATTAATGTATTTTTTTCTTAATATTTTTTAAGGCAAAGGTATTTTTTGTTTAAAGGCATGTTACTTTGTATCTACCTGATGGTAAGAAGACCTACAAAGCCCATGAATGGGGTCGATCATTAGATTGCCGTGCTATATAAAAAAAAACAATGAAACAAAGATAGTATAGAAAAGATCTAAGTTTACAAGTTATATATAAAGATGTTCTCCTTCCAATTTATAGGACAGAATTTTGTTACGTTAGGTTAAGGTATCATAATTTTCGCGCAAGAGCCATGCAACTTGCATTAGCTTGCATGATCCAAGTTTACGAGCCAGTGATCTCTTACCTATCGGACTTTCAGAAGTTTTAGAGATCTGGGTCGACTCTCAACAGTTTTACCGTGACGTTCCCCAACTAGTTTATAAAATATACAGAGTAAAATATACAGAATTAAACAATTATAGCATCTTCAAAATAAAGTTGAACATTAAAAGAAACAAAAGTAAACTGTGGCTTGTTCATTAAAAATCAAATGTCTTAAAAACTTAAGTGGCAATTGGAGTTAATTAAAGGGTTAGGGAAGATAAAATCCTTCTAATTTTAACCGAAAACCATTACAGATAAGGCCAGATAATATATGTTTTTTTTTGTATCAGATTCACTTACGACAGTATACACTGCATAATACCATGTTTTCTTTAAGACAAAATAGTTAACAATTAGTTCAAAAATATAACTTATTGTGTATCTTTAATACATATATCGCCTTATTCATAAAAACTTTATACTTATGTAGAACGTTTTAGTTAAAACGGTATTTCGTCTCTTTCTTATCAATGACAATCACCTTTGACAGAAAAGAGATTTAATAAAACACAATTTTAACTGAAATATTCTATAAAGAATTTATAAATAAGAGGTATAAAATGCAACGTCTATCAAGTTGCTTAACTCGAGGACCACTAATCCGATTTTCGTATTTTTTTTTTATTATGATGTTTTTTTCTGCATAGGTTAAATATTGTAACGTTAGCAATTTTCGGCAAGAGCTGAAATCACTATGAATCGAATCGGGCTCAAAAGTTTTAGTGATCTACACCTGCTATCAACAGCTTCTACTAATATTAATAAGTATTATAAATAAATAAATACCATCACGGATGCCTATTTGGCTCCCGAGAACCGTTTAAACGGCCTCAGGGTCCCAGCGGAGGGATTAACCCATCCTCATTTCGCCGATGGTATTCGGAGGCAACACCTAACAAGTGGCGAGCTTGTTGCGGTGTTTATGATGAAATAGCCTCGTTGTATAAAGCGGTCACCCATCCCAGGCCGGTCTTGTTGTCATCTGCTTAACCTTGCTATCAGTTGCGCAGTGACTTAACCACTAGGCTGGGGCAGCTTTAATAAGTATTATAGTAAATATTAAAAAAAATAACTGTAAAGTGATTAATCTGCAGTTGATATGTTATACAAATAGCAAACAATTATAGTATATTTGGGCCATTGTGGGTAGAGACTATGGGCTCATGGGGCCCAAATACATTTTTTTTTAATCATTAGATCTACTATAAGAGGTATACCTCTTTCAAAGATTAAACTTGATTATTCAGAGAGTTATACATAAGACTTCGTCCGCGTGAAACAGTTATTTTTTTATCATACAACTTTCATCCCCTATTTTATCCCCTTGGGGGTAGAATTTATCAAAATCCTTTCTTAGCGGATGCCTACGTCATAACATCTACCTGCATGCCAAATTTCAGCCCGATCCGTCCAGTGGTTTGGGCTGTGCGTTGATAGATCACTATGTCAGTCAGTCAGTCACCTTTGAGTTATATATATTTAGATAGCTTTTTTTTTTTTTTAGGCAAGAATTTTTAATTATTATTTTTATTAGTTTAATTTGTGTGAGATAATAAATATATTTTTATACATAAAACACTTTACGCGAGATAGTTTCACTTCAAAAGAATGTGGTAATTTTAACCGCGATTAGGTAAAGCGTGGGTTAAAGAAAGTTAACCATTTGTTAAAACATTATATCCACTTTGTGTCATATGACAGCGCATTAATAGACTGCTGGTACTGTGTTGTTATTTATAACTATTTTGTCCCAGTTTATTGGAGTTTATTAGGTTTAAATCAAGATAACTTATGCATTCCATTTTTTAGGGAAAGGGAAAATCTTGTTCGTTATTGTGAAAGTCTATGATAGCAGTTGTCTATGGATAGTTATTTGAATAATTTGTTACTTTTTTATGAAGGTTGTAAAATTTTATAACATTATTAAGTAGTATGCCAAATATTTAGTATTTAAAAATATTTAGTTAAATATTTAGTATGCTATGTATTACAGATCATTTGGAAATTGGGAGAAAATTTCTTTATTTTATTAAAAATAATAAATTGGGTACTTAACATGTTTTTATATTATATATTACCTACCTCGTTGAATAGTAAATACTGAATAATGACATAACTACTTTAAAAAAAAGAGAGAGAATGTTGATCGACACATGATCGCTTTGGTATTTTTTTTAAATAAAGCACGGCATGCAACTTTGTATCTACCTGATGTTAAGCAGACCTACAAAGTTCATGAACGGGGTTTATCAATAGGTACATTGTTGTTTAACAATGTTGATCGCTCCCACTATGTCGGCTAAATGATGCGAATAGGAAATGGGAGGCGACACGGACGTATTCGAATTTCGAGTAAATTTTAATATCCTTGCTCTTTTAGCTTCGAATCAAGTCGCTATATCTTATGGGTAGAGATAAGATTCCTTTATAAAAAGACGATAAAGATATTATTTAAAAAATATAAACCATACTACAACACCTAAACCAATTTGTGTAATTTTTAACAATTTTATTGAATAACTAAAGTTTCAGCCGTCATTCATAATTTCATAACCAATTTAATTTGAATTGTGTGTTACGAAAATGCAGAAAATTTTCGAGGTTAACGCAGCTTTCGTCTGCGAACTATGAGCTGGCAACATTATTTATTATCCGCTCATAATGGCCATATCCGCTGCATTTAGCGCAGTGCCAAGCCGTTATTTGTGAAGTACAGCCTTAAATTATTAAAATTTTGATTCACTTTATGCCAGAACTTGGAAATAAACACGGATATGAGCGTTTGTTAATTATTTTTTAACTGTCTCCACGTCTTTGTTGTTGGTTCTTGTATTGGAAAAAAATGTCCCATAGATTGTAATTCTATATACACAAAATGGATTCCCACGGAGCCTTGTATACCTGGCCGATTTTTTGCCTATAGGTAAATATGAACTAAACTGGGTTATAAAGTAACACCGAATTGTAAAGGTTTTACAGCTAATTAAATTAAATTTAAAGTAAAGGCAAAAGGAGTATATGAGATATATAGGATTTTCTAAGTAGTGTAGTAATGTCACTTGATTGGTCAATTTAGACAGTTGACACGTGTTTCACTAAGTTTTTGGCACTTTATTTTTGATGTATTGGATTGGGCCCATCTTTACATCAATAAATTTTCAATAGTAATAAACTTTTTAAGATACATTCAGTCGTACGCCGGGTTGCGCCGTTGGCGGTACCCGGAGGTCGTGGGTTCGATTCCCACTCATGACAAAATAAGTATGTTTTTCTCATGAAGGTAAAAACCGTGCCCGTCCGCGGGGCGCGTTTTTTTAGCTTCATGGTTTTTCTGAACAGTTTTGCCTTAGTCTCGGTGTTTATAAAATATAATAAGTATTAGTAGCGTTGTCCCTGTTACACATAGTATTTTGTGACCAGGGCAAAAAAAAGTAAGATGATAGCAACAATCAATGTGGCTCTGCCTACCCCTTAAGAAATATAACGTAAATATAAAAAATAGGTACTATACCAGTTATTGTATACTTGTTACTTTAACTAACTGCGATACCGGTCGATACTCGATAATCTTTGTCGTTCGTCTGATAACGAAACGCTCGATAACCGATAACGAATTGTGTTAGAAAAATATTTATATTAGAAGTGGCGAAATAATGTTTGTATAATGCATCATAGTCGTAGTGCGACAAACTGCGTTGTTAATTTTACACGTGGAGTGGCAAATGCGACATACTTTCTTTTTAATTGGGTAAATATTTATTTACAAATCGTAATGTAATATATTATAGCGTGGGAATGTTTTTATTTTGTACATACTTTAATATTTTTTGTTTTTTTTTTTAGTTTTTCTCAAATTTTTTTTTTTTTTATGCTAACACTTACTTTTTACCTTTATTATTATTTTTTTTAATTGGAGCACAGCATGTGATTTTGAACTACCTGGTAGACCTACAAAGTCCACGAATGGGGTCATTCAATAATTGTTCTTAAAGAAGATTGATTGCTCCCACTATGCCGGCTAAAGATGCGATTACGAATTGGGCGGCGACAAACACGAAATGCATTATCATCAATTCAACCACCTATTTCGTAACCGCACCGTGAAAGGAGACTACCCCCTCGACAAGAAATCGATGTAGTAATCCCCTGAAAACAGAAACATGAGACTAGGTTTTTGCATCTGAATGGGTCAGTCGGTGGGCCTAGCGACCTAACCAAATCCTAAAAGTAAATTAACACAAAATACAATATTAGACCTCGTATATTTCGTCATAAAAGGTGCCTTCAAATCTCCGAGTTGATTCCTGTTAACACATATCGAACAATAAGCCCGTTGTAGCCAGATCCCGGGGCTGGCTGTACGTAAATATTTTTATCTTTTATTAAAGTAAACATTGCCTGTACGTGCATTTTATAGAGGGTGAGCTTTTTAGAAGTACTTACTATATTGTAGAGACGCGATGTTCTGTTATATTTCGGATTTAGGTCTTTGTACTGTGCTCTATATTATTTTTTACACATGCTGTACAAGGATGTAAACATTTTAGATAAGTTTATTATACTATTGAAGTTAATTAAAATTTAATTATAAAAAAAAACTGTAAGTTCTTTTATTTATAACATAAGTACCTACTTAATTAGGGTCTTTTATATTTTTATTTTATAAATTAACGGTGAATGAAATAAATTCTGCTCTATTTAAATTTTTTTCAGGTTTAGTGGAAACCTGGTAAAAAATGTGTTGTCAGTCTTGTTCCATATGAATGTGACAGGGACAAAACAGAGGTCTAGCTAGCTTTGTTTAATCGAAACTTTTGACTTTATCTTTGTTATCCTGTATAGGTAAAATAGCTTTATAGAATATCCTGGCCCGTACTCCAACTCTTAGAACAGTACTGTTTAACAGTTATTTATATTTTTTTGTAATATTGCAAAAAAAAAATCCGTGCTTAAAGTAAGCTAAGCTAAGAGCTATTATAAAAATATCTAAGCAATGGTTAAACAAAAGTGATCTGACACATTAGCCGTCACTGCTTTAGAAAAAATAACAAATGATAAATAAATAAATACCATCACGAGTGCCTTATTAGCTCTCAAGAACCGTTTAAACGGTCTCAGGGTACCCAGCGGAGAGATTTACCCGTCCTCATTTCGCAGATGGTATTCGGACGCATCACCTAACAACTGGCGAGCTCATTGCGGTGTTTATGATGTTATCGCCTCGTTTTATAAAGCGGTCACCCATCTCAGGTCATCTGCGTAACCTTATTATCAGTTGTGTAGTAACTTAACCAATAGGCTTGGGCCACTTAAAAAAAAAAAATACACAATTATTATTTTTGCATCATACTGTATTTATATAAGAGGAAGAATGAAGTAAGGAAACAGCACAAGCACTATAGCTGTTTATCCGCTGCATAAATCCTAAAGCAGAACCTTTTCACAGTTTATTTTTCCTGTTTTAGAATGGTCGTGATTTTATTTTACATTTGGAGTCTCTAGGATCCCGATAAACGCGCAGATGTGGAGTTAGAATTGGAGAACGGCACTGTAAACCTACTATCTCTACCTTGCGCCGAGAATCCTAGAATATTTTGTATGATTTGGTTTTTTGAATTTAGAAGTAGTTGTTAGGTTTAAGGTTTATTTACATTTAGTTAGTGTTGTTTTATAAAACTGTTTAAATGGCGTTGAAGGTGAGTTTATTTTGGTGAAACAAAAACCATCGGTTTTTAGAATTTTGATTAAATTATTCCATGATTAAAATTACTTAACAAGGCAAATTTTGATTAAAAATTAACTTGACGTGATATTCTTCAAATTGTGTGTCTTCTTAACTAATTTGGTCATAAAATAATAATAATAAATTTAATCATGATTCAAAAAACTGGGTGTACTCAAGTGTATTTTGAAGATTAATTTATTTTAGTTTAAAAACTTTACATAAATTACAAAGGCTGACTTAAAACAACGATGTTTATTGTATAGTTGGTGTAGTGTAACTTAAACCGACATCTTAACGTACTCTCCGATTTTTTTAGATTAAAAACTGTCCTAACATTTAGTTTTCAAAAACCCTTGAACCAAAAATTGCCTTTTAGTGTTTTTTAAAGTCTATTTAAAAAAGGTTTTTAATAATTTTGCTATACTTAAGTAAATTGAAATATTTATGATTTCAACAATGACAATTTAATAAACGACGTTTGAGGTCAAAAATTATTACAATTCATTGAACAATTACCTTGTAAAGGTTTTATAGTAACAACTCTGTCAAATAGGACAACAATTTCAATGAAAAAGCTAAATTTTGCGGTCAACCTCACTTTGATTTCACTCAACCACATTGGCAGTATAAAGTGAGAGCGGTTTTATTTATTCATATTTATAAAACCGTTCCCATATGTTGTGCTTAACAATGTAGTATTTATTACATACTCTTTTCTCTGTTATATATATACATACATAACAAGATAGCGTGGTGGCCGAGTTGGTTAGACCTTGGACTTAAAACACTTATTTCCCTGGTTCGAAACCCGGTATACGTGCCAATGAGTTTTTAATTAAAAAAAATATGTAAGTACATTTGTTTGACAACATCACTATAGTGCCTCGGAAAGCACGTTAAGCTGTCGGTCCCGGTTTCACTACACCAACTTGTGAAACTGTTTAAAGATAGGATATTGAGTCTATTCAAAAATTCGCGACGAGCTAGCCACATGTTCGGTGTAGACATACCATCGGCTACGACGAGGTGGGATTAAACACCCCTCCGCTGGGTACCCTGAGGCCGTCTAGGCGGTCTCGGCGCCGTAAGGCACCCATGATAATATATAACAAGAGAAATAGAGTATAGTTTTATACTCCAGAATGACACAGTAAGGGGGCAAAATGCAAAATAAAAATCAGAAATCTAGATCTTAGATTATGAGAATACCTCAAAACCAACAAAAAAAAAAAAAAAAAAATGTACCTAAGTAATACTAATAATACAAGATATTTACAAGTACTATTCGTACTTTTCAGTAGGATAAGAGTATACTTGTATATATATATATATATATCTTCACGGGTGCCTTACGACGCCCGAGACCGCCTAGACGGCCCCAGGGTACCCAGCGGAGGGGTTTTAATCCCACCTCGTCGTAGCCGATGGTATGAGTCTACACTGAACAAGTAGCTCGTCGCGATGTTTTGGATAGACTCAATAACCCATCTATAAACAGTTTCACAAGTTGGTATAGTGAAACCGGGCCGACAGCTTAACGTGCTCTCCGAGGCACTATAGTGGTGTTGTCAAACAAATGTACATATTTTTTTTTTTTGAGTATACTTGTATTATCATATTTATTGCTTTATTTTTATATGTACACACTAATAAGGTATTACTTGAGGGGGAGGCAGTAATTTTTATTCCCAGTCTAGTTATAATGTACTAGACTAGACTGGGTTTTTTATTACTTATTAGTATGTACATATAAAATTAAAGCAGAGTGTAATTAAATAAATCATTGAATAAAATAGAAAAAAAAAAAAATTGTATAAAATTATACACATTTTTTTTCCATTAATTCCTCTAAGGCCGCGCAGGTGCCGAGAACTGCAGCCGCATTGCCTCTTTGAATTTCCTTTATTATATTTTAAAATCCTCGATGTTTAGATTAACAGGTGTTTTTTTTTATTGAAATCGATGGTCGATCAATACATTGTTGTTTAACAACATTGATCGCTCCCACTATGCCGGCCAAATTAAACGGTTACGAAATGGGCGGTGACAAACACGTATTAGCAAACGTGTATGAGTTTTACACTGTCCCATATAATATTTCACCATAGACAACAAATAGCTAAACAAAAGGAGACTGCTAAGTAACCTAGTACATTTCGCATTCACGTTCTCGCCGTAAAGTAGCGTAAGTACCACATACGACGCATTGTACGATGTAAGCTTCGTAGTTCAAAAATAGGCTTTAATACTAGAGGATAAAGTTTAGGTATTATTTTTGGGTATGGGTGGTTGTAACAGCACGTGTTAAGGCAAGGCTGGAAAGTTCTTTGTTTACGTGAGCCGAGCAAATTGGCGCGGGAGTACGTGATGTCGCTGAATAGTTCAGGCTGTTCGGTGCCTACCTACGAGTATCGGTTCTTTGAACAAGTACGTACTAGGTACACGGAACGTATTGTTTTGAAGGCGCTACTTTAGAAAATAATACTGTTTTAGCGTAAAATAGCTGATTTCATTTTAGTTATTTAATACTTAAATGTGGTGACCGAGTTGGTTAGACCTTGGACTTAAAAACACTTAGGTCCCTGGTTCGAATCCCGGTGTGTACCAATGAGTTTTTAATTAAAAAAAATATGTACATTTGTTTGACAACACCACTATAGTGCCTCGGAGAGCACGTTAAGCTGTCGGTCCCGGTTTCACTGTACCAACTTGTGAACTATATACGATGGATTATTGAGTCTATTCAAAACATCGCGACGAGCTAGCCACTTGTTCGGTGTAGACTCATACCATCGGCTACGACGAGGTGGGATTAAAACCCCTCCGCTGGGTACCTGGGGCCGTCTAGGCGGTCTCGGGCGCCGTAAGGCACCCGTGATGATGTTGATGATTAAATGTGGTATAAATTAATAAAGCGAACACGTACTATAGAGGTAGGTACTAGAGGTAACTTGTTGCATAATTAAGTTTTACAACTTTTAACTTTTGACATTTTTGTTTGTTGCATAAATGTGAAGGTCTCATTTTTTTATCTTCATTGTATTACATAAAACGTTTTGCTTAGTAGGTACCTAGTTGCTTGAATTAATATTTACTTAGGGCCGATTCAACCAAGACGGTATAACTTATACTAAGATTAGTAAACTCAAATCACGATACAAATAATTATTCTGAGTATTAATAATTTAAATTAGACTCATACCATCGGCTACGACGAGGTGGGATTAAAAACCCCTCCGCTGGGTACCCTGGGGCCGTCTAGGCGGTCTCGGGCGCCGTAAGGCACCCGTGAAGATATATATATATATATATATATATAATAATTTAATCTATGAATAAATATTTGTATGAAATTTGACATTAGGACTGAGGATAGCCTCAGTATAAGTTCGAATTGGCCCTTAATTGACTAAAGAATCAATTTTATTTACTAAAAATATTAGAGATGAAACGGATATCCGGTAACTATCCGGTATCCGGCCTTGTTTTCACTATCCGGCCGGATACCGGATAGTAATTCAATATCCTGCCGGATTCCGGATAGTAAAATTTAAAAAAATATCATTACTTTACATAGGTAAATCATACAATATAATAAGTTATAGTTTATTTTTATAATTGCACATAATTTTTTTTTATTATAATTTAGTACTCAGAATTAACAAGTGGCAAATTGTGGTGAATGAATACCAAATTTTCCACATATGTTGGTAAGAGGCGACTCCACTTAACTTCGTATACCAGACCAGCTTCTGACAAAACACCCGAACGCGCCCGAATATTAACAATTTCGTTCACCGCGCCTATATTCAAATCAAATGGTTGCATCATGTCAAGGGCCGAATATTCGGCGGCCGGATATCCGGCTATCCGGCCTCGCAGCTTGCCGAATAACCGGTATCCGGTATCCGGCCAAACCACTATCCGTTTCATCTCTAAAAAATATACCGTTTCTGTTGAACCAATACTGTAATAGAATCAGTGTCGAGTGTCAGTGCATATTTTGTTTGTATTTTATTGGAACACGTCATGTGACTTTGTAAGCAGAACTACAAAGTCCATGAATGGGATCGATTAATTAATACATTGTTGTTTAACCGCATTGGTAGTTCCCACTTTAATCTAAATGATGACGAAAAGAGTAATTTGTATTTATACAAATTACTCTTTTAAGGCTCTTATAAGAGTCTATTTTAATATCCTCAACGCCAAATAAATAGCCCGTTTCGTAACCGCACCCAGAAAGGAGACTACCACCTCGACAAGAAATCGTCGCAGAAGGTCCTGAAAATCGGTGAACCCACAGACTAACGGAACATGACTAGGTCACTTGACAGTTTTTGCATTAGAAACAGATGGACAGATCGAAAAAATCAGACGCCTAAAAACTTTACGGTTATAGAAAAAGTGTCGTGTGTTAGTGTGCTTAGTTTTTGTCCGTATTTTAAAATCTATCGACAGGTTTAGAATTCTTTTACAAAAGAACCAGGTAGGTAACTTTGCCTTCAAATTTATGGCAACATGATCTTTGATGCTTCACCAAAAGTGATTATTTTTTTGGTCGAATTTGCACAAATAAATGGCACGGGGCAAAAAATCGGCATTGCAGATAGGCTTAAGGTTCTATCCTACATAATAAAACCAAGGCCACTGAACTCAAGCCATTACCCACAGGTCGGCTTTGGTCCCCAATATTGGGTGCCACCGTAAATTTACGAGCAGTAACCAATAACCTACAATAACTAGTAAGTCGACAGATGTTGGCGCCCCCTGGGTTGTAACCAAAATGGTAATGGCTACAAAAAAATCGTAAAACGAACTTTTAGTTTCCGATAACTAATTTGAATTTATCGGGGATTATCTGATTTAGAAGTTTTTTTTTTTTATAAAAGCTAACATGTGACCTTGCATCTACCTGATGTTAAGCAGTATGCAATGTCTAGTAACGATAGCAACAAGGGGATGCATACATGTGCACCGCTGGTTGCCATCACTATGTCGGCTAAAGATATTAGTTAAAATGACAAAATTCGTGAGGGGTGATTGGAACTTGGTTGGCTCAGAGGTTGAGTACCTTGCTGCGAAAGCGAGGGTCGTGGGTTCGAGTCCCGCCCACCAGGATTTTTTTCTTTGCATATTTATCTTTAAAAAAATATATATAGAAAAAAATATCGAGAAATGGAAGATAAAAATAATTAATTAATCTTGCCACAGCTAATTTTCACAAATTGTCTTCAACATTATTTCATTACTTCACAAATTTTCATCAAGACAACTTTCGAAGTCTCTAAAAAGTTCCAAAGCAAAAAAGCAGAGTCAGATTGAATTTTTCGGTCGAGTCATTAATGATGTGAGTCTCGTTCGGAAATCGATCGATTAGTCATTCGAATCGACAGATGGCACTCTAATCAGGGTATAGACGATTCAAATAGTCGTTTGTGTACTCACAGTGATCCAATTAGGGAAGCTTTTTCAATCAAACTTTTAACCGATGATCAGCTTTATGAGTGGGTTTTAAAGAATTTGAATTTAGAATTGAAATATTTAAAAATGGAATAAATATTTTTAAAAGTGGAACTTTAAAACTTATAGAAAATGGTTTAAGGATGGCATTTATATTTTTATTAGTAAAATATATATATATATATATATATCTTCACGGGTGCCTTACGGCGCCCGAGACCGCCTAGACGGCCCCAGGGTACCCAGCGGAGGGGTTTTAATCCCACCTCGTCGTAGCCGATGGTATGAGTCTACACCGATCAAGTGGCTAGCTCGTCGCGATGTTTTGGATAGACTCAATAACCCATCTATAAACAGCTTTACAAGTTGCTATAGTGAAACCGGGACCGACAGCTTAACGTGCTCTCCGAGTCACTATGGTGGTGTTATAGTATATTAGGTATATTAGTAAAATGTTTGGTATAGTAGAGTCGGCAAACAAAATGCTTTTATGTATGCATAAGCGAATTCAAAACACTTATTATATTAACAAATCTTACCCTATAGATAGGGTATAGGGTAAGTTTTGATTACAACTTGGCACCTACTAGGTATGCATTATTCTAATTAAAAGAAGCTAAGAGGGAAATTAACAAAGATCGTGGGTACTCTCTGCCTACCCCTTAACAAGGAAAAGACTTAACGGTGTATATTATAGGCTTACTAATTTTAAATAAAAGAAAACACAGTAAGACGAATTAAGGATTTTTAACTGCCTATCGCTCGATATCATTTTCAACTTCAATGAAAATGATACAGGAAGGGACCAATGTCAAACACTTATTATATTAACAAATTTTACCCTATAGATAGGGTATAGGGTAAGTTTTGATTACAACTTGGCACCTACTAGGTATGCATTATTCTAATTAAAAGAAGCTAAGAGGGAAATCAGAAGTAGAATACGCAATAAAAACTCAAAAAAAATCTAAAAGCCCGGGTCCAGACCATATCACCAACGAAAGTTTAAAAACAATTACAAATGAAAATTTAACAAACTTAACTAATATATTTAACAAAATTCTAACATTCGAAATAATACCTACCCAATGGTTAAAAAGCGAAATTATACTAATTTTCAAAAAAGGAGATAAAAGCAATATTGAAAACTACCGGCCTATTAGTCTAATGTCTAATGTATATAAAATATTTTCAAAAATTATTCTAAAGAGACTAACAAATATATTAGATGAAGAGCAACCTATAGAACAGGCAGGATTTAGGGCAGCATTTTCAACAATAGACCACATTCATTCTCTCAAACAATTAATGGAAAAATGTCAAGAGTTCCGTAAACCTCTATACATAGCATTTGTGGATTACACTAAAGCGTTTGACTCCCTCGAGCACAACAACATTTGGAAAGCCCTTCATGATCAAGGTATCCATAGTAAATACATACGAATTATAAAAAACATATATGAAGGCAGCTTTTCATGTGTAAAACTAGAGCAAACTGGAGAAATTTTCCCAATTAAAAGAGGAGTCAAGCAGGGTGATCCACTATCGCCAAAGCTGTTTACGCCAGTATTGGAGGGGGTGTTCAGAAACATGGAATTGAATGAGCGTGGTATAAATATCAACGGAGAACGTTTAACCCACCTAAGATTTGCGGATGATATAGTTCTTGTATCGAGCACTTCACGCGAACTTCAGTATATGCTTCAAGAACTAACTATACAGAGCAAGAAAGTAGGCCTTAGTATAAATAAGACAAAAACAAAAATAGTTTCTAATGAAGAGCAGGTTGACATAATGATCGAAGGTGAAAAAATCGATTATGTAGAATAATATACTTACCTAGGCCAGTATATTTCTTTCAATGACCAGATTAACGAAGAAATAAAAGCTAGAACATCCAGCGCATGGAGGAGATTTTGGTCTTTGAAGGAAGTTATGAAGAACAAAAATTACCGTATGTCGGACAAAAGAAGAGTATTCAACACCTGCATTCTGCCTTGTTTGACATATGGTAGTCAAAGCTGGAACCTAAATAAAAGTAACACAAATTCTTTACAAGTTTGCCAAAGAGGAATGGAAAGAAGCATGATCGGAATTACTAGAAAAAACAGGATTAGAAATGCAGATATAAGAGTCATAACTGGAGTGGAAGATGTAAAAAGGAAAGTGGGGCTACTTAAGTGGAGATGGGCAGGACATATGATTAGGGAAAAAAGATTCAAATGGTCGAAAAAAATTACAGAATGGTATCCTAGAGATGGCACAAGAAAAAGGGGTCGTCAATTTAGAAGATGGAAGGATGATCTTAGGACAGTGGGAGGTCCAACATGGATGCGATTGGCCCACGAAAAATCCGAATGGAAAATGCTGGAGGAGGCCTTTGTCGAGAGGGCATACTGATAATACCTACCTTGTTTAGTCTGTTACCAATGTTTTTATTTTTCTACTTTTCAATATTTTTATATTTAATTTTGTTAAACTTACTTGTATTTATCAGTAAATAAAGGCTAATAAATAAATAAATAAAAAGAGGGAAATTAACAAAGATCGTGGGTACTCTCTGCCTACCCCTTAACAAGGAAAAGACTTAACGGTGTATATTATAGGCTTACTAATTTTAAATGAAAGAAAACACAGTAAGACGAATTGAGGATTTTTAACTGCCTATCGCTCGATATCATTTTCAATTTCAATCCAAATGATACAGGAAGGGACCAATGTCTAATATGACGGGACCAATTTTCGAATTAATCGCCTCGTGTTCATACAATGATGGGACCAGCAGAACGCGTTTGCTCTCAAATTATAATTGAATGTAAAGCTGAACTGACCCGGTCATCGAACTATGTATTTTGATATATTTTTTTTGAGTAAATAACTAGATTTTGATTGGTCAAGATTGATTACAGCCTCCGTAGACTAGTGGTTGCGCCTTTGGCGTTGTATCCGGAGGTCGTGGGTTCGATTCCCACCCATGGCAAAAAATATTAGTACGTATTTTCTGTACAGTTTGTCATGGTCTGGGTGTTTATAAAGTATAATATGTATTATATCGTTGATTCTGGTACACCTAATACAAGCCTAGAGCTTAGTTATTGACCAGAGCAATATGTGTAATTTGTCCTTCACATTATTATTATTATTATTTAGTAAGGCCGAGTTGCTGAAAGTGTGGTAGCGGTTAAATCGCTCGTCAAAGTCATCAGCGAAGTACAAGAGAGATGAGTGGCTGAAATTGGCCAATATTTGAGTTTTGCCTTGTATTAATTATTTTACTTTAAAACGCTCAAAACATTTAACCGGTTAGCAACCGGGCCCTTCCCTCCTTAACTCTATATGACCGACTGGCGCCGTTACAGATGCAAAAACCGTCAAGTGACCTAGTCATGTTTCGGTTTTACTCTGTGGTTTTACCGGTTTTCAGGAAACTACTGCAGTGGTGGTAGTTTCCTTTCAAGGAATGGTTACAAAGCTTGGATTGATGATACAGCTTCTCTGCTAAAATATTAAAATTGATTTGTAATGCAAATTCGTCTTTGTTGTCGCCCGTTTTGTAGCCGCATCACTGAGCCGGCATATCGAGAGCGATCAATGTTGTAAACAACAATGTATTGATCGACCTCATTCATGGACTTTTTAAGTATGCTCACCATCAGTTAGATACAAAGTCACTTGTCGTGCTCCAACTAAAAAAAAAATGTAAAAGGTCTGTTGTTGAGATTAAGAACTAAAATAAAATGCAATGCAAAATCCTACAAACTATAACGGCAACTCTCCAAATACTTAAATAAACAAAAAAATACGAAAAACAATAAATAACGTAACAAATACTTCGTTTTTTTTGACAATAACGATTAGTTATTAGCAGCTTTATGCGGGTGTTAACGCGACATAAAATAACAGTAACCAAGTAACACTTGATAGCTAATCTGCGTCAGATATTTGACGTGCGAAAAGTCAACCCGGTATTATATCACCCTACCCGACCGGGTAAAGTACAACCGGGTAATTCTTTCCATCACGCGTGCATAATTTTAGTACGCAGATGACGCATTGTTGACTTTCGGTCCCCATTATTACTTTTTACGGTTTAACAAGCTCGCATTTTTACTTATCTCATTTTATGAATTGCCATTTTTTAGGGTGACATGTGTAAAAAAATTGCTAAGGGTGTTTGGGGGTTGCGGTAGCTGCCTGTGTTGACAGCTTTAAATTTGATTTTGTATGCATTTTTTGGGTTTAAGTATCTTGGTGTTGTGTTTCGTTATATAACGCTGAGACGTTATTTTTGATACGTGACAAGATTTTAATGAGAATGGAATGTTTTTTAATGCTGCTTATAGAGTATTGGTAACGTGAGCATTTTTATTTTTACTCAAAACGGGACATTTTTTTTTATTGGTGCACGGCATGTGACTTTGTATCTACCGGGCGGTGAGCAGACCTATAAAATCCATAAATGGCGACCCCATTTCCACCATCCCCATTCATCAATAATTGTTGTATTACGAAATGAGCGGCGACATAGACGAATTGCAATATGAGTCTATTTTAATATCTCGCTGCCTTGTCGTCAATTTAACCAACCGTTTGAGAATAGGCAGGGTGCGGTTACGAAACTATGCCACGACAAGAAATCGATTTGTTTATTTTTATTATATGGCTATGATTTAAAGTATAGAATTAAATTGGCAAGTTTTTTTAATATTAATTTTTGTTATAAACTTGGCTTTAAGACTGTTACCAGAAGCAGTTTTTTAGATTTCTACAATTTATTTTATATTATATATTATATTTAATAGTTCGATGCTAAAGATGCGAAAGCCTTGCTATAGGTATAAAGTTTGAGTTTTTATCTTTGTTGACCCCTATGACACACCAAAACCAAATCATCGGCTGATTTTTTTCATCGTCGGTATTTTACGGGCGATCGGCTTTTGTCGGACGTCATCGGACTATGTCGGTTGTAGTAGTGTATTTACTCTCAATATTTTACATAAGTTTGTTTCGATCTGCCAAGTTCGGCCGATGACGTATTTTGTGTATCCTTAACTTTAGAATACCTACCACAAATACATTCCGGGATTTTATTCCGCTTAGTACACCAAACAAGTGGCAAGCTAGTCGCACTGATTGTATATACTTTAAGTTGGTACAATGAAGCCGGGACACATATTAATATTTTAAATTGATTAGTACACACAGGAGTTTCAACCCATGACCTAAAAGTGTTTAATGTACAACCTAGTAATTTAGAAAATTTACGAGTTTATTAATACAATACCCAATAACGGGACAGACTGCAAACTGTGAATACGTAATTGTTTCGTTGTAAAACTCGTTATCTGAGCTAAAGCTATGCGCTATAGGTCAAGTTATTACGTTAATACAATCAGTTATCTGCTGCCCTATTGTATCATATTATTGCGTCTTTATACCAGCTGCCATTTATTTATGTCTGTGGGTTCACCGGTTTTCAGGATACTACTGCATCGATTTCTTGTCGAGGTGGTAGTCTCCTTCCAGGTTGTAGTTGCGAAATGGGTGGTTAGGTTGACGGCAGCGAGTATATTAAAATATACTCTTGATCTAAATATTGTCTTTGTCTCCGCCCATGTCTTAATCGCATCATTTAGCCGGCATAGTGGCCGCGATAGTCGCCGGCATCAAATTCAAGAACAATTATTGATTGATCCCAGAATACCTATTATAAAAATATTTTCAACCAAAACCTATCTATTTCTTCATATCCTACTCATTCTCTACATAATTCTAATTTATATTACATAATATAAACATCTGTAGATTAGATGAAAAAACTAACGCAGACACGTTGAAATAAACATTCAATCAGACAAACAAAAAACTTCCTACTCGTGCGCGTACACATTATAAACCTACAGACGTACCCGTAAACCTACCTGTAGGTACCTACGTACCTAGTACCCGCCAAGTAAGACCGGTTTCCGACAAATGCATTTCTTCGCCGATAGAAGGTCTTTATAGAGCAATCCATTGAGATCAATTTAATATAGAGTGGCAACTGGAGGCAATAAAATTCCTCTTTTAAAGTTTTTTTTTTAATTCGCATCTTTGTATGTTTTTTTTTTCACCGAAAGTGTCTCTTCTAACCTGGATTTTTATATTACGGCAGTAGCTTTTTCATAGGTTTTAAAGAAACTATAGGTAGCTAATTTTTAATTTTATACTCATAGGTTCCAGCTACCAGTATTTAAAAAAAATCAATTTAACAATAAGATTTTTTTGTGGTCCTCACACTAGGCTATGCCTGTCCTGTGAGGTCTTAGATTTGGTCTGAATGTTGTGTCATTATGGCCCACGAACTTGTTAAGGTCTCCAATATATATCTTATGTTATGATGATCCAAGAAAAATAATAGTAGAAATACTGGAGTAGGTAAAATCATGCTAAGTTATGTGATAAGCGAAAACAATCAAGACTTACCCCCGTATTCTAAGAGATATCCTTAACTCCACTTTACACTCAAGGAACGTCTATCTCTTTCCACCAAATGTCAACTATAAAAAGCAAGTTGAGACAGACGCTCCTTGAGTGAAGAGTGGAGTTAAGGAAACGTCTTAGAATACGGGGGTATGTTAATAAAATATATAATAATAATAAAAGTGAGAAAATTTTTGGTTAAAAAAAGAAGACCTAGATGTATACATACATTGCGTCTCTAGACATAATAAAATAACCTCATTAGAACAATCACACACTCCATCAAAGAATTTTATAATTGCTACAACGTCCGGCCGCTATGTTTAATATCCAAAAATTTTATATCGGGTATAAAAATAATTAGGGTAATCAAAAGTGTTTATATCTGTTTGTGTATTAAAACACCATTTCCTTCGAATTTTATTTATGTTATAGATCGGGTATTAACTCACTTCAATTTGAGGTCAGATAGTTTGGGTTTACGCAAGTCATAAAAATAGTGAGGCAAGCAAATAAGTAGAACCTATGTACTTAGGTCAGTAATTATTTAAAACCCTAACCTAAGATTAGTTTAACGTTTCTGAATAAACTGTTAATTTAGAAAGAAGTGTAGGGGTTACTAAGAGTTATAATTTAAATATTATTTGATCAATGATCTAGAAAAAAAATGTTATAATTACAAAAAATATATTATAAATAGAAGTACTTATGTACTCTATTAACCTAAAAAAAACAAGTTATACTCGTAAGTACCTACAAGATCATTTTCTTTACTAGGTAGGTACCCCACAAAAAAACATAAAATAACTATACGTACCTGGTATATCTATTTTATATACCAAATGTAATATAATTGAACTTTAATTATTACTTATATTCATTCATCTATTAGTACTAAAGTCGATCCAAACATTCCAAGAGTATGTTCCGCCTAAACTTAAGTTTATATATACATATGTTTATTTTATATATATGTTTATTTTATATATATATATATATATAAACGTAAGTTTATATATATTTATTATATTTCTTTTTAAATATTTAGTTCATAATAATCACATACAGTAACAGGTATTGCGAAATACCTGTTATCATAATCTCAAGTCAATAAGAGAGACTTGAGTCAGACTTAATACCTATGAAATAGGATTGGAATGGTGCGTGCATGACTCAGCTGTAATGTGCGCCCAAAAAGTGGGGTTTGGATTCGCAAAAGAATGAGGGACCCAACTTTTTGGAATAGTGGACAATCATTTTTTTTTTAACTGAACTTAAAAGTATATTTATAAGAATAAGCAGCTTTTAATAGTGTGTAAGAATAAAAAAAAAGTGCACTAAATAACATTTATTTCTGTCAAATCAACAAAAATGAAAAAACAAACCGGAACCTTATTTTAATGGGTAAAAGGTTACATTTCCCTTTATCACAAAAGAGTTTACAAATATGTATACAGTGTTATTCATTAATCTTGTTGACGTCAAATCCCGACAGAGGTCAGTCTTGCTTTCGTCTAGATATCATTATTCAGTGTGTGCTTTTCTTTATTTCGTTTTGTTGAATTAAATTATTAGAGGAGTACAACTTCACAGACAGCCTTTGTTAGTTATGTATGGCGTAATAGTTATATATAGGACGTATAACGCCTTTACTATTATAAACTAAGCTAGTAGTACTATATTATTATTACTAGCTGACCCACGCAACTTTTCCTGCGTAACTTTAACCATTTACGCACGAAACGAAAGCTCTCAAAATGAGTAAATTTTTCATTGATGCTCTATTCCTATTGGTCGTAGCGTAATGTTCCGCGATAAATGGCTATCCAACACTATTTTTTTTTAAATCAGGTTCCTGAGATTATCGCGTTCAACCAAACATACAAAACATATTAGTACAGATTTAAAGATACAACGATATTAAAACATATTATAATTTTACGTCACAAAGTTGTAGAGTAGAGTTGTTCCTACGCCTATAGTATGTGTTAAATGTTAGGGCTGCTTCTATTTTAGAGTTAGAGATATTTATTTCACAAAGGACTCGATCCTATGGCACCGTCATATTCTAATATTACTTCATTATCTGTAGCTTTACTTTTTTTTGTTTACTGTTCAGATCCACCAATAGGGTGGATTTAATTACACTGTCGAAAAAAAATCAGCGATCCTGTAGGTAGATCCCTACAGATTAAAGTGTACAGTTAAATCTGTGAAGAAAAGCTCATGGTGGAAGAAGAACTATTGATGTCAGAAATATCTTTAGGATAACGTTTTCATATACCTATCTAAAAAGTTTCGTTTAGTACTTCCCAAGATTTTATTTAAGCCATTTACTCCTTATAACTACTAACATTTACAAACACAACGATTTATAAAACATATGTACAATTTATAAGGTCCCTAAGGGCATATGCCTCCTTCATTTCCTTCCATTTACTTCTGTTCTTTGCTAGTTCCTTCCAATTTGCTCCTGCAACCTCTTTTATCCCCCCCACCTGGCTGGGGGTCTCCCTTTTTTTTTCTTCCCAAGATACCTACACTAAATATTAACGATACACCTACAATTCTAACCCTTCAGGAAGTAGCATATCAATCCAAGACGTATTCAAAGGAATGAGTGTTCATTTGGCCGACAACGGCACGTGGTAGACTTCTTTAGAGTTATACAATGAATATTAAATACACCGCGAGTCCTGTACTTATGTTAATTTTGGCCCCATTTACTGCCCTCGTAATTCTATGAACATTATATTTGATAGTTAAATAGGTAGGACTCTGTGTGGGCGATTTATTTGTATATTGTTTGACAAGTTAAGCTAAGCTGTTGGTCACAGTTTGACGTTTACCAACTTTTAGAATGGTTTTTTTATGGATTTTTGATACTATCGCATATATTTGATATATTATATAAGGACATTTGTCTCATTCTTTCTTAATTTAACATTTGATGCAATGGGATGGAGGTTGCTGGAGTAAAAAGTGGAGTTGAAGATTTGACGAATATACATAATAACGGCAAATTGCAGACACTTGCTAGATTAAGGTCGCTGATGACAATGTGGGAATAAATACCCCTTCGTTAGATAACCTAAGACTGTTTAGGTGATCTCAGCCGCGTAGTAAGGCACTCGTAAATGATACTTTTTTTTACGAGAAGACACTTTTACCATGGCTGTATTAAGTATTTTATTGTAGAGTTAGTCAAAAAACGTGAGGTAGTTTCATGGTAAAAGTCGAATATCGACTTATTTTTGACCACTAATAAACTTCGCTGATTTTGGCTTTACGAACGATTTCACAACGTTTTCAGCATCTCAGAGGCAGTCATCATCGGAGAAAAAAAATAGGTCCCTTAATTTTTTTAAGGGAAGGGTCAGAACCGTTAAAAACATGAGGTTTATATACAAATAATATTGTTTATGTATTACATAAGCACGTGGTTTATCATAAGGTTTCATCCAGCCTTGGTATATTGGTGGAGGCAATTAGCACCAAGATCTTTCCATATTAGCGCCAGGCAACTACTAACTGCCTATAAGCCATAAACATAACATGATAATTAATACAGTAATAAGAAAACACTAAACATAGTATCTAGTGCTAAATTAATGACCTAATTTTGGAGTTTTTATTTACAGATTACTGAAGATGGTCGTCACACGAAACTGTACCAAAAAAATTATAAGGTGAGAAAGAAAATGGCGGACAACGGAACGCGTCCGACGTTTGACATTTCGTTTTTAAAAGTCACAAGGCACTCTGTACAATTGTACACCTATAGTAGATAACCTGTTAAGAAGGCTGAAACGTAACCAGTATGTACAACGTTATCAGTATATTTTTTTAGCACGTTAAGCTGTCGGTCCCGGTTTCCCTATACCAACTTGTGAAACTGTTTATAGATGGGTCTATTGAAAACATCGCGACGAGCTAGCTACTTGTTCGGTGTAGACTCATACCATCGGCTACGACGAGGTGGGATTGGGGGACCCTGGGGCCGTCTAGGCGGTCTCGGGCGCCGTAAGGTACCCGCGATGATATGTATGTATGTGTATGTAATTACTTAGGTAACTTCTAAATTTTCAACACTTGTGAAAATTTGTATTTTTGAAATTATATCAATGTTTTTTTTTTAATCGTTGCTAATTGAAATCTTTCCGCTTCCATAAGGTTTCGGCTGAGCTCTACCTACCTAATTTCCTTTAAATTATACTTATTTTATTTTTTTACTTTATTTTATCAAAATGATAAGAATTTGTTTAGTTCCCACTACGAAAACGATTAAACTAAAACCGCCGCTGCTCTTATTAGTCTTGTCTTCTCCAAACACAGAATTAAAATTACGAGCTATTAAGTACTGCGTTAGTTTTACCTCGGTAACTGTATTCAAAAAATATTCTAATTTTAAGTTTTCTTCAAAAATCGAATGGAAAAACAATTGAAATTCGAACATTCAATCGACTTTTTGAATTTAGAATGTTTTAGTTCTGAATTCAGGATTTTTACACCATACACGTTTCATTTTAATTACAAGTGACTTGTAAGTTGTAGGTATGTATATTAAAACGATATTTGCATGCTTTAACTTTTCTTTTTTATATGTAGGCTATATTTTTACACATATTGCCCTGGTTATAAACTATAAGTTAAGCTTGTACTATATTATATACTTTCAGAAACATTAAATTTTTCCTCCGGATAAAATTTTATGAAACGATTTATTTAACATAGTTTTGGCATATTATTATTTTGACGTAGTGGTCTAAGATTTATATAAACTTTAATACTTAATGAGTTAAAAAGTATTTAGTTTATTTTTCGGTCGAGAAGTAATAGGTAGACCAACTTGTGAAACTGTTTATAGATGGGTTATTGAGTCTATTCAAAACATCGCGACGAGCTAGCCACTTGTTCGGTGTAGACTCATACCATCGGCTACGACAAGGTGGGATTAAAACCCCTCCGCTGGGTACCCTAGGGTCGTCTAGGCGGTCTCGGGCGCCGTAAGGCACCCGTGAAGATATGTATGTGTATGTGTGTGTGATTTATTTAACTATAACTAAACTTGGTGTTAATTTTGGAAGGAACTTAAAATAACTACGCAGTTAAAATCAACACATGTGGTGACCCCTTTAGATTCATTAATAAACATCTCATATTAACATTTTTTTGGTAACCTTTTAAACGTTTCAGTAGCATAGCGACACCCCACAGCTTTTCAAACTTAAACATGAAAAAAAATTAAAAATGAAATATTTTAATGTTAAATTTAGAACACGACTGACAACATGACAGCTGCCGACCAGTCATTATCCGGTTTGAACCCGCGGAAGAGTAAATGAACCGTCAAAAAATAACAATTTACTCTGCAAATAGGTAGAAATAAATAGGTACCTATGTTTTTTTTGTTCCATTCAATTAGTTCGAATTCAATTGATATTTTTATGCTTGTTACATGCTAGTAGATACATATGGGTATTATTAATGGACACGTGATACCGTGGCAATTGCAAAGTTTAATTTATGATTTAATAATTGAATAATTAGATTGCCTCTACGTTTTCCGTTCTAACACAGAGATTTAAAGATTTTTTATTGTTTTATTTATATATACTTATTATCTTATATAATTTTTATCTAACTGGTAGTAAGCAAAACTATAAAGTCTATAAATGATGTTGATCAATACATTATTTAGCTCACGATGGCGAGCTAAATGATGCGGTTATGAAATGGAAGACACGATTATTAAAAAGTATTTAAGGATTTTTTCAAGTATTAAGTCTTAAATTTGTAAAATAAACTCTGAGGAATTTCCTTAAGTGGAGGGTTGAAAATTGATTTGTTTGAGTTGAGAAAATACCTAACTGTGTGTTGTGGTTTCGTTTTTTGAATTTCATGTGCCTACTTTTTATTATTTTTATAAATTCTTTATCAGGATAATCTTTATTGAATTTTTTAAAGATAAAATGTTATGAAAAAGTATATTTTTTGTTGTTTACTTTTTCCGTAGGTATATTTTTACATTTTTATAAATACTGAAAAAACGTAAAAGCAAAAAACAGACTTCTCTGCCTTCTAGTATTAGAAACTAGGACTTCTAACTTCACTCTAACATAGAGTTAATAGAAGGAAGCAAATATCGGGCGTCTGCGTATAAGTAGATACAAATTAACAAGCAATGATAAATTTGCCTGGTGACTAGAACCACGTGGTAGGCTCAGTGGTTGAGTTCTTGCCGCGAAATCGAGGTAAGTGGGTTCGAATCCGGGCGAGACTTTATCTTTAAAACATTCCTATATACCTACTTTTTTATTACAAATGGTTATTAAAAAAAAATTTTGGGTACAACACGTCGCGCGTTTAATTTAAATATTCAAACCTAGACTTTTTATAACACAAAACGAGAAGAAACATCTTCAAGATCAATAAATCTACTCAGAAGCGCTCTCCCAACCTTTTTTTTTTACCAAAAACAAACAAATTTAAAACCGCATACGTGAGCCCCTTCGTGCACCTGCTGGTAACGGGCGCTGTCTCTCTGAATCGATAAAAGATAAATCGTAAAAGTGCTGTTTTAAACTTAAAAACCATTAACCAAAACGTTAAACATTATATATAAACATAAATAATAAAAAACACCCTTGAGATTTGTGAAGGAAGATTTGTGTTCAATCTATTTTTAGTTGGTACAAAATTTATTATAGGAATACGTGGTGCCGAGTTGGTTAGACCTCAGACTTAAAAACACTACAGCTCGCTACTGGTCCTCGGTTCGAACCCAAGTGTGTACCAATGAATATTTTATTTAAAAAATATGTACATTTGTTTGACAACACCGCTATAGTGCCTCGGAGAGCACGTTAAGCTGTCGGCCCCAGTTTCATGTTGACATAGTGTCAACTTGTGAAACTAGTTAAATAGATAGGTTATTGAGTCTATCCAAACATCGCGACGTGCTGGCCACTTGTTCGGTGTAGACTTATACCATCAGCTACGACTAGGTGGGATTAAAACCCTTCCGCTGGGTACCCTGAGGCCGTCTAGGCGGTCTGTAAAGTAGCTGTATGATTAAAAAATCTCATATGCCACCACTGAGACGGTAGTGGCATATGGGATTTATTATCTTTTATGGGAACAATCGATACTTGTAACATTTGTCTCGGACACAGATATTGTTTGTTTACTCACTTAGCTGGACGTGTCAGTTGTGATAAACTATATAAGTTAGATGCATACAGGTTAGGGGTTATCTTATGCACTAATAATTATGATTTAAGTATTACGAAATCTTTCTTTTTAGGTACTTGCATACGTTTTATATGTCCAGTGTTTTTTAAACTGTGGGTAGCGTACAAAAACGTACCTACTAATATTTTTTGCCATGGGTGGGAATCGACCCCACAACCTCCGGATACAACGCCAAAGGCGTAACCACTAGTCTGCGGAGGCGGTCTCCTTATTGAAATTTCAAAGGACGTAAAAAGGTTTAAAGGGGAAGTTTTCCATTTAGTAATAGGTACTTAAATTTTTCGCTTATTTACCTACCCATGTGCTTGCTTACCTACTGAGCTAACCTAGTTAATAACTACTCTGTTGTGAGTACAACAGAGTAGTTATTAACTATGTTTTATGAGCTAGTAGGTATTTTATTATTTTGTAAACAAACGTACCTACTGCAATGCAACTTTGTTGTTGAATTCCAATATGTATTTTGTAAACCATCCTATTATAGATTTCTTGGAAACTGGGACTTAGGTATCTAGGAATGTACTATTCTAGGTACGTACCTAGGTACTAGTTATTTTGTAAGGTGTATAAGACGTAAGTAGGTATCTATCTACTAAATAAAATTTATGAAGGTTACGTAATAAAGCAAGACATTTTTTTTTTATAATTTAAAAATAAAAATAAAATACTTAATAATAAATAGGTTTAATTTATTTTACATAAAAATCTAATTAAGTAGGTATAAAATAAATATTTGATCCAAAACGCTGTCTTAAAAATTAATATTATTCATTAAAATGTACATACCTATAGGTACCTATACATATATGATATTTAAGTAAATTACCTAGGTATTTCATTTTTATAAATTCCTTATCGGGATAGGTAATATTAGTATTCTTTATTTAAATTTTAAAAATAAAATTGCAACGAAAACTTTTAATTTTATAATTTCAATATTATAGGTATAAAATTACAAAGTGATTTTTTAAAATATAAAATGTATATAAGTACAAGAAAATATATAATTACTTACATAGAGTATCACATTAGGGTAACCACGGGAAATACATTTTAAATAAAATTAAACGTGGTTAATTAAACTAGGTCTAAAAAGTAGGTAACTACTTAGGTAGGTACATTTACTTTTAACAGACCATGGCACGGGTCGCTTCGGTTCTACCTACTTATTACTTAGGTATCATAAGTAAAGCTGCTTTATTGATATTATAGATATAAATATATATATTATAGGTATATATATATATAATAACAAGCTTTTACCGCGACTTTACATGCATTTGCTCTGTGACATCACATCAAGATAAAATTAATCCTACTACCTATGTTGTGGGATTAAATTTACCTCTACAAAATTTAACAAAATGACAAGACAAAACTAACAGATAACAGGCAGTAGGTATGTATAGATGGATGGAAGGAAGCATGCGTAAGGAAAAAAAAATCCAATTACCTAAATAAGTACTAACTTAGTTTAAATTTATGTTTATTACCTATCTAATGTGTTAAATAAGTTCTGAAACTTCTCTATACAAAGTCTACATTGTTTCTATACATTTATAGGTATGTTTTATCATTTGGCCAGAAAGAACAGTTTGGCCGCATCTCTGGAGATTTGCCAAATCCTTATTCAAGTAAAAAATGAATCGATTCATTTATTAAATACCCAATATCTTACGTCATTTTATTGGCTTCAATTGGACTTTTAATTTATTATATTAAGGTTTTATTTTATGGGTATTTTTATTTTGTCATTATTCTTTTATTTCTTTAATTAATACCTTTCTTTTGAATTTATACAAATCTTATCTTTATTGTAAAAGTAGATAGATATATATGGGATATATATCTATCTATATGTATAGGTAGGTACCTACATTATGATAAACAAACGTATTGGGTTGGTACAGTGGGCAACAAGGTAAAATATAAACATTGACAATTGCACATTTTATTGATTTAATTAAAACGCGGACATACGAGTAAATTAGTCATAACGGTTGGTAGTTGGTAGGTATTAGCGCGCCAATCCGCACCAAATAAACAGTAATAACTAAGTAGGTACCTATTTATTATCATTTTATTAGTTTTCTTCAAGGATTTCTCAGTAGAGTTAAATCATAAAGCAAATGCGAGGTCAAACATGACTATGGCTCATGCACTGTAGGTATGAAATATTACGGCAACGAAATAACTATCAAGTAGGTACGTGTGCTATAAAGAGAATTATTACTCATTTTGCGATATCTTATCTAGCGATTACCTACTAAGAATATGTTTAAAAAATATACCAACCTTTTACAAGAGCCAAACAGTTATTTAAACACTTATTAAACACATTGCATCCATAAAGGTCACTAAACTATATCTCTCTCTCACGCAAGTCGAGATGGTAGTTACACTGGAACTTCACATTTTGCACAAAACTTAATACCTAAATAAAACTTCCAAATTATATTTAAATATTTTTGAATATGGCTCAAAAACTATGTTATTCTCGGTGGAACCGCGCAACACGTGAACACAACACTTTGCAAATCCAGTCAGTTTTTTTTTTTTCGATAAATTATTACGACGTGAGACTACGCGCGGACGTATTCTTACGCAATAACACACACCCGCTTTCGACGGGAGCTGCCGAGCGACTGGTTTTCGTTCGTTCTTCGGTCAGTGAGAGAGGAAAAAAGAGCGAACGAGGTGTGCGAGCGAGACTCGCACTTTGAGCGAAAGAACCATGCGTGCGTCTCCACTGGGCTCTTTCGGGTTGCGTCCTACCCTACCTTTAATATAACTTCTCGGGGGCGAAAATAAGTGTTATTACTGGGGATCTGAGGCGTTGAGTTGGTGCAGCTATGGGAGCTTTTGTGTTGCCGCCGACCGCGCCGCTTACCGATTTTTATGGTGCAATGGAATTTTCGAATGGAATTACTAATTATTGGGTTTGTAGAATATAAACGCTCCTGTTCAAAATTTTAAAGAAATATTTTACATACCTATCGTTAAAAATGTATCTATTTATATCGAGTTAAAAAGCTTAGTTAGGTATTTATTAAACAATGTTTCTTATTGAAATAAGATATTATAAAATTACTTCGATTTATTTTAATATAAAATAATTTTGTGAGAGATAGGTAAAAAGTGACATAAGAAAACCAGGGTCCAATTTCACAATGACAATAAAGGTTCTATTGTAAAGATCGTCACCTTTAGAAACGTAGTTGGAACATCCGTTTTCGACAATTTGACTGGATAATTTGTACGTGGATGATTTATTGCTGGCTGGTTCCGCTGTTTGATTTGGGTTACTTCCTTTTGCAATATTGTTGTTATGAGTAGGGCTAGTTAGGTATAGGTATTAGTAGTACTTAGCTAGTTGTAGTAGTACTAACTTAGCCAAAAGCTTTTAGACTGTTTTTGTATAAGAAATAATGTGGAGTCTTATATTATAATACATACTAAGTTATTTTCGTTTAAGCAGCGTACTAGAAACTACATTCAAATATTATTTACTAGCTTTTGCCACGCACGAATTAATAAGTTAAAAAAAAAATGTTGCTTTAATATTCCAAATTTTATTTGCGACACATGGTTCCATGGGAAAAGTTATTCTATTTTATCAGTAGAGCCTCATATTAGCCCAAAGTAGGCACAACTTTTTAGCGTATTAGAGCTTTTTAATTAAAAAAAAAAATTATGTACAACAATTTACACATATTGTCCTGGTCACAAACTAAGCTCTAGGCTTGTACTATACACATAGTACAAGCCTAGAGCAGTACCAGAAACAACGATACAATACATATTATATTTTATAAACACCCAGACCATGACAAACAGAAAAACGTACTAATATTTATTTGCCATGGGTGGGAATCGAACCCACGACCTCCGGATTTAACGCCAAAAGCGCAACCACTAATCTACGGAGGCTGTCAATTTTAAATTGTATTTCTATAGTCATAAAAATAGTATTATCAAATAGTATATCTTTTGGGACGTCAGAATAATATTATGTGAATTTCAAATACTTCTGGTGGTAAAAGCAAATGGCTTCTATCATATTATAGTTCTATCTTCTTTTCGTTTGAAGCCGCCATGCGTTTTTTTTCTTTTGGGATTGAAACTCAGATAGCTTTGCCATTCCGTTTGATTTAGCACTCTAATAGAGATGTTCTTCCTCAACGTTCAATAGTTTGGTTTTAAAGTTTATTTATGGTTCCGTAAATTCGAATAATAAAGGAATGAGTGTATGAAGGAGTAATAATTAAAAGGTATGAATGAGTAAATCCTTATTCACGGAATTATAGGTACGTAATTTGTTGAATATTTCCAATAGTTGCTGGTTTTAAAGTTTGTTTAAGGTTTCGTAAATTCGAATAATAAAGGAATGAGTGTATGAAGGAGTAATAATTAAAAGGTATGAATGAGTAAATCCTTATTCACGGAATTATAGGTACGTAATTTGTTGAATATTTCCAATAGTTGCTGGTTTTAAAGTTTGTTTAAGGTTTCGTAAATTCGAATAATAAAGGGATGATTGTATGAAGGAGTAATAATTAAAAGGTATGAATGAGTAAATCCTTATTCACGGAATTATAGGTACGTAATTTGTTGAATATTTCCAATAGTTGCTGGTTTTAAAGTTTATTTAAGGTTTCGTAAATTCGAATAATAAAGGGATGATTGTATGAAGGAGTAATAATTAAAAGGTATGAATGAGGGAATGAATAAATTTTAATTCAAACTGAATAATAGTTACGTAATTTGTTGTATATTTTCAATAGGTGCTGGTTTTAAAGTTTATTTAAGGTTCCGTAAATTTGAATATTAAGGAATGAATGAATGAAGGAGTAATAATTAAATGGTATGAATGAGGCAACGAGTAAATCTTTATTCACACGGAATAATAGGTACCTACGTAATTTGTTGGACATTTTCAGTAGTTGTTTGTTTTAAAGTTTAATTAAGTTCCATTTTTTGTGGGTACCAATAACATTATGGAGCATTTGCAGCATCAGCTTATTGCAGTCTCTGGCAGTGCTGGACATAGTTATACAGCCTCACCCAACACAACCAAATTTTTTCGTCATTGGCCGGGTTATGACTTTTGTCAGCCATAATCCGCAGGTGTCTGTTTTTTTTAATTAATTCCCAGTACTTAATTTATTAATCTGCACATAACGCAAACTAAAAACTAACTATCAATAATTATTAAAAAAAAAGAATTCGTTAAATCACAAGTACAACAATATAAAGCTACCGTTTTCTAAAAACAAAATACACATTACACCAATAAATAAATACAGTAACATTTATAACGAAACGGAAAAAGGGTCGCATCGCAAATCAATGGCGATACATTTAAATTGATAACAAAACATAACGACTTTAAAATGACAAAAAAACCTAATCAAATTACAGGTAGAGGCGCAGACATCGGATTTTTTACCGTCGCAATGTTCGTCCCGCGATCTACACCAAGATAACCTTTACCAGCAAACGATATTTGTTACATACAATTTCAATAATGCTGGACCCCCCTAGCGCATAAATAATGCATGTCGAATTTATATGGCGGCCCGTATGTTCAGATAAACATCGATAATAATAGCGACATTCTTTGGGACGGCACTACAGCTGCGGCACTAGTGTTGCTTCTGTTATCGATAAAAAATATGTTGTCGAAAATTTTTGAAATGATACAAGTGTATAAATTAATATAATAATAACTTTTATTTAGGTGCTTCCAGATAGGAACGGTAGGTTTGTATAAAATGAAATACATTAATTTAATGTTATGCAAGTAAATAAGGTAGTAGATGAATACCTAAATAGAGATAAATAAATACAAATACTTTATAAACACAATAAATAAATAAAGTCAATTAACGAAGTAGCATTAAAATTTACAGAGTCAGCAGAACAGTGTCAATTTAATTTCAAACCGTACCGAGCAAACATTTATCGAAATAAATGTTAAAATACTATTTTGAACAACAATTAATCATTGATAAATCCAGCCCAGTTTCCGATACAATTGAGAAAGGACGATTAATAATTCGCGTCCTTTGTGAAGGATCAAATCTTTTCTACGTTTTTACTTCTATACGAATCCCAATGAATGGCCCCTGCGACCAGCGTTCAGTCAAAATAATTGTACATTCACGTGCTCCGGATGTGGAATAAAGGGACGGTTTGTGGAGCGACCGACGCGAGACGGTATACATCAACATATATCCCCTATTCGCAATACCAAAGCTATCCTTTTTCTATTAAAAGCGGTGCTACCTTCAAAAATTGGCCACAGAAGATCAGATTGAGCACATTATGGCACACGCTTTAAATTAAGGTTATTTTGTAAAAAAAAAGCGGCCCAGCCTAGTGGTTAAGTCACTGCGCAACTGATAACAAGGTTAAGCTGATGACAACAAGGCCGGCCTGGGATGGTGACCACTTTATACAACGAGGCTATTTCATCATAAACACCGCAACAAGCTCGCCACTTGTTAGGCGTTGCCTCCGAATACCATCGGCGAAATGAGGATGGATTAATCCCTCCGCTGGGTACCCTGAGGCCGTTTAAACGGGTCTCGGGAGCCGAATAGGCACCGTGATGGTATTTATTTATTATTATTATTTTGTAAAACAAATCATCAACAACAAATTAAAGTATCGATAGAAAAACAATAAAAACATGTAGCCTAGTTTGGCAACTATGTGTTGTGATGCTTAAGATATTAAAATATAAGAAAGAACCAGTTCAGATATTTATATTATTTTTAACTCAGAAGTCTAATTATAATAATTATACTACAAGAACTTTCTATAATGCTTTGTCATTTAAAATAAAATCCCTTAGACTTAATTATTATATAATTTCATTGACGCCGAAATTCTTCCATCTCGTAAATTTGAGCGGAACTGCGGTATAAAAGAAATGTTGGACGAATATCGAGATGGGAAAAGTGCCATACGGACGCCGAGAAATATGATAATATTATTCTTGGACAGGCAAAAATAGAGGAAAAAGAAGAGAAAGTTGTTTCAGTTAAGAAATATTTCAATAGCGCGTTAATTATTTTAACGTTAGAGGGATTTGGAGTTGGAGCGCCGGAAGACATCTTCTCTACGCTTTCAGAAACTTCTGCACTTACTTTCTGTATATTGATTTTAAAGTGCCTCGCAAAGACAACGGTTCTGCAGCTATTATCCTTTTGTGTGACTTTATTTTAAATATAGAAACGAATAATGTTATTGCAGGGTTTTTTTTTTTTTTGGTTTTTCGATGTATATAAGTACATGGTGGCCCAAGTGATTAGACCTTAGCCTAAAAGGTAGTCAAAGTCAAAAGTCAAAATCATTTATTTCATGTAAATCTTTACAGATATTTATGAATAGTCAAAAAAAAAAAAAAAGTTTAACAATGAGGTCTTAGAGTGCGTTTGGTTAGGCAGCTATTCATTAACAAAATAACGACAAATATTAATTGAACTTAGACACGATGGAATGGAAATCTTAATATGAAAATTACTACCGAACCGAACACACACTACATAACCAACTAGTGTAAGACTAGGTGGTTAGCTGATTCCATTGACCTGTCAATCATTATCTGCCATACAAGAGAGCCACCAAGGCGACCAACTTCACCGACCATATCCATGCCTTAAATATTTGTTGTAAATAAAAGCTAAGTAACCAATCACATATAAGTAAAGGTATAAGGATCGGTATTTTTAAGGGCATAAACACTAACTGTAAAGTCGATCCCCTCAGAGACACCCCGGAGAAAAAGAAACCAGCAAGTAAAAAACTCTAGTGCTTCACACAAACTAAAAGAGGGGTACAGCTATTAATTGACTTATGCTATATAGCATACATATATATAATATATATATAGTAACATACTCAAAATGCACCCCACTGATCAGCATGCGTAGAACACCCTATGGCAGATTATTTGTTACGGTACCAATGTACATAACTACACAGTATACTATTAGTATAAATTAAGTATAAATAAGTAGGTAATCATCAATGATTACCTTATCCAAAGACAAAATTTACATAATGTAATGAAAATAAATTATGTAATATAAAATTATTACAATATCGGACATTATATACCTACTAAACTAGGGTAGATTCTACATAAGCAATTTGTTTACTAGTTGCGAGACCTCAGTTGCATATCAGGACGGATCCAGACGTCTTTATCGTTAAGATAGTCTTTTACACTATAGTAAGCCTTATTGATTAATATGTGTTTTATACAATTTTTAAACTTTATTTCACTCAGATCTATAATGCTTTTAGGTAATTTATTAAATAACCTTATACTGTTAATGACGAAACATTTATTAGTTTTTTGCAGTCTAAACTTTGGTATATCGATTTTATCTATGTTTCTTAAGTTTAAATTATGTCTATCGCCATTTTTACTAAACATATTTAAGTTTTTCCTAACGTACAATAAATTTTCATAAATATATTGAGATGGTAGTGTCAGTACATCAATCATAGGAAAGATTTCTCGAAGAGAATCACGAGCTTTCATGTTATATATTGCCCGAATGGCCCTTTTCTGTAGAATAAATATAGTATCAAAATCTGCCGCAGATCCCCACATTATAAGACCATATGTCATTATACTGTGAAAATAGGCGAAGTATACTAGTCTGGCTGTTGCAACATCAGTTAACTTTCTGATTTTTCTGACTGCATATGCAGCAGAGCTCAGTCTATTGGATAAAGAAGTAAGGTGAGCTTTCCACTGTAGTTTGGAATCGACTGTGATCCCTAAAAACACAGTGGAGTCAACAAATTCCAGGTCAGTACCACCTATCTTCACTGTGGCATTGATATTAGATACATTAGGCAAAGTAAATTTCAGGCACTTAGTCTTCTTTGCATTTAAAACTAAATTATTTGCCGTGAACCATTTTGAAACCATTTCCAGAGTGTCATTTGCTGCCGATAATATATTATCCTTCCTACTAACTTTAAAAAGTAGGGATGTATCATCAGCAAATAGCACTATCTGTGCCATCTCCTGTACCATATGTGGAAGATCATTGATGTATACTAGGAACAGGAATGGGCCTAAAATTGATCCCTGGGGGACACCCATCTTTACAAGGGTTCCGTCTGATACACAACCATCAATATTAACACCTTGAGTTCTATTAGAAAGGTAGGACTTTATTAGATTTAAAGCTAAATCGCGAATGCCATAAAACTCCAGCTTATCTAACAAAGTTTGATGGTCAACACAATCAAACGCTTTAGACAGATCACAGAAAACGCCAACGAGATCCTGAGAATTTTCCCAAGCGTCAATTATTTCAGTAATCAATCTTGTACCGGCATTTGTTGTGTTTCTACCTTTTGTGAACCCGTATTGTTGATCATGTAACAATTTATGAGTATTAAAATGACTTAGCAGCTGACCAAGAAGTATTTTTTCGAATATTTTACTTAAGGCTGGCTAAGATAATTTTCTTTGTTTTAATTTTACATACTTTATTGAATTCTTGATTTATAATTTTATGTAGATTGGAGTATGTAACATTTGGTTGATTAATATTATATATGAATCTGGACATTTCACTCATTAAATATTCATTAAAATTATTAAGTTTATTATCTGTTAAGGGTCTATACCTAATAATTTTATTTATAGGTTTAATTTGAGACTGAAAGCTAACTAACAAACCTTTATGGTCGGAGGGCACCCCGGTAATAATAGAGTTACTTAAGAGAGAACAGTTAGTAAATATATTATCAATACAAGTCCGGCTAGTTGAAGTAATCCTAGTCGGCTCCATGAATACATTATTTAAATTAAAAGAATTAAACAATGAAATAAGTTTTTGTTTGTCGCTGTTATTTATTAAGATATCTATATTAAAATCCCCACATATAAAAATTTGTTTATTTGAGTCATATATTTTTGACAAAACATCCTCCATTATATTAATAAAAGTATGTAAAGCAGAGGCGGGGGGTCTGTATATGCATAGAATAATGTAGGTATCCATCTCTGCGCATGAGATCTCACAAACACGTTCAAGTGATTGTTTTACAATATCCTTCCGCTCTTTGCATTTTAGTGTATCTTTAATTAGGATAATAGATCCACCTCCCTCACAGGAGTTTCTATTGAAAAAACTAGCAACTACAAAGTTATTTATATTGAAACACATTTTCTCTGCTTTTAGCCAGGATTCTGTAAAACACATCAAAATTCAATATTGAGAACTTTGCTAGAGAGGCTTTGAATATTTTGATGTATTAAGGTAAGCTTACAATTGTCCTTCTCTATTGTCACATCTAAAAGTTTAAACATGGTTGTACCACAACATTATTAGTACTACTACTAAATGATGATGTGGAGTCAATACTTAATAATATATTTTTAGCTACCAATGTAGCAATAGTTTTTTGTACCTTCATAGGTAGTTTAAAGCTATCCTGGGTCATATAAATCTTTTTAACAAATTTGTTAATATCAAATAAAGTAAACAAATCATTATAACATGTCATATTATAGATACAGTTATTTAAATAATGAATATGTTTATTTTGTGAGGTGGAATATTTGTTTGAATAAAGGAATGTACATAATGTAACATTCCTTACTCCAAGTTGTGACAAAATATCCACACTGTCCAACAAGTCACCTTTGCTTGTGTTCAATCCATTTCCTACCATAATAACCACATTACTATATGAATTGTAGAATTTGGAGGAAATAGACTTTACTATATTCTTAAAACTATTATTTGGCATACAATAGTTAGTCACAGAATGATTTAAATGATAATTAAAAATTTGGCACATTCCAATACCAATACTGTCTGTGAGGAGTAGGGTATTGTTAGTGATGGCCTTTGGATGAACCACACTGGAATATGATATTGAAGATCCTGTATCTGATAAATTAACTCGGTTTTCGCAGGAGCAACAATTTTTATTCACAAATGAGTCAAATCTCTCTGCATTATATTTGCTTAATTGAAGAATCTCATCCATATTCTAGTACTACAGATTTTGTTAATAATCTGTGTTAATCAATAAAAAAGTAAGTGTTGTTTAGGTAGAAAATAAATTAATGCGTAGAGCGCTGAGGCATACATAATAAATTATGCCATGCCCTTAAATAAATAAAAAAAAAACGTATAAAACTGATACATTGTAAAAGCATTGTGTTAAATAAATAAAACTTCTTTATATAACTATAATATATAATAACTAATTTATATTAACTATTTTATTGTTATAGCCTTATCAACTTAAAATCAACCTTAACAGCTTTTAAGTTACGGGTTTCGAAAACCGGTGAGTAACAAATGACTTTAATAATACACATTTAAAATATTAATAATATTATTTACTTTATTGAAAATTCTTCCGCTTTATTAATTCACCGACATGTTTCGCTTTAATTATTCGAAGAATTTGCAAATAAGTAAATATTATTATTATTATATTAAATAGTGGAATTCCGCAATATAACATTTGGTTTAATTAATTATTAAAAAACTTTTGTTTTTTAACATCAATGGTATTATACCTAGGAGCGCATGGGATCCAATATACTTATGAAACTTGGTAAATTGTAAATCCTGTTGATAAGCGATATTTTTAGGTGGGAGCAAGGTCTCTATAACTTCGTTAGGCCGACCGACCGACCGGTCTCCTTACCACCGCCAGATGCAAAAACCGTCAAGTGGCCATGTCATGTTTCGGGTTTAATCTGTGGGTTCACCGGTTTTCAGGAGATTACTTTATCGATTTCTTGTAGGGGTGATAGTCTCCTTTTAGGGTGCTATTACGAAATGGGTGGTTGACTTGGCAGCGAGTACCTTTATTAAAATATACTTGTACCTAATGCAATTCGTCTTTGTCGCCGCTCATTTCGTAATCGCATCATTTAGCCGGCATAGTGGGAGCGATCAATGATAGGTCTGCTCACCACCAGGTAGATAGAACATGTGGTAGATGAAAGTTACATGCCGTGCTCCAATAAAAAAACAAGACGAATATAATTCAAGCAAAAGATTACCATTAAATTATTCAATAAGAGTAGTGGCAGTGAAATAGAAGTTATAGATAGTAACAGATGTAAAACGTAGATCTTACAATATAGATAGCAGATTGAAGAAGCGAGGCGTTCAAACGGAAAGCTCTGAAAGCAGAGCGCGAGTTTTATTTCTTCCATTGTAAAAGATTTTAGACAATGGATAAAGCCCTTTTGGTTCGTTGTACATTTTAACTGGTACTATGGCCACCCATTACGGCTGAATAGAATCCTCTCATTTGTCATTTTTATTCAGCGATTTTTTGATCCTTTTCATCAAGTAATGAATGTTATGTAACGGAATTGGGAAACTTTGGCGGGGGAGTTTCGGTTTTGTTTACATACATATCTTCACGGTTGCCTTACAGCGCCCGAGACCGCCTGGACGGCCCCAGGTTACCCAGCGGAGGGGTTTTAATCCCACCTCGTCGTAGCCGATGGTATGAGTCTACACCGAACAAGTGGCTAGCTCGTCGCGATGTCTTGAATAGACTCAATAACCCATCTATAAACAGTTTCACAAGTTGGTATAGTGAAACCGGGACCGACAGCTTAACGTGCTCTCCGAGGCACTATAGTGGTGTTGTCAAACAAATGTACATAAATTTTTAAATTATAAACTCATTGGTACACACCGGGATTCGAACCAGGGAAGTGTTTTTAAGTCCAAGGTCTAACCAACTCGGCCACCACGTATAATTGTGTATATATCTGGCATTATATCAAGCTTGTTATAAGTTAGTACATGTGAATGAATCATTTGTGAATGAATTCTGCTTGGCAAAATATAAAATATATTAAACAGCAAAAAAATTTGGGTATTTTTATATTACTTCTTTTTTCTGTCATTATATCTAAATTAAGGATTGTGGTGTAGGTGTCTATACAAGCACTAATATATATTTAAGTGTCTATATAAGAACTAATATTTAAGGCGTGGATACGGTTGGTGAGGTCGGTCGCCTCGGTGGCACCCTTGTATGGCATGATAATCGGAAGGTCAATGGAATCAGCTAACCACCTAGTCTTACACTAGTTGGTTATGTAGCGTGCGTTCGGTTGGTTTGTTTTTTAAATACTTTTATTTAATGACACCTTTTATTAATTAATCTATAATGGTTATATATAGCCTAACCAAACGCACTCTAGACCTTATTGTTAAAACTTTTTTAAACTTTTTTTTTGACTATTATATTAAAACGTAGTTATATTAAAACGAATATTCATAATTATATTCTAGTGATGAAGCGGTATATTGTGTAATAACAATATAATATAGGGCACTTTCACACATAGATATAGCTCTGGTCACAAACTAAACTACTATACCAAGCCTAGGCTTGTACTATGTCCCAGGAACCAGTGAGAATCGAACCCATCTCTGCGTATACAAAGCCAATATATGAGTATACATTATTTTTTAGGATTAAAGAAGTTTGTGTCTACAAAATAAACCGATAATTTTTTTATTAAAACCTAGTTTAACTTAGGTAATGCTAATATTTTTATCTAAAAATGGTTAGCCGAAAAATATTCCAAATATATCTTTAAAAAAAAGTATATAAATATCATCACGGGCGCCTTACGAGGTACCTACCCAGCGAAGGGGTTTTAATCCCACCTCGTCGTAGCCGATGGTATGAGTCTACACGAACAAGTGGCTAGCTCGTCACGATGTTTGGATAGACTCAATAACCCATTTATAAACAGGTTCACAAGTTGGTATAGTGAAACTGGAAATGACAGCTTAACATGCTATCTGAGGCACTATAGTGGTGTTGTTAAAAAAATGTACATACATTTTTAGATTAAACCTCATTGGTACACACCGGGGTTTGAACCAGGGACCTAAGTGTTTTTAAGTCTAAGGTACTCGGCCACCACGTATAATATTATAATAAATATTTTTTGTAAATGTATCTTTTATTACACAAATATTTCAGCCAGACCGCGAAGATGATAAATCGGGGTAGTTGTGTTATATATTCAGAGATTAGGTAACGATTTCTGTAGTCCATAACACTGTATGTAATATATAAATATGGCTGGTACATATTGGCTAAGTTGTCTATGGTGTACACAGAACTAAGGGGGAAACATAAACATATAATGATAATAATATAATATAAGCATTAATATTTAAGGCATGGATATGGTTGGTGAGGTTGGTCGTCTTGGTGGGACCCTTGGATTGCAGATGATAATCGGATGGGCAATGGAATCAGCTAACGACCTAAGTCTTACACTAGTTGGTTATGTAGCGTACGTTTGGTTGGGTAGTTTTTTATTTTTATTTAATGACATCTTTTATTAATTTATCGGTCCCCATTCATGAACTTTGTAAGTCTGCTCACCACTAGGTAGATATACAAAGTCACACGCCTTGCTCCAATAAAAAAAATTAAAAAAAAAACTTACCTTGTGTTTTACATAGTTATATTGCCAACAATTATAAAGCCTTAGAAAAGCGTAAATATATTTTCAACGCGCTGATATTATATCTAGTCTAATATAATAAAACTGAAGAGTTTGTTTAACAACACCACTATAATAATGCCTCGGAGAGCACCTTAAGCTGTCGACCCCAGTTTCACTAAACCAACTTGTGTAACTGTTTACATATGGCGTATTTACTCTATCCAAACATCGCAACGAGCCACTTATTCGGTGTAGATCACCTAAAAACTCCTCCGCTGGGTACCCTGAGGCCGTCTAAATTTCAGCCAGATATAATTTAAATTTGCTTAATATATTAACAAAATGATAAGGCTCATTAAGCTGCAGCTTTTGAATTATTTTATCATTCATTCATTCACAGGTCATTTGGTCTGGGGCTCTAGAGAAAAATCAGGCGAGGCGACGTGTCGTGTCGCCTTCAATCAAAACTGTATAGACTTTGGCAGGTGACAGCGTACCTCACGCCTACTGTCACTGTCAAAATACATACGTTTTTGACTGAGGCGACGCGACATGTCGCCTCGCCTGCTTTTTCTCTAGAGCCCCTAAACGATTCGCGTCTTAGCCTTGGCTACATCACTTCTAGCTTTTAAATATATCTGTGGCCACATAATTATTTTTCTGTTTTTGTCTGGAACATCGCTTGGAGCAATGCATGATTAAATGTAAGAATATCTGAAGCACTTTATAGTAAAGCTGTTTGCGGTTTTATAATTTTGCGGTAAGGATTATAATTATATAGTGTATGGTCGGAGAGAGGTATTACGTACGTACCAAGCAATCCTATTTTAATATCAAGGATTATTAAGTCTAAGTTCTGTAAGTTTTTGTAGTGTAATGTATACATATATATATATACAATTTTATGTACTACATAAATCGTTACCTAATATCTGAATATAACACAGCACCCATTTATCATCTTCGCGGTCTGGCAGAAATATTTGTGTAATAAAAGATACATTTGTTAGTTTCGGGCTAACCATATTTAGATAAAGGTATGTTATTAGCGTTGCTTAATTGCTGCTCTTTCGGCGGACATATGCATAGTGGTTGCGCCTTGTACCCGGAGGTCGTGGGTTCGATTCCCACCCATAGCTAAAAAATATTAGTAAGTTTTTCTGTACAGTTTGTCATGGCTCTGGGTGTTTATAAAATAAAATATGCATTATATTATGTGTCGTTGTTTCTAGTACACATAGTACAAGCCTAGAACTTAGTTTGGTGACCAGAGCAATATGTGTAATTTTCCCTACATATTGTTATTATTATTTTCTATACCCCTGAAAATATGCTTTTAATAGCTTATAAGTATACCAACTTGTGAAACTGTTTATAGATGGGTTATTGAGTCTATTCAAAACATCGCGACGAGCTAGCCACTTGTTCGGTGTAGACTCATACTATCGGCTACGACGAGGTTGGATTAAAACCCCTCCGCTGGGAACCCTGGGGCCGTCTAGGCGGTCTCGGGCGCCGTAAGGCACCCGTGATGATATGTATGTATGTGAAACAAAAATACAAATATGTATGTTTTATTATTATTTTCTATACACCTGAAAATAAGCTTTTGAATGCTTATAAAAGTTTCTAAGGCGTTTGACAAAGTTAATCACAAGTTACTATGTCACAAATTATCTGCCTATGGTGTACATGGTTGTCTACTCCGCTGGGTGGAATCATATCTTTGTAACAGGAGTCAGTTGGTTTGTATTAAGGGACACTTATCGGCACCCGTTGTCACTACTTCAGGGGTGCCTCAAGGTTCGCACCTGGGTCCTTTGCTATTTTTGGTATTTGTCAACGACTTGGCTGAAATGCTTAAGTGTCCCTGCCTGATGTATGCTGATGATCTCAAAGTTTTTAAAACCATTAACAATCATGATGATGCTCAGATACTCCAACATGATTTAAATACAATTTCCCAATGGTGTTACAATAACCATATGCTTTTAAATGTCAGTAAATGTTTTGTTTTATCATTTACCTGGAAATCTCAAAAAATGTTGTTAAATTACAGCTTGAATAATGTAATTTTGGCTCGTAAACAGGTTGCTAGGGATCTTGGAGTAATATTTGATGAAAAACTTACATTTCGTCCACATTATGAGCATATAACTGATAATGCTAATAAAATGCTGGGTTTTGTGTATAGGGTTAGAAAGAAGTTTAAAAAGCCTGATAGTCTTAAATATCTGTACTGTGCGCTGGTCAGAAGTTTATTGGAGTATAACTCTGTGATATGGTCGCCCATCTATGATATACACAGCCTACACATTGAACGTACTCAAAAACGGTGTGTCAACATGATGTGTTTTAGAAGTGGGTTGGGCCGAGCTGCTGGGTCTTATGTAGATAAACTGAAGAGATTCTCTTTAATTTCCCTCGAAACTCGCCGAACTTATAGTCATCTCGTTTGTTTACATAAAATAATCCACACGTCTATTGACTCCACTTCGCTTATGTCCAGTATCACGTTTAATACTCGGTTTAGGGCTCGCGACCGTGTTCACAGAGTTTTTACTCTGAATACGTATGTAAACAACACGTCATTCTACAACCCAATTGTCAGAATGTGTCGTTTATATAATGATTTATCTGCTACCCATGAATGTCTAGACATCTTTAATCCCCGGTTTCCACAATATCAAAAATGTGTGAGAGATATCGTTTTTAAAGATTTTTAATTACTTACTAATATTATAGTGTACTATATTTTATTTATTTATATCAATATGTTTTATTTATTTATATCAATATGTTTTATTTATTCATATCAATATTTTATTTATTTTATTCAATATGTTTTATTTATTTATATCAATATGTTTTATTTATTTATTTCAATATGTTTTATTTATTTATATCAATGTTTTATTTATTATTTATTTTTTATTGAGTGTTGGTTAAGAAATAATACTGTCAAATATGCAATTCCTAATTACAATTATTACGAGACACTTAAATATAAGAATAAAAATGATGGCATCGTAGTTCTCGTAAAAAGTAATTTAAAAGTAGCTATAAATGAACCAAATTTGGAAGACTGCAGTTGCCTTAATTTATTAATAAATAATGAAATAACAGTTACTGCAATATACAGATCTCCGAGCTTCAGGAACACTGATAAATTTCTAAACTCTCTTAACTTTCTTCTTGAAAGCACTCAAACAAGAACGTCCGTGGTCGCTGGAGATATAAATATAGACATAAAACCGCATAATACTGACAGGAATAGTGAAAGTTACCTGAATTTGCTTGCGCTTCATGGTTATTTACCTACATACACCTACGCTACACATGAATCCAACTGTATCGACCACATTATGTTAAAAACCAACAAAAGCGCAATAGCTCTTGTCTGTGAATCGACTATAACTGATCATTACACTGCTCTTATAAATATCAGTTCCCAGCTAACAAGGATACAGCCTAGAGCTAAAATCATAAATAGGATAAACTATGAGAGTGTATTCAATGACTTATCTGCTTACAATTGGGATACTATATATAATATTGAGAAACCTAATGATGCAATGAGTGCCTTTGTTGACGTGATTACAAATGCTATTAAACAACACACCACTCATCATAAACTAACTCATAACAAAACCAACATAAAACCGTGGATTACTCCTAACCTGGTCAAGTGTATAAAGAAGCGGGATAAATTACATAAACTTCTTAAACAAAGACCGTATGACCTCGAACTAAAAGCATATTATGCAAATTACAGGAATACTGCGCATAAAATATTAAGGATGCTAAAAGATTCCTATAACAGAACGGAATTAGAAAAACATCCAAATAATCCTAAGAAAATGTGGCAAGCGATTAAGAACGTCTGCAATCTAAACACCAGCAGTAAAACTGATGATCTTCTAGAAATTTGTAATGATCCAAAGACGTCACTTGACAAAATAAATGATTATTTTACATCTATCGGAACCGAACTGAGTAATGATGTTCTAAAGAGAACGCATAGAACAGAAAATGAATTATTGAGTAATCTAAATTTGAAACCTTACTGTGGCAATAGTTCTCTTTTTATTAGGCCTACGGATACAGTAGAGGTCTTAAAGCTTTTAACAAATCTCAAACCGGATGGGTCACCGGGTTGGGACCAAGTTTCACCAAGAATTTTTAAGGAAGGGAGACATATACTATCGGAACCACTAACCTACTTAATAAATCTAAGCATAGCAAATGGATGTGTCCCTGAAATTTTGAAAATTGCGCAGATATGTCCAATCCACAAGTCGGGTTCTTATTCTGACCTTAATAACTATCGCCCTATATCGCTATTGACAATAGCTGCTAAAATGTTGGAAAAAGTCGTAAATTCTAGACTCCTGGATTATTTAGAAACAAACAAAATTATATCGCAGAATCAATTTGGTTTTAGAAGATGTAAATCCACTGAGGGAGCGGTTAATCTTTTGACGGAGGTCATATCATGTAAACTTGATAACCAATACAAGTGCACAGCCATATTTTTAGATTTTAAAAAGGCCTTTGACACCGTATCAATTCCACTGCTACTTAAAAAAATGGAAAATATGGGTGTCAGAGGAATTGCATTGGATTGGTTCTCAAGTTACCTGAGTGGCAGAAAACAATTCGTGAAATTGGGAAATGTTAAAAGTGAAATCTCTGGACTTAGCTTTGGTGTTCCTCAGGGTAGTGTGTTGGGGCCGACGCTGTTTCTAATTTACATAAATGACCTATGTGATTTGGAGATTGCGTCGGCTCAAACAATTACCTTTGCTGACGACACTGCATTGATTTTCTATGGAAAGACTTGGAATAATACCAAATGCAACTCAGAACAGGGACTAAGCATTGTCTCCAAGTGGCTTGATGATAACTTAATGTCCTTGAATATCTCTAAAACTAAGTGTATCCATTTCCGAATTTCAAAAAGATCTAGTCCGCCTAACACCTACATAATTAAATCTCATAACAATAATTGCCCTAAAACTGATTCCTGTTCTTGTGAAATAATAGAACATGCTAAGAACATCAAATATCTAGGTGTACAAATTGATGAAAGCTTAAACTGGAAACCTCATATTCAATTACTAACAACTAGAATCCGTAAATTGATCTATATATTTAAACGGCTACGCACTATAACTAATTGGGTAACTATTAATACAGTTTATCATGCTCTATGCGTGTCTCTAATAACATATTGCATTACCACCTGGGGAGCTGCGGGGAAAACTGTGCTCATTGAGTTGGAACGTGCTCAAAGATCGGTTATAAAAGTAATGTGCAATAAGCCATTTAGATTTCCTACCAACCTTTTGTACTCTGAGAGTAAGCTCCTAACCGTTAGACAACACTACATTCAAAATATTGTAGTTAGATTTCATAAAATAGCGCACCTAACAAAACTCCCATTAGGCAAAACAAAGAGATACAGCAAATGGTTAATACCTAAAACTAAAACTGTTTTTTGTAATAAGTTCTATTACCATATGGCTCCTTTTCTTTACTCTAAGGTGAATAAAACTTTGAACATACTGGACATGTCAAAATTTACTTGCAAAAAAACTTTGTATAAATGGCTACTAAAAAAGGACTACATTGAAACAGAGGAAATCCTGCACATCACAAAATAACAGTAAACACCTCTTATTGTGTAATGAAAAGAATATATCCTGAACTCGGTCTATACCTAACTACAATTTTGAATAAGAACTCTTTCTTATTGCCCCGTCACAAACTTTAACATAAGCGCCTTCACACCCACACATCACACAAACAAATATACATGCAACATACACTCATACTGAGACATAAACATTTACCTTATACCCGTCAACAACTACATAACATGCATCTCAGCTCAACCTCACTCCACACTAACTTACAACAACTTACGCCTACAAAGTCAAACTTTTAACCCTTCACTGCCTTACTACCCCGTAACCAACAACAAGCATTCATTACAGAACAACCCCTCTATAATACATGCACCTCCAACACAACGACACACCACACAAATATTCACCCCACTTATCCTTAATTAATCAATGTTTCACCCTACACGAACAACCCCACACCACACAAACATACATGTACCACATTTTCATACCGAGACAAACACCTTACCTTATACTGACTTATTACCCCGTTACCAACTACATCATCATGCACCTCAGCTTAAACACACACCACACAAACATACACTCCACTTACCCTTAAAAAGTTAAACTTTCAACATACACGGCCTTTCTACCCCGCCACCAAGAACATAATATTAACATACATGACACACACCTTACAGACACTACTACATTCAGATACCACTTATATTAAGCGTTAAAACGCTTAGTACGTACGCATGGTTTGTAATATGTAATTATTTCAATAATTGTAAACCGAATACCCATAGCACAGGTTTTTCCTAGTATGGGATTCGGTAAATTAAAATTATAAATTGTAAACATTAATTATGAATAAAGAATTATTATTATTATTATTATTTTAAATGTATTATATTGTAATAAATTATTATTGGATTGTTTTATTATTGTAAATATTATTATTGCAAGGTATATGCTGAAGTAGACTGAGTATTGTTTCAAATTGCATGCTATTATTGTTAATATAGGATCTGTGTCTGTTATATAGGTTTTTTTTTGAGTTGTTATTAGGTATCTGTTTTATTTTTTAATTACTTGTCATGAAGGGCATTCATGCTAGAGGGTTATAGCCTAGTATATGTCCGTTCAGCATCATTTGATTTTTTTATAATGATTTGGTTGTAACTCGTTATGTGTGCCGATTTTGTAAAATAAAAAAAAAAAAAAAATAAAGTTATTTAGCTTTTAAAAATCTCGTAACTCAAAAATAATCGCAGTAAATATGAAACTGTTATTATTTATTGGCAAAAAGTGATAAGACCGGAGATGTAAGGAGATCACACCTGTTATAGGAGTCACAAAACATTTACGACAAGCGGCTCATCGGTTTCCCAATAACAAAGGAAGGAAGCTTTGTTTTTATTACGGAAAGAAAATATTTTTGCACCTCGTTTTCTCGAGGAACCCCTCGTGTTTATTGCCGAAATATACTTATGTATGTGTTTGTGGATTTTGATAGATTTTTTTTTTGGTTTGGGTTTTATTTGAATCCAACCTTTGTGGTGAGATGTAAGGTGTAAAGTTATATTAAGAATCAGTTGCCCATCTATAATGCTGACGAACTTTTTTATTTTTAAATGTATAAATAATTATCGATATTACTAATACTAGTCATGATTCGGTTTTAGTTTTTGCAGGGTGGCCACTTTCTGGAAAACATGGAAAAGTCAGGGAATTTTCGGAGACTAGAAAAGACAGGGAAATGTCAGGGAAAACGCTAGAAGGTCAGGGAAAATATTTAAAGTACACACACAGTTTGTTACTGTAAACGACTGGCAACCTAAGCGTGGCGATTCCATCTTAAAATATGCATATTTTTTTAGGACTTTGAAAAATATTTTTTTTGCCCTATATTTTCCGAAAATATTGCTAAAGATAATTGTTTCTATTCTCTAATATTTTTTAGCTCAAATACTTTTTTTTTTTCAAAAAACCTATAATATAATTATCTTTTCTTTTTGGAGGTCATTTAGGTCAGGGAAAATGTAAAAAAAGTGACTGGAAAATCTGGAAAAGTCAGTCAGGTAAATTCGTGGCCACCCTATTTTTGGGTTTTATTTATTAATTTAAAATTCTTTATTGCACAAAATTGTACATAGGCAAGCTTAATGCATTTTCTACCAGCTAACAGCTTTGAGAGAGTGAAATATGCTTAGGGTGCAGAACTTTCCGAAAAAAAGAAATAAATATAATCTTAACAATGATATATAACAATATTTAAACTACTTAAATACCGTATATAATATAATAAATATAATACATAAACATACATACCATACCAAACAAAAATTGCCACGAGGATCTGATTTAAGCGTTCAGATAATGAGCTGTGAGCAAGCGTTCAAGTGTTCACCGGCATTCAGGAGACTACTGATTAATTTTTGTTTTAGTCTCCTCTCAGGGTGAGGTTACGAAACGGGCGTTTTTTACAATAAAAGAAGCGAGGATATTAAAATAGACTTGAAATGCAAATACTTATTTGTTGCTGCCCACTTCGTAAACGCGTCATTTAGCTCATAGTGGGAGCGATCAATATTGTTAAACAAGAATGTATTGATCGGTTTATGGACTCTATAGATCTGCTTACCATCAGGTAGATACAAAGTTACATGCCGTTTTCCTATATAAAAAAGGGTAAGTAAAATATATAACTGTCACATCACAGTAACACAATATATAACTGTCACATCACAGTAACACAATATATAACTGTCACATCACAGTAACACAATAGACATTGGAAAAGTAGTCCTAAACGTGAACAATTGAACTAGATAGCTGAGGTGTTCTAATGAACGTGCTCATTGCAAAGATGTTGTTCCAATAGAAGTTTGTATTCGTTAGCGCCAAACGCTTTGTGCAATCTACTTTGCGGGGCAGCGGCGCGATGCTATACCGCATTTTAGACATACAACTACTAAATATTGGTTAGACTACGCATTGCTATAAAGTAGGCTTTATTTATTGATACTTAGTTTCCCATTTTCCCCTATCTATCGCTTTTTCAGACTTTTTTTTCAAGTCAAGAGATAATTTGGCATCATTTAGCTGTAGGTACGAGTACAAAAGATCAAAACTTTTTTTATGGACTGAAATAAATTTATTTGTAATATATGTTATAAGAGCTCAACATGAGACTTTGCTTCCACCAGGTGTTAAGTAGTAAGAATTATAGACACCAGCGGATGATACATGACCTGTGGTGCATACAGGTACACCACAGTTTGCCATCATTATGCCGACTTAAGGATACTGCAATCGTAAAAACGAGCTATCGCAGCCGAGTAATACCACAAAAGAAATAAGTAACACCACAGAAGAAATAAGTAATACCATAGAAGAAATAAGTAATACCACAGAAGAAATAAGTAATACCACAGAAGAAATAAGTAATACCACAGAAGAAATAAGTAATACCACTGAAGAAATAAGTAATACCACAGAAGAAATAAGTAATACCACAGAAGAAATAAGTAATACCACAGAAGAAATAAGTAATACCACAGAAGAAATAAGTAATACCACAGAAGAAATAAGTAATACCACAGAAGAAATAAGTAATACCACAGAAGAAATCATAGTACAAGTAGTAATACTCGGTTACTGTTTGTCGCAGAATTAAATAATATTTTTGTCGTGCATTGTATTTATTAATCTTTCTCATTAACTTTTTCATTTTAATTTTTTTCGATATGCGAAAATATTATATTATAATAGGTAGAAAAATATTTATTACCCACAACAGAAAGATTTTTACGTACACTTGTCAAAATAAAAATAATAATTGAATTTCGACTAAACATCAAGTTGTAATATTAGAAGTACGTTTGAATGGGCCCCAAGTCGCCTATATTTTTTTATAAATTTACGCAAATTACATGGGGTTCTATATAATAATAATATGTAGGGCAATTTACACATATTTCTCTGGTCACAAACTAAGCTCTAGGCTTGTACTATGTATCAGAAACGACGATATAATACATATTATTTTTTATAAACACCCAGACCATGACAAATGTACAGTAAAAACGTACTAATATTTTTTTGCCATGGGTGGAAATCGAACCCACGACCTTATAGTATTGCATCGTTATTTATATTTGTTGTATCACCAACGATATTTTTATAGTAGCGCTCTCTATCTAGTTGTTGCTCTGAGTTAACTCATGTTCGGTCCTCCTTACGCTTCACTTTGAGCCATCTCCCATATCCGCATTAGTAATTCTAATTCACACGGATGTAGAGATAGTTCCGATTACTTAGCGCTTCTTCATTATTTAATAAAAATATCTGTGTTGCTGTAATAAATATGTAGCAATAGTGTGAACTTTGGTGACCGAGTAAATACTTGGTGGCTGAATAAAAATAAAGTGGCCGAGTAATTACAAGGTGACCGAGTAAACACACGGTGGATGAGCGAAAACATAGTGACCGAGTTTGTATGCTGTGGCCGAGTAATTACATGGTGGCCGAGTAATTACATGGTGGCCGAGTAATTACATTGAGGCCGAGTAATTACATTGAGGCCGAGTAATTACATGGTGACTGAGTAAACAAACTGATGGATGAGCAAAAACATAGTGGCCGAGTATATACTTGGTGAATGAGCGAAAACATAGTGGAGTCATTACATGGTGGCTGAAATTCATAGTAGATAAGTATATTGGCGCTAACACGATGTGAGGTGACTGACACCTCGGCCAAAAAAAAAATGTTAACTGAGTATAAATGTGATGAACGAGAAATAATGTAGGTACTAGTTACGTGGTAACTCTTATCTAATTTGTAGTACAGTACAGTTTATAGCGGTCAAGGGAATTCGATTAATCAATTGAAAACGCTATGTTTAATATTCTTTTTGTTGACGTGTATCCCGTCAAATAATTGTAACATATATATATTTTCAAGTTAATTAATTACTGCTTGTTTCTCGAAATTAATATAAAGTTGGTATTACTAAAATAAATACATAATAAAACAAGACGGATCTTCATAGGACCTGAATATTATTTTGGAAAATTCGCTATTTTTAATGAATTGACAGTTAATACTTAAAAAAATCGAGTAAGCGGGTGTTAGTTAGACAAATTAAATTAAATATTTTTTACTAAAACATACCGTAAAATATATATTAAATTAATATTTACCTCTACGGGAAACCCGGAGCGTATGTTCCTCTTTCTTGAGGCTCATTCCTCAGATTTTAATGTAGGTCAGGCTTATTTGTGTCATGAAGCAAAGCGTACGGTGTTGCCGCATAACTAAGCCTTAATTATAACTATCTAGTCGTATATAACAATTCTGCCTTTAAGTTTTGTGGAAATGTTATTATTGAATAACGTGTTTTGGATTTGAAATTTGAATATTTAAAACACATTTAAATTGACACAAGTATGTTGGTGGCCGTATATTTACGTGGTGACCGAGTTTATACGTTTGGTGGCCGAGTTTATACGTGGTGGCCGAGTATATACGTTGTGGCCGAATATATACGTGGTGGCCGAGTATATATAAGGTGGTCGAGTTTATACGTGGTGGCCGAGTATATACGTGGTGATCGAGTATGAACGTGGTGGCCGAGTATCAACGTGATGGTCGAGTTTATACGTGGTGGCCGATACATACGTAGTGCTGAGTTGGTTAGACTGTAGACTTTTTTAGGTCACGAGTTGAGTATATTAGTTAAATAACACTAAACAGTCGACAAATATACTATTTTGGAATGTTCAGTAAATTAAAATATTAAGTCTGTATTTGGTTTTTCATTTATTATTTAACAAAACTTACTACCACATGATGTTATTGACACACGAATTCCTTTGAGGTTTATATGTAGGTGCGCGCGAGTCGCTAATTAATTATACAGCATATTATTATATTTCACTAAATTTATAAGTATTTTAAATAAGTGTACATACCCTATTTGTGTTTAAAGATCTTTATTGGGTACTCATAAAAAACAATTAAGTTCACTTGTTTGAGTTTACAAAGTTTTCTTACATTAAAGTATCTGCATCGAGATCGTAACATAATAACATAACTAGTAATTTACATAGTATAACATAGAAAGTAATTTAAAATAAAGTAGGTACTTTATATATACTATTTAAGTAGTATATGTATTCTGCGTCAACTATGTGGTTATTTAGACCACCTCTGGATATAATTCCAATAGCTTGACCACGTAGCAGTTATGGCGTTGTACCACTCAAGGCAAAACAATATAAGTACGTTTTTCTGTACATTTTGCCTTAGTCCGGATATTTATAAAATATATATGTATTAGTCTCGTTGTTTCTAGGACAAGCCTAGAGCTTGGTATGCAACCAGGGCAATATGTATGAATATGTCCTACATATACAGGACACCTACATATACAGTAAAAGTTTTGACAGAGAGAAAAATGCTTAGGATGCAAAACATTTTTTTAAAATATACATGGTGACTTTGAAAGGATGTACTTTGGGCTAATATGAGGTTCTTCTGATCAAATCGAACAACTTTTCCAACTATGTGTCGCAAATGAAAAAAAAGTTGGGCTTCCCATACAAATTGGTCATTTTAACATTACTAGTTTGTATCGAGAAGGCATTTTTTTTTTTTCATTTGCGGCACATGGTTCCATGGGAAAAGTTGTTCGTATTGATCAGTAGAACCTCATATTAGCCCAAAGTACATCCTTTCAAAGTCACCATGTATATTAAAAAAAAAATGTTTTGCATCCTAAGCATTTTTCTCTCTGTCAAAACTTTAACTGTAAAAAACTGTCAAGTGACCTAGTCATGTTTTGATTTTAGTCTGTGAATTCACTGAGAATAATGCATCGATTTCTTGTCGAGGGGGTAATCTTCTTACATGGTACGGTAACGAAACAGGCGATTTATTTGACGATAAAGCAGAGAGGATGTTAAAATAGACTCGTAATAGGTACGTCCATGTCGCCTATTTCATAACCGGCATAGTGGGAGCGATCAATATTGTTAAACAACAATGTATTGATCGACTCCATTCATGGCCTTTGTAGGACTGTTTAACATCAGGTAGATACAAAGTCATGTGACTTTGCTACACTAAAAACTAGTTGAAAGTGCCTAAGGTTATGCTCGCCTGTATATTAAAATGTTACATCAATTTTGTACAATTAATAAATATAATGAATTTAACAAATGTATTTAGCATTAACAAAAATCTTTTATAAGTCTATATTTACTCTCAACAAATAACTTATTTAATTTAACAAACATACAGAATCGAAATTAAATTTTGTAAAATATTTGCGATTTCAACTACCTCCCCACATCAGCCTGCGCGGGTGTAATGACCGAATGACACAACAGTTAATAGGTCGATGGAACTATTACCCCAATTCCAAATCCAAATTGAATCTGACATTTCACAATAACAACGCTGGAAGTGCTGTATCGAAATTTTGGTCCGCAGAGGATTTGTGCGTCGCCTGTTTGCAGCCTAATTAGATATTTGAACAAGGTTATTTATGGTTTCAGATTAACAAAACAAAATATCTCAATTATATAACTATTTTTTTTAATAATTGATTGAATCAGGCGTTGTTTTGTGGAATTCCATTATTTAATCCATGTCCTTAATAAATAAAATTCAGTCCTGATGATACTTCGTGGAGAAGCGAAACATGTCGACTTCGTTTGAATACTAGCGGAAGAATTTGCAATAAATTAAATATTATATCAACATTTTTTTTTTTTACCAAAAAACTAATATTCACCTGCATTCATATTTTGAATACTCGTTAATCTTCAATTTTCTTTATGCACTGATATTTTTTATTATTTCCATCGACCTCTTCTCATCTAGTTTAAAAAAAATGTAATAGCTTTTCTTCTATCGCATTGCTAATAGACGCTGCGCGCTGATAGAAAATGAAATAATGATATTTCAACTTTGCTGCCTAATTATCAAAATTAATCGCTATCGTCACCACAATACCACCTACTGTTAAACCAACAATGATGGCTGTCCTTTAAATGCACTCGTGCGCTGCACGGCTAGATTTTAATACCTTTAAAAGTGAAAAAAATGATATTTATTGTACTTAGATTTATTTACTTAAAATTATGACTAATCAAGTTCTACTCTACTCCAAAGTAAATAAAACTTATTTTCGCTAAAATATATTCTTCCTTGGGCTTCATGAACGTCGCCGTCGTAGAAGTACAAACGCCCGCTCTACAATAGGCGCTTATTCATTACTCTGTGCAGCACGCTCATGCAGGGCCGTGTTCGGAAACTAACAGTTTAACACTGGGTAATGTCACAGAGTGCGATAAAAATATTGAAAAATGCTTAGGGAACAAGAGATGCATATAGTGTAGTGACATTACCCAGTGTCAAAGTGTTAGTTTACGAACGCGGCTCTGTATATCGCATGACGCGTGAGACGAAAATGATCGTACAATCTGTATGGAGCTGTTAGTTTAAATACGATAGCGATACCGAATATTGCCGAGAATTGACGAAATGTATTCGGCTAACCTGATAATAAGCAGACCTACAAAATCCATGAATGGTTACTTATTTTGTAAGTTGACGTAACTTGGTATTGGTGTAAGCGAAATAATATTAACAAAAACAAGTGGAACAGATGATGAAGATATCGAAGGTTGAATGAGTATGTTAAGGTGGTTCGGCTATGTTCAGCGTATTGTTTGAGATGTCCTTTAAAAAAGACAAACATATCCAAAAAAACAGACGCGCCTGTATTAATCTTCACAGTTTACCGGGAAAATCAAAGCAGTTTCTAAGTGAGATATATTATTTAAAATACATAAACTTAATATTATATATGTATACCACAAATAGTATTTTATATATAAATATACATACATAAACTATATAATACTATAATCTTAAAAATTAAAGATAATGAAGAAGAATAAAAAAAATACCTATGAATTAAGATAATGAATGACTGGTGCTTGGCTTATTTTGACTGGTGAGAAATTTCAAAGACTTGCAGCGACGACTGCAAAAGGCTTAGAAACAAAGGTGGTATAATGGAAGGAGAAAGCAAGGGTAGTATTTAAGGTAGATCGAAGGATTTTTCGTACAATAGTCGTAACCTAGAAAGAAAAAGCTAAAGGTACTCAAGTGCGTTACCTATTTTCGGATCCACCAGTCCCCACTCTAAATAAATACTGACCTGGACTCACTGGGTGACCGTTATCTTATTCCTCTACCATTTGAGAAATAGATTTAACATTGCACAAATTTAACTTTACGATCTCAGTAAAAATTACTACAAAATGAAACGTAAACAACGGATTCGGGTTTACAATACGTATAAACGTTGTTGAACAAATAAATATATTGGTTGTAGGGAAAAACCAGTTCAAAGAAACCCGTCTGCCTTTCAAAGTAATCAAAAGAGGATGAAGCCCTTGGAAGGGTCTTACCTGCCATTGAGACGGAGACTGTCCTATAGAAACCGGGAAACAATGGGCCCCATACAAGGCTGCACGTTAACACCTTCGGCGATAATGCTGTAGGCATAGGCATGCTTGTTGAATGCCTGCCAATTTATTTTTGTCGTTAGCTATGAGAATGGCTTACAGATTGGCCAAAAATAATTAGTAGGTATTTTTTCGTCACTTTGTTACTACCTGATAGTAAGCAGTCCTACACTGTCCATGAATAGTTTCGAATAGAATAAATTGATCGCTCTTACTATGCAAGTTAAATTATGTAGTTAAGAAATGGGAGGCGCCAAAGACAAAGTCTACTTAATATCCTCGTTGTTTTATAGTCAAATCAACTGCCCGTTTCGTAACCGCACCCTGAGAGGGTAGTCTCCTCTCAGGGTGCGGTTACGAAATGGACCTCGACAACTAATCGATTTAATATGCTCCTAAGAACTGGTGAATCCACATACTAACACAGAAACGTGAATATTGGTTTTCACGTTTACAAAAACGCAAGTAATAATAATTCAATTTTCATTGAAACGAGAATTACCTACAAAATAAAATATATATAAACTTTCTGCCTCCCTTCCAACGCTATCTACTTATAAAAATAACAGGAAAAAAAACTAAGATTTGATTTTAATACAATCCTTAAAAAAACATTGTCACAAAGAAAGTCTTACTTTCTAACAAAAAATGCTTAAAAAGGTTAGCAAGTAGAAAATGCTTAAGGCATTAAGTTCGGCTATGTACAATTTTATTTTGTAATTTTGTGCAATAAAGTATTTAAAATAAAATAATAAATAAAAAATCTATTAGGCATTGTCCTAAATAAAGTTGGTGGGTCTGTAAAGCTGAGCGTAAAGTTTATCAGTTTTTAATTGGCTTTTGTTGGGTCTGATAGTTCTTTGTGCATCTGTAAAACTATTATTTAACCTACAAAATAAAATATATATAAACTTTCTGCCTCCCTTCCAACGCTATCTACTTATAAAAATAACAGGAAAAAAAACTAAGATTTGATTTTAATACAATCCTTAAAAAAACATTGTCACAAAGAAAGTCTTACTTTCTAACAAAAAATGCTTAAAAAGGTTAGCAAGTAGAAAATGCTTAAGGCATTAAGTTCGCTTATGTACAAATTTATTTTATAATTTTGTGCAGAAAAGTATTTAAAATAAAATAATAAATAAAAAATCTATTAGGCATTATCCTAAATAAAGTTGGTGGGTCTGAAAAGCTGAGCGTAAAGTTTATCAGCTTTTAATTGGCTTTTGTTGGGTCTGATAGTTCTTTGTGCATCTGTAAAACTATTATTTATCTTAACTCCTCTTCCGCGTGGGACTTGAACAAACAACATTATTAGGAGTTAATCTTTTACTTAAATCGCTTTTCAAATGGCTTTGTAATTGAGATGGCTTAGGAACTGTTTAAAGTTATTTCACCTTAAGAAACTTTTTTAATGGTTATTATTGGAACACGATTATATCTACCTGATAGTAAGAAGATCTACGAAGTCCATGAATGGGTTCTATCAATACATTGTTATTTTTATGTTGACTTTGATAGTCAGTTATAGATTTGTACTATGTGTACCAGAAATACCTATACTAATACACATATTATATTGTTTTGCTATGAAGGAAATCGAACCCAACCCTAGACCTCCAGATAAAATGCCAAAGGCGCCACCACAATATTGATCTATGTATACCTAAATCATTAGAATTAGTCCAATAGTTTTGCTTCAATGATCTTTCTTCACTTAACGCATTATACATGGTGACTTTGAAAGGGTGTACTTTGGGCTAATATGAGGTTCTACTGATCAAATCAAACAACTTTTCCCATGGAACTGTGTCGCAAATGAAAAAAAATGTTGGCTTCCCTATACTAATTGGTCATTTTAACATTACTAGTTTGTATGGAGAAGGCAATCTTTTTTTTTATTTGCGACACAACCATGTGTCGCAAATAAAATGAGAAAAGATGTTCGTATTGATCAGTAGAACCTCATATTAGCCCAAAGTACATCCATTCAAATTCACCCTGTATATTAAAGTTATCACACGACCATACCGTCGGATTAAATAAATTTCTTTCTTTCTTTCTTCACTACTACGTCTTCACTCGTATACCTAAAACGTATACCTAAAACGTTAAAAGTGGTTATAATTATTTTTAGCTTCGATGATCTTTCTTTAAGTAACTATTTATTATTAAAGTAGGTAATAATGCGACCACCACGTCTTCACTCGGCCACTATATTATTCACTCGGCCGCTATAATATTTATGCAACTATATCTAAATCATTATTGTAGCTTCAATGATCTTTCTTTACTTAACAAATTATTATTAAAGTAATCACTCGATCACTACGTCTTCACTCGGCCACTACATTATTCATTGGGCCATCACAATATTAATGATAGTATACCTGTATTGTATTAAAACAAATACATGAACAGTTTATTGTATTTATTAAAGAATAGACTCACAATATTAGTATTAGTATTTTAACTTATATCCGATGATGTTAACTGCGTGCTGGCCGAGCCAAAAGAGAGGTCAGCAATAAGTCAAATAGATTATGATTTGGTTTACTTTGAAAAGTCTGTATCTCGAAATGTTTGGCATTGCATGCACCCCTAACATAATGTGACTTGCTTCACTTCATAAGTACAGACGAGTTGAGTATAATAATAATAATTCTTTATTCATAATTAATGTTTACAATTTATAATTTTAATTTACCGGATCCCATACTGGGAAAAACCTGTGCTATGGGTATTCGGTTTACAATTATTGAAATAATTACATATTACAAACCATGTGTACGAACTATGCGTGGTATAATGAAGAAGAAAGCGTTTTAACGCTTAATATAAGTGGTATCTGAATGTAGTAGTGTCTGTAAGGTGTGTGTCATGTATGTTAATATTATGTTCTTGGTGGCGGGGTAGAAAGGCCGTGTATGTTGAAAGTTTGACTTTTTCAGGGTAAGTGGAGTATGGTTATTGCAACTTATTACAATTTCTAACTAATGCGTTCCATTACGTTTGGTTATTCAAAGCCATACATTACAATACCTTAAGTGGGCAGGAAAAGGATTCGCGAACTCGAGCGTCAAAAAACATCTAAATGTTGTTTTCAGTTATAATAAAGTTTTTTTTTGGAAAAAAAGAACATGGAGGTGTAGATTTTATTTACTCGATCCAAATTTTTTTTAAAATAATTTCGTATGATTATGTAATCATAATTTCTTTATGAAAAATCTTTTTAGTTTTAAAATGAGAACTAAAAGTTTTTTTTATGATTCTAAAAATATTACATTTTTAGAATCATAAATCAAACTTTGGGTGTCTTTTTAAAAGTTAATATATTTTTTATAAAAATACTATCTAATTAGGATCGAGTAAGTAATATTTACACCTTTACGTTCTTTTTCTTAAAAATAAACTTTGATATCACTGAAAACAACATTTAGACGTTATTGAACGTTCGAGATCGCGAAACCTTTTACTGTCTTCCTTTACTTATTAAAGTAATCACGCCACCATTTCGTCTTCACTCGGCCACTAAATTATTTACTCATTATAACTATACCAAGTATAAATAAACCATTAATTTAGCTATAACAATCTTAATATAAATCAAAAAATAAAATATGTATTATATCGTAAAAAGCGGCCCCAGCCTAGGGTTAAGTCACTGCGCGACTGATAACAAGGTTAAGCAGATGACAACAAAGCCGGCCTGGGATGGATGACCGCTTTATACAACGAGTCTATTTCATCATAAACACTGCAACAAGCTCGCCACTTGTTAGGTGTTGCCTCCGAATCATCGACGAAATGAGGATGGGTTAATCCCTCCGCTGGGACCCTGAGGCCGTTTAAACGGTTCTCGGGAGCCAAATAGGTGGATGGTATTATTATTATTTTTTTATTTTTATTATATCGTTGTTTCTGGTACACAAGTACAAGCCTAGAGCTTAGTTTGTGACTTTATTTACTCAAGTAATTATTATTAAAATAATAACCTGACCAGTAAACGTTCACTTGGATACTACATTACTCGCCCACCCTAATATTAATGCAAGTATACCTAAATCGTTAAAAGTCGTTCTTTATTTTAGCATCGACGATTTTTCTTTAACTAATTATTATTCCCACATACACTAGTTATTTACCTATTAATCAAGTGTCTTTATATTAACTTAAATTAACTCCCGCCTTATTGTGAGGCCTCTTTTGTGTTCGTTACAACAGCCTTAGTTAAATGTTAGGTCAAGGAGACGCCATTGAATAGAAAATCCACTTCAAAGGGGGACCTTATTTTGTTTAGCTTTGAAAAACCAAATGATCCAACATAATGAATAGACGTGGGGTGTTAATTGTAAGAAAATGTTATGTTTTCTTTCTTTTTAATGAGGTTTATGGAATCTTTAATTTTTAATTAGGATACTTGTTATTTTTAATACAAAAATTTTATACGTGGTGGCCGTTGATTAGAACTTAGACTTATAAACGCTTAGGTTCCCGGTTCACACCCTGGCGTGTACCAATAAGTTTTTAATAAAAAAATGTATGTACATTTATCTAACAACACCACTATAGTGCCTCGAAGTGCACTTTAAGCTGTCGGTCTCAGTTTCACTATACCAACTTGTCAAACTGTATACCTATTGATGGGTGGACTCAATAAGTATATTCAAACATCGCGACGATAGTTCTAGCCACTTGTTCGGTGTGGACTCATACCATCGGCTACGATGAGGTGGTATTAAAAACCCCTCCCCTAATAGACACCCGTGATGATATTTATTTAATTATTTAAAATTTTAAATATTTAGGGTTAAAAAACGTAATATTATTTATTAATTCAAAGAATCTTGCCCTAAGCTAGCTCAAACGTGGGCGAAATATTGCAAATTATATTTATTTCAGTATATTTTAATATTTTATTTATGAAGATATTTTACATGGGTATGAACATTTTTCATAACTAGCTAAAAATGATTACCTTGCTCTCACAATACTATGTATAAAATAGTTTAAAAATAAATAAGTATACAAAAGACTTATTCTATTCAGCCCCTAAATTGAAAGTCAAAGTAAATAATAATAAAATTTAATAATGTTCAATATTGAAGTAATATGAGCTACTCGAGAATATTTCAGATATATTTGTAGTTACCGAAAATATATATTCTTCAACTTTCATAATATAATATTACAGAAAATATATCATGTTATGACTTTCAGAAATTATAGGTTAAAATGAAGCAGATATTCTCTATAAAAACCTTTCTTATATACCTTAGTTATCTATACTAATATTATAAAGCTGATAATGGCGGTCAACATTATCATTTATTTATTAAAGTAGGTATAATATTACAGTTGTGACATTGTTATTGTATATAATTTTTTTATTTTTATTTCTTTTTATTATTGTTATTATTTTTATTGTTTTTTTTTTTTTTTTTTTTTTATTAATTTTTTTGATGTTATTATTATTGTGTCATAGCCAGGTTCTCACTAAGCTTAACTTTATTTTCTATCTTGTTTTATTGATGCATGGATGTCTTACTTTTACTTTTCCCCGTGTTCTGATGAGCCAAGTATTGTATTTGCTTGTATTTTGAATTGGAAATGACGTGTTCAAGTGTCACCATGCAGTGACCTAATGAAATAAATTATTTTGAATTTTGAATTTTGCCTCCGTAGACTAGTACGGAGGTGATGGGTTTAATTCCCACCCATAGCAAAAAATATTAGTACGTTTTTCTGTACAGTTTGTCATGGCCTTGGTGTTTATAAAATATTATATCATTGTTTCTGGTACACATAGTACAAGTCTAGAGGTTAGTTTGTGACCAGAGCAATATGTGTAAATTGTCCAACATATATAATAATAAAACTAAAGAGTTTGTTTGGTGGTTTGGTTGAACGCGCTAATCTCAGGAACTACTGGTTCGGATCGATAATTAATTTTAGTGTTTTATAGCCCATTTATCAAAATAGGCTATATAACATTATATTTGTAAGTATTTTATATAATATTCACTGGTTAATATACTCAGTTACTGTATTGCCCCTACCTCACTTATTATCTGCTTTTATTGTCCCTAAGGTTTGACTGGTAGAGAATGCCTAGCGGCATTAAGTCCGTCTTTGTATTTTGTATGCAATAAATATTTAAATAAATAAAACATTACGCTACGGCTGGGTACCCTGGGGCCGTCTAGGCGGTCTCGGGCGCCGTAAGGCACCCGAGATGATATACATATATTTCTCTACGACCAATAGGAGCAGAGCATCAATGTTTTTTTTTGCAATAACAAAATTTATTTCTTTTGAGGGCTTCCGTCGCGTGCGCTGACGAAATTGCACGGGCCAGCTAGTTATTTTATAAAATAAAATAAATTAGGTATTTAGGTAGGAGGGAGAGGCCCATACAGTTAAAGTGACCTAGTCAAGTGATGTATAGGTTTTAGTCTATGGGTTAACCGGTATTCAGGAGGCTAATGCATCGATTTCTTGTCAAGGCGGCAGTCTCCTTTCGGGGCGCGGCGCGGTTACGAAACGGGTCGTTAATGTGACGTTAAAGCAGCGGGCTATTAAAAACAATACTTTAAACAGAATATATGAATATTATTAACGCCTTGTCTTACATTTAAAAGTAATTGAAATCTCTTCAAAACGAACTTCAGGTAAATAAAATTAAATACAAATTGGTTTTCTAACACAATAAAATATATGAAAAATAAGTTATTATTAACTTATGGTGAACGTTAATACTAATAAATACCATCACGGGTGCCATTTTAGGCTCTCGAGAACCGTTTAAATGGCCTAAGGGTACCCAGCGGAGGGGTTAACCCGTCCTCATTTTGCCGATGGTATTAGGAGGCAACACCTAACAAGTGGCGAGCTGGTTGAGGTGTTTATGGTGGTTTAGCCTCGTTGTATGAATTACATATCGTTGTATACATAGGTACATACTAATACTTAGTATGTACACATGATTATATGAAATGAAATTTTTATTGGCAAAAATTCTGAATAAATTGTTGTTAGGGGTTAGTACATGTACAGAATTTGCCTAAAAAGGCGCACAAATTTTAACACAGTTAATTTAAACTCTAGTACTATAGCTGAATATGATTATGACAGGGTAGGTATCAATAAAGCTCAATTACATTGCAATTGGTATTATCAATGATAATTATTATACATTTTTGTTTGAATATTATTTACAAATAGGTATATCAATATATTAATTATTAACAAATACATTATAATGCCAATTGTTAATAATTAATATATTGATCAATGAAATATTATTGAAATATTATTTATTTGATTAATTTTAATAATATAATGATCATTTGAATTTGTATATAGTATTAATTATTATTTAATTATATTATACACATTCATAATATTAGCTCTAGCTCTTTCGATTTACTAAAACCTCATAAGTTTTTACATTATAAGGTCTCAATGTAGTATTACTACAACCACCATTTTCTAAATGTCAATTCCTTCTATGAACTCGGGGTCCTTATCGCGAAAAGATCCCAACAATCCCTAGTTTGTTAATTTCTAACAATAAATACAAACTATCTGTAACTTATCCCCCGGAAAAAAACTATCTACTCCAAAGGCAATTTAACTTTTTCACTTGCCAGCAATTGAGGATTGTTAGGAACTCTATGATTCACTGAAACCACAAAATTCGGTTAGCAAACTTCAGGATTTGCTTGGAATATGGCTTTGCCGGGTTAAGTTTTTATGCAATTATATTGTAGCGACAAGAAATTGTCATCTCAGATTTGCTTTTAAAAAGGTAAAAGTTTTGCATACTATAATAATCTTATAGTGCACTTGCAGTATGACAAATGGAATAATCAGACTGTGGTTAGGTTATTCAGCAGTGGACTACCACTGCTGAATGACCTAAACGTATCTATTTTCGTCTAATTTTGTTCAAAATCATTATAAAACTAAATTATAATACTTAAAAATAAATATAAGCGTGGTCTGTCCAGCACCTATATATATATTTTTTATTTTTAAGCGCAATATATCAATCGTTGTTTATTGTATAATCACATTTGTAATTTAAATATTACGTGAAATATACATGGTGGCCAAGTTGGTTAGACATTATAATTAAAAACACTTTTAGTCCGTGGTTTAAACCCCGGGGTGTACCGATGAGTTTTTAATCTAAAAATGTATGAACATTTGTTTAACAACATCACTATAGTGCCTCGGAGTGCACGTTAAGCTGTCGGTCCCAGTTTCACTATACCAACTTGTAAAACTGTATATATGTAGATGCGTTATTGAGTCTATCCAAACATCGCGACGAGCTAGCCACTTGTTCGGTGTTGACTTATACCATGGGCTACGACGAGGTGGGATTAAAACCCCTTCGCTGGGTACTATACCAACTTGTAAAACTGTATATATGTAGATGCGTTATTGAGTCTATCCAAACATCGCGACGAGCTAGCCACTTGTTCGGTGTTGACTTATACCATGGGCTACGACGAGGTGGGATTAAAACCCCTTCACTGGGTACCCTGAGGTCGTTCAGGCGGTCTCGGGCGCCGTAAGGCACCCGCGATGATTTTTTAAAATTTATTTAAAAATATTTTTTTTTTCGTATTTTATTGGAGCACGTCATGTGACTTTCTATCTACCTGATATAAAGCAGACCCACTAAGTCCATGAATTGGGTCCATCAATACGCTGATGATTAACCGCTTTGGTTGCAGTACGATACTTTAATAACGTCGCTGCTTAATTCAACATCAACTTATGGTTTCGTGACCGCACCCAGAAAGAAGACTACTACTTCGACAATAATTCGATGTAATAGGCTTCTGAAAACCAATTTTCCGTCAACTTAGTTTAGTAGGTCGTTTTCGTTAAGTTTCTTAACATAAATAATACGTTTTTACAGGTTGTATGTATTCTTTTACTTTAAAAGGTTGAACCTACTTTGAGCTTATATGAGGTTCTACTGACCTAATAACTTTTCTCATGGAAACATGTGTCAATTGATTGGTTATTTTAATATTACTATTTTGTATGGAGAGGGCATTTTTTTTTCATTCGCGACATATGGTTCCTTGGGAAAAGTTATTCGATTTTATCAGTAGAGCCCCATGTTAGTCCAGAGTACAACCTTTAAAATTCACTTTGTATAAAAGGTGCGGTACGAAGTGAAAACGCGGATTTTTTTTTGTTTTGAAAGTTGGCGTTATAGTGAAAGTTGTTCATATTGAGAAGAACTTTTAATATAGTTTTTGTTTCACGTAGCCTCCGTTGAGTTTAAGCTCTCGACTGTTCCGTTGTAGGTAGAATTAACCAGCCCACTGCCCACTTTAGCTTTCAGGAATTTACACAATTATGATTCTGTTTTTTGTTTATATTGCTTTTACATTTAATACACTATCATTATCAGACATGCGACGCAAATGGCAGAATCTAAGTAAACGTAAAAAGTGTTTATTTGAGTTAAAAGTTAAGGCCTGCAATAAGTAGGTGGGTTGTAGGTACCGAATTAAAAGTTGATAATTTTTCCATAGCTAGAATCCCGCAATCTGATGGAATAGGTATATAATGAAAATGAAATGAAATGAAAAATGATGTATATGAAAAATAATAACACTTAACTTAATAATACTTATAAAAGCTGGAGCTGAGAAAGTGTCCATTGATCGATCGAAGTATGTTCTTAATAAAAGGATTATAGTTATATATACAGGATGTTTGGAAGGAAGCTGTACATACGCCTAGGGTAGAAACTAGGGATAGTCTGCTACCTACCCCCGCCCAATATATTGACCTTGGCCTCAAGGTTTTTTTTTAATTTATTTTTATTTTTTATTTGACTTTTTTGTGATTTTTTTACTAAAACTACCTGTAGCTCAAAATCTATCCATGGGACCGGTCTGCTAATGATCTTGTTTTAATCGTTAGAGTCTTAGGGTCCTGTAAAAAATTATTTTACACCAGAAAATTGTGGAGAAGAAAAGTTATGGGGCCTGAAGTACCGTAGTAAGGTAAAGAAATAATTTTAAGGGCAACTTTCTATGGGGTTTAAAAAAAACTAACAGGGTTGGAGTTCTTCTGATTTTTTTAAAACATCCTCAGTCCATGCCCAATGCATAACGCATGCATAACGATATGCTAAAAGTGTAATTATCACTTTTAGTTTTAAAGTTATTAATTAATTTCCGCAATTGAATGAAAAATTTGGACAGTAGCTTCCTTTTGTGTTGTATGGAGTATTTAAAAAAAATGGAATTGTAATTTTTATCCAACTAGTGCGAATTTTCTTTCGCTTTAGTTCCATTTTTTAAGAGTAATGGTAATAATGAAAATTAAGCGAATAATAAAATAATTAACAATTCGCACTAGTTCCAAGTTGGCACTATTAGTTATGATAAAATATTTTACTTCTCTTAAAAATTATACATAGTTCATAATTTGTAAATACCTAATAATATATTAAAATAAACAAAGTAAACTTATAAAACTAATCGACACCTCCCTTACGTAAATGTAGATACTTATTTATTTTTTTCATAATATACAGGGTGATTTTGAAAAGATGTGCTTTGGGCTTTGAGGTTCTGCTGACCTAATCGAACAACTTTTCCTATCTAACATGTGTCGCAAATGAAAAATAAATTCTCCAAATGTTCCAAATGGTTCCAAATGGTTGGAAAAGTTGTTCAATTTGATCAGCAGAACCTCATATTAGCCCAAAACACATCCTTTCAAAATCACCATGTAGGGAACTATTAAAATTGGTATGAAGACTCTTCTTGCTTGAAAACATTTAGCTCTTAGTTATATAAGAGACAAGTGTTTTATGATATGAAAATACTAATAATAATAATATGTAGGACAATTTACAAATATTGCTCTGGTCACAGATTAGGCTTGCACTATGTGTACCAGAAACAACGATATAATAAATATTATATTTTATAAAAACCCAGACCGTGACAAACTGTACGGAAAAAACGTAGGTACTAATATTTTTTGCCATGAGTGGGAATCGAACCCACGACCATCGGATACAACGCCAAAGGCGCAACCACTAGTCTACGGAGGCTGACTATCTACTGTATTTTGTTCAAATAATATGACGGACGAAACCGGGTCAAGAAAAGCTAGTGTCTTAATATAAACGTAATCGTGATTATAGCAACGCGTATCTAACACGAACGGTAATAAAGTTTCAACTCCTTCTCGCGGATGTCTATCAATAGGAAATTTAGATGAAAAACTTTCTGGGAGCGGAAATGACAGAGAGATTTATTCGGAATACGTTCTGTATGGTGACCATAGTTTTGTTATTATTATGAAATAAAATAAAATAAATAAATACCATCACGGGTGCCTATTTGGCTCCCGAGAACCGTTTAAACAGCCTCAGGGTCCCAGCGGAGGGATTAACCCATCCTCATTTCGCCGATGGTATTCGGAGGCAACACCTAACAAGTGGCGAGCTTGTTGCGGTGTTGGTGATGAAATAGCCTCGTTGCATAAAGCGTTGATTGTATTAAATTTTTAGTAGCGAACTAGGGTTAATGTAATGGTAGGTACATAAAGGATAAAAAAGAAAGCTCTTTTATATGGTAGCTTTGTGCATACTATAGGCCTGGCATGTAATGCATAAGGTTTTGTCTAATTTGTTTTGTAAATTTATTAATATCGAACCAACAATGGTCATAACATGCTGATGATGTTTTCCATGATGGGCTAGGCGATGATGATATTTTTCTAATAAAAAAAATATAAATACAAAACTGTATAGTGCATTATTTTTTACCATTACTAAAAGAAATAAAATTACTTTTTCAAAATTTATGACAAAAACCCTCGGTCACTGTCACTGATGACGTCGCTCCAAAGAGAGGCTCCAATAAAAAATTATAGCTTCAATTTATATATTTTACCTAATAAGAAACACATCTAACACACTTTATTTGTTTCGGATAAAAAATTACAAAATTTTATTAAAGCACCCGACTTCGAACACAACCTTAAAGGTTACCTGGTAGATAATGCCTAAAGCATTAAGTTCGCCTTTGTACATAACTTTTGCTTACTGTGCAATAAATAAATAAATTAATGCGACATTTTATTCCCATGTCAGAGTTAAAAATTTAATATTTATTTGGTTGTCCTTAAAAAATATTAAGAAATCATATTGATCCTACATTTTGGCGCCGAACATAGGACATAGGTATGAAAGTTAGGGGTCGCGGTCGCCGGCTTTCTTTTATTGGCGCTCTCGAAAGTTTGCGAACTAAATCCTTTATTAGACCTTTTATCCCAGATTTTAGAATGTTACCTGGGAGGGAAATGGCGCGATCAGATAATCTATTGTTCATTTTTTTTCAGAAAATAATTGCTTTCAAAAAATGTTTTTATAACATACAAAAATAAAGCTTTTGACCGCAGCTTCGCACGCAATAACAAGTCTTTAAATATCAGAAGAACCCGCGTAACTGCTAGAACACGTTGCTGGTTGCTCCACTAATTATGCACTAAATTCGGTGTTGCCAAAAAAGAAATAATAGTTGGTGTTGCCGTGAATCGCCGAATTATATAATGATAAGTTCGTCGAAGTTGATATCTACAGGGGTAGTAAGCAATCGTTCAGAAGTGCTCTTAATCGCCGATGAACGCTGAATTATATGGTAGCTAATTTTTATATACTTTATTATTCACAACTATGACTTACGGATCAGAGACGTGGTCGCTTACTATGGGCCTCATGAAACAGCTCACAGTCACACAAAGGGCTATGGAGAGCCCTATGCTCGGCGTTTCCTTGCTTGAGATCCGCAAAAGGACCAAAGTAACCGACATAGCCTCCAGAATCGCCAATCTTAAGTGGCAGTGGGCAGTCCACATAACTTGCAGAACGGACGGCCGTTGGGGCATTAAGGTTCTCGAGTGGCGACCGCGTGCTAGAGGACGCAGCAGAGGCAGGCCCCTCAAAAGATGGACCGACGACCTGAAAACGGTCGCGGGAAGCCGATGGCTACAGACGGCGCAGAATCGGTCGTTGTGGCGATCCTTGGGAGCGGCCTATGTCCAGCAGTGGACGCGTGAAAGGCTGGTATGACGATGATTATTCACAAATATACACACACACACATCACACACACCCATAAGTATAAGTCTTACACACTCTTCTCATAATATACATTAACATGTACATATGTTTGTGCTTAGGTTATTATTATTGTATGTTTCTTGTGTATTTTTGCTTAGGTTACTAATTGCGAAGATTTGTTATTGGTAATTTGAATGATATTATGTATATTTTTGTATGGCTGTAAATTTTCTTGCATAAAAATATATTATTATTATAATAACAAGACATAGATCAAAAAAATATACTTACAAATCCGACCAACGAAACAAATCATAATAGGTACAACAATTCACCCTTCATTTTTTAAAATATCCAACATTGCATCATATAAAGTTTTACTTAATATCCCGGGGGATTCAGTTAGCCCTCTACCAAATTTCATCAAAATCAGATTAGTAGTTTAGACGTAAAACTTCTTGAAACAGACAGACAGACTTACTGTCGCTTTCATAATATTATTATAGATGGATTAATGTATAATAAACATGTCCAGCGGATTTAATATTAATAAATGTAAAAATATGGATTTATTAATTAACATAGGTACTTAACCCAAGTTTTGCTTCCTAACCTTCTTGCCAAATTTCATCTAAATCAGTTTAGTAGTTTTAAGCGACCACAAACATACTTACTGAAAGTAAAAGTAAATGCCTATGGCATTAAGTTCGCCTATGTACGATTTTATTTTGTAATTTTGTGCAATAAATTATTTTAAACAAATAAATAAGTTATAATTATTATTATAGAATCCAGGCGTATACCAATGAGTTTAATTTTAAAAAAAAGTAAATTTGTTTGACAACACCACTATAGTGCCTCGTAGAGCACGTTAAGCTGTCGGTCCCGGTTTCATTAAACCAACCTATAAAACTGTTTATTAGATGGGTTATTAAGTCTATTCAAAACATCGCGACGAGCTAGCCACTTGTTCGGTGTAGACTCATACTATGGGCTACGACGAGGAAAGACCCCTCCGCTGGGTACCCTGGGCACGTCTAGGCGGTCTCGGGCGTCGTAAGGCACCCGTGATGATATGTATGTATGTATGTAAGTTATAATTTATAATTACAGGTTTAGAAGGTCCAATACTTTTAAGAATTATTAAAATAAATATTGCTATGAAACTCGATTGATATAGCAGACACCTAATATGGCACCCAATACGTCAAATACAGATATCAGATTTTTTAGGTGGCAGGAAGGTCTCTATAACTTCGTTAGGCCGACCGACCATATAGATGCAAAAACCGTCAAGTGACCTAGTCATGTTTCGGTTTTAGTCTTTTGGTTCACCGGTTTTCAGGAGACTACTGCATCGATTTCTTGTCTAGGTGGTAGTCTCCTTTCAGGGTGCGGTTACAAAATAGGTAGTTGAATTGACGTTAAGGCAGCGAGTATATTAAAATATACTAATTATATAATATGCAATTCGTCATTGTCGCCCCCCATTTCGTAATCGCATCATTTAGCTGGCATAGTGGGAGCGATCAATTTTGTTTAAGAACAATTATTGATTGACCCCATTCATGGGCTTTGTAGGTTTGCTCAACACCAGGTAGATATAAAGTCACATGTCGCGCTCCAATAAAAAATATATTATATATATATATATATATATATATATATATATATATATATCACATTTACAAGACATGGTTTGCAAGAACTCAATATCTATAATACTTATCGCATTTTATCCAACCTGTAAACCAATAAAACAAGAAAGAAACTACAGAATTCCTTTTAAGTTCTAGTTCCGTCTGCGTCTAGATTTTAAATCTTAGCGCGAAGTAAAGACGCAGCCCTATAATATATTCATTTCATAGAAACCAGTCTATCAAAGAGTAGCTAAGGTATTTTTATTATCACAAAATATGCGGATGCTATTTACTTCAGTAGTTATTTTATCTGCAGCAGATAGTTTAGCTTCGCAACTTGTTTTATTTACTCGTAGATATCTTTGTTCTTTAGCTCATTGAACGACTTGGAGCTTGTTAAGAGATCTGCCCTTTAGTATGCCATGTCATTTTTTGGAATAGGAGCTTGACATGTGACCTTGCATCCACCTGGTGTTAATTGTTAAGCAATGTTCAGGATGTCTAGAAATGAAAACAATCAGCAGATGCAAATAGGATGCGACCGTTGTTAGCACTACGCCTGCTGGTTCGATTAAAACGTTCCACATTCTAATGGTGCGACATATGAATAAATTGCAAAACCTTTGGTACAAGATGGTATACTTGCCACAGATTGCGCATTTAGCAACCAGTGCGTTTAATATGTTTCCAACTGTATCCTTCTAAAGAAAGTATCTTTCGCGTAAAGAACTGTATCCATTTCAGGCTAGAGATGTGAGAGTGACAACCTGCAAAAAGTGGCTAGTAAGTCCTGGATTGAATTACAGTCCAGAGACCAGGTTTGTTGGTGCGCCTTGAAAGAAGTTTAAGTCCAGCGGTTCATATCGCTAATGATGAAGGTGGGTACGTACGAGCAATAGAGACATGATGACTATAGACATATGCCGTGCTCCAATTATAAAAAAAAACCTTGTCTGAGTATACCAGATGGTGAAGATAGAACAAATTTACCTAGTTCTGCAGTATCTAGTCTCCTAGTATCTTCATCTATGTCCGATTCGCTTGAAGTTGGGCGTCATTTATTGCATGTACCTACGCGGGTATGTATAGGAGATTTCAGACGTCTGCGAGTTGATTGCATTGCTAATGAAGGTGAGAGAATTCTTCCAGTTTTATTTCACAAATTGAAATCTTTAACTCCATTTCGGAAGGAAGTTTCTTTAGAAGACTGGCGGCAGCTTAGCTTATTATATTTATGTATATTAGAGACCGTCAGAATTTATTACGTTGTGCTTTTAGAGTCTTTCTTTTTTGTTACATAAATTCTTTAATTTATTTAAAATGAAAAATCAAAAGTATTGAAAAATAGTCGTAGATTTACTTTTTGGTACCAAAAATTTTAGAGGAACTAAATTCATTTTTTTTTTACTGTACCTAATTTATATGTGGGGTACTAAGGTAGTTTATGTAGATGTGAAACTTAAATAAAACTACAGTTTTTATGTCACAGATTCAAAATCCATTTTTTATATAAAACACCGTGGAGATTTATAGATGAAAAGGGTCTAGGACTTGTCATTGGATTCACTAGAATATTTATTTTCGTTGAAAAAATGTTTTTGCATTGGTAATTTCTAATTTTGATTTAAAACTTCATGGAGGTAGCGAAGGTACTGGAATTTATAAAATTATATAACTGAATTTTAAACAGACCTTTAGAGAGTGAATATACTAAGGGTGCGGACCAATTTTCAAGATGAAAACGGATATAAATAACAATCGATATACTACTTAAATATGATATAAGTATAATATAATACACGAAATATATAAACTATATTACACCAAACAAAATTGTCACGCTTAAACGATGATAAAAAAACATGGAAGAAGAATAATATGGGATATTTAGAGATTTTTTTTTCCTAAATAGCAATTTATTCTAAATCAATAAAGACCAACTTAGTTCTATGCAAAATATTATTGGTTATTCAAAAAAATAACTTGTAAAAAGATAACATTTTCGTGTTCCAGGAATAAGGCCTCCATTAAGTTAGGTACTTGAGAAGTAGGTATTACACATGTTCAAGTATTTGCGAGACCCTTGCCAAACCCTTTTCATTTTAGATCCAAAACTTTGAACCTAAGTACACTCTCACCAACTTTTTTTGGCGTCTGAGGAACCAATAAATCGCTTGAGAACAAGAATTATTTCTAAAAAAAGTTTTAGCTGAAAATGTAGCTTGAAGTTTTTTGCCATTCAAAGTCTTTTATCATTTACACTTTTTTTACATTTCACACATATTGCCCTGGCCATAAACGAAGCTTTAGGCTTGTACTGTATAACGAGAAACAGCGATACTATATGACCGCCTCCGTTGACTAGTGGTTGCACCTTTGGCTTTGGTTCGACTCCCACCCATAAAAAAAAATATTAGTACGTTTTTCTGTATAGTGTGTCATGGTCTGGGTGCTTATAAAATATACATGTATATACGAGTATATCATCACGGGTGCCTTACGGCGCCCGAGACCGCCTAGACGACCCCAGGGTACTCAGCGGAGGGGATTTAATCTCACCTCGTCGTAGCCGATGGCATGAGTCTACACCGAACAAGTGGCTAGCTCGTCGCGATGTTTTGAATAGACTCAATAACCCATCTATTAACAGTTTCACAAGTTGGTCTAGTGAAACCGGGACCGACAGCTTAACGTGCTCTCCGAGGCACTATAGTGGTGTTGTCAAACAAATGTACATAATTTTTTTAATTAAAAACTAATGAATAGACTCGATAACCCATCTATAAACAGTTTCACAAGTTGGTATAGTGAAACCGGGACCGACAGCTTAACGTGCTCTCTGAGGCACTATAGTGATGTTGTCAAACAAATGTAGGTACATATTTTTTTTAATTAAAAACTCATTGGTACACACCGGGAATCAAACCAGGGACCTAAGTGTTTTTAAGTCCAAGGTCTAACCAACTCGGGCACTCGGCCCCCACGTATTATAAAATATGATACGTATTATATCGTTGTTTCTGGTACACGTTACATCTGGTACATAGTACAAGCCTAGAGCTTAGTTTGTGACCAGAGCAATATATGTGTAATGTCCTTCATATTATTATTAATTTATAAACACCCAGACCAGAAAGTTAGCAGACCAAAAAGTTAGCAAACTGAAGTGGCAGTGGGCTGGTCACATATGCCGCAGGACGGATAACCGTTGTAGCAGGCGGATATTAGAGTGGAGACCACGTCTTAGCGCACGTAACGTAGGACGCCCCGCAGCTAGATTGACTGATGACCTGCTGAGGGTGGCTGGCAGAGACTGGATGCAAAGAGCGGAGGATAGGGATCTGTGGCGTGTCTTGGGAGAGGCCTATGTCCAGCAGTGGACTGCGATAGGCTGATAAAGATGAAACACCCAGACCATGGCAAACTGTACAGAAAAACATACTTAATATTGTTATGCTACTGATGACCTGCGGAGGGTGGCTGGCAGAGACTGGATGCGAAGAGCGGAGGATAGGGATCAGTGGCGTGTCTTGGGAGAGGCCTATGTCCAGCAGTGGACTGCGATAGGCTGATGATGATTGTTATGCTAGTATAATGCATGTAACTCTGTATCCACCACATTAAAACCGATAACCTATAGGTGTACAACTCTACAGAGGTCTATTTTAACGTATATGAAGGCTAATTCAGTGACAGTTAACGAAATACAGAATAGTTTTATTTGCACTGTTTATAAAACTGTTCAGGATTCCCTTACTGTAGACGATACCTTCTATCGTATAACAAAACTTATAGTAGAGTCCCGGTGATTGGCTGTTACAACTTCAAACGACATGCAAATTGTTATCCAGCCGTGTAAATGATAGCTTTAGGAGTCTTAAACAATAAGCAAGTAAGTTCTGACCTACACATAGCTTAGCGTAAGATCTAGGATATGAGAGAATGGGAGATCTGCGATGAGCTGCAGGATCTTCTCTTTGAGTCAAAAGGAAGGCGTTATTGGACTAACACGATCGCCGGGGGCCGCGACGTAGACAAAAGTGTCCATTGTGCCTTACGGTCAGGTGCTGGTGAAAAAGAAGATATGTTGGGAGTCTTGGCCTCATGCCTATAGTAGATAGGAAATAAAGGTTTTTAAAAGCAAAATATTCGAAGGACTGTGTAAATATTTAAAATAAATAAATTTTGGGTCAAGCTATCTCAGATATATATATATAAAATGCCTGAATGGTTTTAACACTATTGCCTAGGCACGTTGCGCCCGGAAATATCTACTATAATATTATATCTACTAAAAATAGAGTGCAAGATTGACATATTTATAGGTATACATTTTTCTAAATTTATTTTAACGATTAGCGAACACAGTTTTTGTTCTACACTACAGATTTTTTTTTCTTCTTCATAATGTAAGATACTATAGCAGCATTATAAAGAACAGTAATTCCAGTACAAAAAACTCCCAGCAAGTAAAGAAGAATCTTCTAGGGCTGAGATGCACCAAAATATACTCTCTTTAAATGTAACGATTAAAGATAAAAATGGCGTCGAATGTACTATATTTTGAAGGTCGAATGGCAGCTATTACACTCGACACCATTTTTAACTTTAATCGTTACAATTAACTTACGTTTTGGTGCAACTCAGCTTTAAGTGCGTTGGCGGGATCACAATTCTCATCTGCGAAAAACCAATATATTATACATAATAGTATTTTATACTAACACAACGTAGCCAGTCAAACGCAGCATCGTGAATCAATGGAAACACACGATATCTCCTACACTATATAAGGCGGAGACATAAATTCGCCGCCGGCTACACCATGTCTGATTCTCATGCGACGTGCCGTTGTCGTGTCGTGATCGTACCGTTAGCGGGCCGTCCGGCCTGGCCTATGCAAATATGCGACCCTGGTAGGGTTGAGCTAAATTTGGTAATCAAATCCGTATGTAGAATTAGGTTTTTTAAACATAATAATATGCTAATTTAGTAGGGAATTTTATTTTTATGGTGAAAAGTGTGAATAAATTTATTACTAAAAATGTGAATGTGTAAAATATTTATTTTCTTAGGTATTTATATTTATACAAAAAAGTACATAGGTAAAATTTGATAATTTTATATTTATATGAGTATTAATAAAAATAGAAAATTAGCGCAGTAATCGCGATTTATATATTAAAAATAAATATATTGGGTTAATCGATATTATATATTAAAGTTTTTACCAATAAATAAATACCCTTAATATAATAAAGAGGTATCCTAAGACCGTTTAAAAACCGGTGATGGTATTTATTTATTTAAAAAAAAAGTAGCCAAAAAGTAACTAGTGGATTCAAATAAACCAAACTACTGTTTTAGCAAAGTCAATGTGAATTTATTTAACGATCAAATTGCTATTTATTGTAATTTTTTGACAATTACCTGACGCTACTAAAATCATAACTCAGAACTGGTGCGCGATTCTCGCGCTTTCGACATTCATCTCGATTCGAAATTTTTGTACAAAAAAAGACATAATATGTCATTTTTCGTTCAATATTTATTATTTATTAATTAATATTTATTTCGTTTAATGTTCGATATTTAAAACAAAAAATGGCATATTTAGTAATTTTTCGTTTAAAAATCTCGAATCGAGATGAATGTCGAACATTGAACGAAATAAATAATAAATATTACTTAATAATTAATAAATATATAAATATTGAACGAATAATGACATATTATGTCTTTTTTTGTACAAAAATTTGCGTTTTTGGCTCTCATAGTTTTTTTGCATATAGAATCGTATATTAAATTAAATGCATGCATACAATAGAATATTATGAAAGAATAGTAAATAAGATCTTATATACCTACTTATCTACACTTCAGATATGTACCTTTATTAATATATAATAATTTTATCCTAGTAAACTATGCTAGTTTGCAAGAGTAACTCACTGTAGGGATGGGCGCTGTATGCCGAAAGGGAGTTTACCTAGTTCGGCGGCAGGTGTTTACCTAGTTCGGCGGCAGATACTATTCGGTATAATTTTGTAACATTTACGTAGCTGTAAGATTTGTAAGATCTTTGTAATGTAAAAATTAATGGAACTAAATATATTTTTTTATTATTATTATATAGATAGAAAAAGTGACAACCCTAAGATAGACGAGCCCCTAAGCGTATATTTATCGATGTCGATGGTTTTCATAAATAACCAAGGTTAAGATAAGGTTAGCGTTAACCTAAAACTTAACATTTTACTACAAACTTTCGCAAAGAATAAGTATATTAATAAATAATTATTTATCATTCTAACCTGACCTACAAACTTAATATATATTTATTTTTATACATGGTGGCGAGTTGGTTAGACCTTGGACTTAAAAACACTTAGGTTCCTGGTTCGAACCCCGGTGTGTACCAATGACTTTTTCAATTTAATCATTAATCAAAAAATTATGTACATTTGTTTGACAACACCACTATAGTGCCTCGGAGAGCACGTTAAGCTGTCGGTCCCAGTTTCACTATACCAACTTGTGAAACTGTTTATAGATGGTTTATTGAGTCTATTCAAAATATCGCCATGAGCTAGCCACTTGTTCGGTGTATACTCATACCATCGGGTACGACAAGGTGAGATTAAAAACCGATCCGCTGGGTACCGCGAGGCGGTCTAAGCGGTTTCTTTATAAAAATAAAAAACAATAATAAAAAAATAGCAGACAAATATCCAAAAGTTATTTGATAAAACTAACTCCTATTTGTCTACTATCCAGGCTAACAATCCGGGCTAACAATCCGGGCTAACAGGTGCACAAACGCGTAGATTTGATTACGAATAATATAACCGTAGACCCAATTATTTAGCGGTTCCACCAACGTTACCTATTCGCTAATCTAATTCCGCTAACCGGTTTTGCTAACCGGGTTAAATTTCTCCTATGTTTTGGAATGGAAACATAATTACTTAGATAGTTGGTTTATTATGTACCTACTTTTTACGAAGTCATGTATATATAAAATTAAATGTTTTAAACTGAATTATCTGTTAAGAAGTTCAAGGGATTTCATATTTTATAAACGTGGAGCCGTGTTAATGTAGTCTTCGGAAAACCTGTGAACCCACAGACTAAAACCGAAACATGGACAAACTAGACGGTTTTTACATCTGTATTAGCGGTGTTAACGAGTCCGGTCGGTGGGTCTAGCGAAGTTATAGAGGCCTTTTCCAAAATAAAACCATCCTAGACGGCCCCAGGGTACCCAGCGCAGGGGTTTTTATCCCACCTCGTCGTAGTCGATGGTATGAGTCTACAACGAACAAGTGGCTAGCTCATCGCGATGTTTTGAATAGACTCAATAACCCATCTATAAACAGTTTCACAAGTTGGTATGTGAAACCGGGACCGACAGCTTAAAGTGCTCTCCGAGGCACTATAGTGGTGTTGTCAAACAAATGTACATACATTTTTATTTAAAAACCTCATTGCTACACACCGGGATTCGAACCAGGGACCTAAGTGTTTTTAATTCCAAGGTCTAACAAACTCGGCCACCACGTATTTTTTTATTGCATAGGAATAAATATCAAAATGTTTGAATCAAAGATTAATAATTGGAATGCGATCTGACAGGCTGCGCATGCGTAACAAAAGAGGTGTGAATGATGACATTTGATGATAAGTGTGAACTAGATACTATAAGTGAAACAGAGTGGGACAAGAAACTTATTTCTCTGGCTGTTGACATGTGGGAGAGCAAAGATAAATGTTGTTCAAATGATTTGGCATTACTTATATGTAAATATGTTCCCTAATACACCTATCTAATTAATTATTCCTTTTTTAATTTAATAAATAGCGCCTTTGTGGCTAGAGCAGTGTGTATATAATGTCCTAAATAAAAAAATATTAAAAAATTACTAATATGTGAAGATTCAAAATTTGTATTTAAAAAAAAATGGAGCACGGCATATAACTTTGTATCTACCTGGTGATGAGCAGACCTTTAAAGTCTATGAATGCGGTAAATCAATAATTATTGTTTAACAACATTGATCGCTCCCACTATGCCTATATATGCGCATACTATACTCGTAACTACAATCTACTACTACTTATTTATTGTTATAATACTATTCCCCAATTTACTATAGTACGGAGAACAGCTTTCCCACTTCACGGTTTTTTTAATAATACCTATCAAAACTTTCCCAACAAAATCAAAGTTTAATTTTAACTTGACACATATTAACTTTAACTATTAGTTAAAGAAACAAACATACTTATTGACTAACTGGAGGCTATGTAATTAAATATTAAAATTGTTGGTTCCCACAGTATACTTAGGAAAAAGGTGTCAATTGAAATGTCACGTATAATTGAAGGTATATGACAATGACATATTTCTAAATTACAAATCTAAACTCTAACAAAAAGGCATAAGATAGTATTTAGTTTGGTAAAGGAACGCAGGTTGTATTTATGCTTGCAAACCACTAGAGTATTTATGACAAGAGTTTAATAAAATAATAAAAAAGTTTATTTTAGGTAAGTAGGTTCTAGGTTTAGATTGATGGGAGTTGATGTTTGAAATATTAATATAAATAACTTAGATGTTGTTCGCAACTTTGTTTTAAGTCTCTGGGTATAAAAAACGTCTAGCTTTCTGAATTTTAAATCTAGATTTTTAGAACACTTTTCATTTATTATGGTTTGAAAACTTTTCCATTTTAAAAGATTTTTTATTATTTAAGACACTATACCTATATAAAAATATTATTTTGTTAAAATTGGTGGACGTCACAGGTGACCAGAGGGCTGGCGCATTCCTCTCACAAAGAATAAGCCTTACAACACAGAGAGGAAATGTAGCCAGCGTTTTGGGAACTATGCCGCGCGAACACTGTGAGGATTTTTAAAATTTTTAGATGTTTTTATTATTTTAATTTTAAATAGTTTTTATTAATAATCATGTTTTTTCAGTTTTATTGAAATATATTTGGTTTTTGTTAACGAAATTAAACATATATTCTTTATTCATTTTCATCATAAATATTAGGCGAGCCTATAAATTAAATTTATGATTATTTTATTTACGCTAATTAGATATACTTAATAGAATTAATTTTAAAGAGCATAATAAAAAATAAAAATATTATAAACTGTATTTAAATTATTGAATTTAAATGACAGCCTCCGTAGACTAGTAGCGTTGTATCCGGAGGTCGTGGATTCGATTCCCGCCCATGACGAAAAAATATTAGTGCGTTTTTTTCTGTACAGTTTGTCATGGTCTGGGTGTTTATAAAATATAATATGTATTATACCGTTGCTTCTGGTACACATAGTATAAGCCTAGAGCTTAGTTTGCGACCAGAGCAATATATATAATTTGTCCTACATATTATTATTATTATTAAATAAATACAAGGCCTAGTCCAAAAAGGGTGATTTATATAATTTACCGGTTAAAAAAATCCAATAAAAGAGTAATACCTTTTCCCATATGATAAAGGTTGAGCGGAGAATGGTTCTAATTCTTAATTTTTTTGCAATTGCATTGAATGGCATGTAAATATTTTTTAAAGGTGAGGAAGATCTCTATAACCGACCGGTCTCGTTAATGTCCCATACAGATGCAAAAACCGTCGAGTCATCTAGTCATGTTTCGCTTTTAGTATGTGGGTTCACCGGTTTTCAGGAGCATATTGCATAGATTTCTCGTCGAGGTGGTAGTCTCCTTTCAGAGTGCGGCTACAAAATGGATGGAAGTATATTAAAATATACTCGTATTGCAATTAGTCTTTGTCGTCGACCATTTCGTAATTCATTAAGCCAAAATAGTCGGAGCGATTAATGTTGTTTAAGAACAATTATTGATTGACCCCATTCATGGACTTATGCTACCACTAGGTAGATATAAAGTCAAACCAATAAAATATTTATTTATTAAAATTATAAATTATACCCATTAATCAGTGTTTTAAATTTATTCTGGGGCACAGGCAACTTTCTATTATGGCAGTAGATAGCAATTCAAGTTTACCTTACCTTAGCAATAATTTCTAAGGTAAGCTATTAAAAAACTTTATATTTTTTTGTTTAAAATAACACACGCACAAAGTTACGGACAACATTAGACTAGTATACTTATAAATCTCTAAAAACCTTAATGTCCCCTGTACTTCGAAAATGTCTACGTTACTACGATGGACATCCAGCAATATCGATAAGCAATTTTAATTCATCTTTTAGTGGTCGTATTTTCGGTTATTATTCCACTATATATTGGCTTTACCCTCGTTCAGACCCAAGCCGTAAAACATCAGATCATCCCAGACTATCTATCGATATTTTTTTACTACAGCACTAGTACTATCTTTGCTATACAAGGAATTGGAATTTGGGTTTTATTCCTGAAGAAATAGAGTTGATTTTTGTTGTTTTAGTAATGTTATTTAATATGAAAGTGTTCGTATCAAATGAGAGTCAGATATGAATTTGCACAGTGCATTCATAGTGATGAGTTATCGATATTGAAGACAGATATTGGTATGGTCAGAAGCGCCAGTTTTTATCTATTTGCGCATCTCTTTATATTCTGTGCTGTGATCCATTATGTTTTAAAACAAAAAAAAACGATAACATATTTTAATTTTTTTATTTGTAGGTAGTAAAAAATAACCTATAAAATGGTTTTACTTATTAAAACGTACATTAAAAAAAACTCTTACAATTTTATTTTGTTTCCAAAAGTCTGCACCAGACTGTGTTTAGTTATTTATATGTAGCATATACCGCTATCTATACGTATAGTGATTTCAAGATAGTATATAATTTGTTCTATAACAATAATAGATACGACAATAAAAAGTAAAAAAATAAATATATGTATACTCGTATGTACTTAATATTTTTTTATCAATAAATATTAATAGTTTATTATTATTTTTAAACTAAGTTTTGCGTAAGACTTATTTGTATACCTACCTAAGTTGTTTTTTTAATGGCATGTGACTACCTCCACTTGATGGTATTCCTAAGATCAATGTAAAATCAAATAATTCCCCCTCCTGTCCAAAAATATTAGACGTGTAAATAATATATAAAAATATATATTTATAATAGGTATTTCAATTATTTATATTTTTTTATCCTCCTCCGTAGATTTGTGATTGCGCTTTAGACGTTGTATTCGAAGGTCGTGGGTTCGATGGCAAAAAAAAAATAGGTAGTAAGTTTTTCTGTACAGCTTGTCATGGCCTGGGTGAGTCCCAGGGGCCGATTTTGATAAAAACTAAAACTGCATCTTTAGATTTTTGAAAAAATATTCTCCTAGCCGGGACTCGAACCGGTTGATTTTGAAAAAAAAAACTCAATTGCATTATTGCACCAGCTGATAGTGTCGCTTATAAGAATCACTTGGTGGAATGTAACTTCAAACGGCAAACTAAGCGAATGTGCTCATTTTTAAGAAAATATGTTACATTTTTTTAAGCCCTAACTAATAAATTGTTAGAAATTATAGCCAATATGTTTAATACATACCTGAATTAGTTTTTACTTACATTTATTTAAAACATTTTTTTACTGGAGTACGGAATGTGACTTTGTATCAACCTGACGGCAAGCAGACCTACAAAATCCATGAATGGGGTCTAAAGATTTCACGATTAGATTAGTTGTGAAATGATAGTGAATAATGTTTAATTTAATAGTATCTAATGTGGTCGGCAATGTTAATATAATTATTGAATTAACTAATAATTTGTGTATGAAAAAATAATGAATCACCATTGTGTAAAATAAATAAATAAATACCATCACGGGTGCCTATTTGGCTCCCGAGAACCGTTTAAACGGCCTCAGGGTCCCAGCGGAGGAATTAACCCATCCTCATTTCGCCGATGGTATTCGGAGGCAACACCTAACAAGTGGCGAGCTTGTTGCGGTGTTTATGATACCATTGTGTAAAACCTTAGCTATTCAAACTTATAAGCAAATAGAATCATAATATATAAAATAGATTATAAACAATATGTCAAATAAATGAATATAGGTATAGTAATGAATTATATAATTAATTAGGTATTAATACAGATTTAATAATTTTTATAATGTTAGTGCTTCTCTGTAAATACCATATCTATATAAACAATTAAAAAAATATTTATAAATAAGTTAATATGTAAATATGATGTGGATTAGCGTATATTAATAAATAAATAAATTAACTCAATCTAATAATAAGCGCATATTTTAGGCACACCACGACTAAGAAATCTAATTCCATTTTAGCCTCAATACCTAACGAAGTCTAGACCCGTCTGGAGCACTAACATAATTATTCTAGACAAAATTACCAGTCGCCCGAGAAATAGTCTTATTTCTTTGACATCTTTAGTAAATACGCCGAATATTAGATACTATATATTTTTAGTACATTTGTTTGCCAAGACCACTACAGTGCCTCGGAGAGCACGTTAAGCTGTCGGTCCCGGTTTCATTATACCAATTCGTGAAACTGTTTATAGATGGGTTATTGAGTCTATTCAAAACATCGCGACGAGCTAGCCACTTGTTAGGTGTAGACTCATACCATCGGCTACGACGAGGTGGGATTAAAACCACCTCGCTGGGTACCCTGGGGCCGTCTAGGCGGTCTCGGGAGCCGTAAGGCACCCGTGATGATATGTAGGTATGTATATATTTTTAGGTTTTGTTTCTACACTTTTTTTTTATTGGAGCACGGCATGTGACTTCGTATCTACCTGATGGCAAGCAGATCTACAAAGTCCATGAATAGGATCGATCATTATATTGTTGTTTAACGATATTGATCGCTCTCACTATGCCGGCTAAATAATTCGGTTGGGAAATGGGCAGCGATAAAGTCGTATTTGCATTACGAGTCTACTTTAATATACTCGCTGCTTTATCGTCAAATCAACCGCCAGTTTTGTAATTGCACCATGAAAGAAGGCTAGAACCTCGTCAAGAAATATACTATGCTACTCGAATAGAATAAAGAAAAACAAATAATATGCTTTCATAGGAATACTACGATCTGTTTGTCTGTTAATCTGTGCAGCATTTCTTTTATGAACCTTCATTATACATGTAATATTGTATAGTATAAAAAGCGGCCCCAGCCTAGTGGTTTAGTCACTGCGCGACTGATAACAAGGTTAAGCAGATGAAAGCAGGGCATACCTGGGATAAGTAACCACTTTATACAATGAGGCTATACCATTATAAACACTTCTTCAAGCTCGCCACTTGTTAGGTGTTGCCCCCGAATACCATCAGCGAAATGAGAACGGGTTATCCCGCCGCTGGGTACCCTGAGCCCGTTTAAATGGTTCTCGGAAGCCAAAACTACTTTTCTATAAATGTTGTTTTTTGAAAATAATTTAAGCTGAATTAATCATGTCTATTATTCTCGTATTATCTTTTGTTTTTGAATAATATATTTGCGTTACCCTCTCATCAAATATTTTTTTAATTTTTTTGTCTTTTTTCTTTTACCAGAAATATCTTACGATTATTAATACACCTCTCTATATATATATGGTCTCGTTACCACCACCCATACAGATGCAAAAACCGTCAAGTGACCCAGTCATGTTTCGGTTTTAGTCTGTGGGTTCACCGGTTTTCTGGAGACTACTGCATCTATTTCTTGTCGAGGTGGTAGTCTCCTTTCAGGGTGCGGTTACGAAATGGGTGGTTGAATTGACGATAAGGCAGCGAGTATATACTCGTAATGCAATTCTTCATTATCGCCCCCCATTTCGTAATCGCATCATTTAGCCGGCATAGTGGGAGCGATCAATATTGTTTAAGAACAATTATTGATTGACCCCATTCATGGACTTTGTAGGTCTGCTCACCACCAGGTAGATACAAAGTCACATGTCGTGCTCCAATAAAATAAAAAAAAAATAAAAAAAAATAAAAAAGTTTTAAGAGGAGGCACTATAAATTTTAGTCTTATTTGCTTATATCTGCAGAGGCAAGCACACATCTATTTATTAAAACACTTCAACTTAAGTTTTTTCAGACCTTCCTCTCTCCATGTCTTAACCAAAAACCTAATTGGAAAACATTTTTTCGATACTTTTTCTATTTTAAAATGATGCCTTTTTAATGTATAAAGACATTTTTCTTCTAAACGGGTTAAGTTTTAAGTCTAAAATAAATACACCTCATAAGAAAATACAGTTTATAATCCACTACTAAACGAAATTTTACCTAAATAAATTATTAAGTATGTTATAGACAAAATTAGTTATGTGACTTACGACATTTTTATTGATTGAAAATTGTTTGCGCGATTTTCAATCTTGCGGAGCAGATCCAAGAGCTATAATAAGTAATTATATGACCCCGTTGACCAGTCCCGCCTAGTGTGCCGATGCGTACGCACGTGTATCTCTCGTGCTGCCGGGGCTACTAAAGATTTACGTAATTAATTTGACCATGTATAAACCTTACAAGTCCTTGAATTATAGAAAAAATACTTTTAATCAAAATAATATTATTATTTTTTAGTTTTAGGAATAAATTTGAGTTTTCGAATCTGGAACAAGGAAAACCAAAGTCACCGCGAAACAACATCGATTTTTTTTATCGGTTACCTCTAACTTTTTTATTTATTTTTTTGACAACATAGAGAAGCCACATATATAGGGGTAACCGCGACAGTCGATTGACGTTTTTTATAGGAATTATTTTTGACCGCCTCCGTAGACTGGTTGCGACTTTTGTGTAATATCCAAAGGTCGTGGTTCGATTCCCACCCATGACAAAAAAATATTAGTACAGTTTGTCATGGTCTGGGTGTTTATATATAATATGTATAATATTGTTGTTTCTGATACACATAGTAACTTAGTTTGTGACCAGAGAAATATGTGTAAATTGTCCTACATATTATTATTAAATATTTTTTGGTTCCGGTCGCAACGACAGTAGTCATTGAAATTTCAAGTATGAATGTTACTTTTTTTTTTTTTGACATAGGTCACGTTATAAAGGCTTTTGTGTGAGCCAAGCACGAATTTGAGGTCCATTTAAAAATCCAAGATGGCGGCCTCAACTTTTTTTTTAAATTCGACATGGGACTCTTTATATAGGTTTTTGGGTGAGCCGAGCACGAATTTGAGGTCCATTTTAAAATCCAAGAATGCGACCTTAACTTTATTTTTAAAAATCGACATGGTACTCGTTATATATGTTTTTGGGTGTGCCGAGCACGAATTTGAGGTCCATTTTAAAATCCAAGATGGCGGCCTCAACTTTATTTTTAAAAATCAACATTGTACTCGTTATATATATTTTTGGGTGTGCCGAGCAAGAATTTGAGGTCCATTTTAAAATCCAAGATGGCGGCCTCAACTTTATTTTTAAAAATCGACATGGGACTCGTTATATAGGTTTTTGGGTGTGCAGAGCACGAATTTGAGGTCTATTTTAAAATCCAAGATGGCGGCCTCAACTTTATTTTTAAAAATCGACATGGGACTCGTTATATATGTTTTTGGGTGTGCCGAGCACGAATTTGAGGTCCATTTTAAAATCCAAGATGGCGGCCTCAACTTTATTTTTAAAAATCGACATTGTACTCGTTATATATATTTTTGGGTGTGCCGAGCAAGAATTTGAGGTCCATTTTAAAATCCAAGATGGCGGCCTCAACTTTATTTTTAAAAATCGACATGGGACTCGTTATATAGGTTTTTGGGTGTGCAGAGCACGAATTTGAGGTCCATTTTAAAATCCAAGATGGCGGCCTTAACTTTATTTTTAAAAATCGACATGGGACTCGTTATATATGTTTTTGGGTGTGCCGAGCACGAATTTGAGGTCCATTTTAAAATTCAAGATGGCAGCCTCAACTTTATTTTTAAAAATAGACATGGGTCTCGTTATATATGTTTTTGGGTGTGCCGAGCACGAATTTGAGGTCCATTTTAAAATCCAAGATGGCGGCCTCAACTTTATTTTTAAAAATCGACATGGGACTCGTTATATATGTTTTTGGGTGTGCCGAGCACGAATTTGAGGTCGATTTTAAAATTCAAGATGGCAGCCTCAACTTTATTTTTAAAAATAGACATGGGTCTCGTTATATATGTTTTTGGGTGTGCCGAGCACGAATTTGATGTGTATTTTAAAATCCAAGATGGTGGCCTCAACTTTATTTTTAAAAATCGACATGGGACTCGTTATATAGGTTTTTGGGTGTGCCGAGCACGAATTTGAGGTCCGTTTGGGCCGAGCACATAGGACTGGGAGCCGAGCACATAGGACTCGTTATATAGGGTTTTGGGTGAGCCGAGCACGAATTTGAGGTTTATTTAAAAATCCAAGATGGTGGCCGAAGGCCGTTATATATATTTTTGGGTGTGCCAAGCACGAATTTGAGGTCCACTTTAAAAACCAAGATGGCGGCCTCAACTTTATTTTTAAAAATCGACATGGGACTCGTTATATATGTTTTTGGGTGTGCCGAGCACGAATTTGAGGTCCATTTTAAAATCCAAGATGGCGGCATCAACTTTATTTTAAAAAATCGACATGGTACTCGTTATATCTATTTTTGGGTGTGCCGAGCACGAATTTGAGGTCCATTTAAAATTCAAGATGGCGGCCTCAACTTTATTTTTAAAAATCGACATGGGACTCGTTATATATGTTTTTAAGTGGGCACCGAGCACATAGGACTGGGAGCCGAGCACATAGGACTCGTTATATGGGGTTTTGGGTGAGCCGAGCACGAATTTGAGGTTCATTAAAAATCCAAGATGGTGGCCTCAACTTTATTTTTTAAATTCGACATAACACTCGTCATATAGGGTTTTGGGTGTGCCAAGCACGAATTTGAGGTTCATTAAAAAATTCAAGATGGTGGCCTCAACTTTATTTATAAAATTCGACATGGGACTCGTTATATAGGGTTTTGGGTGAGACGAGCACGAATTTGAGGTCCATTTTAAAATCCAAGATGGCGGCCTTAACTTTATTTTTTTTTAATCGACATTGAACTCGTAATTTTTTTTTAATTGACATTGGTGACTTTGAAAGGATGTACTTTGGGCTAATATGAGGTTCTGCTGATCAAATCGAACAACTTTTCACATGCAACGATTTAAAAAGTTACGGTCACCATCTTGGATTTTAAAATGGAGCTCGAATTCGTGCTCCCCTAACCCAAAACCCTATATAACAAGTCCTATGTCGAATTTTTAAAAATAAAGTTGAGGCCAAAATCTTGGATTTTTAAATGAACCTCAAATTCGTGCTCGGCTCACATTAAACCCATCGAGTCTATTGTGCTCGGCTCCCAGTCTTATGTGCTCGGTCCTTATGAACCTTAAATTCGTGCTCGGCACACCCAAAAATTTATATAACGAGTACCATGTCGATTTTTTAAAAAAAAGTTGATGCCTCCATCTTGGATTTTAAAATGGACCTCAAAATCGTGCTCGGCACACCCAAAAACCTATATAACGAGTCCCATGTCGAATTTTAGAAATAAACTTGAGGTCGCCATTTTGGATTTTAAAATAGACCTCTAATTCGTGCCAGCACACCCAAAAATATATATAACGAGTCCCACGTCGGTTTTAAAAAATAAATTTGAGGCCGCCATCTTGGATTATTTTTAATAAAGTCAAATCTGCCATTGCTTTTTATGTCGAATTTAAAAAATAAAGTTGAGGCCACCATCTTGGATTTTTAATAAACCTCAAATTCGTGCTCGGCTCACCCAAAACCCCATATAACGAGTCCTATGTGCTCGGCTCCCATTCCTATGTGCTCGGCTCCCAGTCCTATGTGCTCGATGCCCACCCAAAAACATATATAACAAGTCTTATGTCGATTTTAAAAAATAAAGTTGAGGCCGCCATCTTGAATTTTAAATGGACCTCAAATTCGTGCTCGGCACACCCAAAAATATATATAACGAGTACCATGTCGATTTTTTAAAATAAAGTTGATGCCGCCATCTTGGATTTTAAAATGGACCTCAAAATCGTGCTCGGCACACCCAAAAACCTATATAACGAGCCCCATGTCGAATTTTAGAAATAAACTTGAGATCGCCATCTTGGATTTTAAAATGGACCTCAAATTCGTGCTTGGCTCACCCAAACCCCTATATAACGAGTCCTATGTGCTCGGCTCCCAGTCCTATGTGCTCGGCCCAAATGGACCTCAAATCCGTGCTCGGCACACCCAAAAACCTATATAACGAGTCCCATGTCGAATTTTAGAAATAAACTTGAGGTCGCCATTTTGGATTTTAAAATAGACCTCAAATTCGTGCTCGGCACACCCAAAAATATATATAACGAGTCCCATGTCGGTTTTAAAAAATAAAGTTGAGGTCGCTATCTTGAATTCTAAAATGGACCTCAAATTCGTGCTCGGTACACGCAAAAACCTATATAACGAGTCCCATGTCGAATTTTAGAAATAAACTTGAGATCGCCATCTTGGATTTTAAAATCGACCTCAAATTCGTGCTCGGCACATTCAAAAATATATATAACGAGTCCCATGTCGATTTTTAAAAATAAAGTTGAGGCCGCCCTCTTGGATTTTAAAATGGACCTCAAATTCGTGCTCGACACACCCAAAAACCTATATAACGAGTCCCATGTCGAATTTTAAAAATAAACTTGATATCTCCATCTTGGATTTTTAAATGGACCTCAAATTCGTGCTTGAAACACCCAAAAATATATATAACGAGTCCCATATCGATTTTTAAAAATAAAGTTGAGGCCGCCATCTTGGATTTTAAAATGGACCTCAAATTCGTGCTCGGCACACCCAAAAACATATATAACGAGTCCCATGTCGATTTTTAAAAATAAAGTTGAGGCCGCCATCTTGTATTTGAAAATGGACCTCAAATTCGTGCTCGGCACACCCAAAAACCTATATAATGAGTCCCATGTCGATTATTAAAAATAAAGTTGAGGCCGCCATCTTGGATTACACAATTGCCACAATTCAAATTACCAACGCAAGATCGCTATCGCGTTCGATGTTTTAGCCACTGGTTGATGCTTCACATTATATCAGTTTTAGTTAATAGATTATTTTAAAACTATTTTATCTATCTCATGTCGATTTAAAAAAATAAAGTTAAGGCCGCTATCTTGGATTTTAAAAGAGACCTCAAATTCGTGCTCGGCACACCCAAAAATATATACAGGGTGAATTTGAATGGGTGTACTTTGGGCTAATATGATGTTCTATTGGTCAATACGAACAACTTTTCCCATGGAACCATGTGTCGCAAATGAAAAAAAAATATGGCTTCCCCATACAAATTGGTCATTTTAACTTTACTAGTTTGTATGGAGAAGGCAATTTTTTTTTCATTTGCGACACATGGTTCCATGGGAAAAGTTGTTCGTATTGATCAGTAGAACATCATATTAGCGCAAAGTACACCCATTCAAATTCACCATGTATAACGAGTCCCACGTCGATTTTTAAAAATAAAGTTGAGGCCGCCATCTTGGTTTTGAAAATAGACCTCAAATTCGTGCTCGGCACACCCAAAAACCTATATAACGAGTCCCATGTCGATTTTTAAAATAAAGTTGAGGCCGCCATCTTGGATTATACAATCTAAACCCATATATATCTTTTTTTTTAATAAAGTCAAATCTGCCATTGCTATTTATCGCGATAGCAATCTGTCATGACGTTGGTAATTTGATTTGCCACAATTCAAATTACCAACGCAAGATCGCTAACGCGTTCGATGTTTTAGCCACTGGTTGATGATTCACATTATATCAGTTTTAGTTAATAGATTATTTTAAAACTATTTTATCTATCAAATTAAATATTTATATAATTAAACTTAAAAATATTAATTATGATAAATAAAATAAAAATATTACGACTCACATTAATTTTTTGTTCGTAAAATCGCGCCAAATAGAAAATTCTTGCCTGCGACAGCGGCAAAACAGTGATGCCTGCGGGGAAGCTCCGCCTATAGGGCGGGGCGATAACAAAAAAATATTTTGAGCGCAGGGTCTTAAGTATATAATTAATTAAAGACGAGGCTGCAGGTTGGCACAGACCATTTGTCTCTATATCTGCATATTCCTATGCCTCGTCTACAGTCTTAACTCTTCTTATAAATGCACACCGATTACGGGAATTTAATTTTCCCCGCCTTTTTACACCTATTCAGTATACATCTGGTTCGTATTTCTTTTATTGATCTTTCTTTTTACATACTCAACTCAAGAAGGAGCCCATTCATATATATACTTACTTCCTTTTAGTCCTACACATTCACAAATTACGTCATTGAAAATTTGGTGGTCTGTAGGTAATTTTAACACAGAACAATAAATACTTAATAATGACTAGAATAGGAACAGGGATTTACTTTCCGCCTTTGTAGTAATCTTGTGGCTCTGTCAATGGCGTTGTATCAAAGTCGTGGGTTTGATTCCCATTTATAGCAAAAAAATAAATATTTTTCTGTTCAGTTTTCCATGGTCTGGGTGTTTATAAAATATACAAAGAAAAGTGTAGTTATTTTTTTTACACACAGTATAGGATAATTTATAATTTGTGACCAGAGCGAAAGCTATGTGTAAAATGTGCTGCATATGATTATTATACAGGGTGAATTTGAACGGATGTACTTTGGGCTAATATGAAGTTCTGCTGATCAAATTGAACAAGTTTTCCCATGGAACCATGTGTCGCAAATGAAAAAAAAATTTGGCTTCCCCATACAAATTGGTCATTTTAAAATTACTAGTTTGTATGGAGAAGGCAATTTTTTTTTTCATTTGCGACACATGGTTCCATGGGAAAAGTTGTTCGTATAGATCAGTAGAACCATGCATATATAATACCATAAGTTAGTGGTGTTCTAAAAATAGTATTGTTTGAAGATAAGAATTTACACATGCATTTTGTTTGCGCATGCCATCAAACGTGTAGATAATAAGCAAATAAGCTGAGTTTACGAATATGTGTTAAGTGTTACCAAACGACACAGCTGAGTACGTAGATGTAACTGTAAACGTGACAAGTGCTTAGTGCCCTTTGACATTGTAACATATAAAAGTGACCAAGTTCCATTAGTGTATTTTTAACCGACTTCAAACAAGAAGGTTCTCGATTCGACGTCGATTTTTTTGATGTTAGAATTTTCTTTATTTTTAGGGGTGAAATCACACTGTTCGATCCATATGAATTTGGTAAAATGCAAGGATTTCGGATACATTTGGTGGATGTGATTTCGACCCATTGTAAGTGAGCGCTGAAGATAAGAATAAGTATTTATTGCCAAAAACAGTCAGTATTTTTTTGTTAAAAAAATGCCATCACGGGTGCCTTTTTGGCTCCCGGGAACCGTTTAAACGGCCTCAGGGTACCCAACAGATTAACCCGTCCTCATTTTGCCAGTATTCGGAGGCTCGTGTAGACTCATACCATCGGCTACGATGAGGTGGGATTAAAATCCCTTCGCTGGGTACCATGAGGCCGACTAGGCGGTCTCGGACGCCGTAAGGCACCCGTGATAATACATACATAATTACAAAAATAAATAAATTGGGTAAAAAAGAACCCCTAAGGGCCTTTTGTTGTTAATACTTATATCAACTATAATAATATATATTTTCCTCAATATAATTTGTTCATTGTTTTGAAAAAATCGGCATTCACCTTTGTAAGTTCGTTTGTATTCATTCATGCGTTTAAGGATCAAAGGAAATAAAAACAATAAAACATTTCTTGTCTGAGCGAATATCTCAATGCTATTATAAAATTAAATAATGATGTTGATACGGGAATGAGAAGAAAATGTAATTCGCTTTGGCCGACTTTTTCCATTTGCTTCTATTAAGAACTCTAAGACATTGTTTTTGATGTATCTCTACATTGCTAAGAATTGTACATTTCAAAAAACTTTTCTATCATTAAAAATATACAGAATCGCAATTTTTTTACCGTGATGGTAAAAAAAATGTTTGCCTAAACGGCTCCGGAGAACCGTTTAAACGGCCTCAGGGTACCCAGCGGAGGGATTAACCCGTCCTCATTTCGCCGATGGTATTTGGAGGCAACACCTAACAAGTGGCGAGCTTGTTGCGGTGTTTACGATAAAATAGCCTCGTTGTATAAAGCGGTCACCCATCCCAGGCCGGCTTTGTTTAACCTTGTTATCAGTGCGCAGTGACTTAACCACTAGGCTGGGGCCGCTTTTTAAAATCGCAATTATAATAATATTTGGCGTATTTCGGCAGTGAGTGGGTTTGCTGTATAAATACGTGTATGTGAAAAAGCAGTATATCTTTGTTATATACATTGAAATCCTATACCTACCGATGCTATATTTTATCGTATTATAATATATTATATGTTTACATTATTTAGCACTCTGCTTTTTATTGGTTAATCTCTCAAAGGTTAGCTGGTAGATAATGCTTGAGGCATTAAGCTCGCCTATGTACAATAGCATAAAGCTTTTGTGCAATAAATATTTTTTCATTTATTCATTCATGCTGGAGGTAAAACATATAATATAAAATAAAATAAATATCATCACGGGTGCCTTGCGGCGCCCGAGACCGCCTAGACGGCCTCAGGGTACTCAGCGGAGGTTTTTTCTGTTAATCCCACCTCGTCGTAGCCGATGGTATGAGTCTACACCGAACAAGTGGCTAGCTCGTCGTGATGTATGGATAGACGCAATAACCCATCTATAAACAGTTTCACAAGATGGTATAGTAAAACTGGTGCCGGCAGCTTAACGTGCTCTCCGAGGCACTAACATATGCACGAATTAAGCATATCCCATTATTTTTATTATAACTACAACTAACTAATTTTTGGAATGGTTTCAGAAAATCACGTCCAGAAGTAAAACTAGCACGTGAACCACTGCAGCCCGACGACGCGTAACGTCCTCTCTTCTGACTACCCTCCTGGGTGTCGTGATAGTGTTGAGCATTATGACAGGGACGTGGACCGAGCTAGGAAACTATTTAGAGAGGCCACATGATGTGTAGTGCTCTATGGTACCATTTTATAAAACTGGCACGTAAACTACTGCAGTTCGATAAAGCGTAACGCATACTTCTTTTTGACCACCCTTCTAAATGCCTGGTATAGTGTTGAGAATTATCACAGGGACGTGAATTAAGTTTATAAATGATTTAGTAGAGGCCACATGAAGTGTAGTGTTGTATGGTTGTTGGGGCACCATTTTATAAAACTGGCACGTAGGCTTCTGCAGCTCTATGAAGCGTAACGTGTCCTTCCTTCTCACCACCCTTCTGAGTGCCGTGATAGTGTTGAGAATTATCACAGGGACGTGAACTGGGCTTATAAACTAATAAGTATAGGTTACATAAAGGATAGTGCTGTATGGTGGTTGGGGCCTCATTTTATAAAACTGGCATGAAGCGTAGGACACGTAAAGCTTCATCCAGCTGCAGTAGTTTACCCTTCTGAACACCCTTCTCAGTGCCGGGATAATGTAGAGAATTATGACAGGGACAAAACTAGCACGTGACGTAAAAGTAGCAGCTCGACGAAACGTGTCAACTATGTTATGTAAGATAACATTCGTTTCGTTGGCCGTTAGATTTCCAAAATAATGATTCTCCACTAATTAAGATAACTAGTTATATTTCGGTATCAGTCTATAAAGAGTCGTTTAATATATTGATAAAGCAGCAACCCTACTGCAAATTCGTCTTCATTGTCTTCTGTTTCGTAACCACATAATTTAGGTATTACAGGAACGACTAAAACATTAAAAAGTAAAAATGTATTGATTATGCTCATTCATGGGCTGGTGCCAGGTGATTATAAAACAAAGTTCACTCTACATTAAGTCTTGGTAAGTTTCTAGCGGAAGGTCTCTATAACTTGCTAGACCGACAAACTAGTCTTGTTACCATCGCTCGATGCAAAAACCGACAACAGACCTAATTATGTTTCGGTTTTAGTCTGTGGGTTCATCGTTTTTCGGGAGACTATTACATCGATTTCCTGTCGAGGTCTAATATCCTTTTAGGGTGCGACTACGGACGAGCTGTTAATTTACTAATAGGGAGGCTACTAAATAAGAATCGCTTTCGTAACAGCATCATTAGTCGGTACAGTGGGAGCGATCAATGATCTGAACAACAATGTGTTGATCGACTCCATTTATGCATTTTGTAGTTTTGCTTACCACCAGGTAGATACAAAGTACTTTAAATATGAAGTATTTATGATAGCGATGATAAGATTATCATGCGACTGCTCTGTCTGGTCGAGGTTTCTAAGGTTAGGTTACGATATTCAACGGCGGCGTTCCACAAGTTTCCTCGTAAAATGGCAGTAGTTGTGAATAATGACGACTGCGTATCTGCAAGTGTTGTTTCTATTGTTCGATAGGAACATTGTCGCTAAGTGTACGATCATCACTACAATGTTAGTCCAGAATATATCAGTCTGTTCAAAAAAAAACGTCGTGACCTGCAATAGAACGGTACCTAATATAGGATCTATTGATATGATCAGAATAATTTATAATAACATGACATAACATGAAAATGGGTTAATCCCCCCGCTGCATACCCTGAGGCCGTTTAAACGGTTCTCAAGAGCCAAAAAGGCACCCGTAATGGTATTTATTTATTAATAAAGTAACAGTCTGGACTATGTAATTAGAAATATTATGGAAGTGCCCTAAGTCAGCTTGTATAAAAAAATTAAACAGAAGATGGGTGCTACCCAAACCCAAAACAAAGAGGGAGAGCAAAATTTGTTTAACCAATCAATGATCTCAAAAACAATTGACACGTTTGACATTTTGTTCGAAAATTAAACAGAATAAAAGGTTTATCTTTTTTCTATAATAATGTAGATTTTTGTAGTGCAAGCGATACTAAGGAATATTTGTTATTTCTACTTTACAACGTATATTACTGCACTTCGATATTTCCATCTGGACTATAAGAATGTGATAAATTTACTGAAACAACGTTCTTTTGTCAATAACCTTCTGAAAATCCCGTCACATGTCTCTACCAAATATTCAGATTCGTTTACGGTGTCTGCTACTCCCTAGTGGAATCTGCTTCCTCTGGCTTAGCCCCTTCCATTGGAGTTCACAACGAAAAAAACGCTTAAAAACGTTTGCTCACAACTCATTATCAGAGCCTCTACCATGGGTTTGCGCGTTGTAGAAACGTAACGTATTCATTTACGTATACGTGAGCAACAACTAATAGGATTGCTTTATTTTTGGTAACAAGATTGAATAAAGCGATCCTATTGGTTGTTGCTCACGTATACGTAAATGAATACGTTACGTTTCTACTATGCGCAAACCCATGGTAGAGCCTCTGAAAACTAGATCCTCGTGGCAATTTTCTTTGGTTTGGTATGTATGTTTAGTAGTAGCGGTTCCGTAGGTAAAGTCCATTTAAAATTAACTTGGTCCCCAAAATAATTTAACCTAAACCATACTCTAATCGCACAATCTCTAATTTTGCGAAAACAATAACCTAATAAAACGCACAGAGGAGCAATCTATGGAAATTCTGGGAACAAATTGGGCGATTTGTTTATTATATAAAAGCTATTTTGAGAGCGTCCGACCAAATGTACAGTTCATTTAAGTTCGTGAGAGAGAAATAACGAGCCTTTAATGATAGTCGTTATGGTTACCGGACAATATGTTTTATTATAAACGTGCATTTTATGTTGATAATGTCGTTAATTATGGCCGATGTTCGTGGCTCTGATAAATATTATTACGATGGCATTCTATATGCATTTGTAGTGCCAAATTGATTTAGAAATAATTTGCATAATTAGCTTTTTAAATAAATTTTGTAATGATTTTATCTAATTTTTTTTTGTTTTAGGACAAATTACACATTTTGGTTACAAACTAAGCTCTAGGCTTGTACTATATGTACCAGAAGCAGCGATATAATACAGAATAATATTATATTTTATAAACACCCAGAGCATGACAAATTAATTTAACAATATTTTTAATATCATTATAAAAGCAAGTTATATTTGTAATTTTATTTATATACAATTAATAAGTATTTATAAAAGTATCTGTCTATACCCTGTCTATTTTTGCTCTCAAACATGTTCCTTTACATACTTGTATACCACAAAATAATTCTTCGTAAAACCGTTGCGGTTTGCGGTTACGGTAATGAATCGCAATTTAAAAATGTATTTCGTTGCAATAGACCCTTGGTCTATAAGCAATTTCTATAATAGCATTATCCTACGACCACCTTTTATAAAAAAAAAAAACTTGTTATAATACGTACATATTGAGGGGGCATAATATTTTTAGGCTCCAATTTTCTAAATAAATTACTCGTACATAATCTATATAAATAAAAAGCAATTGTCGAATAAATATGTAAGCGTATCACTTCAGAGGGGTAACCACCGACTCCGATACCGCGAGATCTCGTTCGAGTTGACATCGAGAACGATGTTTTTGGTACCACGAAAAGTTAAACATCGTTATTTGATTTGCCCAATGCATAACTAGTCGAGTACCTAATTAATTATAAAAAAATATTTATAATATTCTGAAGTTTGTAAATATGATTTGTATATAATGACGTCATTTTTGATCCCAACTCGAACGAGAACTCACGGTATCGGAGTCGGTGGTTACCCTACAGAACGGCTACACCAATTTGGATTATTCTTTTTCGTTATTTTTGTAATTGTCAGAGCAAGGTTTGTATGAAAGAAAATGTATAATTTGGGTTAAACAATCCATATAAAAAAAGTGAGTGAGTAAGTGATACAGAAGGCAGTGGGTCTTCAGAATACGGTAGGACAGGGAGATTTTTAAAGATATTGATGGAATTGACAGATAAATGTTCAGATTATTAAATTGTTTTAGCGGTTACATATTATTGATTAAACAATTTATTTTGACCGGAAAAATACTTACTTTGTTGTTTTGTGAAAAAAGTAGCACACATTATGTGGTAGTAAAGTGAAGATTTGTTATTTAAGCCGAGACTGAAAGCTAGATATTATTCAAATTAATTCTTAAAAACATATTTTTTAATACAAAACAAGTCATTAGCTTTAAAAATACATTTTAATTCAGTCTTTTATAGTGCATTAAAAGTAACTCATGCAATTTCTAAAGGCGAACTGCTTTTAAAAATCAGGCCACGGTGTTAAGTTTCATCCTATTGTGTCCGTGTTTCCTGACGCACCTGCCTGCCCACTGTGCGGGGTTTTAACCTATTGTTCAATGGTAAATCTGAAACCGGAGATTTATGACTGTATCCGGAACTCGCCATTCGGGAACAATACGACTCCGCGAATATCGAATGTACATTTAGGTTATTACAGTTTTGGCCATTATTTTGGTTTAATGTTGACCACTGTGTGATGGTTCGATTGGCAGTTAGTTGAAAAATATTGCCGTGTTTGTTATATTGATAAAAAGGATAATTTAGTAAGCGTTAGGTTTTTTTAACCCAACTTTAAAATTCGTAAATTATTCGAATTTTCAGCGCCCAAAATGATGATTTTTTGGAATTTACCATATTTTATGTACCATACTGAGATCGTCTAGCTACTCATCAAAGGTATTTTAATCCCACCATGTCGTAGCCGATGGTATTCTGAGCTTACACAGAACAAGTGGCAAGCTAGTCGCGATGTATAAACAGTCATACAAATTGGTATAGTGGTATAGATAGGCAATACACTTTTTTTTAATAAAAAAATCATCGCTTTAATCCAACTACGTAGTTACATAATTTAGTCATTAAAAATAATTCATTGCTTTAATCCTGAGTCCTTTAAGCGAGGCGTGAATAAGTTTCTCAAGCAGACATAGTAGAATCAACCAATTGAAGCAAGCACCATTGCTACTATTGGTTGAGAACATTCTTGGACGTTACATTGCCATGATCCTACATCCATCAGGTGCTGTAGGGCCACATGTCCTAGTCTATTATACCCGTGATGATACATACATATCATCACGGGTGCTTTACGGCGCTCGAGACCGCCTAGACGGCCCCTGGGTACCCAGCGGAGGGGTTTTTAATCTCATCTCGTCGTATCCGATGGTATGAGTCTACACCGAATAAGTGGGTAGCTCGTCGCGATGTTTTGAATAGACTCAATAACCCATCTATAAACAGTTTTACAAGTTGGTATAGTGAAACCGGGACCGACAGCTTAACGTCCGAGGCACTATTGTGGTGTTGTCAAACAAATTTGTTAGCCGTTAGTTTACCTGAAATGTATAAATAAATAACCGTCAAGTGATCAGTCATGTTACAGTTTTAGTTTGTGGGTTTATTAGTTTCTGAAATTTACTGCATCGATTTCTTGCCGAGAAGGTAATCTATTTTCAGAAAAAAAAACATTTAATTTAGATATTTTCGTTATAACCAAATTGTTTTTTCTATAATAAAAATACTCCCACTAAAAGGATCTAAACATTCCCATTCAACCCTTAAATGACGACCAGGGTCTTGGGGACCCGCACTTCTACACTTTATAGGTCATCCCAGCTCTTTATATTTGCCTGACGAAAGACCGTATCGTTGGTCGTAGATTAGTTAAATGTTTTACGCATCTTACATTTTACGCCCGTCATTAACCGTGTAATGGTTATGCCGTGATGTACGCTGACATAAGCGACGCGGGTCTCTCGGACCACAAACATAAAATGTCCAGATAAACAGTGTCGTTTGGTCTAACAATGTGGGTTTTATTTATTCAGAATTTATATCTTATAAATATGTCTACAGGGTGAATTTGCAAGGTTGTTTTGGGCTAATATGAGGGTCAAATCGAACTTTTCTCATGGAACCATGTATCGCAAATGGCTTCTAATTTTTGTCTTTCCTATACAAATTGGTTATTTTAAAATTACTTACTATTTTATTTTATTTAGGAAAACAAACAATTGTATATAGGGACCTAAATATAAAACGTATTACAATAACATTATGTAGATATGTGTGCAACCCGTTTCGTAATCCACAGATGAGGTATATATAGCAAAATAAGTAGGTCGATTATATAATTTTAAAGTACTTACTTAATAATGAAAAAAAAGCTAAAAACAGGTGAATATAAGCAAGTAATGCTAAGCAATAAGGACAGTTATAAAAAAAAAAAACAATGTTAAGTTTAAGTAGACAACAGTAATCAAAATACTAGTTTGTAGGAAGAAGGCATTTTTTTTGCGACACATGGCTATGAGAAAAGTTGTTCGATTTAATTAGTAGAACCTCATATTTGCCCAAAGTACAACCTTTAAAAGTCAACTTGTATTGTGTATATATATATATATATATATTTATATTATTAGGGATCGGCATGTGACTTTGTATCTACCTGAAGGTAAGTAGCCTACAAAGTTAATTAGTGGGGTCGATCAATACAATGTTGTGCTAAATGATGCATCATATAACTTGCCCGTCTAGGTGGTCTCGGGCGCCGTAAGGCACCCGTGATGATTGTATGTATGTATGTGTACATTTCAGGTAAACTTTCGGCTAACAAATTTATTAGTACATTACTGCCGCGGTATATAATGACTACTTTGCTGGTCGCGCTGATGATGGCCGACAGCGCAGCTCCAGGCCGACACAGCGCGGTGAGCGTGCAGCACTTGATGGACGAACTGAAATAAAGGCCGAGACCGTAAGTCGAGGCCTTTACAGCGAGGACAGCAAGGGGTGCAATGATGGCCAAGCTGGAAGGCCTAGAGCGTAGCTAGGCTAGCTCGAGGCAATCATAGCGTAACCAGCGAAGCAGTCATAGTGGGCCAAGGCTTGTATAGTGCTTTACTCAAAAATGCAAGTACCTAATCTAAATAAAACCAGCAAGTAATTTAAATAAAATAAATATTAAAACGTTGAAACGTCAAAATAGCGGCCGGCAATGCTTTAAATGTAATGTAATGTGTAACAATAGTCTTATTAATACCAAATAAATAAAAAAAAGAAATGCTAATAAAATTACCATAATTAAACATAAAACATTTTTTTTTCACAGATCAATATCTCAATGATCTGGCTGATTATAATTCTGGTTATTGCACCTATATTTAATTTTATTTTGTGTATTAATTATAGACAAAATCCACAAGCAAACTGCTATTCCGATATCACAAAAGAACTACAGAATTAACTTGATCGTATCGCAGAACGTACAATTTCTCACCCCTCTCCATGGTGTCCTCCATAATCCCCTTGCACCTTTTTATTTAAAGCAACGTTTTTCTTTCCTAAGTAACAATTGTTCACTACGTTCTTCGATCAACAATCGACTTAAAATTCCTTTTCATACTTCTACTAGATATTAGGATTCTTAACACTGATGCCAGTGAAATGAAATCTTTTAGTCATCAGACAATATTTTTTAATAATTCTTTATCACGCACTTTCTTTTTAATTATATATTATTTCTTGGTTTAAAAAACATAGGTTATAAGTTATGTAATTTTTGTTTTAATTTTAGCTCTCTATGCACTACGTTCTTCGGTCAACAATCGACTTCAAATTCCTTTTCATACTTCTACTAGATATTAGGATTCTTAACACTCATGTTCGCCAGTGAAATTTCCAGAAAAAATCTTTTAGTCATCAGACTAGAATATTTTTAAATAATTCTTTATCACGCACTTTCTTTTTAATCATAAATCACTTATTTGTTTAAGAGACATAGGTTATATAATATAAGTTATGTATTTTTTTTATTTTAGCTCTCTGTGCTCTGTCCGAGGGCGTGTAAACATTAATTAATGTTTACACGCCCTCGGACAGAGCACAGAGAAGCACTAATATAGCATTAATGCTATATTAGTACAATCATAATATTAGCCAATAAACAATACAATTTACAACCTAAACTAAATAATTATCTTATTCTTTTCACTAAGGAATTCGTCTATTCTATAATAACATTTTAAACTGAGCATATGGTTTATGATGAAGTTTTTTCTTAAATACATTCAAATTACTAATATTTCTTAATTATAATGGTAGTTTATTATATGACTGTAATGTTTCTAAATATACAAGGTGTTTCTCTATCTTTTATAAGGTATGTATTAAGTATATTTGTAAACTTAATTTTTGACTAGCTGTGCCCCAAAGAGGTGTATTTATAATCCTCAATTATCACTATAGTGTATGGCCATTGAGATTTTTTTGACAAAGTATGCAATGAGAGTGTTTATGGAAATGGGAGGTCTCCGTTTTTACGGGCTATTTTTCCAATATTTCTTTACATAAGAACCTACCTCGGACTTTAACGAATATAAAAAAAAAAACGAATTGGTGCAGCAGTTCTCGAGTTTTGGGCTTAGCAACACGATTTATTTATATATATATATATATATATATATATATATATTTTAATATGTAGGACAATTTTCACATATTGCTCTGGTCACAAACTAAGCTCTAGGCTTGTACTATGTGTACCAGAAACAAAGATATAATATATATCATAATACACGCAGACCATGACAAACTGTAGGAAACTGGAGAAATCGAACTCACAACCTCCGGAGTCCGGATACAACGCCAAAGGCGCAACCACTAGTCTACGGAGGTTGTCAAAAGTGTATAATATTTATATATTAGTGTACCTATGTGTATGTTAATTTATTTATCATCTTCGTACATAATGCCTAAGACATTTAAAGTTCTCCTTTGTAAATAACGTTTGTAAATAAGCAATAAAGTATTTAAATAAATAACAAATTTGTATGTGTAAAATTATGTGTAATATTAGAGGATATTGTAAATTAAGAACACGCTCTTAAAATAATATAAATTAGAGAGCTTTTATCTTAAGAGATATTACGTCAGCTGTATTTATCATTAAAATAAATAGCCGCAAATATTCATAATAAAATTTCAGAGGAAGGGCGCGAAAGGTAAATAAATTTCTTACATGTACGCGAAATAATTTAAGCTCTACATCGTAATATACGACAAATATAATATGAGTTTTTTTCTTTATTTTATTTTATTTTATTTTATAATAATGAATGTAATTATGTGCTGAAACTTTCTTATGTTATGATTTTTTTGCATATATATATCCATGACAATAACACTACACTACATAACAGTAGGGCATACCAGTATCACGCGCTGATTTTCAGATTTTTTTTGGAGTATTAAATATTACTATTTGTTTTATAATTATTAGAACGTTTATACTATAGCACATTCTAATTGGTATATTATATTCTAATTAACACAGGTTTCGAAAATTTTGGGATCTGTTTGTCTTGGTTTATCTAAAGCCTTTTATTGACAAATTTTCAATGTATTGTTGTTTACTTCAAATATGAGCAATCTAGGACCGGAAATGCACATTTTAATAATTTGCTACTTTTTAAAGTCGCTTAAATATTCTTACACCAATCTGTAAAATTGCTTGAACACAAGAGATTTCAAAATCAAATAGGTTGTTAGTGGAACGAAGCGAGGCATTTACATGAAGCGAGTGGTTACAAAGCACGGGAGCCGCTCGGGTGACCTTTTTATTTCCGGTAGACTAACCACCCTCCCGGCTCAACCAGTACCGATCATAATATACTTATGTGTACTATAAGAGGCTTTGAAGGGACTTTGTGAATTACAAAGAACTATAACATTAAGGTAACCTGTTGATTTGCACAAATAATGATATAATTTACAAAAAATATTATTAATCTCTATTTAACCTATATTTATATCTACCTATATTTTTAATACGTGGTGGCCGAGTTGGTTAGACCTTGGACTTAAAAACGCTTAGGTCCCTGGTTCGAATCCCGGTGTGTACCAATGAGTTTTTAATAAAAAAAATTATATACATTTGTTTGACAACACCACTATAGTGCCTCGGAGAGCACGTTAAGCTGTCGGTCCCGGTTTCACTATACCAACTTGTGAAACTGTTTATAGATGGGTTATTGAGTCTATTCAAAACATCGCGACGAGCTAGCCACTTGTTCGGTGTAGAGTCATACCATCGGCTACGACGAGGTGGGATTAAAACCCCTCCGCTGGGTACCCTGGGGCCGTCTAGGCGGTCTCGGGCCCCGTAAAGCACCCGTGATTATATATGTATGTATATTTTTAATTCCAATAAATATTTGGTTCAAACATGTATATAGAGCTTCTGAATGAACGTATTATAAAAAAAATACTTGCTGCTATAACGATAATCCATATCAATAGTAAAATATTGTAAAATAAGATAAAGGTAGTACTTTCTGTTTAAAATTTTCATTTAAATTTCAATGATTAAAAATACCCTTTATATTAAAATTAACATTTATTACTTATAGATGCAATAACATCACATCAGAACGAGCTTATGGCGTGCCCGTATGTGCGGGTTCAACTGACTACGCCCATGAAGATTTTAAAATGCATTTTCTTCCAATACCTAATAAAATAAAAAAAGTATTTTCGGAACACCTTGTATATTAATTGAACTTTTACCTACGCAATTCCGAATCGACAGCTTAAATTTTCCAAGTACATTTTAAAGGTAAGCGTTTAACACCAATTTTCTTTGGGAAATATTCCGCCGCCGCATGGGGTACGTTAAGAAATTATACAAATTTTCTTTGCCGCTTCATATAAGCTCTGAAAGGTGCTACCTGCGTTATTATACAATTTAAAACTGTTTCAGGTGAAAATTCCGGTATTATTTTGAAGCAAAAAGTTGTAATTAGAAAATAAATTAGTCGCCCAATAGCGCCAATGATTTTAGAAAATAACAACTCTCTTGGGCTTTTTAAAATATCTGGAGACCGCCGAGCTAAATCCTTTTTTTTACAGAAATCCAAAGGGGTAAGGATTTTCAAGCTAATTTTCTGTAAAAAAAAAGGATTTAGCTCACAGCAGGGATTTTGGGTAATATTGGAAATACGCTTGGACTGAAGGAGATTTACTTTTTTTTATAGTATAATATATCATCACGGGTGCCTTACGGCGCCCGAGACCGCCTAGACGGCCTCAGGATACCCAGCGGAAGGGTTTTTAATCCCACCTCGTCGTAGCGATGGTATGAGTCTATACCGAACAAGCTAGCTCGTCGCGATATTTGGATTGACTCAATAATGCATCTATAAACAGTTTTACAAGTTGGTATAGTGAAACTGGAACCGACAGCTTAACGTGCTCTCCGGGGCAATATAGTGGTGTTGTTAAACAAATGTACATACATTTTTAGATTAAAAAATCATTGGTACACACCCGGTATTCAACCAGGGACCTAAGTGTTTTTAAGTCTAGGGTCTAACCAACTCGGCCACAACGTATATTTTTATAATTTATTGTTCATTTTAATTGTTAAGTTTTTGAGTAAACAAATAAAAATATCCTATGTTTGAGTTTAATCCATTTTTCAATCCATTTCCTACCACAAAAACAATATAACTATAAGAATTGTAAAATTTGGAGGAAATGGATTGAACAATATTCATTAAACTATCACCGGTCACACAATAGTTTGTCACAGAATGATCTAATTGATAATTAAAAGTTTTACCCAATACTGTAAGGTGTCTTTCGTTATGTCACTTGAAGGAGTCAGAAAGCTAAAAAGGATCTGATAAATTAACTAGATTTTCGCAGGAGCAACTATTTTTATTAACAAATTTATTATTTATTTATATATTTTTTATTTACGATTTATTCGTACTAGGATTATAGTTATATAATAATATAAATAAAACATAATTTTATTTGGTTACGATTTATTTCGCCTTACATGGCGTCTTCAGTCGTATGACATTAAAATTAAGAAAATATAATAAAAAAAATATTATAAGTAAATTTATTATATTAAAATTGTAAACACTGGCATGCAATTTCTTCTCCAAATAGTTTCATATCGGCTTCCCTATTCCTCTTTTATAATATATCTTTCCTTCTATAATATTCCTAATTGGTATATTATGCCTTATAAGTACGATGTCCAAACAGTGTTCCTCTATTCTCTTCGATAGATACAATTAATTTTATTTTTTCCCTCTTAGATGCAATACTTCTTTATTTGTCACTCTCTCTGTCCAACTCGTTATTCTTCTCCAGTTTCACATTTGAAATGATTCTATTCTTTAATTTTATAATATAGCGGTAGGTTTTTAATATATATATTATTGTGATGGTATTTTGAGTCTAAAAGTACTAGGTACTTTTTGCTATTGGTCTCAGTTTCACTAACTCTTCGAATATATTTACTAACCATTTCATTTAGCCGGCATAGTGGGAGCGAATTTATTGTTAAACAACAATGTTTTGATCAACACCATTTACGGACTTTGTAGGTCTGCTTACCACCAGGCAGATTGCCGACAAAGTAACATGCCGTGCTCCGATAAAAAATAAATAGTTTGGAATTGAATCTATATGCGCTTGCCACTTGTTAGCTGTAGACTTAGAATACTATACGGCAACTTTGAGGTCCCCAAAGATAGTGGCGATAGCTAAACTTTTTTAAAATTTCTAATAGCACGAGTGAGTGCATAACTCTGAGATGGTAAGAAGTTATGCAGTCCATGTATAGTGGCCGCCAACGCTAGAAACAGGCGTCACTGGAAGAGTCTACTAAGCAGGCTTTTTTGCAAATTCATGCTTCGCTTTAAGAATGTGAGATGCAATTATGAAAGAACAATTTTTATTTTTTATTGTACAAAAAATTTACTTAAAAGATTCTCAAATTTACTTATAGTCTTATTATATTTTATTTAAAAGACGGATGCAATATTCAATCTCCATTTTATATTATCCACTAGTTGGAGTTTTTTAAAAGCCTTCTTCAGAAAGCGCTTACCTCTCAAGCTTGGCTTTCAAGCGGCCCTATTCATAAACACGCACTCAATGGGGGCATTAAATAAGCAAAGTGTCAAAGCGTATCTGCAATGAATAACTACGAGCTTCCAAAGTAGACCTACCGATTTTGTATTTTGAAATATTTTTCTACTTACTTAATCATAATACTTTGTTGTAAACATTTTTTATTCTAATAAGCACAAGCTATCATTATTGTTATTATTTTTGTCTTCCCTTTTTTCTGGGTTTTTGTGGTTTTATATAGAGTGGTTAATACTTATTATTAAATTAAGCACTGTTCTCTCTCAGATTTGTTAAATATTACTAGCTCAGTAAAATAATGAGAAATCTAAACTGAAGTGCTAATGTCTCCTAAAACAAGAAAGGTATTTTTAAAATATTTTTTGAATATTTTTCAAATTAAACCCAATTTGAAAAATATTTGTACGCCTAAGTGCAAACTTTGAGCTTCACTACTAATAATAAAATTATACTAACACCTATTGTACCAAAGCTAACAAATAAAGAATATCATTTCATTTCATATCACAGGAGCATAATTATGTACAAGCACATTTCTTTTTGTATTGTTAATTTTTATGTAGCTTTTACGTTCCCCGTTTTGTCCGTCATTTTTATTTTGTCTAAAAAAAATCACACCAGACTTAAATTGTAAAACACAATAAAAATCTAAACCTACCTTAGCCGACGTCTTACCTAATCTGTGAATAAATAAGTCATCTTGTTTCAGCTTTTATGTATACTAATATTATAAAGAGGTAATATTTGTTAGGTTGTAGGGGGTAATCTCTGGATCTACTGAACCGATTTTGAAAAAACTTTTCGTGCTGGGTAGCCCATTTATCATCAGAAGTTATAGGCTATATAACATCACGCTACGACGGTGCATATAGGAGGATAGGAGCGGTGCATTAATGTAAAATGTAGGGAAAACGGAGAAAATTCTTTTGAGAGATTCCATTGTGTGCGCTGCGTAAACGGTTAAAATTACGCGGACGAAATTGCGTGGGTCAGCTAGTATAGTTATAAACGCCTAGAATAATTTATTTATTAAAAATCTTCATTGCACATTTTTTTGCACAGAGGCGACTTAATGCCGCTAGACATTCTTTACCGGTCAAACCTTTTAATAATACTTGATGACAAGTATTAACATCGCCCAACTCTTTTTTTATATCAAAATTTTTGTTATTATTATATTTTTTTATCCGAAATCGAAAACTTTATCTGTACTGCAAAGGATTTTTGAATCGTATTAATATTTGCGTGCAAACGGCGGTATGTTTTATTATTATTTATGACAAGTATGTGAAGGCGTACTTAATAATACGATATACCCGGAGCGAGTGACTTTCCATTAAGTTCGCTTTGAGTTTGAGGTTTAGGGATTATGATGGAGCTTAATGCATCTAGTCGAAGCTTGGACGTGGACAGAATTCTGCTTTTTACCCCTTTTCTGTTAAGAAATTTTATTATGACCGTAGGTATACAGTTGAAGCCGACCAGTTTCGCTACCACACACATGCAAAAACCTTTTAGTGACCTAGCCATGTTTCGGTTTTAGTCTCTGGGTTTACCGGTTTTCAGGAGACTTTTGCATAATCTTGCCGAGATGGTAGTCGCATTTCAGGTTGAGCTATGCCAAACCATCGACATTTAATATTAATCTTCTATACTTGCCTCGGAGAGCACGTTAAGCTGTTCAATTTCAATTCAAAATTATTTATTATTCATTGGTTACAGTCATGATAACACTTGAACACGTCATTTACAATTAATTTAAATAATTGATAAATTAATATGAAAATTATATAAGGTAACAAAATACAAAAACTAAACCAATATAAGTAGGAACCCGTAGTCCGCTGTAGGTCCCAGGTTTAACTATACCAACTTGTATAACTGTTTATAGATGGGTTATTGATTCTATCCAAATACCGTGATGAGCTAGCCCTTATTTGGGGTAGCGTCATACCATCGGCTACGACGAGACCCCTCCGCTGGGTACCCTGAGGCCGTACAGGCGATCTTGGGCTTCGTATGGAACTCGCGATGATACGTTACCGTAATCTGCTAATAATATCTAAGTTTTTATAAGAAGACGTTATAATGACTCCATCTGCTGCGCGCAAACTGAGGGGGTTTGATCCCTTCGTCTTTGATAGCGCTAAATATTTCGATTCATCGTTTATAGTGTGGAGACCGTGCATGCTTTTGTATTTTCTTATACCACAATCTGGATATCTTTAAAATGGCTATCTTCGACCCCACCGTTGCTAACCTTCAGGCAAGGTTGAGATCATGCGCAAAATAACCAAAAACATTGTGTAACCAAAAACAACTATTGTTTGCTATTACTAGGAATTAATCCTACGACCGCATTTCGCCAACTGCGTAATCAACTAGACCACGATAACGTCTAATGCATACCAGTAAAGGTGGGATCAAAGAACCTATGGAGGTTTTTCTGATATTCTAGAAGAACATTCACTAGAAGAATGGCAAAGGCTTAGTATTTCCTCCATGTATGTGTCTATCTAGACAATTATAATCTATGTCACTTTATGCGCAGAGTAAGCGTATTTATGTTCGATCTCTTCAATGCTTTCCATCAGGCACGATTAAGCTCAAACGCAGACTCTGTCAATAATAAACATCTGTACTTAATACAAATAACCCACGTGGTATATTTTTTGTGGGTTATTTTGGGAATAGAGGAAATATTCACCCGCAGAGAAACGCGATTTTGTTTACTTCTATTTTCTTTTCAAAACCTTTCACTTCGTTCTATATTTGACCATTCGTTTCATTCTATTATTTTTTTCAAAATTATCGCGCCGCAAATTTTGGAATTAAAATGTTAATAACTCCGAGATTTTGAAATATAACTAAAAATTTTCTATTTCATCATAAACACCGCAACAAGCTCGCTACTTGTTAGGTGTTGCCTCCGAATACCATCGGCGAAATGAGGATGGGTTAACCCCTCCGCTGGGACCCTGAGGCCGTTTAAACGGTTCTCGGGAGCCAAATAGGCACCCGTAATGGTATTTATTTATTTATTTTCTTTTTAATAACCTTGATGGGTACCAAATAAGGACTTGATGTTTGTAACTTACCTATTTATTAATATAGATAAATAAAATAACAAAAGGTGCTAGTAATAATAATTGACCGCCTCCGTAGATTGTTTAAAAATAATTGTTAAATTTAAATGTTGCTACAATTAGTTTTTAGGCCTCTTTTTTTATACAAACTAGCAAAACCTCATAATAACCCATTACTCTGCCGTCCAGTCTTCATTTAAGGGGTCACCACACGTTTGTTTTACCAACTTTTATGATACACTAAAACACGGAACGTATAACGATGCTGAGTACTATAGACCCTTTTTTGTTCCGATACGCTCGCATGACCCTTTCACTAAATTTGTAGGTGTTATTGCCAGGATCAAGCCTCTACGTGGTTTTTGTATTATGGCCTGTAATAGAGGCCTTGTTATTTCTAAAGATATTTTACTCACAGTTGAAGGTCGTAAAGAGATGTTACTAAAAATATAAAAAAAAAAAAAAAAATTAAGAACGACGTTAATGAGATTATGAAGGGATAAAGCCGTCTTCCGTCTCAGCCTACCCCGCAATGAACGTGGCGTAAAGATAAGTAAATAAATTATAAGTTTTATTATTATAAAATACCAACTTGTCCAACTGATTATATAAATGTGTTATTGAGTCAATCCTAATTCACAATGCGGTGCTTGTTCCTACATTAATGTATGGAAGTGAATGCTGGGTATAACAGAAGAAGCATGAAAATAGGATTAATGCAGTAGAAATTGTGGAGTAACAATTGCGGATAGAGTAAAGAATACAGTTGTGCGTGATATGTGTGATTTGAAAGACGATCTAGTGACAAAGATTGAGAAAGAAATGTTACGGTGGTCTTGGGTACATTGGGAGGAAAATGAAAAGACGGAAGCTCGACGAAAGAGATTTATAAATTAGATGCGAATGAAAGGATCAGGCGGGGACGACCCAGAAGAATGCTCCATGACCAAATCGGGGACATTCTCAAAAAAGCTAGGATCCGTAGTGATCATAACCGGAACATGTATGAAGGGAGTTGTGGATGTGAAGGAAGCGAGAGTTTTATGCCAGGATCGTTGTAGGTGGCGCTCCTTTATATCTGAGTCTGCCTATTCCCGTGGGTCAAAGGCATGACAATTTTAGTTTAGTTTAGTCTATCCAAATATCGTTTGGATGATTTAGCCACTTGTTTGGTGTAGACTCATATTGACGAAGTGGTATTAAAACCCCTCCGCTGGCTATCCTGAAGCCCGTCTAGGCGGTCTCGGGGCCCATACTGTGATAATACCTGTGATAATATTTATTATTTATTTTTATTATAAAATAATTTTAAATACACTAACACCAAAAACTTATTGAGTCATTGAAGAACACTTTTAGCATGAAGGTAAAAACCGTGCCCGTCCGCGCGCCGCTATACGTTTTTTAGCTTCATGACTTTTAGCTATAGAAGGTTTTGTCTCTTTTTTTAGCAAAAAAATGAATTATACATGTACGTAAAAGAGACAAAATCTTCTATAACTATATAGGTAAAGTGTTCTTCGAGCCCTCAATAAGTTTTTTATGAATAAGGCCATAAGAGTAGAAAATATGTTCTTGGGATATCGGGTACACGAGCCCTAATAATAAAGTTTTGTAAATAGGTTTACCTAGCAATAAATTAGGACATTGGAAATAATCATTTACATTTTCGGTCTTGAATGCCGTGAAGCACCTGTCTTAGTATCATACATTGATTTCTACTATTTTATTGATAGGAATCTAGTTTAAACGTTTTTAAGTAAAAGTTTAATGAAATTGTATTTTTCTCTCAAAAATATTTGTTTATTTTAATGGTTTAGGTTTAGTCACTCGAGGTTATTTAGGGGCAATTTATATCAAATTATTTTTACTACGAGTTAATTGCCACATTAGTATTAAAATAATTATTATCATAATGTTCCTTTAATTTTATCATTAGATAATAAAATTAATGGAACATTCTGATAAATAATCTAAGCTGATCCGCACAACTTCGCCGCGTAACTTTAACCGTTAACGCAACGTACGCTCTTAAAAGCGATAATTTTCCCCCGTTTTGGCAAAAAAAATCATTGTTACTCCACTCCTATTGGTCGTAGCGTAATTTTATGTAGCCTTTAGCCTTCCTAGATAAATGGGCTATCCAACACTAAAATATTTTTTCAATTCTAACCAGTAGTTCCTGATATTAGCGCGTTCAACCAAACAATCAAACTCTTCAGTTTTATAATATTAGTACCTATAGACACAGAAGAAATAATAGTACAACCTATAGATCATATTTTCTAGCAATCTGTTTGAAATATTAGTGAGCTTTGTTAAGTTTAAAAGACTTAAATAAATAAATTATTAACAAAGTATAAAGAGATTCGTACTAATAATATGTATGTTGAAATAAAATGAGGTAAAAAAAAACATACTTACAAAATTTTTGTTAAAATTCTACATAAAAAAATTGGAGTAACAAAAGAGCAAATATTGTGAGGTCCCATTTTAATAACATTAATATTAACAAGGGTTAAAAAAAAGGTAGCGGACTTATGAAAGGTGGCGCTACCTGCCCAGGTATAGGGAATAATAATAAACTGATATTTCCGCAAATGTAAACGCTTATTAAAAACCTTTTTTTCCTTTAAAATAATTATTCTTATAATTTAATCGACTTTTGTATTGCTACAGATGATTTAAGAAATATTATATTTAAAGTTACTTCTTTAAATAAGAGGAATAGTAAGACTAGGTTTTTATTATTTGATTCCATGCAAAGTACGTAACCAACAAGGAATTTCGTACGTTGACCCCATGTTTCGCGCACAACAATAATTGCCGAAAAGTTCGCATGAAAGTTTCGTATGAGCTTCTTGGCAGTATATCATATATCAAGTCATGTACCATCACTGGTGCCTTACGGCATCTGAGAGAGACAGACGGCCTCAGGGTACCCAACAGCGAGGTTTTTTTTCCCATCACGTAATCGATGGTATTTTGAGTCTACACCGAAAAAGTAGTCAGCTCTGCTTGGTGTTTGCATAGACCCACCTATAAACAGTTTCATAAGTGGGTTAGTGAAACTGGGACTGACAGCTTAACTTGCTTATCGAGGAACTATAATGGTGTTCTCAAAATAAAGACTATTTATTTGCAAAATATGACTGCATAGATGGACGTCTTAGTATTTATTGATTAATATAATTGTTAAACAAATGTACATAAAAAAAGGCATTTTCACATAGCGAGGTTTTAACCGGCGATCTAAAATTTACTGTATATGGTGTATGAAGTATGTATACAGAGTAAATTTTTCAAATGTTCCTTCAAGGCTAATTTTTCATAAACTACAAGGAATAGCGAAAAATGCTCAAAAGAGTCTCGTGCTCAAAAAATTAAAAACTAAATCTCCTTCATTAGATTTTTTTAAAATATTCTCCTACCCGGGAATAGAACCGGTGGATTTAAAAACGTGAAAGAGAAATGGGACGTCCAATTCATGCTATGTATTGAAAATAATGGCTATCCTTTCGATAATTTATTAGTTAGGGCTTAAAAAAATATATCAAACTTAAAGAAAGCGCTCTTTCATCACTTTCTTAGGTTTGTCGTTTGAAGTTGATTTCCACCTTTGATCCTTAAAGCGACACTATCAGCTGGTTTAACAATACAGGAGTTTTTTCTTTCAAAATCTGCCGGTTCGATTCCCCACTAGGAGATTTAAAAAAAAATCTAATGATGGTCCACTTCAGTCACCACCTTGATGGCCTTGAAGGCAGCCTAAATTAAGGCAACATTTTTAATTAATTTATCTTTAAAAATAATTATAAATTTACAGTTAATTAAAATAAAGGAAACTTATATAATATATAACAATAAGACAGAAGTTAAAATTTTAATATTTATATACAATTTTAAAAAGAAATTAAAAATTCATCACACAAAATAAAATATTATCTACTTCTTTAAAACTATCAGAAAAAAAAAGAACAAAACAACCCTTTTGCTTGTTGTAAATTATTGTCGCTCAGCTCGCTTATATTTGGACATAATTTATGGTTTGTTATCTTGTGCCAAATAGGATTATTTGCAAAAAGTGCAAATACCAAAGTTTTGAAGGTCAGTTGTGACCGCAGGATTATTAACAAGTATTCGTTATTGTTACCGATAAGATTACAATAACTGTAAGTTTAGGGTTTCGAAAATATAACGTGAACCCGTCGTCAGGCAAAATAGACATTTAAAATATTTTGCATAAATTGGTGCGAATGTTGGGAACACTATTATAAATGAAATTAGTATGGAAACATGTGCATATTATAAAAACACAAGATTTTCAACTTTTTAAATCGCTATATCACATGTAATGTTAGGAAAAACGGGTATTAACATTTATAAATAAGTACTCCCAGTAGTACTACATTTTCGTCAGATCTATTTGTTTTATGGTAAACTTACCGTTTCGCTACAACATGTAAAATAAAACCATATTTACGAACTGTGACTTTGATTTTTTTTTCAGATGTGGATCGATGGGCCTTTTATTTAATTCATTCCTTAATTTTTTTAAGTCGATAGGTCTAACCAATTCGGCCACCACGTATTCGTGTTGGAGATTATACGCATTTATTATACATACAGTTATATCGTTAACTACTTAAAGTGTCATACTTTTTCTGTACTTAAAGTATCATACTTTATCAGCGGTGATTACGCGCACAACGCTAAGCTAAACTTTAATCGATATTATGCATTTCTGACGTAATGCAAACCTGGTGACATTGAAAAATATCCTAATTTTCATTTCAACTACATTATTTTGGCATTGTATGGCGTAACATTAGATATATAAATAATTTCCTAATAATTTTCGAAACCAAAGTAATAGGTACTTTGTAGACATCTTGAAGACAACAGATCAATCAAAGTTTATAAGAATTTATCAATATTGAAAGCTATTTGACAAGTATCTTATTCTCGTATTGTGAAGACGATGTCATATATCATAATGAATGACAAATTATCTATATTCATATGACAAAATGTCAACGTAGTCGAAATTGAATAGAAATTGGAGATGCGACGGGACAACCTTCTTCGATTAGTGTGTTGTGAAATACTTCGCTTTAATAGATGCTTGTGATTTTTTATAAGAAAGATAAAATCTTTATATTATTTAGTTATTTATGTAATTTAATATTTTATGAAATAAAAGATAGTATTTAAAAAAATATAAAATGCTTAGTGTGCGTCGAGACTTTTTATGAATATTTAAAAATTCTTAAATTTTCTTTTAGATTCTTCCGGTTCTTTCTTGGTCTTAAGATTTTCTGCATCCATAAGACCTTCTCTAATCTTTAACATTAACCAGCCATTGGTTAAGGTTGTTTCTTTATCTCATGCAAGATGCGTAAAATAAATTTTTAGATTAATTTAAAGTTTTAATTTATATATTTGTAATATTGTTAAATACATATTATTTTAATTTTATATTTATGGTTTTTTATAAATTCCTTTATAGGGTAATAAAAATATAAAGGAATTTATAAAAAACCATAAATATAAAATACTGAAAAAAGTAAAAACAAAAAACAGACTCCTCTGCCATCTAGTATTAGAAACTAGGACTTCTAACTTCACTCATATAAGAGTTATTAGAAGAAAGCTTATAGAGGGCGTCTGTGTATAAGTAGATAACAAGCAATGACAAAATTCGTGAGGGCTGACTGGAACCTGGTTGGCTCAGCGGTTGAGCGCCTTGCCGCGATAGCGAGGTTCGTGGTTTCGAGTCCTGCCACCAGGAATTTTTTCATTGCATTTTTATCTTTAAAAAATTAATATTGTTTTAATTTCATAATTACATATTACCTATATGCATTTTGTACGTTATTTTTGTTTAAAATTTTACCATTTTTTTTAAAATCTTTAAAAGGTCCAAGTAAGACTGATTTGTAAGTTTTTAAAAATGTACCAGGAGAGCAGTGACAGAAAGAGATGGCGACGCCTTTGAAGTAAAGAGACGACCATTATCATCCTTCGAAGAGAATGACTAAATACAAATTCCTATAATTTTATAAAAATTACAGATCAAGTTACGGACGCCAACATTTTTGTATGGGAATAACGAACCATTAGCGATAAAGATAAACTGAAATTACTACTCAGAAACGTTTCAACAAACTAGACCTAAGTTTGTCGAAACGTTCTAAAAAAATCCTCTGTATTATCTCTGTCACATTGATATGGAACAAAAGTGACAAAACATATATATTACCAAAGACACGCATAACTCTAAGCTAAACTTTAATCAATATGATGCAATTTTTTAATTTTTTTATGAGAGCTCGGCATGTGACCTCACATCTACCTGATGGAAAGCAGTATGAAGGTCCAAGAATAAATGCAACCAACAATTACGATCTAAGTAACCGTTGATTGCACCTATTATGCAGGCTTAAGATGTCTACACGCTTCGTTTAAAGGACTCGAGATTTTAGGAAGAAGGAAACACGCGAGCAGGTAGAGCATCCACATTTTAATAGTGCTACAGATATACGAATCACTAAATTTTTTAGTGCGGGTTGGTTAATTATGACGTAATGCAAATCTGGTGACATTAAACATTTACTTTACTACGTCATTTTCGTTAAAATTTAGCTTAACATTGTTCAGCGTAATAGGTTTAGGCTAAACATGGCTTAGCAAATTTATTAGATTTAAAATGTTAATAAATAATTATATTCCTACTTTCAGACCTGTTCGAGTTCCCGCGCTCTAGCGGAAGTCTTCATGATGTTTGCGTGGCAACAGGAAATGAAGATAGGCTAGCTAGCTTCTAGCTCGTTTGTTTCTTTCAAAAAGATCCCACTTCTGATCTATAATGGAAGCCTGTTATATGCGGCTGCTTTTCAGATAAGGCTGTTTTACATAAAAGGATAACGTGTCGCTAGTGAATTCTTTGTATTCATATAGCTTAAGAGAGCGTATAAAGGCAAATAAAACAGGTGAGTTTAAAGATGCCTCTTATAAAGCGTGCGAATGAGAAACAAAAAGGAATCTCGCGCGGATTTTTTTAAAAAATACAGTATTTTTACTATAAAAGTAAAAAAAAAGTCAAAAATATTTATTTCATGTAAACCTTTACAGGCATTTATGAAAAGTCAAAAAAAAAAAAGGATTATATAAGGTCCTGTGTGCACTTGGCCAGGTCGCCATTCCTCCCACAGACAAATGTTGAGAATATAACACAAAATAAACAAATCGTAAACGTCCTTGCGGAAGAAAAAAAAAACAACCAAACCGAACACACACTACATAACCAACCAGTTTAAGACTAGGTGGTTAGCTGGTTCCATTGACCTGTCAATTATTGACTGCCCTGTAAAAGTGCCACCAAGGCGACCATCCCAACAGACCATAGCTACGCCCCAAATATACATATATTAAAGTAATCAAAATATAGGTACCTACAAGTAGATAGATGGAAGGTATCTTTTAGGGCGCAAACACTGATCGCCTCAGAGACACCCTGGAGATATCTATAAACTTCAAAATATTTTAGATTTCATAATATTTAGTATATTAATCCTATAGTATAATTTATTGAATCAGGCGCTATTTTGCGTATTATATTATATCCTATAGTATAAGGATAATATAGTAAACAATTTTTATAATACCTATTTTTTAACTACGAATATGGTAAAAAAAGAAGAGCGAAGTAATTTATTTACGAGTGTTATGTTTTTAGAGAAATAAAAGAGTAACTAACCTTTTAAAGTTAAGTGTTATTGCAATCGACTGCTATTGTTTTTAATAGCCTAGCTTGAAGTGTAGCCAAGCATTATGATATCAACTTAATATCGCCGCCGGTACTGTTTTAATGCAAGAAGGAGTTGTGAATATTAGCATATTGTTGGAGATAGTCTTATTTGCCGCGCATGCGTGCGGCGATGCGATGGACTACTAATTTTACCCGCGGCTGTCAGGTACACTCATCGACAAAAGCAAACACTCGCTCAAAGGTTTTGGGGTCAAAATGAACATTTAACCACATGTAGTTTAGTAAATATTGATTCGCTTTACGTGGTTCTGATTTGTAATTCTGTTTTCTATGTTCAAGTTTTTGAATAAAGCCAGTTTTAAGTAGATACAAGCAAAATCGGCGTAATTGTTCGAATTTAAATTATATATAATTACTTTAATGTATTGTTATAGGTCCCATTCTCACCTCGTCATAGCTGATTGTATTCTGAGTCTACACCAAACAACTGGCACCAAGCTCAATAGTTTCATTAGTTGGTATAGTGAAACTGGGACAGACAGCGTAACCTGCTCTCGTAACTTTGGTGAACACCACTAAACAAACAAATGTACATTATATTTTAAATTGAAATCTTGTTTATACAACGGGATTTTGAACCGAGGTAAACGAAAAACTGCACTGTTTTTAAATATAAGGTCTTCCCGATTCAGGCGAGGAGAGAATATTAATTTATCCAAAAGATAAAACAATATAGTTGACGCCACCGTAGCTTAGTAGTATCGCCTTTGGCGTTGTATCCGGATGTCGCAGATTCGATTCCCACCTATAAAACAGAAAAAAATTGTTCAACTAAACCATGGCAAAAAAAAAAAAATTGTACGTTTTTCTGTAGTTTGTAATGGTCTGGGGGGTTTATAAAATATAATATATATTATATCGTTGTTTCTGCTACACATAATACAAACCTAGAGCTTAGTTTGTGCCCAGAGCAATATGTGTAAATTGTCCTACATATTATTATTATTTTCTCCTCGCCTGTACGTGTAGTGGGAACATCACTATGCTAACTAGTTGAAAAGCACCGACTCCAAAGAATTGCGATTAGTGAGGCCGGTGGTAGATCGTTATCTTCATGTGGGTGTTAGGCTTTAGGTATGCATCACTAGCTCGCTTAGCTAAAGGGTTGCGTGGAATATAACTATCTTTATGTGGATATTAGCCTTTTGGTAAGCTAACTGAGCCTAAAGCCTAATAAAGGCTTTTATAAGAAATAAGTGAGAAAGTTACAGTTATATTGCATCCAAAGTTTATTTATTTATTTTATTTAAAATTCTTTATTGCACGAAATTGTACATAGGCGAGCTTAATGCCTTAGGCATTTTCTACCAGCTAACCTTTGGGAGAGTGAAATATGCTGAGGGTGCAAAACTGTTTCGAAAAAAGAAATATAATATATGTAATGTTATCAATGATGCATAACAATACTTAAATATACACGCAATACATGAACATACATACCATACCAAACAAAATTGCCACGAGAATCTGGTTTAAGTATTCAGATAATGAGTTGATGTGAGCAAGCGTTTAAACACTCCGATGGAAGGGACTGAACTTATCGTCAGAGGAAGAAGATCCCACTGGCGAGCAGCAGAAATTTGAATATTTGGTAGAGACATGTGACGGGATTTTCAGAAGGTTATTGACAGAAGAACGGAGGGACAGACTGGCGAATCATCAAGCAAAAGAAAACGAGTCTTAAGGTTAAGTAGTAATAGGAAGTATTAGGATTATACCTATAGTATATTGTATAAAAGGGACAGCCGAAATACTGATCTATGACACTGGATATTGAGCCACCTTAACTGTTTGCGGTATTCAGAAACATGGTCACGCAGGCCGAAGACAAAACGTAAGCACACGTTAAGGAAGCAGTCAAGTTTGTAAAGTAGATCTTCAGTAACATCAGGGTAACAGACACCAGCATAGTCGATGATAGGGAGAAAAGCAAAGAATAGACCAATATGAGCGTTGCCTTAAAAGGATAAGATACTGGGACCGTTTCAGCGAATGCATACTGGCGAAAATGCATTACTGATATCAGCGACGTGGGAAAGATCGGGTGACAGTGTACACCAAGGTTCTTAGCATGTTGGCAAAGGAGAAGTGGTAAATTATAAAAAATTATAGTAAAAAAAAAAAAAAAAAAATATAAAATAATACTGGAGAGATGGCTCCCAAATTTTATTTTATTTTACCATATTATTATGTATTTTATGTCTTTTTACATAATTCCGCATATTACAATTTTCACTCTTCTAAAGGTTAGTTAGTAAATAATGCCTAAGGCATTAAGCTCGCCTATGTACAAATATTTTAGTGCAATAAAGCATTTTAAATAAAAATAAATAAATAATATGTTAGTTTGTTTCTGGTACACATAGCACAAACCAAGAGCTAATTTTGTGGCCAGGGGAATGTGTGAAATAAAAAAATATGTATGCAAATATGTTTATACAACAAAGAATTAGATTTAGAAAATCTTCCTGTATTTTCACAGTGTTTTTACTATTTTGATTTTGAAATATACTCCCAACTTTACTAAATACTAGTATATATTATTATTTTATAGAATTATGTAATAGATACCCAACATAATAATAAAATTAAAATAATTTATATACAAAACTTTACAAAATATATAATAAATTAACCTAAAAAAATAAAACTTAAATTTAAACTAATAAAAAAAAATCATATAATAAAATTAATAAAGCTCCTAGTACTGATGCCATAGGTATTTTAAGTACTCTTTTATATTACCTACCTCATACCTACTAAAATTAATTCAGATAGTACGTGCTATATGTGGGACAGGAAACCAAACCCTTCTAATAAATACTTACCTACTATTTATCTTTATACATTGTTGCTTAACAGTATAGATCGCTCCCACTATGCCGGCTACGAAATGGGCGGCGACAAAGACGTATTTGCATTACGAGTCTATTTTAATATCCTCGCTGCTTTATCTTCAAATCAATCGCCAGTTTCGTATCGCACCATAAAAGGCGGCCTACCTGTGACCGAAGATATGATTTGCTTCACTTTTCGGTCACCGTACCCGATTTCCTCAGGGTTACCTCCTCCAGATCCTTCTTTAAAACCAACTTTAAACCTTTTATTAGTTTATTTTATGTTCTCTTTATTTCCTATAGAATATAAAATCCCTGCGAAGCTATATAAACGTAAACTGTGAGGATTATTCGCAGTTTCTATCCGTTTTCTATCAAATTAATCAATCACACTTCCATCGTGTGTCCCTCTATTGATCTCTCTTTCTACTCTTTTTGTTCCTTCGATTTGTTCTATTTCCGTCACAAAATGTCATAAATACTCAAATAAGAAAACTAACAATATTTATGGCCAGTAGTAGCCTTACTCTACAATAGAGAAGGTTACATACCCTTCTACAAGAAATCGATGCAGGAGTCTCCGGAAAACCGTAAACCCACAGACTGAAACCGAAACATGACTAGGTTATTGACGGATTTTGTATCTATATGGGTGACCAAGCAAAGTTAAATAAACAGCCTCTAAAGGTTAGCTGGTAGATAATGCCTAAGGCATTAAGCTCGCCTTTGTACAAAACTTTTAGTGAAATAAAGAATTTTTAATAAATAAATAAACACCAATAAGCACATTTTTTAGAGAACCCTAAAGTCTTAATTAAATTCCAAAGGCTCCTTTACACGATCAAAGCTTAATGTAACATTAATGCCTCACCACACGTCATAGCTCAGGGCACCTTATAGGACGGACCGGGATTCCGAGTGAATCTGAGATTGCCCTGAGGGTGGATGCAAATTGCCTGAGATATGCGCACAGCTGCTTGAGTATGTCATTGTGAATATGTTTGCTAAGCATTCGTAATTGGAACATTTACATGATGTGATTTTAATTAAAAAAATTGCTGGAGATTTAAAGGAAAATGCAACATTTTTTAGTACATTGGAAACATCGGCTGGACTAGATTATTATTTTTACGTATACCTACTATTGTTTTCCTTGTTACTGTTAAGTCTTTTTTTGTTCAAAGACCTATTTTAGTTTTATGTTTAATATTTAATAAACATTAAATATAAAAAAATAAAAAATAAAATCCCGGTGTGTACCAATGAGTTTTTAAATTAAAAATTTATGTACATTTGTTTGACAACACCACTATAGTGCCTCGGAGAGCACGTTAAGCCGTCGGTCCCGGTTTCACTATACCAACTTGTGAAACTGTTTATAGATGGGTTATTGAGTCTATTCAAAACATCGCAACGAGCTAGCCACTTGTTCGGTGTAGACTCATACCATCGGCGACGACGAGGTGGGATTAAAACCCCTCCGCTGGGTACCCTGGGGCCGTCTAGGCGGTCTCGGGCGCCGTACGGCACCCGTGATGATACATAATTAAATATAAAATATGATATGAATTTCGTACGAAAAATTAAAACAACTGATAAAAAGGTAAATCGTGTTTTTCTTTATTACTGGAGTACGGTAACCTTGTGTTCAACAGATGGTAAGCAGAACGTAAGTTCCACAATTGGGTTGATCAATATTTTAACAGCATTGATCCCACTTTGTTGGCTATATGATGCGGTTTCGAATTTGCATTACTAACCTACTTTAATATCCTCGCTGCTTTATCGGGATATTTAACTGTCCATTTCGTAACCGCATCCTAGAAGGTGATTACCACCTCGCCCATAAAACGATGTAGTAGGCTAATGAATACTAGTGAACTTACAGACTAAATACCGAAACTTGACTAGGTCACTTGACGGTTTTGGCATCTGTAGCCCTAGTGTGAGTTTTTTAACGTTTACTTTCGCGTTAACTATACTACCGCGTTAACATTTTCACCAATCACAGGACCGCATTTCTAGTTCTCAAAATTTCCGCTTGGAGCGCTGAACCATTTCCCATACAAATTTTAGTTAACTCAAACGCAAAGTAATAGTTAAAAAACTCACACTAGGGGTACTGTATAGCAGCGGTAAGAAGACCGGTCGATCGGCCTAAGCGAACTTATAGTGAACTTTTTCCCACCTATTATAATAATATATTGGAAGTTTCTTGTCACAGTGGAAAATTTGTCATATTGTGTTCTATGATAAAAATAATGAAACACGTGTTTTTTCTTTTTAGTGTCGGCCATACAATAAATTAAAATGACATGACATAAATGACATAAGGTTAGCTGGTACAAAATGCCTAAGTCATTAAGTTCGCCTATGTACAATTTTATTTTTAAATTTTGTGTAATCTAATATAAAAGAAAAAACAAATAAATAAATGATTAAATTTAATAAAATAACAATAAAGGTACCCAATTCACTTGAGATTAAAACCCCACCACTTGTCTAAAAGTATTTTATTTGCTTGTACGAAGATAATATACATGGTGACTTTGAAAGGATGTACTTTGCAACTTTTCCCATGGACCCATGTGTCGCAAATGAAAAAAAAAATGCCTTCTCCATACAAACTAGTAATGTTAAAATAACCAATTTGTATGGGGAAGCCAAAATTTTTTTTCATTTGCGACACATGGTTCCATGGGAAAAGTTGTTCGATTTGATCAGCAGAACCTCATATTAGCCCAAAGTATATCAATTCAAATTCATCTAATAATACTAATATTAATAAATTTGTTGGAGTAATTTTAACCACATGATAATTTATTTTGAGAGCATTTTTTTGAATAAAAAAATATATCCAGTATGACACAATAATATTTTAACCTAATTTACCTAAATATATAAATTAGGTTCATATTGAAGTTTTAGGCAGGTCCCTGTACACTGGACTCGGGTAGACATATACGTGTAGACCGACCTACTTACACGTTGTAATATAGGTATGTATATAAACACACATACATAATATGGTTTTTCTTTTAGTGGGAACCCACGACCTCCGGATACTACGCTTATCCACTAGACCATGGAGACGGTCATGACAGATGCATGACCGTCTCTTGTGGCAAAATAAACTTGAATAGTTTAATTAAAATAATTTGGCAATGCTATTTAATGCATTCTAACGACAAGTTAAAATTAACAAGATATATTATTATTTGTTTTTATTGGAATTCTATATGAATTTGTATCTACCTGGTGGTAAGTAGATCTACAAAGTCTATGAATGGGGTCGATTAATACATTGTTGTTTAACAACATTGAATGCTTCCACTATGCCGGCTAAACGATTATAAAATGGACAGTGTCAGAGACGAATTTTCATTACGAATTTCACCCGTTCCATAACTGCACCCTGATAGAAGAGTATCACACCAACAAAAAATCGATGCAGTAGTCTCCTGAAAACCAGTAAACCTGCAGACTAAAACGGTAAAATAATAATCAATAATTAATATTAAATAAACATTTAAGACATATCGTGTTAACTACCTCATTGTTATCTAGAGACAATCATGCAATTCTTAACCCGGCCCTGCACACTGGTGTGCGGTAATCAAATAATGATCGTACCAGGTGTGGCTGACCCGAGAATGGGAGCACTATAGCTGGTTTCCTTATGGTATGCTGCGAGTACAAACCGGCTTAGGCGCCATTGTTTTAGTTCTTTACGCCTCCTTGGCTTTATGAATGTAGCCATCGATTTAGTTTGAATATAGGTTCATAAATGCCAGTTTAGTGTTCTTTTATATTTATTGTTATAAGTTTTGTTTTTGTAAATATGTGCATTGCATTATATTTATTATTGTATATTATTATTTTTAATCGAATACTTAACCATCTCCTTGCTTAGGTGACCTCAATTAACTTCTTTACAGAAATGTACATAAAATATTTAAGTATAAAACAATTAATATTCTCTTATAAATACTCTTAACATTTATTTATACTATTTTTTTTTTGTTTATCGTTTGTTTCGTATTTAATTTATAGAATAAATTATATTTTATTATTATTACGGATACACACAGAATAATAAATGAACAACAATTAACTTAGAATAACAGAACGGCATCCATAGATTATGCATCTATAGATAACAAATATTTATTCCCATTTACATCATGTCATACATGAATATGAAACACTTTAGGGAAATTAGATAAACTATTCTGCATCCAGAACCAGATTTGTATACATTCCTGGAATTCCTAGATTTTTCAGTTTGTTTAAGTGGCGAGCTTGTTGCGGTGTTTATGATGAAATAGCCTCGTTGTATAAAGCGATCACCCATCCCAGGTCAGCCTTGTTGTCATCTGCTTAACCTTGTTATCAGTTGCGCAGTGACTTAACCACTACCACTTTTTTTTTTTAGTGTAGTATAAAAATAAAAAAAAGAGATGGCAAAAATGCTAAATATGACTTTGCACTAAATTTGATTATTATTATGGAAATTTAACGGAAAATCTATTGTTTACTGCATTTCTGCAAGTGAAAGTGCAGTATATTGGTGCAGAAGTGTTAAGGTTTTCTTTTGGCCAACTTCTTGGTGACTGGTGTGATCGGTGCACGTGAGGATCCAGGCGGGATTTACTTTTGGCCACGACCATGTGGAGAGGACTTTCAATAGTAGCCTCTAGCAGCATCGGTTTGGCGTCCTTTTGGTAGAAACACTGTCCCTTGGTTGGCTGCAGCAGGCTGTTCCTAGGTGTATTTGCTAGATTCATCAGATATTGCCTCGGGGATGTGTGTTGGGAGCGCCGCCGTATTAGTTATATAACGAGTAGTACATATTTTCTAGTGCATGTGATAGTTTAGTCTTAGTTTTAGAGTAAAGTTGGTTGCTGGTCAATAAACGGCCACCACAAATTATAAAATTTACATATATTTTAAGATCCAGCCCTGTTTGGAAATTCCAACATATTGTCAAAACTATTGATAGTTCATTAAAACAAAAACTAGAAATAATACTAAATTCCAAAATAAATTCACATGAATTTATTCAGGCTACTTTACGAATAAAATTTGGCGGCTTAGGTATTAGAAAATTATCTGACGTAGCCCTACCCGCATACTTGTCCTCTGTCCATAGCACTCTAGACCTTATTGGTAGAATACTTGACCCGTCCATTGGGGACGTCGAGGCTGTGTGCTTGGCAGATGCCAAAGAAGCTTGGAAAGTGGTATGTCCGGAGGAGGATCTTCCTAATACTCCAACAATACAGAGGTCGTGGGATTTACTAATGGTTAAGCGTGTTCATCAAAAATTGGTGAATTCATCCCCAATAATTGATGACCGTGCACGTATTCTTGCGGAGTCAGAGTATGAAGCCAGTCAATGGCTTAATGCGCTTCCTTCAAAAAATTTGGGTACGTTATTGGATAACAGTACACTAAGAACATCCGTTTGCCTATGCTTGGGATTAAAGGTGTGCGAACCTCATCGCTGTCTGTGTGGCAAAGATGTCGGCGAGTTGGGTCACCATGGACTCTCGTGTTCTAGAAGTGCTGGCCGATTTTTCCGTCACAGTGCCTGTAATGACCTTAACCGTAGGACGTTTGCTATGGTCTCGATTCCGTCTAACGTCGAACCCAACGGCTTAAGTCGAGACGATGGCAAGCGACTAGACGGGATGACTTTGGTACCTTGGAGTTTGGGACAGTCTCTTGTATGAGATTTTACTTGTTGTGATACATTGGCCAATGTATCACAACAAGTAAAATCTCATACAAGAGACTGTCCCATCTCCAAGGTACCTCTGTGAAAGCAGGGGCTGCGGCGGAACAGGCGCAACTAAGCAAGCGTCGAAAATATCAATCAATTATTAAAGATTATTTATTTTCAGCGTTTGCTGTAGAGACGATGGGTCCGTGGGGGTCTGAGGCAAAAGCCTTTTATAAGGAAATTGCCTCTAGGCCCGTCGACGTTCGGGAAACAATAAAGCTGGCAGCTATTTCATACAAAAAACTGAGTATAATAACTCAAGGAGGAAATGCTGCCAGCGTATTGGGTACTATGCCACTAACAGACAGTGATTTGGAAGACTATTTTAATTTATAGGTAAGTATTTTTTTTCTATTTTAATTTGTTTTCAATTATTTTATATGTATTATTTATTATTAGTTTTTAAATATAATTGTTATTTAATTTTTATTATTAAATAAACTGGTTATATATCTTCTATTACAATTAGTATCGTAAATGAATTATAAATTTATCTTTTATTTAGGGGAAGACCTCGACACGCGCCCACATACATGCTTCCATTGCGCTGTGCCTTTGTACACAGTTATTTTAATGCATATTTTTGTTTCAAATGAATAAATGTGATCGCTTATTGCATTATTTTACACCATTAAAGTTTAAAGCTTTACAAAGTTGGTACCATAAAAATATTCGACCTAAACTGAAAATAATATTCGACCTAAACTGATAATAATATTCGACCTAAACTGATAATATACGATTGTTGCGCAAGCGATTACGTGAAAAAATAATGTTTGTACAAGAAAATAAATTTGAATAAGCATCTAATAAATTGACGTTATTTATTTGGCGTAAGTTTTACACCCAGTGTTATTAAAACTTTGTTGTAAACCCTGCATAATATCTGCATAATAGAAAGAAGTTGTTAATGACTGGGAGACGACTAGATCGTAAATTTATGATATTTATATGGACATAAAATCAACGCGCCTATTTAAGGGTTATTATTATTTTAGTTATTATTATACGCTAGCTCAGTAATTAGATGTCATTTTATATATAAAAGTCACCTAGTACTAAATTGTCTACTTTATGTTATATGTTATAACTAAAATACATAAAGTACGTAGATAAAAAATTTTTTTTTTTTCGGAATTTTGGCAGGAGGTCAACTAATATGTTTTTAGGTGGGTCACTCAGCTAGGCTGACCGATCCCTAGTGATTTCGGTTTAAGTCTGTGGTTTTTGTTTTACCAGTTTTCAGGAGCCTACTGCATCGATTTGGCATTCGAGATAGAAGACTCCTAATGCAAATACGTCTTTGTTGACATATATTTCGTAATTTCGTAACCGCTTCATCTATTTTATTTATTCATTTGGTACATGCACACAACACAATACATTCAATGACAAAAATAACAAAGTAATAATAATTATTATAGTTTGGTCTAAATTGTGACCCAATTACGCATATACACATCGTGATTATGCAAAAATACAATTTAAAAAATAAAATATAAAATATATTAAAAAAAATTAAGTACCTAATAGAAGGAAAAAATAGCAATTCATTGATAAGTCCGTACTAAAAAAAATAGATTAAATAGCATTTGATAGTTATATTGATCTTTAATATAGTAATATATTATCAAATATGTATAATAAACTAATACGATATAAATATGTAATACGTTAAAAACCGCCGGTAAGTTTGTCTTTGAATTTAGTGATTCATATAACAAAATTTGGTTAAGATTTGAAATCGTTGCTTTCTTTATAACATCTATCCAAATAGTTTTTTTATTTTATAGATAACTTTAGAAGTATAAATGCTAGTTTTATGATTTAACACATCAGAAATTAAAAAAAATAGTTTATTTATTTATAACAATACTTAATTTTGACTCTGTGCTGCTAATAATTGGTGATAGCGGTGCTAATATTTGGATATAGGGTAATATTTACAAAAAATATTTTCTATGGATCATAGCATACACTTAGTTATATAATATTATATAAAAACAATATTTAATGTCTATGGTATCCCCTTGACACTGCAAATATGACATAAATTGTAGACTTTAATGAAATATTTGTAATTAAAACTTCTTGCCCCACTAAAGTGCTGATAATTAGGACCGTCACTCTACCATAACCACGCTTCGGGACTAATAATAATGCAGAAAAATAAAAATATTTATAAAATATAATATATTATATTATATTTTATAATAAATTGCTTCTTTAATATATATTATATATTAAAGAAGCAATTAATAAATCTATCCGGCATATAGTGGAAGCGGACAATATTATTAAAGAATAATGAGTATTGATTGATCGACTCCATGAACTTTATAGGTCTGCTGAACATCAAATAGATACAAAGCCAAATGTCATAATCCTAAAAAAAACAGTAAAAATTTTGTAAGTACTTATCTATCCAAACTTAAATTAGTACCCTAACTCAATAGACATAACATACTTTATAAACACAGACAGCGAAATACATACATACATATCATCACGTGTGCCTTACGGCGCCCGAGACCGCCTAGGCGGCCCTAGGGTATCCAGCTGAGGGGTTTTAATCCCACCTCGTCGTAGTCTACACCAAACAAGGGGCTACCACGTCGCGATGTTTTGATTAGACTCAATAACCCATCTATAAATAGTTTCACAAGTTGGTATAGTGAAACCGGGACCGACAGCTTAATGTGCTCTCCGAGGCACTATAGTGGTGTTGTCTCATTGGTACTCACCGGGATTCGAGCCAGGGACCTAAGTGTTTTTAAGTCCAAGGTCTAAATCTAAATTAGTACCTTAACTCAACAGACGTAACAAGTACTTTATAAACACAGCAGCGAAATACCGAAAGAGTTTTCCTTTGCCCGAGCATTCACTTTACCGTTACAATTTCCCGGGAAAGTCCCGAGAACACGGCCACGCCCTCTAATGTCGCCTCAGGAGAACTTGGACGAGATAAAAAAATCATCTCACTCTGTAGCTATCGCGGCATAGATCACGGAAGGGCAGACGGGCAATTTATATTTCAAACTTAGTGGAACACAAGGAAGTATATTAAAACTAGCAAGTAGTATTGCAATATTATAAACAAGTAGCGAAATATACATTTCGAAGAGAACTATTTCAAATTAATATAAAAACATTGTATTAAAATGTTACTAAATACCTAAGACTTCTTGTCGGATAGATCAATACCATGATAAGATGATGTGCCACGTATACTTGGATTTATAATTGTTTGCGTGTCACCGTAAAATAATTTGTTTGCAGTGTGTGTGTCTGTTATTGTACCCTATTATATATTATATAACCACTGAAATATTTATACGCCTACGGGCAGGGCATAGAGAAGTTTCGGTTTTAGTCTGTGGGTTCACCGGTTTTCTGGAGACTACTGCATCGATTTCTTGTCGAGGTGGTAGACTCCTTTCAGGGTGCGGTTACGAAATGGGTGGTTGAATTGACGATAAAGCAGCGAGTATATACTCGTAATGCAATTCGTCATTGTCGCCCCCCATTTCGTAATCGCATCATTTAGCTGGCATAGCGGGAGCGATCAATATTGTTTAAGAACAATTATTGATTAACCCCATTCATGGACTTTGTAGGTCTGCTCACCACCAGGTAGATACAAAGTCACATGTCGTGCTCCAATAAAAATAAAAAAAGAACTATTAAGGAACTGTCATCTGTAATAACCTATACCTAAACCTATGTTCATAAATAAATGCTTTGATTTAATTGATTTGAAAAACCCTAAAGTTGAAATTAAGAGAGAAATAAAAAACTCTGTTATTATATATTATTATTTAGTTAGTGTACTCTTTAGTACATTGGTGCAGTAACCAATTACTATACTGTTAAATAATCTGCCAAAGGGTGTTTTACGCATACTTTTCAGTATGATGAGAGAATTTTAAGTATGCTGCCATATGCAATATGCATATAGGTAACTCAATAATGCTCCTCTGTTAGTGTGTGTGAAGCACTAGAGATTTCTACTTGCTGGTACCTTTTTCTCCGGTGTGTCTCCGGGGGGATCGACTTAACAATTAATGTTTACGCCCTTAAAGATACCAATCCATATAACTATGTTAATGCGATTGATGGACATTCAAATATATCTAGAACCAATATTATAAAAATATATTCAATAAAAGAATTAATATATAAGGCGTAGATATGGTTGGTGAGGTTGGTCGCCTCGGTGGCACCATTGTATGGCAGATGATAATCAGATGGTCAATGGAATCAGCTAACCACCTAGTCTTACACTAGTTGGTTATGTAGCGTGCGTTCGGTTGGGTAGTTTCTTTTATTTTATTTAATGACACCTTTTATAGGTTAATTTCTTTATCAAGCTAATGAAAAATAATCTATAATGATTAGGTATATATATAGCAGCCTAATGAAACGCACTTTAGACCTCATTGTTAAAACTTTTTTTTTACTATTCATCAAAATCTGTAAAAAAATACATGAAATAAATAATTTTGATTTGATTTTACTTTTAAACTTTCTGACTCGTATTTTTTACTTTTTGTTCTTTTAATTTATTGAAAACATGAAACACATAGGTTTTTATTCGTGTTTTAAATATTTAATAAATATTTAAGCCTACAAACTGTCAAAAACGCATACTTAATATTATTTTTCCATGAGTGGGAATCGAACTCATGACCTACGCCAAAGTCGCAACCACTAGAACACGGCGGCGGTCAGTTATTATTGACTTCTTAAATAAAAAATCGCAAAGTTATCATCACGAAAAAAAAACACAAAGTTTTTTATAGTTATATTTTATCAGACATCCTATCTACAAGTTAATAATCTTTATCTAAGGGGAGGAGACGTCTTTAAACCACTATTAAGTCGATTCTATCGATACTTCGGAATTTCATTCGATTTTCTCTCCTCTAAGTTGTAATCGCGGATTTTATGCGCGTCCTCGCCGATCCAGGGTGGGGATTTTTGTTTTATCGATAAAAAAGAGTGAAGTTAAACGGTTGGCGATTAAGATGTCGATAACGTCTCCAGAGTTAATAGCAAAAGTTTATGTCGAGAAGTTTTTTTATCAGAGTTCTTGCGCATATTGTTTGAAGTTCTTAAATACTATTTAGTTAAATATAAAATATTTTATTAATTAATTTTCTAGATATTTAAATTATGTTTAATTAGATTTAACGCTTTAAATATATATTTTTTTGTTGTCTCAAAAGGAATAACTGGAATTAAGTACGATTAATCTGTGCAAACTGCCCACATTTTGTTTCAAAACCGTTTGACATAGAGTTTAAATATTTTTTTTAATTATAAAAAAAATGCGCGGAGATAGATAGTACGTAAATCTTATTTTTTAAGTTTTAAATTATTAAAACTTTATGAAGTTCATTCGGCACACGGTCACCTAGCATCTATATAACATGCCTTATAAAATATCCATGATTATTCTTCTATATGGGTAAAAAGAAGAAAGAGTTCCTCTACCATTTTGCTATCCCTTTTAGGTCGTATTTTCGGTAGTTCTATAAAATGTAGTATTTATTTATTTAAACACTTTATTGCACAGTAAAACAAAAGTTATGTACAAAGACGAACTTAATATCTTAGGCATTATCTACCAGCTAACCTTTAGGATTGTATACGAATATGAGTAAAAGTCAAAAGTCAAGTCAAAATAATTTATTTAATGTAAATCTTTACAGATATTTATGAATAGTCAAAAACAAAAGTTTAACAACAGGCCTTAGAGTGCATTTTGTTAGGCAGCTATTCATTAACAAAAGGATGACAAATATTGATTAAACCTCGAGTATTTAGAGAACTGAGTATTTAGTTAAAAAATAATCTAAAATATCCTTTTAAAGCCCTTCATTGTTTAGAATTTTGTTCTCAAATATTACACACCACAACTAAAAGCGGAAATATAACAAAAAGTTCATAGCAGACTACATTATCAAACTTTAAGGAAGTCTTGCAACTTTTCTTTGAAAGTATGTATAATTTGAACAGCTTCCTTTTAGAACCAAAATGGTGCCTTTTTTATCTAATTATTTTAGCAGAATAATTTTGCCAGTTCAGTTTGCATTGGTCTGGGTGTTTATAAAATATAATAAGTGTTGTTGTTTCTGATAAAAGTCTTAAGCTTTTGTGACCAGAAAATTTATTTTGAACTGTCCAAACCAACTTTAATGTCCTACATTATGATTATGATATCTACGCATAATGTACTCACCATATAAATACACATATGCGAATACATATGCACACACACACTCACTCATGCACACAAACACTCACTCATGCACACAGACACTCATTCATGCACGCAAACACTCATGCACATAAACAATCACAAGCTTTTCCTACTTAATGTGTAAACTTATTAGCAACATAATTAAAATCCTATTATGGCATTTAATTCTGTATTAATGTTTAGTATTTAAAATATGTATTTTATGCTGTGGATATTTTGTTTAATGAATAAAATAAAAAAAATAAAAATAAAGCCCTTACCTAAAAATGCAAATAATTTTATAATACCTACCTATTATTAGAATATTAGAAAATTTTCAAATATTCAGGGTGACTTTGAAAGGATGTACTTTGGGCTAAATTGAGGTTCTGCTGATCAAATCGAACAACTTTTCCCATGGATCCACGTGTCGCAAATGAAAAAAAAAAATATATAAAACAATTTTTTATACAAATTGGTCATTTTAACATTACTAGTTTGTATGGAGAAAGCAATTTTAGCCCAAAGTACATTCTTTCCAATTCACCCTGTATGTTTTAACTTAATCGGAAGTTTGCACTTAAAAAAAAAAGCTAGGAATGTTGAAAGTTGTTTTTAGAGAATATTTACGTCGTTTTCTTTCATTGTTGTTTTTAGCAATATTTTTTAATGTGTCGGTTTGAGCTTTAAACTTCTTTGCGACTGTTGTGTACTTACTATATTTATTTCGTGCTATCAAGAAGTTTTAGTAGCACTTAGTTTTTCAGTATTCCTTGCTAAAGTTTAATTTAATCCAAACTATGAAACTTCCTGTTGAAACAAAATACCATAGACTCATAAGTTACCATCGTTCATACAGATGCAAAATACGTCAGGTGATCTAGTTATGTTTGCGTTTTAGTCTGTGGGTTCATGCTAGCTGTTTAAAATCCTAGGATTTTACTTACTACTTACCACTAAACATTACATCAGTTTTAGTGGATTTGATGAGTGGTTGAATGAAAAAAAAATGAAACAATGATGTTGGTCATAAATACTGCAAATTTAAAATAATGTATAATACCTAATTTATACTTGGAGTGAAATTTTAGAGCTATCGACTCTAACTATCCCAAAGAAAATGATAACTTTCTATAAAGTTTTAGCTCGAATGTTTCAAATTTACATCTAAGTCGAAACCGGCTGAAACTATACCAAGGTTGTTTATTTTATTGAAGCACTACATGTGACTTTGTATCTACCTGATAAGAAGCCCTACAAAGTACATAGGATCGTTTAATACATTATTGTTTAAGCGCAGTGTCCAATCCACTATGCCGGCTAATTGACGGTAACAAAATGGATGGCGACAAAGATGCATTTGCGTTACAAATATCTTCTTAAGAATCTTAATATAATAATAATAATATGTAGGACAATTTACACAAATTGCTCTGGTCACAAACTAAGCTCTAGGCTTGTACTATGTGTACCGGAAACAATGATATAATGCTTATTATATTTAAACACCCAGAGCATACCAAACTGTACTGAAAAACGTACTAATATTTTTTTTGACATGGGTGCGAATCGAACCCACGACCTTCGGATACAACGCCAAAGGCGCAACCACTAGTCTACGGAGGCGGGTATCCTCGCTTATCGTAAAATAAACTGCAATTGGTGTATAAATTGATGTATCGCTTTTATTATTTTAGATAATTGTACCCACACGGTCCAGAATCCAGCCCTTACCGGGACATGACAACCCGATCGACGCGTCGAAGGATAAAAATGTATAGGAAATGTTGTCTATGTATAGAACTCGATCGCCGATAAACGTCAAATCACATACATTTTAATTTCGCTTTCGATCGGTATTTCATGTGGCTTTACGGTAGGGCCCCTTGTTACTAAAACTGTAATTTAGTAGAAAATGGTTCCGGAGCAGTTGACGTGTCTGTCTGACCGACATATCACGATTTGTTATCGCCCCGAGTGCATTGGTTGGCTAACTTTCGCTTGTCCGTCATTCAATGTGCAGCCTTTTGCATTATTGCTTATCTTAGAGTAAGTAAACGAGTAAGACGTAGAGCGCGTCAGAGTACTTTTATCTTTTGAGGAAGCCCTACTGCAGCCAACCTTAGTTTCTAAGTGATTTATTAATATGTAGGGATTTATTATTATTGTAATGTGTTAGTTTATTTATAAAAAAAACTGTATAATATTTATTTTCAGTTACAGTCTTATGGCCTTATTCATAAAAACTTATTGAGGACTTGAAGAACACTTTAGCTAAAGAACGATTTCTCTCTTTTACGCATAATCATTTTTGTTGTTAATAAAAAGAGACAAAACCTTCCATAACTAAAGTGTTCATCAAGGACTCAATAAGTTTATCTGAATACCGGTGATAATCTGTACTAATATTAGTACAGATTATGACTATAATTTAAAGTAATAAAGCTCAATAGTTTGTTTGGTTGATTGAACGCGCTAATCTCAGGAACTACTGGTTCGAGCTGAAATATTCTGTTAGTATTTGATAGCCTATTCATTTAGGTATATTGAAAAATTGTACATAACATAATTATCTAACTAATACAATTCTTTAATTTATAAAGGCTCCAAGTACCTCAGAACAACTCGTTTGCTCTCATACCAATAATGTTGTAAAATGTGTCCTCAAAGAGCATGTTAACTACTTTATTCATAATAAATACAAAGTAATAAAGGAGCAGGTAATTTAAATCGTAATATATTTTTAATTAGGTCGAAATTACCAGAGTTTTTCATCATTAGACTGGAAATAGTGTAACGCCGATGTCAGTCGCTAAGGTCAGTCCCGCGCAGCAATATATCGCAATTCTATCGCTTCAAATGTGAAGCGTACACTTATCGAATTGTCAAAATAGTGCTACGCGGGACCGATCTCGGCGTAGCGCTATTTCTAGCCTTACACTCGCGTTATAGCAATATTATGACTCTAAGGTTTCAACGATAAACATAGGTATTAATTCTTTAGTTTATTATGCTCGTGATTTACAGATAGCCAGGGTAAGTGTCCAGTACGAGTAGGTAGTAAGTGGCTAGTTTTCTTTATGTAATTGTAGATTGATTGGCTTCTAAGTTAGGTACAACTTATTCTGATAATCACTGAATTGCCTATTAAAATAATAATAATAATATGTAGGACAATTTACACACATTGCTCTGGTCACAAACTAAGCTCTAGGCTTGTACTATGTGTAGCAGAAACAACGATATAATACATATTATATTTTATAAACACCCAGACCATGGCAAACTGTACAGAAATAACGTACTAATATTTTGTTACCATGGGTGGGAATTGAACTCACGACCTCCGGATACGACGCCAAGGACGCAACCACTACTCTACGGAGGCTGTAAATTTTCCGCTGCCGAAAAATACAATATGGATTGTCCTTGCACCTATTTTCTAATAAGTTTGGTGCTGTTATGTTGATATTATTATGGTCTTTGGGTGCTGTTTTATTTTTATTTGAAACAGCTAAAATTATATTTTAGGTAACGTAATTCTTATGTCAACGTGAGTCCAAAATACAAATAAAATAGTAGGTATAATAGGATATCATTAAATTTTATTTGTAAATAGGTTATCGATGTATATACTATATACATCGATAACCTATTTACAAATATATATACTATATATTATATACATAACAAAAATTGTAGTACATAAAACTTATTTAAGTATGAGGGCATACTTAAATTAAAAGAATTTAGTTTTTATTTCTGTAAGGAAAAATATATAAACCCTTTCTTACTTAAATATGTTTTCTGGTTGATACAGTTACAAATTTTGTGTACAATTTGATTATTTTTTTATGAAAAAAATGTCGCGGAAAGAATATTATGACCCAGCGAAAGATTATTAAATCTTATGACGAAAAAAAAACAATTTTAAGACATAACACGCGTGGAGAAATTCTTGTAGTGCGATTACTAATTATGTATGAGGAACTCGACTTAACTATTAATATAACGGATTTCAAAGCCTATAATATAGTTTACTACAGAATCTTCCTACGTGAATAGCTTTTTACTTAATTCCAAAAAGGCTGTGTAACCAAGGCGGCGGAAAATTAAAAGCCATTAAATGGTTAGGATTGTATTTTTTCTCTTTTTGATGATAATTAAACGACAATTTCAGAAATCTCTTAGCGGCACATTTTATTTTATTTCTCTTTTGCTCGTTTCGTAGTATTTAATTGCCTGTTTTCTCAGTAGGTATCCAACCCAATTTTACAGTTTCGTTTTGTTTTGTAACATTTAAAAAAATTATATATTATGTACTTACTATTTGTTTTCAATGGTGGCTTCAAAATTAAAAAATATAATGATTGAACAATTTGATTATTACTTAATTCCTTCCTATAATGAAATTTACCTGAAAAAACATTTTCATTTACAAATAGCATGTCTACGAGTACATAAGTAGTGATTTCTCTCTTTTATTAGTACGTTTTTTGTCACCAGAGCAATATCTGAAAATTATAATAACAAAATGTTGGACAATTTATACACATATTGCTCTAGGCTTGTACTATGTGTACCAAAAACAACGATATAATACTTATTATTTTTTATAAGCAACCAGGCCATGACAAACCATACGGAAAAATGTACAAATATAATGAGTGTGAATCGAACCCACGGCCTCCGGATACATCGCCTACGCTAACCAGTCTACCGAGGCCGAGGAGAAATTTCCAACATATTGTTATTATTACATTGGGTAAAATTTATAATATTTAGCTATTTTGAAGTTTTAATAAACCCAATTTACCCAAAAATATACAAAATGACGGACAAATTTATTCAACTCTTTTCATAACTATAAAATACTAATAATAAAAATCAGAAAATTTAAAAGTAAGCTCATATAAAATAGCCCGAAAAGATCAAATCAATGCATCTAATACAGATTCAAACCAACGAAAAATATTTACATACCTTATAAAATAGCGTTGGATTCCCGGGAGCTATGGAACGTAAAGAGATTGCCTGAAACGGAACGGTCAAAGAGTAATTTCTGAAGTTTACTTGAAATGGAACGGATTTTTTTTGCTTGTCCATCTCTTATTTGAGCTTTTACTTTGATGATTGCTTGGGTGAGGGTGTGAGATAGGTTCAAATATTTTCAGAACCAGATCTGCGTTTAATTTATCATAAATTTTATTTCTATACATACCTATACTATTTACATATAATCTGTTTATAATTTATTTTGTTTTTAATATAACTTCGTTTTATATCTAATAATTCTATATACTATATAATATAATAAAGAGGTAAAGGTTCTGAGTTTGTGAGGTTGTAGGGGGTAGTCTCAGAATCTACTGAACCAATTTTGAAAATTCTTTTTGTTTTGGATAGCCCATTTATCGAGGAAGGCTATATTACATCACGACCAACAGGAGCAGAGCATCAATGAAAAATGTTGGAAAAATAGGGAAAATTTGTTCCTTTTGAGGTTTGTTCGGTTACGTGCGCAGACGAAGTTGCGCAGGTCAGCTAGTAAAATATAGAATTTTAAAAGCTGAATTTAAGTTTTGAAGATTAAATTTTGTCAATCATATTTGAAAGTTGTTTGTATTAACTATTAATATTCTGAATATAAATAAATAATACCCTCCCGACTGTGATTAGGAGTTACCAATTAATGACTATCGAAGATTTTTTTGATTAAGGACGAGAAATTTAAATTTATTATTTTACTAAAAACAGTCAAATATTACAGCACTTGTTTCACAAGTTGGTATAGTGTAACTGAGACCGATAGCTCAACGTGCTCGCCGAGGCATTATAGTGTTGTTAAACAAATGTACATAATTAAAATTTAAAACTCATTGGTACACACCGGGTTTTGAACCAGGCTAAGTGTTTTTAAGTCTAAAATCCACGTATATTATTTGTTTAGGCAAAAAATGCTATTTTATATTAAGCTTTGATACCTCCTTATTAAAACTATTTTTAACATGGTTAGTTTTAAAAAATATGAAAGTGAGGGTATTTAGACGGTCTGAGTCGCCCGTAAGGTACCCGAAATGGTTCAAATACAACTGTAATATGCTTTTAAAATTATAAAGATAAACAATTGTTAATCTGGGTTTGGCCCAGCCCTTGTTTTATGGTGTAACTGTCAAAATACTAAAATATCCACTTGGAAAACTAAACGCATAGGTAGATACTAAATTTGTTTTATTTTCTTATATACTTTTACTTAGCCGTTGCAGGGACGGGTACAACTCGTTTAACTATATTTAAACTAGAGACAATGATGCAGTGGCTCTTGGAATGGATGCGCATGCTCTTTACTTTATTTTATTACCTAATAATAATAATAAAATACCTGACTACCTACCTATAAAAATAAAAAATAAAAATTTGCTTGGTGCCCAATTTGGTTAGAGCTAAGAACTGTGTGGTACCCAGGTGTACCAGCGAGTTTTTTAAATAATTATTATAAAAAAATACATTTCTATGACAACACCACTATAGTAAAATGAAGAGCACGTTAAACTGTCGTTTGGTCCTACTTTCACTATACCAACTTTAAAACCATTTATAGATGGGTTACCGTAACGAACTGACCATTTGTACGGCGAATATTGCAGAATAGCATCAACTACGGCGATTGCATTGCATTGGTCACTCCCAATATGTCGGCTAATTTATTGCGTAAAGAAATGGGTTCAAACAAAGACGATTTGAAGTACGTAAGTCAAGCATAATAGATACCCTCGCTGCTTTACTGTTAAATCAATTGCCAGTTTTGTAAACGCACCCTCAAAGGATTAAAAGATAGGTTATTAAAAACTGGTGAACCTATTAACTAGGTCCCTGGGCGGTTTTTCTATCTACGTGGGCGAGTAGCATCGATTATCCTTCAAAGTTAGTAACTAATTTTTTTTTTTTTTTTCATAGGTTGTTCAATAAGATACATAAATAAAACACAATATAATAATAACACTTTTGCTATATTTCGCCTTATTAGGGCGTCTTCAGGCAACAATATTTACAAAATAATCATGGTACATTATGACATATACACAAAAAAAAAAAAAAAAAATTTTTTTTTTTTTTTTTTTTTTTAATTTTATTGTAAGTAAGTGTGTGAGTGAGTGAAAAAGTCTATACGTGATTGAATATATGATGTGTTTAAGTGAATGATAACCGATCAATGTTGAATGTTTAGACCTGGTTTATAGTGAGCACCAAACGTCTAGATGAAAGATGATTCCCAAGTTTTCAGCTGTATTTCGTTTAATGATGATGGAAACGATTTAATGACACGGACAGTGTAACAGTCATTAAATTAACTAATATTTTCGAACTCAAAACTATTTTCTTAAGCATTGATGCACTCAAATTGTGCTCAAAAGGTACGTTCAAATTGCTGTGTTCCTATTTCATTTCCTACCAATTGGAAAGCTAACTCGGAAGCAAAACTTCTGCGACTCACTCTTGTTTTCAAAATAAAATAGCAGTTAAGTCTGAACTGAAAATCCTGAAGCAATAGCTATGGACAACAAATTGTTGAATGTAAAGTGAATGATTGTTGAAAGTGAAGTTTCATATTAAAGGATATATTCTATAGGTACTATTAATATTATAAATGTTAAAGTTTGTATTAAAGCACACTGGTGGTAAATATTTGTGCGCTTTATAAATAATAGGGACTATAAATAATATGCAATAATATACAAAAAAAAAAGATTAATATTTATTTATTTTTATTTAAAATTCTTTATTTAAAATAAGCAAGCTTAATGCTTTAGGCATTTTCTACCAGCTAACCTCTGAGAGAGTGAAATATGCTTAGAGTTCAGAACTGTTTCGAAAAATGAAATAGATAAAATATCAATGATGCATAACAATACTTAAACTACTTAAATACTGTATATAATATAATACACGCAATACATACCATACCAAACAAAATTTTCACGAAGATCTGGTTTAAGTATTAAGATAATGAGTTTGAGTGTGTGAAAAAAAATCTAAAAACCAATTACAGAATAATTTAATTAAAATAATAAATAAATATAAAATACCATCACGGGTGCCTTTTTGGCTACCGAGAACCGTTTTAAATGGCCTTAAGGTGTCCTGCGGAGGGATTAACCCGTTCTCATTTCGCCGATAGTATTCGGAGGCAACACCTAACAAGTGGCGAGCTTGTTGCGGTATTTATGATGGTATAGCCTCGTTGTATAAAGCGTTCACCTATCCCAGGTCCGGCCTTGTTGTCTTCTGCTTAACCTTTCTTTAATTAAAATGAATTAAATTAACTTAGTACATAGGATATAATAGACTATTATTGATTGACAACTAAAAATATAGCTGTATTGTTTATCTCTACCACGAGTTTTTACTATAAACGTTATAGTTAAGTATCCAAAAACATGATTACTTTAGAGTTTGTATAGTAGTATGAATGCTCATTTGTTCCTTCTGTAGATGCTAGCTTCCAACTAAAATAGAATAGACAAAACTAACGCTAGAGCTACTGATGGTAGTTTTTTTTAATTGTCAAACTTCAGAATACTTTGAAATTTGTATTAAAAATAATAAATACAGTATTTTAGTAGCACAAATATAATTGCATTAGAATTTCTTAGTTTGTGATTTATATGCAAAAAAAAAAACTATTCGTCGTTTTTATAATAAACTAGCGGCCCGTCCCGGCTTCGTACGGGGGGACTTAAGATTTTTTACATAGTTTTACGTTTTATTTATATTTATTCTCAGTTTTTATGGGTAAACTATAAAAGGTAGACATATGCTCTCGCGGACTTTTTTAAAAATAATGTTAAGATGAACAATTCATCCATAGAGCATTTTTGTATAACTTTAACTATATGCTCAGCGCACGCCACGGAAGGCCTCAGAAACGATACTTTTCCCCCGTTTTTAAAACATTTTTGGTTACTGCTCCACAACTATAGGACCTAGCGTGATATTATATAGCCTATGTTACTTCTGAATAATGCAGCTTTTTAATGGTGAAAAAATTATTGCAATCGGTCCAGTAGTTTTTGAGTTTATTCATTACAAACATACAAAAATACAAATCTTTCCTCTTTATAATATTAGTATAGATATAAAAAAAAAATATGCCATATAAAAGGATTACTATTTGCGTTTTGATTTCTATTTAAGCTATAATTTTTTTTTTGCGAAATAGGTATTTCCAAGACAGATATTTTAAATACTAATTACAAAATACGATTAGGTTAAACATTTAAAATATAAATTACATAATACATTTTAAAGGGGTATTTAAATACTGCCTAGCCCAGTGTCCCATTTTATATCACACCTGTAACCACTTAATATATTAAAAACAGCAAAATGTTATTTTTTAAGCTATCAAACAAATCACTAAAACACACATCAGTATAAAATTATAAAATCCGCGTCTGTTTATATTTAGATTTTCCAAACGAATAAAGAAAAGTTGACAATTGCGGGATTGAATTACCTGCCCCTGAATATTTGATGAGGACTCAATGAAAATGTCTGACAAATATAGACCTTATCACCTACAATAGAAAGAACAAACTGTATGGCTAAACTGCATATAATAAAAATAAAAAAAAACAGAAAAGCTGAAGAGATAGGGAAATATTTGTTGAAATAATTAATGATTAATCACGCTATATACACATGTTTTGGATGACAATTTAGGCTAAGCTATCTTTACTATGTAAACAAACTGTATTTGATTGTTATTTGTTTTGTGTGCTTTATAAATAAAATAAAATTAAGTCATTCATTCTACAAATACCTACTAATTATACTAGTTACTCAAAAATTAATAGAATACTTCATTCATATAACAAATCTTTTAGTAACATACATCTTTTTCATTTAATTAAGCGTAGGGTGTCTCAATGTTTAGGTTTAAACATATGATGAAACTTTTGTTGTTATGTATAATTGTATATAGGTAAATTTATATTTTAATTTAATGTATCACATACAGGTCTAATAATAATAATACTAAATAGCTCATAATATCTAAAGTAAAATCAATACACAGCCATTCATACACACGAACACACTTTTATTTTCAAATACACATACATACACAAATAATATGCTGGGTACCCTGGGGCCGTCTAGGCGGTCTCGGGCGCCGTAAGGCACCCGTGATGATACATACATACATACATACATACATACACACACTCAGAGACAAACACATACCTAAACCGCATTATTAACAGTATAATAATCAAAAAAGAAATCTAATAATGGCCAAAGTTTGGTCTGTGATGTAAATTTTACTACTATATATTGTGATGTGCTGTAGATTTTTTTAATGATAAACAAATAAATAAATAAATATACGTTTTTTATTATAAGTGATTATTGTTTGTTTTTTGTTATGCTGAATTGAATTTTGTTGGTCCCTACGCCGGGAATATTATGCGACTTAAAAATGAGTGGCGGCAGAAATTTGTCTGCGTAACTTTAACCGTTTACGCAGCTCACGCAACGTAAGATCTCAAAAGGAACAAATTTTCCCCGTCTTCCCAACCTTTTTTATTGATTGTCCGCTTCTATTGGTTGTAGCATAATGTTATATATTCTCCTTCCTCGATAAATGCGATAAATGGTCTATCCAACACTAAAAGAAATTTCAAAATCGGTTCAGTACACCCAGAGATTACTCCCTACATATAGAAAAACTGCCTTCTTCGAAATCGCATCCTAAAAGTAGATTATCAGCTAGATAAGAAAACTATGTAGTAGGCCCTTGAAAACCAGTAAAAAACAAAGAGACTAAAACCGAAACATAACTAGGTCACTTGATGGTTTTAGAGACCCCCCGCTCCCACTTAAATCATATAAGAATATTACTATATATGTCTACTAAGTATAAATACCTACTTTAAAAATAATTTTAGATCTACTGTTATATCCTACCCTCAGGGAGAGTTTTTTATTCTCCCTTTGTTATCGCTGATGCTATACCAGTATACACCTAACATGACGAGTATTCCTAGCCTTATTAACCAAACTAATAACAATTCCACTAGCTTGTGTTATTGAATCGAGGACCAAAAGCTTTATGTGCACTTCAAGGCACATTTTTTATTTTTTTTATTGGAGCACGACATGTGACTTTGTATCTACCTGGTCCATGAATGTGATCAATCAATAATTCTTCTTAAACAATATTGATCGCTTCCACTATGCCGGATAAATGATGCGATTACAAAATGGGGGGCGAAAAATAATTCATTTTAATTAGTTGTTTTTTAATGAAAAGCTTACATGACTAGGGCCGCCTGTGATTTTAAGTGTTTTCTGCCGTAAGGCTTGGTTATCATCATGGATTTTATAAAAAAAAAATCTTCCATTATTTCTGGTCTCCTTCGTCTATCACATATTCAATTTCAATTTAATCTAAAAACTAGCATAAACTTAAAATTTCGTTGGGATTTAACTTCTAGTACCAAGTAGATCTACAACAGTAAGCAGTACATATCTAAAATGATTTGTTAACTCTCTGTCAAACCAGAAAACATTTCCGAAGTTAACCTGTCTTGTTTAACAGTCTGATATTTTCCTTCAGGTTTCTTGTCTATAATTTCAGGAAACGAGACCAACCGGTATTTAGAATCATAAATTATTTATATTATGAATACGATATCAATTGTGTTTTGTGCAAATTTACCCTGTTTTTCTTCAATTGCTTTTATTGACAAATTACCTTCTATGTCATTTGTTTTTATAATGAAAAATAGGGGTGGTTTATAAATAAGCCCTCTGTTTTTATAATATTTTTTAATGTTTATTTATTATAGTTAAAATAAAGGTTGTTAAGTTCTTAAATTTAAATTTAAATGGGTAATACAAAATTTGGTAAATATAGAAAATTTCCTTTAAATTGTCATATATTTTTCTATTTTTCTTTACTTACCTATCTCTTATTAAATATATATCTACCCTTATATACACTTAAAAACACTACAATTTTTAGGTCCCCACTATACATGTGAGATTATAATGAAAAGCTTTATAAAAAAAGCTAATTTTTATAATTATTACGTTTTATTATAAACAGTTTATATAATTAATAATATGGCAAACAATTAGCAAAAATAATTATAAGAGTGATCAAAAACCACAAGGATTTCTTTTGGATTGGGTTTTCGATTTGCATATCTATGGATACTTTTTGTTCTAAAAGAAATCCGGATTTTGGATACCCAGTCACTCCCCTAAGTCTTTTTTTACCCAAAAAAAAACTTTTTTTTTTTTGAAAACACTAATATAATGCCTCGGAGAGTACGTTAAACTCTCGGTCCCAGTTTCACTATACTAACTTGTAAAACTGTTTATACATGGGTTATTGAATTCATTCAAACACCGCAACGAGCTCGCTACTTGTTTGGTGTAGAGTGAGAAAATAATCGGCTACGAAGAGGCGGAATAAAACCCCACGGCTGGGTATCATGAGGTTGTCTAGGCACCCGTGCCAATGTCTAAAAGCATATTAAGCGACCATTACATTAAAATATTTTTGCGTTCCAGTGAATGGGTGTTACCGAATTGTAAAAAAGGAATATCAACTACTGACTTAATGTTTTGCTGTAGATCTTCTACTTTAAATAAATAAATTTTGAAAAAGCACGTCTTTGCGTAACATTGCCAAAATATATACGAGTACATACGTGGTGGCCGAGTTGGTTAGACCTTAGACTTAAAAACACTTAGGTGTCTGGTTTAAACCTCGGTGTGCACCAATAAGCTTTTAATCAAAAATTTTATGTACATTTGTTTAACAAAACCACTATAGTGCCTCGGAGAGCACGTTAAGCTGGCGGTCCCAGTTTTACTATACCAACTGTTTATAGATGGGTTATTGATTCTATGCAAAAATCGTGACGAGCTAGCTACTTATTTGGTGTAGACTTATACTATCGGCTACGACGAGGAGGGATTAAAAACCCCCCGCTGGGTACCCTGAGGTTGTCTAGGCGGTCTCGGGCGTTAATTATAATTAGATTGCGCTAATTCTGCCAGATTCGTTAATTTGCAGCTCAATTCTCTAGACTTATAGACCACAAATTCTAACATATAATTAAGCAAAACTTTGTCCGATTCCCAACGTATAGGAAAAGTTTGATAGCAAAATTATTATTCGAGCCCGCACACGTCACTCGGTAACTTAGTCCTGAGTTTAATTAGGCCGGGATCTAACTCTGCTCTCAGTTTGGTATAATATCTCTTATGTAATTAAGCAATGTTAGAATTGCACTGATTAATCGAATTCCTTTGTGACTAAAATTTTGATTATGGTGTCTAATCATTATTGATTAATATTAATTTACGCGCGCAGGGGTTCCTTAAGGCCTCAGGATATCTAGCGAAGGGTTTTTATCTGGGTTCTAACTCTGATCTCAGTTCGGTATAATATATCTTATGTAATTAAGCAAGGTTAGAACTGCACTAATTAATCGAATTTCACTGTGACTAAAGTATTTATTATATATGTTATCTAATTATTTTGTAAGTGCCATCATGGGTTCGTTAAGGCCTTCGAATACTTAGTGAAGAGGTTTCCATCTGGGTTATTACTCTGCACTCGGCTTGGTATAATATCTCTTATGTAATTAAGCAAGGTTAGAACTGCACTGACTAATCGAATTCCACTGCGACTGTAAAGTGTTAATTATGTATAGCTCATCATTATTGATTAATATTAACTTACTTGCCATCATGGGTTGCTCAGGGACACAGGATATCCAGCGAACTGGTTTTTATCTGGGTTCTAACTATGCTCTCAATTCGGTAAAATATCTCTTACGTAGTTAAGCAAGGTTAGCTAGAACTGCACTGATTAATTGAATTCTATTGTGACTAAAGTGTTGATAATAAATAAAATAATACATTTCTTTGGGTGGGGTACACTAGTTAGGTACATAAGCACCTGTGTTAGGCAGCTTACAGTAAATATCTAAATAAATACCTATCATGTTCAACATTTTTACATTTTAACAAAGATACTACCTAGCTATATTTTTTTATATTTTAAATTTTAAAGTGAGTAAGAGTCTATAATGATCTATACCATTCAGTAACAGTGCTTACAAATATCAATGCAAAAGTAAACAAAACTTAAAATGTTTAAATTTGATTATGGTATCTAATCGTTATTGGTTAACATTAATATACGTGTCATTATGCATCACAAGTTACTTAAAGTTCTTTTCAGGGTATTCAGCGAAGGAGTTTTTGATGCATCTGCTACGACTACATGTGACTATAAAAACTCTACTACTCTATGGAGTCTACATCGAACCAGGCAAGCTAGTTGCTGTGTTTTTTATAGAGTTATACACAGTTCTACAAATTTGTATAGTGAAACTGTATCAGACAGACAACTTAATCCCCGAAGCACTAGAGTGGTGTTGTCAAACAAAGTTCACATTAGTTTTGACCCGTTATTTAAATCTACGGTCTAACCAACTCGGCCAGTCTCTTAAAATACAGGGTTACGATTTTCGCCGATAAATTTATTTTTTTATTTTATTAAATATTTTTTTATTATTTTTTTTTATTTATTAAATACAACAATACCTATGAAAAAATATACATAACATATAACCAATGGGTGTCTTATACCTCAGCTCTCTAACTTATTTCGCATCAAGATGGATATCATATCTTCAACATCTAGCCAGAGGATCAACATCAAAAAATGTTGGCCCAAGGTATTTAATTTAGCAAATTTCGTCGAAATTAATTCAGAAGTTTAAAAGTTAACCTTCCTCAAATAGACACCACGTCTACGGATGTAAAGAACTTCAAGTTTATCTTATGGGTTCTCATATTTTTACGACTTCCTCTCGGTATTAACGCATCAGTTGCGGTTAAAAGCGGCTAAGATCCGCAATTTGGTCAGTTTAGTCTAATTTTTATTTCGTTTTAAAACCATACACTCGTGAAACTATTGGCTAGTCGCCCAAAGAAATTCATATACAACATTTCTAGTGCAGAATTTTATTAATAATATTAATCTTACCCAAAAACATAAAAACTACGACATGTGAGAATTGGCTAATTATAGTTAAACAAAATTTTATCTATACCTACCTAATAAGCCATGATCTGAGTGTATATGTAAACAAACAAATTCTCCAACAGTTTGTTAGTTTAAAATAACTTTATAATCTTGTCATGATTTTGTTTTAGTCTGTATTTTCAAAGTCTGCATAACTGCAGCGATTCTTTCAGATGCAGTAACTACAGATATTTCCAATCTTAGTAATTTTATCGATTTTGTAATTACTTTTTTTGTAATTGTTTTTTTTACATTTTATGTAAAACTTTTAGCAGCTGCAGTGATTGGTAGGTAAGTACCTAACTAAAACCCTAAATTTCACTTATACATCTGCTTTTTAAATACATTATGGCAGACAGCTTTCATTATACATTTGTAGTAACACGATGGGTAGCAGGGTATGGTACATTGTAAACGTTTACTTTACTAGCATACATAATATATATTATATTTATAGCTATTATTAGTATATTTATAGGTACTATTAAAACAAATACTTAACACAAGTTTTTTTTTGTTTTAAAATAACACGCCCACGAAAATGCGGGCAACATAGATATTTGAATATAAATAATTTCAAAAGAGTTACTCGTTAAGTATACAACTAGCAGCTAAATAACAGGGTATTAGGCTTAAAAAAACATGTAATTAAATTATTATTTTAAACAAAAAACCAGTTAGTGCTTAAAGGTGTAATTAGATAAATAAAAAACTTTTAAAAGTATCACATTACACCCGGCCGCTGTAATCCGTAGACTCCCGAAACGCGTCTCCTTTACATCGAATACCACTTCGCTCCTACCGTCCGACGCAGTTTTCGCCCCCAATGGGACAAAACATTTTCAGGGGCAGACAACAGACCTGAAACTGTAGAAAGTCTTACGTTAATCCCGCGTGCGTTATTATTGCTAATCACATCCCCATCGTTGTGTGCTCTTTAGTACTTAAAAAAAAAATGACAAATAAGTATTAAATCTTGCCCGCGAAGGGTTTTGATATAATTTGTTTCTCCAATTAGATTTTTTAACTTTTCGGTAATATTAATTGATTGAAATGTTTGTGCACTATATTAATAGGTACAATGAGACCTCCTCTGTTTGTGACAGAAAAAGATATGGCCGTCCACGTATTATCGTACGAAAAAGGTAGTCAAAGCAGTAAGGGAAAGAATTCGAAGAAATCCTGTCCGAAAGCAAAAGATTTTATCTCGGGAGATGAAAATAGCATCTAGAACCATGTCTTGTATTTTAAAAGATGACTTAGGACTTGCAGCCTATAAGAGACGCACTGTGGTCATTTCTTAACTGATAATTTAAAAAAGAATAGGGTGGTAATCTAAACAACTACTGAAGCAACGTTTTAACAAACAAAATTACCATATTTATGCTCAAAAATGCTAACGGAGTGCAACGTGGGTATTATCGGACTTCAGTGATGGTTTGGTGGGGCGTTAGCTATGAAGGAGTGACTGAGCCATATTTTTGTAAAAAAAGTATTAAAACATCGGCAAGTGTATCAAGATATCATTCTTGAGAAGGTAGTTAAGCCCTTTATCAACATCATGTTCAATAACCAAGTATGGTCCTTCCAGCAAGACTCGGCACCGGGTCATAAAGCTCGGTCCACGCAGTCTTAGTTGGAAGCGAACGTTTCGGACTTCATCAGAGCTGAAGACTGGCCGTCATCTCCGATCTTAATCCGCTGGATTATGATTTATGGTCAGTTTTAGAGAGTACGGCTTGCTCTAATCGCTATGATAATATGGAGTCCCTAAAACAATCCATACGATTGGCAGTGAAGATTTTTTCCATGGAAAGAGTGCGTGCTTCTATTGATAATTGGCCTCAACGTTTAAAGGACTGTATGGAGACCACTTCGAATAAGCTTTTCATATTTTAAATTGTTTTATATTTATGTATTAAAGTAACACACTGTAAAAGTAATAAATGTTATTTGCAATAGAAAAAAAAACGTTTTTCTTTGTTACAATATGTATGGCAAGGCTAGGTATATAAGGAATATATTTATTTCTACAATTAAAAATGGTTCAGTAATCTTCAGACATTATTATAGAATTAATTAATACGAAAAAAAAAACACTTTACTGTTGGAGTAGGTACACTTACTCACTACACTTGGATACTAAACACGAGTGGATTGTAAAAATCTAGCATTTTTTTATATTTTTTTTCTAATCTAGCTTTTTAAGGGTATTTTGTACAATTTAACAAAAAAGTGTTAGTAGCAAGTGTTGTAAAACTTGTGACTTTCCTGGTTTTCAGTGGACAGTCTAACCAACTCGGCGGCTTGCACCTGCCAAGAAAACAATATGATATCTTACCTACCTTGATTGCGTTCCGTTAAATGCCTGATATATAAGTCGCAGTTTGACCACGCATATCATATTAATTCTTTTTGTCCTTGCGTTTAACAGTTTCTGCAGCCAACCCATTATAACATTAGCCCCCAGATAACATCTCACATAACGAAACTCGCGTGAATACGTAACTGCATTGTTATGTTTTAACATTTATAACACAAAAAGGGCTGTTAAAAAGTGATTTATTTGAGTCTGGTACATGGGTTTAGCATTTATTTTGGTGTTGCCAGCAAACTTAATGATTTCGCATTTTTATATTTATAACCCTACTTTAGGGGTTTCTGTTTTGTTGTGGACGACGTTTAATTTATATTAATTATGGTTGCTGGGTGAATAGGTAGGAACTTATATAACATTTTGATACAATAAATGTAGATTTAAATGGCAAGATAAAAGTTTAGAAATTGTATGTTAATGATTTTTACATATCTATTTTTTTAACTGTTTATTCGTATCCATGGTATCCTAATAAGCAATAATATTTGTTTTTATTTTATTTATAAAGCACACAAAACAAATAACTATCAAATACAGTTCGTTTACACAGTAAAAATAGCCCAACTTGTCACCCAAAACATGTGTCAAACATGATCGTCGTGTATCATTAATTATTTTAGCAAATATTTCCTTATCTCTTATGCCTGTCTGATTTTTTTTCTTTTCTATTTTTTTCAAAAACCAAAAACAATCAAGGATTTCTTGAAAAAGTACCCATATCACTAGCTGCGTTTCCGCATTGGATAGCTATGGATACTTCTTGTCCTAAAACAAATCCTGATTTAGGATCCCCGGTCACTCCTCTTGTAAAAAATCTTTTACCCAAAGAAATAACAAAAGTTTTTGATTCCATGGACCAAGGACCCATCGTCTCAACGATAAAAGGGACAATATTAAAGGAATGAATTTTTTGTGAATATTTTATATGCTTTTTTCGTGCATAGGCCTCAGCAGCAAAATAATTAGGATTTAATTAGGTATATTATCCACTAGCTAGTACCCGCAACTTCGTGTGCGTACTATTTATTATAAACATTAAAACCGTGCCGCAACTGTCACTTGGCACGAGATTCGATGCCCTTGATGCTTCTATATTTTTTTTTTAATATCCCTTGATCCCGACAGAAGTCGTTCGATTTTGATGAAACGCTAAATATAATATTTAGCGTTTCATCAAAACCCCAATAAAGCTGAGTAATTTTTCAGTAATACGATTTAGAATCGAAAAGATAAAATAAAATAAAAGTTCTATTAATAATAATAATAATATGTAGGACAATTTACACATATTGCTCTGGTCACAAACTAAGCTTTAGACTTGTACTATGTGTACCAGAAGCAATGATATAATACATATTATATTTTATAAACACCCAGACCATGACAAACTGTACAGAAAAAGCGTACTAATATTTTGTTGCCATGGGTGGGAATCGAACCCACGACCTCCGGATACAACGTCAAAGACGCAACCACTAGTCTACGGAGGCTGTCAAAATAATTATTTCTTGTGCGTATCTTCAAGTGCGTATTTTTTTTGGAAAAATCATCTAAGTCACGTCTAAGATTTTATTATATCATGTATAGATTTTTTTATTTACTACCAAAACTAGACATTTCCAAAAAAGACCAAGTGCGAGGTCACCGCATACATCAGAAGGTGTTTTACGAGCAGGCTGGTCTATAAAGTGTTTATGCTAATTTCCTTCCCGCATACTTTATGTATTACGCATCCCATATTTATTGCCGCATCTAAAAATTTCGCTATAAAATAAATACCCGGACGCGCTTCCCTGATACCTTAGTTATGGGGTAATGTTCCATTAAGAAGGGTGTTTGGATTCCTACATAAATATTTATTTTGGTTTATGACATTTTTAGAATTGGGTACATTTTAAAAATGAATAGAATTCTTGTACTAACCGGTCCGTCTGTCTGTCCATGAAACTAATAACGCCTTAAATAGTCTATAAAACGAAATGTCAAACGTGTTCGTTGCCGCCACTCTTCTGTTCTCAGTTCAGCCAATCAACGCTCAGTGATTGCTTGTAATATTTTTTGTTCTCACTTTTTTATATCTCTCTCCAAACGATGATTTTAGAAAGTTTTAAATTTGAGATTGAAAGTTTAATTTGAAATATTTGTACGTAATTTAGTTATTTTTCCATTCAAAATGTAGAGATCCATAAACATAAAAAATATAACATATTTTTACTTTTTTCAAAAATGGTTACTGAGGTAATAATGAATTTCTTTCTTAAATTATTTTTCCCCTATTCTACCCTTTTTTCTTCTGTTGTACCTTCGGAACCCTAAGTGCGTGAACAGCATTCGCACCTTTTTTAATAATTAAATAAGCTTTTATTAAATATAAATGTTTATTAAATATAATTTAATATATATAAACATTCTATCTAACTAATTAAATTAAGTACCTGCTATGCAGCTTTAATCGTTTTTACATTGTGATATATATTATTTTTAAGTTTCATATTTATATATATTTATTTTAGTAGGTAGTTAGTTTGTTTAATTTGATTTTGTAATTTAAATGAATATATGATGTTTACTTTACCAACATATAATACAAATTATTTTATCTTATATTAAAACGAATGATGAGAAAAAAAAAGGTAGTAATCTCATGAAAATGTAGGGTAATGTAATTTTCCAAAAAAAAGACTGATTTCTTACTTACAATAAAATTACCTATACTTTTATATGATTAAGTAATATAGTCAATATTACTTACAAGTCGAAATATAATCCGCAGAAATACAAAGAAAAAGACGTCCTAAACCCACCACGAACTCCAAACTAAATTACAAGTGAGTTCGCAGAACCCACGGTTTATCAGCGTGTCCCCTGTCAGGTTTATGCCCATATTTCACGGCAAACTTATTCCCATACATAAATTACACACATAACACAAGTGTAACTATTAATCAAGCCGATAAACCGGTTAATTTCTTACATATCAGCGGATTCATCCAACAATAGATCGTAAATAAATCTGCGGTCTCTTAAATAACCACTGAGTCACACAAATATATATAAATAAGTATTTATGGAAAATATTTTGTTCCTAAAGTCTAGATCACAGGATGTATGATAAAATAATGTGTTATTATTATAATATTTTAGTTTTTTATTTGATTATATATATTTGTCCAGAAGGTTTTACTGCTAGATAATTAAGTACGCTTTTATACTTATTTTGTAAAATATTTTTTTAATTAAATACAAATACAAATTATTTATTGCCTCATATTGTGGTTAGTAAGATGGTTAGTAGTAATATAATAGTTTACAATATGAACCCTGCTAGGGCACTGCAAAATAACTTAATTGTGTACATATAAATTAGTTAGGTAAATCATAGCGTTATTTCATTAATTAATTATTACATTTCATTATTATTATATTCATTAAATTTAATTTTAATTATTACAATATTCAATCAAAATTTATTATAATATTTTATTATCAATCAAATCAAATTTATACATCATAAATCAAAATAGGTATATATACCTATATATGTATATCTATTGTAAAAACTCCTGCAACGTGTAATATGATTTTAATTTATTTTAAATGATTAAATTAATGTTATTAGCGTCAATACTTTACTCAATTATTGGGATAATAAGACTAAGTTTGGAATAAATTTCTAATTATTGGAAAGGAAACTGTCGGAAAAAAGAAAATGACGAAAATATGCAGAAGAGAGAAGAACATGTATTTTAAATAAAAATTATAAACGAAATGAAAAAAAAACTAAATTTTATTAGTTTAGTCCTTACTTTATTTAGATAAGTAAATATCATCACGGCTGCCTTACGGCGTCCGAATCGCCTAGACGTCCTAGTCGGTCTTACCCAGCAGTGGTATGAGTCTACACCAAACAAGTGCGTAGCGATGTTTGGGTAACCTCAATAACCTATGTATAACCAGTTTCATTTTAGTTTCAAATTGTTATAGTAAAACTGGGACCGACAGCTTAACATGCTCTCCGAGGCACTAATAGTGTTGTCAAACAAATGTTTGACAACACTATTAGTCAAACAAATGTTTTTTTAGATTTGAAACTCATTGGTACACACTAGGGACCTAAAAACTGTAGTGATTTTAAGTCTGAGGTCTAAGCAACTCGACCATATTATTCGTTTTTACTTAGTTACTAGTTACAATATTAAACTGACTGAACTTCCTTCCGTTCCTTCATAATTATGACTGGAAATAATTGCAGCATTATTCCTCGAATGTATTGCAAACCCATGAATAACAGACTTGGTTCTTTTTGCTGCAACTGGTTTTGAAGAGGCGAACGGGAAACGTTTAAAACACATTAGCAAATTTATGACCAGAGCTTCCTAGAGTCTAAATAAGTACCTCTACGAATGTATAAACTAACCTAACCTTGGCAAGCGGGTATAATTAACCTTTTAAAAATCTTATACTTTTCAGCATTAATGTTTAGTCCAATATTATATTTAATTAGCACTTTGAGTGAATCTTTATTTGCATACATTTTCATCAGAATTAACCCATGAGGTGTGCTAAATCATTACTTTAATCACTTACATAATTTAATAAGATCAATTAAATTTTTATCTTTGCTATAAAGATCTGTGATTATTCTAAATTTTAAACAAATAGGACCAGTAGTTATTGAGAGATTTTATGCGAACGATAGATAGACAAACGGACACCTGAATCTAAACTCAGGTTTATTGAGAAAAAACAGTAGCATTCCTTCACTGTTACCGCCTAGACCGCCTCAGGGTACCTCGACGCCGATGGTATCCTGAATCTAAACTAAACAAGTGACGAGCTCGTCGCGTTTTACAGTTTTTATTAGACAGTGAAGTACTAATGATATTTCTTTTTAAACTAGGTCATAACAAAAAATAACGTCACCGGTTCAAACCCCAGTATGTATTCGTACCAATGAATTTTTAATTCACAAAAAAAAAATCATTTATTCGAGAACAGCAGTTTAGTGCCCAAAAAAGCACGTTAAGGTTCCTGTAACAGTAAGAAGCCCACGCAAATGAAGACCTGGGCGACAGCGATATCATTCAGATTTTTATTGAGCGAGATTTTTGACACCGGCCGGGGCCGCCCTGGGCAATGACTGAATTGTCCAGGACAATTCAGTCAATGTCAGGACAATTTGTCCTGACCCCGACCTTTACTTTCACCTGGGAAGTCTCCATGGGTTCTGTGACGCAACAGAGCGAGGATATGCCGTGGTCTACTTGCGTACTCTGTGTCCTGCTTGAAGTGTAGCTTTAGTATGTTTGGTCTTTGATAAGAGCGAGGTTGCTTCCCTTCGGACTCGACTCACGATTCTGAAGTTAGAATTGAGATTGTACAAAAATATTTCCGTATAGTTTAAATTATTTTACCACTATAAAAATAAAATAAAACTAGCTAAAATAGGTAGGTAGTTGATATATAGCACTCTTTCTCCCTCGTTAAGTGGCCATGGCTATGACATGCGAGACTCAAGTGAATTATATAGGATTTATTGGCAGTGATTTGTCAGTTTCTAGTGGCAGTTAAAAATAAAGACATTTGCTCGTGACACGAAAGAGGTATGGCCAATCTAAATGCGCAATTGGGATTCTGCAGGGTTTTAATTCATACAATTTGGACCCCTACTGTGTTTTGTACTAGTCATTCTTTACAATGCAAATAAAAGCTTTCGAATCAACCCTTAAAAATTACGACGTCACGCTATGGAATAAATGGTACCTCCTAGTGAGTTTTTGTATTTGGGACGTAATGCGTACTAGCATTTAAAGATTTATAACTTCAAGTCTCCTATATAAGGTCGTATTTCTTTTATAAAATAATCTTAATTTGAATACTTATTATTTAATTTTAGAATAGAGTTAATGAGTATGATTTGTTATATTATTCATATTTAAAAATATATAATTATGTACGACTGTATAATGTACGTATGTATTTCTTTAAAATTTTGATTACAATGAATTTTTTCATATATAAATATCCTATAGGGTATAATCTATATTACAATACATAAATTCACAATATTTCATATTTAGAATAATTTACAATATTTACATTTAAGGAGGTGACGAGGGATCAGAAAATGTGCCCATAGCACTAACTGCATTTCCGCGTTGTATGGCCATTGATATTCGTTGGCCTAAAAGAACCTGAACGCGGATCCCCTGTTACCTCAATGTTTTAAAAGGGTATATGCTACATGAGAATTCAAGTTATTTAAATAATTTACAAATATTTTTAAATTATTTAATATCCTATAGGATATTTTTATCGCAGTTATCTTAAGATTTTCGAAATTTAAGATCATTGTTCAGTTTATAATAATGATTAGCGGTCTTATCGATAAAATTAAAAATAAATGCATTCGTACTGGAATTTGTTGAAAAATATTTTTATTTATTTTACATACGTGGTGGCCGAGTTGGTTAGACCTTGGACTTAAAAACACTTAGGTCCCTGGTTCGAATCCCGGTGTGTACCAATGAGTTTTTAATAAAAAAAAATATGTACATTTGTTTGACAGCACCATAGTGCCTCGGAGAGCACGTTAAGCTGTCGGTCCCGGTTTCACTATACCAACTTGTGAAACTGTTTATAGATGGGTTATTGAGACTATTCAAAACATTGCGACGAGCTAGCCACTTGTTCGGTGTAGACTCATACCATCGGCTACGACGAGGTGGGATTAAAACCCCTCCGCTGGGTACCCTGGGGCCGTCTAGGCGGTCTCGGGCGCCGTAAGGCACCCGTGAAGATATGTATATATTATATGTATTTATTATTAAAATATAAATTGTACATAACAGAACTTATTTATTCTAAATAATCCAATTATATTGATTATAATGGCTCCAAGCATCTCAGTACGAACCGGCTGGTTTCAACATTAGTGATGCAAATACATCAAATTCCTCATATTTTATGGTTATACTTATATCATATATGGTTATATCTGGAGCTAATTTGGCACGATGAAGGCCTGAAAAATTCTGTAAGGTTTTAAATTAGTAACCAGTAGATCTTTTTTCTATATTATTCTTTTGACGAAAGCGTATGATATGAAACGCCATTTTTACGATGATTCTGGGAGCTGATTAAAACTAGTGTTTAATATCTTTTCGATTCAGTGTCTGTTTTAGATAACTTTGTGAGTAACTATTTCGATGGTTGTGTTTATAATACTTTGCGGATAATATGAAAATTATAGCAAAGAAACTACACGGTTGGTCTACCATTGTTGTTTAATCATAAATGAACAATAATTTTCACCACCCTATATTTTGGGGTGATTATTTTCACCACCCTATATTTTGGGGTGATTATTTTCACCACCCTATATTTTGGGGTGACAGGTTTTATTATTATAATAGTTCTTATAATTCGTGTACTTATCGTACGTTATTGCTAATTGTAATAAATTATTTTAATAATTTTATATACAGTGTGAATTTGAAAGGATGTACTTTGGGCTAATTTGAGGTTCTGCTGATTAAATCGAACAACTTTTCCCATCGAACGATGTGGTGCAAATGAAAAAAAAATTGGCTTCCTCATACAAATTGATCTTTTTACATTACTAGTTTGTATGGAGAAGGCAATATTTTTTTTCATTTGCGGCACACGGTTCCATGGGAAAAGTTGTTCGTATTGATCAGTAGAACCTCATATTAGTCCAAAGTACATCCTTTCAAAGTCACCATGTATATGGTGGCCGAGTTGGTTAGATCTTAGATTTAAAAACATTTAGGTCCCTGGTTCAAAACCCGATGTGTCCCAATAAGTTGGTAATAAAAAATAAAAAAAATTGTTCACGTTAAGCTGTTAGTCCTAGTTTCACTATACCACCAACTTGTGAAATTCTTTATAAGATTAGATAGACTCATGTTATTGAGTCTATCCAAACATCGCGACGAGCTAGCCACTATTTCGGTGTAGTCTCATACCATTCGGCTACGACGAGGTGGGATTAAAAACCCCTCGGGTACCCACCCTGAGACCGTCTATTATATATTTTTATTTTAACTTATACAAGCAAAATTTTCAACATAAAAAACGCAAGATATTTGGTTAGCAAAATATAAATTCATTATTATTTTTTAAGACGCACAAGAAAAAACTAAAACTTTATACATGGTGAATTTGAAAGGTGTCGCAAATGAAAAAAAAAATTGGCTTCCCCATACAAATTGGTCATTTTAACATACTAGTTTAAATGGAGAAGGCATTTTTTTTCATATATTATTCGATTCGATTAGTAGACCTCATATTAGACCAAAGTACATCCTTTCAAACATCACTCATCATAATGTATGTACATAATATTACAACGCAGTAAGTAGGTAAAGAATTTATGCTTAAATGCTGAAAAAAATATTCTCGTCACGTAGTAGATTCAATCACGAAACCTATCTTCTTGCAATACCCTCGTTTCGGCTGAAAGGCCTGAATACTCGCGAGATACGAATATGTTCCAGTTTTAATTGCCTTTCAAACGAATTCCAAATTTAAATCTATACTTAATATTATAAAGCTGAAGAGTTTGTTTGTTTGTTTGTTTGTTTGTTTGTTTGTTTGTTTGAACGCGCTATTCCCCGAAACTACTGGTTCGAATTGAATAATTCTTTTTGTGTTGGATAGTCCAGTTATCGAGGAAGGCTATAGGCTATATAACATCACGCTACGACCAATAGGAGCAAAGATATAGTGGTAAATGTGTAAAAAACGGGAGAAATTATTTCATCTTTGAAGCCTTCCGTTGCGTGCGCCGTGAAAACGGTTCAAGATACACAAAAAATATGTATTAAAAAATAATCTAAATATATATAACTCAAAGGTGACTGACTGACATAGTGATCTATCAACGCACAGCCCAAACCACTAGACGGATCGGGCTGAAATTTGGCATGCAGGTAGATGTTATGACGTAGGCATCCGCTAAGAAAGGATTTTGATAAATTCTACCCCCAAGGGGATAAAATAGGGGATGAAAGTTTATATGATAAAATATAACTATTCCACGCGGACGAAGTTGCGAGCACAGCTAGTCTAAATATATATAACTCAAAGGTGACTGACTGACATAGTGATCTATCAACGCACAGCCCAAACCACTAGACGGATCGGGCTGAAATTTGGCATGCAGGTAGATGTTATGACGTAGGCATCCGCTAAGAAAGGATTTTGATAAATTCTACCCCCAAGGGGATAAAATAGGGGATGAAAGTTTATATGATAAAAAAATAACTATTCCACGCGGACGAAGTCGCGAGCACAGCTAGTTAGAAATAATTACACTGAGCATGTGATTGATAAATGTGTGAACGTGAATTAAATTAAAAGGCAAGGTTAATAAGAATGATTTTAAGGCGGAATAAGCTATTATATGTATATAAACATATCTTAATTGTGTAAATCTGTACGGACCTATATAGGTATTTTTTTTATCATATGATAAAAATATAGCCATTGAGGAGTAAATAGTAGGTATATATATATATATTGAAGCTCGGCATGTGACTTCATGTATCTACCTGATGGTTAGCAGACCTATAAAGTACATGAATGGGGTCGATTAATACATTGTCGTTTAACAGCATTGATGGCTCCGATAATGCCGGCTAAATAATAAAAACATTAGGATTTTTTTTATTAAAAAAAAATCCTAATGTTTTTAATAATGCAAATTCGGCTCTTTCGCCGCCCGTTTTGCAACCGCATTATTGGTTTGTATCTGTATAAGCGGTGATGAAAGCGGGTCGTCTAGCCAAGCTATACCTAGAGATAGACCCTTCCATCTCAAAAGTTACCTGATTTTTTTTTGGTATACAAAACACTTTAATTTATTATGTGTTAGTATATAATTTATGTTGGTAGGTACCTAAAATTTCGGGTATACGATTTCAAGCTGTGTATAGCACATGAGCTCTAGTCTTAGACGTTAAATACAGACATACGATTTCCAGACAGCCCTAACTCTCCCCTTTGCAATAGCCCTTCAGGGTAATCCTTAGGTGCCAGACTACTTAGAAACACAAGATTCATTGCACCCCTAGCAAAACACTACGAAACACAACCCTATGTTAACACTACATAGAACACTAAATCCTCTACAAATTGTATACATAAATATGACTTTGTATCTCTCCCGTCACAGAGGTAAATATTCAGTTCCAAATAATAAGTTTAGATTTTAAGATAATGCGATAAGGTTGAAATTGTTTGTGTGATGCTTAGATATCTATGAGAGAAGTAGTGATATTGAATTTGATCGGGTAATACATGTTCGCTCTTTCAGATGCATTTTATAGCCGTTGTATTGCAAATGCTGATTGAAAATTTCCATGTATACGGTCCTATGTTTGAGAATGGAGCTGTTAAAGGAAATGGCTTGGAATAAAACATGAAGCTTCTTAGAGGTAGAGTTTGGTTTGATTCCGGTAAAGGAAGTACTAAAATAACTTCTATATTATGTGTACTGAAATAAAACATTTTCATATACGTGGTGGCCGAGTTGGTTAGACCTTGGACTTAAAAACACTTAGGTTCCTGGTTCGAATCCCGGTGTGTACCAACGAGTTTTTAATTAAAAAAATTATGTACATTTGTTTAACAACCCAACTATTGTGCCTTGGAGAACACTTTAAGCTGACGGTCCCTGTTTCACTGTACCAACTTGTGAAACTGTTTATAGACGGGTTATTGAGTCTATTCAAAACATCGCGACGAGCTACTTGTTCGGTGTAGACTCATACCATCGGCTACGACGAGGTGGGATTAAAAACCTCTCCGCTGGGTACCCTGGGGCCGTCTAGGCGGTCTCGGGCGCCGTAAGGCACCCGTGATGATATGTATGAAATAAAACACTATACATTATTTATTTATTTATAATTCTTTATTGCACAAAATTGTGCATAGGCGAACTTATTGAAACGAGATGGCTTGAACTTAAACTACGAGGTGGAATTAAAACCTAACCGTTGGGTTCCTTAGGCAGTCTAGGTGGTCTAAGAGTACCTGTTCATTGTACATTATTTTTCTAAACCTAAAAAAAATGTGCAACTTCCATAATACATACAAATATGTATTTTTTTAGAACCCTAAAACTACCCAAATATACAAAGTGAAGGTATCTGTGTGTGACAAGGGACCTCTGAGGTTACAACCTCCAGCTGAGTGATGACAGGGTTACCGGAACTGGGGAGACCAGACCTTTTAAAGCATTTCAGGGTTAAGATTCTGAATTAGAAATGAGGTCAACGGGTTTTTTTATTGTTATTTCTTTTTGGGATCATTTATGGGTGTTTTGTTTAGATGTTTTGTTTTAATTTACTTTTACTGCTTATTATTATTATATTTAAATAATCAAAAAGACTAATAATTATTGCTAGGTACTACAAAAAATTTCAAACGGTTATCAGAAAAAAAAAAAAAAACTAAAATCCATAATCAAACGTAAACAATACACTGCTTATGTACGATGTGTATGGTTTAATGATCTTTTGTTGTATTATTTAGCATTCTTAGGAGTAATTTGAAGACAGGCAATATTCATACAAATCGCACTTAATTTTTTTTTACAGCATTTGTAACAAAAAATTAGAAACGGATAACTCTATACCTCGATGTCTTTTTTTTTTAGTATTTTTATTTTTTTAGGCTTTAAAAATACTAAAAAATAACGTCTAAAGTTTTATAGGTTGTAAGCCCAAAAAGTTAATCTCAAAAAGTTTAGACATCATTATATTATAATAATATGTCAAGCTTATTAGCTGTTAAGATTTGTAGAATTTACTTATACATTATTATTATAAATCTACCATGAATAAAATGGTGGTGAGTTACTGAAACATTTCATGATGAATAAATTACCGAAACACCATTAATCACAAAAAAGTTCCCATAAGATTTTTCACATTTTTTCAACAGTATTATAAGAATATATACGTGGTGGCCTAGTTGGTTAGACCTTGGACTTAAAAACACTTAGGTCCCTGGTTCGAATCCCGGTGTGTACCAATGAGTTTTTAATTAAAAAAAATATGTACATTTGTTTGACAACACCACTATAGTGCCTCGGAGAGCACGTTAAGCTGTCGGTCCCGGTTTCACTATACTAACTTGTGAAACTGTTTATAGATGGGTTATTGAGTCTATTCAAAACATCGCGACGAGCTAGCCACTTGTTCGGTGTAGACTCATACCATCGGCTACGACGAGGTGGGATTAGAAAACCTCTCCGCTGGGTACCGCTGGGGCCGTTTAGGCGGTCTCGGGCGCCGTAAGGCACCCGTGATGATACATACATATTAAAAGAAATATATTCTAAGTACAAATACGTATATTTTTTCATAACAACAATTTTACGTATGTTTAGGAATAAGCCCCAAATCCGTCAACTGTCACCGCTTTAGGCACTACTAACACCCTTGTCAAAGCGCAGCTGGTGACTTAACCCACTTTATGAAACTACCTACTAGTGTATACCTAGCTAGCTTTATGTGTATATTTCTTAACAAACTATGAAAAAATAAACATGTTTGTAATAGGAGCTCAAGGAAAATCAATATTAGTCCATTTTTCCGTATAGTTTGCTGAAGTGTTTATAACATATTATGTATCAAGTGACTTAGTCATGTTTCGTTTTTAGTCTGTGGGTTCACCGGTTTTCAGGAGACTACTGTATCGATTTCTTGTCGAGATGGTAGTCTCCTTTCATGATGCGGTTACGAAATGGATGGTTTAATTGTCGATAAGGCAGCGAGTATATTAAATTATACTCGTAATGCAATTCATTTTTTCGCCGCCCATTTCGTAATCGCATCATTTAGCCGGCATAGTGGGAGCAATCAATATTGTTTAAGAAGAATTATTGATTGACCCCATTCATGGACTTAGTAGGTCTGCTCACCACCAGGTAGATACAAAGTCACATGCCGTGCTCCAATAAAAAAAAAACATCACGGGTGCCTTACGGCGCCGAGACCGCCTAGACGGCCTCAGGGTACCCAGCGGGGGGGGTGTTTAATAAAATATGTATTAATATCGTTTTCAGTAGATACACATAGCTTATTAAGTGTCAAGTCCACTGACCACTAACTCTTACAGAAGTATTGTTTACGAAAGTTAATTCTTCATTGCAGTTTTGACTAATAAAAAGCAAAGATATTCGTTTTTCTTTACTTCTATTAGTCAAAATTACAATAAATTATTACTGTTTTGTAAACAACAATAATTCATCCCTAAGAGTTGGTAGTACGAGAACAGGGTCTCATATTCGTGACATTGTAATATCCTAATTATTACTATTATCTAAGCTTTATAGTCGCCCATTAGGAATTAAAGTTCTTCTAAAGCCAGCCAATATGTTTAAACCTTGGCCTTTTTTAGGTCCTTATTGATAAATAGCCCTGGCATACGGTAAGCGCTCTTGTACATCTTATTGATAAATAGCTCTGGCATACGGTAAACGCTCTTGTACATCTTATTGATAAATAGCTCTGGCATACGGTAAACGCTCTTGTACATCTTATTGATAAATAGCTCTGGCATACGGTAAACGCTCTTGTACATCTTATTGATAAATAGCTCTGGCATACGGTAAACGCTCTTGTACATCTTATTGATAAATAGCTCTGGCATACGGTAAACGCTCTTGTACATCTTATTGATAAATAGCTCTGGCATACGGTAAGCGCTCTTGTACATCTTATTGATAAATAGCTCTGGCATACGGTAAACGCTCTTGTACATCTTATTGATAAATAGCTCTGGCATACGGTAAACGCTCTTGTACATCTTATTGATAAATAGCTCTGGCATACGGTAAACGCTCTTGTACATCTTATTGATAAATAGCTCTGGCATACGGTAAACGCTCATATACATCTGTCTCCAATCTATCTTGATTTGACATTTGATCCAAAGAGACTAACGTTACTTCAGTGTAAACGGATTTTAGATTATTCCTGTCGCTATCCACCCATTACTCAAAACATCGTTTTCAGATAGTAATACACCTGGTTCAGAAGTTATTAATACTGTAAGCGATGTACTCAGCCCCAATTATTTGTCAAAGGCAATAAATGTTTATACCTAAATTCTATGATCCAGATTTTTAAAAAAATCTTCATGCCCATCCAGAAGACAATTAATACAACCAGCGTCCAACCTTTATCATAGCAGATGCTGCAAAACTAAACCATACGTAATTTTCATTAATTTAAGCTCCTTGTCTTAATTTATAGTGAGCTAAAAGACGAAAAGTCTGCGTACTTTAAAAGTTAAGTGAAGTGGGGTGGTTAAATGAGCCAGATAAAATAGAATGGTGTGAAAAACCATCAGGTTTGGTGATGACAGTATTAATTTAGCAGCTAGTCATAAAAAAAATCATAGGTATCTGAATTCAATTACAAACCCAAAGGAGAACATAACCAGCAAACGACTCTCAACATAGCAGATGCTGTAAAACAAACTCAGTAAGAAACGATATCAGTAGCCCTAGAGACTACCTACACCTAATATGAGGCAAAAACTTTTTCTACGCATAAATCCAGAGTAGAAGTAGAACACAATCCAAAACAATTGGTCACCCGCGGGCAGCAGACCAGCGCCCGACCCTCGTCATACCAGATGCTGCTAAACAAACACTAAGAAACGATACCATTAATTTAATCTCCTTGTCAAAACTTATTATGTATGCATATATATGGAAAATTCAGGAGTGTAATGAAATGTAAATATTTCATAAAGTAAGAAAATTTTATAATAATAATATAAAAAATAAAGTAGCTATTTCCGTCTGTATGTTTGCGACATTTTCTTATAAACTATGAAACGTTTATGAATAGATATTTACATAGTTTATTCCGGAATGTTTATGTGTATAAAATAACAGTGATTCAGACCCGCGTAAAGCGGGTCCGATTAGCTAGTATACTAAATTCTGAAATTTTCAGTTTTTCTAGTTAATTGAAGATCTTTTTAATTACGAGAATGAATTGCATATACATTTTGACACTTAAAATAGTGTTCTGCATCTATATCCGTTTAAGCGTTTGTATATATCGAATGTTAGTTAATATTGGTTACATATTTAATTTATTATTAGTTTGACGAGCGATTTAACCGCATTTAACTTTGTTAGCAACACCTATCTATGGCCTATGAAGAAAATGTTATACTACTAGAAATTCCAGTAGATAAACAACCTACAAGTAAACTAGCTCACTTAGAAACCCCACTCCTGTTACATTATTCTCAACAAATTCTACAAACGAACAGAAAACTTGACTTCCCAAAGCCATATTGAATTTAACCCCACACTACCCCAAATTCAGAAGCATCAATTTCTTGGCTACCCCGAATGGTTTATCGACTCCTCGACCAACTGGAGGGTCGTTTGCAGACGGGCTCCGCTATATTTTACCTAAATGGGGTTACGTTTGACATTGCTAATGTTTGTGAACGCAATTCAAGTCTGGAGACGCTGGTCATCTGGTGATGAGAATTGTTGTGCTTATGGCTGGTACCCGATTGGTTTAGTGCTTATTGTCATAATACCCTTGACTTTATGGCTTTAAGCTGGTTCCTTGTTGGTAATTGTTATCTTAAAGGTTCAACCTTAATACTATTTATGGTCAATTCATATAATAATCTTATGAAGGAAAATTTACACACATTGCTCTGGTCACCAACTGAGATCTAGCTTGTACTATGTGTACTAGAAACAGCGATATAATACATATAATATTGTATAAAACCCATATTATATTATATTTTTTTGTTCGATACGGTTCGTTATTTCAAAACAAAAAAAAATGGTCCGTAACAAGCTATCTGTCATTTTGATATGGAATTGGCCTTTAGGTTTATTAAAAAATAAAACGACAGATTTGATCCCCAAAATAAGTTTTCAAAATTTATAACACTAGCAGTCCCACTACTATGCCACGGCCATGTTACTCGCCGTCAATTGAAGTTTCTATTGTTTTTTTTTAATAGGTTTAGTAGTTTTTTTTTCCAAAAAAACAAACAGTCAAATCTTTTCTCTTTATAATATTACTATAAATGCCTTGAAGAAACTTATCGAAAAATGTGTGACCTTGTTAGGTATATGTTACCTATGTCAATTCATTAGAATTAAAAGGCAATATTTTATATAAAAGCTGTTTAATATAAAGTGGAGTTTCCAAAGGCTACATACATTTATGTATATTTAAGTAGTTTGCATTCGTCTAGCGACATATACTAGTTCAAATTGACGATAAGGCAGCGAGGATATGAAAAAAAACTCGTAATGTAAAGTCGGTTACACTATACCAACTTGTGAAACTGTTTATTGATAGGTAATATTATAATATTAAGTCTATTCAAAACATCGCAACGAGCTAGCCACTTGTTCGGCGTAGACTCGTACCATCGACTACGACGAGGTGGGATTAAAACCCCTCCGCCGGGTACCCTGGGGCCGTCTAGGTGGTCACGGGCGCAGTAAGGCACCCGTGATGATATGTATGTAATGTAAAGACGTCTGTCGGCGAGCGACAGAGACGACTTTGCTGACCATTACATGTAGACTCAGAATACCTTCTTGGCTACATCGAGGTGGGAAAAAACCCCACCGCTAGGTACCCTGAGGCCGTCTAGACAGCCCCGGTCACCGCACCCGTGATGTTAGTTTTGTACATATATATATATGTACATAATATAGTTCACGCTTAATATTTGCTGTACTTGTAAGTTACATTACATAACAATTTTAAGTCGTATTGCACGTACATGTAACGTCTAAGTGTAATTTATATTGTGTCACCACCAGATGTCGTCACTGTGCCAGGTCAGAGGCGGTCCCACAAAGGATTGACATATTTCCAATGGACCTTTTAACTGTCGAGAACATTTACTTGGACATTAATATCGTTGAATTTTGTTTTATTCTTGATTTATATAGTTATCTGTATTATTTAATACTGTTATTGTGTATAAAAAATACCGCAGTTTTTTATACTTTTGGCGTTGGTTCTAGAGGTCCAGAGGCTCTACCACGTATACGTATACAAATACGTAACGTTGCTACAATGCGCAAACCCATGGTAGAGCCTCTGGGTTTGTTTCCTAATCATGGTATTTTTTTTTCTGTATTCTTTGCTTTGGGAGTTTTTAACATATAATATGACTTGTATTATTATTTCAGGTAAGCGTTTAACTGCATATCGAAGGTAAAATTTGACATAATTCCCCTTACAAAATGTGTAAAATTTTAACTTTGTTAAGCAGTTGATATTAGAATCAGGAGCCTAAAGTACGACTCACAATCCTATGAACATTGCATTTTAATCTACAGTGTTTTCTTCACGGAATAAATAAAACAAGTGGAAATGCTATACAACACCAAATGTATCAGGACCGATGTCGCCAAAGGTTTTATCTATTCCGTGGTTTTCTTTATAGTTATAATCTATAGCTTATTTTTTTAAAGTTTGTATACATAATAGTTTAGGTAAACTATTAGCCAATGGTATGAGTCTACACCGAACAAGTGACTAGCTCGTCGCGATGTTTTGAATAGACTCATTAACCCATCATAAACAGTATCACAAGTTGGTATAGTGAAACCGGGAACTCATTGGTACACACCGTGATTCGGACCAGGGACCTAAGTGTTTTTAAGTCCAAGGTCTAACCAACTCGGCCACCACGTACGAGTATATAATAAATAATATTTTTCGCTATTCCTTGTAGTTTAAGATTTGGCCTTGAAGGCACACTTGAAAAATTCACCCTCCCTTTCATTAAACCTGGTAATAAATGTGTTTTGACACTTTTGTTTCATATCAAAGTGACAGGGAGAAAACAGAGGTTTAGTTAACCTTAGTTTATCAATACGTTTCTGTATAGCGTCGAATATCTTTACTGTTCTTTATAGGTAGGTGACTTAATAATATAAATACCAGAATAGTGTTTAAGTTATTTGATCACTTTATGGATTTTTCGGAGCTACCGATTTTTTTCGAAGTGCATTTCGAAAAAAATCGGTTGCTCTTAATTTTTTTTTTTTGACGCACGAATATAGGAATCGTATTTCGCATATGGCGTAGTTGTTATAGCCGAAAATAGTTGAAACTCGGTTGATCGACATTTTTCCTGAGGTTGTGTTTCGACTTTGGGTATGAAGTTGAAAAATAAAGTCCGCAGTACCTAATCCAACTATTCTTTTTACTGGAGCATGTCACTTTGTATCTACCTGATAGTAAGCAGACCAACAAAATTCATGAATGGGGTTGATCAATATATTGTTGATTAACAACAGCATTGATCGATCTATAAGTTGGCGCAAATGATGCGGTTATCAAATGGGTTGTGACAAAGACGAATTTGCATTACGAATCTACTTAAATTGCCTCGCACTGCTTTATCATCAAATTAACTGCCCTTTTCGTTACCTCACCCTGAAAGAAAACTACCTCATTGACAAAACATCTTCTATTAAGAACTATATTTTTAACAACAACAAAACATCGAATCTTTACCATTTTATTTTATTTAAGTCAAAGTCTAAACTTTCCGTTTTAACTGTATCCTTTCATTTATTAAGTATTTTATATTCTTTTCTGTTAATAAATAACGAAACGTGAGACGATCACGTGAGAAAATATCGTTCTTATTTAATAATTTAAGTACTGACCTACTTTCGCTTAACACCAGGAAATTGCATTTCGATAATAAAAATCATTATAATAAGCAGTATTGGCAGAAAGCATAATTAATTGCGATCTTAAGAGTCTGATCATAACTTGAGATTATTAAAGATAACGCGCCAATCTCATGCGCAGGCAGTTCAAAGATTTCTCTTTAATCTCTCGATTTTTTGCAGTTTTATAATACATACCTGCTTAATATTTAATTTATATATAATATTAGGTAGCATTTTACTTTTAAATTACAGTAGGACTCCTCGGTGTCCGAGTCATATATCATATTAAAAAAAAGCTGTTGTACGAGAAAAGCTCTTAAATTACTTTTTTTAATATGTAGGACAATTTACACATATTTCGCCCTGGTCACAAACTAAGCTCTAGGCTTGTACTATGTGTACTAGAAGCAACGATATAATACATATATAATATATTTTATAAACACCATGACAAACTGTACAGAAAAAACGTATAAATAAATATTTTTTTGCCGCGACCTCCGGATACAACGCCAAAGGCGCAACCACTAGGCTACGGAGGTTGTCAAAGATAAACGAATATAAACCGAATTATAATTGCAGATAAACTAATATAAACTGAATTATCTTTGTAGGAGGAAGGTCTCTATAACTACATATTTAGACCGACGGATCGGTTTCGTTACCATCGTTACTACAGGTGAAAAAACGGTCAAGTGACCTAGTCATGTTTCAGTTTTAGTTTGTGGGTTCACTGGTTTTCAGGGAACTTTTGCATCGTTTTTTTTTGTCGAGGTGGTAGTCTCCTTTCACGGTGCTGCTACGAAACGGGCAGTTGAATTGACGATAAAGCAGCGAGGATATTAAAATCGACTCGTAATGCAAAGTCGTCCTTGTCACCGCCCATTTCGTAATCGCATCATTTATCCGGCATAGTATATATCCGGAGCGATCAATTTTGTTAAATAAAATATATTGATCGACCCCATTTATAGACTTTGTAGGACTGCTCACCAACAGGTAGATACAAAATCACATGCCGTGCTATTATAAATATATATATTACTAGCTTACCCGCGCAACTTCGTCTGCGTAACTTTAACCGTTTACGCAGCGCACGCAACGGAAGCTCTCAAAAGGAACATTTTTCATTGATGTTCTGCTCCTACTGGTCGTAGCGTGATGTGATATAGCCTTCCTCGATAAATGGGTTATCCAACCCTAAAAGAATTTTCAAAATCGGTTTAGTAGATCCAGAGATTACCCCCGACAACCTCTTTATGATATTACCATAGATAGTGGTTGTTCAGGATTCTGAATTGTTAATTTCAATAAATTAATAGAATTAAAATTACATAAGTAACTAAAAATACATAACTAAATTCATAAATGCTTTTGACATTTGTAGAAATTGAATGTCCACTCTTTTTCTTTCGTTCCGTCAAGATACAGTCCACATCAGCTCGTGTAATTAAATTCTTTAAAAATAGAAAATACAAAAAGTTATCTCCAAAAAGTGGTTTCATTTCAACACAACTTTTGGAAACGAGACTGAAATTCATGTGGCAATATATTTTTCTGATCTTTAGTTTCACAAACCCTATCCAAAGAGTAGTAGTAGTATCATTTTTTAATAAATAATTATTTAGATTACAAAAACAATTTTCATATTAACAAGTAAAACCGAAATTAAATTTATTTACGTCGCTCGTAAACGTTTTAAAATTCACTGGTGTCAACCACAATGGTTATGTAAATCTTGCAACAACCTGTCATTTTAACCCTTCAGTGGCATTATCAAAGTTCATTATTAAATTACCTTACACAATACAGGCCGCTGACATTTTGTGCGAAAGAATCTAGAGCGACTTATACAGAAAATGGTTTTGGCTAGAGCGTGCTCCGGATACGACGCGCGTGGTTATACTACGACGGATAAATCAGGGATTTTACTGAGCTTAATAATTTAAAATTTGAACTGTGTTAATCATAAACACTTATTAAGTTCTTGAAGAACACTTTAGGTAAATTGTGTTTTGTCTCTTTTATGTGTATTTCTTTTTGTTACTAAATAAATAGGCAAAGAATCAAACACACTTCAACTAAAGTGTTCTTCAAGGACTCAATAAGTTTTTATGAATAAGGTCGTAAATGTATACTTATTCTGCGCGTCTAACTAATTTATATGTCTTAATATTTTATTTAATTAAAAGAAAAGTTGACACACATATTAATTAAAAACTTTATTATACTTACAAGTAAAAGTACAGATTTAATAAATAAAAAATAAAAAAATACGATTTTTTATTATTATTTAAGCATGGAATTAGATTTTGTATTTAACGGATGGTAAGCATCTATTACCTACAAATTCTATGATCATCGATCAATATAGATATTCGAGTCTATTAAACTTTTACTTAAAATATTGCCGATTCACTCGCACGAGATTGGCGAGCACGAGTCGGCAGTATATTTGTGTATGAGTAACAGAGATAACTAGTGTGGGATTATTGTTTAAATTATTTATCTTTAGTGACCGCACTTTAGTAGACTGGCATAAAGTGGGGGCAAAAACAAGTCACACGCGATTTTCATGCGCTCAGTCTGTCTATAAGTTAAGGTACGATTTACCTGTAGGCTATAGGTCTATAGGCCGGTGATATCATTTTTTTGACGCTAAATTTATGTTATTGCGTAATATAGCAAAGTCGTCAGATATTGTTGCAAATATAGCTTATTTTTTAGCTCTAACAGAGTTGGTTCCACGGTGAAACTATTTATTCATATGTAGAACACCTTTAAAGAGAGTTTTGATTACACCCAATGTGTTGTTAGATATTATTGACTTTATTTTCCAAATGGTGATCCGATTTTTAATTTTTAAAAAGGTTTTCTTATAAATACATTTTTATTTATTAATTTATAATATTTTTAACTTATGGCTAAGAATTTTATGAATAATTTGATGAACCCATCTTTTCTTCTTAATAATCAAAACTGTTAACATTTCTTTTTTTTTACTGTAAGTATGCGAAATTATTTATTTATGTATATATATCTACTTATTTATGTATGTCTATATATTATTATTTATGTAAGTTTATGTATACATGTTATAAGTTATAATACCAGTATGTATTGTTATATTACCTAATAATTTATCTATATACCTTGTATTTTATATTATATATTGCATTAATTAGCACTCTGCCTGTTTTTGGTCAATCTCCCAAAGGTTAGCTGGTAGATAATGCCTAAGGCATTGAGCTCGCCTATGTACAATAGTGTTAAGCTTTAGTGCAATAAAGAATTTTTCACCCATTCATTCATTAAATAATAAAAATATAGTGAGGACAAGCCTAATAATAATTTGACACTTTATAAAATAGTATCAGTAATCAATAGCCCTTGTTACGCCGCAGAACGTTAAGCTAAACTTTAACCTAAAATACGTAGCTGTCGGTCGATTTTAATGTCAGCAGTTTAGCTTAGCATCGTGCGCGTAATCACTCCGCTAAAATATGATAATAATAATAAAAAACAAACCACCATATAAATAATAATTAAAAAAAAAAAGATTTTATTTTCTCTCAGCAAAATATGCTAAATGGTATGTCCATTTTTTATTTTTACTAAAATATTTAATTTAATAATATTTGGATAAAACTGTAATGTAATAATAACTTTATGGCATTAAAAAACTTGAGTAGTGCTATTTTTTACCTAAAATGTATAAATAATAATAATAATATGTAGGACAAATTAGACATATTGCTCTGGTCACAAACTAAGCTCTTGGCTTGTACTATGTGTACCAGAAGCAACGATATAATACATATTATATTTTATAAACACCCAGACTATGACAAACTGTACAGAAAAAACGTACTAATATTTTTTGCCATGGGTGGGAATCGAACCAAAGACCTCCGGTAAGTAATCAATTTAACTAAAATCTAATAAATAATCAATTAAACTACAATCATGTTTCGGTTTTAGTGTGGGTTCACCGGTTTCCCGGAGACTACTGCATCGATATTTCGTCGAGGTGGTAGTCTCCTTTCATGAAACGGCCTATTGAATTAAAAGTTCCGACAGCCGTTCTCGGAAAGCCAAGATCCTGCAATAGAAGATGCAAAGAGTTTGCTAGAATTCCTGTTGCACCGACTTCCATTGCATAAAAATGAGTTTTAAAACATCTTCTAGTAATTTTATTCGTGAGATCAAAGTATTTGTTTGGCTTGATGGTGTGGTCCTTAAGAATGTTTGTTTTCCACGGAACGATGAGTTCTACAAGAATTACTTAGTAGATAAAATAAGTAATAAGATGTAATATTAAAAATTAAATTAAATTTTCTATACCAATTATTATTATAATATAATCAAATAATGTAAAAATAATATAATCAAAAACAAAGAGAAGTGGCTGTAAAAAGGGTTTGTCTTTCCATTTTATTCCACATTCATGGGACATGGAAAAGGCAGAGGTATTTTAGATAGACCTGGTTTAGCGAAATAATTTGCAAAAACTATTCCAAATCGAGATATAATGTATGTGTAAAACTATTTTAAGTATTCTATTGTAACCTATCTTAGTGCCGCTCGTGTTGTCCATTAAAACTAAAACATTTTCTCTAAAATATATAGATATATATTATTTTAGCGCGCATTTAAATAGTCAAATAATGGGGTTAACCAGCATTGTTTGCTCCTACTATTCCGGATAAATAATGCGGTTACGAAATGGGCGGCATCAAAAACAAATTTGCATTACGAGTTTATTTTAATATTCCTTGTTGATTTGACGACACATCAACTGCCTTTTTTAACTAACACGACTTAAAAACACTTACCCCCGTATTCTATGACGTATCCTTAACTCCACTTTACACTCAAGGAACGTCTGTCTCTTTCCACCAAATGTCAACTATAAAAAGCAAGTTGAGACAGACGCTCCTTGAGTGAAGAGTGGTGTTAAGGTAACGTCTTAGAATACGGGGGTTAGGTCCCTGGTTCAAACCCCGGTGTGTATCAGTGAGTTTTTAATCTAAAAATATATGTAAATTTGTTTAAGAACATAGTGCCTCGGTCCCAGTTTCACTATACCAACTTGTGAAACTTTTTATAGATGAGTTATTGTGTCTATCCAAACTTCGCGACATGCTAGCCACTCGTTCGATGTCAACTCTTCCCATTTTTTTCAATTCATTTCATTTCCAGTAGTTCCTCAGATTAGCAGGTTTGACCAAACTAACTAACTCTTTAGGTTTATAATATAAGTAGATTTATCGCAAACATGCAGACCCATCTCATTTTCTCCACAAGAAACTTAAAGATGTAAATAAATTAAACACATCATACATCGCGAAAGAAGTAAAATAAAATTAAGAGAGTGTTTTGACCCACATAGCCTGCTAAAGGTTAATGTTGCAGTATTTACTTTATGAAGACAATGTCACTTAACGGGTGCTTAAGTATCTCGCGGAACAACTGGAATCTGCAGATATTTCGGACATTTTTTTACCACAACCTTTTAATATCTTAATTTACTTGAAAGAATTTAAACTTTGGGTAATAGTAATTTTGTTTATTTTTTATTTATGTAGGTACCTACATACATAAAAAAAATATATACCTAACAATTTTATTATATTTTTTTCAATATATAAATGCCATCACGGGTGCTTTTTTGGCTCCCAAAAACCGTTTAAACGACCTCAGGGTACCCAGTGAAGGGATTAAGCGGTCCTCGTTTCTTTTTTATCTTATCTTAGAGTATCTAAGATAAGATAAAAATATATATAAGTTATAATTTCATATTTTTTATTTGTGTAGTGTACGAGAATAACTTGATAACAAGCAATGACAAATTTCGTGAGGGATGACTGTAACCAGAGGCTCTACCATGGGTTTGCGCATTGTAGAAACGTAACGTATTCATTTACGTATACGTGAGCCTCTGGTTGGCTTAGTAGTTGAGTAGGTACCTTGCCGCGAAAGCGAGGTTCGTGGGTTCAATTCCAGCCCACCAGGATCTTTTTCATTGTATTTTATTTTTAAATAATTCAATATAACAATATATTTTATAGAAACTGGTAATTAAAGGTAAATTATTTTATAGGTAAGTTTTCGAATTTTGGATATAATTTTATATGTGACTAATTGAATATCCAAAATCTATGAAACTGCATACCCTACCAAGTTTGGTCCTTATGAATAAATAATATTGCCCAGCATAGAAGTAACATTTTGCTATCTTGGAAAAAACATATAGAATTTGAATTCAAACTTCGAATTCAAGAAAACCAGAGTCCCATAGGAGTTCAAGTACAAATGCAATACAACAATGTAAATTCTACAAACCTCCTCGGTTTACACAAAATTGGACCACAAACCTATAGAATAAAGGTTGAAAATTGTGTAGCAAATAGCAATAACCACAATTGCATGCAGATGCATTGGAACATGTTTTTATTCCACCTCTATACACTGGTATCGCTTGAACCATTTTCGATGTTTTTATCTTTTCAGGTATTGTCGATGCTTTAAATAAAATATTTAGGTAGGCACTTTGTTTTATTTTTTTAAAATAACTATGTTTTATCATCAATAATATACAAAGATAATTTAATCTGTTTGTATAAAGTCCATTTAGGCTGTATAATATTGTTAATATCTTAAAATATCAGAAAGAAAGATATTCTTATGCATAATCTTCCACTCTCTCAAAGGTTAGCTGGTAGAAAATGCCTAAGGCATTAAGTTCGCCTATGTACAATTTTATTTTGTAATTTTGTGCAATAAAGTATTTTAAATAAAATAAATAAATCCCTTAAGAGTTCTTTAGTCGTCTTGACGCCCATACAAATTTACTTACAATATTACAACTTGGCTGTTAGTCGAAGTTTAATTATTATGTTGGTAATTGTACGTAAAAATCTTACTGTTGTAATATTAAAAAAAAAAAATAAGAAAAGAAAAAAACCCAACATAGAATGAATTAATACAATGACCGACAAATATACGAGTAATTGTTATAATTCTACGACAAACAGAAGACGCAGACTTCTCGATTGCGAATGCAGTGTCCTTAAAATCCCTAGGTACCCGATAAAATATAAACTATTCAAAATAAATTAAATTTAATAATTATTAGATGATAATAATAATTTAATGATTCCCTGTATAAGTTTTATAAATAGGTAAAGGCAAAAATGAAAACAAAAGTATTTATTTATAAGGAATTTGTAATTCATTTACAATAATAACCTTGTTGACTCCGTTAGCTTTTGTACAGAAATATTATTCTATTCAAAACGCAAATTATTCTTGATGTTTCAGCCGATTTATTTACGCTGATTCTGTTTTTACTTCTCAAATAAGCCGGTATCAAAAGGTATTATTTGTGTTCCATTTAATATTCTAAGACAGCTTAAAGCTGACACTCTTCGGTCTGAGGTAAATAATATACCAAGTGTGAAAATTGTGAACAGAACTCGAATATTTTGTCAATATAATAATTTAGAAATATCTCATTTGACATTCTTCGTAGAACACTTTAAGCCGTTCGCTTTCCGAAGCGATACAAATCGGAAACATCGGTGCTTAAATGTTTCATCGCAAATTATGAGATTTGCAATATAACGGCGACCACATGTGAACGTTTCCGCAAGCACTAGCTTTATTTATTTATTTATTAATATAGGCTTATTTATCTACATCATATTTACATATTAACTTTAATTAAGATATTTGATTGTTTATATAAATATAGTATTTACAGAAAAGCACTAACATTATAAAAATCATTAAATCTTTATTTTGTACGTAAAAAAAAGCGGCCCCAGCCTAGCGGGTAAGTCACTGCGCAACTGATAACAAGGTTAAGCAGATGACAACAATGCCGGTCCGGGGATGGGTGACCGCTTTATACAACGAGGCTATTTTATCATAAACACCGTAACAAGCTCGCCACTTGTTAGGTGTTGCCCCTGAACTTCACTGGGTACCCTGTGGAGGCCGTTTAAACGGTGTTAGGAAGCCAAATTGGCACCCGTGATGGTATGATGATAATAATACCTAATTAATCATATAATTTATTTATATACTTATTATTATTGTACATAATATGTTTATATTATTATTATTTAAGATCTATCTTAAATACATATTATTATGATTATATTTGCTTTTAAACGTCATATAAGTTTAAATAGATTAAATTTTACAGCACAATGGTGATTTATTATTATTTTATATACACTAATAATTAGTTAATTCAACAATATTATTTTATTATTATTAATACATATGGTTTCAAACGATACTAGATTGTTACATCAAAGTTCAGCTTTTGGTGCTACTTTATGATACAGATTTGCCTCTAAAAACCAAATCAACAAATTAAATTGAAGTTTAGTACATTACTGCCGCGGTCTATAATGACTACTTTGCTGGTCGCGCTGATGATGCCCGACAGCGCAGCTCCAGACAGCAAGGCCAGCAATGATGGCCAAGCTGGAAGGCCTAGAGCGTAGCTAGGCTAGCTCGAGGCAATTATAGCGTCATTAGCGAAGCAGTCATAGTGGGCCAAGGCTTGTATAGTGCTTTACTCAAAAATGCAAGTACCTAATCAAAATAAAATCAGTAAGTAATTTAAATAATGTACTATTAAAACGTTGAAACGTCAAAATAGCGACCGGCAATGTTTTTCCGGGCTGTTAGAGCGACCAGCAAAACTTTGCTGGCCGCTCCTTGAAACAGAACGGCAAGGTCGACTTTGCTCAAGGTTGTCAAAATAATGACCACATTACATGCATTTTTGAGTGAAACAATTTATTTAACTAGAAAAAATTTAAAAAATGAGAAGATACAGACAAAAAAAAAGAAATCTTCCATCCCTGCTGTGTTACCAATAGTACCGAGTATGCTCGCTGCGTTACCTTTGTATCTCTAAGCTAATCTTCCGTAGAAAATTAATTAATTCAACAATTATATTAACATTGCCCACTATATTATATACTCCTTTACTTAAACATTATACATTATTATTTTACATAACTATAAAATTAATTAAATTTATACATATAATTCACATATACGAGTATATATAGCTTTATGACTACTATACGAGCAGTATCCGCCCTGGACGTGCACTAACCCGGGTTAGTCACACTGCCGGTACTTATAGACAGATGCAGAGTTTTATTTTCAAAAAAACTTTTATGACTTATGAACAGATAACTAGATGCGAGAGCAAAGCGCTTCCCCGCTAGCTATCTGCATCGAATTTCAGGTGTATAAAATTTAAATTTGTGCGGCGTAATAAAAGTGTTGTGAGCGAAGAATCTATGCGCGACGCGACGTTAGGGAAGGCAATAAACTTTTTCGACATCTCCAACCGCAATATCACTCACGCGTCCTTGCAAGACGTTCTGCACTAAATTGAATATTGTCAGGCGTTCATACGTCGGAATGACGTCAGGAACAAGTCGTACGTTACGCGGACTCGGAAGGTTAATAACTGGAATTTGCCCCACTCCTCAACATCGACGGAAATAAATTACGCCCCAACGTCGCTCGTGTAGCAACATTTTTCCATTTCCCAAACGAGCGAGCATTATTCGCCATCATTCTTCGCGGCGGGTGAGCTTCGTTAGGACTGGAACCGTATCGTCTTCCAATACTGATAATTGCTTTTTAATCGCATCGAAAACGAGAGTCGTTTAGAATATTTTATTAGCGTTTCATTAAAACCGGGATATGGAACTATTAACATGTAATGTTTGCTTTTGTGAGTATGATTTTGGTTCCGGGAGCGAGTTAGCGCGGAATAGTCGGAGTCGTGTTGCGAAATTTGATTACGGCGGGAGTGGATTCGTTGATTTTGCAAGGCGTCATTCGATTACTTTGAAGTTCGGGAATGGAATGAGCGCGGCGTTGGGCGGTAGCTTATTCCAGGCTGAACAATGCGAAGTTTCCGGCGCGGTAATAAGCGGTAAGCGTTAAGAGTTAGACTTTGCCGCACTATTTTCCACTATCGCCGGTAACGTTTCGAGAACTGCTTATTATCGCCGGCTCTGCAGAACGCTTTGGAAAGCACCCGACAATGTCCGTACTAACGGGATTCGAAATAAACTTTGCTTTCAGGCAACTCGTTGTATGAGGTAATTAAAGAAACATTGGTACGGAAAATTGCATTAACTGAAATAGTTTGTTTATTTCTATTTTAAAAAGTATTTTAAGTAAAAAATATTATATGTACCTATACTAGGTGTAACAGAACCCCTATATATAGCGCTTTATTCACAGGGTGTTCTAAAATCTAAACAATATTCGCTATTGGACAAACTATGCCAAAGCGATTTGAAAATCAGATTTGGCATATAATTTAGTCATGTGTATACAGGAGATTTTTACGCTGTGACACAGTTGGTTAAATAGTGAAAGTGGTTTATATTCATGATCGGAACACTCTGTGAAGCGTTTGGTATTTTAATGCGTGGAAATGCTTAAAGAGCAGTGTCGTCATACTATAGGTATTTTGAGTGTTCTCAGACGTAGCTAATAATCATAATTATAATAATAATAATGTAGGATAATTTACACATATTGCTCTGGTCACAAAATAAGCTCTAGGCTTGTACTATGTGTACTATAAATACTATATAATACATATTATATTTTATAAACACCCAGACCATGACAAACTGGACCAGAAAAATGTACTAATTTTTTTTTGCCATGGGCGGGAATCGAACCCACGACCTCCGGATACAACGCCAAAGGCACAATACACAGTCTACGGACGCGGTTATTATAATGTCCACAGAATAAAATATGAAAGGTAATCAGAAGTTAACTTTCTTTTTTATAAGTCGGGTAAAAATAATCCTCCTTATCTAAATATATATTTTATCTCTTGTATTCTTTTGACATAAAAGTCATGAGAGTGATAGTGACAAAACAATAATTATCTTAACCATTACTTAGACATTTTTATAAGTAAATTTGTGAATATCTGATAAAACTTTCTGCATTCCTATTTGTATTTTTTTATTCTGATACATGTTAGTAGTCGCAGCAGAAGCTCTTGCCCGCGACTTTACCACCTGAGATTTTTAATTTGATCTATAGCAGGTAATTGTACACTTCCAAGGGAACTTTATATCGGATAAAAAGACTTAAAGCAACAACGATATTAAAGTAGTGCCTTTGTCCCCGATCATTTAGGAACCGCATCAATTGCCCGGCATAGTGGAGATTAATGCTGTGCTTATCAGATAGTACCGGCCGGTAACATTACTTTTTTATATTTTTTTACATACATTTTTTAAAAACATCTAATTCGAAAATGTCAACAGTCATTTTTTTCATTCGTTTGTTTTATTTTTCATTCATACATCTCTATCTGACTGCTTCGAAGTAGATTTTCCGTTTTCGTAAAGTTCATAAATTCCATTTGAAAAACATTATATTGCAGTTTTATGAGACTTTTGTGTTTTCTTGTTTATTGATAAGTTACGAACATCTAAGTATGCCTGATTTAACGCTATCAGAAATCATCAGGGCAGATGAAATGAGAAGTAATGGTCAATCCTACAGATCGATTGAAACAAGACTTCGTCGATCGTTATCAACGATTCATCGTAGCATCAAACGGTACAGATTAACGAATTCTCTAGTGAGGAAAAGAGGACAAGGCAGGAAAAGGTGTACATCAAGGAGAGATGACCGTTTTATACAACTTCAAGTTCGTCGGAACCAGAGACTTACGGCGGTGCAGGCCCGAAATGCATTGGAGAAGGTGCGAGGAGTAAGAGTGAGTAAGCGGACAGTTCGCAGAAGATTCGAGGAAGTTGGTATAGGTTCATTTATATCCGCCAAAGCACCAAAACTTGAGAGACACCACCGCACAAACCGACTATACTTTGCTCGTGAACATCATCATTGGGACTTTGACGAGTGGGGACAGGTTCTCTTTACTGATGAATGTAGAATTCTGTTAAATCAGATTGATGGAAAGCAGCGAGTATGGAGACGCAAAGGAGAGCGTTATTTACAGTCTAATTTTGAAAATACAGTGGCATATGGCGGCGGCTCAATTATGGTCTGGGAAGGGATATGTTTAGGAGCTCGCACGGAGTTAGTGGTAGTGGACGGCGGGAATCTGAATGTTGATCGGTATATCAGGGAGATTTTAGAGGAACATGTTGTGCACTTTATTTCAATGCAGAATAATGCTCGGGCTCACAGTGCTCGCTCAGTACAGACATACCTAAACCATGTTGGTGTTACGGTGATGGAGTGGTCAGTACAGGCGAGCAATCTGGGCGAGCTGAAAAACACATTAGTTGAAGAATGGCAGAGGTTGCCCTAAAAAATCGGATGCCCATACGGATAGAAACTTTATTCAGGGCCAGGGGGCCCGGAAACACTCGTTATTAAACATTCATTTAATTCATTTTAAAGCGTCATAAAATCTATGGTGTTGCAAATTAATATTAAAACATATTAATTTAATTGTTGTTTCATGTTTAATTATTATTTGTTTAAAAATAAAGTAATAATATATATACATACATAGTAATAAATATTTTATACACTCCCTTTTTTTTGTGTTCCGCTAATTCTGCCGGTGTGTGTACATTTTTTTTTGTTTGGTTCTCTCAAATATAGAGAAGGCAAAGGTCTCTATGAACCCAGATAGATATACAAAGCCACAGGCCGTGCTCCATTAAAAAAAAAAACTACAGATGTTACCTTGTCTATGTGAAAAAAAAAATGCAAATTGGTTCAGCCGTTTTGGAGTTATATTTTTAATTATTATAAAGTCCTGTTTTTCAAAAAGGAAATGAAATTTTGTTTATCTAAATGAAGTAGTTGGTTATTTCACAGTTTATTAATTTTAATAATTATGTTATGAAAATTAAATACCTTACGACAAATGTTGGAGAGAAGTGATTATGATTGCGTTGAGTTGTTTCTTTGTTCAGTTGTTTTTCAGTTTTGAGTTTTATTCAGTTTTATCAAGTAAGTAAAAAACGTCTATAATAGTGCAATTTTTAATCCCTGAAGAGTTCAGTGTTATTTTACACAAAAATCTTTTACTGTGCATAGTTTTCAGTTTCTAGAATTTAAAAAATAAAAGGATTAATTTTTAAAAAGATAATTTTAACAAGATGCCGGCATGTTTTCAGACCCGAATTAGTGCTAAGTACTAATTTTGATTTAAAAAAAATTGGGTCATTATATCTTTTCAGTAAAAGATGTGTATTATTATTTGGTTTATTAGTGTTTTGACGTAGTCGTCTAAGATTTATATAAACTTTAAAAAATATTTAATAAGCGCTGTCTTTGGATTTTTTCGATCTTGTTTTTTCGCGAAGTAATATTAATTACCTACTTTTTCAGTCCCACACAAATACCAATAAAATTGTCTTCTATGATATATATTTTATGTTTATTTTTTACAGAAGTCTTGTTTAATATATTAACGTACTTACTTTCAGTGCCACCAGATGTTTGCTTTGCAAACTTTAGATGGGACGATTGTGGTACGAAACCTACACCTGTAATGTACTACTACAAGCCAGGGTCCAGGTGTGAAATAGGCATCTGGAAAGGATGCCTCCCGAACCTCAATATGTTTCAAGATGAATACGAATGCCTCCAAACTTGTGTATTTAGTAAAAGAGCTATACCAGAAGACTACCATGAGAATTTAGTAAACTTTAAGTTGTTCGATTTTAAACCTATTAATGGTACTTCAGAATTAGATAACAATGAAATAGATGAAGAACAAACAACAGAACTTGCTAATTCGACTACTACTAATGAAGAGGGAACAGCAACGGAACCTGCGGGGAATGTAGAGACTCAAACAACTAAAGTAGATCAAGAAGGTGGAGGAAATGAAGATGCTGTTGAACAGCCTACAACGCAACCATCTGACAATAAAGAAGAAGACAAAGCACCTGAATAATAGAATAAAGAAATAGTAATTTAAAAACCATTTATTTATAAGTAAACGCAGCTTTATTTAAAAAAACAAAGTACCTTGTCGCATTCCACAGGGGAGAATTAGTAAAGGCAACTTTACCTAGGCGTGGGGAGTTCATACAATACCGGGGTAGGACGGGGAACAGGGGCAATGTTGCGGTCTCAGTGCCGAGCACCCGCGGTCGGAAGTCCCCCAGCTAATTGTTCATACCACCACGCTCCTAGCTGAACCAAAAAGCTACATAAAACTTTAATACTGATCTTATTAACTCTGTATATGGTTCAAATTTAGCATTACAAATTGCCATAGCTAGATTTGCGGTTCCCGAAGATGGATAATAATAGAAAATATCGCGGTTTCAGCATACCGCGACGCCGCCGTCGGTTACTCCTCGACTGGTGATTTAGGCTATTTTCAGAATGAAAGACAATGCCAATTGTTAGTCTACAGGTTTATTTTCTCTTGTTGTCTTCGGAGCAGGTGGTGAAGAGTTATCCGGGCTTTAAATAACATTACATAGCATTTACGAGCGGTTGGAAGCGTAGTTGCTTTATTGCAACACTATTGTGTCTGTCGATGGTTTCTAATTGTGAACTTGTGAAATAAATCACGCAATAATAATGGGTTTGTTTCATTTAGATTAATTTATTGGAGGAAGATTTTAATTAAAGGTTTATGATGTTATCTTTTGAGGAATAGTTTTGTAGCTCAATTTCCTTAGATATAATTTAACTTAGTTATCCGGAGCGAGTGAGGCGTGCTCGTAAATATCAGTTATCAGAGAAATATCTGGTCGGGAAGCAATTTCTCAACGCAACCATAGTGAAAATACGAGTGCCTCAATAATAAATTTGCAATAAATATTGGACATCGGACGCATTGTGCAGCGGATAGATTAATTTAGTCCATCGACGCTATCTAGTGCAGGCGTCGGGATATTTATCACTGTGTACGGGCGATGTACGCGAATGTTGAAAAATGTGAAGGAATGAGAAGTTGTTTTCAACGAAATTTTGTTCCTAGCGATACAACATATTATGTATATAAAAAAAAGGATATATTTTTTACAAGTACCTAAATGAAAGTAAACAGGATCCAAAATATGCAATAATAATTAAGTTCTAAATACATATTTAACTAATGCAATTCGTCTTTGTCGCCGCCCATTTCGTAATTGCACCATTTATCCGGAATAGTGGGAGCGAGCAATGTTGTTTAAGAACAATTATTAATCGACCCCATTCATGGAATTTGTAGATCTGCTCACCACCAGGCAGATACAGAATCACATGCCGACTACAAAAATAATAATGCACAAGCTTGATTTGTGACTAAAAATCTATGACTGGAGTTATTCATAATTTTTATTTGATATTTATTCCATTATTTTTATAAACAGATAAAACTACTGATTTTTTATAACAGATGATATTTTAAAATAGAAATATTTTATAATTTTAGAAAATTCGTCGTCATCATCGTCGTCGTCAATTGGTATTTCTAAAATTTCATTTTTATCGTGTAATTTTTTATCATCAATTATTTTATTATGTTCTGATTCATTCTTTTTGTCCAAATCAAATTACTCAAGTCAGAATATAAAAACAGGCCTGTATTCTAAAACGATATTTATATAAAATCCATCTAATAAAATAGAAAAAAAAAATTAAAAAAAATTACTGTGTATAATTCTATTAATTCCTCTGAAGCCGCGCAGGTGCCGAGAACTGCAGCCGCATTGCCTCTTTGAATTTCTAGCCCTATGCGTTGGAAAAAGTAGGCTCTAGTACGTTAGTCACCTGATTTATAATTTCTCTATTAATAATTTTCCCAACAGATTAGAAACTGCTAGAGCATCAGGTGACCAAGGGCCTAAAGTTTTCACTGCAAAGGCCAGAAATTCAAAGTGGAATTTAAAGTATTATAATTTAAATAAAATAAATATAAATTTCCTCTATAAAGAAACGAGTACGTTCTGAAGTCGTATGTTTTCGCTCGCATCTGTTGTTTTAGTAAAACTAAAATGTTCCCTTTGTTCGGCCATGTCTCAGCGTCTGAGAAGCTTTTAACTTTGTGTTTTGGAAAATTGCTAACATTTTACCAAACGCTCCGTTACCAATGTTACATTTAATTTTGAGGTCGTTTACATTGTCTTAAGTTATAAAAGATCTGTAAGTGAAGTGTTAAGAGCAATCCTATAAGAGTTTTATTTAATTAAAGTAATCCTATTATTTTTTAATTCTAAGTTATACATACATATCAGCACAGGTGCCTTACGGCGCCCGAGACCGCCTAGACGGCCCCAGGGTACCCAGCCGAGGGGTTTTAATCCCACCTCGTCGTAGCCGATGGTATGAGTCCACACCGAACTAGTGGCGTCGCGATGTTTTGGATAGACTCAATAATCCATTTATAAACAGTTTCACAAGTTGTTATAGTGAAACCGGGACCAACAGCTTAACGTGCTCTGCAAGGCACTATATTGGTGTTGTCAAACAAATGTACATATTTTTTTAAATTAAACACGCATTGGTACACATTGGGATTGGAACCAGGGACCTAAGTGTTTTTAAGTCCAAGGTCCAACCAACTCGGCCACGACGTATTTTTATTTTATCATTTATATTTTTACATAATAATGAACCTGCCTTTTACAAGGTTATGTACGTTTTTAGTAATAATAACTAATAAAGAGAAGTATTTACATTAGCTGCCTATTGCATTTGTGTTTCTTCAGTTATTTGATCTAGTAATTCATAAGTCCAACATTTATTTGCAGTTTATTTTGTTGCTACTATTTAAACCTATCTTATAATGTAGAGTTCTTAAAATAAAAACAACAGCTACGTAGCTCATAACTGTAAATTGCATTTTGTTCTTGGACCTTCATACTGCTTACAATCAGAAGAACGTGAGAAAATCTCGCTTAAAAGAAATGCAATTAAATAAATGGAATATATACATTAAAAGTACACAAAAGTATACAACAATTTTAGCTCAACTTTTAAATCATAGGCGATTATTAATTCGTCGAGATCACCTAAAGGTGATAACTCAACTGCTCTCGTTTGTTAACAATATGCCTTTACGCATAAGGAATAATTTGTAACATTCAATATGAGAATTTGACTTGACTACATGCACAGCCCATTTATCAGCATTACATGGCTACCAGGATTTATATAGGTCAGTCCTTTGACCTTATAAATGCTGCCTGATAGAGGCCGGTATGTAGAAATGCTCTTAGGTTGAATAAGCTTCTTGTCAGAGCCACTTATTTAGATTAGCCTGATGGTGCCTTTTTTATGAGAGCAAAACCTGGTGTTATTGAACCTACAAAGTGAATGAACGGTGAAGACCTAACAAAAAGACAACAGTACTGGTCCTTAGCGGTTATCAAACGGGTAACTAAAACAATATCAATTGAAAGAAAAATTTTCATTACTTCGCAAGTCTACCTATAATAATATTCGGAATGATTTATTATCAAATTGACTATCTGTTTCATAGCCGCACTCTGACAGGATGTCTTGAAAGGAAATCAAAAAGCAGAAGTCTCTTTAAAATCCATGAACCCACAGCTGATACCGAAAAATTACTAGGTCACTTAACGGTTTTTGAGGATATTAGAGAGTTGTCCTGGGGATGCATTTGTGAAATCATGTAAACTGATATTTACGATACTAACAGCTTCACATGCACCCAAGGTTTATTATATATTAGCCTATACAGTCCCACTGTTGGGCAAAGGTCTCCTTTCCCTCTTTCCATCTCTCTCTATTTTTTGCTATTTTGGACCAGTCCCCCATTTTTTTCGAGATTTTTTTAGAGTCTGATGGTATGGAAGTGCCTTCGATGCGCTTTCTAGCCTTCCAAATGCACAGGGTCAGTATATCGGCAGCAGTACCAGGCTGACCTCCTGCGAACGAGTGTGATATATTGACAATAACTCGGGACTTATAGTCGGGTTTACAAGACGAATGAAATTTATGATCATATTGACTTTGTTTGTGGTAGGTTAGGCTATGATTAATATTATAAAAGTTATATAAATTACGATTATAAAAACGTTTAAAAAAAAAATACATACAACATTGTATTCATCGATTGACCCAATCGTGTACTTTGTACCTTTAAAGTTGCTTATTTAAACTTTTTAAACGTTATTATTCTTTATATATATATCATTTTAATATTAATCATAGCAACCTTACCTTATTATCAGATAGAGAAAGTCGCATGCCGTGCTCAAGTAAAAAAAAATATTCCAAGGTCCGCCTTCTTTAGTTTATCAGTTCTAGGCATAGAGATATAATAAGAAGGTGCCCATGGCTCTTAAATCGCCTCTACAGTTTTGAAAACAGAAGATGGCCGCCGCCACACAAACAAAAAGAAAGTGAGAACACAAGCAATCCGTGAGCGTTGGTTGGTTGAAGTGAGAACAGAATATGGCGGCAACGAACTTGTTTGACATTTCGTTTTAAAGGAAATTTAAGGCAAATGACGGTTTCATATTTCATTATTAGTTTCATGGTTCTAGGCAAATAGTCTGTCTCTGATCTTAGCGTATTTACTCATTTCTTTTTTTTTAATTGGAGCACGGCATTGGACCTGAAAGAAATATATAGTTAGGTAGGTTATAACCATTTTATTTTAAAAAATCCTTTCGCAAACCTTAGCTAGTAGATAATATAGTGTTATGTATCATAATGTATCGAGGGAATGGTACGACGACAAGCCGCTATTCTTTGCTTAGCGACTATGTCCGTATGATTAATGGCAGGAAATAAAGGAGCAACTGCTCTTACAACGGTTTTGATATATTGAGTTTGAAGAAAAGTTGAGAATATGTACGGGTTGCTAAATCGGGTGGCGATATTAGGAAACCTTGTATGTTGTCATATTTTATTTGGTAACTAATATATTATACGTGGTGGCCGAGTTGGTTAGACCTTGGACTTAAAATTACTTAGGTCCCTGGATCGAATCCCGGTGTGTACCAATGAGTTTTTAATTAAAAAAAATATGTACATTTGTTTGACAACATCACTATAGTGCCTCGGAGAGCACGTTAAGATGTCGGTCCCGGTTTTACTATACCAACTTGTGAAACTATTAATGATGGGTTATTGAGTCTATTCAAAACATCGCGACCAGCTAGCCACTTGTTCGGTGTAGACTCATACCATCGGCTACGACGAGGTGGGATTAAAAAACCCTCCGCTGGGTACCCTGAGGCTGTCTAGGCGGTCTCGGCGCCGTAAGGCACCCGTGATGATGTATGTAACTAATATATTAAATAATAGTTAAATGCGGTGGCTGAGTTTGGAGACTTAAAAACACTACAATTTTAAAGTTCAAACCCCGGTGCGTACCAATGAGTGTTTAGGTGCGTGAGTGTATCAATCTAAAAAATGTTTATAGATTGAGAACCTAATTATTATTATCTGGGGCTCAGCGGCAGACATAGAAACCATATTTATCTTGCAGAAAAGAGCTATTCGAGCTACTTACGCCATGAAGACCCGGGAATCCCTTCGAGAAATCTTTCCTGAAATTTATATAAGACACTGCCCTCCCAATACATATTTGAGAATTTATTATATGTTAAGAAAAAATATAATATGAATGAATTTAATAAAAATACAGACAGGCATAAATATAAACAAAATTGTTTAAATTTCTTATTTGTTTTTTTTTCTCCCGCAAGGACAATAGTTTAATAGTTCACTATCTGTTTATTTTTTATTATATTTTTAACATTTGTCTGTGGGAGGAATGGCGACCTGGCCAAGTGCACACTTAGACCTTATTTTTTTTTTTACTTTTTCATAAATGCCTGTAAAGGTTTACATGAAATAAAAAAAAACTAACGCGAGGTAGCTATAAAACCTCTCTGAGGGGTTCTCGTGCACTTAGACAGTCGTACATTTTATTACGTTTATAAAAAAAAATATGGAAACAAACATTACTTATTAGATTTTAAAAAAATATATATTTTATATAAAAATACAATTTTAAGATGCAAACTAACAATCCCAAGGTAGAGATGCAGTACAACGTAAAATTTGATAGACTTTATACAAGCGAGTAGTAGAACGAGTACAAGAAATTGCACCATTACAAGACTTGTAAAAGAAAACACACCACACTAAATATAAACAAATATCAAGTTGCGAGATCTGAAAATTATACAAATGCAGTGTATTATTTATAAAACTAGGCAATGTAAGTTTCACGATTATGAGATCAGGGTCAATGAATAATTTTTAAAACAAAATAAATTCTTAGCAGTATGTGGATATATGTATGTACCATCACGGGTACCTTAAGGCGCCCGAGATTGCCTAGACGGCCTCAGGGTACCCATATAATAAATAATAATAAATGTGTAGGACAGATTATAAATATTGCTCCGGTCTTGAACTATGCGTACCAGAAGCAACGATATAATACATAGTATATTTTATAAACACCCAGACTATGTCAAACTGTACAGAGAAAACCTACATTTTTTCCGCCATGGGTGGGAATCGAACCCACTACCTCCAGATACAACGCCGAAGGCGCAACCACTAGTCTACGGAGGCTGTCTATCCATTGCGATCGGTTGTGTTTTCTTTCCAACTCGTCGTAACCGTAAATGTATGGATAGACTCAATAACCCATCTATTGTCAATTTCACAAGTTGGTATAGTAAAACTGGGACCGACAGCTTAACGTGCTCTCCGAGGCACTATAGTGATGACAACACCATTAAAAACTCATTGGGGCACACTGGGGTTTGAACCGGGGCCTAAAATCTATAGTGTTTAAGACGAGGGATAACCAAATTGAGTACCAATATTTATAATGCGTTTGAAACCACGTGCTATATAGCTAGTATCTATATAAATTAATAAAAAGCGATGACATCGGCAAGGTTGTTAAAAGGCAATGGAGTATTTTTTATATTTTTTTTTGGTTTTTGACAGCTGAAACTTTTTACTTGAATTATACATTATTATATGTTATACACATATATTTTTTTTATTTATATCTAGCTTACTCTACTATCTCTATATATATTTACAAAATTGTAAAGCATTTTACCCGTATCAGATAACCGAGTATTCTAATTAACGCGATACACACCGCCAATCTTCTCATTCAAGAGTTATCTACTTCATCTAGGATATTTTGCCTAAAGCGGTTCAGTTGTAGTCGGTAACTTGGTACACTGATAGCCAAGTTTCTTCTCAAGTCTCAAGTCCACTGCAGGTGCCTTCAGCTTGATAAATGAAGAGAACTTTGTAAAGTAATAATTTTAGTTAAAAATCTTGTATCTGGCGATCCGAAGCATCTTTTGATGAAGATTCTGTTAAAACTTGTTCAGAAAAAACTTACTTAAAGCATAAGCGGTTTTTGTTTTTTATTATTTTTATTAGAGCACAGCACGTAAATTTTTATCTTCCTTATGGTAAGCAGGTTTCATAAAGGTTTAAATAGTCCATGTATCTACGTGTGGGTGTAATGGTTTATTTTCGTTTAATTTTAATTTTAATAGAGAAAAAATAAAACTATTTTTTACATATAAAAAAAATATATAATCACAATAATAAACTACAAAAAATATACATTAAAATGAGTACGTTAAATTTCTTTAAATTATAGTACTAAAGTTTAATTTTACATTTATAAACAACCATCTTAAAATATTCTTCTATAAATATTCTATATACTTCCTACATATCCTCGAACCCTAAAGACGATGAACCAATTGTTCCGAAGACTCAATTATCTTCTAAATGTAAAGGTTTGTTTCTAATTTTAAATGAAACCCAAAGCCTGTTTGGAAGCTATTTAACAATTTTCAAGTCGCTTCATAATTTTCCCAGTTAATATTTCCGCCCAGAGCAAGCTGTAGATGGATAAATTTTATAGCATATTGTTATAGTGTTTCATTAAGAACTCTACCGGTTATAAGTTTATAACTTTGGATAAATTATTCACAAGTTAAGAGTTTGTACTTAGTTGGACATCGGATGTTCACTTTATTGTTTCGCGGATCTCCGTAAATAAAAAGGATTGGATTATTAAACTAGTAAGTTTTTAAACGGTTTTTATCTTTAAAGTTTTTACTCACGATTAATTTACTAAAATAAAGCATCTTACTACTTAATTTAGTAATATAATCTTTTTAAATTTAAGATTGGCAAAAGTTTCAAATTTACGAATCAAAAAAATAATTTCGATAAAATGGCAATTGGAATCCTTAATTTCCTTTTTTCAACTATCTGTGAATACACAATTGTTCCATTGTGTTGTTGAAATCGCCGAAATTTCTTTAGAGTGCTCGTATCCCATTTAAATGTATATTAATATTCATTATATTGACATTGGGCTAATATAATATACATTATGGTGGCTTTGGGCAAATATAATATACATTATGGTGGCTTTGGGCTAATATAATGTACATTATGGTGGCTTTGGGCTAATAAAATATACATTATGGTGGCTTTGGGCTAATATAATATACATTATGGTGGCTTTGGGCTAACATAATATACATTATGGTGGCTTTGGGCTAACATAATATATATTATGGTGGCTTTGGGCTAACATAATATACATTATGGTGGCTTTGGGCTAACATAATATACATTATGGTGGCTTTGGGCTAATATAATATACATTATGGTGGCTTTGGGCTAATATAATATACATTATAGTGGCTTTGGGCTAATATAATATACATTATGGTGGCTTTGGGCTAATATAATATACATTATGGTGGCTTTGGGCTAATATAATATACATACATAATATAATTTTAAGTGGCAGGTAGTGGTAGTGAAGGCCTCTATAATTTCATTAGGCCGACCAACCGGACTCGTTACCAAGAAAAACCGTCAAGTGTCCTAGTCAAATGTTTCGGTTTTAGTCTGCGGGTTCACCAGTTTTCCGGTGACTACTGCATCGTTTATTTTTTTATTGAGGGGTAGTCTCTTTTTTATTGTATGGTTACGAAACGAGCGATTGATTTGACGATAAAGCAGCGAGGATATTAAAATAGACTCTTAATGAAAATACGTCCATGTCGCCCCCCATTTCGTAACCGCATCTTTTAGCCGGTATAGTGAGAGCGATCAATATCGTTTAACATACAATGTATTGATTGACCCCATTCATAGACTTTGTTGTTGACATCAACTAGGTAGATACAAAGTCACATGCCGTGCTCGTTTAAAAAAAATATGATGGTGGCTTTGGGCTAATATACCTATGTAATATGTTGGCATTGGAAAGGTTGTACTTTAGGCTAATACGAGGTTCTATCAAATCTAACAACTTCTCCCATGCCATGGAACCATGTGTCGCAAATGAAAAAACAAAACACATTTTTTTTATTGGACCACGGCATGTAACTTTGTATCTACCTAGTGGTGATCTACAAAGACCATGAATGGGATAAATTAATAATTATTATTTAACAACACTGGTCGCTCCTACTTTGTCGGCTATATGATGCGATTACGAAATAGGCGGTGGCAGAGACGAATTTGCATTAAGAGTCCTCGCTGCCTTGACGTCAATTTAACCGCACGTTTCGTAACCGCACCCTAAAAGGAATCTACCACCTCGACAAGAAACACATAATCCATGGGAAAAGATATTTCATTTGATTAGCCCAAAGTACCTTTGAAAGAGGTATATTAAAATAGTTCAATTTGTTTATTTGAATTTATTTATTTATAAACGAAAAATATACGAGAAAATTGATAGTATGAGTCAACGAAGTGGCGTATATTAAATCACAGCCCACCCCTTACATCAATACAGTCGCGATGGCATATATGGCATGTATGTATCATTATAATTGTTTAAGTACTAATGCTTTGTTAAAGTAAATAAAGAATATGTTCATGTATCTACACCGGTTTCCCTGAAAGTATATAATATTATCTCGCATATATGTTGTAAAGTTTTTACAGTAAATTTATTATATGTTACAGTTGGTATATGAAGCTGTTTCAGGGGCTGTGAGATATTATTCATTTTTATTGCGTCTGAACTGCGGTCGTGGAGTCTAAAATACGACGTGTTATGTTTGGAACACAATTTTTACCAAGTCTTTTTACTGGGAAATTTTCTGAGAACATTTTGTAGTCTGTTGCAAGTTTATGTTGTTGTAAAGATTTTTTGCTGAGTTTTTACAGCATAGTTTTTGTTGGTGGTGCTGTAATATAACTTACTTAATGCTTTAGCAGATTTTTATAAGGTTTATTTTTGATACAAGGGTAATTTTTGATCCAAACATGTTTTAAAGATATATTTTTCTAACTTTACATTTATACATACATTAATTATTTGTACTTAAATATTTGTTAAACCTATATCATTCAAGCTTTGTGTACTAAATAAACCAATGTTTAAAAGAGCGGGGTCAGCTAACACAAGTAAATACTACGTGTATTTTTTAAAATACTTACTGTAAAGTTGACTCCATCCCCTGTCAATGTTATGTACACTGGTTGATGAAATAAACGATTTTTATTTAATTTTTTATTTTTGTTAGTTTAATTCCATTAAAAAATGTGAAATTAACAAAACTATTGACTATAGTAAATACTATTTATATGATTGAGAAGTTAGAAAAAGAGAAATTAAATGATCATTAATTGAGACGATGGTTTCAAGGCAATTTTTTATTCTTATTTCTTTAAGTAAAAGCCTTAAAGAAGTGACTAGGGATCCCAAGCCAGGATTTATTTTAGGTTAAAAAGTATCTATCTATATATATTGTATGCGGCAACACAGCTAGTGTTATGACCAGGAAAAAAAAAGATTTATAGAAATCTTCTTTTTTTTATGGTCACTAAATTATTTTACTAATGTGACATTAACAAACATTAAACCTTACTTTTAGATTAAATAAATAATATTTTAATAATCGGATTGTTTTAATAATAAAAATATGTAGGACAATTTACACATATTGCTCTGGTCACAAACTAAGCTCTAGGCATGTACTATGTCTACCAGAAACAACGATATAATACATATCGTTGTTAAATTTTATAAACACCCAGACCATGACAAACTGTACAAAAAAACGTGCTAATATTTTTTGCCATGGGTGGAAATCGAACTCACGAACTCCGGATACTACGCCACCACTAGTCTACGGAGGCGGCAATTGTGATTAAAATTAATGTATTTGGTAGTTTTGTTTCAGTTAGTTAACCCTTAATCAAGACCAAAAGTAAATTTACTAAAATAATCACCAGTAATTTAAGTATTTTCAAAGAAAACAAACACCAACCAAAACTAAGCATTCCGTTTACTTAATTTTCAAAAATGTCACTTTAATTGGGTCGAGAAGTGTTGCAAGCAAAATCTTTCGTCTCACATCCGGCGGAAGTCTTCGCTAATTAACAAAGTTTTTACATAAACTTGAGCCGGAATTACACAAAGTCGTTTTACTGAATTCGTAATATGAATATTAGGATGTAATTTATAACATTATTTTCAGGCTCTATTGAAGGATTTTCTTGCAATGGAACCACATTAAAAATTAGGTGGTAGGTAGGTGGTTTTGAATGTATTGTGTGTATGTATGTATTACACATAAACTATATGTATTAAATTAATAATAATGTAGGACAATTTACACATATTGCCCTAGTCACAAACTAAGCTCTAGGCTTTAAAGTACTATCTGTACCAGAAACAACGATATAAACATATTATATTTTATAAACACCCAGACCATGGCAACGGGTACAGTTTTTTTTTTGCCATGGAATCGAACTCACGACCTCCGGTTACAACGCCAAAGGCGTTGATTGCGCCTTTGGCGTTATCTAGTCTACAGCGGAGGTATGTTATATTTTATTGGGGCACGGCAAGTGACTTTGTATCTATCTACCTAATGGTAAGCAAATCTATTACTAACTACATCTACTAATACTATGTTTATGAATGGGGTCGATAAGATATTTTATGTTATTAAGGAAAACAAACAATTGCACATAGGAACTTAAATATAAAACGTAGGTATTACAATAACATTTAACAACTCCACTTTAAAGTCCCTCGGAGAGCACGTTAAGCTGTCGGTCCCAGTTTCACTATACCAACTTGTGAAACTGTTTATAGATGGGTTATTGAGTCTATCCAAACTTCGTGACTAACTTAGCCACTTGTTCAATGTAGACTCATACCATCGGCTACGATGAGGTGGGCTTAAAAACCCGCTGGGTACCCTGAGGCCGACTAGGCGGTGTCATATATATTATAATAGCATTATGTAGATATGTACAATCCGTTTCGTAATCCACATATGAGGTAAAGTACATATAGCAAAATAAGTAAGTCGATTAATTAAATAATTTAAAAGCAGGTATATATGGCTGTATGGTCGGAAGATCTTTGCCTATCCATACTGGAACCGAGTAAAGATAGATTAGATAGTCGGTGACACTGATGGAAGAATCATAAAAAAAGTATGTACATAATAAAATATAAATTTAAAATTAAAATTAAATAATAATTAATAAGTAGGTAACACAAAATAATAAGGATAATACCGGACGTCGTGTGTTCGATTCCCACGCATGGCAAAAAATATTAGTACGTGTTTCTGTACAGTTTATCATGGTCTAGGTGTATATAAATATAATATGTATTATATCGTTGTTTCTGGTACACATAGTATAAGCCCAGCCTAGTTTGTGTCCAGAGCAATATGTATGCAGGTACTAAGATAAGATGTATGTAATGTCCTTCAAATAAAAAAAAATAAGTGTACATTTTGTTTTTTTATATTAAAAACCTTTAGTATTTTTAAGTATAAAATCTAGCCAAATTTCCCACCACGAGCCACGTATATAGATTATAATATAAATCTAATTCAACTAAAGACTTCTAATTCTCCGTACCTTCTGTACGCAAGTAGAACTATTATCACCTTTCAATATCGTCCTGTGACCTACTCCGGGAAATGTTTTGGACATTTTGGTACATTTCCCGGCCATGTTAGTTACCCGGTAAAACTTTGTACTCGTATTGAACATCCACACTTACTTTGTAAAGCTCTAAGTATTGGAGGGAAAATTAAATTGAGTTTTAAAATTGTCATTTGTTTTTGAGAACTTTGCTCGGAGCCTGAACTATGTTACGGAATAACTACATAGCTAATTAATTAGTTTTAAAGCAATTATATTAATCAATAATATTTCAGGAGACTACTGCACCGATACGATACGTGGTGGCGTTGGTTAGACCTTGGACTTAAAAACACTTAGGTCCCTGGTTCGAATCCCGGTGTGTACCAATGAGTATTTAATTAACAAAAATATCTACATTTGTTTAACAACACCACTATAGTGCCTCGGAGAGCACGTTAAGCTGTCGGTTCTGGTTTCACTATACCAACTTGTGAAACTGTTTATAGATGGGTTATTGAGTCTATTCAAAACATCGCGACGAGCTAGCCACTTGATCGGTGTAGACTTATACCATCGGCTACGACGAGGTGGGATTAAAACCCCTCCGCTGGGTACCCTGGGGCCGTCTAGGAGGTCGTAGTGAGGTTACCTTAAAGCAACGACGCTATTGAAGTAGACTCGCATATCAAATTCGTCTTTGCCGCAGCCCATTTTGTTTTTTTACTTGTTTTTAATATTTTATAAGAGCTCAACATGTGACCTTGCATCCACCTGATGTTAAGCAGTATGCAATGTCCAGGAATTTTAGCAACAAGCGGATGCATACAGGTACCCGCTGTTGCCATCATTATGCCGGCTTAAGATACCTATTCACGCTTCGTTTAAAGGACTCTAGGTTATAAAAGGAAGGAAACACGCAAGCTGGTAGAGCATTTCACATTTAAATAGTACAGCAGATGTATGAATCGCCATAACGTTTAGTACGAGTTGGTACATCCGCCACGGTATACATATGCATTTTACATCCAGTGCGTGTTGTCCTGTTACGGTAAGGGGAAGGGGGAATAATGTTGAAAAGCTCTTCAGAGCACGGTCCATGGTTTACGCAGTAAAATACGCTCAACGAACTAAATATGTAACCTTATCATGCATAAGAACTTTGCTCAGATTCTGAAGCATGTTACGCAATATAATTTAAAATAAATATATAAATACCATTACGGGTGCCTTGTTGGCACCCGAGAACCGTTTAAACGGCCTCAGGGTACCCAGCAGAGGGATTAACCCATCCTCATTTTGCCGATGGTATTCGGAGGCCATTTAAACGGTTCTAGGGAGCCAACCTGTGATGGTTTTTATTTATTTGATGATGTTTATGATGCCTCCTTGTATAAAGCCTTCTGTCATCTGCTATATACAGGGTCCGGCTGAAAAAACTCCCCGATTACAAAGTAACGTGATGCGGACAGTAGAAGGAGCAAGGTGGTGGGGGGCGCGTCCTTGAGTAGCTGCCTACGTGCCGTTTTCAGTGTACACCTTGGCGTGGTCTGGTGAACATCGTGCGTTCGTAGTGGGAGATTTTATTCACTGGCATTGGTGAAGGAAATGTTTCCTGGACATGTAATCTCGTTGCGTGGTGACATTGGCTGGCCCCCACGATCGCCGGACTTAACGCCCTGTGATTTTTTCCTTTGGGGCTATTTAAAATCAAAAGTTTATGAACAACGTCCACAATCTTTACGAGCCCTGAAAGAAGCAATTACTCAAGAGGTTGAAGCTATTCCACCTGAAATGACTCAAAGAGTAATGAATAACTTCAGGGAATGACTCAACCAGTGTATCGATAGTGAAGGAAGCCATTTAAGGGATGTTTTATTTAAAAAGTAAATTTTATAAAATGGCAGAATGTGTACTTTTTCTTAGTATAAATAAAAATGTCTTACCTTATTTGGTTTTGTTTTTATTAGCTTCCCTTATAGGGGAGGTTTTTCTGCCGGACCCTGTAGTTCTAAAGTACCTAATTAAATAAATAAATAATATTTTTGGAGACTACTTCACCGATTTTTATCGAGATCATAGTCTTCTTTCAGAGTGCGGTTACGATAAAGTAGCGAGGTTACTCGTAATGTAAATTCAATAATTGTCGCTTCCCATTTTGATCGACCCTATTCATGAACTGAGTAAATGTACTTACTATCAGGAGGATACAAAATCTTGCTATACTCCAAAAAATACAACATTTTTTTTTTTTGTTAAATGCCTAAACTTTATAAGAAAGGCCCAGAAATTGCCAGTCCCAATAATGACAACAGATTAAGGCCGCTCGCCATTCATACTCAAAACAAAAAGCAAGAACAAACAATGACGCCAAGGTTCGTGATTGACATTTCGAAAATTATAAGAAACAAAACACTCTTTTCCATATGTAAATTTGAATGAGTGTAGGCGAGACAGAAAGCGATTTCTTCTTTGCAACCACTTCTGTATTATTCGTACATTCAGCACATGCAACATCTTGGTGAAAAAGAGTAAAAATTGTAAAAGTGAGTCAAATATGTGTTTATTGAACGAAAGCTTCGGACTAAAGCCATGTTAGAGAGCTTTTATTTTAAAATATTTTTTTAATAAAAAAACAGGAAAAAAAGATTAAAACTAAAGTAACTTACAATCTTAACTTAGTTTCAAATTGTTTACCGTATTTTTGTTCATAATTTTATTAAGCAGTAAAATTCATAGCAATAAATTAATGTATTTTTTACCCTCACACGCGTCCTTTAACAAATATTAAGTAAATTTTAATTCTAACGATTATACAGTTTATACATTAAAAAAATAATTAGAACAATGGAATGGACCCCTTCAAAGCATGCGCCCGCGCCGGCACGCGTGGGTTCCGCGTGCTGACACCGGATAGATTAAACGATAACGTGTTCGCTCCACTGCGCTCCACAAAATGGGCGTTATGCGTACTAACGTAATCTGTTTTACATCTACCCTCTTAATTTAAAATTATTGGACGATATACTTTTAAATCTTGCTTTCCGGTCCTTTTTGTGTTTAACATGCGTGTACGATTTTTTTAATTTCTGAAATTAATAATTGTCAAATATCTACCCTATTTGTTTTGTTTGAGATCTAAGGGTGCTGGTGACTACTGTTTTAAATTAGCTGCGGTACATGACAAGGTTTTTAACTATCATCATTATCATCATAATCAGACGTAGGACGTCCATTGTTGGACATAAGCCTCTCCTTCAGATTGGAACCGGTTGGAAGCAGGCGCATCCAGCATGTGAAATTTAAAATTTAAAACTTTCAAGGAAAAAAAAACTGGTGGGTGGAACTGAAACCAACGAACGGATCCTCGCTTTTGCGGCAAACCACTGAGCCAACCAAGTATAAGTCACCCCTCACGATATTCATTACTTTTTACACACACGTCCTCTTTGTGTATAAATAACTAATAGTGTTTTTATTATTTTATCACAATGTTGTCCAGGCACAGTAAGTGAAGGCACAAATTAATTTTAAAATACGAATAATAATATGTAGGGTAATTTACACATGTTGCTCTGGTCACAAACTAAGCTCTAGGCTTGTACTATGTGTACCAGAAACAATGATATAATACATATTATATTTTATAAACACCCAGATTATAACAAAATGTGCAGAAAAACTGTCTGTTTAAAGTTACAGAAGGTACCTAAATTTTAACATAAAAGCTACACACCGGGATTTAAACTCGTTACCTAAATAAAAACTAGTGTTTCTAAGCCACCACTTATACACTAAAATAAATGTAACTGGCCAATAGAGATGCACTAATGCAAATATCAGTATTCACGTGCGGTTACGGAATGCATGGCTTAAGGATTATTTCCCTACTTGTTCCTTAACTGCATCATTTAGCCGCATCATAGTGGGAGCAATGGTAATAATAATACGTTTACACATATAGCTCGACCACAAACTAAGCTCAATAGGCTTGTACTATGTGTACCAGAAATAACGAATTTTTATTATATTTTATAAACACCGAGTTTAAGGCAAACTGTACTGAGAAACGTGCTAATATTATTTGTTATGAGTGAGAATCGAATCTACGACCTCCAGATACAACGCCGACGCCATATCCACTATACCACGAAGGCGGTCAAATATTATATATTATTCATTATGTCTAAAATAATCTTTACCTTAGGTATATAGAATATTATTTTTAGGTAGGTAGAATATTATTTTATTTAAAAAAATATATAGGTATATCTAAAATTAGAAATAAATACTTATTGTATTTATTTATTTTTATTTAGTTAATATTAAAAAGAAACAAGTCTGCATAAAACTAATGTTAAATAATTAATGATGCTAGAATAAATAAAAAGTATGAATAAATAAATAAATAAAAAGATGATAAATACAAAATGCTAGTACCAAAATATAATAGTAACAACACTTCCAATTGTACTAGCGACGCTATCTGCTATCGCTCGTGAATTTAATAAATTAATATTCACCCACGCCCCGAGATTAAATCAACTGTTAGAAAATTAATTATTTTCTATATTACAACTTAATTAAAATGTAACAAATGGAGCGCTCTCCGTTCTGATGATAATCGGACAGATCTGACTTAGATTGTACCGAATTCATTTATTTAGAATGAAATATTGTTTTTTTAATACAAACATTTGTTTCTGAAAGTAATTTAGATTATAATAAAGGTTATGGCTTTATTTTGAACAATTTCAGTTGGGATTTAAAAGCTTATTATAAGATCATTAATAATAAAATATGAGTAATGGCATATCCGTCTCATTCAAATATTTAAAATAAGAATTGAGTTTATATTAATAATAATAGCCTATATGTATTATTTACACATATTGCTCTGGTCACAAACTAAGCTCTAGACTTGTACTATGTGTACCAGAAGCAACGATACTAATACATATTATATTTTATAAACACCCAGACCATGACAAATTGTACAGATAAACGTACTTATATTTTTTGTCATGGATTACCTACGGACGGATACAATGCCACTAGTCTACGGAGGCGGCCATTCAATATATATGTATGTCGTGGATTTCGAAACGGAACGTCAAGCCGAACCGAATCGATTCGACTTGGGCGTATTCGGAAACGGGGGTTGGCAACACTGTGCGAGCTGTCATTGAAGATTCCGGCATTTTTACACACACTTTGTAATTAGACATCGAACTGAACGCACGTGGCGCAACCTCGCTCCGACCTCGCCGCGTTCCAATAGTAATCCGTATCCATCCGATTCCTGTGTGATTTTTCAATCCGGCAACGAAAGCCCATACTTCCTGCCGACATGTATAACAATCATATTGTCATTTATTTAGGTACTTTCTAGAAGTAAAAGTGTTTTTATTTGATAATTTCATTCATTCATTCAATTAAATAAAAATCTTGCCTTACATTTTCCGTACTTAATAAATTGAAAAAAAAAAGCTTCTCCTATGCGTACTTAGAAAATAACTAAAGCAGAAATCGGTGGAAAATATGTGTACCTAATATAAATGGAACAATAAAAAACATACAGATAGTAATGATTTCCAAAAAAAAAAATTTTTCTTTAGCTTACATATTTTTAAAGAAAGCTATTTTTTTTTTCATTTACTATATTATTTTTGTTGTGGGTTTGATTCCCACTCATAGTAAATAATACGTTTTTCAATAAATTTTCTGTGAAATGGCCATGTTTTGGGTAATAGGTAAATATAATATGTGTTGCGGATAGTTTTTATATTTTATTTGTACCCTAGCCGAATACGTCATATTTAAATTCAGAACCTTTTTACCTACTTGTTTTTGAAAAACGTTTTTTTCATTTTCATTTTCAAATATGTGTTTAGACAAGTGTCATTGTAAAAGTCGTACCGAGTGAGTTAATTATTCAATGTTATCCTTTTGTGCTTTTATTTGGTTCAATCTGCAAAACACGCATATCTCAACCGTAACCGTTACAATATGTATTATTATCGATGTTTCTGGTACACATAGTATAAGCCTTTGAGCTTGTGACCAGTAAAAGTGTGAAACGTCCTATTATTATTATTTTATATACGGGGGATCTGCACAAATTATCTAAAACATATTTAACTTACCCTCCCAAAAGTTAGGTGGTATAGCGCCTAAGGCATTAAGCTGGCAAAATATTTTTTTTATATGCAATAAAGAATTTAATATATACGTGGTGGTCGAGTTGGTTAAACCTTGGACTTAAAAACACTTTGGTCCCTGGTTCGAATTCCGGTGTGTACCAATGAGTTTTTAATAAAAAAATATATGTACATTTGTTTGACAACACCATTATAGTGCCTCGGAGAGCACGTTAAGCTGTCGGTCCCGGTTTCACTATACCAACTTGTGAAACTGTTTATAGATGGGTTATTGAGTCTATTCAAAACATCGCGACGAGCTAGCTACTTGTTCGGTGTAGACTCATACCATCGGCTTCGACAAGGTGGGATTAAAAACCCCTCCGCTGGGTACCCTGGGGCCGTCTAGGCGGTCTCAGGCACCGTAAGGCACCCGTGATGATATATATATATATAAAGAATTTAACGCAATAAAATATACCATCACGGGTGCTCCCGTGAACCGTTTAAATGTCCTCAGGTAAGCCAGTGGACAGTTTAACCCGTTCTCATTCAACTAAATAAATTAAATAATAAGGTATGGCAACAACAAAATTCGCCCATGTAATTATTTTTCTATAAACAAAACTAAATAAATATGTAACCCATTATTTATATAAAATGCTTTTTATTGAAAACAAGTAAATATTGACAAATCCAAGTGAAACCAAAGATGAAGAAGATTTGGTGCGTGAAGCCGTAGTTTTTAGTAGACACAGTGTGTTGTCAGAAGTAAGAGCCGAGGCGACCGACATCCGAGCAAATACTGGGTATGTACTACGCGGACTGGGAATACCACACGTTTTTGTTAACCCAACAATTCGGGACATATTTTTATTATTATACGACATAATTTTACAAGATGGCGCTGACTGGATCGTGTAGTATTTGTTTGAGTAGAGAAGGCAAAGCAAATCTGTTTATATCAAAAATTTTAATTAAAGTTAGGAAAAGATTAATTAATATTTTATGGAGTATAGGGTATATGGTTGCGAGACCTGGACTAAACACAGAAAGATAGAGAGAGGGAGGGAGGGTGTTTAAAATGTGGTGTGGAGAAGAATGGAGAGAATAATCTTCACAGAGGTAGAGTCGAATAAAGAAGTATTAACCATGGTGAACGAGAGAAAAACATTATTGGAAATAATAGAAAACGGGAGAGGGATGATGTTTGGACACTTTATACGTAATGACGCTTATCTAAAAATAATAATAGAAGGACATATTGAAGGAAAAAGGGAAAGAGGAAGGTTGAGAAGAAGGTAAAATAGAAAATAAGTGTCACTTCGTAGACGGAGGTTAAGCCGTTGGCCGAGAATAGGCAGGAGTGACGATTGTTTCACTGATAAGAGCCTAGAACTTAGATTTAATTTAAAATTTAAGAACGGAATGTATGAATGTATCTACCTAATGGCAAGCAGACCTAGATGGTCCATGGTCCAATTTGTTTAGAAGCATTGACCACGGTTCATGAATAACCCAGGACCGCGAAATATAGCACTCATTCATAATCGTTTTTATTTAAAGAAGTCTAGAAATCTGTTTACTGTGAAAAAATACTGATCCTTATTTATACAAATATTTGGAATATTATAATAATATACATTTCTTTTAAGGATCAGCCGGCAGATTTGGAAAATGTCATTAAATAAAATAGCTTGTTTTTAAAATTACATTTTGTCGGTGTTTTAGTATGCACTTATTTAGCTTAGGTGATCAGATGTTATACTTCAATGAAGCAATTTTTTTAATAATTTTTCCAAACTAAAATATCTGATTCTCGGGATATTTAATATTTTTTACTAATGAGTGTCCATCACCAACATTAATATTAATGCTAAGTTCGCTCTTAATTCTTTTTTTAGTAACAGGTTTATTTTTGAACGTTTCTTACATTTATCCTTAATTAAGACAAGAGTATTGTCACATTACCAATGCAAATAAACGAAGAAACTCACAATGTTACCTACACATACCGCGTTCATAATTTACGTAGGTTTCACCGCAGCTTTAAGGTTTTATATAGTTTATTTTGTCTCTGTAGATCCTGAAGTGTGGCCACCATCTTACAATGTTTGTATCTGCAGATTGCCTCTACGAATACCCTGAATAGACGTTAGTTTGTAGACGGCCCCGCACGAATGAGTTCAGTGCGTGGATTTTAATCTTATGTTGGATATAGAAACATTGCCGAATGTAGAATCCATGATTATAATATGTGGAGCATTTAACACAATATTGCTCTGGGCACAAACTAAGCTTTAGACTTGTACTAGAAACCACGATACTATATTATCTATACTAATACTAATACTAATATTATAAAGCTGAAGAGTTTGTTTGTTTGTTTGAACGCGCTAATCTCAGGAACTACTGATTCGAATTGAAAAAATATTTTCGTGTTGGATAATCCATTTATCGAGAAAGGCTATAGGCTATATAACATCACGCTACGACTAATAGGAGCGGAGTAACAAAGAAAAATGTTGCAAAAACGGGGAAAAATTATTCCTTTTAAGAGCGTACGCTGCGTAAACGGTTAAATTTAAACGCGCAGACAAAGTTGCGCGGGTCAGCTAGTATTATATATATACATATTATATTTTATAAACACCCGGACCATGGCCAGTACAGAAAAACGTAGTTACTAATTATTTACTAATTTATTTAGCCATGGATAGGAATCGAACCCACGACCTCTGGATACAACGCCAACTACTCAACCGTTAGACCACGGAGGCTGTCAGGCGGGTCTGTTTTTGTCACTTCGTACTTGCCATTTTTTAATACTACCATATTTTCGTTGGTCGACCAACCATACAGATGCAAAAACTGTCAAATAACCTTGTCATATTTCGGTTTAGTCTGTGAGTTCACCGGTTTTTAGACTGCATCGATTTCTTGTCAAGTTAGTCTTATTTCAGGGTGCGGTTAGGAAAAGGCAGCGAAAATATTAAAATTAGACTCGTAATGCATCGTCCCTATTAATTTCGTAATCGCATCATTTAGCCAGTATAGTGGGAGCCATCAATAACCTTCCGCGTAATATTTTATGGATATCTCTTTTAATTTTGGTGCTGTTAACTTGTACCTCCAGCTAATCTCGAGTGCGACATTGCTAAATCGACTAATTACATTTATTTAGTCTAAATCGTGCCCTGAGCCTCAGTGAACGGCTCTGGGGTCTCTGAGACCCCACGACAGAGACGTTGTATTTATTGCACGCAGCTAAAACGTAAGTACTTATTTTTTGTATTTACAGGGATTTTTATTGTTTTTTTTTGTATTATAATTTAAATTATTGTATCTTGAGCCTGTAGCAGTCTGCAGCTGGACACGGCCATTACCCAAAATACGCCAATCATCCCAGTGTACAGTTTTATGCAACGCGATTTTTTATTTATATTTATTAGACTTATGTTTTTTAGATCTACCTACTTATTAACACAAATTTTATAATAGCTATGTAGCTATTATAAAATTTGTGTGTGTTTTAAAATTTGCGTTATCAATCAGAAAAGCCCATATTACGACATTCAAGTGAAGCCTTTTGAAAACAACAAACTAACTCTATATATGTTTTTCGGAAGAAGATTACAGTTTTGCTTCATCGTTAGCAGGACAGGCCCTACTAGTACAGAAATGATATAACAGAGCTCGAAGAACTTCTTGGTTTATTGGTATATGACAAAGAACTACTTGTGGGCCTCTGATGGAACAGGCGTAGACGCATTTTATTATGTCATTTTCTTAGTAATCAATTTACAATTTGACGACATGCTTACTAGAAAAATGCAATGTCTAAGGCAATGAGCTCTTGGCTCGAAGAACTTATTGGTAATGTAATATGTACCTAACTCCTGCTATCTTTTCAAAAAAAAAAACATCATTCCTAGATACTATTAAAAAAATATACTATCAGTGGTACCTGAAGTGTAACCAACTCTATCTACTCTACTTTTAAGTTTTTTTTTTCATTATGGTATGTGACTTTGTATCTACCTAATTGTAAGTAGCCTACTGTCTATCCATTCATTGTCGTTTATCAGTATAGGTCGCTCCTACTATGCCGGCTTAATGACGCCGAACAGGTGACGAAAAATATTAATTATTAAAAAAAAAATCTTGTTCATACTCTTAACTTGACGATTTTTGAATTTGTATGGACAGTGGCAAGAAATAATAAAATAAAAATAAATACCATCACGGGTGCCTATTTGGCTCCCGAGAACCGTTTAAACGGCCTCAGGGTCCCAGTGGAGGGATTAACCCATCCTCATTTCGCCGATGGTATTCGGAGGCAACACCTAACAAGTGGCAAGAAATAGTTCACAGTTATTAAAACTAATTGGATTACAATTTACAATCTTAGCGATTATTAAGAATGTAAACCTGAATTAGTACTTCGTCGAGGTTCCTGTTGACTTTAATTTCGATTTAATTTCTCCATTTTGTCTGAATCTCCAAATCTCGTGCCCCCAACGGAATGGGCGACGAGCAAATTTGATTTGCTGATTCAGTTTGCATTATTTCAATTATTATGATTGGAAGATTTCTAATCGATTTCTCTGGAATATTTTAAAGACTTTCCTTAATTTGATAAGCACCTAAGTCTTGTTCATTTACTTTAATATAATTTACAGCATTTTTCAGGATTAAATTTTCAGCTTTAACAGTCACCAAGTGTTGTTGGAGTATTAATTTGTCACAACTAGTTAAATATTAGTATATAATAGTGACCGTCTTTGTAGACTAGTGGATATATTTTAATGGAGCACGGCATGTGACTTTGTATCTACCTAATGTTAAGCAAGCCTATAAAGTCCATGAAAGAGGTCGATAAATACATTGTTGTTTAACAATATTAGTTGCTCCCACTACGCGGCTAAATAATGCGGTTATGAAATGGGCGGCGACATGGACGTATTTGCATTCCGAGTCTATTTTAATCTTTTTGCTGCTTTATCATTAAATAAATCGCCCATTTCAATAAGAAATCTTTGCAGTGTAGTCACCGGAAACCCGGTAAACTCACATACTAAAACCTAAACATGACTAGGTCACTTGACGGTTTTTGCACCTGTAGGAGGGGTTAACAACTCTGGTTGTCCGCCTAATGAAATTATAAAGGCCTTCCTAAAATGAAGGATGCGCCTAGTCGTAGGTCGTGGGTTCGATTCCCAACCACCATGGCTAAAAAATATTAGTACCTACGTATTGACGTAAATAGTACCTACGTTTTTCTGTACAGTTTGTCATGGTCTGGGTTTTTATAAATATGATATGTATATATCATTGTTTCATAGTATAAGCCTAGAGCTTAGTTTGTGACCAGAGTAATATGTGTAAATTGTCCTATATATTAAAACAAAAAAAGTGTTAATGATCTATAGCAAACTTCTCGCAGCCGCGCGTTGGCCATAGAAGTTTGCTATAGATCATATTTAGCAAAAATAATATATTGTTATGTATAGATAAAACTTTGATATAATATATAATAATAATATATATAATATAAATAATGGTGGGACCACAATATTTTCACCATGATCTGAGGCTCTACCATGGGTTTTCGCATCGTAGAAACGTAACGTATTCATTTACGTATATGTGAGCGACAACCAATAGGGTCGCTTTATTTTTGGTAACAGGATTGAGAAAAGCGATCCTATTGGTTGTTGCTCACGTATACGTAAATGAATACGTTACGTTTCTTCAATGTGCAAACCCATGGTCTAAGCTTCTGATGAAGATGGAACATATCATATTTCAGGGAACTCCTAAAATTCTAACAGTATTAATTGTTGTTGTGATTAATATCACTATTTTTTTTTTAATTCAAATTCTGGTATCGGTTTCATTCAATAGCTATATACTTACATACTAGGTACCCTTTTTTTAAATTAATACCAAGTTCATAAGCATTTTATTTACGCACTTACATAACGAAGGGTTTTTCATCAAGAGCGCTCGGACTTTGAAATAAAATAAAACAACACAATTTTTATAATATTTTAAAGGATATTAATTGATATTAAGTTTGGAATATAATTTCAGCCAAATGGTCGCCGCGACACTGCTGCAGGTGGTATCTTGGTGGACCAATTTTGGATGACATCTTCGCATAAATGGTACTCAATTTCATGAAGAACGCGAGTTATGTTGGCCTTGCGTTTCTTCGACGTACAGACACTGCTTCATCGATTACCGCCTCGGTTGTCTCAAATTTTTTGATTAAACGACGGATTGTGGACTCTGCGGGACGGCCATGAGCGCCATAAATTGGACGCAATGCACGGAATGTTAGGCGTGAGCACTGATTTTGATAGTTTTATTTTAATATTATAGGTTTTGGAGATAGTTTAGGTTTGGGAATAATATTTTCTTGTTTATTCTGTTTTTGTAATAGGTAGGTATTAATGTCATGTCATGAGTAGATTTGTATTGTGTGAATTTGTAAATGTACTCGTATTATGTAATCTAATTTTGTGGGCACCAGCTGGAAATCAGCACTGCAGCATGGTGATGCTGTAGCTTATGCTGAGCTGGTCACCTATTTGTCACCACGCAACGCAAATTATTAATGTTTATCCAGTATTTAATGTGTTGTAACTGTTGTAAGCGATAAATAAAGTTTTTTTTTCTTTTTTTTTTTTTCTTTATTTATTTTATTTAATTAATTGTTATTAGGGATACATAGAGAAAATAATTAAATTAACAATCATCTTAGAATAACAAAATCCTAAATATCATCCACAAATTTTGACACAAAAATAAAATCATCTTACACAAAACAAATACAAAATTAATAGAAATATAAAACGAATAAAATAATTTAATTAATTTAATTCACAATATTTCATATTTAGAATAATTTACAATATTTACATTTAAGGAGGTGACGAGGGATCAGAAAATGTGCCCATAGCACTAACTGCATTTAATTAATTTAATTATAATAAATAATAAAAATAAAAAATAAGTGTTAGATAAACAAGGCCACGATCGGGATAAACAGCAATAAACCTTTCGTTATGTATTTTAAATGACTGAGGCTCTGCCATGGGTTTGCGCATTGTAGAAACGTAACGTATTCATTTACGTATACGTGAGCAACAACCAATAGGATCGCTTTATTCAATCCTGTTACCAAAAATAAAACGATGCTATTGGTTGTTGCTTACGTATACGTAAATGAATACGTTACGTTTCTACAATGCGCAAACCCATGGTAGAGCCTCTGTATATAAAACAGTTAGCTACATAATTACTTCTGGCTGCTTCTGGGATACTGAATAAACATTGGTTGCGTGACCCTACACGAGGCCATGATAACGTGATTTTTTATTCATTTAAACAAAAATACCTGATCCCTCTCGTCGTATAGAGAACCTGCGGGGTAGGGATGGATAAATTTCGTGAAATTTTTCAAGCATTGAAATTTTTCGGAAAAATTTCATTTGGTGTTGAAAATTTCACGTTTGATATGAAAAATATTTTTCTTATAAAAATGTGTATATATGTATGTGTACACTATTCTTAATAATACAATAGTCTGATTTATTAAAAGTTCAATTGTTTTACAATGTATCGAATTAACAAAATTATATAATTTTGGATATTTCTAAAATTATACTAAAAAAAAAATCAAATGTTTTTAAAAAAGTGTGTTTATACAATATACTTAATTATTGTCTTGTCTTTCATATACAAGTCGAATCATCGTTTGATTACTATTACACTTAAAATTACTTAATAGGTAGGTACTGATTTATTGTGTTTATTTATTTTTAATGATAAATAAATCTCTAAATGTTCTTAATCCTAACCGCGAAATTCTAAACATAATAGAGTTGGAATGTGTTATTTAGTTAGGACTCTGATTTAGATACAAGAAGTATGTAATTATAGCCTAATCTGAATCAGAATCGTCAATTCGAATGCAGACTACATTGCTGGATTAAGTCACTGCACGCATGCCTCACGGCACGGTACCTATACTCCAGTCGTACACAGTAGCTCTCTCTTCCTCCTATTCTTAAGTCCGAATGGTTCAGATTAGACATAATCTAAAGTTGAACACGTTGTCCTAAGGCAATTCACTGATTTTACAAACAAAAAATATTTACCGTATGCATTCACTGAAACGCTCCCAGTATCTTATTCCTTTTAAGGTTAAGTTGTTAGTCAATTCTGTACTTCTCCCTATCATAGAATACGCTGTTGTCTGTATGCCGATGACTAGCAGAGAGAGACAATGTTCTTAGCAAACCATGGATTCACCGTGCGGGTGCCGGGTCCATCGCGTGGTTGAAAGGCAGGGGAATGAACTGCAGCGTTCCCGGACTTGATACCGCGAAGTAGGTTTAAAGGCCTTTTGAACTCTCACATGCACTGTGTTCACTACCCTCTCTACTCAACCAAATATTATATGATCCTGTTAGCGCCATCCTGGAAACACGCTCCATAAAAGTTCCGACGGCTGTTCTCGAAAGGCCAAGATCCTTCAATAGACGGTGCAAAGACTTTGCTGGAATTCCTCTTGCACCAACTTCCACTACATAAAGTTGAGTTTTAAATCCTTTTCTAGTAATTTCGTTTGTGAGATCAAAATATTTGTTCGACTTGATGTTGTGGTCCTTAGGTATGTTTGTTTCCTACGGAACGGTGAGTTCTATAAGTATTATGTTACTTTGAAATGAGCGACGTAAATGCCGCGATTACAAACGTGAATAGCGATTTGGAGGCTATTCGGGTACGTTCGCAAAGTCTCGGTATTTTAGTCAACCCCTGCAAGACTCAGGTCATGATCATTGGTTCTAAACACATGCTGAGCAGATTGGATTTGGGAGCCATATCTCCAGTATTATTTAATAATTTACCACTTCCCTTTTGCCAACATGCTAAGAAGCTTGCTTTACACATGTCCTCCGATATTTCCAGGAACTACCACGTCGCTGATATCAGTAAACGCATTTTCTCCAGTATGCATTCGCTGAAGCGCTCCCAGTGTCGGCCACATCCAAGACAGGACATGAGAGTGTGTCCTTTGACAATTTTTCACATCAGTCTTATCCTAAACTTGCAGCACGGCCACTTCAAGACAAGACTCATGTCTTGTCATGAGTTTTGTCTTGCTTGAGGTATTGGGTGTAATAAATATGTATATCTCGGTGCCCGCGACATTGCTTAGCTTTTTTAAATCTTTTGAAAAAAGTTTCTAGGAGAAAAAAAAAGGAATTACGTGAAAATATGCATATATGATAAAGAGGGAATTTTGGGAACAAGGGAATTGTAAAAAGTAGTCAATGTAAACGTTGGAAAATACTATAAGAGAAAGTATGCTATAACGTGGGAATTTTTTAAAAGTATTTCTACATGACAGAAATTGAAAATTCCCACATTTTAAAAAGTGGGAAAAAATATTTATCCCCAATTTTTTATAAAATGGGATATTATTTCCCACTAAAAATCAATTAATCGTCAAATAAGACTTTTTCCTACTCTAAAAAAAAAGGATTTTTCTTTCCCACTTTATAAAAAGTGAGAATTTTCTCCCATAGTTTCAAAAAGTTATAATTTTCCCCACTATTTCATTAAGTGGGAATTATTCCCACTTTTTCAAAAGTTGCTAATTTTTCCCTACTTTATTTATAGGGTAAAAAATTTTCCTCTCTTTTTCATTAAGTGGGAATTTTTCCCCAGCTAGCAAAAAGTCACGCCACATCGTTTTGACAATTGGCCGTGCTAAGGCTGATGTTTACTCAAGATTTACTTAATACGTTTATGATATGTAGACGTTTTGTCTTTGGCCTGCGCAAGTATGACCATATTTCCGAAGTAGTTTAAGTATTATTATACATCATTGATAATATTATATCTATTTAATTTTTAGCGGAAGCAAGGTATCTCCAAAAACCAAGACTCAGTAACTTTTTTTCTATATAATTTTACGCAATAAAATCCAATTATAATTTAAATAATGAATTTTCATAATATAAAATATATTTACTTAGTACAAATTAATGAAAGTTTTAATACAAATCATTAAAATTCGGAGTTTATTAGAACAAAAATATTTTTCACTCGATTTGAAATTTTTCAAGGAGTTTTGAAATTTTTCATATTTTTCACATATTTTTAATTTCATTGAAATGAAATTTTTCATTGACCCATCCCTACTGCGGGGTAACCACCGACTCCGATACCGTGAGTTCTCGTTCGAGTTGAGATCAAAAATGACATCATTTCATACAAATAATATTTTCATAATTCATAATATTATATATTTGTTATTCATTAGATACACAAACTAGTTATGCAGTAGTCAATTCAAACAACGATGTTTCACTTTTCGTAGTACCAAAAACAATGTTCTCGATCTCAACTCGAACGAGATCTCACGGTATCGGAGTCGGTGGTTACCCTGCTGAAGAGTGGGTAGGTTGTTCGGGATTTTCCCTTCCGTTTATCCTAAAAATATATAGTAAATATTAAAAAAAAAAAAATCTTTCAATATTAACTACGTGTATCTTATATTGTGGGTTCCAAACAGTAGACGCATAATCAAGGATAGACGTAATTTTAACAATTTCTAAGCGTTTATGCAACGTGTAGCGTTCAATGGTGAAATGTCAGGACTAAACATTATGCCAAATTTGATAGCTATCGCCTAACCAAGATGTGCTGTCAAAGTTCGCGCGTCCCTATTGATAAAAACCTTTATAATGTTATATATATATATATCTTCACGGGTGCATTACGGCGCCCGAGACCGTCTAGACGGCCCCAGGGTACTCAGCGGAGGGGTCTTAATCCCACCTCGTCGTAGCCGATGGTATGAGTCTACACCGAACAAGTGGCTAGCTCGTTGCGATGTTTTGAATAGACTCAATAACCCATCTTAAACAGAATCTTTCAAAAATCGAAATAAAAAATCTTGGCCCTCAAACTGCATACTAATATAAGAAGATATAACCGGTTTAGTGACTTACGAAGCGGTAGGCGTCGAGATGGCAGATTAGCAACTGGTGTCATATTTCATTTTGGAGATATATAGCTGAGGATCCAGGGTCATCATGATAACGTGGTTATGCTGTATCCAGTAACTCTTGGATTTTTATTGGCTTGACATTCATATTATATTGTATTTATTGCTGCATGACGTGATTAAAAATGTTTAAAATGTACTTTTTGAATATTAAAGATTACATTATGGCTCTTCATAATCTATACTCTGTACCATTTTTTGTAAAAAAAAATAAACCAAAATAATAATTTAAAAAAAAAGTCGTGGGTATATTTAAATATATATTATTATTTAAATCCCTCTTTTAATTATACAAAAAAATGTCGGAAAATTATAAAAATCAAATTCGAATATCAATTAAAAAATATACAGGATGAATTTGGAAGGATTTTTTTTTTATTGGAGCACGGCATATGACTTTGTATCTACCTGGTGGTGAGCAGACCTACAAAGTCCATGAATTAATCAATAATTCAATCAATAGTAGTTCTTAAACCACTGTTATGTTTAAATTTAAATTTATTATGTTAATGATGCCGTTTAACAAGTAAAACTAATCCAAAGCACCAATTCAACTACACACAAGTAACTTTGGCGCATTCAAAGGCAGCCGGGATGTCTTAGACAAGTAGCGGCCTTCAAACGGTTAGATACCGCAACGGTTCTAAGTTCCTGCTCAAAGATATTGATTACTAATCTAGGATATTTTATAGGGCCTCAGATATTTTTCAGATTTATAGGGAAAGGCTACTTCTTATGGCCGTGCCAGTTGGATTAAAAAAATATGCAATAAAGGGCGTTAACGCGAGCAAGAAATGTTTCCAAAACAAAACAGCTATAATTAAAAATTCATAAATTAAAGTAAAAAAAGGATTTATGATGAAAATTAAAATAATTAAATCGCTGTTGATATCTTTGTTTGCCTTGTTTCGTTTCACTCTATAGTGTTTGTTTATATATTTTTTTTTTAACCAACACCCTGTATAACTTCCTAAAGATATATCGAAATATAAACTACCGTTTTATGTGCCGTTTTATTTATTATTAGCTCTGGGGGTAATATATTACCCCAGAGCTAATAATAAATAAAACGGCACATAAATCGGTCCAGTAGTTTTTAAGTGATGCGTATAAACAAACAAACAGAATTGTAGCAATGATATATTATTGTCCTACAGCCTAGTTAAAATTGCCTTCTCCATACAAACTAGTAATTTTAAAATGGTCAATTTGTATGGGGAAGCTAAAATTTTTTTTTATCTGCGACACATGGTTCCATGGGAAAAGTTTTTTATTTATTTTATTTATTTATTTATTTTATTCAGGAAACAAACAGTCGTTTATTACTAAAAGAATATACATATAAGATTAAATAAAAACATTGAGTTCCCTAAATTAATTCCATATTTTATATAATAATATTTGATTTGTTCCACAAGTTCTACATATCTTTAATGTAAATTTAACTTAAATAACAGTAAATAGTATTAAAATTTATAAGTAGGTACCTATATAATATATATGTATATATATATAGGTAGAATAATAAAAAACAGAACAGAACATAAATTTTACAAAATTAAATCTAAATAAATAAAAACTAAAACCAAACCATAAGACTTACTAACTATTTGTTTAATTTATTTTTATTTTTTTATCAGCACGTAACAATTTTGAACTTATCAATTTTATACCAGAAATTGAGTTGCAAAATAGGTCAACATTTTCTAGCTTCTCATTATATAATTTACAAGCTCGCTTTAAAAATCTATTAGCACCAAAGCATGTCTTACTCGGTGAAATTGAGAAAAGGTTCTTTTTTCGACAACTTCTCTCATATCTGCGGGGTACATTGAAGGAAATTTTATGTAAAAGTGTGGGGGCGTCCACAATATTATTGATTATTTTAAATAATAAAACAGTGTCATTAACATGGCGACGATTTTCAAGAGATAACATGTTATGCCTTTCTAAAGATGTTAAATAACCACTTTGATGATCGTGGCCAGTCCTGTAGTCTAGAGCTTTTAGAAATTTTACTTGTATTCTCTCTAATTTATTCATATGGACTTTATGAAATGGTTGCCAAATTGAGCAAGCGAATTCTAAATGACTTCTAACAAAACTATTGTATAAGAGTTTATAAGTTAGCGGCGATCTAAAGTGCCTACCCATACGGAACACGAATCCCATCTATCTATAAGCCTTATTAACTATTTTATCAATGTGTGGTACAAAGGTAAGTTTTGAATCTAATGTGACACCTAAATCTCTAATTTCTGTAACCCTGGCTAATTCCTTGTTACATAATTTGTAACTATAACTAATAGGATTACGCTTACGCGAATAGCTAATAATATAACATTTGTCTGAGTTGAGGAATAGATTATTTTTCATACAAAATGTTGAAAAACTGTTGAGGTCATTCTGCAACAATTCGCAATCGCTAGACATTCTAATGATTCTATAGAATTTTGTGTCATCTGCATAGAGTAACACTTTACTGTTTGATATTTTGGACGATATGTCATTTATATATAATGTAAACAGTAATGGGCCCAAATGCGATCCTTGTGGGACTCCAGAATCCACTCTTGTATATTGCGAAGTAAAACCTCCCAATTCTACCGCTTGATTTCTATTCTCAACATACGATTTGACCCAGCGAAAGAGGCTACCGCGTATACCGAGTTTCCAGAGTTTATATAGTAATATGCTATGAGAAATTTTATCGAATGCCTTGGAAAAGTCTGTATACACGGCATCCACCTGACCACCATCATCTAATATGCTGAGGATATAATCAGTAAAAGTTAATAAATTTGTATCAACGCTACGGCCTTTGTAAAAGCCATGTTGCATTGGATTAATATATCTATTTACCGAATGAAATAGCTCATTTGTTATAATTTTTTCTAATATTTTTCCAAATTGACATAGCTTTGAAATAGGCCGATATTTTTCAATATCCTGACTTATCTGGCCTTTCGGAACCGGAGTTATCCAGGCTTGTTTCCAAATTTGAGGCACAATGCCTTCTTGTAATGATTTATTATAGATTATGGTTAACGGCATATATAAATTAAACATACAACTTTTTATAAATAGTGGATGAACGCCATCAGGTCCTGACCCCTTATTTATATCAAGTGCATTTAAGGATTTTAATACAATATCCGACGTTATTTCAATAGAATTTAAATTAAGCATTGAATTATTAAAACAATCTTCCTGCAAGTCGTTTATCGTGAGTTCTTCTGGATCGGATGATGCAAGAGGTGTAACAAAGGCTGAACGAAAATAATCATTAAATAGGTTACAAATAGTAACCCCGTCATTGGTTGTAGTTCTCTTGTAATACATTGTCTCCGGAAGTCCGTTATTAGAACGAACTGACTTTATATACCTCCAAAAGTAATTAGGATTCGATTTAATTTTTTGTTCAGCATATTCAATATATTCATTGTAGCATTTAGTCTCCATTTTATTTGCTCTTTTACGCAATATTTTAAAACTTTCGTAATCGAGAGGATTGTGGTATTTTTTCCATAGTCGATGATATTTGCGTTTTTCATTTAATAATTTTCTTAAGGGTTTAGTATGCCATAATGGGACTTTGGAGGAAGACTGTACAGTGTGAGTCGGTACGTACTAAAGGTAAGTTTTGCGATTTGATTAGCCCAAAGTACATTCTTTCAAAGATATCCTGTATAATATAGATTTATGGAGACTAAATATACTCGTAAATAACAACTTTTAAAACATAATTGTGTAACCGCTGATAAGAAGACAAGGACTCAATGCAATATATTGCCAAATCATTTCGCACAAACTATAGGCCCAATTCTCTTAAATTAACTTTAGTTTACTCGCATGGTAATATAATTGCAACCGCTTAACTAGTTACGTTTCGAATTCTGCTAACCAATTGCTGACCAAAAATAAGGAGTGTTATTTTTGGTTTATATTATGATGAGTTTACGATTCGATTGAAGTAAATTAGTTTAAGAAAATTGAGGCCCTGAAGAAAAATCGCTCCCACTATGCCGGCTAAATGATGCAGTTACGTAATGGGCGGCGACAATGACATTTTTTTTATTACGAATTTACTTCAATAGCTTCGCTGCTTTATTGTCAAATTAACAGCCCGTTTTGTAGCCGCACCCGGAAAAGAGATTATAACTTCGAAAAAAAATCCGGTAAACTCACATGCACACATACTAAGGTCTAGCGCAATTAATACCTTTTGCGCTTTCTATCCAAAGAATATTACAGTGACTTTAGAGAAGTGTAGAAGTCGTACCGCCCACGCGATCTAAACTTCCGCTTATAACTATAAGACTAACTTCCGTAACGCAATCGCGATACTTCCACTCCTGCGCATGACGGTTCTCAACTGCGGCGCTGTCTGTGGGAGACAACTCCTTGGAAATACACGTTCGAAAAGTTTTTTGGAAATATATATTTTATTTTTTGGTAGTTACTATCCACTCGTTCTTGTTGCACTAAATAAAAAAAAATACCATACAGCAGAATACATTGATGAAATGATGACATACCTTACCATAGATATAACCTTATCTACATAATTAATAAATATATTTATTATCTACATTTATTTGTTTCTCAATCTCGCGTTCGGTGACACTAACACTCCTAACTATGATTACAATTAGTTTTATATAACGTAACTTGCAATGCCCTACCAGGGTTTATGTACACCAAAATGTTTGTTACTATAAAAGTTATGATGTAAAATTTAACATGACGTGTATATAAAATGCAAATAAACAAATATAAATATCTTCTGTGATAGCGCACTTAATTGAGACGACACAATGTTCTTAGCTATCCATGGATTCTCCTTGTGGGGTCCGGGTCTATCATATGGTTGAAAGGGAGGAGATTAAACTGCAGTGTACCCGGACTTGAAACTGCGAAACAGGGTTAAAGGCGTATGCGATAACAACTCTCTCCTTCACGGTGTTCACAAACCTCTCTACCAAAACCCAAGAGAGACAATGTTCTTAGCTATCCATGGATTCTCCGTGTGGGAGCCGGGTCCATCGCATAGTTGAAAGGTAGTTGAGTGAACTGAAGTGTACCCGGTCTTGAGACCGCGAAACAGGGTTAAAGGCGTTTGCGATAACAACTCTCTCGTTCACGGTGTTCACCAACCTCTCTACCAAAACCAAAGAAAGACAATGCATGTTTACTTTACATATTTTCTTAGCTATCCATGGCTTCTCCGTGTGGGAGCCGGGTCCATCGCATAGTTGAAAGGTAGTTGAGTGAACTGCAGTGTACCCGGACTTGAGACCGCGAAACAGGGTTAAAGGCGTTTGCGATATCAACTCTCTTCTTCACTGTGTTCACCAACCTCTCTATCAAAACCAAAAAGAGACAATGTTCTTAGCTATCCATGGGTTCTCCGTGTGGGAGCCGGGTCCATCGTATATTTGAAAGGCAGGAGATTGGATAGCAGTGTACCCGGACTTGAGACCGCAAATCAGGGTTAAAGGCGTTTCCGATATTAACTCTCTTCTTTACTGTGTTCATCACCCTCACTACCCCACTACTATACGATCCTGTCATCTTAGTATGTTTAACGAAATTTATGAAAAAGCATGTTTACTTTACATATTTTTCCCACAGTTTATTGCAAGTTTATATAAGCTCTGACTCGAAGATAGCATTTATAGAGTTAGACCCAGCAACAGGGTTATTTTTTAAATTAAGACATTTAAGAAAGTTTTTATTGCCAAATTCGTAGTTTTAAGCATTCTTCAGTAAAATAAGTTTGAATTCAAGTGTTCTTAAAACTTAATTAATAGACTTTCAACGACTTTTATATTGTTTTTATAAGAGCTGAAATTATAGCTTTGGTAAGACGACTTTTGGGAATTAAAAAGAGAGATTTTATTTGTTAATTAACTTATTAATATATTCAGAAAGTATATATATTTTATTTTTTACGTAGACTAGTGGTTGCGTCTTTGGCGTTGTATCCGGAGGTCGTGGGTTCGATTCCCACCCATGGCAACAAAAATATTAGTACGATTTTTCTGTACAGTTTGCCATGGTCTGTGTGTTTATAAAATATAATATGTATTATATCGTTGCTTCTGGTGCACATAGTACAAGCCTAAAGCTTAGTTTGTGACCAGAGCAATATGTGTAAATTGTCCTACATATTATTATTATTATTATTTTAATACAAACATGAACCGATTTATATAATTAAGTATAGCGGATGTGGAGGAAACTAGGAAGTTATCATTAATATTATAAATAAATCTTAATACAAAGAAACATTTCATTATTAAATTTATTTATTTATTAAAATCTATCACGCAATTATTATTAATTTTCATTATGATTATTACTTTTTTTTGGAATTTGTATAAAATAGATATACATGGTGACTTTGAAAGGATGTACTTTGGGCTAATATGAGGTTCTGCTGTTCAATACGAAAAACTTTTCCCATAGAACCATGTGCCGTAAATGAAAAATAAAATGCCTTCTCCATACAAACTAGTAATGTGAATATGACCAATTTGTATGGGGAAGCATTTCATTTTCATACTTTATTTGAATGCCCCTCGTAATGTAGTATTATTAGCTAACTTACAAAATATTATATACAAATATCTAGCTACAATTATACATAATATATTAAATAACAAGTTTACATAATTAACATTAATAATGTACAACATGTACTCCAATAGTTGCAGTGCATGCTGTTTGAGAAATTGTTAAAAATCAAATGTAAAATAATCTTAAAATGTACCTAATTTACCATATGCGACTCAGCTGCGCTCACATAAACCGCTCAGGTTTTTGAGCGCAACTTAAAGAACAAATATGTTAATACTTTTGATGTGAATAAATAAATAAAAAAAATAAAAAAAAAACTTAATTAATTAAATAGTAGGAATTTAATTGCTATCCCCATACATTTCCAAGCATTCCCCACTACACCCGTATCAACAAAGTAGGTAATAAATATTAATTTACAGAAAATTTGACCTCAGCAATCAAGCTGTCAGAACTGTAAAAATAATTTATAAAAAGATACTGCAGAGAACCTCCTGTGTAAATATTAATTCTGACTCCGGCGCACTTAAGAGTGCAGTCCCTGGTCGTGCAACTCGTAGATAAGTTATAACTTTACAAACAATACATATATCACAACTTGTTTTTTTTTTTTTTTTGCCTACCCTTATCTTATAAAGGATATGGCGTGAAGATAATCTGGCCTAGTTTTTAAAATATTTTAGTGAAATATACGAGTAAGTTAAAAATTTACTTTTAATTTTTAATAAAATGCATTTTATGAAATTATAAATGTTATTATTGAAGTACTGCACGTGACTTTGTATCTATCTACCTGGTAGTGAGCAAATCTACAAAGTCATATCTAAGCTCCCACTAAGCCGGCTAAATTATGCGATTACGAAATGGGCGGCGACAAAGATAAATTGTTTTACGAGTATATTTTAATAAACTCGCTACCTTATCGTCAATTCAACCGCCCATTTCGTAACCGCTCCATAAAAGGAGACTACCACCTCGACAAAAAATCGATGCAGTAATCTCCTGAAAACCGGTGAACTCACAAACTAAAACCGAAACTGACTTACGCTTTACGGTTTTTGCATCTGTATGGGTGGTAACGAGACCTGTCGGACGGTCTTGCGAAGTTTTAGAGACTTTTTTCCACCTAAAGTATAGAAATGTAATTTTTTTGCTACAATTTATATATTAACTCGATGAAAAATATATGTAATTTTTGATTTTATTTCAGCTACTCGTAAATGTCACTTTTTAATATACTTGGAATATTTAAATAGGTACCTTTTTTCAGTCCCCTTTTGATTTATTAAAATTAATTTCAGAGGCAAGGTTAAGCAGATGACAACAAGACGGGCCTGGGATGGGTGACCGCTTTATACAACGAGGCTATTTCATCATAAACACCGCAACAAGCTCGCCACTTATTAGGTGTTGCCTCCGAATACCATCGGCGAAATGAGGATGGGTTAATCCCTCCGCTGGGACCCTGAGGCCGTTTAAACGGTTCTCGGGAGCCAAATTGGCACCCGTGATGGTATTTATTTATTTTATTTATTATTTATAATTTCAGAGTACAACTTTGATTATAGTCTCAAAACCGCGTTCTTAAGTTCTTGAGGCTCTGCGCCAGTGAACCGTTTGGTAGACAATGGTGCATTTTGCAGTAATGGGCAGGTTGGTCCTGGGCGGGGTATTCTTATGGGGCCCTAAGGCTGACCAACATAATTGTTACCATGAATACAAACGGCTACTTTGAAGCTTCTTTGTTGAGTGACTGAACTGGTTTCCTTACCCAGTGGAGCAGGAGTTTGCGTCTTTAAAGATCTCCATGTTTAAATATTTAAGTTTCATACGTGGAAGTGAGATATGTTACACAATATCTTTGTAGAAGAAATTCCAAATTTTAGGTTTAGACTTTAATCCTACTAAATGTGAAGTATATTACAATCCAAATTTATTCGACTTTAGTAAAAATAAAATACAATCTAACCTAAACAATTTATTACAAGGTATAAAGGTATACACAAATCTTGATTTAAATTTACTAGGAGCAGCTATCGAACCGCTATTACAAAAGAAGAATGAACAAATATTTTTATTAATTAACCGGCTTAAAAATATAAATTGTTACGTAGCTCTGTATTTACTGTCATTTACATTCATTCATTCATCATTTACTGTGTATTTACATTCAACATGGTTTATTTAAGCCTCGCTTCACTTATTTTCTTAGATCTACTCCAATATTTCTACATGCAGATAATATTAAAGAGATAGATAATAAAATTAAAGTATGTGTAGAAAATATTTTAAATATAAATTGTAATTTAGAAGCTTGGTTACAGGCATCCTTACCAATTAATCATGAAGGCTTAGGCATTCGCACACTAACAACCGTTGCCCTACCTGCTTTTTTAGCTTCCGTACATCACAGTCTCAGTCTTGTAGGTAAAATTATTTCCAAGTCACTTGCTGACTTTGAGATGAGCTGTACGAACGGAGCTGTCGAAGCTTGGAGAGAAACTTGTCCGAATGTTAGCTTCCAAAATCACAAAAGAATTGGGATATACCAATAATACAAATTATTCAAAATGATATTTTACGAGAAAATCACGCGCGCCTCTTAGCCACATACGAATACGAATCTGGAGCTTGGCTTAAAGCAATACCTTTACCTCATTTAGACACTTTACTTGATCTGGAATCTACTCGAATTGCCGTGGCGCTCCGACTCGGGGCACCCATATGTCGTCCACACTAATGTGTTTGCGGTAGCGATGTGGATGAGTACGGTGTTCACGGGCTTTCTTATGCGCCGGTCGTAATTCACGTCACAATAAAATTAACTTCATTATTAGTAAATCTCTAACAACAGCAGGCTTTTCAAACGTTTTAGAACCCCCTGGTATCATACGTGACGACGGCCGGCGTCCAGATGGCATGACACTTGTGCCGTGAAAACGAGGACGTGCCCTGATTTGGGACGCCACGTGTATAGATACAGTAGCGCCAACACACGTGCAGGCCTCCTGTTCATCAGCAGGGACAGCCGCGGTACAGGCTGAAAACTTAAAGCACTTGGCCCGCTTGGTACGCCAGTGTTTTGAGCTCCTTTGAATTCCTAGGTTTTGCAGTAGAAAGTTTCGGCGTGTGGTCCCCCGGTGCCAAAGATTTTAGATAATGTATTTCAAAAATCTTGAAAGAAAAGACAGGAGAACGGCGCACCGGATCTTTCTTTCTTCAAAAAATAAGCCTGGAAATTCAATGGGGTAAAGCCGCTGGCGTTCTCGGAACTCTACCACTCTCTACCGGTCTAGAGGAGTTCTATCGCCCGAACGAATACCTCCTAAACTTACCTTAATTTTTTTGTTTTTTTTTTACAAACAATTAAACAATAATTAATATGTAGAAGAAATTATTACATAGATATAAGTATGCTTTAGATTAAAATAAAAATTCGTTTGTGTATTTTTGCATCTGTTAAAAATCGGAACATGTTTTTTGACCAATCATGTCAAAACGAGTAATTTTAAACTTATTGGGATGGAATTTTAAACATAGAACTACTTTTTAACTCAATGATGGATCTCTTGGGTAACCTAGTATTTAATATTAATGCCTAATTTAACTCAAGTAAAGCTGTGGGAATCTAAATTATAAAGAAAAAAAGTCAGTTTTAGGGAGCGTTTTTTTTAAAGAAAACCCTTTGTTGAGATTTCCATTGCTCTATCTATCTGTCTGGCGTTAAATATCTCGCCGGGAACTACTGGTCCATTTTACTTAAAATGTTGAATAGTTTCTTCACGTATATCCAAAAGAATATAACATAAACATTTTGTTTTATTTTTTTATTAGCCTATACTGTCCCACTGTTGGGAAAAGGCCTGTTTCTATCTCTCTCTCTATTTTTTGCTATTTTGGATCAGTCCCTCAAAAAGGTGTCCAACTCCCTCCATCTCCTCCTGGGCCTTCAACATAAACATATTAATTGAAAAAATATTAATACTCGTATCAAATATTGAAAAGAATTTAGCAATTACAACCGTAGTTGGGTGCAAAAATGAATAAGACGATTCATTGAATACGGTTTTAGTTTTCAATTTATTTTGTTGCTAATTTCTTAATGAGCAAAAAAAAAGCTATCATTACAATATCACATATGAATGGTTTCTCTGCAATACTGCTGGATGGGATTTTCGGGGAGGGGTTTCAACCTACAAACACAACATCTACGCCGAGAAAATTGTGTTATTTGTTTTATCATCAAAAATGTACGAAGAGGTTAATTGTAATGATAATTTAATTGTAATTATTGACAAATTAAATGATTTTGTGTGGCCGAGTTAGTAAGACCGTAGACATAAAAACACTTAGGTTCCTGGTTTAAACCCCGGTGTGCACCAATGAGTTTTTAATTAAAAAAAATATATATTTGTTTAACATCTCCATAATAAGAATAGTGCCTCGGAGAGCACGGTTTATAGATGGGTTATTGAGTCTATCCAAACTTACCATCGGCCACGACGAGGTGGGATTTAACACTCCGCTGGGTCCCTGAGGCCGTCTGAACGGTCTTGGGCACCATAAGGCACCGTTACGATGTTTATATTTGTTTAACTATAGGGAAAAGTAGCGAAAATTATTCGAAAACCGACTAAATGAATAAAGCTTTTCTAAGACGAAGGAGTAACCAGTCTTGACGGCCCATATCCCACAAAGTAAACACGTCTAACATATAATCTACGCCCATAGACCTTATGACTTCAAAAATTTTCCTCGAGGTGGTAAAATTTCTCCGCTGGCCTATAATTTGCGTGGACGAAATAATGAAGGGCTATGAAGGAAAAGGGCTTGAGAAGGCACGATGAGTCAGAAATGTACTTTATTTGCATATTAATGTAAACGTTGGGTTTCTGTGGTGGTTTGGGAAGTATTTTAAGGTTTCGTCAGTCGCGCTGACGCCCATACAAACGTGTCTACTTGTATTATTACTTGGCTATTAGTAATGAATTCTTTTGCTTTATAAATAATATAAAAAAGTTTTTAATTTTGGTTCAAAAAACACTTTTGTCCACATCCGAAAGAATAATAAATACAATGAGAAATAGCTACTGGAAGTGCGAATGATTTTTTTTTTTTGTGAAACGCAGACTTGGCGATCGCAAATGGGGTGTTCTTTAGGCCGCTGCGTTTTTAATTTAGGTTTAATATAAATTATAGGAGCAGAAAATAATTGGCATACAATTTTTTTTCTTCATTTGCGACACATGGTTCCATGGAGAAAGTTGTTCGATTTGATCAGTAGAGCCTCACATTAGCCCAAACCTTTCAAAGTCACTTGTTCGATGTAGACTCATGTCATCGGCTACGATTACGGCCAGGAAATGGCTAAATGTAGAGAGCTATAAATTGATAAAATAACTTTTGTAACCTACATTTGAACAAATAAACTATTTGATTTGATTTGATTTGATTAAAAACCCCTCCGCTGGGGGTACCCAGAGTAGGCCGTTTAGGCGGTCTCGGTATTTGATGAACATTTAATATTTACTTAATGATACTATGTACATAATTATAAATACATGTTATTTTTAATGCATTTTTTTTCTTGTATATTCTATATGAATATGATGTTGAGGAAGCCAGTGAAGTATATAGAGATCGTACGAAGTGGCGTACATTGCTCTCTGCTTACCCCATAACTGGGATACTGGCGTTATTGTATGTATGTATGTATATTCTATCCTAGAGAACTAAGACCTGGTTCCTAATTCAGCTATCGAGGAAGGCTATAGGCTATATAACATCACGCTACGACTATAGGAGCGGAGCATCGATTAAACATGTTGGGAAAACGGGGAAAATTTGTTTCTTCTGAGAACTTCCGTTGCGTGCGCACTGCGCAGACGAAGTTGCGCGGGTCCGCTAGTACTTAATAATTAGGTACAAATGTATATATATTTTGCTTTATTTATTTATGATATTTCAATGTTTGTAAAAAAGTATTAAATTTATACAGTACCCAGATTTCTTAAAATTACAGCATAAAGTAGAGAGGATATTCATATAATGGTATACATAAAAACTTATTAAGTCCCAGCCTAGTGGTCAAGTCACTGCACAACTGATAACTAACAGATGACAACAAGGCCAGCCTGGGATGGGTGACCGCTTTATACAACGAGGCTATTTCATCATAAACACCGCAACAAGCTCGCCACTTGTTAGGTGTTGCCTCCGAATACTATCGGCGAAATGAGGATGGGTTAATCCCTCCGCTGGGTACCCTGAGGCTGTTTAAACGGTTCTCTGGAGCCAAATAGGCACCCGTGATGGTATTTATTTATTTTATTAAGTCCTTAAAGAATACTCATGGTCGGATTAATAGTCGTTGCTTTGCCTGAGTCATTGTTTGGAACTGTCAAAATTTAGTTTTTTTCATATGCAGTTTGACAGTCCGAAGCAGTAGCAATTGCTTAGCAACGACTATTAATCCAACCCTTAGTTAAAGTAGGTCTCTTTTTTAGCAACAAAAATAAATATGCGTAAAAGAAACAACACTTATTTTAACTAAAGTGTTTTTAAGGACTCAAAAAGTTTTTATGAAAAAGGCCAATACAGTCTACAGGTTTCTGTTACACGTGTTAACTTAAATAATGTTCATCAACATAATGTGTTCTTTGTGCACGCGACTTTACAAAAGTTAATTTAGTTGCATTGTGCACAATCCGTGTCCCAAGTCACTCTCCGCTCTCCGGCGAGACTGGAAGCAGAGTCGGTATTATCTGCGATGCGGTCTGCTCTTTCTCTATGCAACTTTATTTGCAGATAACAAATTGTCGACATTGAGAGAATTAAGTTATGGAGATTTTGTGTTGTATAGTAATTGATTGTTAAAATTAGCTGTTTGTGGATTGTTAGATAAAGTTATTAACAGATAACTTTTATGGTGAATAATTAAATTCGACAGTTCTTCATATGAAATGAAATATATTTGATTTCTTTTAAGAAACAAAAAAAGATGTTTATCATTTAATATTAAGAACTTCAAAGTTTGCCATTAGGCGTACAAATATTGTGTTTAGTTTACATTACATAATTTTTACCTACATTTCATATTTTTTATTTAATTAGTCTTTCGGCTCTTTAAAGTCACCAATATAATTCATACAATATCCAATCCTTTCTAAACTTTTACTGAGTTGTCTTTATTTTTCTTAAATAACTTATATTTTTCTTAAAATTTTGACCATCCACGACTGCTAAGATTTAATTTTGTTTCAAAAATTATTGGCCCTGCTCTAATTTCTATAACATTTTTCAATATAATTAAAGATGATTTTATAAAATTACATGATCTCTAAGCATCCACAGTCCCTAAAAAAAAAATCTTTAAAAGCCCGTAACTCAAAATCTAAATTTTCATATAAAGGGACGATAATAGTATATATATATATATATATATGTATATTATATATATTATAATGGTACATGATCCAATAGCCAAAGTCAAGTCACCCTTTCTGTTATAGAACGCAAACTAAGTAATACTCACAAATAGCTTTACAAATAAGTGAGTCCATAAATTGTGCGAGTCCCAAACTTGTGCATAAGGCATGTGTCACTTAGTTTCAGTTTGTTGGCTAAGGCCCGGATTTATAAATCGCTCTTATATACGGTATTCACTCAAGTTACAGGGGTCCTCGTTTAACCTTTCCGAATTTGATATTTGGTGGAAGTAGACAAGACTTGAGTGAAAAGTGTAGCTTGAGTACCGTTTATAAATACGCGACTTGAGTGAATACGAAATAGGAATGCGATTCGAGTACTATTTATTAAAACGTCAGTATTTATAATCTCTCTCACATAAGATATTAACAAGTTTCTATTATTTTTTTCTGTATTTTGAATTTGGAAGAAAGGGACAATCAATCACTGATGTCTTTGTTTATTCCTTAAGGACGATTTAATTTATTTTTAAAAGCAACTACAAAATTAAGAAATAATTGAAGTCCTTGCACCTCATTATTATAAATCGCTTTCACATACCTACGATATTCACTAAAGCAATGTACTCGTATATCTTAATTCAACTTCTTAATTTGACATTTTTCACAAAACCATGAAAGTATCACCAAATCTTAAATCAAGAATAATGCAGAGGTCCCTTAAGTGAATACCGCATGTGAGAGCAATTTATAAATACGGGCCTTAGTTTCAGTTTGTTAGCTAAGTTTCCCTTCGCTTTGTTTAAGGCTGTATTATGGAAGTAATTATTGTTGTTCCTGTGACGTCTTCTCGCTGGTATCTTGTACGTTATTTACGATCTCAAGTCGTACAAGTCGACGTGTGTCGAACTCATTCGTGTAGGTCAATTTATTATAATAAGTTGTTTGTTTTGTGTTTCTTGTTGTTGTTTAGAGTTTAGTTAGCTGTGTTTGGGCACACGAAGTTAATTTGGATTTAGACTCTAAGATTTTAGATTTAGCAATGCTTTGATATTCTACTGGTGCAGTATGGACAACCCAGAATGGTAATTCTAAATACTGGACTAAATTTTCCAAGGTTTGCTGTTGTACAATTTTACAGTATTGTTTATTTATTTGTTTAAAATTGTTTATAGCACAAAATTGTACATAGGCGAGCTTAATGCCTTAGGCATTTTCTATCAGCTAACCTTTGATAGAGTGAACTTAGCTTAGGGTGCAAAACTGTTTTGAAAAAATAAATATTATTTAATTTTTAATCATTTTTAGGTGGGAGGATGGTCTCTATAGTTTCGTTAGGCCGACCGACTGGTCTCGTTACCACCGCCCATACAGATGCAAAAACCGTCAAGAGACCTAGTCATGTTTCGATTTCAGTCTGTGGGTTCACCGGTTTTCATTAGATTACTGCATCGATTTCTTGTCGAGGTAGTAATCTCCTTTCTGGATGCGGCTACGAAAAAACGGGTGATTGAATTGACGATAAGGTAGCTAGTATATTAAAATGTACTCGTAATGCAGTTCGTCTTTGCCCATTTCGTAATGGCATCATTTAGCCGGCATAGTGGGAGCAATCAATATTGTTTAAGAACAATTATTGATCGACCCAATTCAAGGAATTTGTAGGTCTGCTCACCACCAGGTCAGGATACAAAGTCACATGGCGTGCATAATGTCATCAATTATGCAATATTGCTATGTTATTTATTAGTGGAAAAAAATCCAACAACTTAACATGCCGATGTCCGAGACCTTAAATAAAATCTTACTATGCCTTCACGTAAGTACCTATTTTTGAGGTTTTACTTCTAACAAAATTAATTTGTAAGTAACTATTTTTGTAATGAATTCAGGGTATATTTATGTTAGTAGCCGGGCATTTACAGGCATTTTCGTACATTTTACATGATATTTCGCCCACTAACTAATTTCTCTATAATAAACTAATTTCTCTATAATAAGCACTCCTACGAGTTCTTGTTATACTAATAAAAGTTATTTTAATTCAGTACTTACATGATTTATGAATTGAATATTTTTAGAACTAGAAACCGCCTCTGCAAAACAAGGTTAAAAGATTTGCGAATTTAAGTAAAATGTGTTTTTTCGACAATTATATTCACGTTAAAATTATTGAGAGGTATTTAAGAATTTAATAATAATGTGAAATTTAATAATAATAATATATCCGCTACATCAATATAACATAACGTCAGTAATATACATATATATAGTGTGTAATATACGTCAGTATAATATACGTGGTGGCCGAGTTGGTTAGACCTTGGACTTAAAAACACTTAGGTCCCTGGTTCGAATCCCGGTGTGTACCAATGAGTAATTAATTAAAAAAAATATATACATTTGTTTGACAACACCACTATAGTGCCTCGGAGAGCACGTTAAGCTGTGGGTCCTGGTTTCACTAGACCAACTTGTGAAACTATTTATAGATGGGTTATTGAGTCTATTCAAAACATCGCGACGAGTTAACCACTTGTTCGGTGTAGGCTCATACCATCGGCTACGACGAGGTGGGATTAAAACCCCTCCGCTGGGTACCCTGGGCCGTCTAGGCGGTCTCGGGCGCCGTAAGGCACCCGTGATGATATGTCAATATAACGTCGTCGGTTAGGTTATCTAAGCGAGATAGACCAGCAACCGGGCGTTAATTTGTCGTGTCGGTATTTTTTTAATAATTATCTACACACCTGACCCATGACAGGGTAGGCAGAGGCAACCGAGCCCCTCTTATCTCTATCTCTATTATTCCTTTTGTCTCTTTCATAGTCATAACTCTTCTCATACATACCTCGCTTTTTTCTATGTAACAAAAAAAAAACATCACGTGTGCTTTTTTAGCTCCCGAGAACCGTTTAAACGGCCTCAGGGTACCCAGCGAAGGGATTAACCCGATTTCGCCGATGGTATTCAGAGGCAACACCTAACAAGTGGCGAGCTTGTTGCGGTGTTTAAGATAGTATAGCCTCGTTGTATAAAGCGGTCACCCATCCCAGATCCGTTCTACTGATCAATACGAACAACTTTTCCCATGGAACCATGTGCCGCAAATGAAAAAAAAATTACCTTCACCATACAAACCAGTAATGTTAAAATGACCAATTTGTATGGGGAAGCCAATTTTTTTTTTTCATTTGCGACACATGGTTCCAGGGAAAAGTTGTTCGATTTGATCAGCAGAACCTCACATTAGCCCAAAATACAACCTTTCAAATTCACCCTGTATATCAACACGGGTGCCTTACGGCGCCCGAGACCGCGGAGGGGTTTTTTATCCCACCTCGCCGTAGCCGATGGTATGAGTCTACACTTAACAAGTGGCTAGCTCGTCGCGATGTTTGGATAGACTCGATAAACAATCTATAAACAGTTTCACAAGTAAGTATAGTGAAACTGGGACTGACAGCTTAACGTTCTCTCCAAGGCACTATAAATTCAAAAATTAAAAATTCAAAATAATTTATTTCCATAGGTCACTGCATGGTGACACTTGAACACGTCATTTCCAATTCAAAATACAATACTTGGCTCATCAGAACACGGGGAAAATAAAAGTAAGACATCCATGCATCAATAAAACAAGATAGAAAATAAAGTTAAGCTTAGTGAGAACCTGGCTATGACACAATAATAATAATATCAACATAAAATTAATAAAAAATAAAAAATAAAAAATAGTAATAATAATAACAATAAAAATAATAAAAAATAAAAAAAAAAAACTAAATCAAATTAGTTTAAATTATATACAATAACAATGTCACAACTGTAATATTATACCTACTTTAATAAATAAATGATAATGTATTATTATTATTAATAATATATTTTATTGTTATTATTATTTTTAGATTAAAATCTCATTGGTACATAACGGGGTTTGAACCAGGTACCTAAGTATTTATAAGTCTAAGGTCTAACCAACTCGGCCACCACGTGTATTATTATTATTATTAATTTATTGTAGGTATTTAACAAATTAGAAAAAGGGTTTATGATTTTTTCGAAATTTTACCATTAGTAAGTTATCTGTCATTATTTAACAATTAGTCAAGATGACTATCCATTAAGAAACTGGGCAAGATGTTTTTAAAATAATAAAATTAATTTTAAAGTCATATCCGTTGTTTATAAATAACCCCACTTTCACATAACCGCAATCATCAGAGCTGACACGAGAAAGGTTAATCAGATACTTGGTGGTATAGTTATTGCCAAAACTTTCGGCTTAAATGTTACTCAGGTATCGAATGCAATCGTTAGTGTAACGAACTGCTCAAAATATCGCACTGACCCGAAAACTTAAGGCGATACAGTTGGTGGCCTTACCTAGAATTAAATAAAAAAAGTTGCTAAAAAATATAAACGTAAATATTTATACTTTAATATTTTAGATAATGCTGTTGCATTCATTATTTTATTTCTTTGTGTATTTTTTTATTCCTTTTCATTTATCTTTTTCCGATATGTGCTTTGTTATTGTTATGTTGCTGTGCGATAAATAAATTATTTCTTTCTTTCTTTCTATTATTTTATTCCCTGACTTTTTTTAAAAGAAGATAAAGTGATTTGTATAAAAAATATATCTCATATGAATTAAGTTAATAAAGTAATTTCTTAGTTTTATTAAATCTTTGAATGAATAAAAATTCTATATTCGTTCGAGGAAAATGGTTTTTGATCCATCTAGTATTCTATTTTATAAATAGTGTTATACCATCCAACGTACAAACATGTCACACAAATAACGTGGCAGTGAAAAAAGTTTTTTAAAACACCCAGAATGGTCAAATTCTATTTTCCCAACTGTTAAAAAAAACGCTTAAGACTAATGTATATTATAGATATTTTTATTTAAAAAAACAAATGATAGGAATGGTACTGAAGGCAGTGCAGGGGCCTATTTCATAAACGTGACAATTGTAATTTACCATGACAATTCATAATACATTGCTTGGTTTACTTTGAATTATTTACTTTTTACAAACTAAACCAAGCAATGTATTATGAAATTTTATAGTAATTTACAATTGTTACGTTTATGAAATAGATGTTTTAAAATTTAAAATTAACATTCCAGTTACGGGTCCGGATAGCAATGCCCACTTTACACATTCACGGGTAATTCATGGATAGTCAAATATTGTATTATATTTTTTTTTTATTGGAGCCCGCGGCATGTCACCTGAAATCTGCCTGGTGGTAAGCAGACCCACAAAGTCCATGGAGTCGATCAATACATTGTTGTTTCACAATATTGTTCGCTACCACTATGCCAGCTAAACGATGCGGTTACGAAATGGGCGGCGACAAAGTTGTATTTGCGTTACGAGTCTATTTTTAAAATCCTAGCAGCTTTAACGCCCGTTTCCCGTTTCGTAACTGCACCAAGAAAGGAGACTACCAACTCGGCAATAAATCGATGCGGTAGTTTCCGTAAAACCGATGAACACACAGACTATAACCGAAATATGAGTAGGTTAAACGTTTTTGCATCTGTATAGTCTTATATATAAATATGGTAATAAAATAGGTAAGCACTCTTAAAATAAAAGGCCAAGATTAGTTGATGCAGGCGCCTTAAGTACTAAAAATGCTGTTTATAGTGACTTGACATGCAATTGCTTCTTTATTTATTTTTTAATGAGTGTAAAGTTACTTCGGGTTTACAAAACATTTAATGTTTCGTGCTGAAACCCAGTTTCACTGTAACAACTTGTGGTAACATTATTAGTGTAAAATGCAGAAAATTAAATCGTTGCCAGACTTTGCCCTGCTAAGATGACGACTGAGTGAAAAGTGACTAATTTTCAAAAAATATTAATTATATATTTTTTTATTGTTATTGAAGCATGGCATGTGACTTTGTATCTATCTGATGGTAAACAGACCTACAAAGTCCAAGAATAGGTTGGATCAATACGCTCCCACTACTTCGTCTAAATGATGCGGTTACGAAATAGGCTGCGACAAAGACGCATTTGCATAACGAATCTATTTTAATATCCTTGCTGCTTCTTCGTCAAATAACCGCACCATGAAAGGAGACTACCACCTCGAAAAGAAATCAATGTTGTAGTCTCCGGAAAACCGGTGAACCCTCAGACTAAAACCGAATCATGACTAGGTTTGACGGACACTTAACGGTTTTGGCATCTATATGACTTGTGGTAACGAATCCGGTCGGTCGGCCTAGCGAAGGCCTTACTCCCACCTTAAAATCTGTTCTTTCTTTTTACAGAAGTAGGTACATACTCGTATCTTCTAGAAGGCTGTACTCCTTTTTTTATCTAACTCGAGCATTGTGATAAATAACCGTGGTTGAGGCGAGGCATAAGAAAAAGTGGATTTTCTAAAGATTCGATTTCTTGCCAAGGTCTCTTATCAAGGTGCTATTACGAAACGGGCGATTGATTTATTGATTTGATGATATCGCATCGAGGATACGTAATGCAAATTACGCCTGGACACCGCTCATTTTGTAACCGCATTATTTTTATTAGCAGGGAGTTAATGATGTTAAACAACAATGCATTAATCCTTAACATCGGCCTTTGTAGAACTGCGGCTGTCCAATTTCATAACATAGTAAGGGACAAAAGATAAATTTAACAGGAGAGCAAAAAAACAAATTCTCTACTTTGAGTGCTTGCCGTAAGAAAACTATGGCACTTAGATTGTCGGGAGTTAGCTCAAAAGTTGCGGCAGATCCTTGGCTTTATATAAAGTATTATATGTTTTAAGTATTTATAACAATGTACGTTAGAAAGCACTTACTAATATTAAATTTGTTTTTTGGGCAAAATAATGACTGATTAACCATTTAAAATCCTAGTAAGGGCTGATACTAGGATTTTATATTTGATAAATGGTTTCGATAACCCATTTATCACCACTCGGACAGGTTTATTATCCTAGTATGGTTGTATTTTGCTGAAATAAAACTAAAGATAGTATATATAAGTAGTTTAATCAAGAAATTTATTGCAGCTCTAAATAATAATTAAAAAAAAATAGTAGATATAAAAAATCAATCGCATGTAATTTACCCACCGGTGAATCACTAAATCTTCTGTCTTATTACAAGTGGGTAGCTTGAGCCAAAATTCTCGCCTATTCAAAGGCATAAGTGGGAGTCATTTTGATATTATGCTTTGTTTTTTGGTCTCATTAATTCCTCTTTCAGTATTTTTTATTAAAGGCAAAGACATAACATTCAACTTTTTAATAAGAAAATCTAATTCAACAAACATCTCGTCAAATAAAATATTGTTTGTAGAACAAGTTTCGGCTCCCATGTATAAACTTTACTTTTACTACTGATTTTAGCAAGCACTATTACCAAGTGCATCACTATTAGCGTTACGCCGTGGAGTTTTTCTTATGCCATTCATACGATTTTAGAACTTCCACGATATCAATGTTTTTTTTTCTAAAGCTTACAATAACCTGCTTATAATCTTCAAAGTCGTAAATAACGTACGCGAATTAAACTGTGACACTACCATGTGTTTTTGCTATCATATTAGCGTAGCGTTAATACGTTAGAAACGTTAGGTTTTACCAATAGAAATGGTTTATTTGTTCTGTTTCCAAAAATAAAGTGTACCTATTGTTCGACCAATCGTTTCTCACTTATTAACATTACGTTACGACGATATCAAAACTCATGGTAGAGCGGCCTCCGATAACTAAAAGAAAAATGACCAAAAAACATTATGCTTAAAGACAAAAATTATTAAATAACCCAGCACGTCATAAGTAGTTCTAACTGAACTGAGTGTACTGAAAACCTAAAAACGGCAATTATACCAAGATTAAGGAATGTGGATGGTAAAAATTCACGGCTTGATAAAGATTTTATCATCAATTATATAGTTTTAAATCAGTCATTACATCAAAATGTACGCCACTACGTATTAAAAGTGATTACATACACTTGTTATATGTAGTGGCAACCTCCTCGCGATGTTTGTATAGACTCTATAACCCTAAACAGTTTTACAAGTTGATATAATGTAACCGGCACCTATAGTCTAACGTGCTCTCCGAGGTAACATTTGTTTGGCAACACCACAATTAAAGTTTGGGGTTGCCAAACAAATGTACTTTTTTTAATTAAAAAGTTATTGGGTCTTGAATCTGTTGTGACCTAAAATCTTATAGTGTTTTAAAGCCTACAGTCTAACCAACGCGGCCACCATATATAAATATAAATAAAGTAATAAGTAAGTAGGTATAATTTTACTCCATTCGTTTCAGAACGATTGCTTGTAAAATAGTACCGAATATATTCACAGACTTGAAAAATTTAACATAAAAAATGACAACATTTAAGTAAGAATAAAGCACTTTCTTAAACTTCCTGATTCTTAAGAGCACTAAAGATCAAAGACGATCGATAACATTGTCTTTTACTCATTTTAAAACACAAAATTTCGTCAGCGAACGTGATATGTGCGTTTTTGTATCGACTATTTGTCACATACTAAAGTTTACTCGCCAAAATTAAGTTGGGTTAACAAATTCAAAACCTAGTAAGGTGCAACGACAATTTCATAACCTAGCAAGGCACTGTCCGTTACTTTGTTTTGAAGTTGTTACAGCGCCTTGCTAGGTTTTGAAATGGTTTTCGATGCAGATTTTAGACGTCGATGTGTACTTGCTAGGTTAAAGTCAAAGTATTTTTTTTATTGCAATTAGTTTTTGAAGCATTTTTATGATGCTAAAATTAATTGGCAATGACCTAATAAGGCAAAAACAGAAGAAACCCGTTTTTAATTTTTTTTTCCCTTACTATGTTATGAAATTGGACAGCGGTGCTTGTCTCCAGAAAGATACAAAGACACAAACCGTTCCTCAATAAACAAATCAATAAGGTTAGCTGGAAGATGTCAACAAAGCCAGTCCTGGGATGGGTGACCGCTTTGTACAACGAGGCTATACCATCATAAACAACACAACAAGCTCGCCACAGGTTAGGTATTGTTCCCGAACACCATCGGCTAAATGAGAACGGGTTAATCCCTCCGCTGGGTACCCTAAAGCCGTTAAAACGGTTCTCGAAAGTCAAAAAGGTACCCGTGATGGTGTTTATTATCTATTAATAGCTGGTAGATAATGCAAGGCATTGAGCTCGCAATAAATAATATTAAATAAAAAAGGAAAGACTGAGACATAGTATGCCACATTGTCATGTATGCAATGCTCTCCGCCAATCTGCTGTTTTTTTGTGTGTAAAAAATAAGATTGCTCCAACAAGTGTAGGTATAATGTATATACTCGTATATAGTAATAGAATAAGCCTGCACCTCGTAAGAATTTTAACAATTCTCACTTGCGATGTTGTAATGTAAAATCGTGAACAATAAGTTAGAAACAAGGAAGGTGCATTTGCGATGGGATCTGTGGCCGACGCTACATCTGATGGGAAGCCAAGGCTTGATGGTATCAACTCTGAATGTGCATACAATGGTCACTAAAAGCCGGTGGAAGTGTGCGAGAAGGATGTAAGTATAGGGATTGTACCCGATGAAGTGAGAGCAAATGATCCTATTATCGCTATGTAGAAATGTTAGGAATATTTGAAAAAACTAAAGTATGTTTGGTTTTTATAATACTGTTTAAATAAAATAATGAAGGTGTCATTTGACCGTCTTTGGGGGATTAAATTTGCCGTTTACCATTCGTGGCTTTACCATTCATTTTGTTACCATTCATGAAAAATCAATTTTAGTACATTTGTTATACAGTTTGATTTCGTCCCAAACTAGCTATTTGTACCGTTTATAAAATTATATATATATATATATATATATATATATATATATATATATATATGTATTATTATCGTTAGTTTTGGACACATAGTACAAGCCTAGACCTAGGAAGCCTAGCACACCAGGACGATGGGTAAAATGTCATATATTTTATTTTCTTTAATTAGAGTACGGCATGTATATGATGGTAAGTAGACCTGAATGGAGTCGACCAATATATAGTTATTTAACAATATTAGTCTCTCCCAATATCACCGGCTCTTAAGAAATGGGTGGGACAAAGACGAGTTCTTATCATTGAAGACTACTATAATAGCCTCTAATTGATCCTTAACTGCCCTGAAATGAGACTACAGCCTCGATATGAAAATCTGTGCACCTACAGACTAAAACGGTTTATGCATCTATATGTGGCGGTCGTAAAGAAACTGGACAGACGACCTAGCGAAGTTGTACAAATAATTTATTTAACAAAAATAAAATTAGTCTTAGATTTACAACTAAGCCAAGCCTGTCCCGTGGGGCCTTACGACATATATAACAAATATAATAATAATTACATATTATATACGTGGTGGCCAAGTTGGTTAGACCTTGGAGTTAAAAACACTAAGGTCCCTGGTTCGAATCCCGGAATGATTGAAAAAACTAAAGTATGTTTGGTTTTTATAATACTGTTTAAATAAAATAATGATGGTGTCCATTAATTAAATACAACTAAAACAAATTATATGTATTTGACCGTCTTTGGGGGATTAAATTTGCCGTTTACCATTCGTGGCGTTACCATTAATTTTGTTACCATTCATGAAAAAACAATTTTAGTACATTTGTTATACAGTTTGATTTCGTCCCAGGCTAGCTATTTGTACCGTTTATAAAATTATATATATATATATATATATGTATTATTATCGTTAGTTTTGGACACATAGTACAAGCCTAGCACACCAGGACGATGGGTAAAATGTCATATATTTTATTTTCTTTAATTAGAGTACGGCATGTATATGATGGTAAGTAGACCTGAATGGAGTCGACCAATATATAGTTATTTAACAATATTAGTCTCTCCCAATATCACCGGCTCTTAAGAAATGGGTGGGACAAAGACGAGTTCTTATCATTGAAGACTACTATAATAGCCTCTAATTGATCCTTAACTGCCCTGAAATGAGACTACAGCCTCGATATGAAAATCTGTGCACCTACAGACTAAAACGGTTTATGCATCTATATGTGGCGGTCGTAAAGAAACTGGACAGACGACCTAGCGAAGTTGTACAAATAATTTATTTAACAAAAATAAAATTAGTCTTAGATTTACAACTAAGCCAAGCCTGTCCCGTGGGGCCTTACGACATATATAACAAATATAATAATAATTACATATTATATACGTGGTGGCCAAGTTGGTTAGACCTTGGAGTTAAAAACACTAAGGTCCCTGGTTCGAATCCCGGAATGATTGAAAAAACTAAAGTATGTTTGGTTTTTATAATACTGTTTAAATAAAATAATGATGGTGTCCATTAATTAAATACAACTAAAACAAATTATATGTATTTGACCGTCTTTGGGGGATTAAATTTGCCGTTTACCATTCGTGGCGTTACCATTAATTTTGTTACCATTCATGAAAAAACAATTTTAGTACATTTGTTATACAGTTTGATTTCGTCCCAGGCTAGCTATTTGTACCGTTTATAAAATTATATATATATATATATTATTATCGTTAGTTTTGGACACATAGTACAAGCCTAGCACACCAGGACGATGGGTAAAATGTCATATATTTTATTTTCTTTAATTAGAGTACGGCATGTATATGATGGTAAGTATACCTGAATGGAGTCGACCAATATATAGTTATTTAACAATATTGGTCTCTCCCAATATCACCGGCTCTTAAGAAATGGGTGGGACAAAGACGAGTTCTTATCATTGAAGACTACTATAATAGCCTCTAATTGATCCTTAACTGCCCTGAACTACAGCCTCGATATGAAAATCTGTGCATCTACAGACTAAAACGGCTCATGCATCTATATGTGGCGGTCGTAATGAAACTGGACAGACGGCCTAGCGAAGTTGTACAAATAATTTATTTAACAAAAATAAAATTAGTCTTAGATTTACAACTAAGCCAAGCCTGTCCCGTGGGGCCTTACGACATATATAACAAATATAATAATAATTACATATTATATACGTGGTGGCCAAGTTGGTTAGACCTTGGAGTTAAAAACACTAAGGTCCCTGGTTCGAATCCCGGTGTGTACCAATGAGTTTTTAATTAAAAAAAATATGTACATTTGTTTGACAACACCGCTATAGTGCCTCGGAGAGCACGTTAAGCTGTCGGTCCCGGTTTCACTATACCAACTTGTGAAGCTGTTTATAGATGGGTTATTGAGTCTATGCAAGACATCGCGACGAGCTAGCCACTTGTACCCTGGGGCCGTCTAGGCGGTCTCGGGCGCCGTAAGGCACCCGTGAAGATATATATAATAATAATTGAAAACTTATCAGTATTAAATATAGGTATTATTGAAGTAGTGCAAACACAGTCTACAACCTTGATATCGTCGACTAAGGGCAGATTTCGAAATCGGCCTTTAGTCGTAATGTATTTTACATTACAATTATTTACTCATAGATGAAATAATTAATCATCAGAATATTTATTAATATGTGATTTGCCTTTACAAATTTTGCTATAAGCTATACCTTCTTTTGGTCGAACCAGCCAAGTAAGAAGTACACTCTATCGTAACTAGATTTATTTAAAAATGTTATGTAAATAATTTACAGTAAAATGTATATTACACGCTATGTAACCTAAGTCTCGAACGCGATACCTCCCTAGAGAGCAATGCCTCTCCGAAATCCGTTCCGAGGCATCCCCCGAGCACACTATATCACTAAAGCCTCTCTGTTCGTCCCATTCCCTCATTAGCATTTAAATTAATTTTATTTCATTTTAATATCACCATTCCGAATTTAGCAACCGCGAGTTTATATAAAGACTTGACCGTGTAATTTTAAAAGTTATATTTCCCTTTTGTATAACTCGTTTCCTTTTCTTTTGTATCCCGTTTTAACTGTACGATTTCAGGCTTTATTATATATTGTGGTGTTTAAAACTAAGGCTTCATTGGCTTTTTGAGTAGTCTGCCTATTATAGGTAGGTCTAAGAAGTTTATCTCGAGTTACAATTTTGAAGGTGAAATGCTAATTTCAGGATGCTGCGTCCGTATCATGAAATAAAGAAGTTTTCTAATAAAATATTTTATGAATTTTGTTGGGCTTGTTAGAGAAAATTGTATTGTTTTTTTTTGTATAAAATATTAGAATTATGATTCGTGTTTATTTTTAGAATATTGGTATTTTCTTTGTCTGTATTTATTTTGAATTGAATTAAATATTTAAAAAAAAACATAGAAAGTATACCTATTTCTTTTCTTAAAAAATATCTTAGCTATTACTATTATAAAATATCCATAATATCGATAGCAAAATATTCTCGAATAGTATGCATGTAATAGTATGTATGAACGTACCTAACTCTGAGACAATGTTCTAAGCTATCCATGGATTCTCCTTGCGGGTGCCGGGTCCATCACGTGGTTGGAAGGCAGGGGAATGAACTGAAGTGTTCCCGGACTTGAGACTGCGAAGTAGTGTTAAGGGACTTTTAACTCTCCCCTGCACTATGTCCACTACCAAATACTATATTATGATCCTGTTAGCGCATCTTTATAAGCAGACTTATAAAGGGAGTAGGAATTCATTAAAACATCAGCTCATAACTCACGTACTATTAAACAATTAATGCAGTTTATTTTGTTTGCGTTAGTTGTGTGGGCAACTTACAAAATTTCTTGTCTTTTGCGTCCGTACAATAGATCTACAAAATGCATGAATGGGGTCGCATTCATATGTCAGCTAAATGATACGCATTGGGCGGTGAAAAGATGAATTAACATTATGAGTCTGGTAGAGATTCAAAAAACAAAACTAAATAATTAACAATAAATAATTAACTAAAAATAAAAATAATAACTAACCTAAAAAAATCAAAATTAGCACAAAATTCTTATGTATAGGACAGCCTCCGTGGACTAGTGGTTGCGCCTTTGGCGTTGTATCCGCAGGTCGTGGGTTCGATTCCCACCCATGGCAAAAAAATATTAAGTAGTACGTTTTTTTCTGTACAGTTTGTCATGGTCTGGGTGTTTATAAAATATAATATCTATTATAACGTTGCTTCTGGTACACATAGTACAAGCCTAGAGCTTAGTTTGTGACCGGAGCAATAACTGTGTAATTTGTACTACATATTATTATATAACCTATAAAACAAAGTCTGGTATATATTTTTCAAAAAATATATTTCGATAAAGTAGTATATATCATAAAATGTGAAGTAGTTCTAACCGACGTTTGTTTGGAAGTGCTACAATGTGTTGACTGAAGCCTAGGTCCTCAGTCAATAGATAAACACTGTGTACAGACCCCACTATAACCTCCATCAACTGGTCCAACATTTGTCGTGTTAAGTTTTCCGAAACTATATCAAGTTATTTGTAAATCACAGCTTTCGCATATTTTTTTTTTTATATAAAGACATTACACTTATATTGTCCTGACTACAAACTAAGCTCTGGTCTTATTTTCACTATGTGTACCAGAAATAACTATATAATACATATTATATTTTATAAACACCCAGACCATGACAAACTGTACAGAAAAACGCACTTACTAATATTTTTTGCCATGAAATCGAACCCACGACCTCCGGATACAACGCCAAAGGCGCAACCACTAGTCGGGGCGGTCATAGTTATGACTGAAGAAAAAAAAACTACCTATTGGTGTACTATTATTTATTCTATGCTATTGGTAAAATTATCTGGACAATTCATTGAGGTAATTGCAAATTAAATATACCTTGGTCTCAATAACCTCCCTAAGCCAACTGATCGGTTTTGTTTCCATCATCCATATGAGGTCACTTGACGGTTTTTTAATGGGTATATCTATGGGCGGGGCGGTAGTTTTATGTTTTCAAAACATAAAGCTACCGCTACGAAGGGGTCTCTAGGTCAAATTACTAAAAAAATACACAACAAAATTTACTACAGAAAAGCGCAAAAAAGGCTAGGAGATTTTTTTAAAATTATTTAATGTAGGTACTGTTATTATATTTCGAGCTAACAGCTCTCTAAGCTATACGAGTATATATAAGCAGTATTCTGCTTTGCTTTCCATTGTACCTCTGTAGTGTCCATCATCCGCCAGAATTTTGGCCTGGATTGACAAAATTGTAAACGGATTGGAATTCGCAGATGTTTTTATCCTAGGCTGACGGATGTTGACAGGTCAATCAATTGTTCAGGGTTTATTGTTTTTTTTTTGTTATTATTCACTGCAGTACTAATAGATAGGTATAATTTAGATTCACGCAATTTTTTTTAGAGTAGCGCGGCCTGGGTCTGTTTATCTACATGATTGCAAGCAGACCTACAAAGTTCATGAAAGGGGTCGATCAAAACATTGTTGTTTAACAGCTTTGATCACTCCCACTATGCCGGCTAAATGATGCGGTTACCAAATGCATTACGAGTCTATATATCATCGCTGCTTTATCACAAAATTAACCGCCAGTTTCGTAATCGTACGCTAAAAGAAGATTACCAACTCGACAAGAAATGGATGCAATAGTCTATTGAAAACCGATAAACCCACAAACTAAAACCGAAACATGATTAGGTGACTTGACGGTTTTTGCAAATCTGATCTGTCGGCCTAACGAAATCATAGGGACCAATATCCAACACTTTTCATCACAGAAAACATATAAAACACTGGAAGTCGTATTGAATCTGGTCATCTGGTCAGGGGCTATGACCCCCCACCGAAATTTTGAAATGAATAATAACAAAAAATCATCGAAATTTACTTAAAACCTACTATTTTGTAATAGTTGTTACAAAAATCCTCTGAAAGCTTGTCAAAGGGCCCTAGGATTATAAGTAATTAATAATTTAACTTTACTTTCTTTAGAAATTTATTGTATTAAGTGTTACTGTTAAACGATAATTATAATAATAATATAATAATAATAATAATAATAATAATAATAATAATGCATACTAAATAAATTATAACCTAAGATCAACATAATCCAATAACCTAGAGTAAAACAATTTCCTCTAAAGCGTATATTTGTGAAAACTTAATTAACAAAATTATATTTATGAGAGACAAGGCGTTTCTCTTGAGAAATTCCTAATATACAATAACTAAATTAATCTTAGCTTCTTCTAAAAGGCTGGGGAAAAGCATACCTCCGATATCCACTATACAGGGTGTTAATTAATTGAATTAGTTCGACGATACCCGAACACACTTTATATTCAGAGGCGCGCTGCCGATGCGGGGTTCGGCTAACGAATCCGACATAATACGTACCCTGTGGCATTATGGCAGCTTCTCTCTCATCGACAATATGTGGATCAAGAATATAATATGAACCAAAATTAATGTGTTGTACTGTATTTTGAGTATTGTTTTTTCTTTAAATAGCACGACATGTGGCTGCCTAACTCTGAGATGGGAAGAAATTTATCCAGTCGCCACCAACGCTGGGATCGATAGATGCGTCGTCTTTTTTGCAAATTTTATATTAATTAAAAAAAAAAAAAAAAAACCAATAAAAACAAATAAAAAAATATACCCATATTACACTTTTTTTTATGGAGCACGGCATGAGACCACAACAACCTGTTGGTAAGCAGAGCTACTTACCATCAAGTTAATACAAGGTCTCATGCCATGTCCATGAATGGGTGATCGACCCCATACATTTCTATTTAACAATATTGACCGCTCCCACTATGCTGGCTTAATGATGCGGTTACCAAATATTTGCAATGCGAGTTACGAGTCTTTATTTAATTACTTTTTTAAGATTAGTAAAAGTTGTATTTCTATCAATACCGGAATTTAATGACAGTAATACAAAATGAAACTCACCCCTTATAATTTAATTTTATATCTAAGAGGACTGACCCGATAATCCATCCTTACTTATATTATTAATGCGAAAATAACTCTGTTTATTTGTTTGTTACGTTTTCAAACCGCTGAACCAATTTAGATGAAATTTGGTATGGAGATAGTTTGAGACCCTGGGAAGGACATATGGTAGGTATATCACTCTTTCATATATCCATAGGAGATGCAGATGGCTGTTTTAGAAAATACAACCGGTGTCTAAAAAATAAAGAATTGTGAAAAGTGCAAAGTTGGGTATATTAAAATAATTATAATATATAAAGACATGAAACTGCATTAAAATAATTTTTTATTCATATTTTTTCTTTTTAAGGATTTTTTTTTGTTATTTAAAAGTTGACATTTTATATCTTTTTGGCTACTTTAATGATTTGGAAGATACTTACTAAAACTAAAATTACTCCAGTAGCTACTTATATATTTTTTAAACTCATTAATACGTACGAAGCCGTGAAAGCTAGTATCTAGGTAGAATAATTTAAATTTATCCCCAACAAATCTAAAGTAAAGATTAGAGATTTCCCTACAGTAATACCCCTAAAATTTCTATAAATAGGAAAATTCTAAAGCAATACAAAAGCTAGGTATAGAAGCAGGTAATAACAGTAAGCTATTAATGGTAGATTACCATCACATTCCGAGCTCCAATAATTGCCTCGGAAAGGTCTCTCGATTAATATTCTGTCATTGTTTCGATATTCAACGATAATTGGTAACTACCTCAACGCGCAAATTAATCCGTGATAATATATATAATTAATATAAGGCTTTATTTCGTGAGGGAATCACTTTTTCGAAATAATGTATAAAGAATTTATTATATTATCGACCGGTCTCGTTAACACAGATGCAAAAGTCGCCGGTTTTAGTCTGTGAGTTCACCTGTTTTCTGGAGATTACTGCATAGATTTCTTGTCGAGGTGGTAGTCGAGGCTCTCTTCAGGTTGTGGTTAAGAAATGGGTGGTTGAATTAACAATAAGGCAGCGAGTATTAAAATATACTCGTTATGCAATTTGTCTTTGTCGCCGCCCATTTAGTAATCGCATCATTTAGCCGGCATTATGTTAGCGATCAATGTTGTTTAAGATCAATTATTGATTGACCCCATTCATGGACTTTATTTTTATTAGACAATAAAAATATAAAAATTATATGAATTATTGTTGGGATTTTAAAATAAATCTTATAGATCCTCTATGTGCCGGTATCAATCGAAAAGTTTTTTTTTTATATTATCAATATAAAAAAAAAGTATACGGAGCATTTTCAAACATTTCCGGTAATTGTAATCATTATGTAACTCAGTTATTGTTTGTTTTGGCAAAGCCTTCATAAAAATATGCATATACATACAAACACACACACACCCTAAACGAATGTATTTTAGAGTGCCTTGCCGAAAGCGAGGTTCATGGGTTCGAGTCCCGCTCACCAAATATTTTTCATTTTTTATCTTTAAAAAAATTATATTAATCTTATATTTTATACCACAAATGGTTGTTTGCAGTAGTGTTACCAAATTAAATAAATAAATACCATAGTAAATAGATGTTTAACACCAAAACATATACATATATGTTTAAATATAAACTATACATATATCTAATGGTTGAGTGTGTCCATTCAACGCTCACGATTCACTTGCTAAGCGTATCTTCACTACGTGGAGGCTGGGGGTAGGCAGCCGTGAAGCGTAGCAAATGTAGAGTTGGATTTTCACTTGAAATCGCCTTTAATTAAGGCTTTGGCATTGCATAGGGTGATGAGATAAGAAGTTTGGTTTGAATTTATTTGGTTTCCGAAATGTGGTTAAGTCAAAAAACATTAATCCTTGAAGGCTAGAGATATAACAATATATAATTTAAATCATGACTTTATAGTACTTTTCATTCTCAGCTGAATTATATTGAGCTGAGAATAAAAAGTACTCGTCTCGGGAAGTTAAATGTACAGCTTTAAAGGGGCTTAATAAAAAACAAATGTAAATATAACTATTGATAATATAATAAAATTAAGTAATAAATCGCGGCTTTAAAAAGGCTTTGTCAGTAAACAACACAAAGTTTTAGTATAATTACATACTAAAATAATGTAAATATAGATACAATTAAGATATAAGCTTCTGTAAAGTGGTGTCGTCACTAAATGTAAGAATAAAATAATATCGTAAAAAAACTTTTGGGGTCTTCATAAAAAGTTTTTGTTGAAAAGCTTTGTGGCGTCATATTAAGACATAATGTTTTTCACATTCAATTTGACTACCTACCAAATTTAATCCAAAACGGTTCAGTAATTTAGCAAATATTTCAGCAAATAATCTCACTATTATATTTATAATGTAAATATATAATGTTTACAAGTGTGTATTTTTTTAAAACAATATAGTATTTTTAAATTACTTATATATATATTATTAGTGTATACAGAATTATTGGCATATATTTATTTCAGTGTAACCAAAACCAAGAGTTTAATATACAACTATGCGGCATGGTATAGTGAGGTTAAAAAAATAATGATACAAAATATTGGTCCTAAGTAATACTTAAATTTATAAAAACATTTTGTACTGTACAAGTACCCACTGGGCTAGAACTAGCAACATTTTCATTAAATTACGATTTTCAATAAAACTACAGATCTGTTTTCAAAAAATATTATTTGAAATATCAATTTCACAATCATAACAAAATACAAGATGGCAATAATTGCAAAAGCTGAGCTGAGAAGTCACGTCTTAGAAGAGAGAATAGACTGAAAAAGCAAGAAGAAAATTCTAAATAAAAATACAAATTCCTTTTCTTTTTTAACAAAGTTATTAAAGACCAGAATACAAATAAGATTGTTTTGCAATTCTACAACCGTACGATATGTCTAGCTAATTAAGAAATTGTGAATGATCCTTCAGCACAAAAGCACTCCGAATACACACACAAATATTGACCAATTTTACCCCAAAACAAACGTGTTTGTGAAAACAAAAGAACACTAAAGTTGTCTTTACACAAATTCCGTCAACCCAAAAAGGTTCCACTACAAGCTGTCAATATTAAAGGACGGTATAATTTCAAAATCTTCTCTGACAAAACAAAGGTCCTCTCGACGAATAGAATAATAGCCGAGGTACCCGTTTCCTATTAGCCAGGCGAAGGGCTTACAAAATTCGGATGGACCAATTTGCATGTTAACACGGATCTGAAAACGGTTTAATTGAATATGGCTATGTAAGAGTAGCCTATTCAATCTACAGGTCTGTCAATTTTTAATTTCGGATCCGGGAGTTAGCCGCGTTTGGTTATTGTGCGGTAGAGTGCGAAAAATTTGTGGTGAATTTATAATTATTCAATTATAGAACCCTTTATTGAGGTTATGTTTTCTTAATAAGTTGCTATGAACCTAAAATTGTTATATTATACCTAAATTCAAATTATTTATGTTTATTATCCATAATGATATTAGATATAACTAATACATTGTAATACATAATATATGTCTAAATATAAAAAAAGACAAACAAATAATTAATATCAATTAAAAAACACGATGTCAAGAGTAAATATTTTCATAAAAACGGAACTCGAATAATGTTAAAAACCCCTTCAAAGTTAATTTACATTTTACAATACATGGGTGGATAAAACCCATCAAAACGAATACGGTACCATAAAAAATTAAGCAATTAAATTGGTGCCGTCGCCGAGTTCAATTTGAATTTGTGTTAAAACCTCGTTTAAGGGGGAGCTGCCTGCACACGTCCGCTCCCATCGCCTCTAGGATTAAAACTAAACATTAACCGTTATGTCCCTGTGGAGAATAGGGTGTACATGTTTTTTTAATAACTGCAGACAGGAAAGTTTTAGGTAAAACTTTACTCATAGCATACTTTATTTATTTATTTTCTATTAACTGTACAGGTTATTTATTTATATATATATATCATCACGGGTGCCTTACGGCGCCCGAGACCGCCTAGACGGCCCCAGGGTACCCAGCGGAGGGGTTTTAATCCCACCTCTTTGTAGCCGATGGTATGAGTCTACACCGAACAAGTGGCTAGCTCGTCGCGATGTTTTTGGATAGACTCAATAACCCATCTATAAACAGTTTCACAAGTTGGTATAGTGAAACCGGGACCGACAGCTTAACGTGCTCTCCGAGGCACTATAGTGGTGTTGTCAAACAAATGTACATAAATTTTTAAATTAAAAACTCATTGGTACACACCGGGATTCGAACCAGGGACTTAAGCGTTGTTAAGTCCAAGGTCTAACCAACTAGGCCACCACGTATATTTATTATAGGTTATTTATTTATGTAAATTTAATCAATCTTATATAACTCAAGACTGACTAACTGACATAGTAATCTATCAACGCACAGCCCAAACCACTGGACAGATCGGGCTGAAAATTGGCATGCAGGTAGATGTTATGACGTAGGCATCCTCTAAGAAAGGATTTTAATAAATTCTACCCCCAAGGGGATAAAATAGGGGATGAATGTTTGTATGGTAAAAAAATAACTATTCCACGCGGACGAAGTCGCAAGCACAGCTAGTTTATTAATATTTAAACGGCGACGATGCTCAAAAAGCCGCCACGCTTAAATGAAACTGGGCAGCCCACGTGTGCCGTATGTACGGCGATTTATGGCCGAAAATTATAACAGATTGGGCACCATTCGACCGGAGGAGGTCCTCCTGGGCCTCTGTCTATTTTAATTTGTACTGCAGCACGTTTTGTGTATATTTAATTTTTTATATAAGTAAGTTTATTAAAATTAAGCTTGGGTTATCACCGTCCACATTCTTAAAGTTCGCTTTTGTAAATAACTTTTTTGACTATGCAATAAGGTGTTTAAATATTAATAAACTAGCTGTGCTCGCGACTTCGTCCGCGTGGAATAGTTATTTTTTTATCATACAAACTTTCATCCCCTATTTTATCCCCTTGGGGGTAGAATTTATCAAAATCCTTTCTTATAAGAGGATGCCTACGTCATAACATCTACCTGCATGCCAATTTTCAGCCCGATCCGTCCAGTGGTTTGGGCTGTGCGTTGATAGATCGCTATGTCAGTCAGTCAGTCAGTCACCTTTGCGTTATATATATTTAGATTGATTAAATTTACATAAAAAATAACCTGTACAATTAATGGAAAATAAATAAATAAAGTATGCTATGAGTAAGGTTTTAGCTAGGGAAGAAAATGGAAGGATGAGTTGGACACCTTTTTGAAAGACTGGTTCAAATTAGGGAAAATTAGAGAGAGATAGAAAGAGAGAAGGGATGACTTTGCCCAGCAGTGGGACAGTATAGGCTTAGGTATAAAAAGAGAAACCAACAGAACAAAAAACTATATTTTTAAAATTAATTCATATGGGTTATTATTTATTGTCACCCTAAAAATAACAATAGGTGTTTTTCTAACTACCCTTGTTTGTAGCACGCAAATACAGTATACAATGTTGCAGCTAATTATGAAGTATTGACTTGTTTGGGTGGGTACAGGGTCTGGTGACTTAATGATAAACATATATTTATTAACTTTATTTAAGCAGATAAATATACAGATCGTTCAGGGTTAAAAAGGATATTTATTTACTCAAAAGATTACAACAATACAAATAGATAAGTTATATTATAGGATGAACTGAAAAAAGGTGGATAATTTTAATAATAATATATCTAAACTAGCTGACCTGCGCAACTTCGTCTGCGTAACTTTAACCGTTTACGCAGCGCACGCAACGGAAGCTCTCAAAAGGAATAAATCTTCTACGTTTTTGCAACATTTGAAATGTCTCTTTTTTAGCAACAAAAATAAATATGCGTAAAAGAGACAAAACCTAAAGAATAATAATATACAGGATGAATTTGAAAGGATGTACTTTGGGCTAATATGAGCTTCTTCTGATCAAATCGAACAACTTTTCCCATGGAACAATGTGTCGCAAATGAAAAAAAATGTTGGCTTCCCCATACAAATTGGTCATTATTACTAGTTTGTATGAAAAAAGCAATTTATTCATCCTTTCAAATTCAGCCTGTATATATATAAATATCCAACTTTCTTCAAAATTTTATTATAATTTATATATTACATTAATTTTATTTATTAATTTGAGAGCTTTTCAAGTTAATCTCTGGCAAACAGTTAAATTAGCACACGTAGGTAACACGTAGCCACTACGTAATCTGTCAAACGCCGATCATCGTACCACCTGATGGCAGTATTGATTGGAGACATTAATTAAATTGACGACATATTCTGGGACCTATATATAGATATACCTATAACCTACTAGGTGTACTTCATAATAGTTTGAGATAGCGACCTTGTTTAGGAAACTGTTGGATATACATAAAGTGAAGATTAACTGGAAATGGTTTTATTCCTATGAAAAATATTTTGCAATTTCTTGGAGTTTTAATACCTTGGCTTTTCAACATAGTTGACATATTTTTGGCAACTGCAATGGTTATTATTGATAGGTGCTTCCTACCAATCACTGCTGATGCTAAAAAGACTCAAATTCCCAATTCCCATATATATTATTTATTTATTTATTTTATTTATAAACTTTATTGCACAAATTTAGTACAAAGGTGGACTTAATGCCGCTGGGCATTCTTTACCAGTCAAACCTTTGGGACAAATTAAGCAATAAGTAGGTAAAATAGGTGCAGTAAAATACATTTAGGAATTAGAGTATACTAATATTATACATAAACACTAATACTCACTACATATACATACATATCATAAATTATATTAATAATATACATACATAATAATAAAATAGCAAATATTACAGCAACATCACAATATAGCACTCTATATATCACTATATATATATATATATCATCACGGGTGCCTTACGGCGCCCGAGACCGCCTAGACGGCCCCAGGGTACCCAGCGGAGAGGTTTTTAATCCCACCTCGTCGTAGCCGATGGTATGAGTCTACACCGAACAAGTGGCTAGCTCGTCGCGATGTTTTGAATAGACTCAATAACCCATCTATAAACAGTTTCACAAGTTGGTATAGTGAAACCGGGACCGACAGCTTAACGTGCTCTCCGAGGCACTATAGTGGTGTTGTCAAACAAATGTACATAAATTTTTAGATTAAAAACTCATTGGTACACACCGGGATTCGAACCAGGGACCTAAGTGTTTTTAAGTCCATATACATATATATATATATATCACTATATATCTGGAATAAATAACAATAATACATACATACATACATATTATTATCATTACGGGTGCCTTACGGCGCCCGAGACCGCCTAGACGGCCCCAGGATACCCAGCGGAGGGGTATCATTCCCACCTCGTCGTAGCCGATGGTATGAGTACACCGAACAAGTGGCTAGCTCGTCGCGATGTTTTGAATAGACTTAATAACCCATATATAAACAGTTTTACAAGTTGGTATAATGAAACCGGGACCAACAGCTTAACGTGCTCTCCGAGGCACTATAGTGGTGTTGTCAAACATAATAATAATAATCATAATAAAAATAATAATAATATTGGTGGTAACGCACACAATGTTGCGGGCAACGGCTGTTAAATTAATATTGGAATTTATTTATTTATGAATTATAAATTTGGAATTTATTTGTATGGCACGGCTAAGTGTTCATGTGGATCCACAGGATCCACATGAACACTTAGCCGTGCCATATTTTACATTTATGTGTTATTCTATATAATACAGATGTAGGTGTAATAAATTAAAATTGGTTAGATCACGAAGTCGAAACAAGAGCAAAGAGCGATCTTCGTCATACTTATATAATGTCATACTTATATAAAATAATGATGAATCTAATACACATAGTTGCAGCTGTAAATGGGCTTTGTCTATTAAATCATGAACAAAATATAGTTAAAATAATATTATGTCTAAATAATAATAATAAATTCATGCAGCTGTATAAGGGCTTTATTTATAATAATATAAATAATAACAACAATTAAAATAAATAGGTCATGTCCTATACTAAATTATTATTATTAATATGAAATATTATAATAATAATGTTATTATATATTAATTATATGAAATACAATTATATTTTATTAAGTCGTAAAAGTATGGCAAATTAATAATAAATAATTCGTCCAGCTGTAAAAGGGCATTGTCTAGAGCTGTGATAACATTAATTTATTAGTATGTCAGAGTATATTTGTATCATCATCATCACGGGTGCCAGCGTATATTTAAATTAATAAATGGAATAATAAAAGTAAAATTGTATAATACCTATATTGTATAATTAATAATGACCATAATTATTAACTCGCTATTACAGTTTTTTTATTTTGTTATTTTATATATTTTTTACACTAAAGCCACAATCATCTTATGCGCTGTCAGGTGTAAACAAGGGGAACATAAGTGAATTTCCCTTCACTAACGTATATATATTTGTACGATGCCATCTAAGGAAAAATAATATATTTTCTTCTATATTGTATTGAGTTACTTCACTATAGAAATACGTAACTGCTGAGTTGGTTAGACATTAAAATATATATAACAGGTTAAAAGGAAAATGTAAATACCTGAACGGAGACTATCAACTCGACAAGAAATTACTACAATAGTCTCCTGAAAATTGGCGAACCCACAGACTAAAACTAAAACATGACTAAGTCACTCGACGGTTTTTGAATCCCCTTTCTCACTGTACAACTAGATGCAGTGGTACTATTGCCGCAAATAAACAAATGTATAAGAAAATAATATACAGTATATTCCTACTTCAACGCAACACTCAAAATTAATTACGAAGTTGCACGCGCCTCCATTCACATACATATAAGTATGTAGGTATGTATACCTATACACATATATTCATTTATACATATGTATACACAAGTCTACGGTTAGTTTAACGTAGACAAAATTTTTATGTCAAATAAAAAGCGGCCAAATAGGATTTACATCATGCGTAGATATGCTGTGTTATGGTGGCCGAGTTGGATGGTACCATAGACTTAAAAAAATTGAATCTTTTAAGCTCGCCGGTTCAACCCTAGTCCGTTGTCAATTCATTTTTAAACCCAAAAAATATGTACATTCTTTGAATACCACTATACTGTGTCGGAGAGCATGTTAAGCTATGAGTCGCAGTTTCAATATACTAACATGACTGTGGACCTTCTTGTAGATTATCTAGATAAGGTATTGAGTCTACAAACACCGCGACGAGCGTGGCACTTGTCCGATGTAGAGTCAGAATACTCTGGCTATAAAGCTGTCTACGCAAGAAACATGGTAATTATAATTTAGTAGGTGTAACAAAATTAAACACCTACAACGTTTCTACAGGAGTTTTAACTCATTAAAATTTAATTAAATGTAGGTACAGCTTTAATTAAGGGATTCTGTCAGAGAAAAAATATAAATGTCGATCCATACAATTTATAATAATTTACAAGTTTATGATAATTGAAATGAAAAGTGGCTTCAGCCTAGTGGTCAAGTCACTGCGCAAGTGATAACAAGGTTAAGCAGATGACAACAAGGCCGGACCTGGAATGGGTGACCGCTTTATACAACGAGGCTATACCATCATAAACACCGCAGCAAGCTCGCCACATGTTAGGTGTTGCCTCCGAATACAATCGGCGAAATGAGGATGGGTTAATCACTCCGCTGGGTACCCTGAGGCCGTTTAAACGGTTCTCGGGGGCCAAACAGGCACCCTTGATTAAATTAATTATATTTTTTAATGATAATTTTGATTAAACCTATATAAGCTTATTATAATTTAAATCAATTTCTAAAGGCAAAATTGTATATCTGTGAAACAGAAAACTCTACTCCGAAATGTTTCGAATTAGGTTAAGCAAAAACTACCGTATACGTGTACGATAACAGTTTATAATTTAATGACTCCAAAGTAATTTGACTTAGAAAATATGTTCAAAAACCATTCATAAAATGTAACGTAATTAAATTTTACAACAAACAATTCTGAAAATACAGATAGACATTTATTATTTTAAAACACAGATCTATAAAACATAAATAAATAAAGATAAATAGTCGTTGTTAAGATTGTTTAATCCAAATTTGATTAAGTGTTGGTCAAATACACCTGCCCATTTGATTGATTTAAGTCCAAATTCTATGACAATTAATTGCAAATAAATCTTCGACACTGCTAGTAGAATTATTCAATGAAATAGAACAACTTTATTGTTGTTGTTTTTAAAAACTTTGTAACAACTAGTAAGTAATATTAATAAAAACAAAAAAATAACAAAATATATATAATATAGCTGGACTACATTACTATAAATATGTGTTTATCCTGGCTTACAGACTGACAAATTTACCTAACCATCATCTCCAAGTCAAAACTATATACTAGGAATATGAAATTTGAATAGTATGGAATATTTTTTAATTATACGTGGTGGCCGAGTTGGTTAGACCTTGGACTTAAGAACACTTAAGTCCCTGGTTCGAATCCCGGTGTGTACCAATAAGTTTTTAATCTAAAAATTTATGTACATTTGTTTGACAACACCACTATAGTGCCTCGGAGAGCACGTTAAGCTGTCGGTCCCGGTTTCACTATACCAACTTGTGAAACTGTTTATAGATGGGTTATTGAGTCTATTCAAAACATCGCGACGAGCTAGCCACTTGTTCGGTGTAGACTCATACCATCGGCTACGACGAGGTGGGATTAAAAACCCCTCCGCTGGGTACCCTGGGGCCGTCTAGGCGGTCTCGGGCGCCGTAAGGCACCCGTGATGATATATATACTCTTCTAATAGAAACTAATAGATATTTTACCATTCATTGCAATTTTAATCTAGAACGGGGTAAAGCTGTTAATATAGAGTTAAAAAGGGTGTTCTAAAATTTGAATGTGACAGCAGAAGCCTAGTCAATAAATGCCTGCTAAAGAATATTTAATTAAAGTTACCCGATAAAACTGATCCATCTAAAGCAGATATGGACTTTCCACACATTAGCTTCCCACTCAATATAGTCAAATATCTTCACGACTTGTCCTCTCAGCTTGGCAATATCCAGCCGCATAGGAGCTATTAATTCACGCCGTCACGCTCGGGCGGTGACATATGACGTCATCTCTCCCCACTCCGACGTCCCTGGAGTGAATGTGCTCGACCTACTTGTGGTACTACTTAATAGAATAAGCGATGCCTAAATTAAAATGCATTCGGATTGTAATTGGGATTTGTAATTACGTTATCAGAGATGAGTATTTAAAGTTTTTCTAAACAATGTTTGGCTAAAATTTATATTGGGCAATTGTATGCCAATTTTGTAAAATTTAACATTTTCTGATGTTTATAAGTACAGTTATTATTATATCATACAATAATAATATTTTGAATATTGTGAATCCTAAATCAAGTATTTTTTATGTAGTAGTTAACAGGATCATATAGTATTTGGTTGAGTAGAGAGGGTAGTGAACACAGTGCAGGTGAGAGTTCAAAAGGCCTTTAAATCTACTTTGTGGTCTCAAGTCCGGGAACGCTGCAGTTCATTCCCCTGCCTTACAACCACGCGATGAACCCAGCATCCGCTAGGTCAATCAATGGATAGCTAAGAACATTGTCTCTCTCAACATTGAAAATAAAACATTGCACAACTAATCCTATTACGATTAGTATATTCTGCAGCCCAATTATAATATATTATATTTCGGAATGAATTTTACAATTTTAACACACCAAAGCAAAGCCACACTCGATGAGTGATTTAAAAAAAAAACGCATTAGAAAAAGTACAACAGCTTCTGGCAAAAGCGATAAAAACTGACAAGCCACTATTGACGGATGACGTCATCGTGTCCTGGGGCTGCCGCTATATTTTATCCCCATCGTCCATCAAATTGACATGACAGAATGACATTCGGTACATTTCAACTGTCAAAAAATGAGTCGTTTTGGGACATCCTGTGTGTACACAGTAGAAACAGACGTTTTGTAATAAAAACAAAGAGATACTGTGATTTTTATGAGCGTTTTATTTTAGGTAGACCCCTAGGCCGACCGTCCGGTTTCGCTACCACCTTATGGGCAAAACCCGTCAAGTGACCGTCTTGTTTCTGTTTTAGTCTGTGGATTCATCGGCTTTCATGAGACTATTGCATAAATTTCTTATCGAAGCGGTAAACTTTTTTTCATGGTGCGGTTGCGAAACGGGCGATTGATTTGACGATAAAGCAGCAAGAATATTAAAATAGACTCGTAATGTAAATACGGCTTTGTCACTGCCCATCTCGTCGCCGCATCATTTAGCTGGCATACTCAGAGCGATCCATATTGTTAAACAACAATTAAGTATTGAACGGCCCTATTTATGTACTTTATAGGTCTGTCCTTGATTTAACTATAACTCTGGAAAACTGGTGAACCCACGGACTAAAACCGAAACACGACAAGGTCACTTGACGGTTTTTGCATCTGTATAGGCGGTGGTAACGAGACCGGTCGGTCGACCTAGCTAAATTATGAAAGCCTTTCTTCCACCTAAAACATACTTCTTCTGAAAGCCGGTGAACCCACAGACAAAAACCTAACATGACTTGTTAATGCCCAGAGCAATACGAGTATGTTTGAAATGTTCTATATATTATTATAAACCTACATAAAATTATTAGTACCTAGGTATTAAATAATATTATTAATAGGTAGGTACTCCTCACTATATTATTATTACAATAATAATGTATTATTATTAATACATAATATTTAAATAAATTAAATTACATTTATTTGTTCTTTAAATATGCAATTTAATATAAAAATCTGATTTAATTTCTTTGTTTTAATGCTCAATTTAATCTGTCTGAATTGTGTATTAAAACCACAGCGTAGTTCAACAATAATTTTGCGAAATTATTTTATTTCAGTTGCTAAAATCTTTTCATTTCATCGCGGTAATAAATAATAATTTTCAGTGAATAAATCTTGATTTCAGTAATCCCATGCCATTACATTCCGTGCTCCAATTGTATTAAAAATAGCTCTATGGGTCATAGCATAATATTATATACTCTATAACCTTCATGAATAGACGGGCTATTTGATGTAAATATATTTTTTCAAATTGCTCTGGTAGTTTTGAGATCCCCAACAAAATTCTAAACATAAAACAAATATTTACTTTTAGTGCATTTTATTTATAATAAAGTTATAAATAAAATCCACTATGTATTGGTACATCAATGCGTCTATACGCGTATAACTTATAAACTACGCAATGGATTTGGATATTGGATACGTGGAGGCCGAGTTGGTTAGACCTTGGACTTAAAAATACTTAGGTCCCTGGTTCGAATCCCGGTGTGTACCAATGAGTTTTTAATTAAAAAAATTACGTACATTTGTTTGACAACAGCACTATAGTGCCTCGGAGAGCACGTTAAGCTGAGGGGTTTTTTAATCCCACCTCGTCGTAGCCGATGGTATGGGTCTACACCGAACAAGTGGCTAGCTCGTCGCAATGTTTTGAGTAGACTCAATAACCCATCTATAAACAGTTTCACAAGGCGGTATAGTGAAACCGGGACCGACAGCTTAACGTGCTCTCCGAGGCACTATGGTGGTGTTGTCAAACAAATGTACATATTTTTTTTAATTAAATTCCGGAAGATTGATATGTATAATATATATAAGTAGTAATCTGTGCAAAACCAGGGCAGGTCGCTAGTACCTAGTATACTTGTAAAACAAAGTCTTACACTTCTCTGTACGCTTTCATCTTCTAAACTTCTCAATGGATTACAATAAGGTTTTCACTATCATCATTTTTTGACAGCCTTCGTAGACTAATGGTGGCTCCTTTGGCGTTGTATCAGGAGGTCGTGGGTTCCATTCCCACTCATGGCAAAAAAATAATAGTGCCCTTTTTTGTACAGTTTGTTATGGTCTGGGTATTTATAAAATATAATATGTAAATTGTCCTACATATTATTATTATTATTTATTTATATTATATAGAGAATTTCTTTAGAACGGTTTAATTAAATGTATAATACATTTATAGAAAAATATAGAAAAGTCAATAATATAAATATAGAACTATTTTAGGTGGTTTTATTAAATTTTATTTGGTGTACTATGGAATTTATATCTTATAAAGATCTACAAAAAAGTTTAATTACATATTTTAGTGTTTTTTTCTCTCTTGCTTTTTTTCATCTTGCAAATCTTTTACACTAATAAAATATTAATTCTTATCCTATTAAACATATTAATTAAATATATTTTAGACATAAACTTGGATACATGAAGCGTGTTTCTAATCGCTTAGACATATAATGATGCCATAGGTATTAGTGTTGCACCTGTACCAAGCCAGAGCAGGTCGCTAGTAAAATATAAGAAAGGACTTAAAATAATAACTGTTAGACATATTTTAAACTGTCCAAGATAGTTTAGGCTTTATTTCTAAAATGTTTGGACCGGTTTTCCTTCGTCCTATGTCGTTCTAGAAAACCTGATTCTTTATGCACCGAGCATGCATTGTCCAGCATGTATGCCCAGGCAACTGTGTTACAGCGTATACGCACGATCGGACGCAAATACTTTATGTGGAAAATTTCTATTCAATATTACTGAATGTATTAGACAAGTATAGAACAGTTTGCCGGACATTCGATTATTTTTTTTATTTCGCATTTTTATATTTAAAAATATTTTACCTGAAATATGTGGATTACGTGGATAGTCCATATACGACTTCAGCTTAAAACCCAAGCGAAAAACAACGCAATGAGCTTTCAAATTTTTCAGTAAATTTTTGAGACTTCACAAGTGGTTAGCTCGTCATAACATCAACTAAGAAGGGTGTGACTAAAATATAGGGTTCACTGAGGATGCTCAATTTTTTAAAATTATATTATAATAATAATAATAAAGCCTATTTATTCCAAACACAAAAAAACATGTTACAAGTTGTATATAACGGTATTTACAAAACTATATATATATATATATATTTCAAAAAAGCGGCTGCAGCCTAGAGGTTAAGTCAGTGCGCAACTGTTAAAAAGGTTAAGGAGATGACAACAAGGCCGGACCCGGGATGGGTGACCGCCTTATACAATAAGGCTATAACATCATAAACACCGCAACAAGCTCGCCACTTGTAGGTGTTGCCTCCGAATACCATCGGCGATATGAGGACGGGTTAATCCCTCTGCTGGGTACCCTGAGGCCGTTTAAACAGTTCCGTGAGGCAAATAGGTTACCCGTGATGGTTTTTTTTTTTTTTTTTTTAATAAGCACCTATACATACAATAGTGTTAGTATATATACTATGCAAGCTAAGTAAAATAATTTTAGTTTTATTAGTGGTGTCTATAGGGTGTTATAAAAATAATATTATAATGGTTTGAACCCGATTAAGGCTACCTCTGACTGATTTTACATTTTTTTTATTGTAGTTATAGTAGTACCGAAATTCATAAAAAACTTATTGATTCCTTGAAGAACCCTTAATTATAGTAGGTTTTGTCTCTTTTTTAACAAAAAGGAATATGTGTAAAAGAGACAAAATTTATTTTAACTTAAGTGTTCTTCAAGGACTCAATATTTTTTTTATGAATATAGCCAAAAGTATTTTTTTTTTCACATTTAATATTAAATGTGTGATTACAGCCTCCGTAGACTAGTGGTTGCGCCTTTGGCATTGTATCCGGAGGTCGTGGGTTCGATTCCCACCCATGGCAATAAATATTAGTACGTTTTTTTCGGTACAGTTTGTCATGGTCTGGGTGTTTATAAAATATTATATGTATTATATCGTTGTTTTTGGTACACGTAGTACAAGCCTAGAGCTTAGTTTGTGACCAAAATTCAAAAAAAAAATTCAAAATTCAAAATAATTTATTTCCATAGGTAACTGCATGGTGACACTTGAACACGTCATTTCCAATTCAAAATACAAGCAAATACAATACTTGGCTCATCAGAACACGGGGAAAAGTAAAAGTAAGACATCCAAGCATCAATAAAACAAGATAGAAAATAAAGTTAAGCTTAGTGAGAACCTGGCTATGACACAATAATAATAACATCAACATAAAATTAATAAAAAATAAAAAATAAAAAAATAATAATAACAATAAAAATAATAACAATAATAAAAAATAATAAAATATTAATAATAAATTTAACTAAATCAAATTAGTTTAAATTATATACAATAACAATGTCACAACTGTAATATTATACCTACTTTAATAAATAAATGATAATTTCAAAATTAAATTTAGAATGAGCAAATGAAAATAAAATACAACAAGAATAAATTAATTATCTGCTGTAAAGAGGCATTGTCATACTAAGACCTAAGAGAATTGAATTAAATTATGATATCATTATTTTACAATATGTCACTTCCGAATAAATAATAAAAAGCTGCTGTAAAAAGGCATTGTCATACTACATACTAAAAGTATTATAATAATAATAAAAAAAAAAAAAAAAAAAGGCAGCAACAATCACAAAAAAAATGTTACAGCAACTTACTAAAATTATATATATACACACATACAAACATACATACCTACGTACGCGCACACAACATATATACATATAAATATTCATTCTACAAATGTCATTACAATAATTAAAAAATACACAAATGATAATTTCATTACAATATTAATTATATATTAAAATGCTGCTGTAAAAGGGCATTTGTCAAATCATAACTAAATTAAGTCGATGACCAGGCATTTTTATCCCTAACATAATCATCTACTTTATAGTACGCTTTTTTTTTTCTTTAATTTTGGCCTTAAAATTACTCATAGGCAAAATTAAAAGTTGGGCTGGTAATTTATTATACATCCGAACACCAAGACCCATAAAAGAATTAATGGTTTTTTGTAGGCAGTATTTGGGTAAAGCAAGTTTATCTTTATTACGGGTATTACATGTGTGTATGTCACTATTCTTTTGGAATTGTTAAATGTGATTATGAACATACAATATGTTTTCTAATATATATTGAGAAGCCACCGTTAAAATATTATATTCACAAAATTTATTTCTTAGAGATTCACGGGGCCCTAAATTATAAATAGATCGCACTGCTCTTTTTTGTAGTATAAAAATAGACTGTATATCTGCGGCCATTCCCCATATTAGGATACCATACGACATGACGCTATGAAAATAACTAAAATAAACTAGCCTTGCTGTACTAATATTTGTTAGTTGTCTAACTTTTCTGACAGCATAAGCCGCGGAACTTAACTTACTCGCTAAAGATAACAGATGTGATCCCCACTGTAGACTTTTATCGATCTTTAACCCTAAAAAGGTGGTAGAATCTTCCATAACTAAATGTTCTCCATTTAAAATTATGTTCCCTTGTATTAACTTGGTGTTTGGAAGAGAAAATCTTATGCATTTGGTTTTCTTTGCATTTAGCAGCAAGTTATTTGTCGTAAACCAATCCAAAACTTGTGAGAGAGCATTATTTACAAAATCGTATGATTGAAGTTTTCTGTTAGTTTTAAAGATTAAAGATGTATCATCAGCAAAAAGAACAATATCACATAGATCGTGTACAAAAAAGGGAAGATCAGAGCAATATGTGTAATTTGTCCTCAATATTATTATTATTATTGTAGTATTATATTTATTTTTTTCTTTAATATTTTATTTAAAATGTAATTACTACGTATATTGTGCAGTTTCTAATGCTACATTATCAACTCTCAGGGTCTATTCTTTGATTTTAATGAATTTATTATTTTAAACAATTATGCCCAGTTTTGCTCACATTTATAAGATCTAATTTAGAACTTATTATAAAGTTAAACTTAATATTTTGCAATCACGGCCTCTTCTGTTTGACCACCAACTTACAAATCAAAGTTCAGCTTTGCTTTTTGCATGTAATACGTTATTACGACCGGTTCGGATGGATAGTATTGGGTAGGTCTGTCAAACAAAACTATACATTTGCCTAAATTACAGACGAGTTAAAGTTACTCTTGTACTAACTTTTGCAAGTAAAATTCTCCTTGTAAATTGAATTTGCGAAATTATAATAAATAAAAACATTTATAATAAATTCTACTAAATAAAAAAAAATGCAAATTATAAGAGACCTTGGACGAAGGAAAATGTATTTAAGTAAGTAGTTTATCAAACTCGGGAGAAATCGGTGCTTTTTTGGCTCCCGAGAACCGTTTAAACGGCCTCAGGGTACCCAGTGGAGGGATTAACCCTTAAAATACATTAAATAACAAAATTATTAAATTTAATTTATTAATTCAAAATATATGGTACTTCGTGAAAAGAAATACATTGGAGTTAAGTGTTGCTAAAGTTTTTCACATATAATAAAAATAACACACATTATATATGTTATATTATTATCTTGTCGTCAGTAACATACTTGAAAAACATTGAATAAGTAGATGTGGCATAATATTTACTCTAAGGGCCGGTTTCTTGATGAATAGTTTACGTTACTATAGTTAAAAATGGCGGGTGTTCTATGAGATTTTTGTCAAAACATATTTCAAATTCATATAAAAGACGCATAACTGTCATTATTTAACAATTAGTCGAGATGACTATCCATCAAGAAATTGGGCCTTAGAAGTTCTTTGCTACCAATGCCTTAATAAATAAAAAAAAAATGACTAAGCGTGCCATTTTAAAAATTTTAACTTATTTAAAAAAAAAACTTTGACCCTCGTATAAACGATAAACAAATTGTTTATACCTTAAGTTGAAAGAATAATTTTCACCATATTTTCTCTCCTCGCAAAAACATTCATACTTACTATACTTACTGACGTACTAACTATAGGTACGCGTGGAACTGCACAACTTGACACGTGTTCCCTAAGGCTACAGGTATGTTACTGCCACTAATTATGAGCTCCTTTGTAGCTAGACGTGTACTTACAATCATGTCGACAGCAGCCACTCTCACTCCCTACCAGTTCAAAGGGTCACTTTAAATGTGTCTATGTGTACCAGGTATATTAAATACCGAGCTAACCGCACACTTTGGGTGTTAAAAACAAGCCTAAAATCGCCTATACAATATAATTTCAAACATGTTCATTGTCGCCATGTTCTGTTCTCACTTGTAGTGCGCAGGAAAAGGATATTTTTATTTTATTGAAGCACGACATGTGACTTTGTATTTACCTGGTGGTGAGCAGGCCTACAAAGTCAATGAATGGGGTCAATCAATAATTATTATTAAAAATATTGATCGCTCCCACATTACGAAATGGGCGGCGACAGTGATGAATTGCATTACGAGTATATTTTAATATACTCGCTGCCTTATCGTCAATTCAACTACCCATTTCGTAACCGCACGCTGAAAGGAGAAATCGATGCAGTAGACTCCTGAATACCGGTGAACCCACAAACCAAAACCGAAACATGACTAGGTCACTTAACGGTTTTTGCATCTGTATGGGTGGTGGATTCGCGAACTCGAACATCAAAAAACATCTAAATGTTGTTTTCAGAGATAAAAACTTTTTTTGGAAAAAAAAAAAAGAACTTGGGGGTGTAGATTATATTCACTCGATCCTAAGAATCTGTTAAGTTTTGAAATGACTACTAAAGTAATATTTTTAGAATCATAAATCAAACTTTTGGTGTCTTTTCAAAACGTAAATGATTTTTCATAAAAGGACTACCTAATTAGGACGAGTAAGTTTATACGAATTTATACGTTTTTAGACGTTCGAGATGGAGAATCCTTTTCCTGGCTTCTTAAGCATTGATTGGTTATTATTACGTTACGTTTCTATGCCTATCTTCAGGGGATCTACCATGGGTTTGCGCATTGTAGCAACGTAACGTTTGTATACGTTTACATACGTGAGCAACAACCAATAGGATCGCTTTATTCAATTCTGTTACCAAAAATATTTCAAGCTCACGTATACGTATACAAATACGTTACGTTGCTACAATGCGCAAACCCATGGTAGAGCCTCTGTCCTCATGTTCGGAAAGGACAATTTTGACGTTAGGGCACTTTTCTATAATAATATACTTATCTTATTTATAATTATATATTACTAATTTTGTAAAGTGCCTCGGAGATCACGTTAAGCTGTCGGTTCCGGTTTCTCTATACCAACTTGTGAAACTGTTTATAGATGGGTTGAAACTATTCAAAACATCGCGACGATCTAGCCACTTGTTTCGGTGTAGACTCATACCATCGGCTACGACGAGGTGGGATTAAAACCCCTCCTCTGGGTACCCTGAGGCCGTCTAGGCGGTCTCGGGCGCCGTAAGGCACCCGTGATGATATGTATGTATGTATTGTTATAATAACGTATTCCATTTTAAATGTACATCCTTATATATAGGATAAACAGGGATTTAATTTTGATACAGACCTGATTAATAAAATTGGTATTGTACCAATTAATTAACAAATATGAAACTCTTGTTGTCGGAAATTCGTTGTTTTAATAAGGATTAAAACAAACAATAACAAATTACTTTTGTTATGTCGATGCTGTGGATATCGTAAAATAATTTTAAAAAGCATTGCAAAAATATATTATGTGCATTTGGATCATTGGAGTATATTATTATACGAAGTGCCCTACGGCCTAAAATCGCCAAAGCTGGCTATGATAATTATAACTTGTTTTTCGTATATTGTTAAAAAAAAACTTATTAAAATGTGTACTTATATACGTCTTAATTAGTATGTACGTGTGGTTAAATATACTTGGTAACTATAAAAGTTTGTACTTTGGATTAATATCAAGTTCTACTGATCGAATCGAATAACTTCCCCGATAGAACCATGAGTCCATGGGAAAAGTTGTTCGATTTCATCAGTAGAGAATATTCGCCCAAAGTACAACTTTTCAAATTTACCCAGACTAAAGATATTTAGTAAATTATAAATCTGTAAGCGCTTAAATATCATGACAACTGTGTTACCAGGTCATAAAAAAGGTATACGTAACGAGTAAGTAACAATAACAAAAAAAGTTTCCCTATAGAACAGGAAATGATTCCGCGATACGTAGAGAACTACAGGAACGCTATTCTTTTCTTTCTTATTTCTTTTGAAGAACATCGTTCGTCGTTGACAGGCCACTAATGGAACTGGTTCGTTCTTGTACACTCAAATGAAATAGCCCTGAATTGTACACTAAGTTGCGCTTTTGTAGCTGCCGACTGTACGCGACACGGTATATTTATTTCAGTCGGCCCCAGGGTTATTAGGAACGCAGTGTTTCTGTTTGGAATTACTGGGAACTAGGTGCTTAATTTTAAAGGAAAGTTTTGATTGTTTCCTCGTACGGTCCACTTTTTCGGCCCATTTTTATATTTACCTAAATTTCTTCCTTCTACGACCCAGTTTAGTTATCTATTCCTCGTACGGCCTACATTTTTAATTCAATAAAGTACAGACAAATACAAAAGTTGTAATTTTAAATAAGTATTAATTTTAAAGAAGTTTTAAACTTAGTTTCTTATCATCTTTTATATACAATAGCCTAATGCAAAAATATTTTCTATTGTTTTATCAGGTAGTTTTAAAAATAAGACTACCTGATAAAATTTTTTATTGTTTTATCAGGTAGTCTTAAAAATAAGACTACCTGATAAAACAATAGAAAATATTGAGTTTTATGAAGACTTAGCGCATCGGTCGCCGAAAGACAAAGCCACATTGGCTACACAAAATGGCTACTACCTGACCACATAAACAATTTTCAATAAATATTTAAGGGTATAAGTGCCATATTATGCTATTACATTTCATTGCTGAACTTGTCTTTGTGGATTAATGTGCTCTCTCAGTGTTTATGTTGTTGGTGTAAAAAAAGTGCCTTATACGGATTAAAGTAAGTATTTTTATTAGTTACTAGTTGTGTGCCGCGGTTTCTATTGTATTCTATTTGGAACGCTGGATGCACCTGAGTCGTATCACTTTTTTCTATGATTTTGTTTAACCTTGTGTTTCAAACTATTCTTTCACTTCTATGTTTTTTGACTTTATATTTTACTATATCTACACATTATTATTAGAAACATAAGTCATTTTATATTATAGGTACATTTTATATGATATTTTTAGGCAGGTCGAGTTTGGCGCTATCTGAAGACTAACTCAGTTATTTGTTGCTGCTTGGTGCGCTGTATACAATATATTCTTGACATGGCATCACAGGACGAACAAATATCTACCTCGCAAAATAATGAGTTTACCTTCGTTACATCTAAAAGAGGTACTCAAGTATTACTGCATGAGGGTTATCAATATAATAAGACGGAACATTTAAATGTAAAGTGTCACCATTCTATCAGTTATATACAATACATGCAGATTTTGGTAGCACAGAGGTAAAAACAAATATTATGCCACTGGTATATGCTTTACTACCGAATAAAAAGGAGGAAACATATAAAACCCTTTTTTTAATGATTAGGTCACAAATACCGGACTGGAAACTTACAAAATTTACATGTGACTTCGAAGTGGCCGTCATGAATGCTGTACAATTCGTATTTCCGCAAGCTAACATTAAAGGTTGTTATTTTCATTTTGCACAGGCCCTATGGAAAAAAGCAAAACAGTTGAATTTAAAACATGCAATTGATAAAAAACATGTTGCAATGTGTATAGCATTAGCTTTGATCCCTCAGGAATCTGTGACTGATGGATGGTTATACATCATGGAAGACTGCCCTAAAGGAGATGGCATAATTAAATTCAACGATTATTTTGTCAACACGTGGCTAGAAAATAAGTATGCAGAAAAGTGGAATGTCCACGATGAACGGCACAGAACTACTAATGCGCTCGAAGGATGGCATGCAAATTTAAATCGTCAATTTTCAAATTCAAAAAAAATGAACATTTTACAATTTTTGAAATTGATTAGTGACGACGCTAAATATCAAAATGCTCGCAGGGAACAAATATTACAAGGAGTTGGGACAAGTCGATTTAGACATCCAAAAGACATAGAGGCGTCAGAAAGAATTAATATGACTATATCGGATTATAAAAGTGGCAACATATCATTAGCTTTATGTTTAGAAAAAATTTGTCAATTTTATTGAATTATTATTAAAATATAAATTTTTAATACCTAATAATAAGTTAATTTAAATTTAAAAAATGTATATATTAATAATAATTCAATAGGCATCACTTTTTGTTTGTTGACATAGAGCTGATGATATGTTGCTTCTTTTATAATTCTATATACTCGTAGTAACATTTTTTTTCTGTCGCCTGTCGTTTATGGCGAGCATTATAAAGTAATGTCTTTATGCTTGTAAATATTGGAAGTGTTTGTATGATATCTATTTCACTACCTTTAACCAATTTTGAACATTGTTAAAATTTTTCGTGTTTTGATATCCAGATTCTGTAAATTTTTCAAAGTGTAGTCAATAATACCAAAGGAATACAATATAATTGGAATTGCGTATGTGTATAGCTTTAAGAAGATTTCTTGAATTTAAATTAGTTTGCATATTTTTTTTACTCTTTTACAATATTCACTTTTAATACTTTGTTTCATTTCATTATAATTGTGTTTACCATGTTCATAAATACCGAGATATTTATAGTTTTCATCAATTTGAAAACTAATTATATTAGGCTAATTTAAATTGTACATTGTACATACTTAAATGTTGAATTTTATATTTGAACTGATTGTGATTAAACCTTGTTATTATTAAACAGATTGTTAAATATAAAGTGATTTTTATTTGTCTATCTACACTTCTGGAAAACATACGCTAGAATACCTGTGTATCTGTCTGTTTAAATATGATTTGTTTTCCGTGTGGTGAGCGGCAAAAAACAGCACCATGGATTTTTATAATTAAGGCCATTTGCCTTTGACTGTACTTGTTGGGTCGAATAAGGAACAAATTTTGGACCGTAGCAGGAATAGAAACCTATTTTTATTATTTGGGGCATAGGAGGAATAGCTTTTGGGTCGTACGAGGAATATAAATTAAATAATATAAAAATGGGTCATATAAGGAACAAGTTTTGGGCCGTAGAAGGAAAAATAAAAAGTGGGCCGTAAAAGTGGGCCGTACGAGGAATCAATCAAAGTTTTGCAGGTTTACCGGTTTTTATAAGAAAATTAGACTTTTTATTAATAGCGGAAAAAAAATTAAAAAAAAGTATAAAACTAATTTTAATGTTAAAATCTCGTACAAGTAAATGCTAAAAAATTCGGATTAAATCTCATTGAAGCTTTGTTTGTAGTAAAAAAAATATATCATCACGGGTGCCTTACGACGTCCGAGACCGCCTAGACGGTATCAAGGTACCCAGCAAGACACTCGATAAGAATATTGTAAAATAAATCATAATATACCGAATGAAAAAATATATATTGTGATAAAAACTTTTTTTTTTTTTTTTATGTAGGACAATTTACACATATTGCTCTAGTCACAAACTAAGCTCTAAGCTTGTACTATGTGTACCAGAATCAACAATATAATACATATTATATTATATTTTTATAAACAACCAGACCATGACAAACTGTACAGAAAAACTAATATATTTTTGCCATGGGTGGGAATCGAACCCACGACCTCCGGATACAACGCCCAAGGCGCGACCACTAGTCTACGGAGGCTGTAACTGTATGTTTTTATATCAATAATAGTAAAAATCTTTTATTTACAATTTTGTATCTATTAACTCTAGCTCTAAAAGTTAATCATTCTGCCTGAAAAACCTCTTGTTATGAAAATAGGTATTTTGCATTTTGTAACAAGGATGCATTTTTGGCTTTCATCAAATTGCAGCCTTGTGAACATGCTTTGCCAAGAAAGGTTAGATTATAACCAAGTTATTGTTCAAATCAAATTCTTTATTTGTGAACAGAGGTTATTATTAGTTTTTAATCTAAAACTTTATATACATTTGATAAACAACACCGCTATAGTAGTAGGCATAGTGGGAGCGATCAATGCTGTTGAACAAAACTCATTTTCTACCAGCTTATTAAAGTGAAAGATTAGGCAAATGAAATAACAATTTAAAGAATATTAGTATATAAACTACTTAAATATTACATGTAAATACTTAAACATATATATGTTACAGTCATAGTGATTAAATATATATTATACATAATGACTGGCTATTATATATAATGACTAAATTGTCTAGATAACGTGATAAATTTATCACTTTATCAGGATATTATTCATAATAGCAGGTCAAAGTTAGTCAAAGTAATAAATAGCTAAAGCCGATGACAGAAATATAATAGCCGTTATAATTTTTTAGGAGCCAGAAGGAATGTTTAAGTTAGGCACTAAGCATGGGATTCTAAATCAACTTTACGCTAGGAATCAGTTCAAAACATTTATTACACTTGATATCGTTCCTCAAAACGAAGTACCATCCGAGAATGTGCAAAAAAGGAGTCACATCTTGGCGGCCAAGGATTTCAGATTTGACGAATATTTCTAATAGATGCAAATGTAAAAAGTTAAGTTCTTGTATAACTCAAAATGTCACAAGAGCCTTACTTGTAAGAATAAATTATTAATATTTTATTTTATTAACGTAAAAACTACCATCGAGTTCAACCTCAAAAAAGTTATACCTTTATATATAAAGTATTGTCATAATATTAAAATATCATTTGTCATGTCTGTTGTTTTTAAATATTTTATTATTGTAGTCGTTAAATTTTGAAAAAATATAATAAAGATTATAACTATTATTTAAAATAACAGCAATTGTTGCTACTCATATAGTTATACTTAAGGCATTTTGAAATAATAAAATATAATCTTCACCTATGCCTGTTTTATTACTTTATTGAAGTCTTTCAACATATTATATAAAATATCTAGTTAATGTGATTAATTCTGTGTTAATTATCACTTTGTCTAATTTTAGTAGATATTATACATAACGGTCGGATAGTATATATAATATCCAGATATATTACTTTCGCTGTAACATATACACACAATACATATACTACTTATATAAATCATGCCGTGCTCGAGTAAACCAAAAAATAAAATCTACCTAGGTAGTAAGATTCTTTTGTACCTATCTACATGACCAAAAATATAAGACGCAACAAACAATTTCGACTTCAATGCTATTCGTATCTTTGATTTAATAATTTATTTTATTTTCGCCATTAAAAAAAGTAATTTCGGAGTCAACAATTGAGTTCCAAACTGGAAACCCCATATATTTGTCCTCATGTCTTTTAAGACGCAGTTTTACAAAGCACTCAGGGAAATGAAGAAATTTCTTTGAAAAAAAAAACCGTCGCGGATGTACTTACTGGCGTTTATACAGGCCGTTTCTTTCCGTGTGCAGCGCATATAAATCAGACTGGTTACGTTATTCGGAGGCCTACTTAACTGGAGGAGTCGGCGGTAAATCCTAGCCGAGTGCTGATTAGAAATTGCATTAGCTTCGATACGGCTGTACTGCTTAAGGTTGTGGTATGATACAAGTTCAGAGGCTAATTTTATTTTAAATGTAATAGCATTTTTTTTTTTAATGTAATAAATAATTTTAACATGAATGCCTATATGGATTTTATGCGATGTTACCCGTTAACGGGTTTTAAATACTTTGTGTAATTGCAATATTTTTTTTAGGTGGGAGACTGGACTCGATACCACCGTCCAAATAGATTAACTTGCATTAACTGTCAAGTGACCTAGCCATGTTTCGGTTTTAGTCTGTGGTTTCATCGGTTTTCATTTCATGATGCGGTTACGAAACGGGCTACTTTGTCCCAATCTCATTTAGAGCAGATCTAGGTCTGCTTACTATCAGGTAGATAAAGTGACATGCCATGATGCAATAAAAAAAGAAGTACTATACTAATAGTATGATAAGAGTCCCATGGCCCCCTGGGGCAAAGTTCCTAGAGTGCTAAAATACTAACACCTGATTGCCAGTGACCCGAACAGACCAATACAGAATCATGGTACATCGCTGGGATCAAATCGCCTTATAGTAAATTGCTGTAGGAATCGAGCTGTGATTCAGATCGTGCCCGTCTTCTTGTCGTTACAGAAAAGGAATCGGGTTACTGGTTGCACGCTCTGCCCTCCACCAATGTAGTTACATTACTAGATAATACCACACTTAGTATTGCAGTCAGTCTAAGACTAGGTGCTGAGATATGCGAAGCCCGGCCAGTGTTCGTGTGGACGAGACGTGAACCCATCCGGTCACCATGGCCTATCGTGCGTAAGGAGCGCCGGCAGGTTTTACAGACTTACTCTTCTTCTGTATCTGTTCTTGCTATTTTAGAACCGCCGGGAATGATGCGTGATGATGGTAAAAGACCAGACGGCGCCACTCTGGTGCCGTGGTCTCTTGGGCAGACTTTAGTATAGGACGCGACCTGTGTGGACACTTTGACTCCGTCCCACTTACGAAGGACTGCTTTGAGCCAGCGCAAACACTCAAACGCCGCGAATATTCGTTGTTAACCACACGTTTGCAGTGGAAACGTTAGAACCATGGTCATCGGTTGCCAAAAAAATGATAAAATAAATTAGCACAATATTGGTCCACGCCTCAAGTGACCCGAGGGCGAAGGCGTTTTTTGATCAAAAAGTCAGGCTAACGATTCAGAGAGGAAACTATGCAAATGTCCTGTTTTAGAATAGGTTAATTTTATTTTTGTTACTATTTTAATATTTAGATATTAATTATTATAATTTAATTTAACACATGTAAACAATAATATTATTTTTTATGTAACGAAAATTCTCAACAGTATTTTTAGATACCTTATATGGTATCTTTGTGATTGTGTACGACGAAGAGCAGGAGTTTTACTCGTTTGTACAACAATATGAATTAAGTATTTCGTATAATATTCTCATGTTCATGGGACAGATGTCAACGACATTGCCTTTATTGTTCTGTATTTTTAGACAGTACATTACAAAACAGTACGCAAAATTAATCTCATAGATACTTTACTATTATTTATTTTATTTATTAAACTTTATTGCATAATACAAAGGCGGACTTAATGCCGTTGGGCATTATCTGACAGTCAAACCTTCGGGACATTAGAACATTAAGTTTAGGTAGTGTGCAATACAATTTAGTTATTTATTTATATTTATAAACAAATACATATATACCCATATGCTTTACATATACAAGTATTATACACATATAATATACTACATATCATACAATATACATATTAATATATAAACAGTATAATGACTAATTCGACAGTTGTTGGGATTTAGTTACAAAGTGCTCATAAACCATTTTCTTAAAAATAATTCTATTTAATTATTCAGGAAACTTCATTATTAGATTAATTCCACCCCACGCGCGTTTTGGATACCGCTCTGCTCCTGCCAAGCTCCAGCGTTTAGGAGATGAAAGCGTATTGTGTTAGAAATGTCGAGTCTTTTGTAGTTTCGGAAATTGGGACGGCGCCTTCCTGTAGGAGCCTACTTTACTACAAATTCATGTAAACATTTCCTTATTGTATAGATTTCGTTTTAAATATTTTATTTTAGTTACACAAAACCTAAAAAAAAAGTTTATTTTAACATTACACACATATTGTCGTGGGTCACAAACTAAGCTCCAGGCTTAAATGTGTACCAGAAACAACGATAGATACTAATACTATAAAGTACTTTTTTTTTTGCCATGGGTGCAAATCAAACTCACGACCTCCGGATCAAATGCTGAAGGCGCAAAAACTATAATAGTCCACGGAGTCGGAATATGTATGTACCTTTTAATATAATATTATGTAAAATTAATTACTTACCATGGAAAATAACTGGGTTTATTACGGCTTCACACTAAAAATAGTAATTAAGTTTCCAAAAAAATCAAGGTATTTCGGTTAAATAAATAGAAATCAATCTTGATTTCTATTTATTTAACCGATTTCAAAAAAAAAGAGGTTTCTCAATTCGACACGTATGGTTTTATTCTTCATATCTCCGTCAAATCTAAACCGATTTTGAAATTTATTTCTTAAAATAAAGATTACAATAAAAAACAACAAAAAAACTCATTAACAAAAAAAAATACCTACTTCAAAATCACTAAGTAAAAAAATATTAAAGGTTTCCACTTTTGAAGTTAACTTAATGTTATTAAAATAACTTCGAAACATTTGGATGGCACTAAATGTAGGCATAGCTTCTTAAAGGGGAATTCATAAAGTAGAATCCAGTAAAACTAAATAACACTTTAATTTTTTTTTTTTTTTACTTTTATTGTGATTTTGAAGTCGGTTAATTTTTTTTTCTTTAATTAACTTTTTATCAAATTTCATTGTTATCGTTTTCATAGTTCAACAAATGAAACAAATCATGTTACATTCTAGATTTCTGTAAAAAATTCAGTAACTTGTTAAACTTTCGTGGCTTAAAATAAAAAATATTATATATTATTTTAAAATCGGGTCCCGCTCGTCCAAAAGTTGAACGATATTAAATTCTCGGCTGACATAGAAGCGCCGTCACTAGCTCAAACTTATAACAATTCTTGGGGAACTTTATACCACACGATTCTTTGCAAATAACTTGCAATAATCGCCTATGAAACACAGCCTCGGATCTTGATTATTTCTGAGGCGGGGCAAAAACTGAAAAATGCCGTATTTAGTATTATCTATTTTCAGCCGTTAGACGTTACTGATAGATATAGGTCTTCCGGAAAAAACGGTCTAGCAGCGCTGCTCTTTCTGTAATAAGTCTATTTTATTACAAATTAGAATTATTTTTCTAAATATATATGGACATGTAGGACATATAATAATAATATGTAGGACAATTTACACATATGCTTTGGTCCCAGATATGTGTACCAGAAGCAACGTTATAATACATATATATATATATGGTACTACCGTTATTACTACCAGTAGTATCACGGGCAATAATATTTTAATAAAGTGGCAATAAAGTAAAATATGTATCCACCAATAGGATGTGTCTAATTGTACTATAGACAAAAATAAAGCGATCCCATTGGTGGATCGCTACAGTTTAAACACTACAGTAAGTGAAAGATCCTTTAACAAAAGCTGGTGGTAGAGCTACAGATTTCTTTATCGTTAATATAGTGTTTTACTTTATAGAAGCCTTATTTAAAATAAAACGAAATAACCATCCTGGGCTGTAATTTTTCAAGTACATGTCCAACTGAGATGTCACCTTTGATAAACTGCATTAAAATGTGCTGTATATTACAGCTACAGTTATTGTACTTACGTTAAGCGTACAACTATCTGTTTTATTTTGCTATGTAACTATTTGTTTACTAGTCTCGCAACTAGTAAATAAATTGTCTATTACATTATAATATAGTACGTAGGTTAGTACGTATGTGGTCTGATAGTGTAATAATTAATTATTACTTAATTTATATTTATTACATTATGTAACTATTTGTCTTTTTTTGTCTTTGGATAAGGTTCATTCATGATTACCTACTTATTTATATTTAATTTATATAGGTACTCTTTTTGTTATTACTAGTAAAGTACCCGTACCACAATATATTGTGTAGTACTGTACATTGGCACAGTAACAAATAATCTGCCATAGGATGTTTTACGCATGCTCTTTAGTGGGGGTGCATTTTGAGTATGCCGTCTAGGTGGTCTCGGGCACTGTAAGGCACCGTGATGATATTATATTTTTTATTAGTAGTACAGCGGGTAAAAAAAACTTCCCATCGTACTACCGGAGCAGTTGGTAGTACTACGGGAAAATATTATTGCCCGTGTTACTACTGGTAGTAATAACCGTAGTACCACGGGGAATAAACGGAAAAAACCCACTATAATTGTTTTGCCATGGGTGGGAATCGAACTCACGACCTCCGGATACAACGCCAAAGGCTCACCCACTAGTCTACGGATATTTTAATTGCAGGATCTGTATTAAAACGTAAGATTAAAAATAAAAATAAATTAAATTATTGCACATTGAAATTACAATTTTACTCTTCGAGCCTTTAGTTCTGCAAAACAAACTATGACCTTGTGATAGTTAATCTTATATACATTTCGATTTTCTATCGCTAGGATTGCGAGACTCGATAAACTTTCCTGTTCCATAGAGGATCGCAAATATTTTTTAATAAGTTTGCTAAAATTTCGCTCACAACTTGCAGGAAGCGTAGAGTAAATTCGTAGAGCAACACAAATATAATGAAAGGCATCCTGCAAATCTTGCGCATAGATATGTTGCAATTATAGCTTTAAGATAGCATGGCTTTAAACTTCCAACTGTGTCTTATGCTGTAAAGGCCCCAAAAAATTGCTCTATAGCAGAGACGACATGGCGCGACAGCCAACTACGCTGATGTTCAAAAATTTATGAAATTGATAATAAATTTGTCCTAAACATTCATTCTAAAGAGAAGGATATGGCATTCTATTAAACAAAATGTATTAAAATACACATAATGTTTAGTAAGGCCTATTTTTATTTATACTCTTGTTAACTTTTTCAATCATCAAAATAATTTTATTATAAATAAAAAAATAACAAAACAAGACCGACTTCAACATTACTCATTACTTAAAAGATGAATATTTTCATTCAAAATAATACGAGAACATATTTTTTTATTTCCGATTAAATTATAATTTTTGAAATCGGCACCCAAAAAAATAATAACAGGACTAAATAACACTCTTAAAATTAATTTTAATATTATTTGATGCCATTTTAATGAAATGATCCCCTTTTTGCCATTATTTTTATTAAAACTAAATTTTGTAATTTTATTAATAATAATGTTAGACAATTTATACATATTGTTCTGGTCACAAACTAAGCTCTAGGCTTATACTATGTTTATCAGAAACAACGATATATTATCTAAGCATACATATCTATAATAAAATTGTAAATAAAAAAATCTGTACTGTTTTAAGAGTCTCTTAGGAAATGTTTTTAAATACACCCGATAGAATTAATGTTTTATGAAGAAGTTAGATATATTTTAATGACATAAAATTTCATTAAAATATTTTAGATTTTACGTTTTCATTTTTTTTTTTCGTATTAAGTTGAAATTTTATGTCATTTTTTATAGAATTTCGTATGTAAGTAAGTACTTACTAAAACCCTAAATCATATCTAGATATATTTCGAGGTTTTAAATATATAATACGTGGGCATGGTAGCCATCTAGCCATTGATATCATGTTTACTTTACCTTAAAAGTAGGTATACATCCACCACTATAGTGCCTCGGAGAGCACGTTAAGCTGCCGGTCCCAGTTTCACTATACCACCTTTTGAAACTGTATATAGATGGATCATTGAGTGAGTCTATGCAAAACATCGCGACGAGCTAGCCACTTGTTCGGTGTAGACTTATACCATCGGCTACGACGAGGTGGGATTAAAAACCCCTCCGCTGGGGTCATCAGGCACCCATTATGATATTATTATTTTATGTTATTAGAAGGTAATAACACCAAACACAAAAAAAAAACAAACGAGTCGAATTGAGAAGCCTTGTTTGAAAATCGAATTAAATTTCGGAAGTCGAACGGCATTAATATTATTTAAAAAAAGAACGTTTTTGTTTTTGTTTGGCAATGTTGAATGCTCGTAGTGGTTTCTTCAAAGGCGTGGTAGAGTCAGTGCCGGCTTTTCTACGCCTCGAGCCGTCACGTTTTCGTGTTATTTTCTGTTTATTTATCGAGAATATTATATTATATAGTATTACACCGACGCTTGCTTATTTCCAAAAAAAAAAAACCTAACAATTGGGTTATAATTTAACGGGAGGATTTCCAGTTTCACCGATTTTAAAATTAAGTTTTAACAGTGAAAATTATACCTTTTAAATAGTGAACAAAATATATGTTACTAAAAAACATTTTATTGGTATTTGTGTGGAACTCAAAACGTAATTAATATTACTTCGCTCAATCGAAAAAATAACCAAACACAGCTCTTTTAAATCATTTTTTAATTCAAGCCGTGCTCAAATAAAATAAAAGTAATACCATACATATCATCACGGGTGCCTTACGGCGTCCGAGACCGCCTGGACGGCCCCAGAGTACCCAGCGGAGGGGTTTTTATCCCACCTCGTCGTAGCCGATGGTATGAGTCTACACCGAACAAGTGGCTAGCTCGTAGCGATGTTTTGAATAGACTCAATAAACAGTTTCACAAGTTGTTATAGTGAAACCGGGACCGACAGCTTATCGTGCTCTTCGAGGCACTATAGTGGTGTTGACAACACCTTTCACAAGTTGTTATAGTGAAACCGGGACCGACAGCTTAACGTGCTCTTCGAGGCACTATAGTGGTGTTGACAACACCACTATAGTGTGTACAACAAATGTTAATATTTTTTTAAATTAAAAACTTATTGGTACACACCGCGATTCGGAACAGGGACCTAAGTGTTTTTAAGTCAAAGGTCTAACCAACTCGGCCACCATATACGTGGTGTAATACCATTTCCATTATAATGATAAGTCATTCATCACACAGTTAATGTGAAAATTGTTGTCATCCCCGAGACTATTTTGTGTACGATAATAAAGTTCTCAAAATGTAAGCAAGAAATGTGACAGTCCACGTTTTAGATATGACGCTGACAGCCCAAGGCTATAACTGTTTAGACCAGGAGACTGAAGCATTTTATAGTTGTTCAAATATCACATTAATGATTTCTGAAGTACGAACAAAGTAGAACAAATGTACGCGATTCCACACTACTTATCTCTGGCGATCGCGCACAAAAATTCTGCTGAATTACTCGTATTATAATTCTGTGACTTATGAATTAAATTTAATGTTTAAAAGATTATAACTATTAACAAGCGAGCTATAGCTAGCATTAGGTATACTTTGGGAGATGACAAAAGTGCTATAGTGATAGTGTTAAGTAGTAGGTATGGGGTGAACATACGAAAATATTCTTCTTCGTGAGCGCGCTTTAAAATATTTTAATATGTCCTAGAACAATAAGTTTGTATAACTGTTTTTGTTATCAATTTATGTTAACAAAGTTTTTTTATTAATATAAAGATTTAAAAAACAGATTTCTTAACAGACCAATAAAACTACTTATCTCTGGCAATCGCGCACAAAAATTCTGCTGGATTACTCGTATTATAATTCTGTGACATATGAATTAAGTTTATTGTTAGATATACTTTGGGAGGTGACAAAAGTGCTATAGTGATATTGTTAAATAGTGGGTATGGGGTGAACGTACGAAGTTCTTCTTCTTCGTGTACGCTCACGAAGAAGAAGAATTTCGTACGTTCACCCCATACCCACTATTTAAAATATTTTAAAATGTCCTAGAACAATAAGTTTGTATAAAACTGTTTCTGTTATCAATTTACATTGGCAAAGTTTTTTTTACCAATATAATAATTTAAAAAACAGATTTGTTAATAGACCAATAAAATATTAGACTAATGTTTATAGAATTTTATGACCTCTAAAATCCGCATTTATGATTAGCGTGATTCTTCTTCACTCTCACAATGTCAATAATTTTCGCTAGCTCCTGGACTATTTCTAGTCACATCTGTCACTTTACATGTCACAACGATAAAAACGATAGCATCAAGCTACTCACTCACTATTTGTCTCTGTCACACATTTTGCTAAGTTGTTAGAGATATTACTTAAGTACCTATATCATCTCAGTTATTCGATAAAGGTGTAAAATCATAATAATATTATTAGATATATAAATATTTCTTAGATATATAAATTTATCATATATCTTAGGTGGGAGGAAGGCCTCTATAACTCGGCTAGGCTGACCGACCGGACTTGTTACCACCTCATACAGATGCAAAAATCGGCAAGTGGGTCACCGGTTTACTAGGGACTAATGCATCGATTTATTGGCGAGTTGGTAGTCTCCTTTCTTGGTGCAGTTACGAAACGCCGATCTATTTGACGATAAAGCAGCGAGGATATTAAAATAGACTCGAAATGCAAATACGTATTTGTCGCCGCCCTTTCGTAACCGGATCATTTAGCAGGCATAGTGGGAACGATCAATGTTGTTAAACAATGTTGTATTGATCGACCCCATTCTAAGACTTTGTAGGTCTGCTTACCATCATGTAGATACAAAGTCATATACCGTGCTCCAATTTAAAAAATTAAAAGTAGGCCTATTTAATAGGTATCACTTTAATGTGTATGCCTAAGAGGCAGTAGGTGGTATAATACCTACCTTTTTCTCCTCCCTTTATTTGATGTTGTCTATCATACATGACAGTCTCCGTAGGCTAGTGGTTGCGCCTTTGGCGTTGTATCCGGGGTTGTGGGTTCGATTCCCACCCAAAAAAATATTAGTACGTTTTTCTGTACAGTTTGTCATGGTCTTGGTGTTTATAAAATATAATATGTATTATATCGTTGCTTATGGTACACATAGTACAAGCCTAGAGCTTAGATTGTGACCAGAGCAATATTAATAATATTATAATTTGTCCTACATATAAAAAAAAAAAATAAATAATAATAAAGAAAATCTCCACGAAAATCTGAGATGAAGGTAGAAAAATTAAAATCACTATGTGGAACGTGGTAAAGGTTCTTATTAAAAGGAAAAATGGTAAAAAAACCCTGAAAGCCTGGAACGCTGCAGGGGCGGTTTCATGAACCATAAATCAGGGGTTGGAAATATTTAAAGGCCTAACGTGGAAGCTACAAGTTATAGACTAAAACCCTATATATGACCCTATATCGGTTGAACCTTGAAGGTTAGAGGTTGTAATATATTTCTGAAAGTATGCATATTTTTTTTGTGCAGGTTATTAAAAAAAATCATAGAACATATCATGTGACTTTATATCAGGAGAGAGACTAACACCTTGACAAGTAATCGATGTAGTAGTCTCCTGAAAACCGGTGAACCCACAGACTAAAACCGAAACATGACTAGGTCACTTGAGGGCTATCGCATCTGTATGGGCGGTGGTAACGAAACCGATTGAACGGCCTGAGAGAGAACTTTACTTTAAAAAACATTTTTTTTTAATAACAATATTAAAAAAAACTAGTCTGTAGGTACAGACTAGTAGAGAGGCAGTTATTATAACAACAATATTTCATTATATTTTTTATTTAACAAGTGTTAAATGTTGTTATTTATGTCTTTCAAAGATTATTTTTATTGTTAAGATGAAGACTAAACTCCATTTTAACTAAAATGCTTTATAAAGTTTTTATAAATAAAAAGGTACCTAATATGTAGATATTATTTAAAAAGTTGTATTTACTTTGTACCTCTTATGTGTTTTTTTATTCTTAATCCCAATTGATTGAATATAACCGATGTTAAAATGGAAGATGAAGTTATGTTTGATTGATTTTCAAGAGTAAATAGATGAATTGATCATTTTAGCATCTAGTATTGCATATTACGACTTGCTACTTTTACTTTCAAGGACGTTTTTAAAACCGCAACCGCACTTCCAACAACTCGGTCTTAGTTCTAATTTTCTCTCTATTTATACATGGTGAGTTTGAAAGCATGTACTTTGGGCTAATATGAGGTTCTACTGATCAATACGAACCATTTTTCCCATGGAACTATGTGCCGCAAATGACAAAAAATATTGCCTTCTCCATACAAACTAGTAATGATAAAATGACCAATTTGTATGAAGAACCCAATTTTTTTTTTCATTAGCGACACATGGTTCCATGGGAGAAGTTGTTCGATTTGATCAGCAGAACCTCATATTAGCCCAAAGTACATGCTTTAAAATTCACCCTGTATATTAAAACTAGCTGATCCGCGCAACTTCATCTTCGTAACTTTACCGTTTACGCAGCATACACTCTCAAATGGATTTTTTTTCCTTGATTCTGCAACATTTTTCATTGTTACTCCGCTCCTATTGGTCGTAGCGTGATGTTATATAGCCTATAGGCTTCCTCGATAAATGGGCTATCCAACACTAAAATATTTTTCAATTTGAACCAGTTGTTCTTGAGATTAGCGCGTTCAAACAAACAAACTCTTCAGCTTTATAATATTAGTTCTTATTATCTTTAATTTTAATCTTGAATATAAATTATAAGAAAAATCTTATAAACATATAACAATAAATAAACTTATTAAAGCGTTAACACTCAATTGAAATTATAAACAAACCAAACTTCAAAAGCAAGTAAAGTATTTTAAAATATTATGAAAAATTACGACAAAATTACTGAAAATGACAAGCCATTTGTTTTGGAGCTATACTTCAAACGGTTAAGACTAATTTAGAAATAGAACGACGTAGCCCCTAGGGAGACATAAATACAGAACAAATTGGATTTATTGCGACTTTAAGGACGAACTCTTTTGGATTCATCCGCTTTTCAGCCAAAGTCAGTAACTTATGGACCGCCTCCGTAGACTAGTGGTTGCCTTTGACGTTTTATCCGGAGGTCGTGAGTTCGGTTGCCACCATTAAGGCAGTGTCATTATAAACATACAATTGCACCGTTATTTATATACTTAGCCCACAATTTAGCCCACAAGAAATAAGGTGAAATATAATATAGAATAATGTATTTCTGAAATCATGGAGTAAAATGCTCCTTTTTTACAAGTTAACAGTAAATATAAATACCTACGTGTTTAATAAAAATTATATACACATACCGCCGAAAATATATCTCTTAAATCATCGCCGGTTCCACACGGCGATGATTTAAGAGATATATTTTATTTATAGGTAGGTATATTTTTAATATTTTTTTTAGTTTTATACTTATTTGTAATACTTTTTCTTTAATAAGATTATTAACATATATAATGATATAAAAATAATTGTACGTTAAAATCTTTCTGTTGTGGGTAATAAATATTATTATATATACACATATATAATCACGGGTGCCTTACGGCGACTAAATGATACGAGTCTATTTAAATATCTTATTAATATATTAAAAAGGTATGGTGGGTCTTATATATGTCGCACGATAAAAGGTGGAACGTCTTGCCTGCGTGCGTTTTCCCTTCTTCCTTTAATCCAGAGTCCTTTAAGCGAGGCGTGAATAAGTTTCTCAAGCAGACATAGTGGAATCAACCGATTGAAGCAAGCACCATTGCTACTATTGGTTGAGAACATTCTTGGACGTTACATTGCCACTTACCATCAGGTGGATGTAGCGTCACATGTCCTGCTCTATTAAAAAAAAAAACCTCGGCCTCGCGGCCCGTTTTGTACTCGCACCTTACAGCAGCGAGAATATTAAAATAGACTCGTATTGCTAATACGTCTTTGTCGCCGCCCATTTCGTAACCGCATCATTTAACCGGTATAGTGAGAGTGATCAATATTGTTAAACAATAATGTATTGATCGGCCTCATTCATGGGCTTTGTAGGTCCGCTTTCCATGAGGTAGATACAAAGTCACATGCCTAGCTCCAATGAAAATAAATTAAAAAAAAACTTTGAAAAGGAATTTAATAATAAAATGTAACCCCGGCTAAAACTTATTATACTCGAAGCTATTTAACTATCTAAATTTGGTTAAAACAAAGCATTCCTATAAAACTGTCTCCAGTACCCTAAACTAAACTACATGGAATATCCTATACTACCCCATAACACGTTATTTATCACACCACCACATACCACAGATAACAAATACGTACAGAACACTACACAACAAGTAACTAAAAATACCTAATGTCTAAAAACAAACTTAATACAGGGGAATTGTACTCATGAATCTTTACAACTTTTACTGTCCTTTATGACTTTTGATGGAGCGAAAAAAAATTGTTTTCAAGCATTAAATAAAAAACAAGTACATATGGTTTCTTGCGGAATAGGCAGATAGGTACCCCCTTGAGCGATTTTTGTCTCTATACTGCATATTCCTTTTATCTCACAATCATAATTTGTTGTCAAGCATTAGTTTTTAATTTGTGAAAAAGTAATTAGGTATTTTAATATGAAAATAATTGTTATTAACAAATATTTAGCATGATTTGTCTTTCCTTAACGAAAATTATAATTTAAAAAAAATATTTTGTGTAGGTTGTTAGTCTGTTCAGTTTTCTACTCTGTGCTTATATAGAGTGTTCCAGAATCTCAAGCAGCCTAATACATAGGGTGTTACAAACGGTTTCGGGGTAAATTACGAAGACGTTTACGCATTTATTGGATGTAATTGGTTATTTTGACAGCTAGAACGGCTATTCCAGGCGCGCTTAGTCGCTCCCGGACAGCTGTGGAGACATAATTGTTTGTATTCAGTTTAAGAGTATAATTCTTAATGTTATATTGGTAGTAGATTTACAGTTAACTTCAACAATGTTTAATATAATTGGGATTATCCACATATTATTATAAAATAAATATATATATCATCACGGGTGCCTGACGGCGCCAGAGATCACCAAGACGGCCTCAAGCTATTCAGGGGAGGGGTTTTTAATCCCACCTCGTCGTAGCCGATGGTATGAGTCTACACCGAACAAATGATTAGCTCATCGCGATGTTTGGATAGACTCAATAACCCATATAAGTATAAACAGTTTCACAAGTTGGTATAGTGAAACTGGGGCCGACAGCTTAACGTGCAAATATACGTAGTATTTTTAGATTAAAAACTCAATACCAACTCGGCCACCACGTATATATATTATATATCGATATTTATTTAGAATTTCATAATTTTATCCCCCTTATACATTAATACCTTTTTGTTGTAGGTATAGTCGGCAAAAAAAGTCGGCTATCAAGTTTGATTTCCCTTACAGTAATATTTAATAAGACATTATCGCGACGAGCTAGCCACTTGTTCGGTGTAGACTTATACCATCGGCTACGACGAGGTGGGATTAAAACCCCTTCACTGGGTACCCTGGGGCCGCCTAGGCGGTCTCGGGCGCCGTAAGGCACCCGTGATGATACATATATATTTAATCAAATGTCAGAATATTATTGGAAGGGAAAATCAACCTTTTTTTAAATTGGACATTACACCCATATGGCCTTGGTCACAAACTAAGCCCTAGGTTGTACTATGTATACCAGAAACAACGATATAATACATATTATATTTTATAAACACCTACGCCATGACAACTGTAATGTGTGGGAATCGATCCTACGATCTCCGGATACCACCACTAGTCTACGGAGGCGGTATTGTTTTATGACGTGCAAATACACTTAAATCATAGGATGGTAAATCAATTTTTTTGGCGCACTGTAAGTCAGTCATCTATTATACAACTATATAAAAATAGATAAAGTTAATATATATAGCGTATTATATACATAGCGAGTGAGCAAATGCAGCATTTCAGGGAATATTTTAAACTGTAGAAATAAAACAAAATAATTCTTATCAAGTAAACCTCTTCATTTTAATCAGCAAACAAGTAGTTACTTGTCAGGAAAACAATTAAAAATAATTATTCAAATTGTCATTTAAAATTCTTACCACAATGCGTTAATTCAGCGACAATTTCAGACAATACATTTTCGCTTCAGTAAACCTTTTGATATAAATTATTGGAATATGTCGGTGAATTGCCACGAAATTGTAGTCAATTTTAATCCAATAACGTTTTATTGAATGTATTAAAATATGTCAGACTGTTTGCGAGACAAAAATTAACTCAGAGTGGCTTTGACATGTTTGATTTTGAGGTTTAAATTAAATCTCGCTACCAAAGAGTAAGGACTATAAATTATTTGACATTGGCCTTCCGAGATCATACCTTGGGACTTTTATGGAATGTGTTTCCAAGATGTTGACAGGATCTTATAGAATTTGGTTGGTTGAATGGGTAGTAAGGGGAGAGTTGCTGTCGGAAAGCCCTGGGTTGTTTTGCGCATGCTTTTAGTAGGATGAGATACATTTAAAGTATGCTATATGCATATCGGCATAACTGTGTTATGACTATGTTCCTCTGTTAGATTGTAGGAAGCACCAGAGTTTTTTACTTGCTGGTACCTTTTTCTACGGGGTGTCTCCAGGGGGATCGACTTTACAACTAGTGTTTACGCACTTAAAGAACCGATCCATATTAACTATGTTAATGCGATTGATGGTCATTCAAAAATATCTAGAGCCAATATTATGATAATAATATAATATAAGAATTTATATTCAAGGCGTGGATATGGTTGGTGAGGTTGGTCACCTCGGTAGCACCCTTGTATGATAATCGGATGGTCAATGGAATCAGCTAACCACCTAGCCTTACGTACGTTGGTTATGTAGCGTGCGTTCGGTTGTGTAGTTTTTTTTAAATATTTTTGTTTAGTGACACCTTTTATTAATTAATCTATTATGGTTATATATAGCAGCCTAACCAAACGCACTCTGGACTTTATTGTTAAAACTTTTTTTTTACTATTCATAAATATCTGTAAAGATTGAAACAAATAATATTTGATTTGATTTGCCTGCTTTGAGGTCTCAAGTCCGGGAACACTGCGATATCCGCGGCGGCCGCATGGAGAATCCATGGAGGTCTTTGGAGTCGACTTGACGCCCATACAAATGTACTTCCAATATTACAACTTGACTGTTAGCCGAAGTTCAATTATTATTTGTATGTTGGTTATTAAACGCAAAAAACTTTCTGTTCTGGGTAAAAACTATTTCGGTAATATAATAGGCGATTACGAATGCAGTAATAAGAGATAAAGGTGATTTTTTTTATATAAAAACGCTAGGCCATGCACTAGATCTTATACATACACATAATTTATAAAAAATATGGCTTTATAATATGCTATATGTTGAAGTAATAGGAAATATCGATAAAAAATGGAGGTAACTTTGCGTTTTTTTTTCTATCAAGGCAACTTTATGCTATTACGTTTTTAAGAGACAGTTACTTTGAAATATCTTGTATTATCACTATGTATTTTTAAATATATTTGTTGGTTTTGAGGTATTCTCATAATCGGGGATCTAGATTTCTCATTTTTGTTTTATGCGCCCTCTTAAGTACCTACTTGCAAAAATTAAACTTTAAGTATTTTTTTGTAAGTGCAATTTCAGTTACTTAACAGTTTTTCTTTAAATGTGTCTCAATGTTTGAAAGCCTACGATTGTTTTTTTTTTCTTTATTAACTTTTATAACTCAATAAGCAATTGTTAAGGGTATTTTTTACCAGTTTGTAGGAGCCCCTTTGTTATTTTTTTTACAATTTGATTTATAAATTAATTTAGGGTCTTATTTGTTGAATTGTGGCCGGGTATAAAATGTTGGGGTCTTATTCGAATTTGAATTTTGAAATGGGTATTCATTGTATTACGACATTTACGAGGATCGGTGCCTTACAGCCTGCAGGTTAAATAAGTTTATGGCTTCCAAATAATATAAACTTATTAAGCGTTATTAAACCTCCTTTTCTACCTTTAATGTAATTGGATTTTGACAAAAATCATAAATCTCCAAGTACTTATTTTTTAATACTAGCTGACCTGCCCAACTTCGTCTGCGCACCCAAGTTTTTTATTTAATACTAGCTAATTCGTGCAACTTCATCTGCGTAACTTTAACCGTTTACGCAGCGTACGCTCTCAAAAGGAATCATTTTCCCTCATTTTTGCACATTTTTTATAGTTACTACTCAGTTCCTATAGGTCGCAGCGTAATGTTTTATAGCCTATAGCCTTCCTCGATAAATGGGCTATCCAACACTGAAATAATTTTAGAATTCTAACCAGTAGTTCCTGAGATTAGCGCGTTCAAACAAACAAACAAACAAACAAACAAACAAACTCTTCAGCTTTATAATATTAGTATAGATATAATTTAGGTAAGCAATTGATATTTGTCTGGCTAAGCAAAGATTTATTTTATTACACATACATATCATTACGGGTGCCTTACGGCGCCTGAGACCGCCTAGACGGCGCCACGGCGGAGGGGTTTTAATTCCACCTCGTCGTAGCCGATGGTATGAGTCTACACCGAACAAGTGGCTCGCTCATCGCGATGTTTTGAATAGACTCAATAACCCATCTATAAACAGTTTCACAAGTTAGTATAGTGAAACCGGGACCGACAGCTTAACGTGCTCTCCTAGGTACTATAGTGGTGTTGTCAAACAAATGTACATTTTTTTTTAAATTAAAAACTCACCGGGATTCGAACCAGGGACCTAAGTGTTTTTAAGTCCAAGGTCTAACCAACTCGGCCACCACGGTATTTATTAGTTATTAATTATTTTCAATTCAATCTTCACCTTATATCACTTGTAGCTTATATCCCATTCCATTCCAAATTTCAAGTAAAACGGGGTATTAGTTTTCGAGATATTTTATGTGGGTAAGAATAAAATACACATAGATGACGGACAACTGGGTCTCACTAGGTAAGACTCAGGTGACGTATAGACGTGTCGCATAAAAAAAACACTTCTAAAAGAAGACTAGAAGTTATAGTAGAAAATAAAACATAAACCAAAGAATAAGCAGGAAGTATATCGTTTAAGTATAGCGCAGAAAAGCTAAGAGCTAAGTCCGGCAGAAATAAAAGAGCACCAACTAGAAAAGTAATTTAAAATCTACACACTATTCTCTGGAATAATCGCAACGGCTGTGTATCGAATAAATAACGAATTCGATATGTTCGGCACGTAGGCCGTCCTTCCTTCGAGAGTGCAACTGAAGCTGGAGTCACCACGAAGCGGTATCAACGGAGACGATGATAAAATAGTAGATACAAAATATACCGGTCTCGTTACCACCACTGCCCATTCAGATGCAAAAAGAGACGTCAAGTGACCTAGTCATGTTTCCGTTTTAGTCTGTGTCGGTTCACCGGTTTTCCGAAGACTACTGCATCGATTTTTTATCGAGGCGGAAGTGTCCTTTTCCGGGTGCGGTTACGAAATGGGTGGTTGAACTCGTAATGCAATTCATCATTGTCGCCGCCCATTTCGTAATCGCATCATTTAGCCGGCATATTGGGAGCGATCAATATTGTTGTAGATTAATTATTGATTGACCCCATTCGTGGACTTTGTAGGTCTGCTCACCACCCGGTAGATACAAAGTCACATGCCGTGCTTCAATAAAATAAAAAAATATAATATAATAAGTCTTCGACCAATATAAAATCCACTGGTATACTCGTAAAATTAGGACTAACACATGTATTATACAATATGGTATAATAAATATATATTTAGCCTACTTCTTTCCTCTTTCCATCTCTCTCTATTTTGGACCAGTCCCTCAAAAAGGTATCCATCTTCGCCTGGGCCTTCCACATTGCCTCCTCCGGTCGAATCGTGCCCAGTCTGTTATCATTTTTGGCCATAGTTCGCCGGGCATACGGCACACGTGGCCTGCCCAGTCCCATTTAAGCGTGGCGGCGTGTTTTGTTCTAGAGCGATATACTGAGTGTTTCTCACCTTATCAGTGCATTTAACACCCAGTATACTGCTCTCCATTGCTTTCTCTTTTGCAATTAATAAATAACTTAAAAAATACTTAATGGTAGCTAAAATCCTTAAGATTGAAATAGTATTTCTGTTGACTCTACCTTTTATTTAGAATGATATTAAATACAGCCTCATTTTTCAGGTGCTGTTGTTAAGTAGTATGCAATATCCAAGAATGATATTAAGCAGATTACCCTTAGTAATGATTGCAGTGCTATTTTCGCTTAAATAACTCAATATGAAATACATACATATCATCAAAGGTGCCTTACGGCGCCCGAGACCGCCTAGACGGCCCCAGGGTATATGTACATATTTTTTTTTAATTTAAAACTCATTGGTACACACCGGGATTCGAACCAGGGACCTAAGTATTTTTAAGTCCAAGGTCTAACTAACCAACTCGGCCACCACGTATATTATAAAATTGATCAATATCAATATGAAATAAAGAAGCAAATACGTAAGCTGGTAAAGCGTTTTATATTTTGATGGTGCAACAGATGTTTAAATTACCAAAACATTTGGTAGGGTAGAGGTGATAGATATTTTAGGTGGGGGAAAGGTCTATATAACTTCGTTAGGTCGATCGACCTGTCTCGTTATCACCGTACACATACAAAAACCGTCAAGTGACCATGTCATATTTCGGATTTAGCCTGTGGGTTCATCGGTTTTCGGGAGATTACTGCATCGATTTCTTGTCGAGGTGGTGGTCTTATTTTAGGGTTACGAAACGCGCGGTTGATTGACGATAAGGCAGCGAGATTATTAAATTTAGACTTGTAATACAAATTCGCCTCTGTCGCCGCTCATTTTGTAATGGTATCATTTAGCCGGTATAGTGGAAGCGATCAATGCTATTAAAAAAAAAAAATCGAGCCCATTCATGGACTTTGTAGATTTGCTCACCACCAGCTAGATAAAGTCACATGCCGTGCTCTAATAAAAAATATAATAAATGCCACTGCCACTGTTTTAAGAAAAGAAGAAGAGAGATGAATTTAAAACCTCTTCAAAGCTGTGATATGTATCGTCTTTTTCACGGCTAATATAATAATATGTAGGATAATTAACACAAATTTATTAAAATGTGTGCCAGAAACAATGATATAATACATACTATATTTTATAAACACCCAGACCAATGACAAACGGTACATAAAAACGTACTAATAGTTATTTGCCATGGGTGGAAATCGAACCCACGAACTCTGGATTTAACGCAAAGGCGAAACAACTAGTCTACGGAGGCTGTCAATATAACATCAATACTGTAAGTTTATAAAAGTTTGATTGCAAACTACTATGCAAACTAAACGTTACAATAGGAATGCTATGGTATCTAGGATACGGTGTGGTACTCATTATAATTTCATGGTCTAATCATAAATTGTTTTATTTAAACCAAAACTAAACCATCATAAAGTAAATATACCATCCATTCCAAGACATTTATAAGATACGCCCAACACACCACATCATTACGAAGCTGCAATGGCACCATGGTTCCCAAAGTGCATTACTTCTTGGTTTTATACTCTGAATTTAGCCTTGAACTGTACTATTTCGTACCCAAGTGGCGATTGGTGGAAGACAGAATACAAAACAAATACTTTATTTAATAATCACAGTTTCAAACATATAAAGGATCGCTAGTGCCTGAACCAGTACGTAGTGCTGTATTTCAGATACCAACACCCACTTTTGAAATATTTAACATTAATTATAACAAGAACAATAATATAAACAACAAAAATTAAAATTACAAAAAAATTTCGCTTGCTTCGAAATGAGGACGGGATTAATCCCTCCGCCGGGTTCTCGGGAGCCAAAAGGCACCTATGATGGTATTTTTTACAATAATAATTAAAAAAGAATACAAATGAACTTACATAATAATAATAATAATAATAATAATAATAATAATAATAATTCATTTATTTCTCACAAAAAAAATACTTATTGATAATTCACAAGATCATTTAAAACAAAGTTTGTGAGACTGGAGCCTGAATTAGGCACAAAGCCTGTGTCTCAGGTCTCCAGGATCCCAACCTTATTAACAATTTCTACTGATGATATACAATTACAAATAATTATGAGTACATTACAGATGTGTACTTACATTGTAATTAACATACATAACATTAAAATGGTAAAATAAATAAAAGACAAAATAAAAAAATAAAATAAAATAGCCATGTTCGTGAGTATGTGTGTGTGTATGTGTGTGTGCATATGTGTGTGCATGTTGTGAGAGCGTGTGTGCTTAATTGTGGTAGAATGTGTGTAGCAATGTTAGGGTATGAGAGAAAATGTGCGAAATTCGTATGTATGTATTTAAGTTTAGATGTATATAATAAAAGAGGAGGAGAATTTAGTTTTATTTAAAGTATATTAAAAGTTCTTCAGTGTCAGTATAGTTTAGCTTGTAATACCTAATATTATGTTTATTAGATAGGTTTGTAGAGAATGTTTGCTTTGTTTGCAAGTATATTTATTTAAGAATGAGTTTGCAAGTAAAGAGTGTGTAGCCAGAACGCCTGATCAACACAGAATAAAGTCCTTTCCACAAGAAGACACTTCATGCACAATCCTCTTCCCCACGACCGGGAATCTTGCGGTGCATCGAGTAGATATCTAACATACTGGCGAGAAGGTATAGGCGCACTATTTGCACCTTTAGAACACATACATTTCACACATTTATACTATTTTATATGTTGTGTCCATACTTACTTACTGAGGCATTTGAAAGTTGGGTGGATTTTTAATACAATGCATTAATACTTTTATTTTAATTATTATCTATGCCTTAATACATTTTAAATGAAAAATATATAGAAAATATACAGGGTGAATTTGAAATGTTGTATTTTGGGCTAATATGAGACTACTGATTAAATAAATCTATTTATCTCGTAAATGAAACACAATTTTGGCTTCTCCATACAAATTGGTTATTTTAACATTACCTACTAGTTTTTAGAGAAGGTTTTTTTTTATTTGCTACAGTTGCTATGGGAAAAGTTGTTCTATTTGATCAGTAGAACATTATATTAGCCCAAAGTCAATGTCTTTCAAAGTACATTATATTAAATACATATCTTAAATACACCTTTTCTATTAGTATCACCTATTCCAAAAAACCTGAAAAAACCTGAAACTTGAACCTGAGACGACCTGAAAAAGGTCGCGGGAAGCCGATGGATACAGGCAGCGCAGAACTGGTCGTTGTGGCGATCCTTGGGGGAGGCCTATGTCCAGCAGTGGACGCGCGAAAGGCTGGCATGATGATGATGATTAAAAAAAAAAAGATGATATTGTATGACATTTAAACTAAACTCACGTTTTAAATCTATTAGAGGATCACGTAGTCTTTGCTGGTATGTTTTGTACTTTACAATAACAATTTGATGAGTTATTTTAACAAGTTATTCGGTGGCTTCCTCTCGAAGAAAACTTTTTCTTCTAAAAATAATTAAAATTATACTAAATGCTCAAAGAAATTTCAAAAGTAAAAAAAAAAACACTAATTTAAAACCCCATATTCTCTAAGTTTTATCTCTTAAATACAATATTATTAAGAAAAGATTAAAGAAATTTAAGATTATAATATATATATATATATATATATATATACATATATATATATCATCACGGGTGCCTTACGGCGCCCGAGACCGTTTAGACGGCCCCAGGGTACCCAGCGGAGGGGTTTTTAATCCCACCTCGTCGTAGCCGTGGTATGAGTCTACACCGAACAAGTGGCTAGCTCGTCGCGATGTTTTTGAATAGACTCAATAACCCATCAACAGTTTCACAAGTTGGTATAGTGAAACTGGGACCGACAGCTTAACGAGCTCTCCGAGGCACTATAGTGGTGTTGTCAAAAAATTGTACATAAATTTTTCAATTTAAAACTCATTGCTACACACCGGGATTCGAACCAGCGACCTAAGTGTTTTTAAGTAGTATATTATTAATTAATAACAGTATATTATTATTGCTCTATTGTGTGAACACAGCTTAACAGTATACTGTAATCATTCTAAATTTAAAAGCCCATGGTGTCTGCGCCCTGTCAAAACAGACCCCGAGTATTATTGTCTCTTCGACAAAGACGTATTGCGTAATAATGCGTATGAATATTTAACTCCGATCCTGTCATAAGAAGGATTTATTATTCAAACTAAGAACGCTTTTAATGCAACCCTTATTTAGTGGTGTACCCCAGATCAATCTTAAAATGTCGAGGGTAAATATTATTTTAATTATATAGTCAGTTGAAATCTAGAAGTACATTCCAGATTACACAGACTACCTACAGAATATTATAATAAGACTACTTAGTAAGAGACTAAATATGACTAAATATAAAATGACTAAATATGTCACTTTTCGTTCAATATTTATATATTTATTAATTAATATTTATTAATTATTTCGTTTAATGTTCGATATTTTTGAACGAAAAATGGCATATTTAGTCATTTTTCGTTTAAAAATCTCGAATCGAGATGAATCTCGAAAGCGCGAGAATCGCCCACCAGTAGGTCTTGACATTAGTCCGTTCAACCAAACGAACAAACTCGTTAGCTTTATAATAATAGTATAGATAAAGTGTTTATTTCTTTTACTAATATTGCTTCTAGAATCCTTAAATAAGAAAATGGCAAGCTGACTGACACTTTATTATTAAAGTGTCAGTGTGTCGTGCTCGCGACTTCGTCCGCGTGGAATATTTTTTTTTTAATATATATTATACAAACTTTCATCCCCTATTTTATCCCCTTGGGGGTAGAATTTATCAAAATCCTTTCTTAGCGGATGCCTACGTCATAACATCTACCTGCATGCCAAATTTCAGTTCGATCCGTCCAGTGGTTTGGGTTTTGCGTTGATAGATCACTATGTCAGTCAGTCAGACACCTTTGAGTTATATATATTTAGATAAACCCTTTTTTGGTCTTTGGTTGTGAACTCTTAAAAATGTTATAACAAGCTCAAAATGTTAATGTTTAATAATTATATTAATGTTTAACAAATTATGTTCTTAAAAAATATTATGGATAAACTATTGCAACATCTAATGACAAGAATATAATAATAAATAAAAATAACAAATAAAAATAACATATTATACCTACGAGTATAACCTAAATATAAAAGTTAAAAAGTGAATATCTATAAACTGTGAAGTGCAAACAATAAATCTACGCCCAATTATAATAAAAATAATACGCATATTAACGCCACAATACGCCACAATTTGCCAATTCCTATAAAGGCAATGTTCTTCAAAAAAATTTTTTTTTGTTGTTCCTCATAATATCGGCTTAGGCAAACAAAACTATTTGACATATTAAATTAATTTAATATGTCAAATAGTTTTGTTTATTATATAGATGATTTAATAAGTGTTAGTGTGTTAAATACGAATGATTATAAATTAGACTTGATTAATTAAGATTAATATAGGTTAAGTAAAACTTAACCTAATTAATTTTAATCAGCAATTCTACACATTATTTTGTTCGTCCAATATTTTCAAATTCCTTTATAATTAAACTTGAAAATATGATTGAACAATTCTAAAACAAGATAAAAACTACAACAAGAAAACGTAATTGCCAAGCATTTCCCAATTTAAAAACTATACTCCTAAAACACTCGGCCTAAGAAATTATTTAAATACCATAACGAGTGATGTCAGATGAAATATATGTTATAGGGGCGAGTCAAATTTATCATGGTCTCCGGGATTATGGGTTCTAAAGGGTTAATAAACGGAGGCAAATGTCGACCGATCAATTTTTTTGCCTCAATTTTTGTTAATAAACCATCATCAGTCTCTGTCGATTTTAGGGTTGAGTTTGGATGTTTGGATATATGAACGTTGGAATTTTTGACGTCGTTGTGTGGTCGACTATTTGCTGTGTCACCTTTATTTTTAATAATAATTGGAATTCTAATAAGAAATGTATATAATCAGGAATGTTTGCTTTTAATCTTTTGTAAATATTTGGTTTAAAAAGTTGTTTATGGTTCAAATATTTTAATGATTTAAAATATTTACTATCAGGTACATAATTTAATTTGTGTAAATCAATTCATTAATATTTAATTATTGTTTTTTAACTTACATTCGTTTTATTCATAAACTATGTAACTTTGTGTGCGTTTAAAATAAATATATTTTATAAAAAAAAACTGCGCTAATTAAACCTAACGCTATGAGGTTTCTAATATATATTTTTTTCAGTAATTCGAATCCAATGACTGGCTTTTACGTTTTAAGCGTACAAACAAACAAACGTACCGACGAACAGATAAACCGATAGACTAAATTTTCAAAAAATATTTTTTTCTCATGTCTTTCAGAACTTTATTTACAAACATCTACAAGCGTACAAACGAACAAACGTACCGACGAACAGATAGATAAACCGATAGACTAAATTTTCTAAAAATATGTTTTTCTCATGTCTTTCAGAACTTTATTTATAAATAAGTATATTTTTATTAACGTTTTTCGCAAAAATCGGTATTATTGAAATAAAATACTTTATAAAAAATTATAAACGATATATTTCGCCACAGGCTTCATCAGTCGTTTGACATATATTTTATAATAAATAATTACCTTACATCTAATTAATAAAAAAAAAAAACTTTTTTTTTTTTTTTTTTTTTTAATATGTTTGTATATGTGGGTATGTGTGTGAGTGTTAGTTTGTATGATTGTTTGTGTGATTTACAAAGTTAGTGTCGTAGTTGTATGTTAAGTCCTGGTCTATAATGTGCTCCTAAAGTCCAAATGTAAGATGATTCGTAAGTACGTAATTGAATGTTAGTTATAGTATGAAATGATTTAATGATCCTAACAGTAAAACAGTCATTAAATTTTAGATTATGAGTACGAGCATGAGTAGGGATAGGGAGGATACTATTGATTATGGAATCAGTTGTATGGCGATGATGATTCATTCTGATATGAAGGGGATTAATGGTTTCCCCGATGTAAAAAGATGAACAGAGTTTGCATTCTAATATGTATATAATGTTTTTGGTTTTGCAGTTGCTATTTGGTTGTGCTAGAATACATGTAGTGGAATTTTGTGTGGTGATTGTAGTGGATGTATTGATGAGGGGGCAAGTTTTACATCGGGGATGTGAGCATGGAATGGTTCCTGGAGATGTTATGTTATTTATTATGGTGTTAAGTCGAGGTATTGTCCTAGAAGTAAGTGTACGTAGATTAAAATTTTGACGATAAGTAATATGTGGCAAAGTAGTTAATAAGTCTTTAGTATCGTCATGTTGTCTAAGAATGTGTGCATTGTCTTTAAATAATTTTATAAGTTTTTCAGCGCCAAAAAAATAGTCAGTAGTTAATCGTAATAGTTGTTGATCTTGTCTGTGTCTGTGGTGAGGTTGATGATATTGTGGGCGATGGTAATAATGTTTTTGTATAAAATTATCAGGGTATTGTCTGTTTGAAAGTGCTTGTACTATTTTGTCGTCATACTGTTGTAGTTTTTCAGAGTCATTGCAAATTCTACGTCCTCGAAGTGATAATGAATATGGAATGGATCTCTTTACATGATGTGGATGACAACTGTCGAAATGGAGGTATTGAAATTTATTTGTGGATTTAAAATGAACAGAAGTAGTTAGTCTATTGTCTGTTGTTAGTGTTAAGTCAACGTCTAGAAAAGTAATGTCTTTTAATGATATATTATGAGTAAATTTGAGACTACTATATGAATTTAGATTATTTAAAAATATTAAAAGTGATGAATGATTATGTGGCCAAATCATGAAAATATCGTCAATGTAACGTTTCCAAAGTAAAGGTCGTAATGGTTGTGAATGAAGAAAGTTCGTTTCTAATCGACCCATATATAAGTTTGCGTAACTTGGAGCCATTCGGGTACCCATTGCTGTGCCTTTGATTTGATGATAGTATTTATGATTAAAATGAAAACAGTTATTTTTTAATATGATTTCAGAAAGTGCTGTAACGAAATGTGTGGATGGTTTTGAATTTGGTGGTCTATTGTTCATATAATACTGAAGTGCACTAAGTCCGTCATCGTGTGGTATATTCGTATATAGTGAAACTACGTCAATGGTTATTAGATATAAATGTGAATTTTGTGGTAAATGTAAAGATGTTATAATGTCTAAAAAATGATTAGTGTCTCTTATATATGATTCGAGTTCTTTAACAATGGGTTGTAAATGATAGTCAACAAAGGATGATATGCGTTCAGTGGGAGAATTTTGTGAAGCTACAATCGGTCGTCCTGGGTTATTGTTTTTATGAATTTTTGGCAACATGTAAAAATATGGAGTTTTAGGGTTAGATGGTATAAGTAAAAGTTTGTCAATATCAGAAAGATCTTCAGTGGTGTCTTTGAGGAAGGTCGAAATACTATTTGTTATATCGTCACAAGGGTCATTTTCAATTTCGGTGTAGAAAGTTATGTCAGATAGTTGTCTTTGTCCTTCTATGATATAGTCATTATAATTTAGAATTACAGTGGTCGAACCTTTGTCAGCGGGTAAAATTATAATATTTTCATCTTGTTTTATTTTATTTAAAGCTAAACGTTCGTTACATTTGGACTTTAGGAGCACATTATAGACCAGGACTTAACATACAACTATGACACTAACTTTGTAAATCACACAAACAATCATACAAACTAACACTCACACACATACCCACATATACAAACATATTAAAAAAAAAAATGTTTTTTTTTTTTTTTTTTTTTTTATTAATTAGATGTAAGGTAATTATTTTTATAAAATATATGTCAAACGACTGATGAAGCCTGTGGCGAAATATATCGTTTATAATTTTTTATAAAGTATTTTATTTCAATAATACAGAACTTTATTTACAAACATCTACAAGCGTACAAACGAACAAACGTACCGACGAACAGATAAACCGATAGATTAAAGTTTCTAAAAATATTTTTTCTCATGTCTTTCAAAACTTTATTTACAAACATCTACAAGCGTACAAACGAACAAACGTACCGACGAACAGATAAACCGATAGACTAAATTTTCTAAAAATATTTTTTTCTTATGTCTATCAGAACTTTATTTACAATCATCTTTAATGTACACACATGGCATGGGAAGTCTACCATTTTATTATAAAATGTATAGGTATAGATAGATCATCATGCTTTCTTACTTTTCGATTGATTATATAAATGATCGACAATTATTCTAAAGTACAACCATTAGATAAAAGACAATTACCCTGTCTATAAAACGTAACATTAATTTAAACTTAATTGTCGTCCACTCATTTACCCCAAAAGCTTTTATTTACCCAATTTCTACTGTGTTTACAACCCATATCATTCGACGAGGACAATTCTCTATCTAAATTAGATCCATATCACTTAGGCGGTAAGATAAATCAACTCGACGAAAAAAACGAAGACGTAAACAATATTACAGCTGGCGTTATTTATCTGCGAACACAAAAACTTAAAGGGGGGTAAGAGGGAGGCTATTTGTTACAATTTGCCGACCGATCCGGATGCGGGTTCGGCCTCTAATGGGGTATGCTTTATTTCGCTGCCAAAGATCCTAATAGAGTACTGTCCATATTGTGTGCCACGTTATTGGTGAGTTCAAATATCTAATTCTTTTTTGTTTTGTATTTGGAAGCGTTTGCGGTTTTATCGTTAGCTTTTGTTTGGTTTTTGGCTGTGGATTATTTTATTAATTATTTTTGTTCTTTAAAGTTTTTTTGTTTTATACCTTTTACATCTTTAATGTAGAATGTTTTATGTAAATTACTATTATAAGGAATAATTATCTCCTGCTTTAAAAGGTTATAAAAAAAATTGGTTGGATTCCCATCCATGGCAAAACATTATAGTACTCGTAAGTATCTACGTTTTTCTGTACAGTTCTGTTTCTAAAATATAATATGTATCTGGTCGTTGTTTATGGTACACATAGTACAAGCCTAAAGCTTAGTTTGTGACTAGATCAATATGTGTAAATTATCATATAAAAACAATATATATATATATTTACTTCATTAACTCACATGGCAATTTATATACTGATATTTTTTGTTAAAAGACTTTCTTCTATAGTCGGTTAATTTATTATAAAATGAACCACGGTCAGTTTAACTGAAGCTAGACTATAATTGGAACCATATTTAAAAACGACTCGTCGCCAGGGGAGTGACAGTCTGGTGGCAACAAAAGACAGGGTACCATTAACAGTTTACACGTTACCGCGTTCATTGATGACTTCCGACGCTTTGTTACTTTTAACGTAGGTTACTAATTATTTATTATTAGCAGTTATTATATCTAATTAGCAAAAAAATATAGGGACACTCGTTGGTGGTCGGTTACTGCTATTTTTTATACAAAGGACTATAAATAACGTGTGGACAAATTTTAAGCCAGTATTTTTACTGCTTCTAATTTAAATTATATTTTTATTATATTGTTTTGAAAATAAGGTAATAAAATAAAAATTATAAGGTATTTTAAATTATATTTATTTGCCATAAAAATTTATATAGTTTATTTTATTAACTTTTTATTTATTTTCTTATTTGTCGCTTGCGTAACTTCTTTTAAGGGCGGTCTTACATGCTTAAAGGGAATAAAATGTGTTTATTGTAACTTGAGCTAAGCATCTTTACGGTAGTTTAAGGTTTTTTTTTTCATATAACGCCTCAACCATCAAAATCAGTTCAGGGCAAAATTATGAAGAAAGTATTTTATATTTCATTTTATCATCATGGATATTGGATAGCCTTACATAAAATACCGTATTTGTTCTCACCTGCAGGGTGATTACGCGTCTTAAGTTCGCTCGCTCGCCAATCGTTATGACGTAATTTTTTGGAGCCATTGTTAAGAAGCCAAGCTTGATCTACGTCAGAATGACGTCATAACGATTGGCGTGCGAGCGAACTTAAGACGCGTAATAACCCTGCTGGTCGTCGCCGATGGTATTCTAAAAATTAACCGAACAAGTGGCGATCCTGTCTCAGTTATATTGTACTAAGTCTATATTATAAACGTGATACTTTTAGAGGTAATTTTTTGCCCATGGATCTTTTTGACAGAAGACACGTGACTTGTGTTAATCTATCGTATTTTTTTAAAATCAGTTGAGTTTGATATTTATTCATGAAAATACTTAGCCTGGATAATGAAAATCAGTATTCTATGAGGAATGTGTTTCATGCACTTAGAGCATCTCATAGTCCACATAATCGGCATACCAAACGCATATATGATTACCTATATCATCCTAAACCATCGACTAGTTTGTTACCAAATTTTTATTTGGTGGTAGCAAGGTTTCAATTTCGTAATCGCATCAAATGGCATTGATCGCACTATGCATCGATGCAGTGCGATCAATAGTGTTAAACAACAATGTACGACACCATCCAAGGCGTTTGTAATAGCTCTGCTTACCCAGATACAATAAAAAAAGTAAATTTTATATGAAATTGCAGGGTTAGGTCAAAAAACTTCGTTAAAAATTTAATAGTCAATTCTTTAGCACTATAGTAGTAGTAATTTTTTTTTTTTTTATTTTTTTTTTTTTTAAGACAATTTACACATATTGCTCTGGTCACAAACTAAGCTCTAGGCTTGTACTATGTGTACCAGAAACAACGATATAATACATATTATATTTTATAAACACCCAGACCATGACAAACTGTACAGAAAAAACGTACTAATATTTTGTTGCCATGGGTGGGAATCGAACCCACGACCTCCGGATACAACGCCAAAGACGCAACCACTAGTCTACGGAGGCTGTCAAAAGTTCGTTATAGACTTTTCATACCCCAACAATGGAACGTTAAACATTATTAGTTTTATTTAATACAGATTATAAATCCTTTGCTATATAATATATAGATTATAAATCCTTTGTTATAAATCTTGTCACCATTTCTATAGCTATATTGAATATTGAAGTTTTGGGCTCAACACAGTAGTAAAACCAAACGGCCCCTTCTCACGCTTTTGTTTATAGGCCCCCGTATAGAAAATCCTAGTAACTCCCTCTGAGAGCCGTTTGTTCCTGGCTATGACCTTGGTATGGACCAAGAATTACACGCAATGGTACAATTTAGTTGGTTTTATTGTATTTCAGCGGACCATTCTTAGGGTTCTGTTAATGTAGAAAAAATGGAATTCTTATTTATTTACTCAGTCTGTCCGATATCTCGAAAATATGATTGGAGGTAAAAAGTTTAAAATGCTGGAATATTGCTAGACCTTAGTGTGGTCACGGTATAAAATTATAGTGTTTAAAAAAATGCTCCCAAGGGAGATTAGTGGGAAAAGTTTTTGGTTTTTGTATTATGGATCTATCCACATTTTTTTTTTGGAATTAGATTTAGTACTTTTGATGAACTAAAAAATATTTTATTGAACAGTTTTAGCAAGGTTTGGTGTAAATATAATATGAATTAGTATTGATGTATCTGATAGACTTAGTACAGTTACTACTAGACTTTAGTTTGTACTAGGACAATATGTGTGAAATGTCCATTATACAAAAATAACTTAAAATGTACTAAACCTAAAATTTCGAATATAATTGATTGAATATTTGGGTAGGTACTTATCCATTATTTTATTATATTTAAGATTATTGTAATATTAACGGAAAGTTTTTCAGTGTTACCGATTTTAAAATTAAGTTTTTTCTTTGATAATGTTACATTTTAAATAGTGAACATAAATATGTAGTATATATACAGTCCATTTTATTGGTATTTGTGTGGGACTTAAAACGTGATTAATATTACTTTGCTCGATCAAAAATAAATCCAAAGACAGTGCTTTTTAATTATTTTTTTAAGTTCATAAAATTCTTATACCATTAGGTACGTCAAATTATAAAATTGCCAAATAAAAATCTTTTACTAAAAAGATGTGGGGTTATATTTTTTATAATGTCTCCAAAAATTTTTAAATTAAAATAACAGTGAAATATTTAGTCTGTGAGTTCACCGGTTTCGGGGTTTTCTTAGTATTGCATTCCGGGTCGAATTAGTGCTAACTAATTCGACCCGGAATACCTGCCGTTAAAACGCGTACTAGCTTAATAAGATATTTAATTGCATTCTAGACGTTTTAATCTATAAGTACAAAGCTTGGGCCTTTCAGACCGCACCGCGTTGATGGTCCGAAAGACCCAAGCTTGTTGTTATTAATGAAAGTAATGGGCTTTTCCAGGTGACAGAGAAGCTTACCCCATAAGGAGTTTGGCGTGAAGATATATAGCTCTTTAACTAAAAAAAATATTTAAATAATTTTATATACGTGGTGGCCGAATTGGGTAGACCTTGGACTTAAAAACACTTAGGTCCCTGGTTCGAATCCCGGTGTGTACCAATGAGTTTTTTTTTTTTTTAATATGTAAGTACATTTGTTTAACAACATCACTATAGTGCCTCGGAGAGCACGTTAAGCTGTTGGTCCCCGTTTCACTAAACCAACTTGTGAAACTGTTTATAGATGGGTTATTGAGTCTATTCAAAATATCGCGGCGAGCTAGCCACTTGTTCGGTGTTGACTCATACCATCGGCTACGACGAGGTGGGATTAAAAACCCCTCCGCTGGGTACGGGTACCCCGGGGCCATCTAGGCGGTATCGGGTGCCATAAGGCACTCCTGATGATATGTAATATATATTTAAGTAACTAGAAAAAAATCGTAAAATATACGATCAAAATATTACCCTTATTTCATTCAGTATTAGACAAATATCTTATTACGAAAAATGCTATCATTGTAGAATTTAATTTGTAAAGAAGATTGAAGAGAGAATACGATTAATGCAAATTTATTACGTTTCGGTGCTTCAAGAAATCGAGACAGCTTTTTTCTTTTATTGTCACAGAAAAAAGACGTGAAACAGCTGCTTAGCAATAATGAACTTAGTTTTTTTGCGTTTTGGTATAGTATTTTTTATTCTATTGGAACATTATATAATTTATATCTTTTATACTATCCTATAATACAATAATAAGATTGTTAAATAATATAAAACTTTCAAACAAATTAGAAACATAAAAAACAATACCTAAAAATAGTGGCTAAGTTTAAAATACTACAATTTTAGATCCTAGGTTCAAACTCCGACGTGTAGGTACTAATAAATTTGGCAACGCCACTGTAATGTTTCGGAGATCACATTAAGCTAACGGTCTTAGTTTCACTATACCAGCTTGTAAAACTTTTTATATAATGACTCAATAACCCATGTTATTTAGTCTATCCATACATCGTGACGAGCTGGCTGGTATAGACTCAAAATACCATCACCATCGAACGAGGAATAAAACCCCAACGCTTAGGTACCCTGGGGCCTATTCAGCAGTCTTAGGCGTCTTAAGTGCACAGGCAAAGGATTCGCGAACCTGACCGTCAAAAAACATCTAAAAGTTTTTTTTCAGTGATAATAAAGTTATTTTTGAAAAAAAAATGAACATGGAGGTGTAGATTTTATTTACTCGATCGTAATTACATAATTATTTTTAAATAAATCTGTTAAGTTTTGAAATGACAACTAAAGTAATATTTTTAAAATCATAAATCAAACTTTGGGTGTCTTTTCAAAAGTTAATAGATTTTTTATAAAAATACTATCTGATTAGGATCGAGTAAGTAATATTTACACTTCTACGTTCTTTTATCATAAAAAAAAACCTTGTTATCACTGAAAATAACATTTACACGTTTTTAGATCAGGAACACTTTTCCTGGCTTCTTAATGTACCAGGTGAGTTTTTGTTTTTAAATGACCTATACAAACATTTATAATGACAGTCATATAATGTCGGAGAGACTACGGCGGGAAGATAATCGTGATATTTTGTCGTTAGCAAGCACTTTTATAACACTATTTTGGGCGCCGTGCTACGGGCATTGCTAATGGAAAGTAGCTATCAAGTCGTATGGAGAGCAAGCGTATTATATATATATATATATATACATCATCACAGGTGCCTTACGGCGCCCGAGACCGCCTAGACGGCCCCAGGGTACCCAGCGGAGGGGTTTTAATCCCACCTCGTCGTAGCCGATGGTATGAGTCTACACCGAACAAGTGGCTAGCTCGTCGCGATGTTTTGAATAGACTCAATAATCCATCTATAAACAGTTTCACAAGTTGGTATAGTGAAACCGGGACCGACAGCTTAACGTGCTCTCCGAGGCACTATAGTGGTGTTGTCAAACAAATGTACATAATTTTTTTAATTAAAAACTCATTGGTACACACCGGGATTCGAACCAGGGACCTAAGTGTTTTTAAGTCCAAGGTCTAACCAACTCGGCCACCACGTATAAATAACACGTAGCGTAATCTATAAGTGACTTTTCACTCTTTGCTTAACTAAAACATACATATTGTAAGTGTCTGGAAGCATAGATTCAGGAAGAGAATTCCTCACCTCAGTCATGCGCACACAATAATATAAAATACTGATAATAATATTAAACCTAATTCCTTCCTTAAAAAAACTATGCGACGATAGGAAGCTTAGGCCCTAGTTTTTTCCAAAGCAAATGTTGTCCCATTTTTTTGGTAGTTAGGACAGTACCTACAAAGTAACCCCGAAACTGGTGAACTCACAGACCAAAACTAAAACTCGGATTAGTTAAATTCACTTGACGGTTTTGCATCTGTATGGGCAGTACTAGTGAAGTTAAAGAAGCCTTCTCGACCTAAAAAAATAACTATTCTAATTTAAAATCATAGATGTTTTAGCTGATTTTTCGGATAAACTATTAGATTTAGGTTAGCTAGACAAATTTTAAATCAAAACCACAACAAATCAGGTGCTGTCTAACCAGATGTTTAAGCCAATCGTCACAAACTGCTGAAGGTACAAATTAACAGGAAGCCATTACCAAAATAACCGGAAAATAATAAGAGTTTGTGGTAAAGAAATTAACACCCCATTTTGGTAAGCAACGATTTTTTGTTATAATTATATTTCGCTTTCTAAGTAATTTGGGAGAGAAAACGTCGAATTGTATCTTTAAATTATATATTATAATACTTTGGTTATATGTTATTATGATTTTTTTGCTCTAGAATCTATTTAAATTGGACATCTATTATGTCTCACAAAAAAAAAATCTAGACAAAATTATTTATTTATATAGGAAATAATAAATTAATACCATTACGGGTGCCTATTTGGCTCCCGAGAACCGTTTAAACGGCCTCAGGGGAGGGATTAACCCGTCCTCATTTCGCCTTTGGTATTCGGAGGCAACACCTAACAAGTGGCAAGCTTGTTACGGTGTTTATGACGAAATACCCATCCCAGGCCGGCTTTGTTGTCATCTGCTTAACCTTGTTATCAGTTGTGCAGTGTTTAGTTAGGCTGGGCCGCTTTTTTATATAGGTATACTATATTTTTAATAATGTGTAATATTTATGCGATATATTATATATATTTTTTACATCTATAGGTATATATTTTAAATACCTAGGTAATAAGTTTCCCAAAATATATTAAAATTATATATTTTTTATATTGCGTAGTTTCGAAGGTATGTTTTATTCTCTCTATTATTCTTTACTAATATTATAAAGAGATAGAGTTGCTTACGTAAATGAAAATCCGTAAACACACAGACTAAAACCGAATCATAACTAGGTTACTTGACGGTTTTTGCATCATAATATAGATTCCGTGCAGGCGAAGTCGCGGGCAGTATCATTATAGGCCTCGATTTATTCTAGACTGGATAGAATGGAGACCTATAATGATTCCTAAAAGTTTTTTCATTACATCATAAAGCTTTCAAATGGCAATAAAAGGTCACAAAGTAAAACAATTTAATTAATTCATTTTAATTAAAGTAATTATAAGTCTACAAGTCTCACACATATCGTAGTCTCTAAAAAGTCATAGCCTTTAAACAGGCAAAAAACCTCCACTTTTCCAGAGAACGAGCTTTAATTTAGCACAACATAAGAAAAAACCTCTAAAATCCACATATTCTGTACAATGAATATATTTTTTTCACTTAACGAATATTCGTTATTTAGTCTACTAAAGTATTAAGTTGGTGCAAATCGATCAGAATGCAAATTAAGAAACCTTTATAACCATAGGTTCATCTAATGAGATAATGAGATAATGCTGTTAGCAATCTATGGATTCTCCGTATGCAACCAGGAACCGCAACGTTCCCAGGACCGCTAATTAGAGTTAAAGACATTGTTTTAATTTTTTTTTATTGAAGCATGGCCTTATTTATTTATATGTAAGTCATGCCTTTGTATCCACCAGACGGTAAGTAGTCCTACAAAGTCCATGCAGGGGTCTTTCAATACATTATTGTTTAACAATATTGATCGCTCCTACTATGCCAGCTAAATCATGCGGTTACGGGCGTAAATGGGCGGCGACAAAGACGTAATTTTGCATTAGAAGTCTATTTCAATATCCTCGCTGCTATATTCCAAATAAAGAGTTTATTATTATTATTATTTATCGTCTAATAAATTGCTCGTTTCATAAACGCACCAAGAAGAGTACCACCTCAATAATAAATCGATGCAGTATTCTCCTGAAAACCGGTGAACCTACTGACTAAAACCGAAACATGACAAGGTCAATTGACGGGTTTGCACTACATGGGCGGTGGTAAGGAGTCTGTAACGGTGGTAATTTCTGATAAAATCCTCTGCACTGTGTTAAGAAACCTCTCTACGCAAATAAATACTATAAGATCTACGGACCAATGATAACGTAAGACCTCCTTTAGTAGGTCTTCTATGTTATCATTGGACCGCCTGCTTATTAATAAGGTTCAATTTACGTTGAATATGCGTAACAAACCTTACCGTCCAGCCTAGTTTGCACTAAGTTGGACGGCAATTTATTTAAGCAATTTATTGCACTTGTAGACTTCTACTTCTATATGTGATTGAAAAATAAAGGAATTTATAGTAGTAAGGAAGCATTAATAACTAGCACATATGATACCCATAAAGGGTATATAATTGTTTACAATGTAAAATCACTGTTTCTTTTTTTGTCATGGTGCTATCATCAGAACATTATAATATTCCAGTGGATTTTAATATATATAGAATTGTGTACCCTGAGACAGAATTAAGTTTAATAAATGTGATGCCAAAAAAAAAATCTTAAGTTATTGTAAAATATTTTACATGAAATAGCATATTATACTACCTTTCAATTGTACTTTAACCTTATATATAATTTTAAAAAAGTAAGGGAAATGGTTAGGTTATTTATTTAATATTTTATTTATTACAAAAGGGCGGACTTAATGCCTCCAATCAACTACCAGGGGCTATTTAATAAAATATATTTAATAATTGTCATAGTAATTTACAATTTTCACGTTCGTGAAATAGGGCCCAGGTAATTTGAAATCTGGTACTCGTAGTTGTCATAAATAAGAGTTATCAACAAGTTATTAATTAGTATATATACAATATATCCAATACCTATATACCTAATATAGACATATACATATTTTCCCACAATAAATAGCAAAAAGTTTTACTAATATTTTTAACGAAAATTCCTTAGAATTGTATATAGAGAATATTACTTCACATGTCTCTTTGATTAAATGTCTCTTGGGTAGAAATAAATTACATTTCTAAGCATTTCGTGTCAGTTTTTTGTTTGCTTAGATAAAATAAATACATTCTATTATTTTACTCCACTTACTTAATTCTATTAAACAAATAAAGTTTATTTATATTATCTTTTTCATTTACCCACTTAATTAAATATTTCGAAACCCTTTATATTTCATAATAATTTCAGCTATAAAATGAACAACAAGAAAATGATTTATTACTTTAAACAGTTATTACATACCTAACAATAACATTGGGGTAGGTAAATAAAATATACCCCAAAGTTGGTATTCTTAACGAGGGTAGAAAGGCTAAGTCTTCTAATCTCCGCGGGTGCCACCTGAATTTGAATTTTAGATATTCAGCTTCGAACTGAGGAAAATGATAATTTCACGGTACCCTTATAAAAGCTCGCTACGTATTCTCGCCAATGAAAATGTAATAAAACCCATTGGATCAAAATGAGCGCTGATTTTTTTAATTTAAGTGTTAGCTAGCGCCCCTATTCTGATCTATTAATAAAAACTAATGGCTGAATTAGCTTGTAATAATTTTAATTACCTTATTGTAATAATTTTATAGATTGTGATAAATTTTATTTTATTTTAGTTGTTCTGATACTAAAGGACTGTAACTGTCCTTTATGATTAGAAAGCAGTCGGGAATGGAGATGTATTGTTTGTTTTTTTATGCTTTTTTAAAAGAAATAAAGTACTTAGAACATCAAGGCGATAGAGTAGAGAAAATTGAGTGATTTTGAGACACATATTTGGGTTGTGACTAAAAGTATTATTTACAATAGAGTTGTCGAGAATTACTTAAATATTGGTCAATTCAACCACCCATTTCGTAACCGCACCATGAAAGGAGACTACCACCTCGACAATAAATCGATGCAGTAATCTTCTGAAAACCGGTCAACCCATAGACTAAAACCGAAACATAACTCGATCGAAATGAGCACCATAATAATATAATAAGCCCAAACTGTAACAGAGCCCTGCACGCCACAGATTCTGCTTGTAACTTATGTGGTAAGTTAATACATATTTTTTATTTTTTTATAAGAGCTCAGCATGTGACCTTGCATCCACCTGATGTTAAGCAGTATGCAATGTCCAGGAATGATAGCAACAAGCGGATGCATACAGGTGCACCGCTGGTTGCCATCATTATGCCGGCTTAAGATGCCTATTCACGCTTCGTTTAAAGGACTCTAGGTTATAAGAGGAAGGAAACACGCAAGCTGGATATTTGGACAAGCTGGATGGATTGATGATATTGAAAATCTTTTTGAAATATTTTAGACTTTAATAATTTTACGCTCGCGTTTGTCAATAAAACGGATCCTGCGTAGCAATATTTTCATAATTACATAACTTTGCTTGTGTAGTGAAATGTAAAAAAAGTAATTTTGTGAAATCAATTTTTTATCTGTGATTTTCGATTTCACCTCTAATATTTTTTGCGTTTTTAAGCATGTAGCCAGAAGCTTTTGAGGAGATCCTTCATAGAGAGTTCGATCTTTCGAGTTTGAGGACAGCGAAGAAGTGACTGAGGAAGGATCTATTAACTATTCTATCAGATCATAAATTTGATTCCCTTTGAATATCCTACTTGCGAGACAAAGCTTGGAATACCGTTTAGACTGGAAATAGTCTTACGACGACGTTAGTCACTGAGAGACATTTTGATATCTGTCAAATCAAATCGACATCCTACTCGGGCAGACAAGACATTTCGTGCACCATATTCGTTCGTACATACTCTGCTATGATAGTAATTCACCCGTAAATTATATAAAGCAATAAAATTATAATTCTCAGAGTCTTGTTCTCGGGAGAGTCGACGTGCCCGAACCTTTTAATATTGCTATTCTGCTATAGACCAAACTGTCACGAGGCACATGATAAATCTTAGTCTTTTTTTAATTTTGTACGTGGATTTTTATGCGAGAAACGTTTTCTTACATTTTTATTTTTTGTGTGAATTTATGTTTGGCGTTATCGGAAAAATGCTTGCTTCCGTAATTCTAGATTTTTATAATTTTGAAGTTTAATATCCGATTCTGTATGTGTCGTGGTCGTGGGTTCGAATATATTTTTTTTTGCATAATTTGACATGGTCTGGGTGTTTACAAAATATATCAAATAATAGGTATTAGTAACGCATGGTATACATAGTACAATCCTAGAGCTTAGAGGTCATAGGTATTTTATATATATATTTGTGTTGGCGCCCCAAATTATTGAGCGACCAAATGCTGTGAGTGAGGAAAGAGAATAGATCTGGACCTGGAGCTGGAGGAGGGTGTGAAGTGGACTATAATTATTATATCTAGTTTGGAGTTTTTCTTATACTTTTATTTATTACATTTCAGGTAAACTTACCGCTAACAAATTTATAATTAAGTAAACTGGTGTTTGGATGGACTCATGATCTGCGAAAGGTGGTTGGCAGAGACTGGATGCGAAGAGCGATGCATAGGAATCAGTGACGTGTCTTGGGAGAGGCCTATGTCCAGCAGTGGACTGCGATAGGCGATGATGAAACTGGTGTATTTTTTTAATGTTTATTGATGTAAATGTAATGTAATGCATAAAATATATATAAGTTATACCAAACAAAAAGGTGGGAGGAAGGTTCTTCTTAGGCTAACTGACCGGTCTCGTTACATAAAATAGTATTCGAATCAATAAAAAAAAGGTGGGTTTCTGAAAAAAAAAAATCACAAACAAAAAACTTTGATTTCGTAATACTCAATATCTTTAGCGACATCTATATGCTTTTTTTATTATTTTGTATTGGTATAATAATGTACTAAAACATTAATCGAATACTTTTTTTATTATTTTGTATTGGTATTATAATGTACTAAAACATTAATCGTGTACTTTTTATTATTATTTTGAATTGGTATTATAATGTACTAAAACATTAATCGTGTACTTTTATTATTATTTTGTATTGGTATTATAATGTACTAAAACATTAATCGTGTACTTTTTTTATTATTTTGAATTGGTAGTATAATGTACTAAAACATTAATCGTGTACTTTTTATTATTATTTTGTATTGGTATTATAATTTACTAAAACATTAATCGTGTACTTTTTTTATTTATCTCATATATTTTTTAATATTAATAGAATCCTACGAATTTTGACTATAATATACGGATTTTTGTCACACCAAACAATGAATTTGTATGCGTGCAAATCAGTTTTCATGATTTAAGTTGGTCCTCGTCTTAAAATATGAATTGTATTAAAATAATGGCCTCTGGGTATATTCTAAGCTAGGTTAAAAATAAAGGTTCGGCTAGCAGAATAAAAAAAAAAGAAGACAATTAGATGCAATAACACAACCTAAACGAGTCGCAATCGATACTGTTAAATTATTAATCCAAACAGTTTCCCGCCCAACCATTTAGTTCTCTTCACTGTATTTGTCCACACATACAAATAGGAGCAAATGAAAAACCTATGGAGCAATTTCGTTCACTAAAAAAATAATTGCAAACCGAAAATTCTAAATATTTAGATATGTCCTTTTATTACAATGAAAGTAAAAAAATGTATTTGTTAACGTCAGTGCTGCACTATAACCTATGCACTTTCAAATAGGTTCGCGGGAATGTTTTTTTTTATCGGAGCACAGCATGTGACTTTGTATCTACCTGGTGGTGAACATACCTACAAAGTCCTAGAATAATTTTCTTAAACAATATTGATCGCTCCCACTGTGCCGGCTAAATGATGCGATTTCAAAATAGGCGGCAACAAAGATGAATTGCATTACGAGTATAATTTATTATACTCGCTGCCTTATGGTCAATCCAACTACTCATTTCGTAACCGTACCTGAAAGGAAACTAAAAACTCCTGAAAACCGGTGAAACCACAGACTAAAACCGAAACATAACTAGGTCAATTAACGGGTTTTGCATCTGTATGGGCGGTATTGACCGGTCGGTCCGCCTAATGAAGTTATAGAGACCTTTCTCCTAAGGAGCTTCCTACGGATACGAATCAACATTTTCAGTTTCAGTAAAAAAAAAATAGTGTCATAAGTAAGTATACGAAAAATCTTTTCAAAAATCTTTAGGCGTTTTCATATGGATATGAGATAAAAATTATTAAAATATTTTTTGACTAGAGACATATCTATACGGTTATTTTTTTATTAAAAATCACATTCGCTATACAGTGGACGGGGTTGCGACGTATTCAATTCGGACGGTCGCTATCATTTTTCAAGAGCTTTAGTTAAAAGTTTACTTTGGTTTTGTCTCTCCACTATCTACACTATGGAGGAATTAATTTATAGTCATATAATTTTCGAAAAATTATATTGAAAAACTAATATATAAATAGCACTAGCTGTCCGTCTCGGTTTTGCACGTTTGTACAAACGAATAAAATGTTCTGTCTCATTCACTCAGTTTTTTATTTGGAAATTTATTAACCCGTATTTTATGAAAATTTTATCATTGGTTTCGGTACGCATAGATTACAAACATTGTTTTTGTATTTATGGAGAAGATATTAAATATCAATGTATTTAAAAAAAAATCAAGGTTAGTAAAATTCTCCAGTAAATAATAGAAATATAACCTACCTATACATTAGCTATGAGTATATCTGTCATATAAATAAATTTTAGAAAAAACTTATTAATTGATGATTTATCAGTTATCGACCACTGAGGGTTGAAGATTATGACAGTATAAAAAAATGGGGGTTGGTGGTAGAAGGGTAAAAATTAAGGGTTTAATGAATTTTATAATGCCGAATCATAAAAAAAAATAGAATAAATAAAAAAAAAATGACCAAAAAATAAATTAAAAATATTGCCCTATTCTCAAACCTAACACAAAAAACATAATAATCGGCCGAGCAGTTTCGGAGGAGTTTGATTACAATATATATATATATTTCCACGGGTGCCTTACGGCACCCGAGACCGTCTAGACGGCCCCAGCGTACCCAGCGGAGGTTTGATTACAAACACGAGAATTTTATATATTACATAGAATTAGTAACTATTGTACCTTATAGTTAGTAACACCGGTATTCATAAAGGCTTGATGAGTCCTTAAATAACACTTCCTATTTCAACAATGGAGAAAAAAATATAAAAATACAGTGATATGAACTGGACCGTTACAACATTTTTAAATTTCTATTATTATTAAAGGTAAAAAAATAACAAACAATGTTTAAAAATAATAAAAATATTAGCATGCTGCATCTTATTTTATACTAAACTATTCATCAATACAAAACTTATATTGATAGAAGAAAATAAAAAAACGAATCACTTCGCTGTTTTAATTTTATTTTAACATGTTTTCAATAATGTTGGCCACAAAAAAAAGTACCAAGTATAAAACTTTTATACCTACTTAGTAAAACCACAATAACAAATTTTATAATAAAAAAAATATTATTATTTTATCTTAAATTCCAATCAAAATATTACATCAAAATAAATATCTAATAAAGATAAAGTTTATTTAGTTTTTATAATCATAAATATAATAATATTATATACTTATTAATTACATATTAATTTCGTAGAAAATAAATTAAATTTATACTCCCTATTATAAACAGTTAGCTTAGACATCAGTTTCTGTATTTCCAACCGACGCACAAACATACTGCCCCTCTGGGAATCATAGTTCATACCCGTTCCTCCACCATATTAAATTGTTACAACACCCCTTAACTAAAACATTGTTAGAGACTCATTTACATAGAATATGAGCAAACCCAGGGCCGGCTATTTGTTTGTTTTCAAACTAAATTCAAAAGCAATTAAGCTACATTAAAGATTCATTGTGTTATTACATTTTGGAATTGACTTGATAATTTCATGGGAGAATCGACAAAGAATGGTGGGCGATCGGGAATATTATAAAGGAAGAGCTGAATCGATTAAGATTGAACGACCTTGAACTTTACCAGCAGATTTTTGCGCAAAACTTAAAAATATATTATAACAAAAATAAAACCTTAATTAACTACAAATTTAAAAAACTCATGCCGAGGGTTAAGAAAATATTGTTATAATATGCTAGAATGAAGTAAAACTTTATTGACCTAAATTTTCCCTGTCGGCAAAACCTTCTTACTAAAAAAAAAGCTACAGAATAGGTAACAAAATTAAAATAAAAGAATATAAAAACTACACGAACCCCATAAACTCACTTATAAATTCAAACATAACTGATGAAAGAATCGTGTACAGTAAATAAACTGCGATTCAGTTTTTTTTTAAAGAAATCCATTCTAGTGAAAATACTTTGGAATTCGGACATGGGAAACCGTTTAGCCATATTCGAAACTAAGGAAAATCTAACAGTACGTATTATTCTTGAGAACATACTATGAATAATGCAGAAGCTGATCCAGATGAATTTTATGAAGATATTTGCGATTCATTTCACTTGTATTTTCACTAAAGGCCGATTTACACATCGGTAAGTAAAGTAGCGAGTTAAGTAGTTATTGTCGTTTGATTTATTTTTTTGGACTGACTAATACAGATAGCCTTGGCATTATCTGTTTCCGACTGTGGCGTGGTTGCGTGAGTCGCTAGCCGAAAAAGTTTTAAATACTCGGTTTATCGAAGCTTTCCCTTAGTGCTCCGACTTGGATCACCGAGGGGGTAATGGGGTCTACCATTTGGGAATGAGGTGTCTCCTTGGAGTCTACTAAAGGTGAGGCAGACTCCCACCAATTGAGAGAGTATACTTCGCAAAAAGACACATCAGTCAAAGAAGTACCAAGAATTGTGACTCGCGGTGAGAGAGGATGGTTTGGCAGGAACCTTGGGAGCTAAATCTACTAATTCCTGAACTTGGAAAGATTACTTATCGGGCGGAGATTACCGTCTGAACGACAAAACAAGTTAAGTAGTAAGTTGCCAATTAAGTCCATCGGAACAGACAGTATTTCTATTTTCTCGGCGAGTTAAGTGAGAAGTTTCCCCTCTCTCACCTCTCCCACACCTCGCCAACTTACTCGCCGCGTGTAGACGAACGAGATTAGTACAGAACAAACAAGTAAAAGGAAATTTCTACTAAACTCGCCAGGACGAAGTGTGGACGGACGCTACTTACTACTTAACTGGTAACTTAACTCGCTACTGTAGGTGCTTACTCGTACCGGATGTGTATATCGCCCTTAATACTGTTCATATTTATGGGTATATCTTTATTGGATAAATAACTGTTATTATTATTGTTTATAATAAAGTTAAGGATAATTTTTGCAGGCTCATCCAATTACGTATAACAATATAATTCGAATAATGACATCCTATATATATTATTTTTATATGTCTACACGGGTGCCTTACGGCGCCCGAGATCGCCTAGACGGCCTCAGGGTACCCAGTGGAGGGGTTTTTAATCCCACCTCGTCGTAGCCGATGGTATGAGTCTACACTGAACAAGTGGCTAGGTCGTCGTGATGTTTGGATAGACTCAATAACTCATCATTAACAATTTTGCGAGTTGGTAAAGTAAAACTGGGATCACAAGCTTAACGTGCTCTCCGAGGCACTATAGTGGTGTTTTTAAACAAATGTAAAACCCAAAATTATACCCTTTACATATACAAATAGTTTTTTTTTGTTTTAAAATAAACACGCTTACGAAGGCGAGGGAATCAGCCAGTAATATAATATACATCTAACATTGGTTCGTGCGGCATAGTTCCCTGGTTAGCAAAAATCATTTAAATAAAGTGGTTGTTAATGTTTCTACCCTTTCTCATATAGCATTATGTAATTTCTGGAGAAGAAAATAGTCTAACCCAATTCGCTTTTTTTTTTGTTTATCTCAGATATCTTGTTACATCAGATTTGGCAAGTCCTACCGAGCTTGTAAGTTTGACAAGTTGTGGTGTGGAATTCTAACTCGATTTTTGGCGATTCTTATTTTGAAACTAGTTCGCGGCTTGGTTTATGTCTCAGTTTATGTAGTAAGTTGATTTTTATGGCGGAGAAAGATAAATAAATAAATATAGGTATAATGATATAATTATGATTCTTATTAATTCATTTATTTCATTAAATTCGACTTACACAACCAAAAGATTAAATAACAATAAACTACTAAAAACTAAAATATACCTACTTACGTGGTGGCCGAGTTTTTTTTATTATTGGAGCTCGGCATGTGACTTTGTATCTGGTGGTGAGCAGACCTACAAAGTCCATAAATGGGGTCAATTAATAATTATTCTTAAACAACATTGATTGCTCCCACTATGTCGTCTAAATAGATATGGATGGACGGCTAAAATATGCACGAAATGGGTGGCGACAAAGACGAATATACTCGTAATGGAGTATATTTTAATATTATAGTTGGTTAAACTAGACTTAGAACACTAAGTCCCCTGGTTCACATCCGGTCTGTACCAATAAGTTTTTAATAGATCCCTGGTTCGAATCCCGGTGTGTACCAATGAGTTTTTAATTATTTTTTGGGGTGTAAGGGAGGGTGAAAAACATCCAGTCCTTCCTACTGTCAATCTCTCCTGCACGTGGTGCACCCTGCTGGCAACAAACGAGGCTCTGGCGACCGAATAATGGCGGTATAACCATTCAATATTTACAGGTGGAAGGTTTTTTACCGCCTGGGTAGCTACCACCATCCATCGATATTTCGGGGTCAATCGGTGGATAACCAGCCTGTGGCACATTGCTTGCGCTAGCAGAGGGCCAAGGGTTGAATATTCCGCGCACTTGGAAGGGATTGTATCGACATGTCGGACAGGGAGACCCGTAGAAACGGTTTTTCCGCTGGCCGCCCGCTGCACAGTATAGGGGCCCGCTCTAGGTTAACCGCCACGAGAGGGGCTGCCCCACCATGTGGCGCATAATCTCGGAGTGGTTTGTCGTGCCGGTTGGTGACCGGATGGGATCCCGGCAACCACTTCTGGGAGGGTACGGGGGCCCTTCCGTTCGACATGTCGGCGTTATCCCTCTAAGTATACAACGCGCGAGTTTGGCTTTTGGCGGTTTGCCTGCGGGTGCATTGTTTCACCTCACGCTTTCTCTCTCTTTCTCTTTCCTACTTCTATTCCTTTAAAAAAACCAACCATATTAAAAAATGACAATACAACATATGAATAAGCGATCTACAGCGGTGTCTACTCCCCTTTTTCACATGGATTTCGCGAATATTCGAGGAATCCATGCTAACTTAAATGCCGTCCACCACCACCTAGAGACAGTCAAACCTCAGATGCTTTTTCTGACGGAAACACAGATTATCCGACCTGCTGATACCTCATATCTGCACTATCCTGGGTACACATTGGAAGAAATGTTCGTACCAAAGGCCGGGGTATGCCTATATGTTCGCTCGGATATTTCTTGTTACCGTCTTCGCCATATGGAGGACCCATCCATATCCGCTATGTGGGTGCGCGTGGAAGAGGGTACACAGACCCGAATCTACGTGTGCGTATATAGATCCCATAAGGGAGATCTGGAGACAACCCAACTTTTTGATTATCTGAGTAGAGCGACAGATAAAGTTCAAGAGAGATTTCCTTCTGCAGAGATCATTTTCTTGGGAGACTTTAACGCCCATCACGAACAATGGCTCGGCTCTCTGAAAACAGATCATGCGGGGAAATCTGCTCATAATTTTGCCCATTCCCATGGATTGACCCAACTCGTAGACCAAATCACCCGGATACCTGAAGTGGTCAACCATGCACCTTCAAAGTTAGACCTTTTCCTGACGAATCAGCCCACAAACTACAATGTTTCTGTATTAAGCCCGCTGGGTGGATCAGATCATTGCTTAGTTGCCACGACTATGCCAAATGCTTCTCTGCCACCTCGACGTAGCATATCACGAAAAGTCTGGCACTATTCGTCAGCGGATTGGGAAGGACTTCGGGAATACTTCCAAGTACTTCCGTGGGGGCCTCGCTGCTTTAAGGATAAGGATCCATCTATGTGTGCTTCTTCAATTGTTGATGAGATACTATTGGGTATGGAATATTATATTCCCCACTTGTTTGTTATCAGCAAGGGGAGGAGTAGACCGTGGTACAACAGTGATTGCACAAAAGCTGTTGCAGATAAAAATCTAGCGTATCGACAATGGATCCAAGGTCGTTCTAGAGAAGACCCCAACATCACTTCCCTAAAAGCAGCCTATAACTTGGCCTCCAAAGTCTGCAAAAAGGTGTTTAAACCATTGCCATCACCTCAGTCCTGTGCAAGGTTTTAGAAACCATCATTAATACACAGGTCATGCGATACCTTGAAGGTCATTCTATCCTGAATGATCGTCAATATGGTTTTCGCCAAGCAAGATCAACGGGTGACCTTCTCGCGTTCATTACGCATATTTGGGGTGAGGCAGTGGACAAATGTGGGGAGGCCTTGGTAGTTGGTTTAGATATTTCTAAGGCCTTTGATCGCGTTTGGCACAAGGCTTTGCTCTCCAAGCTGTCTTCTTATGGATTTTCGACGCGGCTATGCAACTGGATATCCAGTTTCCTCTCTGGTCGTGGCATTAGGGTCCTAGTAGATGGCGTAGCCTCCGACTGGGAGTCTATTGATGCTGGCGTACCCCAAGGATCAGTGTTGTCTCCTTGTCTTTTTCTTCTGCATATCAATGACCTATTGTCATGTGGCAACATTCATTGTTATGCAGATGATAGCACTGTCCACGGTCGGTACCTTGCTCAACGTCCACCTAGCCGCGTCCAAACAAAGGAACTCAGAAAGGTTTTAATAAGTGAGTTGGATCAAACTCTGCTTAAGGTTTCGACTTGGGGTTCGAGAAACTTGGTCCAATTGAATCCGAGCAAAACACAATGTTGTGTAATGACGGCGAAAAAATCCCCTTTTACTCATTTTCCTTCTCTTCTGGGCACCCAGCTATCGCTTTTACCATCCCTCAATGTCCTTGGTTTAGATATACGTTCCGATCTTAAATCACCGTAATTATATCGAGAGCATTGCAAAAACAGCTTCAAAAAAAACTTGGCATCATAAATAAGGTGCGTCGGTTTTTCACACCCAGGTTAAGAATAATGCTGTATAAGGCTCAAATTTGACCGTGTGTGGAATACTGTTCGCATCTTTGGGATGGATCTGCCAAGTATCTGTTATCTGCTCTCGATACCCTGCAGAAGCGAGCGACTAGAATTATTGGAGACGAAAAGCTCAATAAAATCTTGGAGCCGTTGCAGCTTCGCAGGGATGTGGCATCGTTGAGCGTATTTTACCGCCTATACTATGGACAGTGCCCTGAAGAGCTATTTAACATTATTCCCCCTTCCCCTTTCCGTTACAGGACGCACTGGTTGCAAAATGCATATGTATACCGTGGCGGATGTACCAACTCGTACTAAACGTTTTGGCGATTCATACATCTGCCGTACCATTAAAATGTGGAATGCTCTACCAGCCTGCGTGTTTCCTTCCTCTTATAACCTAGAGTCCTTTAAACGAAGCGTGAACAGGCATCTTAAGCCGGCATAATGATGGCAACCAGCGGTGCACCTGTATGCATCCGCTTGTTGCTATCATTCATGGATATTGCATACTGCTTAACATCAGGTGGATGCAAGGTCAAGGAAAAAAAAAATAATAATAATAAAAAAAATATGTACATTTGTTTGACAACACTACTTTATTGCCTTGGAGAGCACGTTAAGCTGTCGGTCCCGGTTTCACTATACCAACTAGTGAAACTGTTTATAGATGGGTTATTGAGTCTATTCACAACATCGCGACGAGCTAACCACCTGTTCGGTGTAGACTCATACTATCGGCTACGACAAGGTGGGATTAAAAACCCCTCCGCTGGGTACCCTGGGGCCGTCTAGGCGGTCTCGGGCGCCGTAAGGCACCCGTGATGATATGTTTATATGTATGTAATTATAAAGCCGTAAGTTTACGTAAAACATAATAAATTAATAAATTAGACGTTTTTATCTTGACATTTTTCAGTAAAGTTTGGCATGGTCTGGTTGTTTATAAAATATAATATGTATTATATCGTTGTTTCTGGTACACATAGTACAAGCCTAGAGCTTAGTTTGTGACCATAGCAATTTGTGTAAATTGTCCTAAATATTTTTATTAGTAGCATTCGTCCCAACCTCGTACAGGTAGCCTTTTTATTTTATTTTACTGGAGCACGGCTGTGACTTTGTATCTACCTCATGATAAGCAGACCTACAAAGTCCATGAATGGGGTCGATCAATACATTTGTTTAACAATATTAATGGGTTCTACTATGCCGGCTAAATGATGCGGTTACAAAATGCACGGCCACTTGGACGTATTGGCATTGAGAGTATTTATATACTCGCTGCTTTATTGTCAAATCAATTGCCCGTTTTGGAACAGCGACCTTGTTTTTTGTTTTAATGCACGGCATGTGACTTTGTTTTTACCTGATCTTAAGCGGACCTACAAAAGACACAAAAAGTAGTCCTTTGTAGGACCGCTTAACATCAAGTAAATGGGGTCGATCTTTACATAATTGTTTAACAATATTGATGGCTCCCACTATGATGGCTAAATGATGCGGTTACAAAATGGACGGCGACTTGGACGTATTGGCATTAAGAGTCTATTTTTATACACGCTGCTTTATCGTCAAATCACTCGCCTGTTTTTTAACCGCGCCATTAAAATAGCAGAGACTACTACCCCGACAACACTACTATAGTGCCTCGGAGAGCACGTTAAGCTGTCGGTCCCGGTTTCACTATACCAACTTGTGAAACTGTTTATAGATGGGTTATTGAGTCTATTCAAAACATCGCAACGAGCTAGCCACTTGTTCGGTGTAGACACCATCGGCTACGACGAGGTGGGATTAAAACCCCTCCGCTGGGTACCCTGGGGCCGTCTAGGCGGTCTCGGGCGCCGTAAGGCACCTGTGAAGATATGTATGTATGTATGTACCTACTACCCCGACAAGAAATCGATGCAGGCTATCTGGTAACTAGATACGTAACTTTTGTTAAATTTATTTATTACATTTTAGGTAAACTTACGACTAGCAAATGTATAGTTAGTTATAGTATTTTAATATAAGGCCATTAATAATTTTACACATATAAATGTAATGTAATGCATACTAATAGTCTTATACCAAACAAAAATATAAACAAAAGAATAACAAATTACAATAAAGAAGTGCAAACAAAATTACGTGGTGGCCTAGTTGGACTTAAAAACACTTAGGTCCCTGGTTCGAATCCCGGTGTGTACCAATGAGTTTTTAATTAAAAAATGTATGTACATTTGTTTGACAACACCACTATAGTGCCTCGGAGAGCACGTTAAGCTGTCGGTCCCGGTTTCACTATACCAACTTGTGAAACTGTTTGTAGATGGGTTATTGAGTCTATTCAAAACATCGCGACGACCTAGCCACTTGTTCGGTGTAGACTCATACCATCGGCACGACGAGGAGGGATTAAAACCCCTCCGCTGGGTACCCTGGGGTGGTCTAGGCGGTCTCGAGCGCCGAAAGGCACGCGTATTTTAACCACCACGTATTTTAACCAAATATTTTTAATTAAATACTTAATATAACAAACAAATTTTAAATGTTGATACAAGATAAACTAAAATTAAGGTATACGAATTCCACGCAACATTGTATTTGTGGTTACAAAGTTTGAAATGGAACCTAAACGCAGACGAAGCAATTTCGAAGTAAGACTTAAACCTGGTCGTAAAATACTTAAACTCAGATATAATTTATTACTTTAGACTGATTACTGGTTAGTCACACTTTACTTAAAAGCACTATCTTTTACTAATACATTGTATTGTGTATTTTATCGTTATATAAATAATAAATAATAATAATATGTAGGACAAATTACACATATTGCTCTGGTCACAAACTAAGCTCTAGGCTTGTACTATGTGTACCAGAAGCAACGATATAATACATATTATATTTTTTAAACACCCAGGCCATGACAAACTGTACAGAAAAAAACGTACTGATATTTTTTGCCATGGGTGGGAATCGAAGCCACGACCTCCGGATACAACGCCAAAGGCGCAACCACTGGTCTACGGAGGCTGTCCTAAGTATGAACTTGATAAGTAAAAAAATATTTAAATCTCATTTTGTCAAAATCCCGTATATATATACTTTGTTTTGACTTTTTTTTTTTTAAGATATAATTTTGGAGAAACAAACTGAGGAATATATATATATATATAATATATATATATATATATATATGCAAAGTGACTTTGAAAGGATGTACTTTGGGCTGATATGAGGTTCTACTGATCAAATCGAATAACTATTCCCTTGGAACCACGTGCCTAAAAAAAATGCCTTCTCCATACAAACTAGTAATGTTAAAATGACAAATTTGTATGGGGAAGACATTTTATTTTTGAGACACATGGTTCCATGGGAAAAGTTGTTCAATTTGATCAGTAGAGCCTCATATTAGCCCAAACTACAACCTTTAAAATTCACCCTGTGGATATAAATTAAAAAATATATAAAGATATACGGGATTTTGACAAAAAGAGGTTTAAATTACTTTATATAATATATATTTGCAAAAACAAACTAAAAATTGCTGCAAATATAAATAAACTCTAATATATTATACTAGCTTTTGTAGCACAGTAATATTATTAAAAATAAACAACACCTATTTTTGTGTTCCCCCACCCAAATTTTGGAAAATAGTAAAACTCATGACCCGTATACCCGTATATACATACATAAGTTTTATGGTTCCTGTGATATTACAAAATAAGCGTTACCACTGTGCCAATACATATGCCTCCTATATAGAGAGACAATGTTCTTAGGAATCCATGGCTTCACCGTGCGGGTGCCGGGTCCATCGCTTGGTTGAAAGGCAGGGAAATGAACTGCAGCGTGCCCGGACTTGAGACCGCAGAGTAGGTTTAAAGGCCTTTTAAACTCTCACCTGCACTGTGTTCACTACCCTCTCTACTCAACCAAATACTATATGATCCTGTTAGCGCCATCCTGGAAACACGCTCCATAAAAGTTCCGACGGCTGTTCTCGGAAGGCCAGGATCCTTCAATAGACGGTGCAAAGACTTTGCTGGAATTCCTCTTGCACCAACTTCCACTGCATAAAGTTGATTTTTTAATCCGTTTCTAGTAATTTCGTTTGTGAGATCAAAATATTTGTTCGACTTGATGTTGTGGTCCTTAGGTATGTTTGTTTCCCACGGATCGGTGAGTTTTATAAGTATTACTTTCTTCAAGTACCGAGAGTACACCAGTATGTCTGGTCTATAGGCTAAAACTGCTGGTTCGTATGGAATAACTTTTTATACATTCCGTAATTACGGTAAAATTGTGAATTGCAAAATTTCGAAATATTTAAAATTGATTCAATACTCTAAAATATATGAAATACGTTAATAATTGCTGAATAAAGCACCCCAGCCAATTAAACCCCACACCTGACTGATCAAAATATTTGAAATTCTGCCAAAAACGAATACCTCTCGCTTTTCTTGACAATTTTTCCTCAGGAACGTGAAATATTTCATATTTCATTCTTGAAATTTTTACCAACGATCCTACAAGGAATTATTTGAAGGGATACTCTTTAAATAAATATACAATATTTTTTTTTTTAATAAAAAAAAATGTTTTTTACTAGGTCAAATGTAAACAAATGGCACCCTCAGCTTATGTGTTACTACTTCACAGTAGGCCATGCGCTGATTTTCCGATTGCACGTGGTAAATCGCACATCTTGGAGCTGTTGATACTTTTAGATCCTGGATGCCATTACTACCTCGCATAAACTAAGCACACATTGTAAAATAATTATTATCGTGTCACATACTTAATAAGGTACCAACAAATTATCAAGCTAGATTATTCAAAAAGTTAAATAAAGTAAATGAATTAAAATGTAATCTAAGCAGGGTTCTATAATAATATCTATTTTGATGATGACAGCCTCCGTAGAATGGTGGTTGCGTCTTTGGCGTTGTATCCGGAGATCATGGGTTCGATTCTCACCCATGGCAAAAATATTTTCTGTACAGTTTGTCATGGTCTGGGTGTTTATAAAAATATAATATTTATTATATCGTTGCTTCTAGTACACATAGTACAAGCCTAGAGATTAGTTTGTGATCAGAGTAATTTGTGTAAATTTCTCCTACATATTATTATTATTATTTATCATATTAATTTTATTTTTTCGAAGTAACAAACAACTTCAAATCGAAAACGTTTTTCCATTTTATTATTAGAGAGTAATTTGTTTCTTTTGTGAGCTTGATACCTTGTCGTGCTTCGTCAAATCAAATAAATTCAAACACGAAAATTGATAATGCTTTTTCGCCCTTAAATATTTACTTTTGTCATTTAATGAACTTGAATTTTGTTAGAATTTAAAAAACAAAACAAATTTATTTTTATCAAAATCTTCGACAATGTCATTGCACTATGGTTAAAAAATTCATCCCATCTCCTGAGTCTGGTCATAATTTTCTAATTTATTCTCTGATAGACATCGTGTGGAGGAGCTGTCATAAATTAAGCGGCGTTCGGAATGTGTCCAACGAACTTTTTTGTTATTTTTGTCTACTATATTTTGATCTACGGTCTTCTGTTCGTCATAATTGCGGTCGGTGTTATTTGAAGAATTTTTGGGGATGATGTGTGGTTTGTCAAAGTTGTATATTAGAGTAGATATTTCTCCAAACAATTTGTGATTTATTATAATTAAGTTTGGAAAAATATTGGGTATTTATATATTTAAGCCTAGTCTACAAATTATAACACTAAAGGAGATGGAAATATAAGTATTTTTGAGTGGTCCACTAGCGGTTGATAAAGAGAGATCAAAGAGATATGTTTGCAAAAAAAAAATGCAGTAGTTTCTGTTAAAAAAGAAGTATTGTAGATTTTACTTTTTTTTTATTGGAGCACGGCATATGACTTTGTATCTACAACCTGGTGTTGTGTTGAGCAGAAAGGGCGGCGACGCAAACAGACTGCATTACGAGTATATTTCAATATTCTTGCTGCACTATCGTCAATTCAATCACCCTTTATACTATACCCGCGCCATAGTCGCACCCTGAAATGAGACTACCACCACAACAAATTAATGCAGTAGTAAAACCAGTAAACCCACAGACTAAAACAGAAACTCTTAGACGTTTTTGTATGAGTTTCTGTTTTAGTTTACTTTATAAAGTCCATAAATTATTAACATAAAGTTTGTATGCGTCCTCCCACACTTTTTCAAGTTTCCCGTTGCAAAAATATTTAAACCTGATATATCTTAATTTAATAGTTCTAATGAAATCTTCATTTATAAACCAGATCCCAGTAGTTCTTATACACCTTAGGGCAAAATTACTTTTAATGTTAATAATTTAAATGTAAATTATTTTCATCTACGATAATAAATCTACGGTTCTGGTTATAATGTCATTCGGTAGTTGTAGAGGAGGTGATTCTAGAATCGATGACAGATATGATGTAGTACTGGTGACGCTTCCGGCCCCTTACGAGTTGAGAATAACTCATGACAAGTCAACATCTAATTAAGAATAACCCAACCTCTTTAAGTATCAGATAATTTATAATTATCACCACGTGTACAGGCAACATCCTTGTAAATATACTCACACATGTGGAGTTCAAAGTACGCCAAGTACTTCATTTAAAAACTTTAATTATGTTAACAACTTCTTTAAATAAAACAGATATACCACAGAAAAAAGCGACCCCAGACTAGTGGTTAGGTAACTACACAACTGAACCGGACCTGGAATGGGTGACCCCTTTATACAAAGACTATCCCCATAATACTAATATAATACGTGGTGGCCGAGTTGGTTAGACCTTGGACTTAAAAACACTAAGGTCCCTGGTTCGAATCCCGGTGTGTACCAATGAGTTTTTAATTTAAAAATTTATGTACATTTGTTTGACAACACCACTATAGTGCCTCGGAGAGCACGTTAAGCTGTCGGTCCCGGTTTCACTATACCAACTTGTGAAACTGTTTATAGATGGGTTATTGAGTCTATTCAAAACATCGCGACAAGCTAGCCACTTGTTCGGTGTAGACTCATACCATCGGCTACGACGAGGTGGGATTAAAACCCCTCCGCTGGGTACCCTGGGGCCGTCTAGACGGTCTCGGGCGCCGTAAGGCACCCGTGAAGATATATATATATATATATATATCCCCATAATAAAAACCGTAACAAGCTTGCCACTTGTTCCGTCTCCGAATACCACCGGCGAAATGCGAACAGGTTAATCCCTCCGCTGGGTACCCTGAGGTCTTTTAACGGTTCTCTAAAGCTACAAAGGCACCCGTGATGGTACATTTTATTATACAATACGAATATTATGAAAAGACATAAAGAATAAAGATCCGGAAGAAATTAAGCAATGAAAATCTCTGTCAAAGCCACAAGACGAGCGAAAATAATAACATATTTACATCATCGTAATGCACGAACAAAGCGTAAAATGACAATAAATACAACATAAATTTGCCAAGCTAAAGTCAACCGTAAACTTGAAGGTATAAGCTAAAATTTATTTCGAACGTGATATATTCCTCCAAGTGCTAAATCGAGGCTCATATTTTGTATTTCGCTCACACACATCTCGCCAAGTCACTGTATAAGTACTAGCAATTTAACCTAGTATTTTATATCCATTCTTTCCTTTTTATTTATTTTTGCCATTCGAAAAACGTCTTTATCCCGTGATTTCGAAATGTACAACGTTCACAATAAAAGGGAAAGTTTATAAGGTTGATTTTCCAATGGATTACACCGATCACCTTGCTAGGGTCGGAAGTTTTGTTCAAATAATTTGGTAAGAAGTTTGAAGAAGGGCTTTCCTGGCCTGAAGGCGTAAACTTATCGAGTGTCGCGAAAATGAGACTAGCTAACCCACAGATGGGCACTTTGGATATTGTAGAATAGTTTTAGAAAAAATATGTATTATACCTATCTACGTCATCGCAGTCTACCAAACAGTAATTAAATCTAATGTAATTTTCAAAGAAAGATGTTTTTGGATCAAAGAGAATATAATTATATTATTCAACCAAAATACAATTCAAATAATAAAGGAAAATATTAAAATCAAAATGGAAATGATAAATTCTAGGTAATTCAGGTTTTGCTATTACAAATTATTCAAATCCCAGTAAATATAAACCATCACATCTGTTTTTCTTGGAAAGGGTAGGCACTGAATAACTTGTATAATTTCTCATGAAAATAAATCGCTTATTCATTAATTTTAGGAATATGAATCTTATCAAAACATGCATATTCAAAGATACTAAAGTATTTTAATGATAAACAATCGTAGAAGAACTTGTTTAACTTCCAAAAATGGCTAATTAAAACAGTGACAAACTTTAAACTTGTTCAGAGTTCGCTAACGAAGCATCCGAAATGAAGAGAGACAGTCACGTCTGTGAAACAAAGTCAATAAATCTTTCTTTGGCAAAACGTGGGTTATCCGGCCGAGGTGACGCGACTCCTTGCCTGCGGGCTGCATACCAAACGTAACCTCCAGGACTCCAGCCCAGGGCTAAGCACAAATAGGGGAGTCATCGGAAGGTACAGCTACAATATACTCAAATCCATTTTCCTGCCACAATGGATATTACGATAAAATTTCCACAAAATAAACCTTGACAGGTCACAGACTAACGCAACATGTAATCTTGGATTTAGCGGTAAAGTACCTAAGAAGTTTTAATGAGATCTTATGTTGGAGATTATTATGTTATGTTTTATGCTTATGTTTTATGTGGCTATAAATAAAATTATGATGGTTATATTTCTTTATGAATAATGTTATTATTTGAGATATTATTGTTCTATTATGAACCGTCTTTATTACTTTCTATGACAGATTAATTAATTACTCTCATAGTTTTAGAAATTATTCTATTAATAAGTAATTTTGTTTTTACTGCATCACTTTTATGCTAGGCTTTTTTTCGTGGAATAATCGTTATTATTGTATTTTTTTGCCAAAGTCTAGGTTGATTATCCATATATGAATTTAGCACATTTAGTTTTTTCTTTACTTGATCTTCTATATTATTTTTACTTATTGATTTATTGGATAGTAAAGAAAAGTCTAAAATAGTAATATTTCTCACATTTACATTATCCACCCCAACTTTAACTAACGAAGCTAAACCGTAAACACTGTCCAAAATTGCGACCCCTAAATCAGCAGGGTCAAATACAAAATATCGCAAAATCTGCAAATCAAGAATCAAGTAGCCAAAAGTTAACGAACCAGACGAAAGGTCCCGAAACACAAAAGCACGTAGAGGTATAGTTTGCCAAGTTTCCCGTGTGTTGAAACATGTTTCGCTTCGTTGCCCAGAGCCTTGGGGGAGCGACGTTCGGCGACACCTTTGGACTTCTGTTTTGTCTGCATCGCTTTTATTGAGGCGTTCGTTTAAAAGAATGCACCGTATCGTTTAACAATCTCAAATTGCCTTGGAACAAAGAAATGAGCTGTATAAAATATAAATAACTATCTACATACATGGTATTAAAATTCTAACTACCTAGAATCTAGATGTTTGGTTGTTTGATGATGAGAATTTATTACAATTTTACTAAATTATTTTTTATTTTACTTGAGCACGGCGTATGAGTTTGTAACCGATTGCAAGCAGACCTACAATGTCTGAAAGAGGTAGACCAATACATTACTATTTAACAGATTTAATCGCTCTCACTGTGCCGGATAAATGCTTCCGTTCACGAAATTTGCGAAAACAAAGACGAATTTGCAATACGAGTTCTTTCTCGTGGCTTTATTATACACACCGTGATATAGAAAGGTTGTAGTTTGGGCTAATATGAGGTTCTACTGATTAAATCGAGCAACTTTTCCCATGGAACCATGTGTTACAAATGCAAAAGATAATGCGTTCTCGTAAAGACGAATTTGCAATACGAGTTCTTTCTCGTGGCTTTATTATACACACCGTGATATAGAAAGGTTGTAGTTTGGGCTAATATGAGGTTCTACTGATTAAATCGAACAACTTTTCCCATGGAACCATGTGTTACAAATGCAAAAGATAATGCGTTCTCCTCACAAACTAGTTAGTATGTTAAAATGACCAATTTGTAAAGGGAAGCCAACATTTTTTTTCTTGCGACAAATGGTTCCTTGGGAAAGTTATTTGATTGGATCAGTGGATCCTTATATAAGCCCAAAGTACAAGCTTTCAGAGTCACCGTGTTTATGTGTTTAAAATATATCATACTTAAATATTATTAAAATCATGTACGAGTATAAAATTGGTTCAAAGTTGTTACAATCATCATCTACATGTTGATGATTGTAACAACTTTTTATCGTTATAAGGTTTATTTATTTAATTATTATGGATATATAGGGATACATACAGAATATACTCAAATTAACAATCATCTTAGAATAACAAAAACCAAAATAGCATCCACAAATTGTGACACAAAAACAAAAACATCTTACACAAAACAAATACAAAATTAATAGAAATATAAAATGAATAAGATAAGTTAATTAATATAATAATAATAAATAATCAATGTTTTTTAAATAAGTGTAAACATGGCCCCAGGGTAAACATCGGGGTTTAATTTCCATTGAGGTTTCAATATTTCATATTGGACTTTTCAATATTGTCATTTAAAAAAAAGTTATTTATTTATTTTGTTAAGTTTTATTAGCTAATAAGATGTTTCTGAGAAAAGCAAAAGTATCATTTTTCATCACACAACCTTTTCTACCGCACCTTCACGTACTTACTCACGTACATTGGGGTGACAGACAATCTGGATTATGTCCAAGATAAAGACCAAGAGACAGCTCCATACGGCCAGTTAGGAGGATCAGGTTACCCACACGTCCAGGCGTGGGTGACGAAATGTGCTGCCAAGGGACAGCGGCGGCGACTTGAAACGAAAGCTTTTTTATTTTATTTGTCAAACTATAAACTTATTTAGAATTTCAATTGTGGCATGTTTTATACCATGTTTGTTTTTAATATTTACCAGCGTTTGGCTTTACTTTGGGTGACGATTTTTGCAGTAAAAGGTACACCATTACATATTTTTTTATAATAATAGGGTATTTGACTCCTTTTTGAAACTCGTTTTATATAGTTCTTCATTACATAATAATCACACTACAAAGATATTTCCGGGATGTCTACTCTATTATTAATAAAAATCAATGTTAAAGTTTGAATTTCCACAATGGCGCTAAAAACGCTGTTTCGCAGTCTATGTCAAGTATGACGTCACACGCAAGTAAACAAACTAACACATATTAAATAATCTCCTATACTCTATTCTATTTCATCCACATGATTTATAATCTGTGTATTGTTTTGTTTACTTGCGTGTGACGTTACCAGTAATCAAGCAATCAAAGATGTTTTTGTTATAAATAAAATTGTAAAAAATATTCACTTATAATACCACAAGAGCTTCAAAATTATCGGGTATTTTCCGATAGGTTCGTTGCAAACAAATGAAGGAGTCAAGTTTTTCAGGTTAAAAAATCACGAGCGCGAAGCGCGACGAGCGCGAAGCGCGAGTGATTTTTCCTGAAAAACTTGACGACTTTATTTGTTTGCAGGGAACCTTGAGGGAAATGCCGGATAATTTTGAAGCTCGTGTGGTATTCGGGGGATTATTTTTCCGTCCCAAATGTCGGCCAATAGAATTGCACCTGGATTATGTTTTGTTTTTTATATATAGCAACTACCAGAGAAAATATTCAAAAAAAATTATCAGTATAATACCATGTAGGTTGTACCACGTGACGTCGAATGGTGCAATTCTATTGGTCGATATTTGGGTCGGAAAAATAATCAATTTTATTTCGTGTAATCTACAAAAGATATACATAATTTAGTTTAAAATAAAGTGAAATATGTTTTTTTACGCCATTGTCTGATAGGATGACCACAATTTATAGTATATTTTTAATGTAGTAAAATAACCTATTGAATACTAGAGTATTAAAATTATTCTATATTACTAGTTGTGCTCTACGGTACCCGCCGTTTAATTAAAAAAAAAAAATGAAAATAAACAGTCAATTTTACTCATAGAGCTTTCTATTGGTGATGTTTTTTTTAAATCGGTTCAATAGTTTTTGTGTTTATCCGGAACAAGTAATCTATCATAAATATAATCATATCAATCTTTATAAGATTAGTATAGATTTAGGTACCCTAGTGTTTAATTAAAACTCTTAATAAAGTTTTTAATGAATAAGTAAGTATTTACATTTTATTAGTTAATATTGAAAACCAAAAGAATTAATTATGTAAGTATAAAATAAGTATTAACACAACAAATAATTAAATAAAAGAAATAAATTAGATTAATTGTCACGATATAAGATTTTTATTACTGGAGGCAAAACGTGACCCTTAAAAAATACATAAATACTTTAACATGTCCAATAATGACCCACAAACTTTTATGTTAATTAACTAGTTAACAAAATGTAATCCAACCGAATGATGTTATAGTCTTACAAATTACAACATTATAAAAGACAACTAAGTGCGATTAGTATTTCACCAAATATGGTTCCGTTATGGTACCTTCTTATGGTACCATAAAAAAGTTAATTCATGTTTCTGTAGTATGCATTGTCGTGGGTTTATAATAAATTAAACATGATCTATAATTAAAATTATAAATAACTCCTTCGTGGTTTTTTGGTTAGTTACGCCACTGGAGTTATATCCAGAAGTTGCTTCTATTGATACTTTTATCTGAATTATAATGTGCCTTTTTTCTAAAATTTACCTTTGTATATTCTGTATTAGTAAAATACATTAAGTAAATACCATCTACTTTGGTACAGTCGGCCAAAAATATGGTTTACCACCACATGGTTGAAGTTTTATAGTCATAAAACAATAAGGTAGATTTTTTCTTGTAGACTATTCTGACAGTTAATACTATGGGTGCTTTTCGATAGCTAACCTGTACCAGGTGGGCAATTCTCGCGCTTTCGACATTCATCTCGATTCGATATTTTTGAACGAAACATAATATGACATGAAATGTCGATAATTATACGAAATAAATATTAATTAATAAATATATAAAAATATCAAATAGAGATGAATGTCGAAAGCGCGAGAATTGCCCACCAGTATTTCGCGCATGAAAATCAGCTGTTTAGGCGTTTTATTTGAATCATGTTAATATTTGTTAGTATTTTTAGCAATGCAAATGAAAGGTTTTACCATAAAATACTGATTTCTGACATCTACTCTAAACGCAAAAAAAGACGAAAATATAAATAAAAATTTTCTTCTTAAAAATTAATGTTTTTATAATTTGTAACTCCGACAATTTTTTCTCCATTATTCGTAAAGCTTAATTCATTTATTCAAAAATATAATAAGTTTTTTTTTTATTAAATTTAATTACCTAGTATTTATAATCAGTAAAGTAAATAAATATAGTAACTAAGATCTACAAAGTAATTAAACACATAAATAAAAAAAAAGTATATAAAAAATCAAAAAAATATAGTTCGAAAGATAATTTTAAGATTAATAACCCAATACATTCGCAGGAAAATACGGATTATTTGTTGACATCTGTCAAAAAGTAACAATAAAAATTCACCTCCAACGCGATGCTAAAAATGTTAACATTTATTTGTAACATTTCGCAAAAAAAAAACATACTACCTAACTTTAAAAAAACATAAAATAACACATACTAACGTTTTACGTTCGAAGATCTGTCGATCTAACGTAAAAATTTGGTGTTTATAGATGTTTTTTCCAAAAAAAACGACCAATGCTAGCGCCGCGCTAATTTATTGTATCTAGATTTATTGCAGTGTCAACACTACACTCAATCTTAGCGATATTTTGGCCGACTGTACATTCCCATATTAAAAAAAGTAATTTTTGGGGAAAGCAATGGTACCATCACGGGTGTCTTACGGCGCCCAAGATTACTTAGATGGCCTCAGGTAAGGCAAAAAAATTATAACTTTTAATTTTTCAAAAGACTTGAATTTTAGGTGTACTTAGATGTACCCTCCAGATATAATATTTTTACATAAAATGGTTTTCAAAATATGAACAAGAATAAAAGTTACATTTCCATTCTTCTTGAATTACCGAGCCCTAATAATAACACATGTAAATAAATGTACTAGCATGTAAAAGTATTTTAAATGTACGGTCGAGTAAAAATAAAACAACCCCATTGGGTCACTCCAGGGATGCATTTAATGGTCGGGACACAGCGGGTCTCAGACACGTGTTTTTGTTGTATTTTTGTTTAAAAATCAACTCATTACTGACCCACTGTGCAGGGGATTAGGTTTCTAGGACATTACAATAAAATGTTTCCTATTTGTTTATCTTAAGTAGATACTTCGTTTTGTTGATTTTTAATCATAATTTTATGCGCTTAGTAGTTAAGTATAAAAAATAAATAATATATCATCACGGGTGCCTTACGGCGCCCGAGCCCGTCTAGACGGCCTCAGCGGAGGGGGTTTTAATCCCACCTCGTCGTAGCCGATAGTATGAGTCTACACCGAACAAGTGGCTAGCTCATCGGATTCTTTTGAATAGACTCAATAACCCATCTATAAACAGTTTCACAAGTTGGTATAGTGAAACCGGGACCGACAGCCTAACGTGCTCTCCGACGCACTATAGTGGTGTTGTCAAACAAATGTACATAATTTGTTTAATTAAAAACTCACACCGGGATTCGAACCAGGGACCTAAGTATTTTAAGTCCAAGGTCTAACCAACTAGGCGCCCGGGGCGGAGAAAAAGAGTGCCGCCCCTACAAAATAAAAAAAATACACCAAAATATATTAAAATAACTAAATATGAAATCAAGTAAGAACGTTTTCTCATTTATTTATTAGGTCTAGTCAATATCACATTTATATTACTATTACTAAATATTTAAATCCACTTCGTTAGCTAAATCATGCTTGATTGACAATATTGCTAAATTGGTTTACCTCAACGAACTCATAGTAGTATTATAGCAATACTAGGAACCGATAAGCCTAAACTATACTTTATATATTTCCTGGATGCCCCTGTCTATGAACATAAACATTTCACACCGCAGTTGCAACTCGTACGACAAACCAGCATCTGCTGCCTCGTTGCCGTGAAAACATTTTTTATTTCTTGTCCGGCGGGGTACGATCTCAATGCCCAGTTCTTCAAAAACTTCTTTGGCAAACTTGCATCTACCATTAACAAGCTCATTCCTGTTATCCACCAAGAAAATCTCTAAAGCCTTCACCCTAGTTGCACCATCATTAATATTATGTCCTTTATGCTGTAAATAAACCTTAGTATCGTGAACTTTCACAAGAATGGCATCCCATAATTCTAGATAACATACAAATGCAAAGGATTGCATGGCAGACAAAAAAGAACCAGCGTCGGATCTTGTTTTCACGTTTTCTGTTTTCATATCTGTAAAGAGCTGTCCCAGAACGTCCAGGATTTTCGCATATCTTTATCACAATAACTGCTTAATCTCTGGCATTCTAGCGAGTATCAATCAAGCATTTCACGCTTTGCTTCGTCACAGTAAAACGTGAAGACGCATTCCAAGGTACCAGACAAGTAACTAAATGACGGCGACCGATGCAGCATGTATAGTCAGTTTCAGGGAATGATTTGTACAAATTGCGCCTTCGGATTCATCGCTCTGATTCGTGCTTCAACTTTGTATTATATACACCTGACATAACCGCTGCATTGTCGTACGCTTATCCTCTATAGTTTTGTATATCCGATTTTGTATGTCTGATTTAATCTTGCCCACAATAATTTTCGTAAATTGCTTTTTGGCTACGTCAGCCTTCCCATACCGTAGTACCTTACTGACTTGAACTTTTAACTTCTTGTACTTGCTTATAATTTTCCTGCGAAATTGATCGCCCAAAACATAGATGAATTCGTTTTGTGTCCAAGGTGATAGATACGAAACTGGATTTTTGTTTCCAAGCTTAATCTTCGTAAGGTATTTGCATAATACTGGATCGTACTTTGCCAAAAGCATCACGAGTTTGAGAAAGTTGCCTCTGTTCCCACTTTCAACCATTTCAGAAAGCGGTTCACTATCACACGTAGCGCTAAATTTTGCTTTGCCAAAAATAGAGTTACATTAAGCAATTTTGCTTTTCTTCTTTACGTACAATTATTCTCATTATAAACTTTGCTAGAATCATATTCATACGCCTTTGGATTCATCTTTCAATATAAGCTAAAACCGTTCATGGTGTTGAATCCTGAACTACTAGCCTACACAGAAGAAAAAATCGGCAGCAAAAGCAAAATAGGGATCCTTTTGCTGGGGAATACACCATCCAAGACCGTATGATTGTTTCACGATTTGGTAGCACACGGTAGAAGCAGTTACGGATTAATTTCCTCATTTCCCCTTTTGCCGAGGTTCCTGTTCGACTGACTCCTGCGAATTTACTATCCATGTGCTGAACAGCAGCTGAGCCTTGCTGTACTAGGAACGTTCTAATATAATCCGTGTTCACAGCTAGCCAGCGTACCGGTATTAAATCGGTAGGTGAATCTACATCTTTTAATACCGGTACGTGACTCTGGAACGAGATCAGTTTCTAAGAACTCAATTGATTAGAATCCTTTAAATGGGTACGATACTCTAGAACAAGATCCGGTTCAGTTTCTGAAAGATCAGCTGTCCAGGCGGACAGCTGATAGCTAAAACTGAGCGGGGCTATGGCCGCCCCCTTCCCGCACGCCGCCCGGGGCGGGCCGCCCCCCTCGCCCTCGCCTCGCTACGCCGCTGCGTATATGTGTGTAGTGTCACTCATATTATTATAAAACGTATATATGGTCTATCATCGGGAATGTTCGGATTGCCTGTCAGATCTTTGGATGGCATAAAATCATTATACTTCTTTTAGTGTCTTTTAGAGGTTGCATTTTTTTATGAAATGGTAAAAAAAAAGTTGTATAACCAAAAAAAATATTCTTTACCAAACTATAGTTTTTTATTTTAGTAATAATAACATTCCATTTTGTTTTTCAATAATTTTTAATTATTTACTTGCTGATATTATATAGGGATTTCTATTGATAAAAGAATTTTTAAATTAGTTTTTTTTTAATTATTGTGTTTATCCATTACAAACAAACAAAACACAAATCTTTCCTATATCTTTATAATAATACTAGCTGCCCATCCCGGCTTTGCACGGGCGTACTAATTAATAAAATGTTCTGTCTCACTCTGCACCCATTCTCTTTTTTATATGAAGATTTTATAAACCAATTTTTTTTCTTTTCCATACGTGGACTTTTTGTTTTCATGAAAATTTGATCATTGGTTTCGGAACGCAATTAGTACAAACATTGATTTTTATTGACAGAGAAGATAGTGAGTAGGTAGCTATATATATTTTTTTAAATATAATTTATTTAAAAAAAAAGTCCAGGTTAGTAATACTCTTCAGTAAATAATAGAATCCGTTTCAGAGGGATTTTATATATTAGTTATTATATTATATAGCATTGCTGGAATATCGTAAATTACTATATAAGTTTCAGATATTTACTACTATAAACAATTAAATATAAGTATAATTAATTTAAATAAAATATACGTGGTGGCCAAGTTGGTTAGGCCTTAGACTTAAAAACACTTAGGTCCCTGGTTCAAACCCCGGTAACCAATGTGTGCTAATGAGTTTTTAATCTAAACATTTATGTACATTTGTTTAACAACATCACTATAGTGCCTCGGAGAGCACGTTGAGCTGTCGGTCTCAGTTTCACTACACCATCTTATGAAACTCTTTACAGGGTTATTGGGTTTATCCAAACATCGCAACGAGCTATAGCCATATAACATATTGTTCGGTGTAGATTCATACCATCGGCTACGACGGGCTGGGATTAAAACCCTTCCTCTGGGTACCCTGAGACCGTCTAGGCAGTCTCGGGTGCCGTAAGGCATCCGTAACGATATTAAATTGAATAATATATTTCTTTAGTCGGTTATTTTTATTGTTATTAGGGTTTTTTTTTATATTTCTTTTTATTAGGTACTCACAAAATAATTTATTGCAATTTAAAGGATAATTTTAAACTTAGTAAATTTTCCGCCATTATTCAGAGAATTCAAATATAAAAAAGCTTTTGCATTGTCATCAGAGTTTTGTTTTGAAAAAGGACTTTGTCTGCGTTTTTAATCTGCCATCCTTTAGCGCCATCCCCTAGCTGTGGGCCATTTTAATACATTTTGTTGCGGAAAGCTGAACAAAAACCAGCGGTTTGGTTTAACGGGATTTAATCAGAAAAAATGCTTAGGAAATGCGTTTTGGAATCACAGATTTTAGCTTTGGGATGGGGTTTAAATTCTTGCTATTTTTATTGTGTTGTTTAGGTTTTTGTTTTTTGGATGTGTTGCGATATCAAGATACTGAATCGTACGTATATATACATATACCTATATGCAGTAAGAATAAATTGAAATAATTATAAATGTCACTTTGTTATTAATAATCTTTAAAAACAGCTGATTATTTATTTCAATTTATTCCTCTATTTAAATAAAAATTGTAAACCGAATACCCGATTTCACTATACCAACTTGTGAAACTGTTTATTGAGTCTATTCAAAACATCGCGACGAGCTAGCCACTTGTTCGGTGTAGACTCATACCATCGGCTACGACGAGGTGGGAATAAAACCCCTCCGCTGGGTACCCTGGGGCCGTCTAGGCGGTCTCGGGCGCCGTAAGGCACCCGTGATGATACATACATACATACCCATAGCACACACGGTAAGTTAAATAATAAATTGTAAATATTAATTATGAATAAAGAATGTTTTTTTTTTAAATATTTTGTTGCTTTCGAATTTTTAGAGGCATTAGTTAGATAGCTAGACAGCGAACGGACGTCCGTATATATTTTTTTTTAAGAAATACCTATCCGTTTTATTTTAAATTTGGAAATAATTTTATTATACTTGTAGATGTTATCGACCCCCATAAATGGTATAAAAAAATATTTTAAAAAGTTGTGATATAAATTTTAAGTAAATCCGAGCACTTTTGACCTAGAAAGGTAGGTAGGTATATCGGTAATAAGTAACTCAGAAAAAGCATTTCTATTAAAATAAGCAAGACTTAAAAACGAAATCAATTCGATTTTTTACGTAAATCCAAGCTCTTTTGATCTAGGTATATCGAAATAAGTAGCTTACAGATAAAGCATTTCTATCAAAATAAAGAGTTAAAAACGAAAAACATAGGATTTAAAATTCTGCAAACAATATAAGACATTTAATAACGCGCTGTAGGTATTCTAATGCATCGTTATATGAAGTAAAAAACAATGATGTTGCTGCTTGTTATAGAGATATAGGTCACTATATCACTGAGATATATCGCTTAGATAAACCAATCCTATTAAAATATCTAAGAGTTAAAACGAAGCCCATTGAATATTAAAATACTGGACTAGTATATATTTCTTTATCAACAATGTAATTTAAAAAAAAGCATCATACAAATACAATTCATTTATTCGTTGAAATACAGAATGATTTAATCATGTGTGCCTTCAAGGCCTAATCCTAAACTACAAGCGAAAAATGCTCAAACGAGTCTCAGGGCCGATTTTGATAAAAATTAAAAATGAGTCATTAGAGATTTTTAAAATTAAACCTCCTAGCCGAGAATCGAACCGGTTAATTGGGAAAAAAGTTACTATTGCACCAGCTGATAATGTCGCTTATAATGATTAAATGGTGGAAAGTAACTTCAAACGGCAAACTAAAGGAAATTGCTAAGCGCTAAAATTTTTAAGCCCTAACTAATAAATTGCTCGAAATGACACCCATTATTTTCAATACATAGCTGAATTTGTTTTTTCTTACTTTTATTTAAAAAAAATGTAATATAGTTTTCAATGAGGATGGGTTTTGAAGAGCATTATTTCAAACAGTGATTAGTTGGTAAAGTAGACGGTGGTAAAGTATGTTTATTTTTTAATTAAATATTTATTTATTAAAATAAGCACTTAAATTGATTTTACCTTAAAAAAGTCAAACAAACTTCTTGTAAGTACTGGTGATGTCTGTACATAATTTTGAAATTACTTTTAATTTTATTAAAAAAGTATTGTGTGAATTTTATTTCAATTTTAAATTAATTTCAAAATGTGCTTAATCCAGTGTTAATATTTCCTTGGTTAAAGATCCCATTACGGCAGAGGACCCAATGCATGATTTAATGAAAACGTAGTGATTAGGCAAAAATATTCAGCGCCCCCTACACCAAAAAAATCCACATATTTCTTATCTCTTTAATTTATTTTCTTCAACAAAAATGATTTTTATTGCTAAAGTATTTAAGTTGAAATTGTAACAGTAATAAATATGGTATTTGAGTTAAATTTTGTGAATAGATAAAAGGGTCTTTTGTGATTTTCCTTATTTTTAACGAAAAACGGATGAGTTTTGATAATGATGTCGTGTGATGTTTGGGGTGCGCTTTTCACTAACTTGATTATTATAAAATAGCTGGATTCATTTATAATTATTAACAGAGAAATATTGTTAAACTAATTTTTTCTTATATTTTCACTTTTACATAGCTAAATGCTATGTAAAAGTGAAAATATAAGATAAAATGCTGTTCTAAATTATTTCAAAGGATAAACTTCTATAATCAAAAAGTACCCTACTTAATATGATATAATTCTTAAGGAATTAAAAACTATTTTGTTTAAGTAAATAAATACGTAAATTTTAATTAAATTTAAGTAAATATACCTCTGTTATTGTTAAGATGTAATAATATATCAATTGTTAATAACAGTTTTTATTTGACTATATCGATGCATTTACATACATAGTGTAGGTACACACTACTTTTTATAGTTATGCAACAATACATTTTTTATTGTTACATGTTATCGCCATCATTTACATAAAAACATCTACAAATGTTTAACTCAATCAAAATAATAATATAATTTAGATTTCATCAACTAATATTTTCTTACTAGTAAAATTTAATTTAAAAAATTGTCCTGTTTGTAATTTATTTAAAATGATTTTGTCCTTTGTTAGTTTCCTCCTCTGTTGATGACTTGACAAACTTATATCTTTCCCCCTTATGAATAATTCTAACCCCAAATTAGACATATCGTGACAGCCATCATCCCCTTTTTATTAATATTAAACCTTTATTTGGGTGACATTAAAGAACAGTTTCCTTGAGTACAGAGAGTTGTCTTCACCATCCAGTCCACAGCTGGACATTGTCATCTCCCAGGATACTTCATGAGTTACTTCCACTATTGCGGATACTGAAGACGATTTGTCGCTAATAGGAACAAGGTTGATTGGGGGAGGCCTATGTCCAGCAGTGGACGCGCGAAAGGCTGGCATGATGATGATGATGATGATGAGGAACAAGGTGACGACTGGGACCGTTCAGTATGCATGCACAATTTTTACCGGACTATGTGCAGCACATTTAGGTGGAGAATATAAAAATTATATATATATATACAAAACGAAAAGGCCTAGATGGTCTCAGGGTACCCAGCATTCATCTGAAACTGAGTTGTGCTGAGATACGTGGAGCCATTACTTAAAATATATTTTAAATAAATATATAAAGAATATCAAAACCTAATTTTCTCATAAAATCACAAGGAAATAAAACCTAATTTTCAATTCTCCAAAAAAATCTCAAGATTTCAAATTCAACATTTAACAGGTTAAAGTTGCATTCTGTGACTAACTAAATACAAAAGATTTCTGAAGTAAGTAAGGATTGGGATTATGACAGGTGATAAAGGACCCAATGATGTAGAAACTACGTCGTCATGGCCAAAAGGTACAGATGGCTGAATAGGCTGATACCTTGGCCTTGTCGGAGAAACATAAAATAAACTTTTGGACGATGATATCATTGATTTTCTAAGCAATGTGATTGAGGTATTATGGCTCAGACACAATGACTAGTAAATTAAATGTAATAATGTGTGTTTGATTGGGGTTAATCAAACATTACAAATATGTGCGCAGGTGTGAAGTAGTAATAATTATAATAATATCTATAATATAACAAGTCCCACTAATATATTTTTAAGTATACATGTGGGAATGATCCTTTATAAATACTTCCTGCGGTAACATTATATTTGGTCACTGATTATATTTCTTTATAATGTTTTAATTCTCTATACAAGTTAATCCTAATATGATATTTTAAAATTATAAGCAAAAAATTTCTTTAAGATCCTCCGAAGCTGCGCATGTGCCCAAAATACTTAGAGCATTACCCTCTGTATTTCCAGCGATATCCTTTGGAAAAAATATGATCTTGCTCGATGGTCTCCAGATTAAAAGTTAACCCAGATTAAAAGCAAATTTTTTTGCATCTGGAGACCATGGTCCCAGAGTCTCCACCGAAAACGCTAAGAAATCGTAAGTATACATATAAATATCATTACGACGCCCGAGACCGTCTAGACGGTCTCAGGGTACCCAGCGAAGCGGTTTTTAATCCCAGCTCAAAGTAGCCGATAATTGTTGTTAAACAATATTGATCGCTCCCTCTATGCCGGCTAAATGATGCCGATTACGAAATGTGGGGTGACAATGATGAATTGCATTACGAGTATATTTTAATATAATTCAACTACCCAATTCGTAACCGCACCCTGAAAGGAGACTACCACCTCGACAAGAAATCGATGCAGTAGTCTCCTGAAATCCGGTGAATGCACAGATTAAAACCGAAGCATGACTAGGTCACTTGACGGTTTTTGCATCTGTATGGGCGGTGGTAACGAGATCGGTCGGTCGGCCTAACGAAGTTATAGAGACCTTCCTCCCATCTAATAAACCTTGCGCACAGAAGAAATAATAGTACAAGTACCTTGAGGACGTTTCGCAGCCGTAATGTTAAATTAATATGATTCACGATAAAATCAACAGATTTTTTTATGATGTAAATTTTTTGAAGCATTCTAAAATTAAATGTGTATTTTTTTAACTTATTTTCTGACTCATCATAACTGTCTGATGAATGTGGGGTCATAAAACATTGTGCTGACTCACGACACTAATAAATACGACCACAACAGTTTATTTGCCGACATTTTTGTAATTAAAATTGGTTCTTGGAACTGCTACGTCTAATTTCTAAGTTTTTTTAAGTTGTATTTCAACAATATACTAACCTCATCCTAGTATTATAATAAGTAACTGCCTCGTATACCTACTCTATAACCTAGTATACTAGTAAGTAACTGCAATTTGTTTGCTGTCTTTTTTTTTATTTCAACTCAATTTTTTTACCGCTTAAGCGATTGTCATGTATTTTTTTTTATTTAAGACCTTTTATGTCTCCTTATTATCAGGGCCTTATTCTACTAAATCAATTGTATATCAACGTCTTATGAAAGTTAAAATTTGACACATTTTGTATGGGAAATAATAATATGTCAAATTTTAACTTTGACGTGCAGTCGTGCAGTTGATATCCAAATCCAATTCATTTAGCAAATAGCCCCCATATAAGACCTCTGGATAATCGAGCTGATATTTCATTAAAAATTATGGAATGAAGATCACTCTACTACAAGAAAATCTGCAGACAATACATCTCCTGCTACATCTCAAACAACAATCAAGCTATTGCGTTCAAAATCCGAAACCGAAATTATAAAATAAATGTTAAAAATAAAGAATTTTCTGCAGAATCCCATTCTTCTGAACCCGAAGTTAAAGTCGCAGGTAAATCATAAAACTCGACAAGCGATCCAAAACTAAGAGAGTCCAAATCCGACTTGAATTTAAACTATTTTATTAGACGCGGGATGGGACCAGGGGAGGGGTACTATAATTCAAACAAGTTGGAGGCAATCCAAGTTCTGAATGGTGCCTTTGCGATTTGATTGCATACTCCGCCTTGTTCTCGCGAGTTTACTCTCTCGCTGTCCCTATTGGATTAGTTGTACACGAACGACTTTTGCTTTTAGTGTGCTTTTTCTTAAACAACCTTATTTGTGTTTAAAGAAAGATCTTCACTTTCATATTTTGTTTTGCATACTTAAATCAAATTGAGTTTTGGGCACCATGCCACTGGACAATGGCCTGGAGGAAATTTTTATATTGTAAGTAGGTTTGAGATAGTTTATTTTTTTATTTTATTTATTTAGGGTGTATATTTTTATTTTATTTAATTTGTTATTTAGATTTAGTTTATTTTCCTAGGTTAATAAATATTATTTTTATATACTTATGTAAATTAAGCTGCTGTTCTTGATCTCGCTTCTAGATCCGATTATGTGTCTGTTACAAGTAGGTATACATAATCAACGAATTCAACAGAAAGCCTGTAACACGAATAAATTTTGTGTTACATCCTATATGCCTATCTACACAATTAATTTTGAACCTTCCCGCTAATCTCTTATCAGGAATTTACTACTGCCATCTGTTGTCAATTATTTGTACTACATTGTACAGAATAGTCACCTGGTATCATTTTAACTCATATTTTTATATAACTTACTATTTCTACTTATAAATATTTAAACAATATAATAAAATTGCTTTAATATATTTATAATATTCTATTTATGTCAATTGAATTGAACGCTTACTTGAGTTTATAATTTTTTTAATAATAGTAACCCTGAGACACTAGTCAATTTTGAATTCTTCGTTGAAAACATTTTACAGATACCAACAAGTTTGGTTTATTGTGTTTTATCTAAATGGTGGGTAGAATTAACACCTAGATGAAAGCAATAAAAGGTCGACCATATAAAGTCATGGAGCGAGGAAAAAGAAACATGTTCATTGTTAGTGCATCGCGGCCATGGTGCCAACACATTCTTGAGTTATAAAGTGCCTCCGGATATAGACTTCTAGATCCTCTCATGTATGTAATCATGTGCATACACACCACATTCAATTCTACCACATTTGTGTAAAGCATAGGCTGATTATTGCTCGTTTCTTGCAAAGACTCTGCTGTAACATTCTGCTGTGCAATCCACCTGCTGTCACAAACACACATGCATCTACACAGCGTTCTGCCACTATCACTCATCTACTGCGCTATTGAGTTTCTCTTCTACTGCCTGGTCACACCCTGGTGCTGACGTGCCTGGAGTTTAAGCCTGCTTGGAGTACTAGAGGGACACTGCTGCAAGCTCCTGGCCATAGCTCATTCTTAATCTTAAATTTCTAAATGATAACTACCTAATATACAAGTAAATTCATCATGTGTTCTGTGTTCAAGGGTACACCTACTAAACTATCTACTGCTTGATTTTTGTACTTTGCAAGCCTCTGCTACTTATTATACTACTCTAGTAAAGTGCATGGCGCCCATCTACTTACCTCTTGAATATAGACAAACTTAATAGTAACTTATTTTCTGTACAAATTAACTTAGGGTCTTGGAGACCATAGCTGTGAGAATGTCTGGGTGATAACCAAAAGGCTTCACCCACACCCTGGTTCATACTTATAAACTAATAGTAATCTGTACAATTTGTGAAACTCAGTGTTGAATATTTTCTAGTGTAACTTTATTCAACTTAACTCTTAGCATAGTGCCATTCACAACTGCAGGTGAAAGCACTATAAAGTATTGTATTCAAACCCTTAGAATAAAGCTTTAGAGCTGTGAAGCTGTGACAGCACAGGAGTGCCAACTCATCACACATTGTTAATTGTTACCTCTTAAGTCCTTTTTTTTATTAACTAATCTAACTATTCTATTGTTCACCTGTTTAGGCTTGTGTATTTTTTTAAAAATATATATCTGTTTCCTTCATTTTCACAAAATCTGAGTTCATAATTTCACTTCCTCTTAGGCTGCCTTTATATAGTGACTTTGGCCTTCTTCTCAGCTTAATATATATCCAATTTAATAAAACTACAGAATCTCTTATCATTATTTATTGATATATTGCTTTTAACGCTGAGAATAAGGCTGAAACACCCACTACCAAAAATCCTATGTTACAAGCCCAGTAGTCTTGTTCCACACCCATCATAAGGATGTATGTAGTGAACGGGACCAGGTACAGGAGCAGCTCTCCGCTGTTGGCCTGTACAGTGACTACTATGTGCAGGCATTAGATCGGATCAGGCATTTAGAGTTGCAGCTCAATGAAGCTCTTAGGACTATTGAAAAGTTTGAAGAGGAGAAGGAGAGGTGCCAATGTGAACAAACATTATGTTTATATGATGAGTTGGTAGACAAAGACTTAAAAGTGAATAATGTAGTTTCAATCAATAGTGGTTATTTTAGCAATAGGAAATACATTAAGCTTTTAAAATTTATTAAAAAATATAAAAATAAGTTAAATAATAGTTATATTAGGTCTAGGAATATATCATTAAAAGCAGACTGCCGTAGGCTCATGTTGGAAGCTAGACAAAATAGTGAATATATAAGTAATTTACAGCATCAATATGATAGTGATTCAATTAAGTCAAAAACTGAAATTAATAACTTGCATTTATGTCTCTCTGACTTGACAGAAAAATACCGATTATCACAGAATGACCTTACAGAACAGATTAAGAATATGGATGAGATTCTTCAATTGAGCAAATATAATGCAGAGAGATTTGACTCATTTGTAAATAAAAATTGTTGCTCCTGCGAAAACCAAGTTAATTTATCGGATACCGGATCTTCAATATCATATTCCAGCGTGGCTCTTCCAAAGGCCATCACTAACAATACCCTACTCCTCACAGACAGTATTGGTATTGGAATGGGCCAAATTTTTAATTATCATTTAAATCATTCTGTGACCAACTATTGTATGCCAAGTAATAGTTTTAAGAATATAGTAAAATCCATTTCCTCCAAATTTTATAATTCATATAGTAATGTAGTTATTATGGTAGGAAATGGATTGAACACAAGCAAGGGTGACTTGTTGGACAGTGTGGATATTTTGTCACAACTTGGAGTAAGGAATGTTACATTGTGTACATTCCTTTATTCAAACAAATATTTCACATCTCAGAATAAACATATACATTATTTAAATAATTGTATCTATAATATGACATGTTATAATAATTTGTTTACTTTATTTGATATTAACAAATTTGTTAAAAATATTTATATGACCCAGGATAGCTTTAAACTACCTATGAAGGTACAAAAAAGTATTGCTACATTGGTAGCTAATAATATATTATTAAGTATTGACTCCACATCATCATTTAGTAGTAGTACTAATAATGTTGTGGTACAACCATGTTTAAACTTTTAGATGTGACAATAGAGAAGGTTAATTGTAAACTTACTTTAGTACACCAAAATATTCAAAGCTTCAGAATTTTATGGCATTCGCGATTTAGCTTTAAATCTAATAAAGTCCTACCTTTCTAATAGAACTCAAGGTGTTAATATTGATGGTTGTGTATCCGACGGAACCATTGTAAAGATGGGTGTCCCCCAGGGCTCAATTTTAGGCCCGTTCCTGTTCCTAGTATACATCAATGATCTTCCACATATGGTACAGGAGACGGCGCAGATAGTGCTATTTGCTGATGATACATCCCTACTGTTTAAAGTTAGTAGGAAAGATAATATATTATCGACAGCAAATGACACTTTGGAAATGGTTTCAAAATGGTTCACGGCAAATAATTTAGTTTTAAATGCAAAGAAGACTAAGTGCCTGAAATTTACGTTGCCTAATGTATCAAATATCAATGCCACAGTGAAGATAGGTGGCACTGATCTGGAATTTGTCGACTCCACTGTGTTTTTAGGGATCACAGTTGATTCCAAACTACAGTGGAAAGCTCACATCAATACTTTATCCAACAGATTGAGCTCTGCTGCATATGCAGTCAGAAAAATTAGACAATTAACTGATGTTGCAACAGCCAGACTAGTGTACTTCGCCTATTTTCACAGTATAATGACATATGGTCTTATAATGTGGGGATCTGCGGCAGATATTGACACAATATTTATTCTACAGAAGAGGGCCATTCGGGCAATATATAACATAAAAGCTCGTGACTCTCTTCGAGAAATCTTTCCTATGATTGATGTATTGACACTACCATCTCAATATATTTATGAGAATTTATTATACGTAAGGAAAAACTTAAATATGTTTAGTAAAAATAGCGATAGACATAATTTAAACTTAAGAAACATAGATAAAATCGATATACCAAAGTTTAGACTGCAAAAAACGAATAAATGTTTCGTCATTAACAGTATAAGGTTATTTAATAAATTACCTAAAAGCATTATAGAACTGAGTGAAATAAAGTTTAAGAATTGTATAAAACACATTTTAATCAATAAGGCTTACTATAGCGTAAAAGACTATTTTAACGATAAAGACGTCTGGAACCGTCCTGATATGCAATTGAGGTCTCGCAACTAGTGAACAAATTACTTATTTATTAGAATTATATTTGTAGAATAAACATAAGCTTAGTAGTGTCCGATATTGTAATAATTTAATATTACATAATTTATTTTTATTACATTATGTAAATTTTGTCTTTGGATAAGGTAATCACTGATGATTACCTGCTTATTTATACTTAATTTATACTACAGTACTGTGTAGTTCTGTACATTGGTACAGTAACAAATAATCTGCCATAGGGTGTTTTGCGCATGCTGATCGGTGGGGTGCATTTTGAGTATGCTACTATATATATATGCTATATAGCATAAGCAAATCAATGGCTGTACTCCTCTTTTAATTTGTGTGAAGCACTAGAGTTTTTTACTTGCTGGTTTCTTTTTCTCCGGGGTGTCACTGAGGGGATCGACTTTACAGTTAGTATACCCGCCCTTAAAAATACCGATCCTTATACGTTTACTTATATGTGATTGGTTACTAACCTTTTATTTAGAATAAATATTTAAGGCGTGGATATGGTCGGTGAAGTTGGTCGCCTTGGTGGCTCCCTTGTATGGCAGATAATGATTGACAGGTCAATGGAATCAGCTAACCACCTAGTCTTACACTAGTTGGTTATGTAGTGTGTGTTCGGTTTGGTAGTAATTTTCATATTAAGATTTCTAAATTTAAGTTCTAAATCTGATATCGAGATATAATAAATATTTGTCGTTCTTTTAATAATGAATAGCTGCCTAACCAAACGCACTCTAAGACCTCATTGTTAATTTTTTTTTTTTTTTTGACTATTCATAAATATCTGTAAAGATTTACATGAAATAAATGATTTGATTTGATTGATTTGATTTGATTAATGCTTCAATGCTGAAAATCGTGTTGCACAAGTCACTTCTCACTCTCACTCACTTTTCACACGCACACAGAATTACACAATATGCAATATACATGGTGACTTCGAAAGGATGTACTTTGGGCTAATGTGAGGTTCTGCTGATCAAATCGAACAACTTTTCCAATGGAACCATGTCGCAAATGAAAAAAAAAAATGCCTCCTTCAAACAAACTAGTAATGTTAAAATGACCAATTTGTATGGGGAAGCCAACATTTTTTTTCATTTGCGACACATAGTTCCATAAGAAAAGTTCTATTTGATCAGCAGAACCTCATATTAGCCCAAAGTACATCCATTCAAATTCACCCTGTATAATAGGATAGTGTATGTGCTGATATGCGTACGAGTATATAATATGATATGCATACTAGTTTCAGGGATGCTTAGGTTCAACCATTTTTTCTATTCATTTCTCTCTGATCTAGTTTAAATTTAGGCTGCAAGAGCTGGGCTCTAGCTTGCGCGAAGGCTTGTGGGGGGCCGGCGCAGAATGGGACCCGGCTGGCAAACTTTACACCACCTCGACTATAGTTAGTCACCCATTTCGTAATATCATCATTTAGACGGCATAGTGGGAGCGATCAATTTTGTTTAAGAACAATTATTGATCGACCCTATTCATGGACTTTGTAGGTCTGCTCACCACCAGGTAGATACAAAGTCACATGCCGTACTCCAATAAAAAAAACTAATAATAAAGTAAATGCTAACCTAATAAAACTAAAAATCAGTCTATTTGAATTCAAACTAAAGAACCCATGAAGCTAAAAAAACGCGCCGAGGCACGGTTTTTACCTTCATGAAAGAACCCAATATGCAAAACAGTACTGTCAAAATAATAACAAACTACCTAGTATACCCAGGGCCGTGTTCGGAAACGTAACACTTTAACACTGGGTAGTGTGACAGAGTGCGATAAAAATATTGAAAGATGCTTAGAGAATAAGAGATGCATATAGTGTAGTGACATTACCCAGTGTTAAAGTGTTAGTTTCCGAACACAGCCAAGACGAGTTGACAGCAAAGCAATTATTAACTTTATTGTAAAAGCGCACAAATGTTATGTAAGGATTTCCCTTCCTGTCTATTATAGTATAAATGTAACAAAGGAACAACCAAGTAATAAATCAAACCTATTATTAGACAAATAGGACGCGACAATGAGATTGTAAAACGTATGGAGGCGCAATAACATGTAAAACAGTGCGTAAAACAGTATTACTTTTTTATTTACTCCTTTTAATTATGTGTGGTCCTAAATTAACTATTTCAGATTGTAGAAATATGGTTAAATTGTTTAATTAATGTTAATAATTAGTTTTTTTTATTATTGTAGCACGACTTTGTATCTACCTGGTGGTGAACAGACCTACAAAGTCCATGAATAGGGTCAATCGATAATTGTTCTTAAACAGTATTGATCGCTCCCACTATGCCGGCTAAATTATTCGATTACAAAATGGACGATAATGACGAATTCCATTACGAGTATATTTTAATATACTCGCTGCCTTATCGTCAATTTAACTACCCATTTCGTAACCGCACCCTGAAAGGAGACTATCACCTCGACAAGAAATCGAATTACACAATATTTCAAAAGTATTTTCTTTTAACAACAAAACAACTCCTTGTTTAAATATTAATATGTTTAAGATCACACTAAAACACGCGTTGTAAAAAAATGAGGCAAAATATTCGTTTTGTCGTTAATTTTTGTAGATATTACCAACTATTATTTCTTTTGTGGTGTAAATTAATTAATAAATAATTTAAAATAGTGGATGTCAATAATATTTTTCGGTCGGTAAAACCGTCATTTATAACTACTTTGACAGTAAAGTACTTAAAATCACAATAAACCGAGCTTACCGCTCTATAATAAATTTATCTTAATTCAATGCAGCGCGATAGCAAATGCCAATTTTCCGTAGAAATGGAACAAATAGGTTTGTGAGAAGTGGGCGGTAACAAATAAATCTTTGCCCATGATTAGCTATCCTGACTATAAATAACGAATTTGATTTATACACTCATTAGGAAATCTGAATAATGGTTCTTAGTATTGAAATTGTATCGATTTTGTTACAATATAATCGTGGACTATCATAGCGATATCTATCGTTGATGATAGCTCCAGCAATCTGTTGATAGTTTTAGACTTTTGTATAGGTTATAAATTATGTAGGTTATGTTTTTGTAGGTACTGAAACTTGTAAATCGTCATCAGATTATGTATATACAGATATATGTATTTATTTAAAATTCTTTAAAAGGTTTGTACAAAGGCGAGCTTAATGCCTTTGGCATTATCTACCAGCTAACCTTTAGGAATAATTTAGTAAGGTTAATGTATTAGCTAAATATTATTTATTTTAGTTTGCAATATACATGGTGACTTTGAAAGCTTGAACTTTGGACTAATATGAGTTTCTGCTGGTCAAACCGAACAACTTTTCCCATGAAACCATGTGTCGCAAATGAAAAGAAAATTTGGCTTCCCCATACAAATTGCTCATTTTAATATTACTTGTTTGTATGGAGAAGGAAATTTTATTTTTCCATTGCGACACATAGTTTTATGGGAAAAGTTGTTCGATTTGATCAGTAGAATCTTATATTAGCCCAAAGTACAACCTTTCAAATTCACCCTGTATAACAATAACTGTTTTATCACATATTTTTGAAATATAATTGAAAATAAAATAAGTAAGCTGGTCATTTTTTTATATATATATTTATGGAGCACTACATGCGACGTGACCTGATGATAAGCAGACCAACAAAGTCTATGAATAGGGTCGATCAATACATTACTGTTTAACTGCATTCAAGGTCTTTATAGATAACCTAGCACCAGGTAGATACAAAGTCAAATCCCGTGCCCCAATAAAAAAAACATTCTTAAAGCCAATTGTTAATGAATAGCTGCCTAACCAAACGCACTCTAAGACCTCATTGTTAAACTTTTTTTTTTTGACTATTCATAAATATCTGTAAAGATTTACATTAAATAAATGATTTTGACTTTGGCATTTCTCTCAAAAACTTAGCTGATTTTCACTTTAACGAACGATTTAACCGATACCACGCTTTAAGCAAGTAAGCCTTAGTATGAATGTACGTATTTAAAATCAATGTTAAACATTCTTATGAAAATGAACGAGGTGTTTTGATATTAAATAAAATAGAAAACGCCTGAAATTTTTTATATCAGGATTTATTCTAGAGCTTTATAAAAAACAGTAAAAACGAAAAGCCAATCACCGTATAGCTTTCGTAACAAAAAAAAATATCCGAAAGTACGCAAATATCGTTTACGGTACTATATTGATTCATCGGGCAAACAAACCTAAACTTTCTATTTTCTTTTTTATATTGGAGCTAGGCTAATGAAAAAACGACTAGGTATATATATTATTATCTAGGTACCCGACGGTAAACAGATCTAAAATTCCACAAATGGGGTCGATAATACACACTGTAGTTTATAATAACAGTAATATTAGCTCCCACTATGCCGGGTAAAATGCGCCTACAGAATTAATATTAACCAAAGTACCCCTATGTCGTTACAGTTCACAAAATGATCGTTTATAAATAAAGTATGTAATTAGACCTACAACACAAAATAAATTGCATTTTAATCACAGATTTTAATATGTCTTTATTTTATAACCAGAATACCTGAACGATACAGAATACCTGAACTAACTAATACATAGAGCGCTGTTGAACACGCGTTAGCGATATCAATGTGTGGGTTGGATAACGTTAGTGGGGTATACGAGTATTTCGCAACCGCTGCCATGGCCTCCGTGGCGCAATTGGCTAGCGCGTTCGGCTGTTAACCGAAAGGTTGGTGGTTCGAGCCCACCCGGGGGCGGCCAACTTTTTTAACTTTCGTGTTTTTTTTTTCTTTATTTTCCAAAGTAATATGTGGTAATATAAAAGTAATCTTCCCAGCGATTCATTTACATAAAAATTTGAATACAATTTTTGTGTTTATTTAACTTGATCCGTATCGCATTTGTTAGGAATTCCACTGACTTATTTGTGTTAGATAACGATTAGTTTTCATTGTTTCCTAACTGATATAAAGTCATTTTACATTTATATGCGTTTATAGTCGTCATTTAACGGTTTTTAATTAACGCTCGGATGATCTTTTAATAAGTCTGATCAAGTCAGTTAAGGTTGAGTCATTTTTAATTATGTTTATGTAACTAATTAGTTTTACTAAGCCAGACCTAGGACGTATTTTTTTTATTAATTACGATTACGATTATCTATCATACCTAAATTATTTAAAAAAAAAACGTTTATTAAAAAAAAAAAAAAAAAAAAAAAACGTTTTTTATTTTAAATAGCATATTAAATATATATTACTATTACCGTGTGGTTAGTTTGTCTGATCCACATTTTATGATTCTAAAATAAATAAAATAACTAACGCCTATGTTTAATTTATTTGTAAAGCGTTCTAATAAGCATGTTGTATTCCAGTATTCCACTAGGCCAGAGTTTGGACTATAAATCTCGCTCTGTCCCCGACAGGTGGCGTCTTGTCGCATCCGTTTTTACCGCCGCGCGCCGTAACTTACGGAAGCTAAGTGGATGGTTTTTATAGGACAAACCGTATACCTCTTCTTTTAGATTTGGTATTTAATTCGATAGGTAACGGTTTAGAGGTATATTTCGATGTTTTTAAATGTACCATCAAGTCTCCGAGGCCGTCCAAACTGTCTTATTGAACCCAACGGCGGGGTTTCATTCTTACCTCGTCTAAGCAGAGATAGTATTTGGTCTGAGCCTACACCTGCTGAGGCTACCTCGCTGCGGTGTTTTGGATAGACTAAATAACAGTTTCACAAGTTGAACTAAAACTGGGTGCTCTCCAAAGGCAAGCTACTATAGTTAGTGATGTTGTTGAATAAAAAAGCTCATTGGTATACATCGGTGTTTGAACCGGGGACCTAAAAACTGTAGTTTAAGGTCTAACCAACTCGTTTACAACTTATGTATTCTCAGTGACCGAACTATCATATTTAAAAAAAAAAAAAATAGGTATGTGGGAAAGTATGGTTTCAAATGTAAATTTTTACCTCATTTGACGCAGAAAGTTGAAAGTTGGAATAAGTATTAAATTTGTATCTTTTATGCATTTTATGTATCTTTTATGAAAACAGTGGTTTTTAGTGGATAAGTATATTTTAAAAAACGTTTAGATTTTTTTACCAAAGTCAATTTATGTTTGCGCTTTCTATTCTATTTAATGTCAAGTTTTATGGAGCAAGAACTATGAACACCTGTCGCGACGTTTTAATGTTCAGATTGCGAATCTACTTGTGAATGACCAAAGTATTCAGTTACTGCTGCCCAAACTTATTTATCCTTATGTCAGCATTTATTTACTTGTAACATTATCGTCTTCACCATCTAATGCTGAATTTTTTCCGAAACCCGCTTTCTTATGTAATCCAAAATATAGCTTTGGAAGTAGAAATAACTTCCATTTAAGATGGTCAAGAACCAGCCATGGCATGGGCGTAGCCAGGATTTAATATCGGGGTAAACCCCCCGATATTAAACCAGCCTAGTATTTTTATATGTTTTTTAGTCCTAAATTTTTAATGAGCAGAAAAAAAAACGCCATCGTCATCACATAATATAATTTAATGTGTTGACTGTTTCTCTTCATTACAACGCCTCCGTCAGAATAGGACTTCTATATGGATCTTGTATCTGCTTGTCCAGGATTTTAACCTAACCCCCCCTGGCTACGCCCATGAGCCATGGTAAGAAATGCATATTATTATAGCTACATAATAATTTACCACATGAAATAAAAAAATATGATCACATCAATGTATTCAAGAATAAACTGAAATTACTAAACAATGTTTAGAATTAAAAAAAATGCATGTCGATTCAGTCAGCATCTTTAAACTTCCCCTGACAAATGTAATACTGCAGAATAATTATTAATTACTATGTCATCCTATGTTACAAACTACCTTACTATATAATGTTATATAAAGTACTTAGTTACTACAAATGTTATTTAAATTACTTTATACTACACCTGCTCGGAAAGTAGGTTCTTACTTGCGTAAGAATAGGTCAGAAAGTACGTCTTTGTAGTCGTACAAATATGCGGGAGGAAAAAGTGTATGAAAATCCATTGTTAACGTGCTTAAGCGGGAGGAAAAAGTATATGAAAGTACGTCTTTGTAGTCGTACAAATATGCGGGAGGAAAAAGTGTATGAAAATCCATTGTTAACGTGCTTAAGCGGGAGGAAAAAGTATATGAAAATTCATTGTTAACGTGCTAGTTTTTTTTAAATTTTTTTTCTTCAATTCTTCCAAATTAGGAAAGGCAAGGGTTCAAAGCCATACAGCCTAGTTTTTTTTTACAAGTTCGAAATTTTAATCAAAATAAAATAAAAGTATTGGTTTATTGGCTGTTTACTTTCTTTGCATTTTTGATTTATTAAGTTTTAACAACTGTAATAATTTTAATATAAACTTTACTTAATAGAGATTTTATTTTTTATTTTCCTCGTAGGTGTAGTATAAAGCACTATGTATCACTCGGCGAGAAAGTGCGATTCCTAACTCGAGCGAATTAAGGCCCTCCGCTTCGCGTCGGGCCTCAAACTTCGCCCTCGTTAGTAATTGGTGACTTTCTCCCCTCGGTGAACAATGTACTATTCTATGTTATGTTATATAAATTACTAGTTATGTTATTATGTTACGATCCCGATGCAGATACTTTAATGTAAGAAAACTTTGTAAACTCCAACAAGTGAATAACTGCTACTTTTTATAAGTACCCAATAAAGATCTTTTAAACACATGATGATCTTACAAAAAAAGGTGCTGAAGTTATTGCATAGAAGATAATGAAATCTAAATGAATCTTTCTGTAAATGAATCTTTCAGTAATGCTGCGACTATTTTCACTGTATAATACTTCTGATTAATTATATTATAGTAGAATTTTCCTTGAATATCTTTTTGGTTAGTACAATTTCTTCTCTTATAAATATGTGTGTTTATAATTGTGCATGTGTTTATATGTGTGTATATATGTATAAGACATATAGTTATTTTTTTATTATATATTTAGAAATGACGTGTACATATGTCACAAACGTACATATCAGACTTTGTTACATATTAATATTAATTTATAATAATAATAATATGTAGGACAATTTACACATATTGCTTTGGTCACAAACTAAGCTCTAGGCTTATACTATGTGTACCAGAAACAACGATATAATACATATTATATTTTTATAAACACCCAGACCATGACAAACTGTACAGAAAAAACGTACTAATTAATATTTTTTTGCCATGGGTGGGAATCGAACCCACGACCTCCGGATACAACGCCAAAGGCGCGTCTACGGAGGCTGTCAAATTAAACCAATGTTACAATATGTGCGCTGTTGATGTATCTTTATTGAATAAATGAAATGAAAATGCTGGACTTAGTCCTAAATAGAAAGATATGTAGGTAACTATAATAGTATTTAAGTACGATTTTAATATTAAGGGTTCTGCAGTCGTGTTGACGCCCATACAAACGCTTCCTCAATATTGCAACTTAGCACAGAAGAAATAATAGTGTACTGTTAGTTAAAGTTGTAATAAAAAAGAAATTATTAAGTATTAATAATACCTATATCTATATTTTTTCATTAAAAAAAACTCTACACAGACTCTCTCTCACTAGACACTCTCTTTATTAATAATAATCATAATAAAAAATATTTATTTTCATTAACTTAAAATTAAAAACATTTCTTATACACGTGGTGGGGTACACCTTTTAGCATAAGCACCTGGCTAATAAATACAATGACAGAGAAAAATATTATTTAAATTCCACGTCTTACTGGAACTGCGACAGCTCATTTTGTATGGAGAATGCAGTCTTCGCGATTTGGAATACTTGTGTATGTGAATGTGTCCTTAATTTTTTTAAACTTTTAGGTAGATTAATAATGTATCAAACTAGACATTTTTGCAGGGCAATGAATCTATTCACTCAAGATAACCCAATAAAAGTCTGAAAATGTAAATTATGTTCACTTAAAACACCAAATAATAAAAGAGGTATGGGGGTGAAAGTTTACTTTCAGAAATAAATTTTCTAGCTTTTTTTTTTATTACTAATATTTATTATTCCAAATTTTAACTTTCGAGATATCGTGGTCTGGACAGACAGACATACTGAGGGATCCTATAAGGGCTCAATTTTTCTTTAAAAACGCACCTACTGACCCCTAAAACAATGAACGATGGTTTTATTTAAGTATTTATTACAGCTGCACCATTATTATCACCAGCTAACAATTCAGCTGTAAGTGCATTTTAATTTAATGCTACACATCACATTGCGTAAGAGGCATTCATTATTGCATCATCTGATTCTTTTTCGGCCAGAATTACACCTTGCTTGAATGATGATACCAAATTACTGGGTTATTAAGACTTAAAACCGATTCTACAGTCGGAATTTTATGGCTTACAAGTATAAGAGGAACCACTCGTACTTTTATAAAATTAAACCACTGTGTTGGGAAAATACTTGTTATATACAAATAAAGTGATGGTGCGATGTAGGCCTAGCAGCTCTCCTAGACGCCACTGGAAAGCCGGTAAACCAACAGACTAAAACTTAAACACGACTAGGTTACTTGACGGCCTTCCACCTAAAAACTGACTTACTATGACTAAAGTATAAGGTACAAATACGAAAATACATCATAATGGCAGCCATTTTGTGGGACGTTTTTAAGGTTAGGTATTATACTTTTTTTTTTTGAGAGCTCACATCTACCTGATGGAAAGCAGTATGAAGGTCCAAGAACAAATGCATCCAACAATTACGATCTACGTAACCGTTGATTGCACCTATTATGACGCATATACATGGTGACTTTGAAAGGATGTACTTTGGGCTAATATGAGGTTCTACTGATCAATACGAACAACTTTTCCCATGGAACCATGTGCCGCAAATAAAAAATAATATTGCCTTTTCTATACAAACTAGTAATGTTAAAATGACCAATTTGTATGGGGAACCCAAATTTTTTTTTCATTTTGGGACACATAGTTCCTTGGGAAAAGTTGTTTAATTTGATCAGAAGAACCTCATATTAGCCCAAAGTACATCCTTTCAAATTCACCCTGTATATAACATATTATTATGCATTAATATAACCACTAGCTAGACAATATAAAAATTATTTATTGTACAATTTGTAAATAATGATGAAAACAAAGTGACTATATTATTATAGACACTTTGTTCTCATAATTTAATTAATCATTATTAATTTATTTAAAGGCAACCAGTGATCGGGTGTTGCATGTATTTTATATTCTAAAAATATGCTTTAGAAACTAAAACTTACACAATAAATGTGGTTAACAGAATGTACTTAAAATAACTGAAAAATAATAAAACATTGCAAAAATTTTTTTATTGATATAATTTCTAAGCTGTCTATTTTTAAAGAAATTTAATTTGTGTGCTTCCTCTGATCTCCGAAAGCCGGCCGTAGCTCAGGGGCATACCTCCTCAATGTTTAGCAATAATTGTGTAATTGGGATAATTCGAATATTTCTCAGGTTTTGGAATTCGACTCTTTGTTCGATTATAGTTTAGAAGACGTGATTTACGAGATTGTTAATTTAATTGGAATCTATTAATTGGAAATTTTAACTTTAAATTTAAAGCTTTTCTGTAAAGAGTTTATGAGAGTCTTTTTTTAATTAGTTTTCTTTTTTTTTTGATAAGCAGAACTACAAAATCCATGAATGGGGTCAATCAATAATTGTTCTTAAACAATATTGATCGCTCCCACTATGCGACTAAATGATGCGATTACGAAATGGCGGCGACATTAACGTATTTGCATTACGAGTCTATTTTAATAACCTCGCTGCTTTATCATAAAATCAATCGTCCGTTTAGTAACAGCACTATGAAAGGGGACTACCACCTCGACAAGAAATCGATGCAGTAGTCTCCGGAAAACGGGTGAACCCACAGACCAAAACCGATGGGTCTGTCGGTGGTAACTAGACCGGTTGGTATAATAACAAAATATTGTTTGGTTTCAATGAACATATTTTTATTTAATTTCAAATGGTGTTATTAGATTTATCAATAAAATGTTATACGGAGTCTAAAAAATAGACGCATCTGTATGAATCGGTGCATGGATGTGGAGGAAAATAGAGAAGTATGTATATAAAGAAAATATATATTTACAAAACGAAAATATAAAAAGAAAAATATCGAAAACCTTTATAATAACTATGCACTTATCAAAATACTTTAAATATAAATGTTTATTTTTTAAGTTTTTTTACCGGGTATAAACTGTATTTCCATAATAAATTTTCCTTGTATTTAATCTATTACAATTCGAAGTACACGGTTACATAATTTGTACCAACACTAACTAAAATAATGTAAGTAATAATAGTGTGTTGTCTTATCAATATTTTTGATTACTAAATTTTTTTTTTTTTTTTTTTCAACATGTTACTTACCAACTATGATAAAATAACTTAATATCTGTATGGTCCTAAATATTTAAACATGGCCAAAATTTTGAAAGACACTGACTCCTGAAATTGAAATTCAATTAATTTTTATAGTACTGTCATGGAGACATAATGGGGCTTTATCAAAGTTTTATAATAAAACCCATTTTATCTTATTTTTGATATTTTTAATTCTTTTTCAATATTTACAAGAAAGACATCTCGTCTGATGGACGAGATATGAGCAAGTGAAGGAACATACTTAAAAATGATTCCGGCCACCAAGTGGGTGTTCCTAAAAATTATATATAAAATTAACGTGGAAATAAGTGCGGTAGGTCGGAGGTCGCCTAACGCCTGAATAATAAATTTAATTCTTCCATTTATTAATTTAGGAGCTTATATAATACAACATATTAGGCCTGCGCCTAAACAAGTACAATTTACAAATATTTTTAACTAGTTTGGGATTCAGGGTATCACTAGTTTTAGGTACGTTAAGGCAATTTCCTAATTCATAAATTGTAATTATAATAATAATAATAATAATAATATGTAGGACAAATTACACATATTGCTCTGGTCACAAACTAAGCTCTAGGCTTGTACTATGTGTACCAGAAGCAACGATATAATACATATTATATTTTATAAACACCCAGACCATGACAAACTGTACAGAAAATACGTATTAATATTTTTTGCCATGGGTGGGAATCGAACCCACGACCTCCGGATACAACGCCAAAGGCGCAACCAAAGGTCTACGGAGGCTGTCATTTTATTTTTGGTCAATATATTTTTTTTTTTTTATTATAAACGCTAAACTGGAATAAGGTCAAAACTTAACAGTCGACGCGCAATCAAAAGTACTTCAACAAATTTATAATTTGAACACGATCTTTAATAACATCTCTATCGAACTTGGCCGTACAGTCGCGAACACGTGAGCTAAATATAACACGGTAGGTGTGCGCGAATTAAAACTTTTAAACAAGAGAATGGAAAACCTCACAGAAATACTCGTAAGTTTTGGGTGGGTGAAGTCTGTTTAATTCAATATACTAAATTTTTCAAAGACTTTTTTTTAAAAGGTCCATGGCATGTACTTTAGGAATTGTGACGATACCATAGGAGTATGAGAAGTAAAGGCAAGATTAAGTGATACTTAGTAATCTCTGTCTACCCTGAAAACTATACCTCTTCATATTTTGGTAGTATTTATTTATTTATTTAAAATTCTTTATTGAAGAAATTGTATATTGTATAACTTAATACCTTAGACGTTTTCTACCAGCTAACCTTTGAGAGAGTGAAATATGCTTAGGACGCAGAACTGTTTTGAAGAAAGAAATATACACCTATTTATATAATTTTATATATGGATAACATTTAATAACAATCTCAACATAAACTACTTAATTAAATACGGTGTATAACATAATACACGCAATACATAAACATAATAAATATCAACACGAGTGCCTTTCGGCGCCCGAGACCGCTTAGGCGGCCTCAGGGTACCCAGCCGATGGGGTTAACAATACCACCTCGTCGTAGCCGATGGTATGAGTCTACACCAAACAAGTGGCTCGTCGCGATTTTTGGATAGACTCAAATACAGTTTCACAGGTTGGTATAGTGAAACAGGGATACATAAACATACATACCATATAGCAAACAAAATTTCCACGAGGTTCTAATTTAAGTATTTAGATATTGGGTTGTGAGCAAGCGTTGCGAAGGGGCTGATCTTATAGCCAGAGGAAGCAATTCCACTGGCGAGCAGCAGACACCGTAAACGAATCTGAATATTTGGTAGAGATATGTGACGGGATTTTCAGAAGGTTGTTGAATGTAATATAGGTCTTATTACCTATTATAATTTTATTCTACATTTAGGTAATTACCTACAATTCTCATTACTTTTCGAAAAAACCGGTCCGCAAACTGCGAAGTATATTTGGGGAATGCTATAATTTATCTAACATGTTTTTTTTTGTAACCGTCATCATTAATGTCTTTTTACTGGAGCACGGCATGTGACTTTGTATCTACCTCATGGTAAGCATAACTACAAAAAATCCATGAATGGAGTAATCACGAGTCTACTTTAATTGCCTCGCTGCTTATTCGTCAAATTCACTACCGTTTCGTAACAGTACACTGAAAGGAGACCACCTCGATAAGAAATTGATGCAGTAGTCTCCTGAAAATTGGTGAACCAACAGACTGAACCCGAAACATGATTAGATCACTTGACGGTTAGACAGCAAAACTGCCTATCCTTCAGTGGATCTCAGGGTGCAGGTATTCTACAACGACCAAGTGGCAAGCATATCGCTGCAGTCTCTTATCTAGTTAATTAAAGTGTCTTTTTCTGTCATTTTATTTGATAAATAAGTTATAAATATAAGTTAAATGTTTTTATATACTGCTAATGTGTTACAAACATTTTTTTACAAATTTTAGTGTTACATATTTTTTAAAGAAAAGTGAAACCAAATAAAATTTGTTCAGTCGGTGCGTCTGTCTGTGTCCAGAACAATATTTAGAAAGAAAGAACGTCACATTTATTTTTATAAAGAAACTACAGTTAACATAAAACTAAATTTTATACAAAAATATTTATGGCAATTGATATCTCGAAAACCGGACGAAATAGAATATTAAAATTTTCACTTGCACCAAAATGAAATCTCTGTAATTGTAGCGATTAAAGTTAAACATGGCGTCGAATGTGCCAATTTTATTTTGCAGTTCGATTTACAGCTGGTACAATTGACGCCATTTTTAACTTTAATTGTTAGATTTAGAGAGAGTTGATTTTGGTGCAACTAAGACTGAGTTGCACCAAACTGTCCGTTAAAGTAGCTAATTGTAATGATTAAAGTTAAAAATGGCGTCGAATGTACCAGCTGTCATTCGACTTTCAAAATAAAACTAAAACACTCAACGCCATTTTTAACTTTAATCATTACAATTAGCTACTTTAACGGACAGTTTGGTGCAACTAGTATCATCTTAGTGTACAAACTTCATATTTATAAGGAAATAGGAGCATTTCCAAGAAGGGAAAATATTTCGGAAAATAAACTCCCTCCTTTATTTACCGAAATATTTTTTTAACTTTCGATTTCGAAAAGGAATTATCTCAGTAACGTTTTAAACGTTACTGAGATGAAGATAATTCCTTTTTTTTCAGCTATTCGGAACTCTAAGTGCGCGTACAGCCACAGAAGAAATAATAGTACCTAACCTACAAGTAGTACAGCATTCGCTCTTGATTGCTTTTTAGGTAGGTTTTTGGTAGTAATATATTTTATTTTATACTATATTCACGCCTTATAAATTTTGATACCCGGTTTATCGTTTATGTTGGTTTATTTTGTGGGTAAACTTTTTTCCCGCATACCCCATTTAGGGGGGCGTGGCGGACACTTTATGGCGAAGTTGTTGCCGTTTTTGCTAAAAGAAAGTTTGCTAAAATATTTTTTGTTAAAATGTATTTTTATAACACAACTGTTGAATTTCCACTGAATTTCTTAGGAAAATACAATTGTATACGAAATATTAATGTCGCCAAAATTTGTAGGCAAATTGGTCACCATCCTTTTTTCATCGCCTTTGGCGTTGTATCCGGAGGTCGTGGATTCGATTCCCACCTATGGCAAAACAAAAATAGTAAGTTTTTCTGTATAGTTTGTCTGGGTCTCGGTGTTTATAAATTATAATTATGTATTGTATCGTTGTTTCTAGTACACATAGTACAAGCCTAAAGCTTAGTTTGTGACCATATCCAATATGTGTAAATTGTCGTACGTATTATTATTATTTTGAAGGTAAATGACAGATTTCATCAGGTGATCGCCCGGTCTCTTATACGAATATATCAGCCTCCGTAGACTAGTGGTTGTGCCTTTGGCGTTGTATCCGGGGGTCGTGGGTTCGATTCCCACCCATGGCAAAAAAATATTAGTACGTTTTTCTGTACAGTTTGTCATGATCTGGGTGTTTATAAAATATAATATGTATTATATCGTTGCTTCTGGTACACATAGTACAAGCCTAGAGCTTAGTTTGTGACCAGAGCAATATGTGTAATTTGTCCATATTATTATAAAAAAAAAAAAAAAAAAACCTACTATTTGGCAAAGTTGTATCACATCCTGGACACTCCTTGTTCGTGTGCACACCTTTACTATTAACTTACAACAAAATGTCTCTCAAAGTGTCCGGCGGGGTATGAGGTTTAAGTACAGTGGGTCCTTTTTATACATTAGGTATAAAACTAAATATCATCACAGGTGCCTTACGGAGCTCGAGACCGCCTAGATGGACTCAGGGTATCCAGCGAAGGGGTTTTATTTCCACCTCGTCGTAGCCACCAGAAGGTAAGAGTCTACGCCGAACAGGTGGCTAGAGTCGCGAGGTATGGATAGTCTCAATAACCCATCTATAAATAGTTCCACAAGTTGGTATAGTGAAACTGCTGCTCTCCAACGTACTATAGTGGTGTTTTAGTGTTTTTAATAAAAAAAAAATGGTAGGTAGTACACACTGGGGTTTGAACCGGTATTATTATGTATAAGTTTTCTGTAGAATCTTAGATATAATAAATATAACTTTAACAAAAAATAAATATTAAATTCAAACTCAAATCTGTTCTAAATCCCAGACAATAAACAAATTGACGTGAACAAGAAGACGGCAAAATGGTCCAATGGTTTTTAATAAATGGCCAAAATTCGGTGGTACATCCATTGTATAGCCCTTTGAAATTGAAAACTTTTTCGTACAATATTCAACTTAGTTAATATTAGGTTAAGCTTTAAATTGAAATAAACGATCTCAGTTGATTTTGCCGAAGTACTCATCTTAACTTGAAAATCAAAACGATAACCAATAACGATTTAGTTGAAAGAAATTGAATTGTTATTTGTTTAGCATTTAGGTTCAGTTTTGAATGAGATCTACTAAAATATTTATGCTGTTAATTTTTAGTATTTGCGTTTATAAAGGAATATTTATTATTGAGGGACGAACGCAATATCCCAATATTTTTCGGCCGGGTGATTCCAATTTGTGAAGGGTAGATCATTTAAGTAGTTATTTTCCAATTTGGATTACTGTCAAATAACTACTCAAGTACTTACATTTTGTATGGTGGACCACAATTATATTGTCAAATCAATATCAACCTAAAATGCAAATTCATAAAGTATAATTCTACTTAAACAGAATGAGCGAATTTAAGTATGCAAGCATAGTATTTATTTTAAAGGGAGTAGTTGGTACCTTTTATTTATTATTAAAAAAAAATACCTTTAATATATATATCATACCTTCTAAAAATAAGAAATAGTATATATAATCGAAATGAATCGCCGCTCGATAGTCACGCTAAAACTTAAAAATCTCTTGGCTGATTTTATTTTTATTATTTCGGTCGTGTGGTTAAAAAGAACAATAATAGGGAAAATCCAAAAAAATAAAAATGTATTTTAGAGTAAAATGATGGTAAATTTATTTAACATCGTTTTACAGGCAAGGATCTAAATTTTAGTGACATTTTGCGATGACCATAAATAAATCATAAGGTCGTTGGAAGTTTGCAGAATCAACTTGGAGTCTCCCTGTTTCGCGCACGAACAACTATATGTCGCATATTCGCGCGTCGAAAAGCCATCACCTTTGTGGTGACATGAAGTCCACCAGGTCAGCTAGTATTATAGGTATACATTATCATCATACCATCCTTTCACGCGTCCACTGCTGGACATAGGCCTACCCCAACTACATATACATTATACATGGGCTAAATTTAATATGAGGCTATATTGATCAAATGGTACAACTTTTGCCATAGTGTCGAAAATGAAAAAATTGTTGGCTTTCCCATACAAATTGGTGATTTTCACATTACTAGTTTGCATGGAGAAGGCATTTTTTTTTCATTTGCAACCCATGGGAAAAGTTGTTCAATTTGATCAGTAGAACCTCATAAATTAGCCCAAAGTACATCCTTTCAACGTCACCATGTATATTAATAAAGCTCAAGATAAAAAAACAAATTTGGACATTTGAAGTAAATACAATTAATAAAATTGATGAAACCAACAAAAGAAAAACAATTAAATCAATTAGCCTAAATGAATCTAAATCCCAAAGCTTTGAACTCGTAAAACTTTTCTAACAAACAAAGAAAACTTGTAAAAAAAGTTATAAACTAAAATATTTATTCTTGAAACCCGCTTTGTAACGGAGTTTTCTTATAAAATATAATCCAATTAAATATTTCCGCTTCTTATATTTTTAAGAGTTTTTAAAATGTAGAGGCGTTTTCGTAAGTTTAACTAGGGGGGGAGATTTTTTGTATAGAAGTGTCTATAATGTAAATCCCCCTTACACTGTGCGATGTACTTACTTAAATTAGCGGTCTCTTTCCTATAAGATATATAATTTAAAAAAAAACATATAAATATGGGTCCTTCTTCAGGGTGATTACGCGTCATAAGTTCGCTCGCACGCCAATCGTTAATAGTTAGACGGTGTGCAACAGGTACCTATAAATAAATAATAAATACCATCACGGGCACCTTTTTGGCTCCCGAGAACCGTTTAAACGACAGGTACCTAGTTGAAATAAAAATCTAGGACTGATTGATGTGTGATTACGCACGATCTATACGGAGGTAATTTGTGTCTAAAAGTAATTAAATGCAAACCCACTAAATAAAAAAAAAAGTTATGTAAAAACTAGGCTTGTGCTAACTGCTTATGCTTATAGGTACGCAGTGTTTATTCTCAATCAACCACTCTACTCAATAATCCAACTATAAACATTTTTACAAGTTGGTATAGTCACACTGCCATGGACAGCTTAAAGTGCTCTCTGTGACACTAATACAAAATTACATTTTATTTTTATTAAAAATACTTGGTCCGGGGATTTAAACCCTGCACAATTTTTCTCCGGGGTGTCGTCTTTACAGTTAGTGTTTACGCCCTTAAATATACCAATCCTTATACCTTTATATATGCGATAACATATATAAAGGTATAAACTAACCATTTATTTAGAATTAATATTTAAGACGTGGATAAGTTGGCAACTTTGGTGGTTCCCATGTATGGCAGATAATGATTGATAGGTCAATGGAATCAGCTAACCACCTTGTCGTACACAAGGTGGTTATAAAGTGTGCATTCGTTACGGTAGTACTTTTCATATTAAGGTTTCCATATCATTGCGTTTAAGTTCTTAATCTGATTACTGTCAAATAACTACGAGGTAATAATAAATATTTGTCGTACTTTTGTTAATGAATAGCTGCCTAACCAAACGCACTCTAAGACCTCGTTGTTATACCTTTTTTTTTGACTATAAATAAATATCTGTAAAGATTTATATGAAATAAATGATTTTGATTCGATTTCATTCACATATTTTAACAGATAACCTGTTAGTACCTTACTAGTAGAGTTAACTAGTTCGGTGAGGAATCTTATTTAGCACAATAAAAAATAGTATTGTCATCGAGAAAAATATATACCATCAAAAATAATACTTGTCAAAAAAACCAAGTCTCGCAACTCAGTTGTTCTGCGGTAAAAAGTTGTGAGATCCATGTAATACCAAGTCGGTTATTAATTTATTCAGTCTCTACTTAAGCGACTTTCTGTCTTAATACGTCCAGTCTCTAAGACCACGATCGTGGTCCATAACAATTGAAAATCAATTGTGTCTGGAATCTCCGTACTCGAAGCATTAAGTTGTTACGTAATAATTAACAGCATCTTATAGTGACGCATATCAATATTAAAATTCTTTAATGTTTTATATAAATATATCGAGACTTGGTCATCGCACTAAATAATTGAATTTACATGTGTATTCAGGCGATTGAATTTACGCGTGTTTTCAGGCGATGGCCAAGTCTCAATATATTTATATAAAACATTAAAGAATTTTAATATTGATATGCGTCACTATAAGATGCTGTTAATTATTACGTAACAACTTAATGCTTCGAGTACGGAGATTCCAGACACAATTGATTTTCAATTGTTATGGACCACGATCGTGGTCTTAGAGACTGGACGTATTAAGACAGAAAGTCGCTTAAGTAGAGACTGAATAAATTAATAACCGACTTGGTATTACATGGATCTCACAACTTTTTACCGCAGAACAACTGAGTTGCGAGACTTGGTTTTTTTGACAAGTATTGTTTTTGATGGTATCTCATTTCTTTTTGTATTTTGTATACAGTTCTACTTTTTTCCTTTTCGGTACCTTCTACTTATTGTATATATGTATATCTACCAGCAACGAATTTTCTTAAAGCCCTCTCTCTGACTTATGAACTTTTCTTATTTTTGTAGGTAGCCTTCCGTTTTCTCTTCGGGAATACCCATTTTTTGCTCGATTTGGCAGGGGCACCACCATGCGCCTATATTTATATGGGACTAGCTTAAACCCGCGGCTTCGCACGCTATAATAATAACTGCTGTAAAACATCGTTACGAATAAAGCCAATATAGAAAAATTTAACTGAAGACTTGGCTGTATGGGCTTAATTTTCTTTGCGGTCTTTTCTAGATTTTTTAGTTTTTCCTTGATTCATACACCAAACACTACTTATATTCCAAATTTGAAGCTTCTAGGTCTGCTATAAGTGCCTTAGAATTTTGATGATCGGTGAGTCAGTGAGTGACAAAATTAAGAAATTTGACCCGTTATAATTCTTAAAAATACTGGTTCAAATTGAATGAAATTTGAAATATACGTGTCTTTACAATGCCTGCATGGTTACTGAAAATTTCAGTCTTCTAGTTTTATCCACAACGAAGTTACAGGGGGTCGAAAATGGTCTGAATTGCTTCGAGAAAAGGATGGTACGGCCGTGACGCTTTTTCGCTCGACTTGGTGGGGGCACGGCCGTGCCCCCAGATTTCTAACACTTTGGTCATTTAAGCATAAGACTTAAAAAAAATGCTACGATATCTAAGTAACTAAATAACTACAGATGTTATGATATTGTATGAGAAATTACGTATACTTATTATTTTTACTAAAGACGGTTCCTTAATCTAGGGTAACGTTTCGTTATTCCCAGTTAATCCACCTTTAGCTAAGTTATCTGAAAAATCTTAACAACACGTACCTACAAGCATTATGTATCCATGTCCCTTACGTGCTCTTCACGTAGCTTAACGTTATCTCTAAACACCCTGTGTGAGAGACTGTCGCGACCTGTCTATTAAGAAAAAGGCTATTCCGACTTCGTTAAATTTAATATAATTTAAAAAAATGTTGGTCTGAAAAATTAGAGAAGTCCTTTAGCATTTTAGCGCTTGTAACCTTCAAAGGGTAAGAAATACTGAGCTTGCATACTCTTCGTCGTTTTAAGTACTAAAAATTATCTTAGTTCGTTACACTGACAAAGAAGTATGTCAAATATGTTTTACATGATTATAGAACAACTTATATATTTTTTAGTTAAAAATGTATAGTTAAAAGAAAGTTAAGTTAAAGAACTAGCAATGTTCAGTTGATATTTAAAAATAACGGGGCTTTAGATGCTATAAGTGCATAATAACAATAGATGTAAAAACCTTACACAAAATAATAAAATTGATAATTTATAAAACAACTGACGACCAGGGGCCTATTTCATAAACGTGACAATTGTAATTTACCATGACAATTCATAACACATTGCTCAGTTTAGTTGGAGTTATTTGCTTAGAACTAACCAAACCAAGCAATGTATTATAAATTGTCATGGTAAATTACAATTGTCACGTTTATGAAATAGACCCCAGCTCTCTAAAACACTGGAGCCTTTGCACCTGCGTAGAGAGGTTGCATCGTTGAGCGTATTCTACGGCCTATATCACGGACAGTGCTCTGAAGAACTGTTTGAACTCATCCCTCCTTCCCCATTTCGTTTCCGTACTACACGCACTGGCAATAAAATGCATACACATACAGTGGATGACAGGCCCACCAGAACAAAAAGGTATGGTGACTCTTATATATGTCGCACGATAAAAAGGTGGAATGCCTTGCCTGCGTGCGTTGTCCCTTCTTCCTTTATTCCAGAGTCTTTTAAGCGAGGCGTGAATAAGTTTCTCAAGCAGATATAGTGGAATCAACCAATTGAAGCAAGCACCATTGCTACTATTAGTTGAGAACATTCTTGGACGTTACATTGCCACTTACCATAAGTACCAGTCACATATCCTGCTCTATTAAAAATATAAAAAAAACAACTGAACAAGGACCTATTGTTAAACAAGTATTGATATTTACAATTAAAAACGTAGATTATATACAGTCTATTCGTGTCTGGATTGTCTATATGGCTATACTCTGCAATAATGTTAAATAAGATAATATCAAGCAAAGGTAAAAACAACTTATAATGTTTAGTGGTTTTGGGAAAAATAACCTAATCGAATAACAGCTTTTTGACTGAATACTGTCAAAATCAATCAATAAATAATAAATAAATACCATCACGGGTGCCTATTTGGCTCCCGGGAACCGTTTAAACGGCCTCAGGGTCCCAGCGGAGGGATTAACCCATCCTCATTTCGCCGATGGTATTCGGAGGCAACACCTAACAAGTGGCGAGCTTGTTGCGGTGTTTATGATGAAATAATAAATAGTGTTTATGATAAATCAATCAAATTTAACAATATTTCCGAGAAATATCTTCAGAATTTCCGAAATTACGTCATTGTTAGCTCTACTATATGAGCTTTGCTAACTATATAAGATTTCGTCTACAGTTAGAACCCCGACAATAGGAGATTTTTTTTTTGTAAACTGTAACAATTAATTTAGGTTATTGTTAACGTCTACTGTTAACAAAAAAAGCATACAAAGTATTTGTCAAGTATCATATTTTTCACCGATAAGTGTATGAGAATAAAACATTATGCAGCACGCCGTCCGCTTATATATTTTTAAACTAAGACTTTCATAAAACGCAATGTCAAAAACAAATTTTCTTGAAACATTCTTTGAGAACAGATTGTCTCCATTACAAATTCTAAGCTTCGGGGCTAGAAACCTCATGAAAAGCGAAAAAGCCCCACCTTTAAATATTCCACAAGGCTAACAATAAGGCACGGGCTTAAACATTCTTATAAAGGAGAGAAATAACTTGTTCTCAAAAGATTTTCTTGGCTGCGTTAAGCGAATACCTTTCTCTATGAAAGATTGGGCTTTAAAATATTACTTTTTATAAAAACGGTTTTCAGTGTGTTTTCATCATCATTGCACTTCAAATTGGACTGATAGCAGTCCTTGCATCGTGTTACTATTTAAGGTATGATATAATATAATTGAATAAACATTATCTATACTAATATTATAAAGCTGAAGAGTTTGTATAGTATACGTGGTGGCCGAGTTGGTTAGACCTTGGACTTAAAAACACTAAGGTCCCTGGTTCGAATCCCCGTGTGTACCAATTAGTTTTAATTTAAAAAATTATGTACCTACATTTGTTTGACAACACCACTATAGTGCCTCGGAGAGCACGTTAAGCTGTCGGTCCCGGTTTCACAATACCAACTTGTGAAACTGTTTATAGATGGGTTATTGAGTCTATTCAAAACATCGCGACGTGCTAGCCACTTGTTCGGTGTAGACTCATACCATCGGCTACGACGAGGTGGGATTAAAACCCCTCCGCTGGGTACCCTGGGGCGCCGTAAGGCACCCGTGAAGATATGTATGAAGAGTTTGTTTGTTTGTTTGCGACGCGATAATCTCAGGAACTACTGGTTCGAATTGAAAAAAAAATACAGTGTTAGATAGCCCATTTATAGAGTAAAGCTATGGGCTATGACATCACGCTACGACTAATAAGAGCGGAGCATCAATGAAAAATGTTACAAAAACGGGGAAAAAATATTCCTTTTGCGAGCTTCTATTGCGTACAATAATATTTCGCTGCGTAAATGGTTAAAGTTACGCAGACGAAGTTGCCCGGGCCAGCTAGTTGCAAATAAATTTCATAAAATAATAAAGGTTAATAAATTTATAATTGTTTATTTTGTTCTGTAGGTAATCTATAAATGAAATAATAATAATATAAATTGAAAATATAATAATATATCATTTGCATATAAATTAGAGAAGTTTAATCATTAGAAAACTTTCTCATATTGTATGTAGCAATTTTGACATTGAAATGTAAACTTAGATGATGAAAACAGATTATAAAAAGGTTATAGATTATAAAGAGCAATATTATGGCAAGCAAGTATAATGATATTATTTATATACAACTTAAATAGCCTTTGAATGATATTTTCTATGAATGAAATTACAATTTAAAACACATTAAGCACCAGCCATAAACGTTGTGGACATATCGCGCCTCGCCTAATGCAACGCCATCTATTATGGTAAATGCAATCAAATAACAGATAAATGTTTTAATAGACACCTTTCTATTTTAATGGAGAATATAATGTTCATTATGTTTTATGAAAGATGAAAAGTTTACAATAATCCAATAATTTTATGACGGTATTTAAAAAAAAATGTGCAAATTTAAAGCTGATGGAGTCTTGAGAGAAGCTTGTCTTTGTATATCTAATATATATATTATAATAATTATAGTTTTCAGGCTTGGGTAAAATAAAAAAAATAATTTATTCACAGTAATTCTCTGACCATCCGATCGCGTAAAATTTCTCAATTTTGTATTAAAAACAATTGAATTTTCTTTCGTCAAAAGGTTTTTAAATCTACAAAAGTTTATTAATGCGAGCCAACAGTGTTAAAAAACCCGACCAGGAATCATCGCCCGCGGAGGATACGATTTTTTTAAACCCCCTTTTAATGTTCAGTGAACTTCTATTTTGACAATAAACAGATGCCGTAGTTTTCTGAAAACCGGTAAAACACACAAATAAATCCAGACATATAACTGGATCACCTTGTGGTTTTGTTATCTAAACCTAGAGTTATTAGTATAAAAAAATATTAGTATAGATATTATATATAATTATTAATATTAGTATCTTAGCATTCTTAATCAACATTTATACTAGACAGCTCCCTATTATTCTAAAAAGCTAAAGTTGTGAAATATGATATAACTTTGTGAATAAATAAAAGTTTGGCGAAACCTGTCAGTTCATGAAAACGATGAAACGGTGTTTACTTTTTGTTGTAATGAAAAAAACTCTTTTACAAAAACCGTGTAATTTTCTAGTATTTTAATAAAGTAAAGATAGTTTACTTTTGTTGACCCAGCTTTGCCCGTCTTATTATTTGTATCTAAAACAGAACTCGGTAAAATTATTTGGCCTTCCTATATTGAAATTAAAGAGTAAAAGAATTAAGAAGTAAAATACGCGTCTTTTAGCTTTATAGGCAGAGAAGGTGGTCTAGGGGTCTAGGTGGGAGAAAGGTCGCTCTAACTTCGTTAGGCCGACCAACCGATCTTGTTACCACCGCCCATCCAGATGCAAAAACCGTCAAGTGACCTAGTCATGTTTTGGTTTTAGTTTGTGGGTTCACCGGTTTTTAGGAGATAACTGCGTCGATTTCTTGTCGAGGTGGTAGTCTCCTTTCAGAGTGCGGTTACGAAATGGGTTGAATTGACGATAAAGCAGCAAATTTATTCGTAATGCAATTCGTCATTGTTGCCGCCCATTTCGTAATCGTATTGTAGGGGAATCTAGCACAAAGGCGCAGTGGAAGCGTGTGTGTGGGCAATTGCCGAGGTCTTCCCCTAAATAAAAGACCAAATTATATTTTGTGGTGACCGTTTATTTACATGCATCCAGTTTTTACTAAAACTAAGACTAAACTAGGGCATGCACTACAAACTACAACTATGGATACAGAAATTACACTAATAATACGGCGGCGCTCCTAGCACAGCTCCGCGAGGCAAAGTCTGTGGCAACCACACCTAGCAGCACCCTGCTGCAGCCAACCAAGGGATAGTGAAACCTCTGTGAAACCACCAAGGCGCCAAACCGCTGCTACCAGGGGCTACCGTACAAAGCCCTCTCCAAAGACTTCTTCATGTGGCGGTGGCCGGAAATAAATCCCACCCGGGATCCTCATGGGCACCGGTCTCACCAGCCATGAAGACACCAACAAAACCCAAATACACTTACGTGTAGCTCTACGTCTTCATCATTCTAAGACGTAGCTTTTCAGCAACAAAGGGTTTTCCATTTAATTTTGAAGATTCTAACCTATTTTATTGTTTAGTCATCTCGACCATTATTTGACGTCTAGTTTTTATTTTTTAATTTATTTTGAGACTTTGGCCAGATCAGGCAAGCCGATAAAACCATACAGCCTTGCATGACCCACTTGATCCAAATCTAAACACGTATCATATAGCTAGCATAGTGGGAGCGATCAATGTTGTTTAAGAACAATTATTGATTGACCAAATGTGTGATTAAGTCACGGCACTCCACAAAAAAAAAAGAAGCAACTTACAAAATTGCATTGATCCCGTAATACTCCAGTGTTGCCGTCTCTCAGCTTCCCCCTTTGATTATTGAAAAACTTGTCTATTAGTTGTATACTGGGGCCTATTTCATAAACGTGACAATTGTAATTTACCATGACAATTCATAATACATTGCTCAGTTTAGTTGGAATTATTTACTTAGAACTATCTAAAACAAGCAATGTATTATAAATTGTCATGGTAAATTACAATTGTCACGTTTATGAAATAGGCCCCTGGAGTCTAGATACAATTTTTTTCCGTTATATTATAAAATATAATATGTATTATATCGTAGTTTCTGGTACATCGTACAAGCCTAGAGCTTTGTTTGTGACCAGAGCAATATGTGTAATTTGTCCTACATATTATTATTATGATTATTAAAAACAAATGATTTTGTTTTATTCTCCCCAACCTTCCCCTATAAAAAAATTGTGTATTAGTAAATTACGTGTCACTTAGTTTTATAAGAAGAGTAGATATACAACATACATATAATGTTATGGTACCTGTAATATACGTGCAACACGTGTTCAACAGTTTTATAAGAGTCTACATACAAAGTTTCGCTGTTGTAGTGTAGCAGTCCCTAAATGAAAATTCCACACTTATGCGAAAACGGCTGAAATAATTTCGATGAAATTTGGTACACAAATAGAATATAGTGTGCTAACACACTGTATTCTATTTTTGTACATAGGCTACTTTTTATCCCGGAAAAATGTACCGTTCCCGTGGGATATATTTTTTGATTTTTCACAGAGCAAGCGATGGACATGTTTTTTTTTTAATAGTGGTAGTTTAGGGCTCACAAAATTACATACACTACTTTTTATCTCCGAAAAATGCACATATACTATGGGATAGCATAACAATTTAACACATATATAATATTTGTTTCTAAATATCTTGACAGAAGAGAAGTTTAGCGAGAACCGATATCTATAAGTTCCATGAAACGAAAATCGTCTATAAAACGAAATGTCAAACGCGGTTGTTGTCACCATATTCTGTTCTTACTTCCACCAATCAACGTTCAGTGATTGCTTATAATAATTTTTGTTCTCACTTTTTGTTTTAAGTATGTATGGCAGCGGCCATATTGTGTTCTCAAGTTTGGAAAGGCCATTTTAGGTTTAAGGCGGCTCCCTAAAGGTAAACTTCAAACTTCTTCTGTATTTTTTTTTAATTAATACCTCACAGCTAGTAATAAATAACATAAATCTCGTATTCAAATTTCTAAATTTCTAATATTAACCCTTCAAGCCCATTTCTTTCTTGACCTTTAATTTTCTATTCAGATTCCAGATGTCCATAAATTATACCAAAACGTATTTACAATTCAAATTGACCAAACCGCTTGTTTTACATTATTTAATCTTATACAGACCTGCAAGCTGACTAGACGCCAACCGCAGTAAGCCACTGCTGGATTAATTATATTTTGGAAAATACCTACTACAATTCGTAGAAATGACCGGTTTTCCGACCGGTCTCGTTACCACCACCCATACAGATGCAAAAACCGTCAAGTGACCTAGTCATGTTTCGGTTTTAGTCTGTGGGTTCACCGGTTTTCTGGAGACTGCTGCATCGATTTCTTGTCTAGGTGGTAGTCTCCTTTCAGGGTGCGGTTACGAAATGGGTGGTTGAATTGACGATAAGGCAGCGAGTATATACCTACTCGTAATGCAATTCGTCATTGTCGCCCCCCATTTCGTAATCGCATCATTTAGCCGGCATAGTGGGAGCGATCAATATTGTTTAAGAACAATTATTGATTGACCCCATTCATGGACTTTGTAGGTCTGCTCACCACCAGGTAGATACAAAGTCACATGTGCACCAATAAAAAAATAAAATAAAAAAAAAATGTTTAAAAGAAACAGTAATAACTGTTACTTTATTTTAAATATTGTATATTTACACTATTAATAATAATTTAATAATCTATATCTACACTTAAAAACTTATTTCCAAAGTGATGAATCTTCTATCCAAGCTGTAAGAAAAAAACGTGGAAAATCGAATAATCATTCGAAATGCTGATGTCAATTGGCCGTCTCGGAGCTGTGATTAGACTCCGTTGGACTATTTTTTGTGGGCATTCGTTAAGGATAAGTGTTACGCTAACCATCCTGAAAGGATTGCTGCTTGCTGCAACTTGAAACGCGAAATCGAAGTTGCCATTCATAAGATTTAGGCCCAAACAATCGACAATATACTGAAAAATTGGGTCGATCGGATGGGGTACTGTATGGCCAGTCTCTTGGCGGTCATTTGAATGATATTGTTTTCCATTCATAAATGTTAAGATTCAATCTTTCTAATAAACTCATTCAAACGAAAAAAATCATTAGTATTTTTTTTATAGCCGATCAACAATGCAAATGTTAAATGAAACCTACATCAAAATAAAGCATGGGTTATATATCTTTTCAAAATTTGAAAGGACAAAGTTGCAAGCGGAAAGCTAGTAAAGTATGCTTTTAGCGACTTTTAATAGAAGCTTCTCGACAACTAAAGGCATCAAAATGTTAGCTTAAGCTGGCTACATAAGCACACAAAGAATAATAGACTACCCGCAGGTAGATGATTAACGTGCTGCGGATAGTCCTGGGTACACAAACTGTAGATCTACTGTTTGTGTACCCAGGACTATCCGACTACCATTAGTTTTTGTTAAACAATCTATCAGGTTGGTTAAAACTTTAAACTATAGGGATCCATAATTATTACAAATTTGTATGTACTACATAGGTATATAAAGCAAGTATAATATATTATTTACTGTGTATATACCTACTTATATAAGTATATTACTTATTTATATTATATAATAATAATAACAGTCCGGTCACACTTCTCTTTATTTTGTATAACTTACTGTAAATAACTTTTGTCACATATGTACCTATGTATTTTGTTAAAATTGGTTTTATGTAAATTTTTGTATGTGTCGTTTATGTAATATGATAATAAATCTTTAAAATAAAATAAATAAACCCTTCCTATTAGTAGATCCCTACAGAAACTTAAGGTAAAACTACTGTAAGTTAAATAGTTGTTTTAATTTTAATGTTTACTATACGTACAGTCGAAAGCTTTCATTTATTTATTTTTATGTTCACTAAAATCGAAGAGCGGCCTTTGATCGGCTCTTTTTATGGCGTAAGTACAAGGTAAGTAGTGAACTAAGAAATATGGTTGGTGTATTACATGAAAGTGTAAACTGAGGGAGAGAAATTTCCCATAACAATCTTTATAATTTCAATCTAAGAAAATTAGAAGATGCTACATAAATATTTTACTAAGAACAAGAGTTGAAAATTAAAATAGAAAATAAAAGATTCCATCGTCAAAACCACACACAACTGAAAATAAATTTCTCTTGCACACTTTAATTTTGAACAAAGAATTGGCGCATGGTCGTCGGCTCAGGGTGGCCGCTAAATAATTCCTCTGAAGCATCTTCTCATACATGTTTAATGCTCGGTTATTTATGCCTCAGCCACGTTCAGCCAACTTTATTCTCAACAATGCTAAGCTAAGAAAAATTAAATAAGTTTTCGTATAAATAAAAGTTGCAGCGTGTCCACACAAGTAGCGGTGACGTGTAAACACTTTGCTTTAAGAAATTAATCCATCTTCTTTGTTTTGCTTTCGGAGTTTTAATGTATTCGTATTAAAAAGTTTTAGTTTTAACAGGTTAATGCAGGAGGAAGAGTTTCTTTGAACAAAGTAATATTTTCACTTTGGAATATAACTCGTGAAATTTTCAGTAGGTAAGTACCTACCTAATATGCATATTTTCCGGGATAAGAAAAGAAATACTAAACAATAAGAAAAGCATTATAAATATAATATTGTTGTATACAGGGTGACTTTGAACGGATGTATGCATGTACTTTGTAATTCTTCTTATAATCAGGTAGATACACAATCATGACGTGATCCAGTAAAAAAAATACCGAAAAATTCTAAGATAAAAACTTGTATTGTTGATGTTAATGTCGACCTCATATTAGCCCAAAGTACATGCTTCAAATTCACGCTGTTTATTTAAAATTTACAGTCGTAAACAGATTTACCGATTGGCGCAGTTCGACATTAACATCAACAATACAAGTTTTTATCTTAGAATTTTTCGGTATTTTTTTTACTGGATCACGTCATGATTATGTATCTACCTGATTATAAGCAGAATTACAAAGTACTCATGTCCATAAGGTCAATCAATACTCTATTGTTAATAGCATTGGTGTCTCCAGCCTTGCCTGCTAAATGATGCAGTTATCGAATGGCTAGAGAAGAATTTGTATTACGATTTTACTATTTAATACTCCGCTGAAAAATCTTCGACGAAAAATCAAAGCAGTATTCTTGAAACCTGATAAATCCACATACTAAAACTGAGACAACTAGATTACTTGATGGTTGTTTATCTTAATTTAACAAACTTAGAGTAGCTAAGCTAAAAACGATTAATTGCAATATACAAAGTTGGTATAATAAAAAGTTAAATTCCAAGTCTTTTACAACAAAACTTAGAAGCACACACCTACTCGTAAGTTAATAGAAGATTCTTTAACGAATGTTTTCGTCGCCTTAATTACGAGAACCAACTTCGACAAAGGAATGTGTCAACAAAGTTTAAAGCGGGCCTCATAGATACTTGAAGCGGTAGATAGAGATCGTCCCTTTCTTTTTTTTTTTGAGAATGGCAAAGGAAACCCTTAGGAGTTCATATGTTTTTGAGTTGAGATGGAGAAATCGTTCCTTGTTAGGTTAGGTTAGAATCTCTTCTGTTTTGGAGAATGGGAAAGGAAATCCTCAGGAGTTCATAAGTGTTTGAGTTGAGATGGAGAATTCATTCCTCGTTAGGTTAGGTTAGCTTGTCTTTTTTGGAGAATGTCAAAGGAAACCCTCGGTATAAGTGTCATATTATTTGAGTTGAAGATGGAGAAGTCGTTCCTCTTTAGGTTAGGTTAGCTTCTCTTCTTTTTTGGAGACTGGCAAAGAAAACCCTCAGTAAGTGAAATTATTTACTGCCAGTGTCATATGTGTTTGAGTTGAGACGGGGACGACGTTCCTCGTTAGGTTAGGTTAGATTAGCTTCTATTCTCCTTTTTTGGAGAATGGCAAAGGAAACCCTCAGGAGTTCATATGTGTTTGAGTTGAGATGGAGAAGTCATTCCTCGTTAGGTTAGCTTCTTTTCTTCTTTTTTGGAGAAACCCTCAGTAGGTGAAGGTATTACCGCCAGTGTCATATGTGTTTGAGTTGAGATGGAGTTGTTGAAGTCGTTCCTCGTTAGGCGGAGCTACTGTTACCTAGAGATCGTGACGATTTAGTGAGCCTTACTTGTGCACACACATCGCTAAACACGTCTAAACATTTGAAGTGGTTCTAGAGATATGCGGCAGTCATACTAACCCAGAGTGGAACCATAGGGTTCAGAACGATTTAAAATTGCCTTTAAGGTATTAATTATTAAAAAAGTGAACTATTAATATTTTCTAGTATATCTCTATGATTATTTAATTAGTAGTTGACTATGTTTTTTTTTTGTTTCTTGTACATTTCAATTATTTACTCTCTGGTTTCTTAGATCGTTCTCCAAGCATCGACATGCTTCGGATTTCTTCGTGACTTCGGAACTGTGTCGAATGTAAAGTTTTATAGAAAACTTGACATTGAAAGAGTTGTTTTGTTCATTAAACATTGTTATTATTTATATGTTGTTATTGATATTAAGTTTAACAAAACAACAAACTTAATTTAATTTCGTTTGATACTCTTGATCGAATAGAAGTAAGTCCACGAGCTTAAAAATCAGTGTTTTATTAATGTAAATTATTTCAATTTATTGCCAAACTTCAAAAATAGGTATTTTTTAGTAAGAGTCTATTTAAATATCCTCGCTGCATTATCATCTAACCAACTGACCGATTCGTAATCGCATGACTAGGTCACTTGACGGTTTTTGTATCTGTATGGACCATTACCCTGCCATCTAAACATATTCCAGTTTGGTGATATTGTTATTTTCATCAACAGTTTTTTCTTTTCTTTTTTGGCAAAATTTTATTGTAAGATACAAAAAAAGATTTGTTTTCAACACGACCTCAATGATGCCTCATTAAAATGTCCATAGCGACTTGTAAATAAGGACCCAGACAGTAACTTTTTTCATTTTCCACAAAATTAAGAAGAAACGAAATTAAAAGAAGAGAGCAGTTCGTTGTGAACAATTCTAATGAAGAAAGTTTTAAATTAGTCAGCTTTCCGAACTCCATTTTGACAGTTCCAGCCGCCCGGCCAACGATATTTTTGATCTAAATAAATAATGCATCTTTGTGGGTTTTTTTACGCATATATATATATATATATACAGGGTGAATTTGAATGGGTGTACTTATTTGGGCTAATATGATGTTCTACTGATCAATACGAACAACTTTTCCCATGGAACCATGTGTCGCAAATGAAAAAAAAAAATGGCTTCCCCATACCAATTGGTCATTTTAACTTTACTAGTTTGTATGGAGAAGGCAATTTTTTTTTTCATTTGCGACACATGGTTCCATGGGAAAAGTTGTTCGTATTGATCAGTAGAACATCATATTAGCCCAAAGTACACCCATTCAAATTCACCATGTATATATATATTTTTGAGATTATAAAAAAGGATCTGTGCGAAATAAAAAACTCAATATAATGCCCACACGTATGAAATAGCTTCTAGCATGAAGTTAAAAAAACGCGCCCCGCGCCAATGGAGTAAGCATGATACATAAATTGTTTCATAATAGTACGATACCGGTGTCGCCAATTTCTGAGGCGAACAAATGAAGAACGGGAAAAAAGGTGTGGCTTCAAATGGCAGCTCAACGCTTCTGACACTTAAAAAACTGCTTGAGAAAAAAAGAGATACAAGCAAACACGAATGTGTGCGCGTGTCTATGAAGTGTATTGTTTTTTTATTATAAAAAGCTAAATATTTAATTGCATACTTAATAGTTTCGATAGTGTTGCCACCGACAACAAATATTATTACTTATCGATATAAACCAAATATTTTGGGATTTATAGAGATCATCAAAGATTAATAATTATTTATCGATATACAATTGTAATACACACACATATCATCAAGGTAACCAGCGGAGGGGTTTTAATCCCACCTCGTCGTAGCCGATGGTATGAGTCTACACCGAACAAGTGGCTAGCTCGTCGCGATGTTTTGAATAGACTCAATAACTTTGAAAAATATACTTTGGGCTAATATGATCAAATCAAACAACTTTCCCATCGAACCATGTATCGCAAAAGAAAAAAAAATGGCCTTCTCCATACAAACTAGTAACGTTAAAATGACCAATTTGTATGGGGAAGTACATTTTTTTTTTCATTTGCGAAATATGGTTCCATAGATTTTTTTTTTAGATTTTATCAGCAGAACCTCATATTAGCCCAAAGTACATCCTTTCAAATCCACCCTGATAGACACTTTCGCATTTATAATACTAGTGGATTTAAAAAATGTAGGTATATAATAATATAACAATAAGTTAAAATACTTTATTAAATTAAATTATTTATTAAATTAAAACACATGCACAACTAACTACATGTACCTACTAAACGCAATCTCAACATTTTTTTCTCTTTTAATTGCCTCTACCCTTCGGGAAACTGTATGTATAGAAAATATAATTAGTATAATATAAAAAAAAAACAATAATTGTATAATATCTCATACCCATGAAAGTATTTACAAAAATCGAGTTTATTAACTATATAATCTCATCACTAAATTGTAACTGACAAACCTCGCTGGACGGTTCTGTTGTCGCCATACCTTTTGATTAAATTAAATTAAAATGATTATAAATTATTTTAAAATATCGAAATTCTCATTAAAAATAAAAACACATTACTAGTTCTTCAACTTCTAACTGATGCACATAGTTTGACAGTTACCATAGTTACGACGTTAGATTTTGATATTTTAATTATGGGTTTTATTATAATTTTTTATTAAGTATAAGATATTAAATATAAGAAAAACATGTTAAATACAAACTTGAAAAACGTGACACTAGGTACTTTTTTTAAATAGTAGTTTCTACACAGCTTTAATGCACAATTAACCATTTTTCCGACAATAAAAGCGGAGCTCTTTTCGACTTTCTCCGCCGAACGCACAAATCAGACTGAGTATGTAAAAAATGTAAAGGTGTGTGTGAGTGACAAATTTGTCACTCGTGCGGCACCCTGCAAATTGAATGATGCTTACTCCAGTAGGGGCGCGCGGACGGGCACGGTTTTTACCTTCATGGCTTATAGGTATTAATACTTGTGCGCTCCTTAACTTTGCTTCTACCTGATGGTTAGCAGACTAATATAGTCCATGAATGGGGTCGATTGATACATTGTTGTTTAACTTTATTAATCGCTTCCACTATGTCGGCTATATAATGCAGTTACGAAATGAGAGGCGACAAGGATATGTAGTATATGTTTACTTTAAGACAGACTACTTTGAGTCTACTTAGAGATCGCAACACGATCAAAAATCGACACAGTAGGCTCCTGAAAACCCATAGCCAAATCCAACATGACTAGATCACTTAAAGGTTTTTGCAACTGTATGAGCAAATGAAAACGGTAGATAAAAATAACTAATGTTATGGTAGTGGTACTTATTTAAGAGGATAGGTACATAATATGGACTACATATTCTTCATGCCGGATCCACTTATCCGCAATTTGCCAAGAAGTTAGACCATTTTTCGTGATGAATAGAAGGCAGCATGAAGTCCTGGACTCCTACAGGCCTCGAGGAGCGACCTCGGTGTCCCGAGGATTTCCGCTTGTTGTGCAGCACGTGGGTGGGAGTTTCTTCTGTTTCCATGCATCGTCTACATAGAGGACAGAGGACTATTGGTGGCGGTCAAAATACACACCACCATCCTTAGGTATATGGACTACACCCAAAGTCCAAATACATTTTAAGTTCTCGGTAATAAGAATAGGCTGCTCAGTTTAATATTTATAAAACCCACATTGTGCGCAAAATATTTATTGGTAAAAGTGAAACTGATAAAAAAGGAAACACGCAAAAACAATAAATCAAGTAAACTAAAATTCCTTATCGACAAATCGGGCCCATTTTTAATTCCCGAACTGTCAAAACTGGCGGTATGGCGATATTTTACCTCAATATATCTGGACGAGTCGAATAAATCACGTCACGAAATTTAAGGTAACGGTCCCCTTTATCGACAAATTGTGCGACAATCCGTCACCTCGGTTACGCAAATGAGGGCACAAATGTTGCGAGCCCTTTATCTGAAAGCGCGGCCCTTCCAGAGGTGTTTTTATTTTATCTTATACAATATTAACCTTTGTCCTTTGTAAATTACTCAAACATAAACTCCAAAAAAGAAGTTCTCATAGGTATTAAATTGGTATATTTAATGGAATTTCATACCACACTTGAAGCTCTTAGACACACTATTTATAGAAAGATGAGCTGCTACGTAGCGTTGATTTTTAAAAATGTTTATCTTAAAATCAACGCTACAGTACCCAGGTGTTATGTATGTTATTTTTATAAAGAATAAATTAATTTTGATGGCTGTTATTACGTCTACTAAAATAAGGTTTAAAATCTACTTCATTAATATAATTTGGCCAACCATTCTCAATGTAATTAACAATTTTGCCTAAAATTGGATCTTTTATTGTTTCTTTTGCTATATCTGAACAATTTATAGGTAAATGTTCACCTAAAAAAATTATATAACAGCAATCACTATTTAACTTGTCATCGTCGCAATTTTAAAAACAATCGAGAAAGAAAATCAGCCGTATTATTCGCACTAGAAACATATTCAATATCATATACATAAGCAGACAAAATAATCGACCAACGCTGCAATCTACTCGCTGCAATAACAGGAATTCCCTTTTTAGGGCCAAAAATAGTAATCAATGGTTTATGATCCGTTCTTAAAATAAACTTTTTCCCATACAAAAACTGATTAAATTTTTTTACACCAAATATTATTGATAAAGCCTCTCTTTCAATTTGAGAATAATGGATCTCAGCGGCATTTAAAGTTTTTAAAGCATATGCTATGGGTCTTTCATCTCCTGAGGGAGCCTATGAGCTAACACTGCACCTATACCAGAGGCACTCGCATCACAAGTGAGTATAATTGGCAAATTTGAATCAAAATGCATAAGTACAGGCGCTGAACTTAATAATTTCTTAATTTTTATAAAAGCTAAATCGCAATCATTCATCCATAACCATTTACTATCCTTTTTTAGCAAATTATACATAGGTTTTAAAATTGTGCTTAAACCTTCAACAAACTTTGCATAATAATTTACAGTACCTAAAAACGACCTTAGTTCTGGAACACATTGTGGTATTGGCATTTCAAGAATAGCCTGAACTTTATTATTACATGTACTAACACCATTTGCGCTAATTACATATCCTAAATATTCTACACTGTCTTGAAAAAATATGCATTTATTTTTGTTTACTTTTAAACCACAACTTTTAATCCTATTAAACACTAAATTCAAAGTTTTAATATGCTCAACATCATCTTTTCCAAAGATTAAAATGTCGTCAAGAAAAATAGCAACGTTATCTAAATTTGCAAAAATCTGTGACATAGTTCTTTGGAAAATTCCCGGACTCGAAGACAAACCAAACATTAATCTATTAAACCTTAACAAACCCTTGTGTGTATTGATTACAGTATAGGGTTTTGATTCGTCATTTAAGCATAATTGTAAATAAGCTTGAGATAAATCTATTTTGGAGAATTTCTGACCTTTCGAAAACTTTAACAATAATTCATCTATAGTAGGCAATGGAAAACGATCTATTTCTAAAACTTTGTTAACTGTTACTTTATAATCAGCGCATATTCTAACTTGACCATTCGGCTTTAAAACCGGAACAATAGGTGTCGCCCATTCTGACGTTTACACAGGTTCAATAACCCCTTCTTCTATCCATTTCTCTAACTCCTCATTCACTTTCTCCCGTAATGCAAATGGCAATGGTCTGGCTCGAAGAAAAACTGGAACTGCTCCTACACGAATATGCAACCGCACATAACCACCATTGTAGCACCCTAGCCCGTCATCGAACACGCTTCTGAAATTAGCAATAAAAGAATCCATATTAAATATTAAATCATTTTTGTTTACATCTTCAACTTCTTTGTAGTAATTCAATTTTGAAATATTAATTTGTAACTCATATAACCACTGTCTCCCAAGTAAAGCGGTTTTTCCTCCTTTTACAATGTATAATTGTAAAGTCTTTTGTAAATTTAAATATTTTACTGTCGTTACAACATATCCTAAAGGGTTAATAGTCTCTCCAGTATAATATCTCAATTTTAAATCAGAAGGCTTCAAATCTAATTTCGACAGAAATTTTCTATACATTTCTTCATTGACACACGATACTGCGGAACCTGTTTCCAATTCCATTAAAAAGTCTTTTCCATTTAAGGATACATTCACCATAATTGGCTTGCATTTAAATTTATTAATATAGTATATCATACCTTCACCAGATCCCGCAGATATACAGTTCAGCTCATTGGTTGGTTGCATATTTTCATCTACTTCTGTAGCCTCAGTATGATTGACTTGCCTGAATCGTCTTCTATTAAGTGGACAAACATATTTCAAATGACCAACTTTATCGCATCGTCTGCATTTAAAATCTTTAAAATAGCAATTCGCCATCATATGCCCACGACGACCACAGCATCCACATCTATTAGCATTATTTTGCATATTTATAGAGTGAGAATTGCTTGGATAAATATTAACATTTTCAGGCTTAACAATGTTAGAACTCGTACTAGCAGTCTCAATATTTAAAGCCATTTCAAACGCTTTTTCAAAGGACAATTCTTTTTGTATGAATAATGTTTGACGTGTATATTCACTTCTAATTCCGCATACAAACTGGTCTCGTAAGTTCTCATCTAAATTATTACCGAACTCGCAAAAACGAGACATTTTCTTTAAAATTGTAGCATATTGAACGATGGTCTCTGACGAACTTTGCATCCTCTGTCTTAATTTAAATCGTTCGGCAATGATAGATGATTGCGGTTGCAAATTATTTTGTAATTTAGACAGATCTTCATATTTCTTTGATGAAGGTACGTTAGGCGAGCATAAATCAACAAGTAAATCATATGCATCAGGTCCTATTACAGTTATAAAAGTCGCCGTCTTCAATTAGTCGCTTACCTCATTAACTAGAAAAAATTGCTCTAACCTTGCACAATACGTCTTCCAATTCCCCGTTTCAATATTAAACGGTTCTAATTTTCCCATTTCTACATTTATGAATGAAAATGGTATTAAACACATGTTTAGTGCTGTTTACCATCCAGCAAGTAACGGTGCCGCCGAAAATGCGGTAAAAATTTGCAAAAGTGCTATTAAGAAAGCGATGAGAGATAATGTTGATGTGGAAGTGGCTTTGCAAATGTTTCTGTTAGATTATAGAAATGTTAATCATTGCACCACAGGTAGACCACCAGCAGAAAATTGACAGCCATCAAAATTAATTTATTCTTTATAAAAATAACATACATAACACCAGGTAGACTATGCTGAACTGAAAGCCCGTTTTATTTGTTTAGCAGAAAACTGTTTTAATCTTTGTAGTGACCCCACGGGACAGGCCTAGCCTAGTGTGGTAATCAATGATAATGATTGTGTGTAGAGGAAACAAATATGTTAATAAAGATTTCTATTCTATTCTTACAAATTGTGTATTTTTATATTATATTTTTAAAATTGTAACAAAATATTTTTTTTTTTAAATATTATTATAAACAGAGGGCCTTAGTACAACAGCATCGAAGGGCTCGATAAATCTACAAAATCGATACATGTCGATTTTATGAAATTCATAAACATCATTTTATCGACTATCAAACTATACCGATGTGGTTATGCTAAGCCCAAGAGTCTGCTTTTCACCTCAACCTTGCCTGATGGAAAGCAACGATGAGGTCGAAGAGATAGCACGCTTACTCTGTAAAAAAGGAGACTACCACCTCGACAAGAAATCGATGAAGAAGTCTCCCGAAAACACAACCGAAATTTCTTATTTCATTGGCCTTTTTTAAAGAAAATCATTTAAGGGAAGGGGGGGCGGGGGCGGTTGGTTGCATTTGGATACAGCCGACATCGAAGGAGTAAGCAGATAGTATTCCTCACACCTCTTATATTTTATTAAGCTTTTATTCTTATTAATGTTTAAAAAAATAAAGAAGAAGAAGAATAAACATTTATAAGATTATAAATTAAAAATTATTATCACGTCAAGAGAGCTAGTGCATTTTCGAGCTGTGAAAAAAAAAAAAACTGAAACCGAACTTAAAATAAGTGTACATGTTCCATCCAGTAAAGCTGAGATAGCACCAAGTTTGGTTAGTGGACTAGACAAGGTAATTGATTAATTGAAGCGCAGTCGACGTCAAGGCGACGTCATTTTGTTTCGTTTTGTAGTGCCTAATAAAGAAGCTCTTACCCTAGGGAGTCTCGCTAACGACGTTACAGCCCCTCGGCAGTCTCAGAAGATGGAAAATTTCTCCCTGATGTTAATTATGACGTTTATAACGCATTCATTGTTACGTTTTATGAGTAAAAGCTATTTTAGAAACTAATTTTGAGTTTATTTTGTTATTTCCTACGGATTTTATAATTAATGTTTTTTTTTCTAACCTATGTTAGAATTGTTAGTCTGTTGACTCAAAAATAAAGTAACCAAATAACACTATGCGTGTACTTTTTTAAAATAAAACGTTGCTTAATTTCTTGCCAGCGCCTACAAGGTCTATTTTTTATATTTGCATAAATGGTTCCTATTACCTTCTAATTATTATTATTTAATATGCACAGAAAGTATTATTATTAGCTTATATTAATGGCCTCTACGCGTGCGCCAATGTCACGTTGATTGAGGGTAGATTAAAAAAAAATCGCTTAAAGTGAAAGTGGGATAATAGGATGGAAAGGAATAAGGAAAGGACTAGGTTAGAATTAGGAATGGCCACATGACCGTATGAAAACATACGGTATAGTGATGCCAGTGTCAAGTGAAGAAGGAAATAATCGACAGTAAAATGGGTACCGCCACTTTACTGAAGATAAAGTGATTCGTTGAGATAGCACAAACACTGAGATCACTGCGTAAATACTACACTTCTCACACTTAAGAGCACAGAAAGTAAAATAATGATTTTGCACAGCTCATGGGTAAATTCTGATGAAACTACGTACATATAATTGCTAACAACTTGTAAACTCTGAATTATGCATTTAGAAAACTGAAATTCTGTACATACTGTAAAAAGTAGGTACATATAAATTTAGTTTTTGGATTGGAAAGCAATCTATTATTATTTTAATAAATTTAAAACCTTTATTTATTTATTTTATACCTATTATTAAGATATTTGTTCAAAATTAGTGTTTTTGATAAGTCCTAAGCTCCAATAGTAGAGTTTATAAACCTAAAGCAAATAAAGTGATGACCTTTAGGTTTTACCAATCATTACGCTGCTGCGCCGGCTCATCTATGCATGATAGGCTGGTCTCCTCCATCTGCTGCCAGCACCCCTAGCACGGCCAAGCCAAGACAAGACATAAAGTCGCGAACCAATGTCAAAAGTAACTATTTTTTAATATCAACTAATCAGAGCGCTGCAAAGTTGCACCTGATTGACTGATATAAAAAAAATGTTTTGTTTGACATCCGCTCGCGACTTTTGTCTTGGCTTGGCCGTGCTACGGGTGCAGGCACGGCGATCAGCGGCAGTAATGCCACACAGTCTGCGGTACCAAATGTACCACGCGCTAGCTTCAGTAAGGTGACCCTGTGTGCTTATTTTACAGTATATGTGATCTAAAATTACAGCATTTAAAGAAAATATACTAGACAACGTGTTTAGCTGTTGTCATATTTGTATATAAGTAGCAAAATTAATAATCTCCATAATAATCAAACGAAAATCTCTTTAATCGGTCAAAAGGTTAAAAATAAGCATTATGGTTGAAACTTATACTTTTCTTGTTAATTTATTTAAGGGCCATTCTGCATTTTTTAAAATAAAATATTGGACACCACTATCTACCAGCTAGTAGACAAAATAATATCTGAAAAACAAGACGTCTTGAGGCTCTACCATGGGTTTTTGCTTCGTAACAACGTAACGGGTAAACGTAAGTAACAACCAATAGGGTCGGTTTATTTTGGTAACAGGATTAAATAAAGCGATCCTATTGGTTGTTACTCACGTTTTAACGTTACTTTTCTACTAAGCAAACACCCATGGTAGAGCCTCTGTAAAATAGAGAACAGTTGGCCAGCATATACGCATGTGTAAGCTTAAACCTACTTTAGGTTTTTGGATCGTGTTTCCAAGATGGCGCTGGCAGGATCGTATACTATTTGGTTGGCCAGAGAGGGTAGTGATCACAATGAAGGGAAGAGTTGAGTTTGGGAAGGCCTTCAACCCTGGCCCGCTGTCTTATGTCCAGAAACACTGCAGATCACTACCCTGCTTTTCAACCACGCGATGGACCCGGCACCCGCACGTTAAATATATGGTTAGCTAACCCGAGAGCCACGAAACCGATGCTCCAAGCGTCATCGTTGATCGTCAAAATCTAAACGTACGGGTTCATATCTCATAATGTTCGTAAGAACATTGTCTCTCTAGTACATACTGGGAATCGAACCTGAATTAACTCGGGTACCATGTAGGTATTCGTTTATCAATACAAATTAAAGGTTCTATAGCAAGTTCGGTTTTATTTTTCCGAACAGAACAGAACCTCAAATACTTCAGCAATATTTCTTTCAGGAATTCCCTCCATCTGGACCGTAAACAAATCCTGAACCACATTAATTAAGAATTGTCGAACTAAAACGTAGGCCGAAAATGGAACTAGGCAGAGCGGCGGCATTTGGTACAAAGAAGGAAATTGACCAATCAGGAACGACAGAGTGATTCATTCATTGGTCAGATATTGACAACATTTTGCGGCTGTTTCTTATGATATAAAAATGTACTTATAAATATACTAGCTGACCCGCGCAACTTTGTCTGCGCGTTTAAATTTAACCGTTTACGCAGCGTACGCTCTTAAAAGGAATAATTTTTCCCCGTTTTTGCAACATTTTTCTTTGTTACTCCGCTCCTATTAGTCGTAGCGTGATGTTATATAGCCTATAGCCTTTCTCGATAAATGGATTATCCAACACGAAAATATTTTTTCAATTCGAATCAGTAGTTCCTGAGATTAGCGCGTTCAAACAAACAAACTCTTCAGCTTTATAATATTAGTATAGATTTTAGTTATGATTAAGATATTTTGTTATGTATTACTACGTTTTTTTTACAAAATCACGTGAGTGACAGTAACAGAACACTTATTTTTTTTAAATAATTTATGATAGATAAATAAATAAATACAATTATATGATATTCACAGGCGCTTATAAAGCATATATTATATTATTATCAAGCATAATTGTGAATGTTTTTATTTAAATTATTGCTTCATAAGCAAAAATGACGTATTGTATATTTTTTCTATTCTATTAAGTAATATAATATATCGTTTTATCCTCCCCTTTTTAATAAATAATGTAATTTATTTATTAAAAAGACATTAGTAATAGTAACGAAAAGATATTGTTTTAGGACATTTTCAGACTTTTTAGAGTGCATGTAGGTAATATTTTTTTGGTAAAATATCAAAAATTGAAAAAAAAAACTTTGTGCATTGCATGTATCTATAGCGTTTGGCATCTAGCATAAGTAGTTTACTGAAATTCACAGAAGAGCTATACAAGTAGCTTTTATGCCTAGTAATAGGATCATCCAGCGGCCATATTATGTTTCTTTAAACTTTAGATTGTTAATTTACGTAAATTCTTTATGCGACACGAAATGCTTAGCACTTATAAATCAAAACCACCTCTAATATAAGGGAATAGAGTGGCCTACTTTTTTTTTAGTTTAACCTATTGCTGATTAATTTCATTGTTATAGGATTTCGTTATTTTGACAAGCTATCATTCCATTATAAGAAACATAATTATTTAGTTTTACTTTGAGCATAAAAAAAATAGTTTGCAAAAAATGTTGATGACACCTGGATCAATTGGAAATTAATATCGAAGTGAGCGGGCGTTGTTTATTGAATTCGCAAATCGGATGAGCTTCAGCGAGCGTGCTGCACGAATTAAAAGCATTTTTGAATTCCATTTCGTTCGCTAATTCTACAAACAATGTTTTTTCAATGGCTGTCACCTTTTAGGGTTTGGCTTTTATCTTTTTAATTGTTGAGTTCCAAATTTAAAATAAACTTTCTTTGAACATTTTTTGTTAGTTTATTATTGTCACCTACATGTCGGCCGAGTTGGTTAGACCTTGGACTTTAAAACACTACAGTATTTAGGCCCCCGGTTCAAACCCATGAGTTTTTTTTTTAAACAATTTAGGTACACATTTTTCTGGTCACAAACTAAGCTCTGGGCTTGTACTATGTGTAAAAGAAATAACTATATAATACATATTATATTTCATAAACATGAATGATAAACTGTATACAGAAAAACATACTACCTAATATTTTTTTGCCAATAGTGAAATCGAACCCACGGCCTCTGGATATAACAATAAACCAGTCTAGCTAGACCACAAAGACGGTGATTTTTTAAATCCATATATTCAATAAAATGTGACCACATGCACCAAATGACCCTTGGTTTACGTTACGAAACGTCGTTACAAGTTCCCCGGCCCTCTGTTCACGTATTCTCATTACAGAGGTCGATGGACACCCGACTCTGGTTAACTCCCCGTAATGTTGATTAACTTTTTAACTAACCAGCCCTTAACTAGCTTAGAGTATTTTTTTGTGACGCAAAAGGGCAGCTTAGGAACGCTACACTATAATTTATTTATATTTAAATAGTTAGGTAGAAAAAAAAGTATTAATACGAACCCTAAGACCGCCTATACGGTCTCAGGGTGCAGGAGTTGGCCGATGGTGTTTAGATAAACTCAATAAACCATATGCATCTTCTATAAACAGTTTCACAACTATAGTGAAGCTGTAAGGTATAGTGAAACTGGGACCGACAGCTTATCGTGCTCTCCGAGGCACTATAGTGGTGTTCCCAAACTAATATGCATTTTTTTTTTTTATGAATATCGATATACATTTTATTTTTATATAAGAGCTCAGCATGTGACCTTGCATCCACCTGATGTTAAGCAGTATGCAATGTCCAGGAATGATAGCAACAAGCGGATGCATACAGGTGCACCGCTGGTTGCCATCATTATCCCGGCTTCAGATGCCTATTCACGCTTCTTTTAAAGGACTCTAAGTTATAAGAGGAAGGAAACACGCAAGCTGGTAGGGCATTCCACATTTTAATAGTACGGCAGATGTATGAATCGCCAAAACGTTTGGTGCGAGTTGGTACATCCGCCACGGTATACATATGCATTTTGCAACCAGTGCGTGTTGTCCTGTAACGGAAAGGGGAAGGGGGAATGATGTTGAAAAGCTCTTCAGAGCACTGTACATGGTATAGGCGGTAAAATACGCTCAACGATGCCACATCCCTGCGAAGCTGCAACGGCTCCAAGGTTTTAATGAGCTTTTCGTCTCCAATAATTCTAGTCGCTCGCTTCTGCAGGGTATCGAGAGCAGATAACAGATACTTGGCAGATCCATCCCAAAGATGCGAACAGTATTCCACACACGGTCGAATTTGAGCCTTATATAGCATTATTCTTAACCTGGGTATAAAAAACCGACGCACCTTATTTATGATGCCAAGTTTTTTTGAAGCTGTTTTTGCAATGCTCTCTATATAATTGCGGTGGTTAAGATCGGAACGTATATCTAAACCAAGGACATTGAGGGATGGTAAAGGCGATAGCTGGGTGCTCTGAAGAGAAGGGAAATGAGTAAAAGGGGATTTTTTCGCCGTCATTACACAACATTGTGTTTTGCTCGGATTAAATTGGACCAAGTTTCTCGAACCCCAAGTCGAAACCTTTAGCAGGGTTTGATCCAACTCACTTATCAAAACCTTTCTGAATTCCTCTGTTTGGACGCGGCTAGGTGGACGTTGAGCAAAGTACCGACCGTACATTGATGTTTAATACCATTGGTCGCTCCCAATTTGTCAGCTACTTACGAACTTACGAAATTAACTAAGTTAAAATGTTGGCTAATTTAAATCATATATAATAATATGGTGGGTTCGATTCTCCCACCCATGGCAAAAAATATTAGTACGTTTTTTCTGTACAATTTGTCATGGTCTGGGTGTTTATAAAATATAATATGTATTATATCGTTGTTTCTGATACACATAGTACAAGCCTAGAGATTAGTTTGTGACCAGAGCAATATGTGTAAATTGTCCCACATATTATTATTATGATTTTAAGAGTTTAAGAGCATTGATCGCTCCTACTATCAGACTAAGAGCCGATTTGACCAAAAGAGGGCATAACTTATACTGGGGATAGTAATGTCAAATTCCATACAAATATTTATTCGTAGATTAAATTATTAATACTCAGAATAATTAATTGTATGTGCTTTGACAGTGTAAATTGTCCTACATATTATTATTATATATCAATTATTGAAAAGGTTCAATAATGATAAATTGCATTAATAATAATAATATAATGTATGTATTAAGTACAAAAAGGAGTTGAAAGATCTTAAACTTTTTGTACCTAAGTATAATAAATAATAAACTAACTTAAAGAAACTGATACCTAGATGTTTCATTATTTTAATATAAAAAAAAACACTATATAAAAACTTCGCTTAACCACCAAATTCTACCTATAATAGTTTAATGTGGTTCCTCAGACATAGGTATGGAAACTAATTATTGGTTTTTAATTAATTACGTAAATAATATAGTCGCTAGCGATTAAATTTAGCATTTCGAAATAATCGGAAAATATTTGAAACTTATTTATGTAAAAATTTTGCTGTGCCAACGGCCAATTTTCAAAATTACTGTTCATGAAATATTGTATGGGAAAAGTACTGCTGAGGAATATCCTTGTATATCTTTATTTAAAAATAAACTATTGGTAACTTTCATTTTCATGACATTACACACGAATTCCGTACATTTTTCCTCATACCCTAACATTGCTACACACAAACACTCTCAGACACATTCTACCACAATTAAGCACACACGCTCTCACAACATGCATACACACATACACTCACACATACTCACAACCATGACAATAATTGTTTTTTTAAATATTTTTACATTTTGTCTTTTATTTTATTTTACCATTTTAATGTTATTATGTTAATTACAATGTTAGTACACATATGTAATATTATAATAATTATTTGTAATAGGTAATAAATTGTTTTTTTCTGATAATCAGAATAAATTGTTAATAAGGTTGGGATCCTGGAGACCTGAGACACCGGCTTCGTGCCTAATTCAGTCTCCAGTCTCACAAACTTTTGTTTCAAATGATGTTGTGAAATATCAATAGGCTTTTGTGAGAAATAAATGAATTATTATTTTATTATTATTATTATTAATTTGATCAACATAAAAAAAATAAGGTAATATATATGGTTGGTCGACTGTACATTGTAAACACATTTATAACTTAATATTCTGCACACCCCAGAATGTTCCCAATTAGGGAGGCAAGAGAGAGAAAGACGTTGATTTTAAGAACTTTGGGAAAGATCTAATTAGCGTGACACACTAACACAGACAGACAGACAAAACTTTGCTAAACAAATAGCGATTTCGTCACTTCCTGCGCCATTTGCTAACTTCCTCCCAAACCAAATTAAGAGATTCTGACGATGGTAGGGTAAAGGACCATATTTTCATCACTTTTCCGAGGTCCGAGATTTACTGGTATGCAAATAAAATTTAAAAAAATGGTTATCACTTCATATCAAGAAAATAATTATATAATATTATGTAGGACATTTTCCTTATAGCCCTGATCACAAACTAAGAAAAGGCTTTTATTACTGTGTGTAAGTAGCTTAAACAACGATACTAATTATATTATATATACACCAGACCATGATTATACATAATAGACAAGTTTAGTCACTTTATTTAGAGATATTTAAATATATTGCTGCAAAAGCAAAATAACTGTATTATTTAAGACATGCAAAATATTTAAGTACAAACTTGCAGTGATTTGGATTGTTTTTGTCGCTGTAAATCATCTATAGGGTTAATTATATTCTTTAAAATAAAAACTAATTTTGATAATATTGAAATTATTAAATTAAAAAATCATAATCAAATCGCTAGTCCCAAGTTAATTTCTGGCTACTATTAATAAATATATTTAAAACTTAATACATTGTGGTGGCAGTAAACTGGTACACGCACCTTGCTCCTCGCTAACGAACCTACGCTCGCACACACATCTGAAGACAAGCTTATGCGGGAAGTTAGATTTTAACTCTGTTTTCCAGTTACCATCCTCTTTACCTTTACTACCCTCACAGAGGCCGACGTCCGTAAGTGAGTTCGACTTACCACTTACCGCGGTTACGTAATGTTGTTTAAGAAGATGAGATCAGTTAGACGATGGGGTACGTTTTAGGAGGAGCTTATGGAAAAACTCGCTTATTTTTTGGCACGATGTATCTTTTGAGCAAATTTTTGGTTGGTTGGAATTTTGTCTAAAAATACAAAAAAAAATTTGGTCATGCTTGGATTAAACCAATGTGTACTAATAAATTAAATGTTTGACAACAACCTATTCTTGCACCTAAACAAATGAAGGCTATTTATAAAATGAAAATATAAATAATTGTCATAAGTTCTAAACTTCGAGAATCCTAATATCTGGCTTTAATATATTAAAATGAATAAGCAAATTATTGTATTAGGTACGAGTAATGTAGTTGTAAAGTTTCTATTTAAGAAATAAAAGTATAATAAATAAATAAATATATTTCTATATACCGGGGGAATTTGAAAGGATGTACTTTAGGTTAATATAAGGTTCTGCTGATTAAATCTAACAACTTTTCCTATGGAACCATGTGTCACAAATGAAAAAAAAATTGCCTTCCCTATACAAATTGGTCATTTTAACATTACTAGTTTCTATGAAGAATGCATTTTTTATTAATTGCGACACATGGTTCCATGGGAAAAGTTGTTTGATTTGATCAGCAGAACCATATTAGCCTAAAGTACATTCTTTTAAAGTCACCATGTAAAAATGCATATTATATATATAATAGATAACTTTTATTTATTTAAAAACTTTATTGCACAAATTTAGTACAAAGGCGGACTTAATGCCGCTAGGCATTCTCTACCAGTCAAACCTTTGGGATAAATTAAGCAGTAAGTAGGGTAAAATAGGTGCAGTAAAATACATTTAAGAAATAGAGTATTCAAATTCTATACATACACACTAATGCTCACTACATATCATAAATTATATTAATAATATACATACATAATAATAAAATATATATTACAATATAAAATATTACATATAATAAATAACATATATTATAAATAGCATATATTACAGCACAATATAGCACTACCCAGCACAAAAATTATTTAAAGCAGAAACACAGGATGAGATGAGAGAGAGAGAGCGAACCCATATAAATAATAAAAAGGAGACAAACTCACACATTCAGAAAGTGTTCATACACTAGTCTCTTAAAGATACCCCTGTTAGGAGCTTGTCTAATGTCCACCGGTAGATCATTCCAGAGTCTTGCAGCAGCAACAGAAAAAGATTTGGAGACATAGGTAGAATGATGAGAAGGTATAGAAAGAGTTGAGTTAGAGGCAGAACGAAGGATTCTGACATGATGCGAGCCGAGGGATGTAAAAATTTGGGAGTGTTAGGTTCGTTTAACAAAGAGTAGAGCAGGCAGAGAACCCTGCTGTTTCTCCTACCTCGAATCCTCAACCATTTCAGCTAATGAAAGCCTGATAGTATATTTTTATTCCCAGGCGGAATCAGTCGTCGGGAGCAAGTTATTTCGCATCAGTAGTATTTGTTTTTTATTTTTATTTTAATAAGGATATAATAAATATACTGGGTGTTTTTGGTCACGGTGATAAAATTTTTATATTGTGTTCTATGAGGAAAATAATGAAAAACGTATTTTTTCCTTTTAGTGTCGCCTATGCAAAAACAAAGATAAATAACAAAAAAGATCTACAAATCACGTTAACTTTTATACTAAACTCCGCCTATCACTTGTCTTATTGTATTTTACTTATTAGATACGACTTATTATGTATTTGTAGGGAAAAAAATACGTTTTTTTTTTAAATGGGTTCTAAATGTGATACTGGAGGCATTAAAAAAATATTATCATTGTTAAAAAAACACCCAGTATATATTAAAATCGACGTAGACCAAATTTTAATTAGATGCTCATGGTACGTTAATCATTTACGTTGTATATTCAAATAACTATATCATATACCTACTAGGAGTACATAATGAATCCGAAGTCCGTACCAGTAAGACGAACCCGTATTTGATTGCACAACTTGAAGTTAAGGCAAATGCAGCAAGATCAACTTAAGGCAAATAATTGAGTTAAAAGGCAGAGAAGCAGCCTCCTATTTAATAAGATAATAAAATAGGATGCTTGTTTTATTATGATTTAATTTTATTATTACCAGGAAGCGTGCTTTGATTTAAATGTTGTTTATTTTGTTTTATGGGGGACATTTTAATTTATTATCGTTGGAGAAATAATTTAATTTTAGCGAGCAGAAGCTGCTAGAATAAAGAAGCTATATGTGTACAAAAATTTCTCTAAATGCCGCCATTTAGAAGTTATTAAGTAACAAACATCTTAACATCTAAATCACACTTTCACATTTAGAATAGTATACTTGTAGCTAAGATATTAGGCGTCAGTATATTTTAGGGCATAGCCGCCTTTTCCCCTCTTTCAAGGTTCAGTCAATGAGTCTAGAATTCCTGTCACTCTTCCTGTTAACATAGATTTTAAAATTATTCCAAAATATGTCTTAATTATTTTTGGTAAAAATTAGTAGAGAATCTGGGAAGACAGTCACATGAACTGATTTATAATAGACAGACCACTAACTAATTCACATACTGATGCAAAAACTGTCTAGTGACCTAGTCAGGTTTCAGTATTAGTTTCACCGGTTTTCCGGAAGCTACTGCATCGATTTCTTGTCCCGTTTCTTAACCGCAGCGATTGATTTGACGATAAAGATTTCGTACTGCAAATAGGTATGTGTCTCCGTCTAATTCGTAACCGCATCATAGCCACCAGCATAGTGGTAGCGTTCAACATATTGGTAAGTAACAATGTATTGATGTACCCCATTCAAGGACTATGTAGGCCTTCTTACCTTCAGGTAGATACAAAGTCACATGCCGTGCTCCAATAATATATATATAATTGGGTCCATTAATGAATATAAATAGACTGTAAGACTGTAGCTTTTAAAGAGATAAAGTAGAAGTAGGTAAATTAAAATATTGACATCAAAAATTGTTTAACTAGAATCTAAGCAGACCCTAAATCAATCTATACATATATATGTATAGATTATTCAATCTACACATATATATGTATACATCATAAAAAATTAAACCGCAGTTCACATTTCACTCCTACTTCTTTAAACTTCGTTCCAGTTCCCAGTGACCTGTAAAATATTTAAAACCGCGATGTGACAAGGATTAATCCCCAATGTCTGTGAACTAACCTAACACCTCATAGGTCATAACTCCGATTCCAAGCGATTAAGCTGGGACGTGAAATGTACTGAAAGCGGGTTAATGAGGCAGGGGGGTCGTTTGATAAGCTATGCTTACCTCATCATGTGGTCAAATTCATGGAGTTACCGAAACTATCCGTGGATTTCCAAATGCTGATCATAAGTCTTTCAAATGCCGATCATAAATATGTCTTTCAAATGACTAAGTTCTGATTTACATACAAATAAACATTTAAGTAGGAGGACTTCGTTAGGCCGACCGACCACTCGTTACCACTGCCCTTACAGATGCAAAAACCGTCAAGTGTCATGTTTCGGTTTTAGCCTGAGGGTTTACCGGTTTTTAGGAAACTACTATATCGATTTCTTGTCGAGATGGTAGTCTTGTTTAAGGATGCGGTTAAGAATCGGGCGGTTGAATAATGCAAATTGTCGTTAATGCATAAAAACAGTCTTATACCAAACAAAAAGGTGGAAGGAAGGTCTCTAGGTACAACTTCGTTGGGCTGACTGACCGGTCTCGTTACCACCGCTCACACAGATGCAAAAACCGTCAAGTGACCTAGTCATGTTTCGATTTTAGACTGTGAGTTCATCGGTTTTCAGGAGACTACTGCATCGATTTTTATCGAGGAGGTTACGAAACGAGCTGCAGGATTATTGTCTCGTAATTGCATCATTTAGCCGGCATAGTGAGAGCAATCAATGTTGTTAAACAACAATGGTTTGGATTGTCCCCATTCATGGAATGCTTATCATCTGGTAGATACAAAGTCACATGCATAAAAAAAAGGACATAAATTTAATAACATCAATGATTCTCAGATTGAGGTGGGAAAATAGTCTCTATAACGCTAGGTCGGCCATTCGCTACCACTCGTACACATGCAAAACCGTTTATTGATCTAGTCATGTTTCGCTATTATTCTGTGGGTTCATAATATTTTTTAGGTGCATAAAGTTTTGATTTCTTGTCGAGGTTGGTAGTCTTTTTTCAGGGTTCGGTTAAAAAACGGGCGATTGATTTGCCGCCAGGATATTAAAGTGTAATGACATTAGTCTTTTAGACGCTTATTTCGTAACCGCACGTTTAGCCAGCATAGTAGGAGCAATGCTTTAAAACAACAATATATTGATTGGGGCCCCATCAATGAACTTTTTGGGTCTGCTTAACATTAGGTAGATTCAAAGTCACATGACGTGTCCAATAAAAAAATAATACCAACGTATCTAAAAGGAAAATGCTCCAGGTAAGTAGGCAATTGGCATATGATTGTCAATTTATCTATTTCACCCGTCAGTGATACGGTTATAATAATAAAAAATATATACTAAAATAGTATTTTAGGGTACATTTTCAGTTTTTTCATCTTAAGGGTAGGTTTTCGCACAAAACTAGAAAATTTACAGTTTTTTTTCATCTATTTAACTTTTTATTTAAATTAGAATTGACAGCTTAATTATTATATCAGGTCTACTGATATATACTGTTGGAAATAGGCCTCTTCCAAGACACGTCCACAATCCTGGTCCCTTGTCATCGCCACTCCTAGTCCGGTACACTACGCAAGTCTTCACATCTAGGAGCTTACAATATGCGCTCTATATATGCACTTTTATTAAGATCGAACCAAACTTTGATAAGTATGAAGTATTTATTTTATTGTCGCTTGTACTCTATAATGTTATTGATGAGTGTGGTTTAAAAAAAAGTGGGTTCTTATTTTTTTTCAATCAATGTGCGGTTTTTAATTACCAACGATTGTTATTTCTGGTATATATAGACAAACTTAGAGGTTAGTTTGTCACCGGGCTATATGTGCAAAAAAATAAAATAAATAAATATTTTATTACTTTTTATAATAATTGTTAAAGTCTTAGCATAATTCATTGTTATAGACAATTTTGAAAACCTGATTTTAGGAATAATAAAATTTATTCTCTCTGGTTTGCATAGACGAATTTGGTTCCCTGCGAAGCTCCTGATTTAAATACGAAAATACAACATTACAAATCCCAACAATAATAACAATTGTATTTCTTAAAATATTTTTTCAGGCAAAAAAAATAATATTTTATTGTCTCAAATAAATAGATTATATGAAGTACAACCTGCCCTTAACATATATTTTTCCTCTTATTGGTTCTTATACTTGTAAATCACAAGTTCTATACGACAGTTTCTCTCACCACTCTTGAAGATGCAATTTGGAAACCTTACCCTTGGGGCAATCTATTTCAGCATTGACTGCAAGTGCCTCCGTAAACTATGACGTTTGCATAAAAATAAGATTCAACTTAAACTATCAAACGAATTTGAAAGTAATATCTTTTGACATAAAGTTAAAATTGCCTTTATAAATATATAGGTATATCACCCGGGTGCCTTACAGCGCCCGGGTCCGCCTAGACAGCCTCAGGGTACTCAGCGGAGGGGTTTTTAATCCCACCTCGACGTACCCTAACTTATATATTATGATTTGCGGATGTGTAGATTTTTTAAAACATTTTCTCTCCATTTCTTATCAGCGATTTTTTATATAGCGGGTACTAAACAAGCGGTGATTGAATTGACAATAAATAAATGTAGCGTCATTTATTTATATAATGAATATATAATGAATATACGTGGTGGCCGAGTTGATTAGACCTTGGACTTAAAAACACTTAGGTCCCTGGTTCGAATCCCGGTGTGTACCAATGAGTTTTTAATAAAAAAAAAAATGTACATTTGTTTGACAACACCACTATAATGCCTCGGAGAGCACTTTAAGCTGTCGGTCCCGGTTTCGCTATACAAACTTGTGAAACTGTTTATAGATGGGTTATTGAGTCAATTTAAAACCCCTCCGCTGGGTACCCTGGGGCCGTTTCAGCGGTCTCAAGCGCCGTAAGGCACCCGTGATGATATGTATGTATGTAAATAACGCTAAAATAAAAGGCATGCAAACTAACAGAAAAACATAAAACTCAAGCCAATTTTTTAGACATACCCACTTGCCTACATAAACTAATGAATACAGTAGACTCTTCATTCAGGTAAAAATATAAAAAATACAGGAGCCCAAAAAATATTAAATCTCCTGAACAAAATAAATTACAATCCGTTACAGAAAATATTTTACATATTTTGAAAAATTATCCACCATTAATCCTATTTTGATATTTACTTACCAAAAAAAGGAAAATACATGAATATTTCTAGTCACATGGCATAATATTTTAGTGTCACCATAACAAATGTGCGTCAAAAACGAGTAACAACACATACGGTGTGTTATCTGCCCACGCTCGGTTACCCATGCCATGAAGTAGGCATTGAATCAGATAGACAGGCAGATTGCATGATTCTCAGAAACCTACGTGCCTTATTTTTTGCTAGTCCACAACTCAAGAAGCGACAAGCATAGTTTGGGACTATTATTGTTGGCCGAAATTATACTTTCTTTGTCACCATAGTTTAGTTCAAACTTCTGGACCATAGATTGGTTACAACCATTGTTTGTTTGTTCAAAAAAATATATTTATTTAGTTAAGCCCTAACAGTTTACTTTTATACATTTATTATTATTATTTGACAGCCTCCGTAGACTAGTGGTTGCGCCTTTGGCGTTGTATCCGGAGGTCGTGGGTTCGATTCCCATCCATGGCAAAAAATATTAGTACGTTTTTTTCTGTACAGTTTGTCATGGTCTGGGTGTTTATAAAATATAATATGTATTATATCGTTGCTTCTGGTACACATAGTACAAGCCTAGAGCTTAGTTTATGACCAGAGCAATATGTGTAATTTGTCCTACATATAAAAAAAAACATATTAAAAAATATTTATTAAATTTAACCGATTTAATTTGTTGATATTATGTAGAATATAAAAAAATATGATGCCCCAAAGTCTAAAATCGAAAAGTTAGTGTACTTTTTGATTTGAATGCGGACGGCAAGCTTCCGTTTTCATGTTTGGAAAAACGATTTTAGACTTTGGGGCATCATATTTTCATATTCTATATAATATCAACAAATTAAATCGGTTAAATTTAATAAATATAAAAGTAAACTGTTAGGTCTTTATTTTTATTTTTATTATTTATAAATTTTTTGAAGAAGGTTAATTTAATGCCATAGGCCACAAAGGATATTTACAGACTAATTTCGCTCTCTGAAAGGTGAATTGGTTGGACCATAACTGTATAATAATATTTTACCTGTGCCCACCCATGCGCGTATACATAACACTACCTTTAACAATTGTTTCAAAGTAAGAGTATTAAGGAGTTTTCCTAAAATTATTCGGTCTATTGATTTAAAAACATGGGAAAGCTCTTTTATATGGCAGCTTGGTGCATACTATAGCCCTGGTCTGAATGTAATGCATTAGGTTTTGTCTAACTTGTTTTGTAAATTTATTAATATCGAACCAACAATGGACATAACATGCTGATGATATTTTCCATGATGGGCTAGGTGGTGATGATATTTTTCTAAAAAATAAATACAAAACTGTATAGTGCATTACCTTTACCATTGCTAAAAGAAATAAAATTACTTTTTCAATATTTATGACAAAGACCTTCAGTCACGGTCACTGATGACGCTGCTCCAAAGAGAGGCGAAATATTTGGCAATAAAATTTTATAGCTTCAATTTATATATTTTACCAAGTAAGAAACACATCTAACACACTTTATTTGTTTCAGATAATTGGATCATAACTGTTTTTTTTACAGTAAAATGTCATTCATACCTATTTTATTGATAAATTTACCTTACTTCCTTTCTTCCCTCTGTGTCTAAACTTTATCGTTCAGTAAAATCCCAGATTTATATATCGTAGATCGATCACGAGCATGGTGTCCACATTATCATTTTATCATCTTCTGTTGTCTATGGGATAAAGGGTTAAAAATCACTTGCATACATTACTGGTTATCTTTCCTTATCCCCGAAACGTCCGGGAGCGAGTTATACGTTTTTGATAACGCATATTTTTTGCCGAGATTGCCTAATGGGAGTTACATCATTTTGACTCGTTTTTAAGAAAAATGATTAATGGGAGCTAGTGGCAGTTTGTTAAAATATACGACGATGGTCTAATCAACTTTTACAAAGCCCCTTAGGGTAGTCAGAAACCATAATTTTAAGACATATCATGTCGTAATGCAATTCGTCATTGTCGCCCCCCATTTCGTAATCGCATTATTTAGCCGGCATTGTGGGAGCGATCAATATTGTTTAAGAACAATTATTGATTGACCCCATTTATGGACTTGTCTGTTGTGGGACTGCTCACCACCAGGTAGATACAAAGTCACATGTCGTGCTCCAATAAAAAATATAAAAATACTTTACATGTCAGTCAGTCAGTCAGGGCATAACTTACTACGTTTTGCATGGCATGTGCCTTTATCTACCTGATGGTATTAATATCTACAAAGTCCATGAATGTGGTCGATCAGTACTTGGTTTTTAACAGCATTGAGCACCCACAAAGCCTGTTAATTCATGCGGTTGACGAATTTGAATATTCTTGCTGCTTTATTGACAAATCAATTGCCGTTTTTGTAACCGCATCCTGAAAGAAGACTACCACGAGAATAAATCTATTAAATAGTCATTAAAAACTGGTGAACCCAGAGAGTATAACGAAACATGACTAGGTCACTTGACGGTTTGGAATCTTTAGGAGCGGTGGCAATAACAACGGTCGGTCGGCCTATCGAAGGAGTCCTTCCTCCCACCTAAAACTTAAACGTACAAAGCCAAGGTAGGTCATTTTACATTTCCATGAAAGTAAGAATACTTACGGAAGTGGCCTAAGGCCTAAAATCTCCTATAAAACAAAATATCAAACATGTTCGTCAAAAAGTTAAAATCATTTATTTTATGTAAATCTTTACAGATATTTATGTCAAAAAAAAAAAAACGTTTAACAATGAGGTCTTAGAGTGCGTTTGGTTAGGCAGCATTCATTAACAAAAGAACGACAAATATTTATTATACCTCGATATCAGATTTAGAACTTAAACGCGAATGGAATTTTTAATATGAAAAATACTACCGAACCGAACACACACTACATAACCAACTAGTGTAAGACTAGGGGGTTCGTTGCCGCAAAGCCCGGAAAATCAAATGTATGTGATTTGACATTTCTTGTCGATCGACTTCTACCCATAGATTTTTTTCCCTTACATTTTTTTTTATCCATCGACGCGTCAATCGGTTTATTGATGTGTCTTCCCATGTAGGGCCCCATAGTTCTAACATCTTGACCATAGATTGGTAATAATCATTCTTTGTTCTTAGTTTACATTTTTATTTGGGTTGCGGGCGACAATCTTCTTAAATTAAGAAATACGATTTTAAACTTTAGGGCACCATATTTTCCTATTCTATATATTTTTTCCCTTTCTTGCCCGGTAAAGCCGTTAATACCTAATACAGATCTTCATAAATAATATTTTTTTCAGTGTTAATTCCACTGTCTGAAAGCAGGTCTGGGGACATAACTTGATTACCTTTCTTCGCAATGACAATAACTGATTTTGCGACGGAAATAAGAAAAAAATCTTCTGACTTCGATTGAAAAAAGAGCTCGTTATCTGTTCAAGGAAAATCTTTTACTATTACTGGTGATTTAAACTTTGTAGCGAACTCTATTAGTAACTATTTGTATAAGAAGTTATTAATTTGCCAATTTTCTGCAAATTACTGTAGTTACAGTATTAAAACCGTGTGTCTAAGTTTTATTAAGCATGTTAAAAATATATTGAATCTTTAGGCAACTTTCTTTTTAGGGTTCCTTTGTTTTTAAAGATTAACTAAAACCTTTTGGGGTCTGTCCGTCTTTTGAGACCGATATCTCGAAAACGCATTGAGTTAGAAGGTTAAAATTTAAAATAGTTATCTAATATAGTTAGTTGCGAAAACCGTAAAGTGACCCAGTCATACTTCGTTTTTACCTGTGGGTTTACCAGTTTTCAGACTAGGCATCGATTTCTTGCCGAGGTTTAGTCTCTTTTCAGGGATTTGACGACAAAGCAGCGTAGTTGACTCGTAATGCAAGTTCGTCCTTGTCGCCGCCCATTTCGTAGTTGCTTCATTTAGCCGGCATAGTGGGAGCGATCAATTAAACAACAATGTTAAATCTACCATTATGTAGATAAGTCTTTGCTTATTTATATTATACTTGACTAAAATAAATAAAAACATAATCTAAACATATCTTTTTTTTGTTCCGCTAATAAAATTATGCCAGTATATATATACAAGTATATATTATAGGGATAAGCAATGTTGTATCTCCATAAGTATAGTATAATAGCGATGTTACAAAAACCTGTGCTAACATTAATTCCTCACATGAGATCCGACTCATTAGGGCTTTTGTTGCTGAAGATTAGCGAAACCAAAGAATTACGAAATGCTATGGACGTTCCAACTACTTTACTAAGGACTAAAAAATTACGTAAGTTTTGTCGGCGAACGTAGTATTTTTTTTATATGTTCGCTGGGTTTTGTCTGTTTTAGTTTGTCTGTCTGTCTATACAGAGATAATTTTCAAGAGGGTTAAAATAGTAGATAAAAACGTTTCCCAGGGACGAAAAGTACTGTCATCCCTGTGTTCAGGTAACTTCAAGCGCACTTTCTAAGAATGAGAAAATAAAAATAAATTTTGAGGCTCTGTTTATTATTAAATAAAAATAGTATATTAAGTGTCCGAGTTGGTAATTGGTTAAGTGCCCGTTGACATCATTTGACTTGACGATGATCTCAACGGACACTTAACCAATTACCAACTCAGACAAAGTATATATATTAGTGATTTCTGCTCAGATACCTCACATTTTGAGGTACTGTTTATTATTAAATAAAAATAGTATATTAAGTGTCCAAGTTGGTAATTGGTTAAGTGTCCGTTGACATCATTTGACTTGTGATTGACAATGATATCAACGGACACTTAACTAATTACCTACTCGAACAAAGTAATTATAAGTGATTTCTGCTCAGATACCTCACTTTTTAATAGGTATATTAGAGACAAATATATTTATTTATATACGTGGAGTTAAATCATAAAATTCAGCTTCGAACTTAAAAGCGAATTAATCTGGGATCATTGATGGCAAGAGTATTAATGATTGAAGTATGTATAAGACATGCCTATATATATATATTATTTATTTATCTTTACGGCAGGCCCCTTACGGAGTAGACAGAGACAACCGAGCGCCACTTGTCTTTATCTCTACATTCTTCTTTTGCCTCGTCCACAGTCATAACTCTTCGCATACATTGTTATATATATATAACAATATATAAATTTTTTATACAATTTTTAAAACCTAAACATAGTTTTAAATAATAAAATACGCTCTCCAATTGTTACAGCAACATCTTTCAGCCAATTTTTAAAATGTTTCATTTTAGAATATATAAGTAGGATTGATCAAATATTAAACTTTCGTTGTTCCATTCTTTCATCAATGTTTCATCTCTCTCGACTTACACGTTCCAGTCACGTGTCTCTACGTTTTTCTCGCAGATTTTCCTTTCTATACCGCCCATCAGTGTGTAAGATATGCCTAACAGTATTGCAACTTTTTTTGTTATTTATGGGTACATGTAGAGTCGTTTTATTAAATTATTAATACAGGTTTACTTAGATATACATACCATATTACCTTTTTTTTTTTGAACTATGTCATACTGCCTTCGTGATCAATAATTAAAACGTTGGCGTTGTAACCGGAGGTCGTGGGTTGGATTCCCACTCATGACAAATATTATAAGTACCGTTTTTCTGTACAGTTTTTCTCAGTCATAGTGGTGTTTATTACATTTAACATGTATTATTATCGTTGTTTCAGTACAAGTTTACTTTGTGATCAGGGCAATATGTATTGAATGGCCTTTATATTAGATACCTATTGTAATTATCATCTAGTTAAATAAAAAAAGGCATAAAAACTTCCCTTTCAACGATTTCTCGTCAGGATTTTCCAGGGTGCCATTTGGTCACCGCATCATTTACCCGGCGATTAATGCTATTAAACAACAATGTATTGATCGAATCCATTCATGGTTTTTGTAAGTCTTCTTACTATAAGGTAGATAGTTGGTCATATACCGTGATTCCATAATATAAAAACTTTTTTTTTAAATTACAATAAAATGGCATCAAAATAGCATTTTTTTTTGTTTCCTTACTTCAGTTTTACAATAAAATGTCTTCAAAATTAGTTTGTTTCCTTACTTCAGTTTTACAATAAAATGTCTTTAAAATTAGTTTGTTTCCTTACTTCAGTTTTACAATAAAATGTCTTTAAAATTAGTTTGTTTCCTTACTTCAGTTTTACAATAAAATGTCTTCAAAATTAGTTTGTTTCCTTACTTCAGTTTTACAATAAAATGTCTTTAAAATTAGTTTGTTTCCTTACTTCAGTTTTACAATAAAATGTCTTCAAAATTAGTTTGTTTCCTTACTTCAGTTTTACAATAAAATGTCTTCAAAATTAGTTTGTTTCCTTACTTCAGTTTTACAATAAAATGTCTTCAAAATTAGTTTGTTTCCTTACTTCAGTTTTACAATAAAATGTCTTCAAAATTAGTTTGTTTCCTTACTTCAGTTTTACAATAAAATATCTTCAAAATTAGTTTGTTTCCTTACTTCAGTTTTACAATAAAATGTCTTCAAAATTAGTTTGTTTCCTTACTTCAGTTTTACAATAAAATGTCTTCAAAATTAGTTTGTTTCCTTACTTCAGTTTTACAATAAAATGTCTTCAAAATTAGTTTGTTTCCTTACTTCAGTTTTACAATAAAATGTCTTCAAAATTAGTTTGTTTCCTTACTTCAGTTTTACAATAAAATATCTTCAAAATTAGTTTGTTTCCTTACTTCAGTTTTACAATAAAATATCTTCAAAATTAGTTTGTTTCCTTACTTCAGTTTTACAATAAAATGTCTTCAAAATTAGTTTGTTCCTTACTTCAGTTTTACAATAAAATGTCTTCAAAATTAGTTTGTTTCCTTACTTCAGTTTTACAATAAAATGTCTTCAAAATTAGTTTGTTTCCTTACTTCAGTTTTACAATAAAATGTCTTCAAAATTAGTTTGTTTCCTTACTCCAGTTTATTAAATAAATTATATTTTGGTGAGTTGTGTTTACTACTCAAACAAACAGACGGAAATAATGACAATAAAAGTTGTGTTTTTATGGCTCCCTGAGGGTCCCAAACGCACGCGCTCCCCTAAGTCGTGACGTCACTACTCACACGCAACCCTTAATTTATAACTACCCTGTTAAATGCCAATCAGCTTGAGTCATAGATTACTTACTAAAAATAAAATCTATATTGTAAAGCCGAAGAATTTGTTTGTTGTTTGGTTGAACGCGCTAATCTCAGGAACTACTGGTTCGAATTGCTAAATTATTTTAGTGACGAATAGCCAATTTATCAAGGAAGGCTATTATAGGCTACATAACATCATGCTACGACCAATAGGCGCGGAGTAACAATGAAAAATGTTGCAAAAACGGGGAAAATTTATTCCTTTTGAGAGCGTACGCTGCGTAAACGGTTAAAGTTACGCAGACAAAGTTGCGCGGGTTAGCTAGTTATGTAATATTTGTTATGGGTGAATAATAAATAAAAGTATTTTCATAAGTATTTTACCTATTTTATAAGGTGTGTTTGATTAAAGGTTTCTGAATTTATTTGTGTGTGTAATGTGTATGTATGTATGTAATATGTGTGCATTTGCGTGTGTGTGCGTGTGAGTGTGTGTGGTAAGCGTGATAAGTGTGTGTGCGAGTATAGTATTTTATTTATTATTCACCCATAACAAATATTTTAAGTAGTTTATCCAAAACACACAAACAATCATATATCTTAACTTTATAATATTACTATGGACAAAGCAATAATTTTAATAGAAACCATGCAATAAACCTAAGACCAGTGATTATTGGTCCTAGTAATAAACGGCTAAGTGTCAAAATACGGTGGTAACAAATGACGGCTAAGTAATTCTTTTCACACAAATTCACAAATAACTTTTAATGACAAATTACCGATGATAAACAAAGACAACATACACAAAATGAAACCACTCTACCAAACCCTCGATACACGTTTCGTCTACAAGGCATCTTCAACAAATTCTAATTCACTTTGACATATTTTGAAAACCGAATTTCAATCTCCATGTTCCTTTTTCGTAAATTGTACTCGTCGTCAATTAAATTACGCGTTTTGTATAGTCGAAGGGAGGGTGGGGCAAGATGAAGCAACAGAGCAATGTTGGAATTCCCCTAAATTTGTGGAAACGTGGGGTTTATCCCCACAAGGGCCGGGTCATAAAGCGGTGGTCTCAGGGGACGTGTGAGATGCAGTGGTGTCTTAACTGCTTCTGCAGGGGCTCTTGTTTGCTTCCGAATTAGATGTTGATATCGACGTGAATATTACGTAAGGATAGGGGCTGTGAGAGCCCTGCAGCGCCCATAGCGTTTACATTTTTTATTTAGAAAACATTCCAAATTTTGTTTATTAAAAAGTTTTTATGTACCCACAGTAGACGGGAAAATCCTTAGGGCATATTCGATGACTTTGTGAAATATGTACTATGTTATTCTAATTTGATATTAATTAAAAATAATGTTAGGTATCTATATCTAGTATCTATCTACTGGGTCTATTTTTGTTTCTGTTACAAGAAAAATATCTACTTATGATAAAAATCGTAAAATATGCATTGTTTTGCTCTTAGGCACTTAAATTAAGATGATTACTCACTTTTTATTTATCTATAAGGTTTGACTGGTAGAGAATGCCTAAGTTTTTAATTAATATGATGATAAATTACAAAAAACAAGACTTCCGAATCATATAAATCTAATAACAATACCACCCATAGAGACGGTAATAATTTGAAGAACATGTTCAATCCTAATTAGCAATATTAAAAATCACTGAAAGTTAGATCAATGTGCATACAAAAATAGATAGACTGCCTCTGTTGCCATTGTCGTTGTGTCGGTGGTCGTATATTCGTTTCCTAAACTTTTTTTTTGTAGATCATGTTGCCTTGGTCTGGGTGTTTCTTTTTATATAATATAATAGGTATTGGTATCGTTTTTTCTGATACACATAGTATAACAAATGAAAAATATGCCCTAAATATTGTTATTACTGTGCCCGCATTTTAAATTAAAAAAATCGGTTCCAAAATAAAATGCAGCCCATATAAATCGCTGATAATATGTAGTAGAGCTGTGAAAGATTTACTAAAATCGCTTTAGTATTTTTAGAATTTATACCGAACTCTTTATAATATTAATATAGATTAGAAAGAAAGAAAAACTTTATTTATCGCTTACAACAGTTACAACACATTAAATACTGGATAAACATTAATAATTTGCATTGCGTGGCGATAAATAGGTCCAGCTCAGATTATAGATAGGTATATTTACTGTGAACGATGCAAAAGAAGACAAACACAATTACATTCTGCAATCTCTTTATACCCGACAAGGTACCCGATACAATATTTTAGAACACCCAAATCTGACCCCCCAATAAATTACCTAAAACAGAAGTAACTACACGTCCTCAATTTTTTTTTTTTTTTTTTTATGTAGGGAAATTTACACAAATTGCTCTGGTCACAAACTAAGCTCTAGGCTTGTACTATGTGCACCAGAAACAATGATATAGTACATATTATATTTTATAAACACCCAGACCATGACAAACTATACAGGAAAATGTACTAATATTTATTTGCCATGGGTGGGAATCGAACGACCACGACCTCCGGATTCAACACCAAAGGCGTAACCACTAGTCTACGGAGGCTGTTAATTTTAAGCAATTTCAATGAATGAAACATTGACAAATCGCCAAACAGCTGTCAATATCTTAAGTCTGGTGATCGATAGGATTCAGATGAGTGTATTATTCCGCGACATTTCTGTCAATTCGTTAGGGGCCATTGGGGCCCGAGGGGACGTCACTCCAGCCTTATTGATGGTACTGCGAACTAAAAGCCGATAAGTCCGTTATTGTCCACTTTTCCCGAGCTGTACTGCTCGCGACTGTTTCTTTATATCACAAACAATGAGTCAATTTGTTCAATTTACTTAGTAGATATAGGTGTACTTAAAGAACTTGGAATATGTTTCAAGAGAAGTTACTTAGAAAATAAAATAAGTTGTGTATTTAAGATAGAATTGGTAACTTATATTTATAGTATATATTAATGGTTAGCTGGTAGAAAATGCCTAAGGCATTAAGTTCGCCTATGTACAATTTTATTTTGTGATTTTGTGCAATAAAGTATTTTTAATAAATAAATAAAATATTCTAGATTGTAAGTAAATAAAGAAAATTAACTGCGTGTCTTAAAAAACATTTTTTTGGAATGGATACTAAAATCACTCGTTATATTGAGATGAAATCTTTAAAATTAACTAAAGATATTTTATAATTTTCAATTTATTTTATCATCAGCAAAATTATTTGCCAAAATTAACCAAATCTTTTGCTAACTTACAATGCCTGAGACCGCTTAAAGATAATAGTCCATTAATACCGGCTCCGTAGACTAGTTGCGCCTTTGGCGTTGTACCCGGAGGTCGTGGGTTCCACCCATGGCAAAAACATATTACTACGTTTTCTGTACAATTCGTCATGGTTTGGGTGTTAATAAAATATAATATGTATTATATCATTGTTTCTGGTACACATAGTACAAGCCTAGAGCTTAGTTTGTGACAGAGCAATGTGTAAAAGTTGGCCTGCATAGGTATTTAAAAAAGAACAAAAATTTATTATATTTTATAGGTGCATTTGTAAAAAAAATGCCTTCGTTAATTAAAGTTGTTACCTAGAGATTGTCTAATAAAATTCGGCATGGATGAAAAAAACTCCCTATTTAAGGGAACAAAACATAAACATTCTAAAGCTAATAAAAATATAACCCATAATAAATAAACAGTATAAAATATAATAAATAAAGTTTAAATAGTCATATTTATAAAACGCCCGTTATCAACAGAATGGACACAACGCGCAGAACGAAGCGTTTTTTGTCCAGCATTGGTCAAATTAAGATAAGGAGTTTAATATTATTAATGTTTGTTTGTAGCAGTTTATAGCCAAAGCAAGGGTTAGGGTTAGGGTTGATAAATCGACTCAATTTATGACCTAAAGCTGGTATCATAAATGTATGATGTTTATTTTTTTATAGCAGCTTTTTTGTCGTAATTTTAATTTTATTTGGATAATGCTCTGAAAATTGTTAATTAGTCCGCCAAATTCTCGATTCGTCTGATGCTGATTTAAATAGTTTATAGACTTGAATTTGAATCTTAAGACTAATGAAAAAATAACTTTTACCCATCAATGGAAAGCCAATGAAAATCTGTTTGGAAAATTGGATTCGAGACTAATATAGGTTTAGTAAATGTTAACAGGAGGGGGAAGATGTTTGGATACTTGATGACACTTATTTAAAAACAATATTATCAAAAGGAAAGATTAAAGGAAAAAAGGAGAGATTAAAGGAAAAAAAAAGGAAGGGAGTGGCGATTGCTCCACCGACAAGTGGCTAGCTATTAACTCAATGTTAATCATTTTTTTAACAAGTTAATTATTTTTTTAGGTAAATAAATAATAATAATATATACGTAGACAATTTACACATATTGCTCTAGTCACAAATTAAGTTTTAGGCTTGTACTATGTGTACAAGAAGCAACGATATAATAATTATTATATTTTATAAACACCCAGAAAATGGAAAAAACGTACTAATATTTAACGTACTAACTTTTTCTGTTTATTATTCATATACCTATATCTCAATCAAAATTGGTTTGTAGAGCAATCGCCATTCTCAGTCTCCCTGTATGAAATTACACTATTTTTTCTCCTTCTCAACTGTCCTCTTTCTTTCATGTTTTCCTAATAATATTGTTTTTAAATAAGTGTCATTCCGTATGAATTATCTAAACATCTTCCCTCTCCTGTTAACTTTTACCAAACCTACATTAGTCTCAAATCCAATTTGCCAAACAGATTTTCATTGATTTTCCATTGATGGGTAAACGTTTTTTTTCATTAGTCTTAAGGGATGACATTTATTTAAAGGTCCCAATGGGCTTTTTCCGACTTTTTAGGCGTCATTAAGTTAATGCACTTAGTACGAAGGGTGTTAGATCAACTGGAAGAAAACGATGTTTTACTCCAGAAATTGAAACCCTTTCGTTCCTTTTTTAAATTAAATTATACAAAAAATAAAATAAAAACAACATTTAAATTGATTGACGTTAAACAACGGTCAGGTATTATTATGTATGGTTGTAGGTATATAATATTTAAATTATTTAAAATATAATATCTATATAATTTAATTTTATACTACGGTACTAGGTATATAAGGCATGTAATATTGGAAGGTTTTCAGTTCTGAAACTGATTTTCGAACGGAAAAGAATAAATAATTCTGGAATTTCGAGTTCCAAATTGTCCCTTTTTTGTTAAAAAAAAAAGACATTTATATAAAACCAGTTGTGTTATATTAAATCAATTATAAGATATTTTTTTCAACTTTATTGATAATTTTTTTTTCAACAAAAAAATTAAAAATTATTCAGTTTAAAAAAAAGTACTTTAAATTAGATTGTGGAAGAAAGATAGACAGACATTGTATTGATAGTCCCCATTCATGGACGTTATAGGTCTGCTTACAAAGTCACATCCCGTTATCCAATAAAAAAAAATCTTCGTTTAAAGGTGGGTATGAGCGCTTTAAAATAAATTTCGGAAATGCAAGTAAGAGATAATCTAAGCTAGGTGGTAGCACTGAATTGGATTCCTAGACATTGGTTGTAACATCTGCTGGTGCAACAAAATAAATAAATTTAAAATAAATCTTTATATAAATCAAAACCTCGCTCGTTCTAAAATCTTATAACTTCTAATTCTATATCGATTTTCCTAGAACATTTTTCAATGAATCAACGACGATAGCGGGGGTAACTGCAAACGCAAACATGCAGTAAAAATTGCAATTTATGACCCCCGATGTCTGGGGGTCAAAGTACAGCTTACAAAAAGTACAGCCAACAAAACTACTGGCCGTAATATGCTATATATTATGCTATATATATATATATATATATATATATATTAGGTATTCATCTAAGGCAGCCAAATTTTGTTGAAAGAGCATAGAATTTAAATTCAACGCATAACTTGACAAAAGTGGTAAGTACTGCAAAAAAAAATCGTAGCGGGAAGATAATAAAATAATTGTAATTTTAAGTAAAAATTTTTTTAATAATTAATTGAATCAGGCGTTATTTTGCGAAGCATCTTCAGTACTGAATTTTATTAGTGAATCCCGAAATAAGTTGAGTTGAGTATAACATTTCGGCCATCATTAATAAAATTCAGTCCTGAAGATGCTTCGTGGAGAAGCGAAATATGTCGACGTCGTTTAAATACTAGCGGAAGAATTTGCAATAAAGTAAATATTACATCAAAATTTTTTTTTTCTCAATAACTGTGAGTGTTTGGAAAAGGCGTTAACAGATGTCATCAATTATCAGTCCCGATTTTACTAATACCGCCCGTAGATCTCGTAAAATATCACAAACGAACCAAAAACGTCGTCAACCCGTTTGGCTCTCCACACTCCACTATTGTTTTTGATACGACGTTTCAACAATGGAGTGCTAATGCAAACATTTAAAGACCCTAAAACAAACTGGTATTGCAAATATATATGTATAAGTAGTAAGTAGAGCAGTTTTGCTGAGGTTGCTAAATCCTCTCTAACCCCTCTTGATAACTCCCAGCCAAAGTTTTCCAAATCCTCTTATAAAAAAACATTTTTCTTACCTCCAAAAACTCACAAGCAGGCATATAGCAAAGGCTATGATTCAGTAGCCCATAATTCTATTGTTGGATCTTATGACCCTCCTCCTCCTTCCAATGGTTGTGCTCTTCAAGCCAGCAGCCTAGATTCCTCTAGCGAAAACTTATTAGAAATCATCATTACCCTCCTTATTAATTTATGTAGTAAAACGCATAAAATACCGAACAATATCACAATTAAACTTAATGATCTGCTTTCTACTTTAAAAAACGCCCCAGACACAAATAATTCAATGGAACACCAATAGTATTAGAAACAAGAAAGCTGACTTACTTTATATTATAAATAAATTTAAAATTAGCATTGTGGCCATCAGTGAAACCTGGCTTAAACCTGGGGCCAGGTTTGTCCTCCCAGGGTTTCTCAGTGTGAGAGACGACCGAAGTGATGGCTACGGTGGAACTGCTATCTTTATAAGAAGTAATATTTCCTTCCAGCAAATTCCAATCCTCAACCAGAATCCTGATCTTAATATTGTTGCTATTAGAGCATCAAATATAACCTTTGTTTCTGTTTATATCCCCCACCCTAATCGTTCTCATATCTCCCTTTTCCATTCTCTTTTCGCTTCTCTTGCTACTCCAATCATTATTTGTGGAGATTTTAATTGTCATCATCCCATGTGGGGACCTCGTTCGGCTGACTCCTTTGGCCTGGATTTTGTGGATCTTCTAGATCAAATGGATTTCTGTGTGCTAAATGATGGGTCTCCAACACGCAGAACTAACCCCTCCCAGCAGCCTAGTGCAGTGGACCTTTCCATATGCTCCCCCTCCCTCTCCCCAACTTTGTCTTGGTCTGTCCTCCCCCAAACTTTTGGAAGCGACCACTACCCTATCTTAATTTCAGCTCTAACGTCCTCCCCTATCTCCTTAGACTTTGATTCTCTTTTAAAACACAAAATTTCTGAAGCAGATTGGGTTCAATTCTCTTTACTTACAGAACAAAAAGCAGCATTAATAAATGGGGTAAATGATGACAATTATCTTGTAATATACGACCAATTCATTTCACTGTTAACTGAATCAGCTGATGAATGTATCCCAAAAAAGTCATCTGGGACTCGACGAGTGCTGTCCCCTCCTTGGTGGGATAGGGACTGCACTATCAAAGTGAAAGCTCGCAAAAACGCTGAACAGCTGTATAACAATTCCATGACTTTGGATAACTTTGTCAATTACAAGAGAATTGCCGCGGAGACCAGAAAATTGTTAACATCTAAGAAAAAGGAGGGCTGGTATAGATTCTGTGAAAACCTTTCTCCCCGTTTCCCACCTTCCTTAGTATGGAAAAACATTAAAAGGTTTCGTGGTGCCATATCTGAAAACACCGCCATGTCCTTCAATGACCCATCAATTTGGATACAGGAATTTGCAGATTTACTGTCTCCTCCCCCCGACCCTAACCTGGATAGTTTTCACCCCTTAACAGGTAGGTTTAACTTTCGGGACACTATGGATGAACCCTTTAACACCAATGTAGATAGTGTCTTGAGTAAACTAAAAGATTCCTCCCCGGGCATTGATGGTATCCCATATTCTTTCCTCTGTAGGTCTGGTAGAGGATGCCAAAAATTGTTCCTTCAAATCCTTAACAAAACTTTTCTTAATGGCATTCCCCCAGAATCTTGGAAAACCCAAATTATTATTCCTATTTTAAAGCCCAACAAAGATCCCTCACTCCCTTCATCTTACCGCCCCATAGCTCTCTCATCGGCGCTCTGCAAAGTTCTAGAACATCTCATCAAAAATCGCTTAGAATGGATTGTAGAAAGTAAAGATATTATCTCCAACACACAGTTTGGTTTTCGCAAAGGCAAAGGCACAAATGATAGCTTGGGAACACTGACCACAGATATAAGAATAGCCTTTTCCAACAGTGAATCTGTGGTAGGGGTCTTCCTTGACATAAGTTCGGCCTATGACAGTGTCAATCTTCCTCTGCTCAGGCATAAAATGCTCAAGCTGAGCATTCCAGTGAGGATTGTCCAAGTCATAGCCAATTTATTAGCATGCAGATCTATATCTATTAGATACCGTGGTCACCAGCTTTCTCCTCGGAAGGTCTTTAGAGGCCTCCCCCAAGGATCTGTCCTAAGCCCTCTTTTGTATAATATCTATACTCACGACTTGGATCTTACTGTTACTTCATTCTGTAATATTCTACAATATGCAGATGATCTTGCTCTATATATCTCTGTAAAAAATATCTTTGACTCCCAGGGTCCATTAAATAGTGCTTTATATTATTTAAATAATTGGCTGAAGGACCATGGTTTGTCTTTAGCCCCATCAAAAAGTGCAGTTGTAATATTTTCCAGAAAGTACAAAACTCCTTCCCTTGACATAAAAATTAATGAACATACCATCCCTATCTATCAATCTTTTAAATTCCTTGGAGCCATATTAGATTCAAGAATGTCAGGTGTCCCCCATCTTGATTATGTAACAGAAAAATGCGAAAAATCTATTAACGCTCTGCGCTGTCTTTCAGGAGTATGGTGGGGTTCACATCCTTACAGCCAAAAACTACTCTATAATGCTATTGTTCGGAGCCACCTGGACTATGCCTCTTTCCTTTTAACACCTTGCAATAAGACAGCACTAAACAAAATCGACAAAATTCAGTACAAAGGTATCCGTATAGTTCTGGGCGCTATGAGGTCAACCCCTATTGTGGCTCTTCAAAATGAGTGTGTAGAGCCTCCCCTCTCTGTCAGAAGACAATACCTTTCTGACCGCTTCCTATATAAAATAGTCCTAACCCCTTCTCATCCCCTTGTGCCCAAATTGGATACTTTATCAAAGCTTTCTAATTCAGTTTACTGGAGAAACAAGAGCAAACCTTGTTTACTAAATAGTTACCTAAAATTTTCCAATATAAAAGTCCCTGTTTACACCTCCCAATGCTTCCCTATTTTTAACTATCCCTATGATTCCTTGTTCTATTCTCCCACTACTGCTTTCTTTGACATAGATAAGGAATCCCCGTATGCTGACAGCATCTTTAACAAGGAAATAAAAAAACATTGGTCAGACCGCTTACAAGTTTTTTGTGATGCATCAAAATTTGACCATGAACAATATGTGGGTTCTGCTGTCTGGATACCTAGATATAGTATCATTCTAAATTTTAGAAGTCCCTCCCAAGCATCAATTTTCACAGGAGAATCTCTAGCTATTTTTGAAGCAGTCTCATACATCCTATCCCATAATTTAAAAAAAACAATAATATTTACAGACTCTCAAAGCTGCTTAAAGGCCCTATCAGGTAATTCATTTTTGCATCATCCTCACCCCATTATACTGAAATTGAGGCATTTACTACATCAATGTAGTAAAAATAATCTGGATGTTGTGCTGGCCTGGATACCTAGCCATTGCGGTATTGTAGGAAATGAAACTGTGGACCTACTGGCTAAAGAGGCTACAGTTAATGGATCAATGAACAGTTTTATTTTATACCCACAAGATCTATCCCCACTATCCAAAATTGATCAGACAATAGCTTGGGAAAGAATCTGGCACTCTGATACTGATAAAGCCAAACACTTTAGATCTATCCAACCCTCTATCCCTTCTAAACCTTGTTTTTTTTTGTTTAAAAATTTATCTAAACAGGTAACCTCATCTATTTGCCGACTTAGATTGGGCCATAATAGTACCCCAGTACACTTATTTAAAATTAAAGTTAGGGAATCAGCTCTATGTGACTGTGGTACAGAGCTGGGGACCCCGGATCACATATTCTTTAGTTGCCCCAATAATTCTTGCTCCCTTTATGATAAACTCCCTTCTGAAACTCCTCGTCCTTCCAATATAAATACCTTGCTAACTCTGACCAGCTTCTCTGGATTTAGAGCTTTAGCCAAGTATATAAAAACATTAAAATTAAAATTTTAACCCATTATATTATTTATTTTTAACTTAAATATATTTATCAATGGGCCTGTGTGTATTATGTTTTTTTTTTTTCCAAATATATGATAGGATTTAAATTGAGATTTTAAATCCCTTGTATTTATTTAGCATATGTTTCTATTCCAGATCTGTGTGCTGTCCTGTGTTGTCACTATATTGGCCCTTGTGAAGTTATGTTTTGTCTTACTTAACCCAATGTTTATTTTATAGCTATTGATTGTAATTTTTTAATGATGTTTTACCTTTTTCTATGTACACTTGTCAAAACTCTATGAGACCTTCTCGTGCCTTCTCTATAACTAGACATTGGCAGAATTATGCGTAAAGCGTAAAGCCATTTATCAAGAAAAGAAAGAAAGTAGTAAGTAAGGACATATTAAAAATAAAAAGGCATACGGTAGATACTTGTCAATGATATAATACTTATTTAAAAAAAAGCGGCCCTAGCCTAGTGGTTCACTGCGTAACTGATAACACGTTAAAGTAGATGACAACAAGGCCGGGCGTGGGATGGGTCACCGCTTTATGCAACGGCTATACCATCGTAAACACGTCTGCAACAAGCTCGCCACTTCTTAGGTGTTGCTTCCGAATACCATCGGCGAAATGAGTTGGGTTAATCCCTCCGCTGGGTACCCTGAGGTTGTTTAAACGGTACCCGGGAGCTGAAAAAAAGGTAGCCGTGATGGTATTATTATCCACTAGCTGATCCGCGCAACTTCGTCTGCGTAACTTTAACCAATTCCGCAAACTACGCTCTTAAAAGGAATAATATTTCCCCGTTTTTGCCATATTTTTCATTGTTATTCCGCTCCTATTGGTCGTTGCGTGATGTTATGTAGCCTATAGCCTTCCTAGATAAATGGGCTATCCAACAACAAAATATTTTTTCAATTCAAACCAGTAGTTCTTGAGATTAGCGCGTTCTACCAAACAAACTCTTTAGCTATAATATTAGTATATATAGTATAGATTATTTATTTCAAGAAAATCGACAGCGATACATTAAAAAAACAGGTACATAAAAGATACAACAATACCATAAGGCCAATAATAAATTTTCATGAATATAGACGCAGTAAGGTATAGATAAAGATTGCAATTAATATTATTATATGTGATTTAATATTTTTATTTCATTGAAATTTTATAAAAATTGTTTTGCTAACCGTACGTATAGAGGGGTTGATTTCACAAATTTATTTGTGCATTATACCACTACGATGGACTATTAGCATTGGAAAATAATAATTTATATAAACCGTCAGGTGTTTCCAACAAGGTGGCTCCCATCGCCCCGGAGTTATTTTGTCCAAATATTATTTTACTGCGGACAGAAATATAATAAGAAATATGTATGGTATCTTCAGTACCATCACGGGTGTCTTACGGCGCCGAGATCGCTTAGACGGCCTCAGGGTACCCAGCGATGGGGTTTTATTCCTACCTCATCGTAGCTTGTGGTACTCTGAGCCTACACATAACAAGTAGCCAGCTCGTTGCGGTGTTTGGAGAGACTGAATTTGGTAGATTTGTTTGTGTACTCACTAAAACCGAAAATTATAGCAAAATCGGTGTTTTAAATTCATGGCGGTGGATAAAAAGAAAATATGCATCAATATAATATATTGAAGAATATTTTTTTTTATGTCGGAAACAATAAATTATTAAATCAAGAATCCAAGATTTTTTTAATTTCTAAAACTGGCCGTGTTACTTTAACGCACACAACAGAAGCTCTCAAAAATAATTAACTTTACCCCTTTTTGCAAAAAAAAAACATTATGATTCGCTCCTATTGGTCATAGGGTAGTGTCCTCGAATAATGGGCTATCCAACATTAAAATATTTTTTCAATTAGAATCAGTAGTTCCTAAGATTAACGCGTGCAATCAAACAAACAAAACAGCTCTATTAATAAAGGTATTGTTTCAGCTTAATATGTAATAATATATTCTTGAATAGTATTAGAATGGTCTATTTTTTTATATACGTGGTGGCCGAGTTGGTTAGACCTTGAACTTAAAAACCCTGGTTCGAATCCCGGTGAGTACCAATGAGTTTTTAATTAAAAAATATATGTACATTTGTTTGAAAACACCACTATAGTGCCTCGAAGAGCACGTTAAGCTGTCGGTCCCGGTTTCACTATACCAACTTGTGAAACTGTTTATAGATGGGTTATTGAGTCTATTCAAAACTTCGCGACGAGCTAGCCACTTGTTCGGTGTAGCTACCATCGCCTACGACGAGGTGGGATTAAAAAACCCCTCTGCTGGGGGCTGGGTACCCTGAGGCCGTCTAGGCGATCTCGGGCGCCGTAAAGGCACCTGTGATGATGTGTATAATGTATGTGTATTTTTTTTATCGTGTGTTTAGATACTTTAACTTACTATCTTTTCATAGTTTTAAAAAACAGCGAATAGTTTTTTTTATATTTTAAAGTAACACGCGAATGAATAATAAAGGTATATTAGGTATAACAACAGTATTTTGGTTTTCATATTCAACGTTTATTATCCCCTAAATAAAAAAAAAAAATAACTTGTTAATTTTTAAACAAAGCTATATTTCAGGGTGCGGTGTTACAAAAGCTATTGCGTGTGTAATCAGAATTTACCCTCAAAGTCCCTTAACGGCTTAATTTACTTTTACGCCCAACGATCGGTTAATTTTATTTAAATTGTTTACAAAAACAACTAATCATTCGTCCGGTATAGATTAATATAATTTGTGAGTCATCGTCCGAAGGGAAGGTTTGTTTTTTATACTAATAGTATAAAGAGAAAATTTGATTGTTTGTTTGTTTGTTTGAATCGATATGAAATTTTTCTATAATAATATATACTCGTATATATATTTTTATTGATGCACTGCATGTGAATTTCTATCTAGACCTGGTGGTGAACAGACCTACAAAGTCCATGAATGGGTAATCAGTAATTCTTCTTAACAACATTGATTGTTGCACTATGCCGGCTAAATAATGCGACCATGAAATCAACAAAGACGACTTGCATTACGAGTATATTTTGATATACTCGCTGCCTTGTCGTCAATTCAACCACCCATTTCGAAACCGCACCCTGAAAGGAGAGTACCACCTCGACAAGAAATCGATGCAGTAATCTCCTGAAAACCGGTGAACCCAAAGACTAAAACCGAAACATGACTAGGTCACTTGACTGTTTTTGCATCTGTATAGGCGATGGTAACGAGACCGGTCGGACGGCCTAACGAAGTTATAGAGACCTTCCTCCCACCTAACCGTTTTCAATTGGCATTGTGTACCTTAAAGCCTAGTTAGTAGTATAGTCTAAGAGCCTAGCATGGATTAGAAAAAAACCTCATTGAAATCGGTCCACCGGTATTAAAAATACGATGCCATGGACGTACAACCAGGCATACAAGGGGGCCATAATTATTACAACACCACAATATTTTCCCTAAGGGGTTAAACAGAAGTTTGTGTCTGAAAAATCAATGCATCAATTCGACCACTAGAAAATCACCCTTCCATAGTTAGGTACTTACTATTCGTTAAAAAACTCAGTTAATTACCAAAGTACTTTCTCCCAACGTTTGCTTAAAGGCAGTACGTCAATTTAACGCTCCATAACCCACGAATTTGCTACTAATTTATAACTTTTACAAACGGTTAAGCGGCCCATTACCATCGCTTCCAGGGCCAGACTCTTTCACGAAAAACTTTTAAAAAACCCCCGGCGGAGTTATTTATTTATTTACTCGTTTTCTAAGTGCCACTTGTTAACAGTTTCCAAAGTTTTAACGTGTATAGCATGTTGTAGATTTCCTAGTTTGCAACACTGCATAACTGGAGCTTAGGACGTATTTACAAGCGTATGTAGCCACTGAGATGTAAAATTTATCTATTTATAATTGTATAGTATACTGTATTGGGTTTGCGCATTGTAACAACGTAACGTATTTGTATACGTATACGTGAGCAACAACCAATAGGGTCGCTTCAGGATTTAATAAAGCGACTCTATTGGTTGTTGCTCACGTATACGTATACAAATACGTTACGTTGTTTCAATGCGCAAACCCATCGTAGAGCCTCTGTACACATTGTAAAGTGGATTTCACAAATATTCATCTGTCTCGCTAGCACCCATTCATTGTACTTATAAAGAAAACAAATAATAGCTAGTTTTTGTTTCCCACAATGTAAAACTGGTTTGTTGATGCCACATTCAATTTTCACATCTTGCGCATTAATTGGTTATAATAATTTTTGTACACGAAATTTGTAATCTCGCCTTTGATATGCATTTGAGACGCTATTGATTTAATAGAATAAGGTTATAGAAATAATGTTTTTATATATGTAAAGGTGATTTTAGGCTTTATGGCATTCCCTTATTATATACTTCCATGATGACACACGCATCTCTTTTATATGTCATAAATCTCTGGTAGAGTACGTTATACGGCTATATAATGTGGCTGATTAAATTAATAATACATATTATATGATGCTTCAAAAATCGGCTATGCCACTCAAAGCCCAGCGGCCACATTCTGTTTCTTATAACGTGAGCGTTAGATTGTCAAAATAACGATTTCCGCTATTAGCGCGCTCTTCTCCAATCAGAGTAGTTTTTTAACCTTCGCTGATTGGAGGAGCGAACGTTAATAAAGGAATTCGTTATTTTGACAACCTAACGCTCACGTTATAAGAAACAGAATGTGGCCGCAGCGGCCACATTCTGTTTCTTATAACGTACACGTTAGATTGTCAAAATAACGATTTCCGCTATTAGCGCGCTCTTCTCCAATCAGAGTAGTTTTTTAACCTTCGCTGATTGGAGGAGAGAACGTTAATAAAGGAATTCGTTATTTTGACAACCTAACGCTCACGTTATAAGAAACAGAATGTGGCCGCAGGGGCCATATTCTGTTTCTTATAACGTACACGTTAGATTGTCAAAATAACGATTTCCGCTATTAGCGCGCTCTTCTCCAATCAGAGTAGTTTTTTAACCTTCGCTGATTGGAGGAGAGAACGTTAATAAAGGAATTCGTTATTTTGACAACCTAACGCTCACGTTATAAGAAACAGAATGTGGCCGCAGGGGCCATATTCTGTTTCTTATAACGTACACGTTAGATTGTCAAAATAACGATTTCCGCTATTAGCGCGCTCTTCTCCAATCACAGTAGTTTTTTAACCTTCGCTGATTGGAGGAGAGAACGTTAATAAAGGAATTCGTTATTTTGACAATCTAACGCTCACGTTATAAGAAACAGAATGTGGCCGCAGCGGCCACATTCTGTTTCTTTTAAAGGTAAAGTTAGATTGTCAAAATAACGAATTCCTTTATGTACAATGGTCACAACACTGAATGCCAAAACTGTCAAGGCAAAGGCATCTGTAACACAAGGATGCCTTTTAGTTATTATTGTTGCTGGTTGTTCAATGTCATTTATAAAGGATTTCGTAATTTAGAAGGTTTCCGTTATAAAAAAGGGAATTTGTCCGCAGGTGTAATAATATAACTAGTTTGATTTCACACTTATCTACCACTACGCACTAAATGGCTGCCAAGCGTAACAAACGCAATGGAGCAACATAACTATAGCATTAAATATGATGATGATAGTAATGACGAAGGTAAAATGAGCCATTTACAAAGTTGTCTAAAACAAATTATGTTGAATGTGGCCGCAGCGGCCACATTCTGTTTCTTTTAAAGGTAAAGTTAGATTGTCAAAATAACGAATTCCTTTATGTACAATGGTCACAACACTGAATGCCAAAACTGTCAAGGCAAAGGCATCTGTAACACAAGGATGCCTTTTAGTTATTATTGTTGCTGGTTGTTCAATGTCATTTATAAAGGATTTCGTAATTTAGAAGGTTTCCGTTATAAAAAAGGGAATTTGTCCGCAGGTGTAATAATATAACTAGTTTGATTTCACACTTATCTACCACTACGCACTAAATGGCTGCCAAGCGTAACAAACGCAATGGAGCAACAAAACTATAGCATTAAATATGATGATGATAGTAATGACGAAGGTAAAATGAGCCATTTACAAAGTTGTCTAAAACAAATTATGTTTAAAATATTTTTGGTTAAAACAAAACCGAAAACTGATTAACGACATGGCAGAATTACAATACTTTCCATTGTTTTTTTTTTTTCATTTATTATTCAACAATATACTTATTCAAAAATAACTAATTTACAACGTATGTATTACCAACGGAAGCCTTTAAGGAGTCGCAATTTTTTTTTAATTACATTAAATATTTTTGTTGTTAGGTATACAAGACCTTGAGGAAGAACTTTTTAAACTTTGGTCTGTATTTACTTCCATTTTTATGTTAAAATTCTGCATTTCGCTAGGCAATTAATTTAGAAACTTTGCTGTCAAATAATTTAACAATCTCGTTCCATGATTCTACCAATTGGATGTTTTCATTTTCATTAAATATAGTAATAAAATTAGTACAGATGATTTAATCTTTATACAAATCTTTACCGAATCGCCCAATCCGTAAATCAGGACTCAAATCGAGAAAGTATTAAAGCGTAGCCACAAAGAATACTAACAAATGCACTTAAGGCTCTATAGAAATTAGGAACAAAGTTTTTCTTGCTCAACTTTTTTCCCATTCGAAATAAAATCCGGGAAACGCGAGTCGACTTTTTGGTCAAGTTTTTGCGCTGAAAACTTTTTGTATGCAAAGTAATTGAAATACTTTGAAAAACCAAAATAAAACCTTTAAATCGATTCTTTAGATTTACATGGTTCCGTACGTAATGAAAAATACAGTACCCTAATTATTACTTTGTGTCAGTGCCTATATTTTTTTTTATTGAAGCACGACTGTGACTTTGTATCTACCTGGCAGTGAGCAGACTTACAAAGTCCATGAATGGGGTCAATCAATATTTTTTCTTTAACAATATTGATCGCTCTCACTATGCCGGCTAAATGATGCGTTTACGAAATGGGGGCGCGACAATGACGAATTTATATATGTACTTTTATTTTAAACAATCTATAATTTGCCCAAAAACTTATTAGGGCCTTAAATAACACTTTAGTAAATGGTCTCTTTTTTAGCAACATAAATGAATATGAGTAAAAGTGACAAAACCTATTTTAACTAAAGTGTTCTTCGATCAAGACCTCAATATGTTTTTATGAATACCGGTGTTATTCCACTGGGTAATGGAACATGTCACAAGAACCAGCATTGGGCGATGTATTTTTTTTTATAATTTGTAATATTTTTGTGGAATAGTTAAACCAATATATAGAAGTATAAATAATAAAATAGGTACCTACTAACAGGATTATGTAGAGCCTCATTTTAACTTACCTTATCTATAAAATAGTTTTAATAAAGATTTTTTTTACTAAGATATAATGGTTCCATGAGCAAAGTTGTTTAATTTGACCCGTAGAGCCTTATATTAGCCCAAAATACAACCTTCAAAATTCACCCTGTATAAGTTTAAGCATATTTTCGATGCCCTAGTTAGGTACTGAAACTTTTTCATATAATAATTTAGGGATAAGTTACTGTTAAGGTATGGAAAGGAAAGAAGGACCAAAAAACGCAATGTTTTTTTTTATGACCATAGCTCGTGACATTGTATTCACCTAATGGTAAGTAGACCTACAAAGTGTACGAACAGTCGATAATTTTTTTTTTATTTAACGACAATGATCGCTCATTCATGCCGGCTAAATTATGTGGTTACGAAATGGGCGGCGACATAGACGAATTGGCATTACGAGACTACTTTTATTATCATTATATCAATTGTACGTTTCGTAACTGCAACCAGAGAGTAAAATACCGTCTCAATCAAAAATCGAAACATTAGTCTTCTGAAAACGGATGTACCTCTGAAACATGATTAGGTCACTTGACGGTTTTTGCACTGTGTTTATGTTCGGGGTGATATGGTAATAAGTTCGTTCTTCTCTAGGTCGGTCGGCCTAGCGAAGTTATAGAGACCACCTAAAATAATATTATGTTGTCATTTGGGACCTAATTACTAATTACTGTGGATTGTTAAACACACAAAATTTTAATTTTATCATAAAGTAAACAATATTTTATTTAAAAATAATGACATTTAAACAATACTTAAACAAAATAATAATGATTCAAACTGCACGTATAAATCCAAATTTCTTGTAAAGGTTGAGCTCCCATTTCTTGAGCTTAGCGATTGGCGAATCAGTATCAACTTTTCTATTCTTCTTAAACTTTCTGAAAAATACGCCATTTATCTTTATCCTCTGGTCAGAGTTTTCACGAACAAATGTATCTATATTTTCGGGTTCAGAATAATTGGAACTTCTCTGTGGTCTAGGATAAAATAGCCACTTTTTTGAGCCAAGACCATCCCTTTTTAAACATTCCTTTACATGGTCTTGCTTCTTTTTAGTTTCCAAATACTTTGGAGTATTATTTTTTTGCTTAGTTGCTGCAAATAGTAATATAATAGGAAAATATTAATTGACAATAGTTATAAGCGCTAACGCTAAGAATTTTATATAATTATCACTGGCATCGTATAAGTCCCAAGAATGTTTAGATGCATCAAACCTATGCTCCTAATTTATTTATATTTTTTAGGAGCTTGACATGTGAACTTGAGTTTACATTTTTAGTTTGGTCTTCGATCATCAATTGTTGAACAAAGGTCCAGGTATTAAATGGTATATATTAAGATAATGCAAATAGGATCTTTATTAATCTTAAAATTAAAATATTGCTAAAAATAAAAAATGTCTACATCTCCTTGGTTATCTAACCAAATACCAATTATTCGACTGAAGATATGTGACTTAATATATTATACAATTTACATGGTGAATTTGAAAGGATGTACTTTGGGCTAATATGAGGTTCTAAAACTAGTAATGTTAAAATGACCAATTTGTATGGGGAAGCCAAATTTTTTTTTCATTTGCGCCACATGGTTCCATGGGAAAAGTTGTTTGATTTGATCAGCAGAACCTCATATTAGCCCAAAGTACATCCTTTCAAATTCACCATGTATATACATACTCCGTATTTTATTATGGAGGTAACGAACTACTTAATATATATATATATATATATATATATATATAATAATTATTTTATATATAATATGTAAGTACTTACATGATAAATAAAGTATTCTAAATGCATCCAAAACGCTAGGTTGTCTATAATTAATTTCTTTAGACGGTTGAACATCAGAATTCGATTGACTATGGCTTCTAGAACGGGATCTTCTGTTTGAGCGACTAAGCGATCGCGATCGAGATCTGGAACTCGCGGAATCGCTTCTGCTTATGGAGCGTAAACTGCCCTCAGAGTGCCTACGGCTACAATGGTTTGAAATAATGCAAATATTAATTGTTGACTTGTATTTCAATTTAGTTATTGGGCTATTTGACTAGTTATTACCTATTTATGAAAATTTTAAGCATAGATTTCGTATTTACAGTGCAAAATATCATTTATATTCATATTATAATTTATTAAGTAGAGGAATTTATTTTATTAAATAAAATAAATATATCATCAAGTTCGTTCGGTTGGTTGGTTTTTTTAATACTTTTATTTATGACACATTTTGTTAATTAATCTATAATGGTTATATATATATATATAGCAGCCTAACCAAACGCACTCTAGACCTTATTGTTAAAACTTTTTTTTTTTTTTTCACTATTCATAAATATCTGTAAAGATTTACATGAAATAAATAATATTTGATTTGATTTGGGTGCCTTGCGGCGCCCGAGACCGACTAGACAGCCAGCCAACGGAGGGGCTTTTATGCCGTAGCCGATGGTATGAGTCCACACCGACAAGTGGCTAGCTCGTCGTGATGTTTGAATATATTAAATAACCTATCTATCACATGTTGGTATAGTGAGACTGGGACCGACAACTTAACGTGCTCTCCAAGGCACTAATAGAGGTGTTGTTATACGAATGTACATACATTTTTAGATAAAAAAACTGGTAAAAACCGGGGTTTGAACGTAACTAAGTATTTTTAAGTGTAAGGTCTAACCAACTCGGCCACCATATTGTATATGTATATTTATCATATAATTTATTTTATTAAACGCTAGATAAATATGATTGGTTGAAAAAGTCATTATGAGGGATTAAAATATCCACGATTATTAATAACAAGAAAAACTTAGTCTTTTTCTTAAATATGTTAAACGATTTTTTAGATAGTGGGAATCAAACCTATGACCTCATACTTCTTACACTCCTTAAAAACCCAAAAATACCAACTGATCAAATCTTTTCAATAATTTAATTTTAGGTTTTTTTCTTTTACCTAACAACTCAACCACCACTTTAACACTTTAACCATCTTTTTTAATTATTATTGGGTTATGTCTTAACGTGCATTGTGCTTTCGTTCGTTAGGAACCTAAGAAATCTAGACTAGTTGTAACAAAACACTTACTTTCTACTTCGACGCCTTCTGGTATCCTTCATATTGCCATCATAATAATCCCTCATCTCATCTCCATGGTCAGGATATCCCAAAGGACTACGTGGGACATCCCTGGGCCTCATGTAATCAGTTCCAGGGAACATTATATTGTGGAGTATAATTTTATTTTGTTTATTTCATAGTAAAAAAACCTGTTTAGTTGTGACGTTTTCACTGTCAAATTTTATATAGTTTTTTTTTATAAAGCTGCGTATTTTCTAATAAAATGTAGTCCTTATACAATGATGGATGCATCTATCAGCGAGACTTAATTTTTTATTGAGTACGGCATGTGACGTTGTATGTACCTTATAGTAAGTAGACTTACAAAGCTCATCAATGTTTAATAACACTGATCGCTCCCACTGCGCCAGCTAAATGATGTGGTTACGAAATGGGCGGCGACAAAGATGATCAATTTAAAAAAAAAAAAAAAAAAAACTATTTTAGCAGTATTTATGAAATAAAGAATTTTATTATTATTAGTGTTATGTGGGTGATCCATTTGAAAACTTTATCGGACTAACAGACATACTCTCGATAGACTAGCGGATCGGCAGACATGCTGCCTATTTGATCATGAGCAATAACTAAGAAATAAAAGTTCTCTTCGTGTCTTCTTCCTATTAACATTTCTATAGTCGATTATAAATTATCATATCAAATAATTGTTTAGTAGATAAAATTATTATTTTCATAGATAGTAATTTATCGCCTGAAAAAATATCGATAGCAACACAAACCAGAAGTAATTTGGATATTTTTTAACTCACTTTCTTTTTGTCCGTAAATCATTAATTACAGCAATCGCTTTATCAAGAAATTGGACAAATGCAAACGCGATTGGGTCCTGAAAAAAGAACTTTGCCAATTAATTTAGCGATTTGAAAGAGAGAGCAATTAAATTCAAAGATAAATTAGAAACCAATGGAATTTGCCTAATGGATACGACCATTAAGACTTTTAACTAAAGATACGCCAAAAGTACCAATCAAATGTTTTGATCAAGGAAATGCCAAATTGTTACTGCGCCTTAAAACAGTTTGGTAAAAATCTTAGACCTTAATAGGTACAAAGATTTATACCAAAGATTAAGGTAGGCAGATTCAATATTAATTGCTGATAAACTTTCTCGGGAAATATAGCAGTTTTTTGCAATGGACACAAATAAGAAAATGCGCCTGAAAAAGCTCTAACGCGCCTTCACAGAACAAGAGTAAAATGCACTGCATTCGCAACGGCGAAGTTAGCGTTCTACATAACCGCCTACGTAGACTAGTGGTTGCGCCTTTGGCGTTGTATCCGAAGGTCGTGGGTTCGATTTCCACACATGGCAAAAAAATATTAGTACGTTTTCTGTACAGTTTGTCATGGTCTGGGTGTTTATATTATATAAAATGTTTTATATGATTGTTTCTGGTAGACATAGTACAAGCCTAGAGCTTAGTTTGTGACCAGAGCAATTAGTGTAAATTGTCCTACATTTATTATTATTATACATACAAAATGAGCTTTCGCGCTTCCAGTATTTGTCGCCGAATTAAAATAATATTTTTGTCGGTCACTATATTATTAATCAATCTTTCTGTGTTGGGTATTTTTTATTTAAAATAAAAAAAAAAACTTTTATTATTATACAAAAATAATTATTACCCACAACATATTAATACGGTGTAATAATATACGTGGTGACCGAGTTGGTTAGATCTTGGACTTAAAAACACTTAGGCCCCTGGTTCGAATCCCGGTGTGTACCAATGAGTTTTTAATAAAAAAATATATGTACATTTTTTTGACAACACCACTATAGTGCCTCAGAGAGCACGTTAATCTGTCGGTCCCGGTTTCGCTATACCAACTTGTGAAACTGTTTATAGATGGGTTATTGAGTCTATTCAAAAACATTGCGAAGAGCCACTTGTTCGGTGTAGACTCATACCATCGGCTACGACGAGGTGGGACCGTCTAGGCGGTCGGCGCCGCCGTAAGACACCCGTGATGATATGTATATGTGTGTACAACATATTCATTTATTTCCAACCATACGTACAGTTTTCGAACACTTAGTTTTTGTCATAATTTAACAAAAATCCGAACATATACATCCTATGTACGTACATAGGTATATAGGAGAAAAGATATACTACATAAAGATGACTTGCAGACTTTCAAAGTTTATATGGTAATTTTCATAAAATTCAATAAATTCTTTGTAAAGAATTGTATTAGAACATAAAATGTTTTAGTTTGTTTAAACGTTTTATTTATATAAAATAGACGATACCATAGATGACGATTTTTGATGGAGCATGACTTGTGATACTATTAGTTAGTAGGTATGTAATGTCCAGAAATGATAGCAACTAACGGATGCATGCGACCTCATAAAACCCCTATTCACACTTTGTTAAAAAATCTCAACGATAGGAAGAAAAAAAAAATGATGAACGTGCTTTAGTTTGTTAAAGTTTAATAATTCAAACTAAACTAATAAATTTATTGTATTAAATCTTAAATTAATATTTCATTGGTCTAGATCCTGAAAAAAAAACAGTTAATAATAAACGTTTAAGTGGAAATTAATGTAGCCGCCTTAGAAATGAGAAAGCATATAATATTTACTTACCATTATCTCGCCTTATCTTCACCTGGGACGCATTACCCGGACCAGATGTGTCTCCTAAAATTATTACCTCTACCTCTGCTATTACTGTAATTGCAAAATACCTACATAATCATTATAGTTACTAGTAAGTATTATATATGTATGATATAGTTCTAATTTTCAGGTTTCAGTACTTAACTTTATCCTATTATTGTTTTTTAAATATTTATATTCTATAACACATTATAACTATTTTTTTTTAGTTCATCTGAAGAATCAATAAATATTAATATTCTATAACATATTATAACTTTTTTTTTCAGTACATCTGAAGATTCAGCGGGGCATCAGTGTGATTGGACAAATGTGTAGCATTTTTTTCTTATTGGAGCACGGCCTGTTAATTTCATCAACCTAGCAATCTTACAGAGTCCATGAATTAGGTCAATTAATACACTGTTGTATTGGTGCTCCGCCTGTTCCGTCTAATGAAGATATAAAGTTACGATTATAAGATATCATAAGGAATATGGATTTAACTCAATAAAGTCGTGTCATTTAATTTTCATAAGTACCTACTACTAATAAATAAAATAAATGAAAAAGAAAAACAATAATTCTGGTAACGGTATTAAATATTTACTTTTTTTATCGTCACCACATGCTCTACTATGTGTTTTGCCATCGTTTGATACTAAAGCAATTAAAATTATAAAATTGGCAGTGCGGTTTGGCAATGCCTAAAATGTTCTACGCTATATTATTATTTTTAACGTTGTAACGTTAACTCATGTAGTGTTAGTTAGAGCCCCTGAATACGCTTTAAAAAATTTAAACGTCCACTTATATATAATAACCTGCTAAAGTCGGTTATAAAACATAGATCTCTATATTAGAAACAAATCTTATGTATAAAACCGTATTTCAAGGTTTATGTTTGGATTTGTCACAAATGGTGACATTGGTGACCTTCCCAGTGACATTGTTAAGAAGTGACATGGGTACATGTTCCTTGACAGCTCCAATGTCATGTGCAAATATTTGGTGTGTTGCCCATTAGAGCGTAGTTCGATCTACGCTTGAGAAAAGATTTTACCCAAATTCCAATTATATTAAAAACAATTTCAGCACAATTATAATTTCAATTTAAAATACATAACAATAATAAGATTAACTAATATTTTATATATTTTTTTATTTTCTTTTTACATTTTATACTATTTTTCCTGAATAAATTATTAACTCAAAATTGGCAAAAATAATAATAAAGGAGTGGCCAAATACAATATATTTCATATTTTATGATTTTTCATGAATTTTGATAGTATTTTTTTTACTGGAAACACAACTAATTAACTAACATGTGCTTAATTACCATTTTTTTTATTAAATAAACCTCCAGCTACCTTTTGGTAGGCACCAAAAATGGTGGTGATTTATCATTAATCATCATTCATCAATCTAGTTCGCTACCATCTCTAGGTTAAAAAAAATATACTAAGCCAGTTTACGGCTAATAATATATCTAAATAAATATTATACTCGTATTTAATATTAAGTATTAACGATAAATTTGTTTTTTGCTTGAATGGATTGATTACAAGATTACCTCTAGCCATTTATTCTTACTGTTCCAATTGATTTGTATGATGTATTTGTTGTTTTTTTTTTTTTTTTTTTTTTTAATTAGGAGAAGTTATGAAAGTATGTATGTCTTTGTAGTATATGTGTATGTTCGTATTGTATATATGTAAGTGTCTATGAAAATTGTTAGTAAGTCAAGTCTGTGTCACAATTGTATGTTCAGTCCTGGTCTGTAATGAGTTCCTAATGTCCAGATGTATGATATAGTTCTATGAAATGATTTCATGATTCTAACGGTGTAACAGTCACTGAAATTGGAATTATGAAGTCGAGCGTGAGATGGTATTGGTTATTTTTGTGTTTTTAATTTTAATTTGTACCTTATTGACTTAGCCAAATTCCGGTAGGAATGTCGGCGATATAATTACATATGAATATAAAAAATCCAAATGTCCAACACAATTAAGGGCACTGCTTTCGTAATCGCGAACTCCGCGTTCTCATACAAAATTAGCTTTCAAATCAAATCAAATATTATTTATTTCATGTAAATCTTTACAGATATTTATGAATAGTCAAAAAAAAAAGTTTTTACAATAAGGTCTAGAGTGCGTTTGGTTAGGCTGCTATATATATATATATATATATTAATAAATAAAAGGTGTCATTAAATAAAAATATTAAAAAAAAACAACCAACCGAACGCACGCTACATAACCAACTAGTGTAAGACTAGGTTGTTAGCTTTAATATACGATTACTGTTTGTCGCAGAATTAAAATAATATTTTTGTAGGTAATTGTATTTATTAATCATTCTGTGTTGGGTCTTTTTTAATATTATATTACAAAAAAATAATACCCACAACAGAAATATTTTTGCGTACAATCACGAATTTAAAAAAAAAATACTTCAACCAACAGCCAAGTTGTAATATTGGAAGTACGTTTGTATGGGCGTCAAGTCGACTGCAGGGCCCTTAAAGAGATATATTTCTTTACCGGACAAGTATTAATTTATTATTTTTTTGTTGTTTTTCTTAGGAAAAATAATTAATTACCTGCCTACAAAGAAAATAAATAAGTATTCGTGTACACTCACGCGGCGAATTGAGAAAAGTAATTTGTGGAATCACGCAAAGCTGCTTTCCATCATCTTCTGTACTTGTCCATGCGACATTCGTTACCGAAATAAATGTTATTAGGAAAATAGGAAAAACCTACCAAAAATAGCTTATTTATTTATTATTATTATATACTAATTATTATATAAGAAACAGCGGTCTATATATTATGTAGTTTTTTCCGTAGTTAGCTGGATAATCGTATACGGCATTTTAGTATTTTAAGCGGAAAGCACTTATATTATTAAAAAAAACGCCTACGTAAAATCATTTATTTACGTTAAAACGGCAATTTTACTATTTATACTACGGAGGCTAAATTAAATTGAAAAGACGAACTTTAATGCTGCTAATTGACATATAATATAAAATATCTTAAGACAGGTTATATTAGTGTGACAGGGTATTAAAGTGGGTCAGAAATTTATTTAAAATTGTAATTTATTTTTCGTCTAAAGGAGTTAATTGCTTAATTACCAAAATCCTATTTATTACAGAATAATTAATATTAATTTCGGACACAACATGATTGATATTAATAAATAACAATGCCTTACTCTGCCTTAGCTACGCCGGGCTACGTATACCATAAATTTAATTTTTTTTTTGGAGATTTTTTTTTTAAATGTTTTTTTCATATGTAGGTTTTTTATTTATTTTCACATATTAACTAGCGGCTTAATTATAAAACAGTGAACGCGATATAATAAATAAGAGCATTAAAATTACCAACGCATTGGTAAATGTATTTGTCACAGCTCTTATTTCTATTAAGTAAAGGCTATGACAGTTCCAATTACAATTAATCGCGATGGGCGATCTGTCAAAATTTCGTTTCATACTTAGGGGTCTGGTCACAATATAAGCCAAGCTTGTACTATGTGTACTATCCATAAACAACGATACTAATATATTTTATAAACATTCAGACCATGGCAAATGGTACAGAAAACTAATATTATTTTGCTAGGAATAAATAGAAGTGGGAATCCAACCCACGACCACCAGATACAACGCCAAAGGCGCAACCACTAGATCAAGGAGTCAGTCAATTTGTAAGTATTAATATAGATACTATAGGTGTTTTTTAAGCATTATTCACATTAGATAATGGGGCCAGTAAGCAGCTTGCATGCCAAAATATAGCATGTAAATGCACACTTCAAGTAAAACGTCATGCATATGTCCTATGTGGCATGCGATATACTTCCTCAGTTTACTTCTCCATAATGTAATACTAAATACAGATAACATTTGCATCATTGATAATAATAATAATATGTAGGACAATTTACACATACTGTTCTGGTCACAAACTAAGTTCTAGGCTTGTACCATCTGTACTGTAAATAACAATAATACATATTTTATAAAGATCTAGACCATGGCAAACTGTACAGGAAAAAGTACTAATTTTTAATTTCCATGGGTGGGAATCGAACCCAAGATCTCCGGATACAACGCCAAAGGCACAACCACTAGTCTACGGAAGCATATAGTCATGCATATTCCTAACAAAATGTGTCCCAAACCAACACAAAAGTCTGGTTACAATACCGAAATAAAAGGCGATAAATCATTGGACGCCACAACGAGAAAACGCAACAAGGCGTAAAAAAGTAATTTTGTAGATCTTAGCAATTTTCGTAATTTTTGCGGGTAAAAGGAATTAATTAAAAAAAGCGAGTATTTTACGAGATCCCAGGAGTAGTTATCTTCGCGCGTCGCAACAGGTGGGCTCTTATTTAATGCCTTTTAAAGAAAATTTGGTTTCAAGGTCGCTGAAACTCATTTCTGAAGTATACTATGTTGTAGTAAAGTTTTTATGTTGGCCAATTATCTTTATGTACAAAAAAGGTAGGCAAGGATGTACATAAACAAAATAAAAATGCTTTATTTCTAATATTAGTATAATTAACTTACAGTCTAAAGTTATTAGTTAGATTACCGAATCAATTCAGTATAATTTAATTTAATATTGAATATTTGACGCCGTTTGGTCAAGTGAGGGGGCCATTGGGACCCTCAGTCAAGCGCCTGGTGGTCAATTCTCGCGCTTTCGACATTCATCTCGATTCGAGATTTTTTAACGAAAAATGACTAAATATGTCATATTTCGTTCAATATTTATATATTTATTATTAATTAATTAATATTTATATTTATTTCGTTTAATGTTCGATATTTTTTAACGAAAAATGGCATATTTAGTCATTTTTCGTTTAAAAATCTCAAAGCGTGACGAATGTCGAAAGCGCGAGAATCGCCCACCTGACCAGGCAGTTATCCAAGCGGCTGATGGAAAAGTCTGGAGACAAGAAGGCTGGCAATTTTTTATTTCTGCAACGTATTAGCCTATACAGAAAGGAAATTTTGCCAGTCTCCTTGAAATAGTCATCTCTGATTGGACGTCTCGACATTTGTTATTTATCCCTTTCAGAACGACAAAAAATATTTTTGATTTTGACAGTTTTTTCGGTTTATAGAAAGTCGCTAGGGGGTAAAGTATTCAAGAAAAATCATGAAAAAAAATCTCCCCCTACCTACCACCCTAGATCGATAGACGGTGGTGCTGCAGGCCTGTACCTTTTACCAGGTATCTCAACAGATGGTGAAGCTTTCTCGTCCTCCGTCGCCTCATTGGAAGTAATGTTAGAACTGTTCATGAGAGCGTCTGCTAGATCCACCCTGAACCATAGCAAGTCTTTCGATTTGATTTTATTTGCAACACAGTCAATTTTGTACTGCCTCCAAGCGTTTACAACTGCAAGATCCAGGAAGTGAATTAGCACTTTTACAGCCCATTTTTTCGTCTTCTGATAAGTTCTATAGTATTCAATGAGCTGATCAAGTACATCTACCCCACCCATGTTTTTATCGTTTGTCGTGGACGGCTGCTCCTGTTTGCGGCAGTTTGATCAGCAGGTAGTATGTTTTCTTGATTAACAGGATGTAATTGACTTAACGGAGCATTAAATTCTGGATCATTGTCACTATTATTGTCGTCAAGGTAATCCTGCATACGTATATCCTCATCAAGCAGACGAGAGACCTCAACTACTGGTTCTCTGTCCTCATCAGAAATCTCCAGGTCTGACTGACACCCATCGCCAAGCAATTCTTCCAATAAATTGTAGTCTAAAGGACGTCCTGTGAAAAAAAATACAACCATTAGTTGTATAAATATGCAGCTTCATTAGCACAATTTAAAACGACAGCGCATGATCGTGCGTGCAAAGTTCGTGGACACATTGTGAAGTCAAATACTTCTAATTTTAGCAAAAAAATGTAGCAGCACAACTGACAAAGTGAAAGAAACAAGTGAACGTCCTGAAAAGGACGAGTTTCGCAACAGTAAAGAAACAAGTGAACGAGTTCCGCAACAGTAAAGAAACAATTGAACGTCCTGAAAAGGACGGTTATTCGTAAATGTTCTCAAAAGAACATAAAATTATTGTGTGGGTAGTTCATAATTTTCTCTCGCAAAGAAGATCCATCTCGTGACTGATGTAGGTAGCGCCGTGCACCAAGTTGAGGATTCAGCGTCGACGTGTCGTTTTGAGACCGCTCGATCGCCCCGACAGCCGCTAATTCACCCGTAGCGTAGTTGGCGTTCACAGCTGCACACAGCATCACATGGCTCCTCTTGTCTCGACGGCCGCCCGGTAAAAGAGCGCGCGCACACGCCGTGCTCGACTATATGCGACACCCGCGCCATCGAGTACTGCGGAGGGGAGGCTACGTCATCGGCATTAAGGCGGGGACGTTTCTTATTGGAAAACTATTTTAAATTATTATGTTTTGTTTACATTTGTTTTTAATAATTTCCTTTTATAAAATCATATATAAATACGGAAAATAAATAAGTAAATTCATTCGGAATTGCTGTAGTTTTGCAACTTTTTAAGTTCCGCGCACGGGCGATTGGGGATTTCTATCCCTACTCTGATTCCGCACTCGCCAATCGCCGCGTCGCATCTTACCCCCACTTCAACACCTCCAGACACGAAGATCGCCGAGGATGGACGAGGCTTCGGGCGGCCGACCGCCGCCACCTGCTTCACCATCGCCTCCGCCCATCGCATCCGGTGACTCTGATGCGCAGGAAGCTTTCCTTTTGGAAAGTGTCCGCGCATCGGGACTGTCGGAGGTCCTCGCGGAGTTCGTCACCGCGGTTGCCAGCTCGCAGCTCCAGTTTCGGACCCGGTGAGGACGGGGCAGGTGGCGGGAGGCTCTTCTCTGCCCACCACGCTCCAACCCCAGGCCAACGACCCAACGCCGAGGAATTCCGTTCCCAAGCGCAAAAAGCGAGGGGGCCGGAAAAGTAAAAGCCGAAAGGCTCGAGCCGGACCGGACTCCACCGCTCCAAGGGGGGGGGCCTCAGCCCCCCCGCCATCAGCGATACCATACGTGGCGCAAAGAGCACTGGAGCTCATTCCAGTGAAGGCTGTAGCCACGCTCCTCCTCGATATATTACGAGCTATCGAGGCCGGGAAAGAACCTCAGACTGCTATCATGTCCGGACTCGCCGGACTTACTGTTAGCAGAGACGAGTAAGGCGCCTCACGCCTACTTGCGGGACGTTTCTTATTGGAAAACTATTTTAAATTATTATGTTTTGTTTACATTTGTTTTTAATAATTTCCTTTTATAAAATCATATATAAATACGGAAAATAAATAAGTAAATTCATTCGGAATTGCTGTAGTTTTGCAACTTTTTAAGTTCCGCGCACGGGCGATTGGGGATTTCTATCCCCACTCTGATTCCGCACTCGCCAATCGCCGCGTCGCATCTTACCCCCACTTCAACACCTCCAGACACGAAGATCGCCGAGGATGGACGAGGCTTCGGGCGGCCGACCGCCGCCACCTGCTTCACCATCGCCTCCGCCCATCGCATCCGGTGACTCTGATGCGCAGGAAGCTTTCCTTTTGGAAAGTGTCCGCGCATCGGGACTGTCGCCGGAGGTCCTCGCGGAGTTCGTCACCGCGGTTGCCAGCTCGCAGCCCGCCGACGACGAACCCGAAGACCCCGAAGATTCCGAGCTGAGCGCTACGACAACGCAGTCGCCGATAGACCCGCGGGTGCAGCTAGTCATTGACAAGCTGACCGCGGGTATCAAGAGGCCTCGCAGCCGCTACAGCGGCACCTCACCCTCGCCGGAGGAGAAGAGGGAGCGCCGCGAACGCCATCCCGCGGCCCCCGCTCACCCCGCCGACCCCGACATCCAGCCGACTCCGCGCCGCCGCTCGGACCCGCGCCTGCACCGCAGCTACTCCACTGGGGTGCTGCCGTCGCCGCGCGCCCTCCGAGCCGAGATGGAGGAGCCGATCCCGGACCCACCAGCACCACTACCACAGCGCGACCCAAGGCGCGCCCGGGTTGTGGCGCCTAAACATGAACAACCGGACGCGAGCGCCGCTCGCCCCGCCACCGTCGCCCGTGCCGGCGCCGCTCGCCACAGCGATGCGGCCCGCACCGGACCCGCCCAGCCGACCGCGAGCGCTCCGCGCCCGGTTGCTGCCGCCCAACCCGGGGCTACCCGCCCTGGCCTCGCCGCCCGCCTGACCACCGATGCCCAGCGCTACATCCCGCTGGGCGCCCGCTCAAGCGCCACCGGCCCACCGCCCGCGGCTAGGCCCGCACTCACCCGCCCAGGCGCACCATCCCATCCCGCCCCGGCGCCACAGCTCAACCGAGCTTTGTGCGCCCGGGAGCCACCACCCGTCCCGGAGCAGCCGTGCAGCCGTTGGCCGCCGCCCGCGCTGGCGCCGCATCTCAACCTGCGGCCGCCGCACGCTCCAGCATCGCCGTGCAGCGTCCGGGCACATCCCGCCCGGGCCCTACTACCCAATCGGTGGGTCCCGCTCGCGCGGGTCCCGCCGCAGCCGCCGCCCAGCCCGTGAGCATCCGCTCCGGGCCCGCCGCAGCAACCGAGGGCTTCCGCCCCGGCCCCACCGCCCGCCCCGCCGGCCCTGTGCAGAGCTTCACCCGCCCCGCAGCCACCGACGGCGCCCGCCCCGCCATCACCACTGCACCCGCTGCCGGCCACTCTGCCGCCGCTGAGCCTACCTTCGAGGGGGCCCGACCGCAAAGTTTAGGCGGCATGGACGTAGTAATACCAGGTACCCCCGTCTCATACGCCGCGGCCATAGGTTCGAAGCCCTCAGCTACGAACGCGGCCGCAGGCGAGACGGTAAACGCCACTATCTCCCCAGCGGGTATAAAACGGGTTTCCCCACCGCGCTTTCCGCCATTTATCGTGGAAAGCCTGCCCAATTGGGCATTTCATTTTAGGGTGCTCAAAGCCAAGCTAGGGCATCCAGTCAACGCACGGCCGTTTGGGAACGGCATTCGTTTTTTGCCGCGCAGCGATACCGAGTTCCGAGAGGTTCAACGGTACCTGACTAAAATCGAAAAAGAGGAGAACCTATCGTGGTTCTCCTATTCACTCCCGGCAGAGCGCAGCCTGAAGGTTGCGATTAGAGGTCTGCCGGTTAACACAGAGGAGCCGCATGGATATGCACAGGAGAAGCACTCCGGGAGCTCGGATACGACCCTGAATTTGTCAAACAAATCCAGGGTCGGGCCGGGCGTCCCGGGTGCATATTCTTCGCCCAGCTGCGACGAACCGCAGACCTCACTCCTGGAATATTCAGCGTTACCGAGCTGCTGGATATAAAGGGAGTCATTATTGAAGCCTGGAGGGGGAAGAAGGGCCCCTCGCAATGTCATAGGTGCCAGCAATTTCGGCACTCTTCACACATGTGCCACAGGCCGCAAGCTTGTGTCAGGTGTGGAGGAGGACACCCGGCTAAAGAGTGCCCCCGCTCCCGGGAGGATGCACCTAGCTGCGCCAATTGCGGCGGCGATCACACCGCCAATAATACCTCCTGCCCTGTCTTTCGCCGTGAGTTGCGAAACAAATCGGCGGGAACCATAGCCCTGTCGACCGCCGGCAGGGCCCCAGTTTCGGACCCGGTGAGGACGGGGCAGGTGGCGGGAGGCTCTTCTCTGCCCACCACGCTCCAACCCCAGGCCAACGACCCAACGCCGAGGAATTCCGTTCCCAAGCGCAAAAAGCGAGGGGGCCGGAAAAGTAAAAGCCGAAAGGCTCGAGCCGGACCGGACTCCACCGCTCCAAGGGGGGGGCCCTCAGCCCCCCCGCCATCAGCGATACCATACGTGGCGCAAAGAGCACTGGAGCTCATTCCAGTGAAGGCTGTAGCCACGCTCCTCCTCGATATATTACGAGCTATCGAGGCCGGGAAAGAACCTCAGACTGCTATCATGTCCGGACTCGCCGGACTTACTGTTAGCAGAGACGAGTAAGGCGCCTCACGCCTACTTGCGCGTGGTGCACTGGAATTCCCGCGGACTGCGAGAGCAACGTCGCACCTTGCAGATTTTCCTCAGAGATCAGAGAGTAGACGTGGCGCTGATTAGCGAGACCCTCCTCTCCTCCTCGATCCCCTTCAATATTCCTAACTACATTGCCTACCGGAAAGATGAACTTACGGACCAGGGCCGCGTCTTTCGTGGGCTGATGGTCCTGGTACGTAGGAACATCATCCACCAACCCCTCCCAATCCTGTCGCTCCAATCCCTTTACACGTTGGGTGTGGCACTGCATATAGGTGACAGAGAGCTGCACCTATATGCCATTTATAAGCAGCCGCAGGCGAAGCTTGATACGAGGGGACTGCGTCAACTGCTGGATACGCAAGTCCCGATCCTCGTTGCCGGCGACCTCAACTGTAAACACCCAGCCTGGAACTCCGGCCAAACCAACCCGGCGGGGAACCTCCTGCTGCGGGAATCGGAGCGGGTGGGGTTCTGTGTGTCCGGCCCGCACGGCCCGACGTATTTGCCTGCGCAGAGCGCGCACTCGCCGGACGTGCTGGACATAATAGTTCACCGAAACCTGCCCTGTTCCCCGGAGCAGGAAGTTCTCTATGACCTCGACTCCGACCACCTCCCGGTCCTAGTCACTTTGTCCACCCTCCCTATCAAGGCCTCTCTTCCAGTGCCACGTAAACGCGTTAACTGGGAAAAATTTACAAGGTTGCTCGACGATCACACGCCGACCTTCCCCATCTCGACGCCGGCGGACGTGGATAGGCTCGCGTCCGATCTGACTGTACAGTCCCGCAAGTCCCTAGAGGGGGCCTCCACGGAGTCCCCCCCGCGAAGGGGCTCACCACCCCTTCCCCAGAACATCAGGGACTTACTGAAAAGTAAGAGGGACCTGCGGAAACTGTGGCAGCGCACTCGCTGCCCGTCGGTGAAGACCGACCTAAACGCGCTCGCGGCCCGAGTGAGGAAGGCCCTCGACAAGCTTCACGCCGACCGCTGGGATGCTCGGATCCAGGATGCAACCGGTGACCTACAGGGAGTTCACCGGTTGTGCTCCTCGATGTCCGGTGCGCCACCAACGATTCAACCCCTCCTCGATAGTGACGGAGCCCCGAGGTTTCGAACGGAAGATCGTGCCCGGATTTTTGCCGAATGCCTAGAAGGACAATTTCGTCCTAACCCACCTAAATCCATCGAACATGTCGCAGAGGTAGATCGCGTAGTGGAGGCCGGCCTCCACGGCGCGATACCCGAGACGGAACCCCTTATGATATTCTCTCCTGGTATGGTAGCGCGCGCCTTCAGCCGCGTACAACCACGGAAGGCCCCCGGGGCCGATGGCATTAATAATATGGCCATCAGGTGCATGCCACCGCGAACAATCGCAGCCTACACCCGCCTATTTAATGGCATTATGCGCACGGGCCACTTCCCGACATTGTGGAAGGAGGGGCGCATCATTATGATACCTAAACCTCGGAAGAATATCAAGCTCCCAGAAAGCTATCGTCCGATAACTTTATTACCGGCGATTTCCAAAGTCTTTGAGAAGCTACTTTTGCGACATATCGTGCCTCATTTTTCTCCTCGCGACGAACAATTTGGCTTTCGTAGCGAGCACTCGACGACTCTCCAGTTGACGAGAATCCTGCACAGGATGACGATGGCGTCTGATAGGCGAATCTTCTTCTGCGCGGTTCTCCTCGACATGGAAAAAGCATTCGACAAAGTCTGGCATAACGGGCTTCTGTTCAAAATCTTGCTAACTGATATACCCCGTCGCGTAGTACGAGTCATAGCCTCTTTTCTGGAGGGCCGTAGCTACCACGTTACTGTTGAAGGTCTTTGCTCCAAAAATCACCCCATCGCAGCGGGCGTACCGCAGGGAAGCTGCCTTTCCCCGGTTCTCTACTGCTGCTATACCGATGATATCCCGCTGGCCGAGAAGGACGTGGAGCTGGCTCTGTACGCGGACGACGCTGCCTATTTCTCGTTTTCTTTAAACGCGAAAATGGCGGCTGTCTACATGCAGAGACAGCTCGATTTACTTCCCGACTGGCTTTCACTCTGGCGCCTACGTGTAAACGTAAAAAAGACACAGGCAATGATCATCCGCAGAGAGGACCGGGGAGTGGGCCGTACCCCCCCGCCCCCGCTCCAGCTTTGTGGACAGTCCGTTGACTGGTCCAAAACCGTGATGTACCTCGGAGTCAAAATTGACCACAAATTGAAAATGAAGCCGCACGTCACAATGACGCGAGCTAAAACGGCGGTCGCGCGCTGTCGGCTGCGTCCAGTGTTGTCATCCGGATTACCATTACACACCAAAGCGGCCATTTACAAATTATATATACGGCCTATTCTCACATACGCGGCACCAGCCTGGTACGCGTTATGTGGGAATAAACATAGGGCGCAATTAGAGGCCCAACAAAGTAAAAGCCTGCGCCTCATAACCGGCGCACCATTTTATATGCGCAACAACTCGCTGCGACGAGACCTCCGGATGGAAACACTGCACGACTTCGTCGTTCGTTTGACCACCCGTATGTTCTCGCGTGCAGATGCATCAGGCCACCCGCACATTCGGGACCTGACGCCTATGCATGCGAGACCACCGGATGCCAAACGGCGATATGCGCGCGACCTGGTACCTCTCACGAGCGAGAGTGATAGCAGTTCGGGAAGCGAAAGCGACTCGGACGGCTAGCACGATTGCTTTACGTGAAGGAACAGCATCACAGACTCTCCACAGAGCCCCTCGAATCCGTCGACCAGTAAAAAGGTCACGCAAAGACCTATCCGTAGTTACGGGTAGCGAACGGCTACTATTGAAGGAGGTTAAGACCTCGTAACAATTACCCGTCTCCCGTAAGGGGGGATAGTGACGACTCATCGCGCGTAAATTCATTCAGTCACTACCAACCAAGAGTTTCACTTCTAAACCTACAAGTACACTAAGATCCCTAAAGTGGTGACCCCGAGGAACAAACAAGCCCTGCTGAAAAATGACGGAAGAAAACCAAGAAGTAGAAGTCTCTGCAATTTCGCTCTCAATGCGGATACCACCATTCTGGACAGATAAACCTCATCTATGGTTCATCAGTTTCGAGGCAGCAACAAGCGAACTCAAGAAAAGCCAGACGCAACTAGCTCAGATGGTCGTCGCCAAGCTCGAAAAGCAAGACATCGAGCAAATAGCAGATTTGCTGTACAACCCGCCCAAAGCCGAGCAGTATGAAGTTATAAAGAAGCGCCTCATAACCACATATGAAGAGTCAGATAATAGACAATTTCAAAAACTACTATCAGAGATGGAGTTAGGGACACAAAAGCCGTCGCAACTTCTACGTAGAATGAAGAATTTAGCACGGGAGAAAATACCTGACGCAACCCTGCGACTTATGTGGAGCAATCACCTTCCAGCTCACATAAGATCAGTACTCGCCGTCAGTGAATCAATAAACCCAGACACTAAGCTCGACGAAATCTCTCTGCTAGCTGACACAATAGCAGAGACAAGCTGCTCGCAGATGTCTACAATAGCCACTTCACTGCCAGGATCGCAAATAGAGGAGACATTGAACATCACGAGCCAGTTAAAAAAATTGACAATGGAGATCGCCGAACTCAAATCAAGACCTCAGTACGATAATCGGCCAACCACAATCGAAAACATAAAACATTGCTCCCGTTGCAACTCAAGATCTCGTGCACGACAAAACTCGCAATCACCATCGCGTTTCCGGTACGGCTCGCCATTACCGTATTGCTACTATCACCAGCGATTTGGAACGAAAGCAGTCAAATGCACACCGCCGTGTTCTTTCAAGAAACCCCAGGAACAATTGTCGGGAAACTGGACAGGACGCTAAACGTGGCGGAACTTGGCGTCTCCGAAGCATCACACCGCCTATTTATTAACGACAAGTTAAACAAATTAGTATTCTTGGTAGATACGGGTGCAAATATATCCGTCATACCAAGAAGAAAAGGCATGCAAACCCAACCATTATCCTTCTGCCTTTACGCCGCCAACAACACATTCATCCCAACATATGGAGAAAAAACACTAGAATTGGACCTCAACCTGCGCCGAAGATTCAAATGGAAGTTTATCGTCGCAGCCGTATCCAAACCAATTTTAGGTGCGGATTTCCTCAAACATCATCAGCTCATAGTCGACGTCAGGAATAAAAAATTGATTGATGGGACAACAAACCTTTCATCGAAGGCCACTTTCGTTCAACCTTCCGACATACCTACAATCCGCAGTATTGACATGGGGAAGTCTTATCATGACGTATTGGCAGAATTTCCTGGAATCACAAGATTAACTTCGATGCAGCTGAGCTCTAAACACGAAGTCAAACATTTCATCGAAACAACCGGACCTCCACTTCATTGTCGAGCACGTCCGGTACCACCACATCGCTATGAACAAGTCAGGAAAGAGTTCGAAAACATGATCCAGCAAGGATTATGTCGACCTAGCAAGAGTCCATGGGCATCACCCCTACACATCGTGCCAAAAAAGAATGGAGACCTGCGTGTATGTGGCGACTACCGAAGACTGAACGCAATCACCAAGCCCGACCGCTATCCCATACCAAGAATCAAGGATTTTACATACCAGCTGTCCAAAACCAATATTTTCTCAACAATCGACCTCAATCGAGCCTACCAACAACTTAGTGTACGAGAAGAAGATATCGAGAAGACAGCCATCATAACACCAATGGGACTGTTCGAATTTCCACGTATGTGTCCAGGACTAAAGAACGCCGGTCAAACATTCCAACGATACATCCATGAAGTTCTGCGTGGTCTGGATTTTGTATTCCCATTTATTGATGACGTATTAGTTGCATCATCAAACGAAGAAGAGCACAGAGAACATGTACGCATAGTATTACGACGATTAGAAGATAGCGGCATTACTATAAACCCTGCAAAATGCCACTTCGGACAAGAATCAGTCAAATTCCTTGGCTACACAGTTTCTGAAGATGGAATCAAGAAGTTCAATGATGCCCAACGAAACTACAGCACGTTCGATCGAGAGCTACTTTCAATCTATTTATCAATCATCCACTTCAGAAAAATAATCGAAGGACGTGACGTCATCGTGTTCACAGATCACAAACCACTCACTTACATTCTCCAAAAGCCACCATCAGTCACAGAAACACCACGGCGCGCAAGACAATTGATGTTTATCAGCGAATTCACAACAGACATTCGTCACATCAGCGGCAAAAACAACGTCGTTGCCGACGCCCTAAGTCGCATCGAAAGTATTTTTTGCCCATCTATGCTAGATTTCGTGCAAATAGCACATGAGCAAGAAAGAGACAGAACCATACAAGAGCTGGCACAATGAAGCAATATAACTTTGAAGAAAGTAACACTGCCGCAATCAGCAACACAAATTTACTGCGAAACATCATCGTCCAATTTTCGACCATACCTACCAGAATCATTCAGACGAACAGCATTCGACGCCGTGCATAATATCAGTCATCCAGGAGTCAGATCAAGTCGAAAGCTAATGTCACAGAAATATTTCTGGCCTTTAATGAACATTGACGTTGGAAATTGGGCTAAACAATGTGTTCGATGTCAAGAATGCAAGATACAGCGTCACACGAGGAGCTCCCTAATGTCATTCCCACCTGCTGATCGATTTCAACACATTCACATCGATATCGTCGGGCCACTTCCTACATCATCTCAAGGTCATCGTTACTTGATTACAATCATCGATCGACTAACAAGGTGGCCAGAAGCGATACCTACCGAAGATATCACAGCCGAAACCGTCGCAAAAGTTGTATATGAAAATTGGATCACTCGTTTCGGTTGCCCAGAAACGCTGACAAGTGATCAAGGTCGTCAATTCGAAAGTGAACTATTTGCCAAACTAATGAACACCATGGGGATCAACAAGACTCGTACGACACCTTATCATCCACAAGCAAACGGCATGGTCGAGCGATGGCACAGAACGCTCAAGACTGCATTGAAAACCAAACTATCGGAAAGAACAGAATGGATGACCCAACTGCCCACGGTTTTATTCGGACTACGAGCTGCCGTACGATCCGATACCGGCGTCAGTGCGGCAGAACTAACATACGGCCACAACCTTCGGCTGCCTGGTGATTTCTTCGCTATACAACAACCTGAACGAGATATGGACCACAATTACGTCAGTCAATTACGGAACATCATAAACGCACTCAAACCATCTCAGGCACAAGCACAATCACACGAGAACAATCTGCCAATATTTGTGCACCCAGCCTTACATACATGTGAACAAGTATTTATAAGAAACGATGACGTAAAAAAACCATTGCAACAACCCTATGAAGGCCCGTACGCAGTGATCAAACGGAATGACAAAACTTTCATTCTGCAATTACCCACACGCAAAACAACTATTTCTATCGACCGTCTCAAACCTGCGTACATCGTCAACGACTACCAGTCTGCATCCAGCAGCAGCGCTCACTCTTCAAGCAACATCAATCATTCTTCAAGTAACAACACAGACAGAACAAGTAGACCAACGGAACCAGCATCTATCTTAAAATCAAGTACCACGGTTACCAGATCTGGACGCATAAGCAAACTGCCGGTACGCTTCGCTTGAGGGGGAGCACTGTAGCAGCACAACTGACAAAGTGAAAGAAACAAGTGAACGCCCTGAAAAGGACGAGTTTCGCAACAGTAAAAAACAAGTGAACGAGTTCCGCAACAGTAAAGAAACAAGTGAACGAGTTCCGCAACAGTAAAGAAACAATTGAATGTCCTGAAAAGGACGGTTATTCGTAAATGTTCTCAAAAGAACATAAAATTATTGTGTGGGTAGTTCATAATTTTCTCTCGCAAAGAAGATCCATCTCGTGACTGATGTGGTAGCGCCGTGCACCAAGTTGAGGATTCAGCGTCGCCGTGTCGTTTTGAGACCGCTCGATCGCCCCGACAGCCGCCAATTCACCCGCAGCGTAGTTGGCGTTCACAGCTGCACACAGCATCACATGGCTCCTCTCGTCTCGACGGCCGCCCGGTAAAAGAGCGCGCGCACACGCCGTGCTCGACTATATGCGACACCCGCGCCATCGAGTACTGCGGAGGGGAGGCTACGTCATCGGCATTAAGGCGGGGACGTTTCTTATTGGAAAACTATTTTAAATTATTATGTTTTGTTTACATTTGTTTTTAATAATTTCCTTTTATAAAATCATATATAAATACGGAAAATAAATAAGTAAATTCATTCAGTCACTACCAACCAAGAGTTTCACTTCTAAACCTACAAGTACACTAAGATCCCTAAAAAAATATCAAATAACAATTGTTAAACATCTAATCCAACTATCTAAAAAAATATATATTTATCAAGTTTAAAGTAATAAATAAAATACTTACGCCTGCCGTCGTCGTCTACAGACATTACGTCCATCTTCGAAAACGTTTTGACTGGTCACTGACTCCCCACTGCGCCGTTTTTTTTTTTTTTTTTTGACTGACTAATACAGGGAGCCTGAGGGGCATTATCTGTTTCGAACGGTGGCGTGGCTGCGAGATTCGCTAGCCGCAAAAGTTTAAATACTCGGTTTATCGAAACTTTCCCTGAGGGGGTGCGCTCCGATTTGGGTCACCGAGGAGGTAATGGGGTCGGCTCGGGCCTTCCACCATTAGGGAGTGAGGTGTCTCCTTGGAGACTACTGGAGTCGGTGAGGCCGACTCCGACCAAATGAGAGAGACTCTACCAGTACTTCACAAAAAGACACGTCGGTCAAAGAAGTACCAAGAAACCCGACGTATTGTCTGACTCGCGGAGAGAGAGGTGTGTAAGAGCTCTGCCGGTCCCACATAAGGTGGGCCCGTATTCTGTAATATCTTGTGAAAATAGTTCCGCAGAAAAGGTGTGTGTGTGTGTAAGACTACCTAGCCGTGAGGGACAGAGGAGGGATTGGCGGGAACCTTGGGAGCTAGATCCACTAATTCCTGAACTTGAAGAGAGAACTTATCGGGCGGGTCCGTGAGCGCGTTTTTGGGCCTACGTTGAAGGAAGAGTATGGGCTTACGGCGAGAGTACTTAATACGAGATGATTTGGGAGTATAAGAGACTGATTCTCTAACTAAAGGGTTTGGGTGGGTAGCCGCTTTGTCAAAGAAACGTTTTGAGGCGTCTCTAAGCCATTTGGTGATGGGCTCCAGCTGGAAGTCAGCGTGGAGGTTTGTGTTACGAACGAACTGATAGGCGTTAGCGGCACGCCTTAGAAATATGTTTTGGACTGTTTGTAGACGGCCGATATTTGCGTGGGCAAATACCGGACTGGCATACGTTAAAACAGGACGGATACATGTTTTGTACAGGGTGATTTTGTTGCGCATAGACATTTTACTCTTCCTCCCGAGGAGGGGGTCCCACTGCGCCGCAATCGCCTTTACTCTAGGTGCTTAGATCAACGCACGAACGATCGACATCGTGTCGATACTATAAAACTAAATTTCGCGCCAAAAAATTTTTTTTAGTGTGAACGCACGCTTAGTACAGTCAGTTCTGAAAGGGTTATAGGTTTTTATTTATTGGATATATTTTAGTATTATCTAATTTTGAGATTAATTACTTATGTATAAATAACTTGAATAAAGTGATGTCTATTATCTAATTTAATTATTTCTTACAATCAGCTTATTTTTACCGTTACATAATTTCTTATTTCACACTTAATCCATAGTTTATTAGTAACAAATGTCATAAGACCTAATATAATATAATTATGACAAATGTCATAGTGGCTGCGCCTTTGGCGTTAAATCCGGAGGTCGTAAGTTCGATTCCCACCCATAGCAAAAAATATTAGTACGGTTTTCGGTACAGTTTGTCTACTTGTATAGTCTGGGTGTTTATGAACTATAATATGTATTATATCGTTGTTTCTGGTACACAAAGTACAAGTCTAGAGCTTAGTTTGTGACCAGGGCAATATGTGTAAATTGTCCTACATATTATTATTAAGTATTTCTATGTTAGTAAAATACAATTATTTATTTTCTGTTTTCCCAAATTTTAGAAAGAAATTTAGAAAGTGTATTTGGAATATTTGTTGCATGTATGAATTCCATATATATTTTTTCTCTCAAAAACTAACCCGAAAATAATGCATAATTCCCATTTTTGTACATTCCGTGCATGACGACTGTACAGCATTTGCACTTGCTTATATTTTCCAATATTGGCTAGTTTCCTATATTCTTTCTGTAGTCACTTCCAACAAGTATAAAAAAAAAATACTTTCTCTAATTTAAGAAGCCTTACCAGATCCCAGCACCAATACCAAACAAATACTTAGATTTTAGAAGAGTAGCTTTAAAAATGTTCTTTCCATTATGGCCAATGTTTTAAATCCAATAAGATAAAGTTTCGTGTTGGAATAAATTGATTTTATTCAAATTTGTGTTAAAGCAAGAAGACCGCTGTTTCTCCAAATTGCATCTGAATTGAGAATTGTAATTGAAAAGTTTTCTGGCACAATGAAGTGAAGACACTTCTGCGACTCATACTAAATAATAAATTATTTATTTTACCTTTTGGCTATCGAGAAATCTGTACCTATAGAGTCCTCCCCTCTTCATTATATGACAGTTGCAGATATCTGCTGGTAATGCCTTTCTTATGACATGACATGCCTAATTCCGATATTCCGCATATTGACACTAAAATTATGACCAATATGCATCAGGATTGAGAGGCCATATTTTTTATAATAACAATTTGCTAATCATTCTTATTCCCATATGCACGTTAGCAAAAATCGAGTTCAGGTTGACCGCATAACTGAGCATTAAGAATGAGGGGCCACATTTTGATAAAACGAATTTGTTATAATTCTTATGACAGTACGAGTAGTTAGTAAAAATCGAGCGTAAGTTTGTTAAATAATCCTCAAGTTTGTAAAACTTGGATTATAGTTGGCCCTCCGTGCTGAGGTTTACATTAAAGCACTTTAATATCTTCAAATCTACGCTAGTTACTACCTTAAAAATTATGTCTGTAGTACCTATGTAAAAAAAAAACTCTCGAACCACGCAAACCTCACTTCAGTCCGTTTGGTATTAACAGAAATATTTGAAAAAGAAAAATCCCATGTAAATTTTGATTTTTACAAACTTGAGTTTTTTTACTAACTAACTATAGTGCCTCGGAGAGCACATTAAGCTGTCGGTCCCGGTTTCACTATACCAACTTGTGAAACTGTTTATATATGGGTTATTGAGTATATTCAAAATATCGCGACGAGCTAGCCCTTTGTTCGGTGAAGACGCATACCATCGGCTACGACGAGGTGGGATTAAAAACGCCTCCGCTGGGTACCCTGGGGCCGTCTAGGCGGTGATGATATGTATGTAGGTATGTATGTAATTCAGTAAAATGTGGCAAAATTCATTTTAAACAAATATTCCAGTATTCAAGCATAATTAAAGTGTTCACTCAGATTTTTTTTCAGATCTTGTTTTAGGTAAATTCTGCATATTCGATGACAATTGTATTATTATTCTCGCCCAAAATTTATTAATATTAAAAACTCAACATTAAAACCACTAGAAAGATTAGCATTTCGTAAACTTTACAAAATATTTTAGTTTATTTAAATTTGGATTTTTTCTTGAAAAAGTGGTGCCTCACTAAGTGATTTATTAGAGGCAGAAAGAAGAAACGAACTCTTTTAAAACTCTAATCCCATTACAACTAACTGCGGGTTTTTTTTGCTTCCAAAAGAGGAATTGCTCGAGTTTCGAATACAGTTTCCCTTTTTGTCTGGACTTTATTGTGTTTTATAGGATTTTGTATTCAAACAGAATTTTATTCTGCTACATTACAGTCTTCTGACAAAAGGCTGATTAATTCCACAGTGAGGTCTAAAGGATTATTTTGGTTGGTGTGTATAGCTATTGCTTATATGTAGGCTTTTTTTTATTTTATTGGAGCACGGCATGTGACTTTGTATCTACCTGGTGGTGAGCAGACCTACAAAGTCCACGAATGGGGTCGATCAATAATTATTCTTAAATAAAATTTATTGCTCCCACTATGTAGGCTAAATGATGCCATTACGAAATGGGTGGCGACAAATTGCATTACGAGTATATTTTAATATACTCGCTGCCTTATCGTCAATTCAACCCACTTCGTAACCGCACCCTGAAAAGAGACTACAACCTCGACAAAAATTCGATGCAGTTATCACCTGAAAACCGGTGAACCCAGCGACTAAAACCGAAACATGACTAGGTCACTTGACGGTTTTTGCTTCTGTATGATCTTAGATTACAACTAAAAAAAAACCTACGGTATGTACATATGGAATGTAACAAACTATGTCTAACTGACACAGTTTTGTAAGTTTGCAACCATTGATCTATAGTATGTTTTTGATTTATAGTATGTTTTTTAATTATATACATACATATCATCACGGGTGCCTTACGGCGCCCGAGACGACCTATACGGCCCCAGGGTACCCAGCGGAGGGGTTTTAATCCCACCTCGTCGTAGTCGATGGTATGAGTCTACACCAAACAAGTGGCTAGCTCGTCGCGATGTTTTGAATAGACACAATAACCCATCAATAAACAGTTTCATAAGTTGGTATAGTGAAACCGGGACCGACAGGTTAACGTGCTCTCCGAGGCACTATAGTGGTGTTGTCAAACAAATGTACATTTTTTTTTTAATTAAAAACTCATTGGTACACACCGGGATTCGAACCAGGGACCTAAGTGTTTTTAAGTCCAACTCGGCCACTACGTATACTCGATTTGTAAATAATTTATATTATTTTAGAGGAAATAACGAAAAATCGTGTTTTCTTATCAACAACTACCCGCGAAAAAAAGTCCAGGGCGGTTTGTGATTTATAGTATGTTTTTTTTTTAAATTATATCTTCCTAATTTTATCGTAATATTGTTTCTTAAGCATCAGATGGGTTATGTGGGTGGCGTGTTATTGTATCTGGTTCAGTTTTTGATAACAATTATAGAGAACGCTGTGCTGTATCTTCCATTTTATGTTTTAATCTAAGCATATGATATAATTAAAAACCAACGCCAAACTTAAGTTAAGCTCGCAGAACGGACGGCCGTTGGGGCATCAAGATTCTCGAGTGGCGACCGTGTGCTGGAGGACGCAGCAGAGGCAGGCCCCCCACAAGATGGACCGACGACTACCTGAATAAGGTCGTGGGAAGCCGATGGCTACAGGCGGCGCAGAACCGGCCATTGTGGCGATCCTTGGGGGAGGCCTATGTCCAGCAGTGGACGCGCGAAAGGCTGGTATAATGATGATGGTGATGATGTGATATAATTTGTTTTTTAATTATAACCTCATAGTCTCTCCTCAAAGATGGAAGTTCACAATGTAGTATCGAATCAATGCTAGCGGCGCGCGCGGCGTCACTTAAGTTTTAAGTAAATAAAAAAGTAATAAAGGTTTTGGAACGCATCCTCCACTGTCGCTCTGCACTCCAGCGCATTGAAGTGCCATTCGTTTCTTATGTCAAGTTGGCGTCGCATCTTACAATTTTTTTTTTTCTAGTTGATTTAGTTATTTTAAGTTGTGTTCCGAAGACGATGGAACCCACCCTTCCTTAATCATTTTCTTTACCCCATAAGCGTTGTAGAATCTGGAGCAGCATCCGAAACGAATGACACTTCAATACGCGGGAGTGCAGAGCCACAGTGGAGGATGCGTTCCAATACCTTTATTGCTTTTTAATTTACTTAAAACTTATTTAACGCCGCTAGCATCGATTCGATACTACATTGTGAACTTCCATCGTCTTCGGAGAGACTACGAGGTATAATTTCACTCGAACTTCACTTACAGGTAAGTTCGTTTGATTATTAAATTAGGTTTTTATCATTTTATTACCACCTTAGGTAGATGGTAATAAAATGATATGAACCTATTTTTTTTTCTATTAACGTTAGTTTTTTTTCATATTTAAAATCTTGCTAAAGGTTTACACTACAAGAATTCTATTTTGAATCTTTAAAATTGTTAGGAATTTAATAATAATATATTATTTGGATATAATAGCATTCTTAGCACGTGCTTATTAAGCAAGTTATTCCCACAAAAACACTTGTGTGCAAATATATCAATTCCCACACACCCGTATATGCAGCGTGACCCTTAATTGCAATAGGCCCACTATTTACACAGGGTGTTGCCTAAATTGCTTTTAATACATCTGCTGATTCACACTTCTTGATATCAAAGACTAAGCAAGATTTACTTTATAGACTTTACTATAGTTCATCCATCAGTAAATATATTTACATAATATTATTACCTTTGTTGTATATCAATGAGTTCTTATTCTAAAAAATACATTTGTTTCACAACACCACTATAGCGCCTCGGGGAGAACGCTAAGCTGCCGGTTCCTATTTGCTTGTTCCGTTTAGCCCTCAAAAGTTTGCCCCAAAATATTATTTTCCTGTTTGCCCTGAATAGATATTCCGTTTTGCCCTCAAATAGTAGGTTTTAAAAAAAATCGTCGTTTGCCCCGAAAAATTGCGCTGAAATTTAAAATTGTGTTAAAAGCAAGACATTTAAATAAGTACTTAAACACATTTAGTTTTAATATTTAATTTTTAAAATTTCGAACATATTATAAAAATAATTATAAAATCGAAAAGTTGATATTTTAATAAATATTAGTATTTTGCACGTTTTTCAATACATGATTTAAGTGTTTATAAAATACTAGCTGTGCTCGCAACTTGGTCCGCGTGGAATAGTTTTTTTTTAATCATACAAACTTATTTTACTCCTTGGGGGGAGAATTTATCAAAATCCTTCTTGGCGGATGCCTACGTCATAACATCTACCAGCATGCCAAATTTCAGCCCGATCCGTCCAGTGGTTTGGGCTGTGCGTTGATAGATCACTATGTCAGTCAGTCACCTTTGAGTTATATATATTTAGATAATATGTATTACATAGTTGTTTCTGGTACACATATGCCTAATGCTTAGTTTGTGACCAGAGCAATATGGGTGCAGTGATTGCAATGTCATTCATACCTTTAAAATGTTGTATCATATTTCTTTTAAAGGTGATAGGGACCATAATAATAATAAACTTCAAATTAAAGGGAGTCTATACCTGCTGCATAATATACGTTTTTATTAAATAAGGTTTAGTTTTTCACAAGTTTTATAAGAAACAGAACATGGCGGTAGATTTTAAAGTTACCCGTAAAATTGTTAAATTATACCTAATATTAATCTTCTAAATCGTCTAGCATTAAAATTAAAAATAAATGTTTGTCTCTTCTTCGCCCTAATCACTCATAATCTATGATATAGTTTAAGAGCTAACACCAAAATACGCATTACTATTAGCAGCACGGATGGCAAAATGCTATTTGAGCGTCACTCGAGAAATATTATGATCGCCCCCAAACTTCATACCCTTGGGTAGCAAGAGTTATGGTTTTTAAGGGGAGAGGTTATAGGCGTCTTATAATTGCGTAAAAATATGTAATATTGTAGGATGGTTTGTGGTTATGCCGATAGGGGGCGCTCAAGGTACGTTATTACGATAAATGATATTAAATTGTAGAGGTGCTTTTGAGTAGATATTATATTGCTCCTTGTCATAAAATATAACTTATTTTTTTTACAGAATGTACGAATATATAAAGTAATAGCGATAATAGTGTTTTCTTATTTAATTAGGTATTATTTATTAAAACAATGATAATTATTATTAAAACTATACTAATTATCAATAATATAACAGCAATATATGACAGCCTCCGTTGACTAGTAGTTGCGCCTTTGACGTTGTATCCGGAGGTCTTGGATTCTATTTTGTAGGTTTTTTCTAAATTGTACGTTTTTTCTGTACAGTTTGTCATTGTCTGGGTGTTTATAAAATATAATATGTATTATATCGTTGCTTATGGTACACATAATAAAAGCCTAGAGTTTGGTTTGTGACCAGACCAATATGTGTAATTTGTCCTACATATTATTATTATAATAATTTTTAATTATTATTTATTAAGTTAATATTATTGTGATATAGTATGGTATTCCTATAGTACTATATAAAAAATATACCCATTTTCAACGGGTCCATACACTTTCATACAAAATCAAAAAATGTGTAAAGAAATTGTATTTCGTTTAGTTTAGATAATTTATTTTCCTTGTACTTATTGGATATCTAGAAAATAGTGTAAGCATTCTTGCCAAAACTAAAATTATCAGCACAATTTCTTTACAGCCCATATTAGAAGCCGTATATTAGGAGAAGCTATATCGATACGAGATTATTGCAAAGAATAACTACATATAAACAGAGAAGACTTTTTATATGCATGGTGACTTTAAAAGGTTCTAATTTGGACTAATATGAGGTTCTACTGATCAAATCAAACAACTTTTCACATGGATCCTTATGTCATAAATGAAATAAAAAATTGCCTTCTCCATACAAACTAGTAATGTTAAAATGACCAATTTGTATGGAAAAGTCAAAATTTTTTTTCATTCGCAACACATGGTTCCATGGGAAAAGTGGTTAGATTTGATCAGTAGAGCCTCATATTAGCTCAAAGCACAACCTTTCAAATTCACCCTGTATATTTGATATCCTAAAATATATCTCCACTTAATAAATATAATATAACATACCTACGCCTTTATTTAAAAATATATTTTTTAATGTTTACCCTAAGGATCGTAAGGTATATAGGTATAATTTACAAGTAGTGTTCCTTTTAAAGATAAGCTTAAAGGTTTTCAATGTAAATCACTAATATTTTTTTTAAATCTATGAAATAATTGGTCTAACAAATAACAGTACAAATGATCATTAGATAAACAAGTATATGTTACTATTATTTAAAATTTTAATTTAAATTATTTGACTATAAGGCAGCGAGTATATAAAAATATACTCCTAATGCGATTCATCTTTGTCGCGCCCATTTCGTAATCGCATCATTTAGCCGACATAGTAGAAGCGATCAATATTGTTTAAGAATAATTATTGATTCAACCCATCCATGGACTTTGTAGGTCTGCTCACCACCAGGCTGATACAAAGACACATGCCGTGCTCCAATGCAGAAAAAAAATACGCTAAGTGCTTAAACATTTTTTCATTTATAAAATCAAATTAGTTAAATAATAATAATACGTGCACATAATTAACGCCAAACTAACTAAGCGTGCAGTTCAGAGGCCTGTTGTTCAGAGTGTTCTGATATAGCACGGAAGATTTTTGGAACAAGTCTTTTGTCTTCGCATTTTCAACTCAAAAAAGACATGTCACTTCTGTAAACTTAAAATTCTATAACTACAAAAAGTGCTGTAGTGTTGTGTCCATAGCACGTGCCAATTTTATCGAGGCGCTTGTCGTAAATTGAAATAGCTCGGACATTCCAGTATCCTTCCAAGATACTGTATTTGCAATAACTTGCCCTAAACGATTCAGCCTATAAACATAGTATTATATAATATATAAAATGGTTTCTACCAATTTTCAGGAAAACATATCTATACTTTCATATTTTATATTATTATTATGATAATAATAATAATATAAAATATGAAAGTATAAATATGGTTTCTTGAAAATTGGTCCCGGAAGGGGTTTGGATGCAGTGGATATGCATAGTTAGGGGATTTATTATTATTTTTTAAGTAGGTTTTGATTTGTTATGTGTAGTTACTATTCTATTATATTTTTTTTACTTAACATAAATATATAAAATAATTATAAAAAAAAAAAAACTATAAAAGTAATTATCTATTGTTACTTGGTTTAATGGCTATACCAATTTGGTGAAAGTAAACTAGGCCTCAAAGGTATAGGATATTGCAAGTATTATATATTACATTACATACATACTTTAGATTCCATACAATATTAAGTACCAGATTTTTAGTGAATACCTCCTGAATTATTTAAACTATAATTTTGAAAAAAAAAAGGTTTATAAAGACGAATAGATTAAAGTAGTCTAGATTATAAATGTGAAATTTAGCTTGGTTTTTTAAATAATTAGAGTTTAAACATGAGATATAAAATTTAGAGTCTTTATATAAATATATTTATTTATAATTTCAATAATACAAGTTATATTAATTAATATTGGTTAATAATAATCGTTCCACAGATAAATTTCTGAACCTAAATCGATATGGAATTAAGATAAAATTTGATGGCGAGGTAAATTGAAACCCAGATGTCAACATAGAATATATTATTAATTTACAATAAAATATAGGTATAAGACATAAATATATGGATACCTACAGACAGAACTAGTGGCAAATTAAGAAATCGGGTATTGATTTATTAATACCTAAGTCTACATACATTTGCATTTTGACTGGCTTACCCAATCAGAATTGCAAATCACTGTATTGAATATTGATTTCCGACGTATATAGACGAGTTCTATATCTGATTGAGATGAATAAAGAAGATATACTACCTATATATATTATAGTTTAGTACATTTGTATTACTTACTTTCTATATTGGTATATTATTAAAATTCTCAGTTTTTTAGATTTTACAAAACAGTCAATTTTAGTTTTTATCATTGTCTTCCTATATATATATAAGAGTTTTATAAGGTGGAAAACTGGACAATTAACCGAGACTCAGAGGATTATTTCAAAACTTTTATTGATAAAGATACTTACTACATTTTTTATTATGGAATATCCCTTTCAGTATGACAATTCTTAGCTATTTGCAATACGAATAGGTACGCAAATCGAATAGTTAGTAAAAGTCATTGTTATTGAATCTTAATAAAAAATAAGTTGAAAAATAATGAATAACTAAACTAATCTAACAAAATTGATAAAATATAATAAATAAATAAATAAAAATGGTTTATTCATGCAAGTACAATTTTAAAGTTACAATTTTCTTTGAGCTTCTCCTTTTAAGTTTTAGAAAAATCTGTCTTAAGAGAAAGCCCATTGATCCAGGCTTATACACTTTTCTGTTCCATTGATTAGTAATTATTAGTTGAAATTATAAATATGTAAGTAAGTATTAGTAGTTGAAATTATAAAGAATATAATGATATAAAAAAAAACATATTTTTTCATTTATTATTTTTGTTAATCATTAAAACTTTTTATTTTACTTTATCTACCAGTATAAAGGTGCAAGAATAAATGCAACCAATAATTACGAGCTACATAACCGTAAACACTGTGTAATCAATTAAAATCTGACCCAATAAATGAGCAAACAGTGTGAGATCACTAATCGTTTTCGCCCTGTATTAAATCTAACACGAATCTTCTAAAGATTATACAATTTGTATTATTAATGCCGTTGGAAGTTACTTGAGGAGGTCGCATTATAGCTAATAGGTAGAGTTTCATCTTCACGCCTTCACGCCGCGGTATAGGTAGGAGTAGGGTAGGGAGACATGAATTCAGTCATAATAGTGTAATGGGGATAGGTAACACAATCATCTGTTTTAATGACGTCGTTAACTTGCGCACTTATGAGCTCGTCACGTGAAGGGTGAGCAGGGAACATGAATAAAGCCGTAACTTGCATTCGATTATGTTTTTAATTTTATTTAAATATTAATAAAAATATTTTTTCGAGATCTAAGAATTAATAATAATATGAACTACCTACAGTACAATAATAACGCTCTGGTCACAAACTAAGCTCTAGGTTAGTGTAGAAAAAAAACCACATCAATAAATAATATTATATTTTATAAACACCCAGACGAAGACAAACTGTACAGAAAAATGTACTGTTTTTTTTTTCCATAGGTGGGAATCAATATATGAGTGATTAATTATTATGCATATTGTTTAATATTATTATAGTACAATAAAATTATTTAATTTAGAAAAACTATATAAATTGCCATCCACTTATCCAATTATACAAAATAAATTTTTCAATGTAAAAGTTGGTGAGTGAGCATTAATGTGTGTTCGAGAGTATTAATGTGTGTGTGTGTGTGGTGTGCATGTACGGGTTTTATGTGTATCTGTAAAGTATCTACTCAATATTACATTTGTTGAATGTTTCGTTTTTTTTTATAAGTTTAATATAGTTCATTTTATGGTTTGATCAAAGTTATACAGGGGTAATAATTAAGTTATGAAAACGAACAAAAGTAAGCAAGCAAACTGATTAAAACTCAATACAAACATATCTAAGTACATTAAAAAAAACAATACAAAACCAAACGCCAACAAAAACAAAACACATTGAAAACTTAGGAATTCTCATTTGTTCTGCAAATGCAGTTGGAACTCTCTCCATTACGAGCGTGGAACTAAAAGCGACGTGTAGTAAGTGTAGAATGGGTTTAACTACTCGACTTCATCATTCGCTATGTGCGGAATTACACATGCAAATGCTAAGTGTGTATGCTCCATAATGTTTGCGGGCATTGCGAAATTATTTGCTGAATTATGTGTAACGGGTATACTTACTGGGGAATAGACGCTGTTTAATTCTTGCAGCTCCAGTTTTAAAAAGTTTTTTTTTAAAATTTAATTTGCATACACAACCTTTATTTTTGAACTAAGTATAGTGTTTTTACAAATGTTTTAATATGCGATCTCCAATAAAGAAACTTTTAGAAAATAAACTGGGATATTCTAAAGGCAAAATCTGTATTTTTGTATTTTTATAATCTTTCATAGTATCTACGGTTACGAAACGGGCTAATGATTTGAAGATAAAGCAGCGAGGGTATTCAAATATACCCGTAATGCAAATACATACATGTCACCGCCCATTTCATAATCGCATCATTTAGGCGGTATATTCGGAGCAATCAATATTGTCAAATAACAATTTATTGATTAACCCCATTCATGGATTTTATATGCCTACTTAACATTAGGTAGATAAAAAAACGCATGCTGGGTTCCATTAAAAAAAAATCTACAATAGATGTACCCCGCGATTTCATTCGCCGTTTAATTGAATTAAATTGATAAATTTCACGTTAACTAAACTATTGGAAAATAAAATTTTAAAAGTGACAAAGAAGGAATCAGTATTTCTTGAAACACTATTAGCTGCGTTGCCGAAGTTAGTTAGTTATTAAGTAGAATAGTTATGATATTTTTTGTCCTAAAAGAAATCCTGATTTTGGATCCCCAGTCACTCCCCTAGTCTTTCACCTAAATGAATAACAAAACTGTTTGCTTGGACGAAGGAAGCCTTAACTATAAAAAGAACAAAATTAAATAAGTGTAATAAAATTTGTGAATATTTTTTATAGTTTTTTCGGGCATATGCTACAGCAGCAAAACCAGTGGTTCTTGATGATCTAGAAAGGAGGTAAATATGATGGAGCTGAAGTACAAAGTAAAAACTTTCTGCCTTGCAAGGAATAAGGGTCAAGCCATCGACTCGCTTTCCATCATCGCGCCAAAGACCAAAAGCTTCCAGATAATAAGGGATCTCGGCTGTTGGTACTGACCATTTGATGAAGCTGCATGTCTTGACACTCTACCTTGCACAACTTAAACAATATTCACCATTACATTGAACAAAATTACCATATTTATAAGATTATTTTTTGATTCCGCTTAGCATCTTTTCTGACTTTTTTTCTTTTTGCTCAACTCCCAAAGGTACGTGATGTTAAATGAATGGGCTATCAAAACCAATTTTTTTTTTGTAAAACTGACTGGTTCTTTCAGAGATTAACGCGTTCAAATAAAATACTCTGCAATTTTATATAGTACTAGCTCCAACTATATGCAACTTCGCCTGCGTAATTTTAACCGTTTACGCAGTGCACGCAACGGAAGCTCTCAAAAGGAACAAATTTTTCCCGTTTTCCCACCATTTTTCATTGATTATTCGCTCCTATTATACATTGTATAGCCTTCCTCGATAAATGGGCTATCCAACCCTAAAATAATTATCAAAATCAGTTCAGTAAATCCAGAGATTACCCCCTACTAACTCTCAAACTTTAACTTTAACCGTTTGGTTAAAGTTACGCAGGCGAAGCTGCACGTGTCAACTAGTAATATTATATAGTATAGATAGTCTAGTATAAATTATTATTTTGTTTTCGCGCGTTAAAAAAAAACTCTGCGCTTTATATAGTATAGACTTTAACAATGCCAATTAGTAAAAAAAAACTTTCTTCCAACAATAGGTTATGTTATTAAGACAAACAAAAGCGACAACAAGGCTTGATTAACGAGCGCCATGTCCTTCGACCGACAGCCATCCATTGCTCAGCTAAACATGTCCAGCGTCACATAACTCCATTTCCTTGTAGGTAGCACATTTGTCAAGCGCCTCAACCGCACTCCTGTGCCATCTATCATATTAGACCACCCTGTATACTGGACATAGATTAACTACTTATAGATGAGATCTAGGATTCAGATCTAAACATTTTTTTTTAGATTGAGTTTGCCTAAATTTATTATTTTTCATACATTCTATCATGTATGTATTTTATTACATACATATCATCACGGGTGCCTTACGGCGCCCCAGACCGCCTAGACGACCCCAGGGTACCCAGCGGAGGGGTTTTAATCCCACCTCGTCGTAGCCGATGGTATGAGTCTACACCGAATGAGTGGCTAGCTCGTCGCGATGTTTTGAATAGACTCAATAACACATCTATAAACAGTTTCACAAGTTGGTATAGTGAAACTGGGGCCTCTCCGAGGCACTATAGTGGTGTTGTCAAACAAATGTATATTTTTTTATTTATTAAAAACTCATTAGAACACACCGGGATTCGAACCAGGGACCTAAGTTTATTTTATTACTGTATTGAATATCATCTTATAGTGAACAAAAGTTATGAAAAATGCCTTAGATATCATATTTAAGCTTACCTTTATAATTATGGGTAAGTAAATAAGTATTTAATAGATATATTATATATTCTATAGTCACTTAATGAAAAATATAAGAAGAAATAGGCGTTTATGAATATTAGCGCATAGTAACTGCATTATTTGATCATATTTTAAGAAAAATGTTTTTAATAAATCTACACATACTATACATAAATAAGAATATAATAAAATATGTTAAATATATTCTGGATAAAAACACGTTTTCGTATTTACGTATAATAATAATAATATGTAGGACAAATTACACATATTGCTCTGGTCACAAACTAAGCTCTAGGCTTGTACTATGTGTACCAGAAGCAACGATATAATACATATTGTATTTTATAAACACCCAGACCATGACAAACTGTACAGAGAAATTTCTATGGGTGGGAATCGAACTCACGACCTCCGGATACCACGCCAAAGGCGCTACCACTAGTCTAAGGAGGCTGTCATTTGTTTAAACATTGATTCACCTATACATACTTATTAAATATATTTCTATCTGTCCCCCGTTACAAATTCTATATGAACTCTACTCCAAATTGCTCTATTCTGTTGGAATCTGATTACCTACTAACTACCCATTTTATTGTCGGGCCCTCTGGATAGTGTCGCGCTGAAATATGAGCAAACACGTGCCAGCCATACTTACCAGACGCACCAACCTAAATGCCACTTGCGTAAGTTCTTACATGGTCTCCGCACTAACTATCACTTAACTTAACCGTTGGTTATGTGATTAGTTATCTTATACTACGAGCAATGTGTTAGTTAAATAACAAAAATATATATATAAAGCTTACTTTTATAAATATAGGTAGATGTGTTCTGTCAAATTAACAAAAAAGTGTTAATTTACTTGTAATAATAAACTAAATATACACCGCAACAAGCTCGCCACTTGTTAGGTGTTGCCTCCGAATACCATCGGCGAAATGAGGATAGGTTAATCCCACCGCTGGGACCCTGAGGCCGTTTAAACGGTTCTCAGGAGCCAAATAGGCACCCGTGATGGTATTTGTTTTAATATTTTAAATAATATACGTGGTGGCCGAGTTGGTTAGACCTTGGACTTAAAAACACTTAGGTCTCTGGTTCGAATCCCGGTGTGTACCAAAAAGTTTTTAATTTAAAAATTATGTACATTTGTTTGACAACACCACTATAGTGCCTCGGAGAGCACGTTAAGCTGTCGGTCCCGGTTTCTCTATACCAACTTGTGAAACTGTTTATAGATGGGTAATTGAGTCTATTTAAAACATCGCGACGAGCTAGCCACTTGTTCGGTGTAGACTCATACCATCGGCTACGACGAGGTGGGATTAAAAACCCCTCCGCTGGGTACCCTGGGGCCGTCTAGGTGGTCTCGGGCGCCATAAGGCACCCGTGAAGATATGTATGTAATTTATTGTATATTTTTTTATAAATTCAGCCCATTTTTTTTATTTCGTTATTAATATTTAAAAAAATATATATTAATAAAAATACTTAAAATAAACTAAATTATAATATAAACTAAAAAAATAAAAATACTCACCTATAAAAAAAAACGGATTCCAAGCCGTGTGTGTGGTTATGTGCCCAGGATGCTGGCGGCGTTTCCTCTCTGAATGGTGAGGCTGACCTGTTGAGCGAAAAATGCCGCCGCTCTTGGTTCACTCGAGGCGTAGTAGTAGCGGCGCGCGTGGATTCCGTGCTCTGTGGGGTATGTCTATTATTGTCTATACTCGTAAAACCACTTTTCAGTCAAGGAACGACTGGGTCACCATATCTCACGATATCAAATCAAGAAATGAATGAGGTAGACTAGTGCGTAGTTGAGGATACAATTTAATTTGGAAACGGGGGATAGTGCACTCAACATTGTAACATCAATTTCTAGTTTCAGTCACTGCATGGTGGCTCGTCTAGAACACGTCATTCCTAATTTAACATAAGTCAAAACAATACCTACTTGGCTCATCAGAACACGAGGCAAAATAAAAGTAAGGCATCCATGTATCAGTAAAACGAGATAGAAAATAAAGTTAAGCTTAGAAACAACCTGGCTATAGCACATTAATAATATAAATAAATAAAATAAAATATAGTATATGATTATAAAATAATCAAATTAATTAAATTAGTTTAAATAAAATAAATTGTATTATCACTTGAATATAAAGTTACGTGTATTGTTCTATTAAAAAATAAATTGGTTGTACACATAGATAGGGTACTAACTATACCTTTAGATATTTCGTGTTTGTAGTTCAAACTTTGTACAAACTGACGGAAGCTTAAAAAGAGTTCATGAAAACAAAATGTGGGATATAATTTAATGAATAATAGAAAGAGGCTAAAGCGTTTGAAATATGGTGTTAGAAAAGAATGAAGAGAATTAGCTGGACAGAGAAGAAGACCAATAAAGAAGTATTAACAGTGGTAAACAAGAGAAGAACATTATTGGAAATAATAAAAATAGGAGAGGAAAGATGTTTGGGCACTGGATACGGAATGACAATTATCTAAATAATGGAAGAAAATTTTGAATGAAAAAGATGAAAAGGAAGATTGAGAAGAAGATACATAGATAAGTAAAAGAGAAAATAAGTGTGACTTCGTACAGGGAGGTTAAGACGTCGGCCGAGAATAGGCAGAAGTGGCAATTGCTCCACTGACAAGAGCTTATTAAATTAATAAGAAGAAGAATAAAATAATTAATAACATCCTGCTAATAGCATCATTTCAAAATAATCCTGCACTACTAGGATGTTATTTATCAAAAAAAAGATAGGCAAGCAACCAAAAACATTAACACAAAAGAATGTTTTATCAAGTTCGACATCTGTACGCACATCGACTCACTTTAAGTGACCAAGTTTGGACAAGTTTTCGCATAAATTATCGAGATAAGCAAAAATATTGTCTTCCTCGGCATATTTTCTCGGTATCTTCGAGTCTCCTTGATAATAAGTTTCGGCAAACAATAGAGTCGTTGTATAACTTGTAACTTAATTATGATGTCTCTCCCTTATGTCTTTGGAATTCTTATTGTTTGGTTACAGATTTCGTTAATGATAAAAATTAATATAAAAACAATTTTCCATTAAATTTTTCGTAATATAATAACGACCATTCTTAATAAAAAACTATAATTTAACTTTTAATCGGATCCTAATGGCCCCTCCACTTTCTCTCCCAATAAAGAAAGGAGATCCTTTCTTCGATGGGTCCAGACAAAAACTTTCGTATGGTTGAATTAGTTATTTTAAATTCCAAACTTTTTATCTTAACCAGTGTAAATATATAGTTTTGTCTAACCAGAATATTGAGAAATATCACATCACGTGTAATAAACGCCTGAAAAAAATCCAGTGCTCTATCGCTTTGTATATGGCATAATCGCGTCTAAATTAAAATATTTCCTATTTTTACCATAATGTAGAACTAAGTCATATTGGATATTGTAAAGATCCCAAGCGCGGATAGTAACCAGCAAAAACACTGAATTTATATATTAAAAAATACAATTTATTAAGCAAGAACAATAATGCGACTTTTCTCCATAGAGATTTTACAAACAACTGTCACTTATATGACATATTCCAAAAGAAAAATGATTTAAAATATAGTTCGCGCGCGTCGTCTACATTCCCTACCCTAGTGCTGAGTTACCGCACTTACCCTATAGTAATAGGTGCGACGCGTGCGGCTGATCGTGTGAGTGTATCAGACTTCGTCTTAACCTCCACTACCCCAATGCGACCGTCTTGGCCAGGAAAAACCTGCTGTATAACCCTTTGGCCAAGTATTACGAGGTAAATCTGGATCCACGATTTCAATTAGTTCGTGGCAGCATCGTTGGCAGGACCTCCTTGACCCACCGCTTCCAAAAGCAATCTGCCAATCGTTGCGACACTCGCCACTATTAGGTTCCAAAAGATTTGGAGTAAGATGTGACAACATCGCTATTCGGTTCAACCGAAATGTTATTTACGATACATATTTACAACTTCAACAAGAACATTTTGAATAATTTGACCATTAGTGAACGAACTCAATTAAGAATCAGTGAAGTTTTCAACTTCTGTTGAGCCCCTTCCAAGCTCAATGTAGACTGGCTGGAGAAATTAATATCTGATTCGCATTATTATTCAAGGCCTCTTGCAATAATGTGTCCCTTTATAGTTCCAGCACAGCCTTATCTATGAATCTGCTACTCGCGGCCAACCGCGTCTCGTTAATATTCGACGAAATAATGTGTCCCTTTATAGTTGCAGCACAGCCTTATCTATGAATCTGCTACTCGCGGCCAACCGCGTCTCGTTAACTTTCGACGAAATAATGTGTCCCTTTATAGTTCCAGCACACCCTTATCTATGAATCTGCTACTCGCGGCCAACCGCGTCTCGTTAATATTCGACGAAATAATGTGTCCCTTTATAGTTCCAGCACAGCCTTATCTATGAATCTGCTACTCGCGGCCAACCGCGTCTCGTTAACTTTCGACGAAATAATGTGTCCCTTTATAGTTCCAGCACAGCCTTATCTATGAATCTGCTACTCGCGGCCAACCGCGTCTCGTTAATATTCGACGAAATGCATTATAAGTCTCTGGTAAGAGAAGGAATTATTTATATATGTACAGCTCTTACCGTGTCATTTATGTTTAAATAAAACGCGATACTGTCTCTGAACATCTTCCGTCAGTGACCTCCATAGGTCCAAAAGTGTATAAAGCCGATGATGATTAGGTGTCTTCAGGTAAGTCTCCCATTCTGTTACCTGTAGCTTTGCCTTCTTAATATTAATTGCTGATCAAGCATTTTGAAGCACGGTTGTAACTGTAAATTGTAATATAATAATAAAATATTTTGTTTCAGTTCGTTGACAACAGTTTCCTGGTTTCCGTGTATTTCACGTGATAATGATTTGTAATTAATTTGGATAAATAATGATGTCCGTCTAAAATTATAGGTATTTGTTTTTCAGGTTATATTAAGGTAAGTAGTCTGTTTACAGAGAAAACTCCAAAATATCGGAAACAGGTAAGCATTTTAGTTTATACTCTAATTTATTTATTTCAGAGTCCTACGAGTTCAACGTGTCCGATCGTCGGGTCATCAAGCTTCACCCCGTAAAACAGTAGGTTCCTGTGATGAACTAAATGTAAGTATATATATATATTACTCTATAGCAACATTCGTACTTGTTTAAGTTACTTTATGTGAAATTATTCCAATTTCTTTAATATTTACAACAGTATTTTCAAAATTCCTCGACGTAATCATTGTCTTGCAAGATTAACGATATCGACATACCTTATAGCGCGCACCAACTCTTTGTAAGATGCTATTTTCTTTATTATTTAAATTGCATTTCCTCCAATGCAATCGTACACTTCTGTCGTCGATGTGTGTGGTTTACAAGTTGATAATAAATATGTATACAGTTTCATCAGAATTAACCTATTAGGTGTGCAAAGTCTTTATTTATTACAGTTTGATAAAATTAGTAAATTCATAGGTCATAAAACAATGTCAGTAATTATTTAAGTTTGAAGTACTAGGTTGCATTTATCAAAATATTCATGTCAGGACAATACATTGAATTACAAGTCGAATACAAATACAAACTAATGAAAAAATTTCAAATAATATCAAGACAATACAAAAACATGAAGACAGAATGACAACAAGACTAGTTTTTAAGTCCCCGGTTCAAATCCCGGTACCATACATTTTCAATGAATAAACCCCGTCCGCTGGGTACTCCGAGACCGTCTAGGCGGTCTGATGTTGCAATATTAGAATTAAACTTTGACCGAAATTAGGCTATGCTCCACCAACGCTGAAATTGAAATCCTAAGTTCCATTTACTAGTAATGTCACATTCACAATATAATTTATATCATAAAATAAATCTTTTAACACTAGAATGGATGTCTAAAAGTCTGGACCACACTATTTACTTACCATCCGGACAAAAATGTCATGTCCGGACTCCGGACCGACGCTTTGCATAACGATTCCGGAAATTGAAGACACTTTTCTTATTATACTACTTCTAATGGAATATGTTTATTTGCAAAATATTACTTTATTTCCTATTTTAAAGTAGGGTTGGGTATGAAATACATGATGAAAACATTATTATGTATGATGTTATTGGTGGTTTTTAATCACAATTAAGATCAAAAAATATATAAACCGTAGCTTTTAATAAAAACTATTTCGTAACTGCGAAAACGATTAGCCGGCATAGTGGGAACGATCAATATTGTTAAACAATAATTTATTGATCTACCCTATTCATGGAGTTGTAGGACTGATATTATTTTTTCAATTACGAAATGTTTTTTTTTCATTTTAGAGAGTCACAAAAGATGTACTTTACTTAGAATACAATCAGCGGGGTGATTACGCGCACAACGCTAAGCTAAACTTTAATCGATATGATGTAAGATGTAACGCAAACCTGTTAAAAATTTTAAGACAACTACGTCATTTTGGAGCTGGCTGAATATTGTAAAATTGTATTGCAATTTGTATTGTAATAAATAAATAAAAAATATTAAAAGAATGGTAGTTATTATTAGCTATGTTGAGCTCTTATAAAAAAATATACTCGTAATGAATATATTTTTTATCAAAGATTTTAGAAATTTAATTATTATATTCTGGGGTACGGTATTTAATTAATCTTATTATTCAAATAAGCTGTAGAAAAAAGGATTGAAAATGTGTTCCTTCTACGGATGCTTCGAGATGCCTTAAAAGATTGCAAAAGAGTATTAATTATTAATACCTAGCTATGTAAATAAATACTTGACACATAGTCGAGTTAACGAATGGCCCAAAAGGGAGTATAGAGTACATGCGCAGCGACCTAATACCCCCACCGTTTTTGAAATTTTAACGAAAGACTCAAAAATGGGTCCTTCTTTGTGTCTTATACTTACCACATTAGGCTTAAATTTTATATAGTGGAGAGGAAATCTGAATTTGGATCTTACTACCCAATATGTTGTAGTATCCACTAAGTGCATCTACGAATTAATATACAGCATTGCCACATTCATAATCAAATTTCCATACATTTGTCATCATTCATTAAACATTCTAAGCCAATGACAGATACCGCAGTAAACTTTTTTGCATAACCCAAACCTCAAAGCGTTATTAAACAAACATTATTTATGAATTAGAAATCTACACTTCAGAAGCATATTGCCACCAAATTTATTCACCCCCAAATCGTCAAATTGTAGTTTAATTCTCTGTTAAGTCTTGTACTGTCTAACAGTTATTTATGGCGGTATCAAACTCTGTAGGGGTGGGGGTTGTAGCTTTAGAAGAAGATAGAGGTAACATAATACGAAATAAGCTGCAGAAAACGTAACCTTTACTAGGTGTTTAGGTTTTAGTCTGTGGATTCACCGGTTTTCCGGAGACTACTGCTATGATTTATTGTCAAGAGGTGGTCTCCTTTCATGGTACGGTTACGAAACGGGTGATTGAGTTGTAGGTAAAGCAGCGAGAAAATTAAAATAGACTCATAATGCAAAAACGTCCATGTTGGCGTCCATAATCTCATCTTTTAGCCGGCATAGTGGGAGCGGAATCAATATTGTTAAAGAACAATATATTCATCTACCCCATTCATGGACTTTGTTGATTTGTTTAACATCAGGTACATGCCGTGCTCAATAAAAAAATTAAAAAAAATCTTATCGAGGTGGTACTCCTTTAAGGGTGCGGTAACGAAACGGAGAGATCCTTTTTGTGATAATGCAGTAGAATCGTAATGCAAATTATTCGCCCATTTCATAACAGCATCATTAAGCCGATATGCTGCCGCATCAATTAGCCGGCATTTATATGCCATTAAACAACAAAGTATTCATGGTAAGTATTATCATTTACCATGAGGTAGATACAAGTCACATGGTGTGCTCTAATAAAAAAAAACTGTAATGCGGTGTCTACCCTAAAACTATAGTCTCAGAGAAAATGGTAGACACTCGTGCCTTTATAGGGTTTCAAGTGACCCATAAGTATAAATGTCTCGACGGTTTTATGTCTGAAGTATCTGCGATTGATTTCGAGGGTTTTTGAAGGGAAAAACCAAAATGTTTGGTGTTTTTAAGGGCTTTACAGGGATACTGAAGTGATAAAGCTGGAGGGAAAATATTACAATATGTATTGGCATGAAGTTGAAGCAAAGTTTAATATAGACACCATTTATTTTATTCTACAATTTACCGAACAAGTCGACTATTCCATTCCAATATGTTCAATAATATGACTAGTGTAATATACTTTATTAATAGTAGATAACCATTTTATGAGAAAAAATATTCTAAAATAAACCGTCCGCAATTTTTAAGAATTCATTTCCAAAAAAAAATAAAAATTAGCTTTATTCATCATTTTAGTTTAGTTATCCATTATTATTTTATCATTAAATTATGCTATTTAGTTATCCATTATTATTTTATCATTAAATTATGCTATTTAGATTTTTAACATAACTTTTAAACATTTTATGGAGAAGAAAAAGAGAGGTCCTTTTATCTATATTATTATCTATATTACGTCAAGTTTATTAATGCAGCGCCAGTACAGCTTACCTACTTCTGATCTACTGAGGTCATACCCGAAAAAATGTAAGATAAAAAATATAGCATTTTGTTTTGCAAATAGTTATTGCAGCCTTAAAAATTATACAAATATGTTAAGATTAGTTACTAGCAATTGCTTCGGACTATAAAACCGGATATTAAAATACGAAATTTTGACAGTTGAAATTTTGGAATGACCTAAGCGCTATTAAGCCTGCCCATAACTTATTCGCGAGTTTACTGTGAGTTTGATTATTTATAGATAGGATTGTTTTGTTTCATATTGAAATATTCACTAGAGACAATTCTATTTGTAGTCAATGCTAATTGTCTGACCTCAACATAATCGTAATTTTGATTACTTTGACCGCTAACTATGAGCGTTTGGTTAGCAGAATACAAAATTTAGTTATTATAATACGATGCGATTATAACACGATTGAACTAAAATTAGTTTAAGAGAATCGAGGCTCGTCGCTTGATTCAATCTGAAACTCATTGGATATAATACTTCTGCAATGGATCTACAGTCAATAAAATACTTCACAGAACATGTTATTAAGCCATCACTTCGAGAGTAACTCTCTCATTCAATCTACGTCATTCCAGACGTGGCATTCGACAAAAATTTATAGGTATACCTACTTACTTAAAAGAATTGCCAAAGTTTCGCGCAAGAAAAATATATCTTTTTCTAGGCCTAACAGTTTATCAATGTCGTTTAGCGATTCGATCAAAATGGCTGTCATTTGACACGTTCAGCCTTATATTTGAAATGCCTTTTTTTGGAAAAGAAAAGACGTGTTGATATCGTACAATGTTATTGATACTTTTTGAAACGAAAAATCTAATATTTTTGTAGGATCACAAATAGAATATACGCTTATTATTAGGACATATTAAAAGAAACGCTAATAATACGGAATAGAAAGAAGAAATAAGCGGAAATAAATACTTTTAATTAGCTTAGGAAATAAATGTTACACTGTACCTACAGAGATTTAAAAATATTATGCAGAAGTACTGTTACCTTCTCTTGCTATACAGCTTGCAAACATCAGGATATGCATCTTATAAGATCGTTAATGAAGCTTTGTGGCATCTGATTCCATATCTCCTATAACGCACACTACGGATATGAAGATCTCGGTTAACAGGTGCAGAATTCCTTTGCCAATGCATAACATTAACTCCACCATCCCTCAGATATTTCAAAACTATCGCTGTAGTATGGACGCCCGGATAACCCTAATTATATAAGAATAAAGGCATAATAAATAGGCAATAATAAAAATGGTTTATATGTAATGGCAAGTACAATTTTAAAGTTACAATTATCTTTGAGCTTCCCTTTTAAGTTTTAGAAAAACCTGTCTTAGAAGAAAGCCGACTGATCCAGGCTTATACACTTTTCTGTTCCATTGATTAGGAATTATGTGCGTGTGTGTGTAGGTACAATTTTACATGTGTAAGTCATCACCACTATTGGAGGCAAAAGGCACTATTCTCTTATAAGATGTCATTCATATACGAACCAAGTAGTATACGTGCTCCCAAGCAAATGCCACCCCACTCCATTACTGACCCTCACTCACTAAAAGGCTCTCTTGTTGCAGTAAGCATATTATTATATTTCTCCACTCATCTCTACTTTTTGGAACCTGGATTCGTCCGTGAACAACACACGGCTTCAAGCTTTATCACAGGGTGGCCACTTTCTGCAAAACATGGAAACCGGTAAAAGTTAGGGAATTTTCGGAGACTGGAAAAGTAAGGGAAATGTCAGGGAAAACGCTTGAAGGTTAGGGATAATATTAATATTAAGTACACACACAACTTTCTACTGTAAACGACTGGCAACCTAAGCGGGGCGATTCCATCCAAGTTCAATTTTTTTATTTTTTTATCTTGTGTTTTAAGAATGTGAAATATATTTTGTTGCTTAATATTTTCCATAGAGCAATGCGGTCACCGTACCAGCCCGGAGGGGCGTAGCCATACGCATGATTTCCCCTCGGTCAAATGACAGGCATAAATGTGGCTGTGCGTTATCAAAACTAGTTGTCTCGTCAATTCGACTTGCTGACTCACTACTTAATTGTATTAACTTATTAACTTGACTTTAGTAAAACAAGTTAGAAGTGCGATTCTTCAGTCAGTAGGTACACAAGAAATCTGTCATCCCTTTAAGTAGTTACTGGATTGCGCCCTCGCCTTCTACTGTCGTCTAGCCTGCCGATAACGTTTGAAATAAAAGTTTTCGAAACTTGAAAAGTTTGTCCACTACGGTTCACGTTTAAGCATTTTCAATTAAAGTTACATCTTTCGAGACTTAAGCTACACTGAGATCTGACATTTTCAGTTTTACAGAATATAAAATAAATATCAATATGATCACGGGTTCCTTATGGCGCACGAGACCGCCTAGATGGCCCCAGGGTACCCAGTGGAGGGGTTTTTAATCCCACCAAATCGTAGCCGATGGTATGAGTCTACACGGAACAAGTGGGTAGCTCGTTGCTATGTTATCAGTCTACATCGAACATCTATAAACAGTTTCTTAAGTTGGTATAGTGAAACTGGGACTGACATCTTAACGTGCTCCCCGAGACCCTATAGTGGTGTTGTAAACCTAATATACATAATGACAGTGACAAATGACTACCACCTCGAAAAGAAATCGATGCAGTAATCTCCTGTAAAGTAGAAACCGGTGAACCAACAGACTAAAACCGAGACATGACTAGGTCACTTGACCGTTTATTATCCGTATTGTCGGTGTTAACATGACCGGTCGGCAGCCTAACGAAGTTATAGAGACCTTCCTCCCACCTAAAGATACTACAATTAATAAATCTGCAAAACCAATAATATTTCACCAAATAAACTTAATTGCTAAATCCTATAACAGCCCGTTAAACGTCAATCATGCCGAGGTGTTATACAATAAATTTTCGGGACAACAAACCCGAGTACACATTTCAATTCGCCCTACAAATATATGCAAATAATTTTCGCCCAGGTTTCCCGCCCGCGCTGCATTACCATTTTCACTCAACTGCAATCTGCAATGCAAACCGTCCAATGTGGTCAACCTAAGAAGCTTGGATAGAATACGCTTTGATTTTCTTGTCTGCCCAACAATAATTAATGATATAAATAGTCTGTGGCCATATTTAGTATCATGTAAATGAAACGCTAGTTTATCCAATTAACAATGTAAATAAATTATATTTAAATTTAAATCACTGCAGTCCGGCTTCTACTAAACTTGGAAGGCCTAGGAGAAGATAAAAATGGATGTGCTGGCACTTTTTTGAGTGATTGGTTTAAAATAGCGGTAGTTAGAGAGAGATGGGAAAAGTTGCTACATACCATCCTCTGGTTGGCCGTAGACTAGAGAAGCCGGATACTATAGCAGACTACCCTAGCCTATCCTAGCAGCAGAGTAACCCTAGCGTAAAGAAACATTAATCACCGCCTCGTCTACAGATCCTTATATATACAGGCCAGTGAACACCCCTTTAACTTTCTTTTACATCTTATATCATTATCTTTATCAAGAATAGACTGCACTATTACGAACCTACAGTAATCAAAATTCAACTTCTATCATTTTCTTAAAAAATCTAGTTATTAAATTAAACTCTTTTCCTTCGCCTACATCTTACTTAACATAATATAATAAGAGATAAGTTACAACTTTCAGTTTAATTTTCTTCCACAAACTTTTATAGTTCAGTTTGCCTCGAGGCCTTCTAAGAGGAAGTCTCTCGTAATCAACCTTATATAAATAAAAAATAATATGCAAGGATACTAACAATTTTATGGGTTTGCGCATTGTAGCCACATAACGTATACGTATACGTGAGCAACAACCAAAAGGGCCGTATTTTTGGTAACAGGATTGAATAAAGCGATCCTATTGGTTGTTGCTCACGTTAATGTATACGTTACTTTGCTACAATGCGCAAACCCATGGTAGAGCCTCCGCCAACAATTTTATTACAATCAACGATTTTTGATTTTCGTAATGATTTTTTTAAATTACACCCAAAAATATGACAGACCATATTTGTGCCCAGTCTATGCCTGTCTAATAAAGTCTCTGGCCACATGTAATATGCTGTATATTGGCTTTGACGCGTTGATGTCCTGCTCAAACATTGTTTAGTTAATACGGGATTGTGCCCGTACAATAGTTACCGACGGTTTAACCCGATTTGCTTGTGTTAACATTTATATATGGCTACATTATTATTTATATGCATGCTTGGTACTCTAATTATAAATCGCTTTGTGGTATTGGTAAAGCAGTTAGTCGTATGTGCCGGGTGTCTTGTTGTCTGAAGACATTTTAGATCCATATGGGTTGTATATACATATATATACAGGCTGACTAAAGGATGTACTTTGGGCTAATATGAGGTTCAGCTGATCAAATCAAATAACTTTTTCCATGGTACCATGTGTCGCAAATGAAAAAAAAATGCCTTCTCCATACAAACTAGTAATGTTAAAATTACCAATTTGTATGGGGAACCCAATATTTTTTTATATTTTCAATTTGATCAGCAAAACCTCATATTAGCCCAAAGTACATCCTTTTAAATTCATTCTGTATATATATTATATATCAACCACAAATTCACGACAGCAGTCTTTCGTTATGACCAAGTTATAGTATAAAGATTTATCTTATACTTAAATGAATTTTATTTGATTCATAAACAAACCTCCCGGCACGGCGGCGCAACAAAACATAGTTTACATAGTATGTTATACGTAAATCTCAAGGAAACCATTAATGAACGTTACATTCTAAAATCGAGGTAAGAATATAGTAAGTAAATTAGTAGTAGGAACTTTTTTCCACTTCATATAATGATATGAAACACAAAGTTATCCTGAAATAAAATGTTACTTCAACATAATTTTGTGCGTTTATATTTTACGCTACTGCCAACTGACGGTAATAGTTTGAACTATCTAAATTTGCCCTGCCATGTGACCAAAAATATCGTTATGTAATTTTATCATTTTATTTTTGGCAAAAAAGTAAGTAATAAATTAGATTCATGTTGTTAAACATGCTTTTAAACTAAATAGTTATATATTCTATAATCAGTGCTAAAAAATGTATACAAAAAAAATGGCTTTTGGTTCATAAAGCTTTTTTGTTCGCCCTAGCAATTAAAAGGTCGTAAGGTACACTTAGTGCTTTACCAGTTATGTAAATTGCAGCAATTGCAAAGAATCGTACTACAAAACGTAGCAAATGCACATCTACGAGTAAAAGGCAGTTAATGTAGTTTTAGTTTAGTATGTTTGGGATATACCATATTTATCTTATCTTATCGTGTAGGTGGAAGAATGTAGGTATCTATAACGTCGAATCGTATCTATCGGTCGACCTGTTTCATCTATACTAATATATTATAAACAGGTAAAGTTTGTGAGTTTGCGAGGTTGTATGGTAATCTAGATCTACTGAACCGATTTTAACAATTCTTTTAGTGTAAGATAGCTTATTAATCGAGGAAGGCTATAGGATATATAACATCACGCCACAACTAATAGGAGCGGAGCATTAATGAAAAATGTTGGGAAAACGGGGAAATTTTGTTCCTTTTGAAAGCTTCCTTTGCGTGGGCTGCGTAAACGGTTAAAGTTACGCAGACGAATTAGCGCGTTGACCCGCGCTAGTTAACACATAATAATATAGATGGAAAAACTGTCAAGTGACCTGTGAAAACTGTCATTATTTGTCATGTTTCAGGTTTAGTCTGAGGGTTTAGCGGAATTCATGAGCCCACTGAATGGAATTTTTGTCGAGGTGATAGGATTTTAGGTGCCGTTACAAAATGGGTAAAATTGATAATATTATACGAGTATAATGTTTTAATTAGCGAGTAAGTATAAAATAGAAATATCGTACGTATACAAAGTATAAATAAAAATATTATAAATATAAATAGGTAATTATTTACATTCGAGTATCTAAAATAAAAGATGCCACTTTTTTAAAAGTGTTATTATAAGAATCAAAACCAGAAGCGCTAGCTAAACCATCGCCACAAAAATCAAATAAAGCCCGTATAACTAAGCCGTATTCATTTTCTTTTAAAATGACGTCAAAAACTTGAATATGAAAACCCACAAGGTTCAGGTATTATGGCGGATTGTTGCGCCGACATTATTTCATAAACCTAAACCTCTTTGGGTCTGCACTTTACTTTATTCAAAATTCACAAAAACCACTGTTTTGTAAAGAACCAGCTTTTGCAAAAAATATTTAACATAATTTTTTGGCATCTACCTAATTTGGATTCAGCGTTTTCAGATTTCAGCCGAGTATTTTGAAATTAAAACTGTTGCAGATATGAAGGAATTTAACCATCTACTGTTCTAATGTAATCGTATTTTTAAGTCTTTTATATCTCGTGGAGGTGGTAATCTCTTTTTCACTCACTCTTACCAATCACTGCAATTGCCAAAAAGATGATTTTTTGACAGCTTTTAAATAAAAAAAAACGTCAATGCAGGTTTACATTTTTAATATACCATACAGATGCCAAACCGTCAAGTGACCTAGTCATGTTTCGGTTTTAGTTTGCTGTGGGTTCACCGGTTGTCAGGAGCCTACTGCAATCGCAAAGTCTGCATTCTACATACAAAATAAGTTTTTGCACTTACAGAATTACTCGACTACCGTTTGTCGCAGATTTATAATATGAAAAAAAAATTACCAACACAAAAATAATATTGAATTTCTACTAACAGCCCAGTTGTAATATTGGAATTACGTTTGTATGAACGGCTGCGAAGCCCTTAAAATAGACTCGTAATGCAAATACGTACATATCGCCGCCCATTTCGTAACCGCATCAATTAGCCGGCATAGTGGAAGCGATTAATATTATTAAACTACAATGCTGCAATGTATTAATTGACCCCATTCATGGACTTAGTAGGTCTGCTTACCATCAGGTAGAAACCAAGTCACATTCCGTACTAAAATTGTCTTTGATAGACAATTTTGCGTTTTAAATTAACTCAGTGCTCTAAAAGTTAAAAATAACGAAAGAGAAATAAAAGCTTTTAAAAAAAAAAAAAATAACTGCAATAAAAATTCAGAAAAAGATATGGTTAATCTATGTACCATTAATTTAAAATATAGCATTTAACACATGCCCGTTGAAGTTCATTTATATTCTTCTAGGCTTTGCGGAACTTTAATGGACTTGCCATTAGCGTTAGCTCTCATACTGTCTATCTTTTTCTACAGGGATTTAGAATTTAACTTCTATGGCTTAGGATCTGTTTTCCTTTTGTACAGTTTTATACTTGTGTGACTTGAAATGAATAGCGCTGAATAGAGTGCATATGGCAAGTTTTTAGGTCACAATACCTTTTAGGTGTGTTGTTTGTTGGTTAGGATTTGTTTGGAATTAAAAGATTTGAGTTTGAGTGACGTGAGTATGGAAACTAATGATCATTTATTGTTTTGACCCATTTTTATTTGTCTATGAAATGTTTGTTTTATTTTATTTAAGACCCCGGTAATAAATTTTGCCGCTTTATATTTTTTACCAGAATTTGATCCTTTTAAGTGACACTATCTGTAGGTGCAATAATACTGGAAAGTTTTTTTTTTTTCAAAATCAATCGGTTCGATTCCCGGCTAGGAGAATTAATTTAGAAAAAATCTAATGATGCAGTTTTAGTTTTTATCAAAATCGGCCTCTCCTCTTTGAGAATATTTCTCTACTCCTTTGAGAATATATGTAGATTAGGACTTAGCCAACTTGCAAAATTTACCCTGTATATAGATATTCTTACATTGAAATTATAAAGATAAAATTGCATTGCAAAAAAATCCTGGTGGGTGGGACTCGAACCCACGACCCTCGCTTGTATCTGGTTGGCTCAGTGGTTAAGTACCTTATAATTTTAATAAGAATATCCTAATGGGATTTATAAAAATGTATTTTATAAATTCCATCAAATTCACTATAATAAATAATTTTATTAAAGAAGTGCAAAACTTCCCCGTGTTTATTAGATATAGAAAGTTTATCTTTTTAAAGAGTAAAGTAATATAAGATTTATTTACTGACAACTTTGCTCATATAATCTGTTACCGCTTACAGCAAAATGCATTGTGATGTTTTTACTTCGTCAACTCGCGGGTGTCTTCGTTGGACATCGACGTGCTTTTTTTTTATTACAGGACAACTTATGTCTAGAAAAATACATAAAGATAATTTATATGCGAAATACATTTAGTTGTAAGCAATGATATTATAAAAAAAAACAAAATCAGATATGTCTTATGAAGACACAAATACCTCCCAATTGGGGGGGCTTGTAATTAGTCTGCTTCTAGCGCTTCACGAGCGTGCCGCACCGTAGGCCGTAGATATCTGTGTCCTTATTAAAATGCTATCGTGTGCGTTTCGTTTCGTTTGCGTGCGTTGTACCAATAATGACTCCAAAGTAAAACAAAATCCAAGGGATCTCATACAATATGTGCAAAGATATTTAGATTATTTAGTATAATTCAATGATTTTTCCAAACAATCTAATAACTGAGGCAAAATCGCCATATGCAGGTAAAGAAAGAGAAAGCGAACTAGATTTAACGCGCGGGCGATAAGGATGCGTGTACGGTGGACTCTAGTGTGCAAACGCTAGTGGTCTCTTTCTTTTTTTCCACTTTTATAATTTTGCCATCTCGCTTACACAATTTTATAATATAGATGTATACGCTATACGGCGCCGCTAGTTCCTACCTTTAAAGATACCGCATTTTGCTCTTCGACAGCAGCATATACTCTCAGCATACAGACCGAAGAAACTACGTAAGTGACCCTGACAAGAAGTCGCTGAGGGAACTCTGGCGAACTGTTTATCATATCACCATCTCAAACTTTGCTCTTCGGGGATCTAGACCTTACTATCTGATATATTTTGTTTGTTATTCATGAAAATAACATTTTGCGGAAGAATATTTATTTATTGTCATCGAGAAGTGAGTGTACCATAACCTGGGTGCCTTTTACGTCGTCCGAGATGGCCTCAGTTTACCCATCGACGGGGTTTTAATTCCACCTCGATGTTTCTGAGAGTCTAAACCGAACAAGTGGCAAGCTCGCCGCGGTATTTGTTCCTCAAATACTAATCTAAAAACAATTTCACAACTTGGTGTAGTAAAACTGCAACCGATAGCTTAATGTGCTCTCCATACTGGAATCCACTTTAGTAGTTTTTTTTGGGAAAACGATGATTATCAAAAGCAGTACCCACACTGAGATCTAGTTAGAAGTTCCAGCAATGTACTGTTTAAGGAACAATAGAAAGAAATCCTCTGGACGGGAACCCACGATCCTCGCTTTCGCGGCAAGGTACCTACTCAACAACTGAGCCAACCAGGTTTCAGTCACCACGAAATTTGTCATTGCTTGTTATCTACTCACAGACGCCTTCTATTTGCTTTCTTCCAATTACTCTATATTAGAGTAAAGATAGAAGTTTTAGTATCTAATACTATATGGCAGAGAAACCTGTGTTTACTTTTTTCAGTATTTTTACATCTGTACAATCATGGTGGGCGGGAATCGAATCTACGATCTTCACTTTCGCAGCAAGGTATAAAATAATAAAATACTGAAAAAAGCTAAAACAATAACAAACTTCTTTGCTTTCTTTACCTTTAAAAAAATCAATAATAAGAGGAAATTAAACTCATAAATGTATGTTTAGTTCAAATGTTACGTCTTCAAAGTAATATTATAATATTTACCCGTCATTGTTTAGCCGCAGAACGCCTTTTAAGCTTACGGGCTAGTCCCTTAAGGCCGCCCAAAATTTAAGGTACCCTCATTAATTATCATTACCGCAGAATTTTATCACAAAATGCTCTTACTCCGAATGCTTTTGCTATAATATATGTCATAAGTTTTAGGTCATATTTAATTTAATTAATAACAATAATTACTAAGAATATGTGAAGACTGTACATTTGTTTGACAACACCACTATAATGCCTCGGAGAGCACGTTAAGCTGTCGGTCCCGGTTTCCCTATATCAACTTGTGAAACTGTTTATAGATGGGTTATTGAGTCTATTCAAAACATCGCGACGAGCTAGCCACTTGTCCGGCGTAGACTCATACCATCGGCTATGTGGGATTAAAACCCCTCCGCTGGGTACCCTGGGGCCATCTAGGCGGTCTCGGGCGCCATAAGTCGTAATAATATAATTTAAGTTCTGGGGTTTTAGGTTTAATTTTCTATGACACGGTAAGTTTTGATACAATTTGTTATACATGGTGATTTTAGGATGTATACTATACTAATTAAATCGAAAAACTTTAAAGTCAAAAATATTTATTTTATTTAAACCGTTACAGTAACAAATGTATGTATATAAGGTCTAAGCGTGCAATAGGGAATATGCATGTAACGCCCATTATTATTCTTTAATATATAATGTTCCTTTTATGTCTTTGAACATATTTACAGTAATCTATTTTATTTTGATTAGCAATTTTTTTTTTAAATACGATTTTATAATACCATTTTTTTGTAGAAACGGAACGCATTTCTGAACGCTCCGACATTAGCAAACACTGCTTGTGACGTCATTCGTGCTCAAACAAATGTCAACGTGTGTTCTGTAGTTTACAGTTTCTGGTTTTCTTGGATATTTATTGTCCTTTATTACGATAATTTGTGATAAACAAACATTTTGACTAACTTTTGAGGTGTAATAACATTAAACTAATATGCTTTTTGAGTACGAATGACGTGACAGAATGGCGGCTAGTGATGTACCGTTTTTTTACTGCGGTAGTGGTAGATAAAGTTTAAATCCTTTTATTTTTGTGTTATTACCCTTAAAAAATGGATAATTTTTGTTTTTAGGGTCTAATGTAGTTACTCTATCAAGTAATGAAATAAAATAAAAAAAACATGCTTATTCCCTATTGGCTAGGTCGCTATTCCTCTCAACATATACACCGACAAAATAAATGTTGAAAATATAATAAAAATAAACAGGTAGTTAACTATGGTCCTGGCGAGAGAAAAAAAAACAATCAAACCGAGCACACGCTACATAACCAATTAGTTTAATACTAGGTGGTTATGTAGCTAGTTCCATTAACCTGTCAATCTGCTAAAGTGCCACCAAGGCGACCAACCCAACAGACCATAGCTACGCCTCAAATGTATAAGTAATCAAAATATAGGTTGGTACAGGTAGAAACATGGAAAGTATCTTTTAGGGCGCAAACACTGATCGCAAGTCGATTGCCCCGGCGACAACATGGATAAACATGTTGGTACCTTTTTGTCCAGGTTATATGGTGGGCGGGATTCGAACCCACGAACCTCGCTTCGCTTTTATTACATGTAAAAAACTCTGGCGTTCCACATGTACCGTGTCATTAGAGAAGTATGGTTATTGACTTACACCTGTGCTTATAGCATATGGTAATATGCTCTCATCCTACTGAAGAGCACGCGTAGAACACCCTATGGCAGATATACTATCATACAATATGGAAAAAAGTACACAACATTTCTTCGATGCCCGCGCCGGCTCATGATCAATAGACGACCTTCGTTTAAAATTAATTTAATGTGTCGCAAATAAAAAAAAAAGTTTTGGTTCTTTATAAAAACTAGTAATGTTAAAATAACCATTTCCATAGAAAAAGTTGTTCGATTGGATCAGTAGAGCCTTATTTATTACCTTTAAAGATCCCATGTATAATTGTACTTATATAAGTAGACAAGTAAATTCGGCTAATCACTTTAATTCCGTCATAATATCACACACAGTGAGTAGTACCTTTGTCACAAGCTGAGCATACATGAGCAGGTGTGAAACCGCAGCGGTGTCAGCTTATACTGGAAGCGGCGAGCTCAGACCGCATGCGTCCGCTCCAGCCACCGCAAACCGACCCTCAGCTGAAAAATTATGTACACATTTTCTTTGAAATTTTGGTTGATTCTGTTTGTGAAAATACGTTATTGTTTCGTTAATTAGTACAAAGAGATTGAATTTCATAACAAATATGATCAATATTTCTTTAAAATAGAGTGGATAAAAGATTGGCGGGTCATTGGGCCAACTTGCTATACTTCATTCCAAGAAATTAGCTCGCAAATACAATTTTCTTTGTGCGTCACAGGTTGGGTTGTGAAACTGGGACTGTCACCTTAACGTGTTCTCCGAGGCATTATAATGGTGTTGTAAATAAATGTACTTATTTAAAAACTGTGTACCTGAGTTTTTACACCGGGGTCTAATGCCCGATTTCATCAACGATTCCTAACTCTAAAGTAGCCCCTAAATAATAATTTTGACATATTTGCAATGCAATAACTGTTATTAATTGTGCCTTAACTTAGTTTATTGACAAAACTGTAATACTTAAAGTAAAGACCGTAGACTTAAGTCTACGGTCTAAACAAGTCTAAACAAATTCAGCCACCATGTGTATAAGTTTAAACTTAAAAATTAAATATTAATATATAAATAATGTCAGTAAAATTCATGCATTTAAATTAATACTGGTTTAATATATTTATATATCCATTAGGTATATAACATATTTTAAGTTGCAGGTAAGTTTGGCGTAGACCACCTACAAGCTGTTTTTTTTTCATATTCTTAAACACCTTTGCAGAACAGATAACGATTGTCAGGTCAATAGAATCAGCTAACCACCTAGTCTTACACTCACTGGTTCGTTATGTGGTGTGTCTTCGGTTTGGTGTCTATTTATATTTGTGGAAATGGGGAGGATGGCGGCCTAACCACCGCTGGAGCTTATACATTTTTTTTTACTTCTCATAAATGCCTGTAACGGTTACTGTACGTAAAATAAATATATTTAACCGTGATTTGACTCTACCGAATTTCGTTTAAAGTTTGTTAATACACAAGAAATTACACCTAAAAATTCCCTAATTCAAACCTAAAACCTCCAAAATTCAACCACGTTTCGCATCCAAGATACTTCGTGTCCATTTTAATTAAGTTCTCGCCAAAGGGAAGTTACAAAAACGCGCTTTAAGCGCTGCAGGCAAGCTGTTCTGGCAGGGGTCAGCGCTAAAAGTGCTTGTGACCACCTGTATTAGCCTGCGGTAATGCCTGAAAGCTCAAAGGCTTGTGCGCTATAACTTAGAACATATTTATGTCCTGTGTACGGGTTTAAAAGCTAAATGCTGTGTGATATGTGCAATGTACGGGTAAACATATACTTTAATATAATGATATAGTATATAATACACAACTAGCTGGGCCCCTTCGTTTAAGCATACTAACAATAATAATAATATGTAGGACAGTTTACACTTACTGCTCTGGACAAAATAAGCTCTAGACTTGTACTATGTGTACCAGAAGCAACGATATAATACATATTATATTTTATAAACACCTATACCATTACAAACTGTACAGAATAAACGTACCTACTAATATTTTTTTGCCATGCATCGAACCCACGACCTCCGGATATAACGCCAAAGGTCTACTAGTCTACTATAGTGGTTGTATACTATAACCAAAATAATAAATAAATAAATAATAAATACCATCACGGGTGCCATTTTGATTCCCGAGAACCGTTTAAACGGCCTCAGGGTACCCAGCGGAGGGATTAACCCATCCTCATTTCGCTGATGGTATTAGAGGGCAACACCTAACAAGTGGCGAGCCTGTTGCGGTTTTTATGATGGTATAGCCTTGTATAAAGCGGTGACCTCAGGTACGGCCTTGTTGTCATCTACTTAACCTTGTTATCAGTTTTTTTAATGAAATATATTTAAAATTCTTTATTGCACTAAAAGGTTTGTACAAAGGCGTTTATTAATATAATTACGTTTAGGCTGAGTTGCATCAAAATGAACACTCAGTAATTGTGACGATTAAAACTGGCGTCAATACAGCTGTCATTCGAACTGCAAAGAGTTTATTTTGGTGCAACTCAGCTTTAGTATGAAAAATAAATGTCAATCATATAAATAAAACTACACACAATAGACCATACAAGTAAAGAATTAAATAAATCATTTATTAATAAATATAGTACAAAATTATTATAACAGATAAAAAATAATAATAATAATAATAATATGTAGGATAATTTACACATATTGCTTTGGTCACAAACTAAGCTCTAGGCTTGTACTATGTGTACCAGAAACAACGATATAATACTTATTATATTTTTATAAACACCCAGACCATGACAAACTGTACAGAAAAACGTACTAATTATTTTTTTTTTGCCATGGGTGGGAATCGAACCCACGACCTCCGGATACAACGCCAAAGGCGCAACCACTAGTCTACGGAGGCTGTCTTTAAAATTTCTATCACCGAAATTTTCGTGATTAAAAGTACCACGAACACTGGCTGCATATTCTCACGTTGCACTGCTATAGATTTATTTTATTTTAAATATTTTTTAGACCGACTATCTCCAGAAACTTCTATCATTTTTTTTGCCTAGTTTCTCAATGAAACGTTTTGATTCTATACACCAAGGATCTAATGTTTCCATTGCGAAGGAAAGGAATTTATAATTTGTTAGACTTGAAAATTTTTATGTTTTAATTTAGCTGCCCTTTCGGCGACAGAGCCTGGACAAATACTTGTAGAGTCAATATGTGTTGCTATTAAAGTATCGGCACAAGATGCATAAATAAAAAAATAGCTTTTATCACAGCATATACGTATATGCTGTGAGTGTGTGTGTTTAAACAGAAGTGTACATACAAGCAACGACATTAAAAACGATTTATGGTTATCAAACTTTTATGTAAAATACTCAATTATCTTTAGTTTGTGATTGTTTGGAAAACAATCATTATTTCAGTCGATTGATCGACTCAAATAATGATTGTTTTTCTAGTGGACTACTGTATATAACTTTGTATCTACCTCATAGTATGCAGACCTTCGTTCCCTCTCCTTGTCATCGCCGATGGTATTCTGAGAACATCGAACAAGGGGCGAACTCATCGTGTTGCCTCTTTATAACTTTAAATTTATTAATACACTGCTACGTATGCAATATTATTATTATTTATTATGTCTTGTTATATACTTATACACAGACGCCCTCTATTAGCTTTCTTCTAATAACTCTTATAAGAGTGAAGTTAGAAGTCCTAGTTTCTAATACTAGATGGCAGAAGAGTCTGTTTTTTGTTTTTACTTTTTTCAGTATTTTATATTTATGCATTTTTATAAATTCTTTTTTAAATTTTTAAAGATAAAAATGCAATGAAAAAAATCCTGGTTACAGGAATTTTTGTTTGAAAATTATAACATAATATATAAAATTATTTTATTTATTATGTTATAATATAATATATCTATGATAGAATAGCTACAAAAAGATTTTAACGCACACAGTAAACGAATTGCGATTGTAACGTAAACCGAAGAGAATTGAGTTATTCGCATAAAAGTTTGATTTTGTGTCCATAAAAGCTTTTAATTGAGTTCTGTTCTATTCGCAAACAACACCCGAACAAAACTTGTTCTATATTTCTCATAAACAAATTGTTCTGTTTTAATTAATTTTATCGCAGGCCATGTTTATTGATTGAGTTTTGGTAGAGGATTTCGTATTCAAACTAGAGCTATGCACTTTGCTGGGTATTTTGTTAAAAAAATATCAATTTCAGTGCCTAAAAATATTGTTATTTGTTTAGGCTTCCATAAAGTGATCAATAAAAATTCAAAAAAACATTCAGGAAGGTTTGACCCCTTCAGGGTGAGTTTAAAACTTTACTATTATCTATACTCCATACTAATCTATATATATATATATACCGGTGTCCAATGAGTATAGGTATGTACCAATGAGTTTTTAATTTACGAATTTATGTATTTGTTTGACAACACCACTATAGTGCCTCGGAGAGCACGTTAAGCTGTCAGTCCCGGTTTCCCTATACCAACTTGTGAAACTGTTTATAGATGGGTTATTGAGTCTATTCAAAACATCGCGACGAGCTAGCCACTTGTTCAGTGTAGACTCATACCATCGGCTACGACAAGGTGGGATTACCACTCCGCTCTGGGTACCCTGAGGCGGTCGAAGCGATCTCGGGCGCCTAAAGGCACCCGTGATGAAAACAGATTTATATTTTAATTTAGTTTTTTTAGTTATTAAAATAAATAAATAAATACCATCACAGGTGCCTATTTGGCTCCCGAGAACCGTTTAAACGGCCTCAGGGTACCCAGCGGAAGGATAACCCCGTCCTCATTTCGCCGGTGGTATTCGGAGGAAACACCTAACAAGTGGCGGGCTTGTTGCGGTGTTTATGATGAAATAGCCTCATTGTATAAAGCGGTCACCCATCCCAGGCCGGCCTTGTTGTCATCTGCTTAACCTCGTTATCAGTTGTGCAGTGACTTAACCGCTTTTTTTTAGTAGTTTTACTTAAATTAACAAACCTGAAAATTCTCCCCTAAAAGCAATCTAAATGAAACTATGTCAACCAAAAATCTAGAGTCAGTCACATAGTCATCTCTGCACCGCACCGGTCTCACAGCAGTGCACAAGTGATTTCAAATTCAAACGGCATAATGGTGTTCGCGTAACCCATTTCCGCGGCTTCATAACTCATGAGGCATAGGTATGTGGTCTGCGAACGATTTTAAAATGGATGGCTATCTCCATTGATTTACCATAGCACAGACCAACAAACTATATTACAAAAAAAAATATAACGTCTATGTCGTAAAGGAGATGGCTTTTCTATAAAGGCATATAAAATATTCAGAGGCTATATTATCGTAATGGCCGAGTTGATTAGGTTTAAAAACTTTACAGTTTTTAATTAGATCACGGGTTTAAACCCAGGTATATAGCAATGATTTTTTAATAATATTACCATTAATCCTAGTTTATACCAACTCTATATCAACCTATGAAACTGTTTACTATGAGGTACCAACAGTATTTACTGCTGGTGCGTCTAGGTATTCTCGGACGCGTAAGGCACTTATGACGGTATACATATTATATTATATTTGTTCGGGAACATCTCATGCATATTCATAACCTCTATATACACTGGCAGAAAATACGGAACAAAAATTTTTGTTTATTTTAATTTTATTTTAGTTTAGACTATGGGGCTTAGCACGCGGACCGACTCGACTTATACCGTCTGCTGTCGAAAAATATATCGAATTGGTGAGCACGCAAACCGACATCGATAAGTTTCTCGAGCTTTGTCTACTAGTTAAAACAAGTGTGTTTTCGTTGACAATTTCAAAAACATGTATGTAATAAATAAATAATTATTACCTTATACGATGGATTTATTTTATATTATTATTAATAATCGGTACAGAAATATTTATTTTAATTTAAAAAGATTTAAAAATACATATTATTAACAAAATTAAAATAAAGCCGAAGAAAACTCTCCTAAAAACCTTGGCCTAAAAAAATATTTTGTTTTTTGGTGAGTTTTTTTTATTTATTAAGGCATTGGATAGGATTTAAAAAAATAGTAAATGGAAAGTACGCATAGATACGAAAGTGGTCTAAGACCTAAAAACGCTATTCAAACGAATTGTCAGACATATTTTCTTGAGCATTGATTGGTTATGATCGCATTTGTGTCACTTTTTATTTTGGTTTGTATTTCGGGCGGCTATCTTTTGTTCTTATGGCTGGTAAGGCGATTAAACCTTAAGGTACTTCCCTATAATTATATACTTCAATGATATAAATCAAATATTTTATTTTATATATGTTTTGAATTTTAAGCAATACGGCGACGTGTGAATGATTTATTATAATTATCAGCCTGAATTAGTCGCCTGCTATAATTAAATTACATTACACAATCAATACATTCCGCATTCAAGTCCTATCTGAACTTGAAAACCTCTGAACTTCGGGAGTTACCGAAGTTCAAAAGGTTTTACTCTGGTAGTGATCGTCCCCTCTAGGATTTGTTCGGAAATATTAAGACTAACCTACTGCCACTTCATAATAATAAATACATAAAATTAAATTAAAAAAATACACGATAATAAAATAAAACAAGAATTTTAATATTAATTAAATTATTTTTTCTAAATAGCATAACTCTAGAAACATAAATACTTATTTTTTGATAGGTAATCTTATTTTCATAATCTATTTCTTGGTTTGGGCATCCAGGTTTTTTTTTCAAAATCATTGTTTTTTGAGGTTCCAGTTGTTCCAGCAACTTTTCTATAACACGCACATTTATAGTCACCAGTTTTTCTAACGAGAATAAAACAATTTTGGTTCTGTTTTTCGCTATTAAATCAATAAAAATATCAAAACAAAAGTAATTTCGACACTTATCAGCACCTAAAACGTGATAAAAATTGCATATATATCGACTTTTGTCTACAATCTGACAGTTTAGTTTTGATCTTAATAAGCTGCGTGCTACCGTTTTCGATAAAAGTCGACATATATCTTCCAATGCGTCAAATTAGTCTATTCGGTATATATCGTGGTCGCGCGTGTTAACTTTGTAGATATATGTCTTATCGATCGATATGTATCGAACCGAATGACGCGCGTGCTCGGCCCCACAGTATGCTTACCACGTGTAGAATTTTCGCTTATTTTATAAATATTGTCATCAGGTCAACCAAATGATTCTTTGATTGATTGTTCCAGTGGCATAGTGGCATAAAGACGATTACAAAATGGGCGTCAAAAAAGACGAATTTACTATTACGAGTGCAAAAGTTTGAAGCTCACTTTTTACCGTCAATTTAACTGCCCCCTTCGTAACCCACCCTGAAAAGATACTAACACCCTGAAACTAACTATAACGAAGTCGTTGTTAAAAGATGTTAGACCAATTTGTTACTTTGTGTCTAATAAGATGTTTATGAAATATATGCGTTATTAATAGTCTCGCCTACTTGACTCGCTATGTGCATCTATGTACGAGCGAGTCTATGACTATTTGCGCCTGGTATGAGAGTGATGCCGCATTGCAATTAGAGACGAACGCTTTACGTGTGCTGTTTGCCTGGTACTCCTGTTTCAGTTGGTCGTGTTTTTTTTCAGGTTTAAATTCCTGTAATAAAAATATTTAGTACGGTGAGATAAATATGTATTTAGAGGTGAATATAGTAAAGGATAAAAATAAAACACATAAAAAAGTATAAAAAAGTTTTTATTTTTTAAATAAAATTTCTCTAAATGTTACTGCCCGGTAATATTATAATGTATTTTTAGTCTTAGGTTCAGTTCTTGTTACTAACTAAGGATTTCTATAAACTACGTTATCGGTAACGGTAAATCTGTTCCTTTTATTTTTATATGACTAGTAGAGAGACTAGTAGTTGCGCATTTTGGGATTGTATCCGGAGGTCGTAGGTTCGATTCCCACCCATGGCAAAACTATATTAGTACGTACGTTTCTCTGTAAAGTTTGTCATGGTCTGGGTGTTTATAAAAAATAATATGTATTGGTATCGTTGTTTCTGGTACACATAGTACAAGCCTAAAGCTTAGTTTGTGTCCAAAGAAATATTATTATAATGCAGTATTATTTTATTATTATTTTAACAATTCGGTCTAGAACAATAATTTATATAGACAATTATTTGTATAGACATTCATCATATGTCATAGACAGCCTCCGTAGCCAAGTGGTTGCGCCTTTAGCGTTAAATCCGGAGGTCGTGGGTTCCATTCCCACCCATGTTAAATAAATATTAGTACGTTTTTCTGTACAGTTTGTCATGGTCTGGGTGTTTATAAAATATAATATATATATATATATATATATATATATATATATATATATATATAATTGTTTCTGATACACATAGTACAAGCCTAGAGCCTAGTTTGTGACCAATAACAATTTGTGTATTTCATTTTTGAATTTTTATTTTTATTAATATTCATAAAAACTTCAAAAATGAAATAACCTAACATGTATAAGTATTCAAACAGCCCATTCTCTTAATTACAGCTATTACCTAAATGGAATCAAGTCATGAAAAATGTAAACAAATTTCCAAAAAAAAAAAACCTTTGGCCTGCTGAAACTCATTTTTATTCCGCGCCGCAAGAGCTCCACAAACAAGTACCTCGGATCTCATTTCCACTCGTCCCACTCGACCTCTTTGGGGATGAATGAACTTTTTTCATTACCACAACTCTTAGTGGAAACACTTGAATTACTTTATTCAGCCAACTTGAGATTTCTGGGCGGAATCGCTTCTCGGCTAAATTTTTCCCGCGTCGCCTTTCCTATATTACAGTCTTAGTACTGAGACATAACGAGTTAAAAATTTATCTTACAAGCTTAGGTCTCTTTATTATCTAAAACAAAAAAATATATTATAAATAATTATGGGTTTAATAAAATTAATGCAGTGCTACGATTGGCTACGAAGATGCTACGACAATAACTTTCTTTTGTAGTGTTTTATTAAAGTTATTCATAACATTACATCACATATTTCACCTGAGAAATATTTATAATTGATTTTGTAAATGTGCTATTGATAAACCTGTATTAAATAAATTAATAAAATAATATTACTATGGGCCTTAGCACAACAGCATCGATAGGCTCAATAAATCGACAAAATCGATACATATCGATTTTATGAATGAATGTATGAGTTGGTCGCCTTGGTGGCTCCCTTGTATGGCAGATAATGATTGACAGGACAATGGAATCAGCTAACCACCTAGTCTTACACTAGTTGGTTATGTAGTGTGTGTTCGGTTCGGTAGTATTTTTCATATTATGATTTCCATTCCATCGCGTTTAAGTTTTAAATCTGATATCGAAGTTTAATAAATATTTGACGTTCTTTTGTTAATAAACAGCTTGCCTAACCAAATGCACTCTAAGGCCTTATTGTTAAACTTTTTTTTTTACTTTTCATACATATCTGTAAAGATTTACATGAAATAAATGATTTTGATTTGATTTGATTTGAATGTTCATTTTTTTTTGTATTTTTTTGTATATATAGGATAATTTAAACATATAACTCTGGTCACAAACTAAGTTCTAAGTTTACCAGAAACACCTATATACTATAATGAATGAATGAAAAATTCTTTATTGCACAAAAGCTTAACACTATTGTACATAGGCGAGCTTAATGCCTTAGGCATTATCTACCAGCTAACCTTTGGGAGATTAACCAAAAACAGGCAGAGTGCTATTTAAAGCAATATATATAATATTTTATAAAAATCCACAGGTACAGTATGGCATACTGTACAGAAAAACGAAATATTTTTTTGCCATAGGTGGTCAAACCCACGACCTCCGGATACAACACCGAAGGCGCAAACGCACACACCCCCTCCGTAGAGTACGGAGGGGGTCTAAAATTTTTGCATCGATTTCTTGTAGAGGTGGTAGTCTCATTTCAAGATGCGGTTACGAAACAGACACCGACATAGTGGGAGCGAACAATGCAATTAAACAATAATGAATTGGTAAATCTGTATAAACGTTTAAAGTCTACCTAGACGTCCTAGATTTAGCAGTCAAAATTCTCGACGGTGTGATACGGTTTTAAATCTTGGAGCACTAAAGCCGAAACTTTCACGCAAATGTGCAAAGTTATGACGTAAAACTACCCCCGTTGGATCTAATTTATCTTGGCATGAAATAGACAGGCATACGTTTGCCAATGATAGTTTTAATGTGAAGAATAAGCAGCTGTTTCTTTGATATAATGCATTACTTTGTAAATGGTTAACTGTTGTGATTCAGTATTACATACTAATTGACCCGTGTAATTTCGTCTGCGCAAACGGGAGCTCTCAAAAGGAACAAAATTTTCCCAACATTTTTCATATATGTAAATAAGATTCGCCGCCTCCGTGGTTTAATGTGTGTATCATTGTTTCTGGTTTACATAGCGCAAGCCTAAAATCAATAAACATGTTGGTATAGTGAAATTGGGACTGACAGCTTAACATGCTATATAAAGCACTACATGTTTAAAAATAAACTCATTAAAGGTACACACCGGTGTACCATGTTTTTTTTAATATGGACATTTAATTTTAAATATATATTTATTTAAATCTTAATTGCATAAAATTATTCTTCCATCATGGTCGTGAGGAAACAGAACAATTTATAATTATGTGACTACATCACATAATTATCTAAACGCATCAACAATATTTATATTACGTGGTGGCCGAGTTGGTTAGACCTTGGACTTAAAAAAAAGCACTTAGGTCCCTGGTTCAAATCCCGATGTGTCCCATCATGATCATCATCATGCCAGCCTTTCGCGCGTCCACTGCTGGACATAGGCCTCCCCCAAGGATCGCCACAATGACCGGTTCTGCGCTGCTTGTATCCATCGGCTTCCCGCGACCTTTTTCAGGTCGTCGGTCCATCTTGTGGGGGGCCTGCCTCTCCTGCGTCCTCCGGCACGCGGTCGCCACTCGAGAACCTTAATGCCCCAACGGCCGTCCGTTCTGCGAGCTATGTGGCCTGCCCACTGCCACTTAAATTTGGCGATTCTGGAGGCTATGTCGGTTACTTTGGTTCTTTTGCGGATCTCATCGTTTCGAATACGATCCCGCAAGGAAACGCCGAGCATAGCGCGCTCCATCGCCCTTTGTGTGACTGTGAGCTTTTTCATGAGACCCATAGTAAGCGACCACGTCTCTGATCCGTAAGTCATCACTGGCAACACACACTGCTCGAACACCTTGGTTTTTAAACACTGCGGTATGTGTCCCAATGAGTTTTTAATTAAAAAAAATATGTACATTTGTTTGACAGCGCCACTAGTGCCTCGGAGAGCACGTTAAGCTGTCGGTCTCGGTATCACTATACCAACTTGTGAAACTGTTTATAGATGGGTTATTGAGTCTATTCCAAACATCGCGACGAGCTAGTCACTTGTTCGGTGTAGACTCATACCATCGGCTACGACGAGGTGGGATTAAAACCCCTCTGCTGGGTACCCTGGGGCAGTCTAGGCGGCCTCGGGCGCCGTAAGGCACCCGTGATGATACGTATGCATCAACAAAGAGTGTGTGAGTTAAAATTTATTCCTTTTGAGACTTCCGTTGCGTGCGTTGCGTAAACGGTTAAAGTTAAGTTAAATGGGTCAGCTTGTGTTATACCTATAAAAAATTTTATTGTTTAAATTCTTCTAAAAATATTATATTTTAATTGGAAAATTTATTAATTTTATTATATGATTTTAATTGTTAGTTTTAATAATATGTCTACCTACTGGTATATAAACATATTTGTATTGATAATGAATGATTGAGTGCCCGCGATACAGAATGTTTCCTAGTGCAGGACTCGCTGATTATTGTAATACTGTTTATTTTCCCTAATTATTATTTTCCTGAAATAAATGTATTTGTATGAAATGTATTTATATAAAATACATTGACTTAATGCCGCTAGACATCATCTACCAATCAAACCTTAGGGACAATCAAAGCAGTTAATAATAATAATCATAATAATAATATGTAGGACAAATTACACATATTGCTCTGGTCACAAACTAAGCTCTAGGCTTGTACTATGTGTACCAGAAGCAACGATATAATACATATTATATTTTATAAACACCCAGACCATGACAAACTGTACAGAAAAAAACGTACTAATATTTTTTTGCCATGGGTGGGAATCGAACCCACTACCTCCGGATACAACGCCAAAGACGCAACCACTAGTCTACGGAGGCTGTCAAAAATAAGTAAAATATGTACAGGTTTGTTTGAAACCGTGACCTAAAAAATGTAGTCTTAAATCTGAAGTCTAACTTTTAACCTATATTAATTATACCTACACACCAAATAGGTACGTTCTTTGTTATTTCGTAATAAGAAAAGAGATTAAAAAAAACTCCAAACAGATAGTGAAACTCAGAAAAGATTTGTTTCTCACGTTCGCGATGAACAGATAATATAGCGACGTAAATAAAAATAATAGGAGTTTATAAAAGTGCAGGAAAAGTTGAGAAAACCGTAAGAGAAAAGCTCAGTACAATTGCTTGACGTGCAAAATATAGCCTGAGAAAACACGTTTTGCAACTACACTACTCACTACCCAGCCGTCTACCTATTCTGTAGCTAACTAATTTATAGAACCGGCTTTTTTGTTGTAAATGAAATATAAAGTGAAGCAAAGTTTAGTTTTTTTTTTATAGAAAAGTTTAGTATAAATATAGCTTGAGAAAACAAAATTTTGCAAATCTAGTCACTATCCAGCTTAGAAACTTTAAAAAATACTATTTATTTTAGTTCAAATGTTTGGGTGCCCCACGGCCTATTGGGCCTCGGTTAGGTACTGTTTATGTTCGGGTATATCGTAGCATCTTGAGCCCGCGGTTTAGCGTTAATATTAGTGTAGGTAAATTCGAACTATCCACCTAGTCTCCACCCACATTTAAAACTCTTGCAACTTTCTTTTTTTTTTTTTAATACCACTATATTTTACTCGTCACAAATTAAGCTCTAAGCTTGTATTATGTGTACCAGAAACAAAGATATAATTCATATTATATTTTATAAACACCCAGACCATGACAAATTGTACAGAAAAAACGTACTAATATTTTTTTGCCTTAGGTGGGAATCGAACCCACGACCTCCGGATACAACGCCAAAGGCGCAACCACTAGTCTACGGATTCTACGGAATGCTTTAACAAAAAACTAAAACCTAACTGCATTTAAATTAATTGATGAGAAAGAGCGGAGCCATCTACCACAAGTACACTAATAGGTACTTAGTAGATGGCATCGAGCTATATAATGTTTGTACAAAATAATTTTGTCAAAAAATGAGAAAGTGAAAAATCTTTATTTTCTAAAAAAAAAATACTTAAAGTTTTTTTTTTTTTTTTAAATACTTAAAGTTTTTTTTTTTCTTACAATATATAGTTTAATCTATTCGTTATTTTAATATCTTTTAGTATCTAACCGCAAATAAAGTGCCAAACTAATAATTGCTTAGGATAGATAGATAACATTTTCATTTTATGTGAGCACAGCATGGGACCTTGTTTCTACCTGATGTTCTACAAACATACATAGTCCATAAATGTGGTAACAAAAAATTACATTAAATAAAAAATAATAACTAAAGCCGTGTCTACATACATTTAGCTCTAGATCCAGTATAAATGAGCCCAGGCGCCAGCTAACGTAAAACTTCTCTGTTCTAAGACAACACATCCACGCAAAGTTTTTGCAAAAATCCGAACGAAACACCACGTGTTCACAACCAATCTCCTGAGAGGGAGCCACAAATGTTTGTTTTTAATAAAAGCCCCGATATGTTCTGTAAAATAAAACTTTTGTACACAACAGTGCACTGGACATGTGTGACATTTGGGGACAATTAGGTACATGGTTAATTTTAGCCACTGCAGTGTTTAAAGAAAAAATCTTGGATTGAAGTAAAATAATATAAACTACCTTACCTACCATAATATACGTGGTGGCCGAGTTTGTTAGATTTGAGTAGTGAGTTCTAATACTTATAGAACTCACCGTTCCGTGGGAAACAAAAATACCTAAGGACCACAACATCAAATCGAACAAATATTTTGATCTCACAAACGAAATTACTAGAAAAGAAATTAAAACTCAAATTTATGCAGTGGAAGTTGGTGCAAGAGGAATTCCAGCAAAGTCTTTGCACCGTCTATTGAAGGATCATGGCCTTCCGAGAACAGCCGTCGGAACTTTTATGGAGCGTGTTTCCAAGATGGCGCTAACAGGATCATATAGTATTTGGTTGAGTAGAGAGGGTAGTGAACACAGTGCAGGTGAGAGTTCAAAAGGCCTTTAAACCTACTTCGCGGTCTCAAGTCCGGGAACGCTGCAGTTCATTCCCCTGCCTTTCAACCACGCGATGGACCCGGCACCCGGCATATTGTCTCTCTTGGACTTAAAAATTCTTAGGTCCCTGGTTCGAATCCCGGTATGTACCAATGAGTATTTAATAAAAAAAAATGTTTGACAACACCACTATAGTTCCTCGGAGAGCACGTTAAGCTGTCGGTGCCGGTTTCACTATACAAACTTATGAAACTGTTTGTAGATGGGTTATTGAGTCTATTCAAAACATCGACCCGAGCTAGCCACTTGTTCGGTGTAGACTCATACCATCGGCTACGACGAGGTGGGATTAAAACCCCTTCGCTGGGTACCCTGGGGCCGTCTAGGCTGTCTCGGGCGCCGTAAAGCACCCGTGATGATATGTATGTATGTACCATTATGGCGGCGCCGATACAGACTAGACAGTCTCAGGGTATCCAGTGGTGGGGTTTTATTCTCACTTCATCGTAATCGGGTTTTTTTTTTATGGAGCACGGCATGTGACTTTGTATCTACCTGATGTTAAGCAAACCTACAAAGTCCATGAATGGGGTCGATCAATACATTGTTGTAAATAATGCGGCTACGAAATGGGTGACCTCTATATGCATTACGTGTATATTTAATATCCTTGATGCTTTATCGGCAAATCCGTTTCGTAACCGCACCATGAAAGGATACTATCCCCTCGACAAGAAATCGATGCAGTAGTTTCCGGAAAACCGATGAACCCACAGACTAAAACCGAAACGAGACTTGGTCACTTGGCGGTTTTTGCATCTGTATGGGCAAATGTATGGTGGTAACGAGACCGGTTGGTCGGCCTAGCGAAGTTTTAGATGCCTTCCTCCTACCTATTTTTTCTAAAATATTCTTACTTATAATCATCTTATAATACTTGTATTCTTCGCTAAAGAATTCCTTTTTATCTATATAATAAAAGAATTCACAACTTTGTTGCAGGTGAAAGGAACATACATGTGTTTATAACTTTAAAAAAATTAAATAACTTTTCACTATACGAACTTGTTAAACTGAACTTTGCAGATAGATTACCGACCCTATACAAAATACAGCCACAAGTTTGAAACGCCGTATGAAGACGATTTTTTTTTAACAACAAAAAAAATATAAAGTGTTATTATTATTTAGATTTTTTTTCAAAATGCAATTGACGGAGAAATGGGGGAACATATATTAAAAAAAAAAGATCCGGACGAATTGGGCACCTCCTCCTTTTTGGAAGACGGGTAAAAATAATAGAAGCTTACCCACGACAATCATTTCACTGTCTCGAATTATGAGTTCCCGAGATAAAGCTAAACATTTATAAAACATGGACAAAACAAAAGAGAATCTTTTATTTTCTCAAATTTTGAATTTGGAATCTCTTCCATTGCAAATCCGGTATCCCAGGCCGGTGCGCCGCCGCTCCAGCGGGTCAGAAAGGCACCTGACGCAGTCCTACCTGTGACCGACATGTTGGAAAATTACACCGTTTCAATTTTAAATTTAGAAATTTAGACCGTATTTTGGAATTATATAGAATAATTCCGTTTTCGGTATGAATAATTTGTTTTAAAATTTCTGTCTTAGATTGATTTTTCAATCTTCAGATAAAGTTATTCCACAGTTAACTTGTATGAAGAACTGTCAAATTTATTCTTTCTCCAAACAAGTTATACGTTGGATAACTTTAATAAAAAATATGTTCCTATTTCAAGCTCTTACTTCTGCCATAAATTCTAGTGTAATGTCTAATTTAGAATGAGTGAAAAATCTCAAGAACCCATCTATAATTAGTTTTACAAGTTGGTATAGTGAAACCGGGACCGACAGCTTAACGTGCTCTCCGAGGCACTATAGTGGTGTTGTCAAACAAATGTAGATTTTTTTTTAAATTAAAAACTCATTGGTAGACACCGGGATTCGAACCAGGGACCTAAGTGTTTTTAAGTCAAGGTCTGACCAACTCGGCCACCACGTATATACTGAAATAACAAAATACTATATATTTAGAGACATTTGTAGCAAATTAACATACGCACACAAGGCGCACGATATCTTTCTAGGGTTAAGGTGGAAACTAATGCCAAATAGAATTCATATGTAATCAAAAAATATTTTTAATATTTAAAAAAAAAACACATTTCGTAACCGCATTTATGATTGGTATAAGTAGTACCATTAGATAGATACAAGGTCACATGTTGTGCTCCAAAAAAATAAGAAAAAAAAGTAGTAAGGTTTCATACTAACAAAAACATACAAACAAGTTATACGTTGGATAACTTTAATAAAAAATATGTTCCTATTTCAAGCTCTTACTTCTGCCATAAATTCTAGTGTAATGTCTAATTTAGAATGAGTGAAAAATCTCAAGAACCCATCTATAATTAGTTTTACAAGTTGGTATAGTGAAACCGGGACCGACAGCTTAACGTGCTCTCCGAGGCACTATAGTGGTGTTGTCAAACAAATGTAGATTTTTTTAAAATTAAAAACTCATTGGTAGACACCGGGATTCGAACCAGGGACCTAAGTGTTTTTAAGTCAAGGTCTGACCAACTCGGCCACCACGTATATACTGAAATAACAAAATACTATATATTTAGAGACATTTGTAGCAAATCAACATACGCACCCAAGGCGCACGTTATCTTTCTAGGGTTAAGGTGGAAACTAATGCCAAATAGAATTCATATGTAATCAAAAAATATTTTTAATATTAACAACTTATTTAAAAAAAAACACATTTCGTAACCGCATTTATGATTGGTACAAGTAGTACCATTAGATAGATACAAGGTCACATGTTGTGCTCAAAAAAAAAAAAGAAAAAAAAGTAGTAAGGTTTCATACTAACAAAAACATAAAAATCCTTACCACTTTTTTTTTCAAAGCACGAGCTCTCTAAATCAGCCACATATTTCACAGTTGTCCCGCAAATGTTCCAGCGATGTTGTCCGTGTGGAGCTATGTCCGGGATATATATACCACCACACATAATAGACTCATGTGCACCAAATAAATGCTTTTATATCTTTCTGCAATTACTCGCAATAAATAGTGATATACATGGTGACTTTGAAAGGATGTACTTTGGGCTAATATGAGGTTCTGCTGATCAAATCGAACAACTTTACCCATGAAACCATGTGAAAAAAAATGTTGGCTTCCCAATGCAAATTGGTAATTCTAATATTACTAGTTTATAGCGACACATGGTTCCATGGGAAAAGTTGTTCATATTGATCAGTAGAACCTCATATTAGCCCAAAGTACATCCTTTAAAAGTCACCATGTATAACGGAGAGCACAATAATATCGGTCCCGGTTTCACTACACCAACTTGTGAAACTGTTGTATAAATATTGTTATTGGGTTATTAAGTCTATTCAAAACATCGCGACGAGCTAGCCACTTGTTCGGTGTAGACTTATATCATCGGCAACGACAAGGTGGGATTGAAACTCCTCGGCTGGGTACCCTGGGCCGTCTAGGCGATCTCGGGCGCCGTAAGGCACCCGTGATGATAAGTATGTATGTATGTATGTACTCGCAATAAAATAAAATAAAATTTTCTTATCTTATATTATATAATGTATAACTTTGGGATATTTATAAATATTTTAAAAAGTTTAAAGAAATTTAATTTAATTTATTCAATGCAACCATAGGACCACTGAAGCCTATCATGTTAAAAACCCTGCATTTGGTACCAAAAAGCCGTCTAGGCGGTATTGGGAGCACTCGAGATGGTACACAATACAATAAGAGAACGGACACCACCGCCCATACAGATGCAAAAACCGTTAAGTAACCTAGTCAAGTTTCAGTTTAACTGTCTTTTCAGGACACTACTGCACAGATTTCACGTCAAAGAGGCTGTCTTTAACGAATACTAATCCAATATTAAATTAGAATAAGCTCGTAATGCAAATACGTCTTAGGCCCGATTCAACCAAAAGTGGGTATAACTAATACCGAGATTAGTAATGTCAAAGCACATACAATTAATTATTCTGAGTATTAATAATTTAATCTACGAATAAATATTTGTATGGAATTTGACATTACTATCCCCAGTATAAGTTATGCCCTCTTTTGGTCGAATCGGTCCTTAGTCTGATAGTAGGAGCGATCAATGCTCTTAAACTCTTAAAATCATAATAATAATAAGTGGGACAATTTACACATATTGCTCTGGTCACAAACTAATCTCTAGGCTTGTACTATGTGTACCAGAAGCAACATATTATATTTTATAAACACTCAGACCATGACAAATTGTACAGAAAAAACGTACTAATATTTTTTGCCATGGGTGGGAATCGACCCCACGACCTCCAGATACAACGTCAAAGGAGCACCTACTAGTCGCGGAGTCTTTAACGAATGATAATGCAATCCCTTTTACACAGCTTTACTGAAAATCTAATAAAAATATTCATCAACCAATAAAGCCGGTTTCAAAACACTAAAACCACAGTACTTGACCCGGTAGAGTTCTTAGAACCTCTTAGAACGTATTTCACAGGACATTAAGCATGCCCAGCGACCCAAACCAGGTTTATAGCCAATAGCACCACCAAACACCCACTGAATCCAACTAGGCAGTAAGACGCTCGTGAAACAACAGCACTTTCCATAGACGAACGTGCTCTGCTTTTAAAATGTTTATTTTGCTCTTTAAATTACGTTTTTAAGTAAGATGATGTTTTTAAGAGATGTAAATCTGTTTATTTTGTCTATCATTAGCCTCTCACTTAAGGAATTAAAATGTAGCGTTAGTAAGCGCAAAACCAATAACTGCATTAACAAACACTGAAAGTCGAGTGAAACATATTTATTTCATTACATTATTACAGAAAATGATGATTACTGCATCGAATTTATTTTCGAGGTGGTAGTCTCCTTTCAGGGTGCGGTTACGAAATAGGTGTTTGAAATTGACAATAAGACAGAGAGTATCTATATTAAAATATACTCGTAATGCAATTCGCCTTCTTCGCCGCCCATTTTGTAATGGTATCATTTAGTCAGCACAGTGGGACCGTTTAATGTTGTTTAAGAATAATTATTAATTGACCCCATTCATGGAGTTTGTAGGTCTGCTCACAACCAGGTAGATACAGAGTCGCATGCCGTATTCCAATAAATAAATAAAAATATTTGAGTTTGATTCCTCCCATAGACGCCAATAAATGTTCTACATTTCCTGTTATACCAATTTGATGTTAAAATTTAATGCACAGTAGAAGAGTAACATATGTCTTTGTTACTCTTCTATGTTATATGTATGTGTAAAACTAGGTGGTTAGCTAGTTCTACTTTGGACCTGTAAATATTTATTTATTTATTTATTTTTCTCATTACAAAAACATCAATACAATGAAATAATACAGAATCCATGTGAGACTGGAGCCCGAATTAGGCATAAGCCTGTATTTCGGGTCCAATCGTCTGCTATTCAAAATTACAACCGAGGCGTCCAACTTACTGACTAGGTATATATGTATCTTTATACCCTAAATATAACTTACTAGTAAGTACTGAACTGATGCTATATTTATTAAAGAAAAAAAATCCGCCACACCCATGTTTGGATAGACTCAATAACCAATCTATAAACAGTTTCACAATTTGGTATAGTAAAACTGGGACCGACAGCTTGACGTGCTCTCCGAGGCACTATACTGGTGTTGTTAAACAAATGTACATACATTTTCATATAGGGTAGCCGGTATAATGATTGGCACCTTAAGACGTCCATCAACTTTGAACCTTTATAATTCGAAATAAAGTTTGAAATCGTAATACGTTTTGTGGCCAGTCGTTTAGTAGGAATATCAGTATGACAATAACATCTTGCCCATGATAATATTTCTCCACTTTTGCTACTTTATTGCTAAGAACTTAAAACATCTCCTAAAACTACAATCATTGGCCCCAAAATATAGTGATTGGCATAATATTAGTATAACGATTAGCATGACAATAGTTGTATTTTGTGTTTATTAGCATTGCCAATTATTATACCGAGTAATTGCCAATCACTAAAATTTTGGTTGAAAATACACGATAGTGTTGTATACTATTACAACTTTACTTTTATCGATTTATGGGTAAGTAATAATAACAAAGCAAAAATATTATTGGAAAATATTTATTAGTAACTATAAAAAGGCCATAATCAAATAGGTATAACTTTAAATATAATAGATGCATAACTTAAAAATTTACAGAAAATTGTGCTAATCAATATTAACAACTTTTACTGCTTAATGGAGCAACTCTGTCAGGGTGAAAAAAAATCACTTTATCATACATTTGCTCTGTATCTACCCGATTAAAATGTATAGAATTTTTATTTTATTTTTTTGGGCAGAGTTGTTCCCATAAAGAATGTTGTTCATTTGTATACACTTGTAGGGTGCTATATATAAGGTTTTTGTTACATTGAAGGCGACGCGACATGTCGCCACGCCTGATTTTTCTCTAAGGCCCCTTTGCACCTAGTCGTCGTAGCCGATAGATAATATTCTAAACAAACATTGGACAAGTGACAAGTTCGTAAAATAAAATAAATACATTTTATTGATATATATATATTTTAGTTAAATTATCAAAATCTTAATAAAAGATTATACTATGTTATTTTAAATTATATCGACACAATAGGGCATCACTATACATTTTTTGATTCTTTTGTATAAAGATCGGCATACATATGAGTACAAAGATTGGCATGCCAAGCACGTAAAAAGTATAATGATCAGCACTGCCAAGATTTGGTTACAACTATCATAATCCACTTTAAAGTATATAATACAAAAAAATATTATCTATAGTTCGGATCAAGAGAATAAAATTTTATCATTATTTTAAAGCACAACGTACTATGAATGGCACCCCTGCCAATCAATTAGTTGTCCATATATATCGACGGCACTAATTTCGGCATAGCAAATTTTAGGTTAATTTAAGATTTTTTCCTTCAATTTATATTTATAAACCTAAAAGAAATGTATATTTACATGATAATGTCGCATAATACCTAATTTGATAAAAATACAATAGGTATATAACAGTTTAAAAGTACTAACTTCTTAAGATTTTCCTAATAAAATTAACACTACACCACTTTAGGATGTTGCATTCACAATTTATTTTTTTAATCAGTATTACCAGTTATAAAACATAAAATCTACCTATTTATTTCAAAGTGTTGTTAATAAAGAAAATATATATATTTATTTTTTAGTAGTTTGTCAAAAAAAACTCTTAATAATTAAGATTTAAATTCATGCGGCCAATCATTGTAGGGGGGCCAATATTAGTACTACTTACCCTAAAAACTCATTGATACACACCGAGGTTTAAACCAGGGACCTAAGTGCTTTTAAGACCAAGGTCTAACCAACTCGGCCACCACGTATATCGTATAACATATATGTTTTTCAGATATAACTAATAATATTTAAGTAAACGATCTGTTATATAATACCTTAAATTCTACTGAAATATATTAGTTAAGAACCTGCATTTAAAGGGTCGCATTTAGGTATCTGTCAGATAGGGGACCGCGAAATAATCTGCAGGCTTTAGTAGCATTGCATTGGATTACCTACAACAATGAAGCATCAAATTTCACGCCAACGTATATCTGGGAGGGTGACATTTATTTAATAGTGTTATGATTTATTTCAGTTGTATGAAATACTGGCTTATTTTATACCAAGGATAGTTTTTTTGTATTTATTGGAGCACGTCATGTGACTTTGTATCTACCTGACGGTAAGGGTCCATGAATGGGGTCGATTTTTATATATTGTTGTTTAACAATATTGATTGCTCTCATTATGTCGGCTAAATGATGCGATTACGAAATGGGCGGCGACAAAGACGTATTATTGCATTACGAGTTTTAATAATACATTACGTCATGTCAATCGCCTGTTATGTAACCGCGCCATGAAAGGACACTACCATCTCGAAAGCTTAACCTTTTAGCTATCTTTCTAATTCCCGAATCGTTATTCTCCGATCGCCAAAAAGATGCAGTCACTAAGTTTGTCAACGGGCTGGCAGCGGACTTTTTTGAGGCTAGTCTTCAATCGTCAGAAATGTTGACTATGCATGGAAAAAAATGGTAAATATGTAGAAAAATAGCTCAAAGATCAAGCTTTCTAACGGTGTTGTGTTTCTTTTGTTTAAATTTGTAAAAAACCGAAAAAATTGTAGTAACTTTATTTTTGAAACAACCCTCGTCTATTTAACACAACTGTGGACAAAGAATATATATTGAAAGTGGTATTTTGTGACCTTGACAAACGTATTGTAAAATTTATTAACAATATTTTGCGGGAACAAGAGTAGGACAATACTGGGAAGGATGACCGCTTTATACAACAAGGCTATACTAGCATGAACACCGCTACAAGCTCATAAAGAAATGTTGATAAAATATGTAAAATATAATTTTTACAAACTTGAATGGTGGGAGGTTAGCCTGAAAATAGTGGACTAGGAAGGTGCGTAGAAGGAAGTGTATCATGAGAGTTAGAAGCAATAGCGTCTTCCAAAAATATAAGCATAGCAGCCTCTCTCACATTACCAAAATACATATGTATACCGTGGCGAATGTACCAACTCATACTAAACGTTTTGGCGATTCAAACATCTGCCGTACTATTAAAATGTGGAATGCTCTACCAGCTTGCGTGTTTCCTTCCTCTTATAACCTAGAGTCCTTTAAACGAAGAGTGAATAGGCATCTTAAGCCGGTATAATGATGGCAACCAGCGGTGCACCTGTATGCACCCGCTTGTTGCTATCATTCCTGGACATTGCATACTGCTTAACATCAGGTGCAAGGTCACATGCTGAGCTCTTATAAAAAAAACCTTTAAGAAATCTTTGACTCTACTGTCTTTACTTTTCATCCACTGATATGTTTACGATGGTTTAAATTTATATCAGGAAATGTCATTTGTGTGTATTTATTTTAATTTTATTGGTAAGTTATAAGTTATTATTGGTCCGTGTTAGAACAAAAACCAACTAAGTTAGCCATTTTGCATAATTAATATTTTGAGGAAATGCGTTTTGAAAGTTTGTGGTCTTTTCTCACTTATTCGTCAAGAAATTGAGAGATATAAAAGCGAGTAGTTGGGTAGAAAATTTTATGAACTTTAAGTGTATTTATATAAATTAAAGAATTACAGCTTACAATTTTGTTAAAATAGCTAAATACTTTTTTGGGTGACTTACTTAATTGGTTTTTCTTCTTGAACCAAAATCACAACTTATCTTACAAGGTATTATAGGAAGGCAGCTAATAACTAATTTCCAAGTTAAATAACAGCATGTTTGTTCATACTTGCTTATAAAACGAAATATTTTACTTACTGCGTAGAAGTTATTGGCAAAAATGTAAATAATAGTTGGTTTTACCAGTAGATAAAAATTAAAATTAACAATATATGGGTTTTTAATATTTAATTTATTACATTAAACTTTATAAAGTTTATACTAAAAGCAAGGTCAAGTCATCAAAATTAAATGAAATTTATTATTTTTTAATACCCCGATAAGAAAAAAATGGTTCCGAACTTCAAAGACACGTTAAACCGTCACCGTCGGTTTCAATCACCGTTCAAATGTTTTTTTTACATTAGCCATGTTACAGGCGGTTTTAAACTCTGACACTAGGGCTTGTTAGGTCAATCGTCAATCCACAACCTACACAATAAAGAAAATATTCTTTTACTTTTTTTTTCTTTTTTTTATGAGAGCTCGGCATGTGACCTCACATCTACCTGATGGAAAGCAGTATGAAGGTCCAAGAACAAATGCAACCAACAATTACGATCTACGTAACCGTTGATTGCACCTATTACGCCGGCTTAAGATGCCTATACACGCTTCGTTTAAAGGACTCGAGATTATAGGAAGAAGGAAACACGCGAGCAGGTAGAGCATTCCACATTTTAATAGTGCGATAGATATACGAATCACCAATTTTTTTAGTGCGGGTTGGTATATCTGCCACAGTATATGCATGCATTTTGTTACCCGCTCGTGAAGTCCTATACCGGAAAGGAGAAGGAGGAATGAGATGAAAAAGTTCTTCAGAGCACTCTCCATGATAAAGGCGATAAGGCTTTCTAATAAATATAATTATTTAAATTATGTATGAAAAAAAACAACAATTTGTATTATTAAGCTTTATTATTTAATTAAATATTCTTAAAATTAAAGTTGAGCTTATAACAAGTAGTGTGTTGTGTGTGTGTGTTTGTGTATGTGGAAGTGAGTGTTGGTGTGGTGTGTGTATTTATATGTAGATAGTTAAGTAGTTAGGTTTAGTTTAAGCTTGACTATAAAGATATTCATCGATTTACGAAACGTTTTACAAAAAAAGTTCTGACAAACTTTGTGCTTTGTGTCATTAATTTGAAGTAAATATATTTTTGTGTTTGATTGTTCAGTTGATCGCTTTTTCAAATCTTCAACTATACGCTTTGTTTTTGGCTGATGAATTTTAATTCATCCCAAAAGAAAGTTCTTATTGCTGGTATAGACCATACTCCTGTAAAATTTGTAGTATATTTAAAAGTAAATTTTAAACAGTCAACTATTTTGACCGCGAAGTAGGTTTAAAGAATTGAAATTAAACTCTCACCTGCACTGTGTTCACTACCCCCTCTACTGAACCAAATACTATATTATGATCCTGTTAGCGCCATCTTGGAAACACGCTCCATAAAAGTTCCGACAGCTGATCTTGGAAGGCCAAGATCCTTCAATAGACGATGCAAAAACTTTGCTGGAATTCCTCTTGCACCAACTTCCACTGCATAAAGGTGAGTTTTAAATCCGTTTCTGGTAATTTCGTTTGTGAGATCAAAATATTTGTTGGACTTGATATTGTAATCCTTAGGAATGTTTGTTTCCTACGGAACGGTGAGTTCTATAAGTATTACTTTCTTCAAGTACCGAGAGTACACCAGTATGTCTAGTCTATAGGCTGGAACTGCTAGTTCGTCTGGAATTTTGTAATGTGTTTTGAATGCATCCATGAATTTTTTCCAGTCTTGTGCTTTGTGCAGGATTGAGAAAGGTTTACTTTGAATTTTCTTGAGTTGTCTCCTTTACAAAAGTAGTTAGTCTTCCATTTGTTGATAATACTTTTCTGGCTCTAGCAATACTGAGACTTACAGCTTCACAAATAATTTATTCTAGAACTTTATCATGTCGGTGCGAATAATGTCCTTTTTCAAGTAGAGTCTTGCACCCAGGAAGTATATGTCTCGCAGCCCCTACAGCAACACCACACAATGTACATGTCTTATCTGTTGCTTTCCCCCATCTTACCAGATTACTCTGGTCAAGTAGGGACATTTTAAAGGCATTGAGATAGAACATAATGAGTGCCGGAGACCAATCGTACATGATTGTGCGCCATTTCAGGGCTGAAGGAATACCAACTTCCCCCATAGTAAGCCATTCATTCTGTACTTTAAGGGTCATCGCGTAAACTCTGTAGCCATGCTCTTCATCGTCCCAAAGGAAAGATTTAATAACGTCTTTATTACATTCCTTTTTCTTTCAACCTAACCCCTTCTGCTGATTTGGGCACCGCTCATAAATGATTTATGGAACTAAAGTCTTGACTCAATCTCAGAGGCCAATGAGTCTTTTGGGAGAGATGCAATAAGATTATTCCGAGAGTTACTCAGGAGTTGTTCCTTTGTTACACGTAGATGTTTGTATAACTCAGATGGCTTTTCAAAATTCATCCCAAATTGTTGCTGTCCCCTGAACAGCGTGGAGGAGTCAGCACCCTGTGCTAACCCAAGCCAAGACTTAAGTTTTCTTATGACAGTTGCATCCAGATTTACCAGAAGAGTTTTGTTAAAGTCGTATACAAGAAAAGGCCATGTTAGACGAGATGTTAGGTAGTTGTCATAAATCCCAGCTTTCTTCACATTACTAATTGGATGTTTATCTACCTTGTTGATGTCATTAATAAAGCGTTCCACAACCACATCTAATAATGGTGTTCTTCCTTTAAAATCGATCCTTTTGCCCAGAAATCTCCTAGTTTGGTTATGATCCCGTACTTTGAGACGTTAAGCAGGCGTTAAGTCAGTGGTATTCATTACATAAGCAATAACAGGGGCCTTAGAGGTGATTTAAAAACTAGATTTAACCAGTGCCTTTAGTGTGAGTGTCTACCTACACTAATCAGATAGAATGATTTTAAATGTTTAGGTAAGTGAACTGTTCTGGTTGGCAGAGAGTGCTCGATAAAAGCAACAGTTAACGTAAACTACTATGGAATAAAAACTCACACTACAGGTACAGATTGATGTTTTTTTAAGCATTGGGCCCTGAAGACAGACAATTTGGCCAATCAGGCAAATGGACCGACCAACATATTAAGGTAGTAGTATACAAACGATTTTGTAATGAATAAGTCAAATAAAAATAACCTTGCAGCCTCTTAGAAGTTGGACACAGGTCCAACAAATCTATAGACAAAGATCATTACGTCTTACCCACTTACCTACAAACTTACCACTGTCAAAGCCTTGCAGTTTTGACACGTCGCCTCGCCTGAATTGGCTTTACCAAAGAGCTAATCGATAATCGAATCGAAATACCAAAAGTATACTTTTAAGTTTTTCGTTATGGCTTTTGAATAAGTCGTAGGCCTGGGATATTAAAAAGACCTCTTTATTATCCATTACATTTTTTTCGGGAATCGTCTACTGCCTAGGTAGGTTTCAAAATTTTCTGAATACTTAGCCTGGAAATAATAATTATGTTTTGTAAATAATGGTGTGTTAGTACCGTACGTACTGAATGATAAATGGCCAAAATAAGTAAAACAATTACAATTAAAAACCCTCCGCAACATTACCTCAAATATAAAGAAATGGAGACTTACCCTTTAAAATCTAAGAAAATAATAAAATCCTTTAAACTGCTAACTAATTATGTATTAACGATGATTATTTGTAATTTTCTGCCACGTTTTAATCACTCCAAGACTTAGAAACCGTTAAAACACCGGACAAACGCATGCTGACTCCCAAACTAAAACAGCTAACATGAGATAATTAGTTTTTGCGCTCGATATTATGAGTTAAGATACATTTGCATATGAGTACTATGAGAACCATCTATCTCATTATAGCGTTTTTTTGTAGTTGGTTATTTATATTAAAAACCAAAAAACTTCGCATGCTAAAAACGCTTAAGTTTTCGGTATAATGTTTTACTATTAGATTTTGATAGAATCATGCTAATATAATGGAGAAAAAAAGAAATTAAAAACTTTTAATCGGATTTTCTTCTCAAACAAATCGATATTTGCTTAAAAACTTATCAAAGTAAAAACATTTTATAGTGAATTAGTCATATCTACCACAGCACAAATATTAAATCAAATTATTATCCACATTTAATTACTTTTTAATTTCGGCTAAAACCGTTCGCTTAATTGATTTTAACACCCACTATCTTCGAAACTAAACGTCCCAGAGCTTAGTCGATTTTATTTCTGGAAAATGCGGAAGATTTTTAAACGATTGGTGTAAAAAAGTGAATTTACCAAAAAAATCAGTTACTTAGTTGGTTTTCGCTCTAACCCAACGGTATATTTGATGTGTAAAACTGAATAAGCGAAGGTAAAAAGATTATACCATGATGATATTGTGTTGTGGGTCACAACTTATAAAATACATTCGCCAAGTGACTGTAACAGATATACGAGCCCCTCTCGAAATTCTTTTTAAAATTGTGTTGTTACATTTTAAGTTAAATAAGTATTTCCAAATAGGTATAAATATTAATATATATTAATAGCATAATAAAGCAGAAAACTAAACTCATCATCGCGTCAGTTGCCAAGTCTTAGGGGACCACTGCAAAGTTGGTAGGATTGACCGAGGCCCCACCCATTCCGTGTTCCTTCTATCCGGGCCCCGACTTACATGAAACCTGGTCCCCGCTGAGTAATTAATAGGCCTAAACTATATAGTTGAAATATTGCCGGTGAGCGACTAACTTCTTGAGGTTTACGAGAGAGTTACGAGACTATGTCAACTTTTGGTAGAATTTCAAAATAAATTAGTCCTTCATTGTTATGTTACATATATATCTTCACGGGTGCCTTACGGCACCCGAAACCGCCTAGACGGCCCCAGGGTACCCAGCGGAGGGGTTTTAATCCCACCTCGTCGTAGCCAATGGTATGAATCTATACCGAACAAGTGGCTATCTCGTCGCGATGTTTTGAATAGACTCAATAGCCCATCTATAAACGGTTTTACAAGTTGGTATAGTGAAACCGGGACCGGCAGCTTAACGTGCTCTCCGAGGCACTATAGTGGTGTTGTCAAACAAATATAAATATTTTTTTTAATTAAAAACTCATTGGTACACACCGAACCGGATTCGAACCAGGGACTTAAGTGTTTTTAAGTTCAAGGTCTAACCAACTAACTAAAAGCAGTATAAATATTTATTGAAATTACATTATCACAGTAAAAATATTTTCTTTGTATACACAGCTTTTAACAATTATATTTAAATCAGGATAACGCTCTAAAATCAGATGCTCCAGGGTTAAAATTATGCTTGGGATATATACCCTTCGTCTGTACCCTTAATAATAATAATATTATAATAATATGTAGGACAAATTACACATATTGCTCTGGTCACAAACTAAGCTCTTGGCTTGTACTATGTGTACCAGAAGCAACGATATAATACATATTATATTTTATAAACACCTAGACCATGACATACTGTACAGAAAGATAAATTTACGTCACTTCGCATGATCTCTACATACTTCCCTAACTTCCTTCAGATCCCTTCACAAATTCTTGTAGGCGCGTCAGTTTTTAAGACTTCGTACCTGTCCTTTGACAAAAAAAATCTCCTTTGCAAGCAACGTATTTTTTTATACGAGAGAAATCATCAAATTATATATTTTTTCCAATTAAAAGTGTCTCATCTATTTTGATCTCCTGTTTAGCTACTCTACAAGCATTTCTTTATATTATTATCATGAAATTGTTCATGCTATCTAGATGCCTGCCTTCCTTATTTATTTGTACTATGCCGGGTAAATGATGACGTTACGGAACGCTTTATCGTCAAACCAACTCCCCATTTCGTAACCGCACGCTGAAAGCAGACTATCACTTCTACAAAAGACTCCTGATACAAATCGGTACATGACTGGACTAGGTCACTTTACGGTTTTTACATGTAAGTAAATCAAAATTTTCACCTACATTGTTATTGTTACTAACAAAAACAATGCATACCTAATACTGTATGTTGATAATCCTGCATTCTCTACAGGCATGTTATCCCGTCAAATCGGGGCCCTCACTATACCGGACACGCGCATAACGAATGTCCAAACATTGAATTGCTGATGGACAATTTGCATATGTGAATGCCGATAGACTGGGGTGACATAGATTTGTCAATCAATAGGATATATTTTTTATGTATTTGCTAGGATATATGTATTTATGTTTGCTGCTTAAACTTATGTCTATAAGCGTACAACTTATTTTAGGTGGGAGGAAGTCCTTTGTAACTCTATTTGACCGACCGACCGGTCTCGTTACCACCGCCCATACAGATGCATAAACCGTTAACTGACCTTGTCATGTTTCGGTTTTAGTCTGTGGGTTCACCGGTTTTCAGGAGATTACTGCATTGATTTCTTGTAGAGGTGATAGTCTCCTTTCAGGCTGCAGTTACGAAACGGGAGGTTGTTTTGACGATAAGGCAGCGAGTATAGTTGAGACTTTCGGGCCAAAAGTCATTTCTACCCCTGAACTTTAATGGAATTGGAAAAAAATAGTCTCAGATTTTTAAAAAGAAAATAAACGATTCATTTTTTTTTAATTTTCTGTCTTGATATCTTATAAAAAATATACTTATAAAAGATTTTTTTTTTCCTATACCAAATAAAACGAAAGAAAACGTACGAGCATATTTATAACGCCTCCAAATATCATAAAAAAAAATATGAATATTTAGGGGGCGTTGTGTAACAGTTAAGACCAAAAGGTTAATGTATGGGAAACCTTTGGTCAGACGCTCCTCTTAATTATAGTGCAATATTTATGCGCAATTCAATGCAATGCAATATTCATAAATTATATATATACATACATATCATCACGGGTGCCTTACGGCGCCCGAGACCGCCTAGACGGCCCCAGGGTACCCAGCGAAAAGTTTTTTAATCCCACCTCGTCGTAACCGATGGTATGAGTCTACACCGAACAAGTGGCTAGTTCGTCGCGATGTTTTGAATAGACTCAATAACCCATCTATAAACAGTTTCACAAAATGGTATATAGTGAAACCGGGACCGACAGATTAACGTGCTCTCCGAGGCACTATAGTGGTGTTGTCAAACAAATGTACATATTTTTTTTAATTAAAAACTCATTGGTACACACCGGGATTCGAACCAGGGACCTTAGAGTTTTTTAAGTCCAAGGTCTAACCAACTCGGCTACCACGTTCATAAATTAATTGTAGTATAATTAAAATTGTGTTATCAAAATTAGCAATCTGATATAAAAGAGTTCCCATGGCATGGGCACCCTAGCATAGAGTATCAGGGGTACAGTGGGTCCCATACACATGTATGATTGAAATGTCGTGCCTTTGACATTACAGGCATTATCATTGACTACTAAAGCAACATAATTAAAAATATGACTAATTTTTGTTTATCACATACCATTAATTAGGCTTCCTCGGTAAAATTTCAAAAGGCGTTTCGTCTTCTTATTTTTTTCTAAAATAATTTTTACTGTTTGTTAAACATATTATACTTATTTATTTATTTAAACACTTTATTGTACAGTAAACAAAAGTTATGTACAAAGGCGAACTTAAAGCCTTAGGCATTGTCTACCAGCTAACCTTTAAGATTGATAGGGTGCTTAATTTAAAAAAAACTAATATAAATAATGATATAGTCAATGTATAAATACATAAATATACATACAATATATCATAATACATACATAGGTACATACAAACATACACTATACACAAATGAAATGGAGAATAGATACTGATACATACCACACAAAAGAAGTTTATCAGTTGTTCTGTTTATTAAGTCTTACCTATAGTCCCCAATTGAAAAATCTTCAGAGATAAAAGAAGGGTGTTTTTTTAACAGTTTAATTATTACTAATAGATACCAAACTATATAAAAAGAGCAAAGTTATAGCTTTCTATAAATACAAAATAATCTCTAAATATATATAAATCAAAGGTGACTGACTGACTGACTAACTGACACAGTGTCTATCAACGCACAGTCCAAACCACTGGACGGATCGGGCTGACATTTAGCATGCAGGTAGATGTTATGACGTAGGCATCCGCTAAGAAAGGATTTTGATAAATTCTACCCCCAAGGGGATAAAATAGAGGATGAAAGTTTGTATGATAAAAAAATAACACGCGGACGAAGTCGCGAGCACAGCTAGTAATAGCATAAAGTTGGTACCGTAGTAGGTACTATTTTCATACACCGTCACTGTACATTTAATTTTTATAACAAACCTTATTTTATAATAATATAAATATTTTATACTGACACAGGTAAAAATATTTATATTCTTCAAAAATAGAATCATCAGTGAAAATTCATTGAAGCCATTCCAAAATGATACCTCAGCTTTCCTAAGGCCAGTAAGTCGGATAAGACGGAGCTTACTGGACTTGCCTTGTTTCCTAGTCAGTCAGCGCCGTTAAGATTTAATACTCACCACAGGCTTCAGATACTGGGATAGAGAGAGCATTACCTACGTATTGCTTCGTTATCAATGATAATGGCTATCATGCGTGATGCAGAAGATAATGCAACTATAAATATAGGTGCGACCTCTTTACAAGTTCAAAAATTCTAGCGGGGGTTCGCTAGAAACGAAAGAAAGGATATAAAGAAAACAATACTAAAAAATGTGTTGATTATTAACTTAACATCAGAAAAATAGAACCACGTTTTGAAAAATAAACGCTGAATTTGTATTTTTTTATTTTAGTGTAGAACATAGAAAGAAACATTAATTGCATTTTTGATTTTGCCTGCGACACCTGAGTATGGCTATGCCAAGGGTCGCCCCACAGTTTGAAAAACACTGATATAGAACATTAAAAAAATACATATTTAACTTTGTATTAAAAATATGTACTAATATGTTATTACGTGAAATTGTTGCAACAAACTTTAAATCAACTTTTACCTCAAAATTATCATTATCTACCAATAAATGTACAATATTTTCCAATACAATACTAATTATCATACCTTAATATAATAATAATAATGTGTAAGGCATTTATACACATTGCACTAGTCACAAACTAAGCTCTAAGCTTATGCTAAGTGTACCAGAAACAACGATAATACATTATAATATAAAATCTTATAAACACCCAGACCATGGCCAACTGAAAGAAAACTGCTTTACTCTTCTTCACTAATTTTGTTTTGCCATGAGTGGCAATCGAAACATCGTTTCTGGTACACATATAATAGTGCAAGGTATATAAGGTGCTTAGTTTGTAACCAGGGCAATATGTGTGAAATGTTCGGAAAACAAAAATACTGACTGCACTTTTAGAGCTCTTGCACTATCTATCCAGCAGTTCCCAACCTCTTACCAATGCAAAGCTTCAGCTTCCGTCTCATAGATTATGACTAGAGATCAGGCTGTGAGACGAAGGATTTTATTGTATCGACCTCTAGCGGAGAACTGAAGCCTTCTCGGATGAAGTGCTCTCGCTAAATTGTTTATTTATTAATAGGTGATTTGTTTTCAGGACTTTCCAGAAATACTATATGAAGTTATGAAAGCATTTGTGGTACACAAAGAGCAAGCCTAGAGCTTAGTTTGTAACCAGGGCAATATGTGTGAAATTTTTGAAAAAAAAAAAACAGACTGCACTTCTAGCGCTCTTGCACTATCTATCCAGCAGTGCCCAACCTCTTACCAATGCAAAGCTTCAGCTTCCGTCTCGTAGATTATGACAAGAGATCAGGCTGTGAGACGAAGGATTTTATTGTATCGACTTCTAGCGGAGAACTGAAGCCTTCTCGAAGGCAGCGGATGAAGTGCTCTCGCTAAATTGTTTATTTATTAATAGGTGCTTTGTTTTCAGGACTTTACAGAAATACTATATGAAGTTATGAAAGCGAATAAAAGGAAGATAAGGAAATGAAAAATTATCGGCGATCCTCTTTTTTTATTCCTGACACCTACAATCCGAATGTCTTTAAAACAAGAGGCAATAGAAGGAAGGGTCGAAATATTTTACTTAATTTTATATTTATTAATAAAACGTTCTATTTGCAAGAATGCCATATAAAATTATATAGTTATTTTTTTGTTAATAAAAATATGAGTAATGACGGGTGACGACTAAGACAAACGAATTTATTGTATCGTTTCGACAAACTGTAACTGTAAACTTCTGTCAGGGGTCGATAAATTGCTTTTAGTTTTTTTATTGGAACACGGCATGTGTCTAAATCTGTCTGATGGTAAGCGGTCATACAAAATCTATGAATAAGGTGGATCAACAGTAATGATTGCTCGAACTGCGATTACGAAATAGGCGCAAAGACGAATTTGTATTACCAATGTACCTTAATATCCTCCATGCCATATAGTTTAATCAACCGCCCATTTCGTAACCGAAAGACTAAAATCGTAACATGACTGGTCTCTATCATCTGTATGGGCGCGTGATGACGAAAACGCGGCGGTTGTGCGGCCTAGCCAAGTTATAGAGATCATTGTATGCGTCCCACCTAAAGGTCATAGTTTTAAATATACGTGGTGGCCGAGTTGGTTTAACCTTAGACTTAAAAACAACTTAGGTCCCTGTTTCAAACCCCAGGTGTGTACCAATGAGTTTTTTTAATTTAAAAACATATGTAAATTTATATACATTTATGTACATTTGTTTGTCAACACCACTATAGTGCCTCGGAGAGCACGTTAAACTGTCGGTCCCGGTTTCACTATACCAACTTGTGAAACTGTTTATAGATGGGTTATTGAGTCTATTCAAAACATCGCGACGAGCTAGCCACTTGTTCGGTGTAGACTTATACTATCGGCTTTTTTGCAGCACCATAGTAGTCATCGGCAACATCATAATATAATGTCTCAACCATTCTGATCCAACTCTAAAAGACAATGATAGGTAATCTAAAAATCCCGTCACACGTCTAGGCTCTTCCAAACATTCAGATTCGTTTACGGTGTCAGCTGCTCGCCAGTGGAATTTGCTTCCTCTGACTGTAAGATCAGCCCCTTCCATCGGGGTGTTTAAGCGCTTGCTCACTGATCATTATCTGAACGCTTAAACCAGATCCTCGTGACAATTTTTGTTTGGTATGGTATGTATGTTTATGTATTACATTTATTATATTATATACAGTATTTAAGTAGTTTAAGTATTGTTATGCATCATTGTTAAAATTATATCTATATCCATCTATCGAAAGTTCTGCACCCTAAGCACATTTCACTCTCTCAAAGGTTAGCTGGTAGAAAATGCCTAAGGCATTAAGCTCGCCTATGTACAATTTTGTGCAATAAAGAATTTAAAATAAAATAAATAAATAAATAGGTACAATGCTTGAAATTTAATCTTTCTGGAGTCTGTTATGATGAATAAAATAGGTTGCTTCAGTCCTTCTCGAAATGTTTTAAGTTCGTCACTTAACGAAATTTAATATCGTTTCAATTTGCTACCGTTAAGTTGGATCCCTCACCTTTCGAATCGTAATCTAATTTCGGGATTAACACCTCAATCACTTATTTAATCGAATCAAATGTAAACGATATCTCAGAAGGTCTCCCTTTACTCAATTAGGGGATGCTGTGATTTTAAGATAAATATCGAGAAAGATTTACTAAAGTTCAGACAGTAGGTAATAGTATATGTAGGTACCTCCTTTAAGTAACTAATTCAATAAATATATTTACTTGCCCATAATAAAAAATAAATGATAAATACAAGAAACATAGCTCCTCTTACGAATTTATAGCGTTTTCGGTGGAAACTCTGGGACCATGGTCACCAGATGCAATAAAATTTGGTAGGATCTTGGAAAACTTTTAATTGATGCATCTGGGGACCATGGAGCAAGATCCTATTTTTTTCAACGAATAACGCTGGAAATTCACAGGGGCAATGCTCTAAGTATTTTGGGCGCATGCGCAGTTTTGGAAGATCTACAATAAATTTATAGTTTTAACTGTCATTGTAAATATAATTATATTAGGTAAATAAATTATATTATCTAAAATAAACTTAAATCTATTGTTGTGTTGTAAAAAAAAAGTATTGCGAGAATAATTAATAAATATATAAGAAAATAAATAAATACCATCACGAGTGCCTATTTGGCTCCCGAGAACCGTTTAAATGGCCTCAGGATACCCAACGGAGGGATTAATTAACCCGTCCTCATTTCGCCGATGGTATTCGGAGGCAACATCTAACAAGTGACAAGCTTGTTGCGGTGTTTATGATGAAATAGCCTCGTTGTATAAAGCGGTCACCCATCCCAGGTCCAGCTTCTTGCTTAACCTTGTTATCAGTTGCGCAGTGAATTAACCACAAGGCTGGTGGCGCTTTTTTTATTATTAAATAAAATGCTCTAACAGCCTGTGTATTTTTATTATTGTAGCACAGCATGTATCTTCGTGGTAAACAGATCTACAAAGCCCATGAATGGAGTCGATCAACACAATGTTGTTAACAGCGTTGAACTCGTAAAATAAAAAAAATATTTTATATGGCACCTCTAAACCTAATCCTTCTAATATTATAGTTATATAATAATATAAATAAAACACAATTTTATTTGGTTACGATATATTTCGCCTTACACGGCGTCTTCAGTCGTATGACATTAAAATTAAGAAAATATATGACAAATTGTCAAAAATATATATATATACGATATACAGGGTAATTTTGAATGGGTGTACTTTGGGCTAATATGATGTTCTACTGATCAATACGAACAACTTTTCCCATGGAACCATGTGTCGCTAATGAAAAAAAAAAATGCCTTCTCCATACAAACTAGTAAAATTTAAATTACCAATTTGTATGGGGAAGCCATATTTTTTTTTTCATTTGCGACACATGGTTCCATGGGAAAAGTTGTTCGTATTGATCAGTAAAACATCATATTAGCCCAAAGTACACCCATTCAAATTCACCGTGTATATTATAAGTAAATTTATTATATTTTCTTAATTTTAATGTCATACGACTGAAGACGCCATGTAAGGCGAAATATATCGTTATTTATATTATTATATAACTATTATGCTAGTACGAATAAATCGTAAATAAAAAAAAAAAAAAATAAATAATAATCCTTCTAATATAAATAAAGAAGTTGGTAGAAGCTTATATATTAACCCAAAATGAGTAAAACAACGTAGATGGGCAATTTCACGAGATTTGACTGAATCTACAACCCCCACTTTGCTGAAATACGGCCCGATGGTATCGTAAACGGCAATCGACGCCCTTACATTCTGTTTTGTTCGTCCGAGACAAACTAAAGCTTAGGGGGTAGAGGCGACAAAGTTTGTAATACCTATGTACCTATATAAAATTACTTAATTGTCATATTATATTTGAACTGCCCCCGTAGACTAGTGGTTGTGCCTTTGGCGTTGTATCCGGAGGTCGTTGGTTCGATTCCCTCCCATGGCAAAATAATGTTAGTAAGTACGTTTTTCTATACACAGTCAGGGTGTTTAAAAAATATAATGAGTTATATCGTTGTTGTGGTATACATAGTACAAGCTTAGAGCTTAGTTTGTGACCAGAGCAATATGTGTAAAATTGTCCTACATATTATTATTATTATTAAATGACAATTATGTGTGTTGATGTTTAAGTATTTTTTTGTGTTTATATTGATACAATTCCTTAAAAAATACTTTTTCTAGTTTGTTATGTAAAAAGTAAGTTTTTTAGAAAAAAAAAACAACTTTCTGCAGTGTATTTACAAACAGTCGAAATAAAACAATAAGACCATTGGTTGTCTCCACTATGCTGGCTTGAGATGCTCACGCTTATTTTAAAGGACTCCATATTGTAGAAAAAAGACTTCATAAAGGGTGATGATAGACTAGCTGCTATATTGTGTCTCAAAGATTTTAAAGTAGCTATGTGCAGCTCTCTTTATTTGACAGATATTGTTGTTTAATAATTGTCTCTTCTGTTTTGATTATAGCTTCATGCTCTGTGCGAGGCCGCAAAGTGGTTAATATTCATAGCACTCGCCGAGGCGGGAGAAAAGATTGGTTCGCATTTTTTTACGGGACAATTCGTGTTGCGCTTCAGGGCTACCGTCACAAAATATTAGACTTAGCTAAACTTTCTACAATACTGAAGATTTTAATAATATTAAGCATATATTTTTGTCTTCTAAATATTAAAATATTTACAAAAAAAGAATACTGAGAACTTCTAAAAAAAATATACCATGCTATATTCATTACAGCGAGCCTATATGTACTTCTTTTTTGATTACGCGCACTAAGTTCACTCGCATGCGAATCGTTTTGACGTCATTATGACGTAATACAAGCCTGGCGGCCTTAAAAATCTCAGAAAACTGCGCGTCATAGCGACCAGCGTGCGAGCTAACTTTGGCGCGCGTAATCACCCTGCTGTCGCTTTGCATTTTCTTTTACTTTGTTAATTTGTAAAATGTTAACACACTTACTATGTTTATCTGTAATGTACTTATATAATTATCTGTAATAATTCATTGTTTTTCCTGATATTCAATATAAATAGTTACCAAGAGAGGGATCCTTGATGCTTGAGACACATGCCTTATGCCTAATTCGGGCTCCAGTCCCACAATTATTACATTAACCAATGTTGTGAATTATCAATAAGCTTTTGGATGAAATAAATGAATTATTGGCAGAATAAAGGTGTCTTAATAAATGTATTACAGAGGTTCATAATACATGCTAACCCTGGATTATATTTCTTTACAGGAACTACACTTGAGACCGCGTTGAAATATTATTACGTCGAGGGAAGTATTGTTATGAATTCATTGGCTCCATATTCGCAATCACACGTAGATTTTTGACATTTTTTGAGTTAAAAATTTGTGTTTTTTTTTTTGTTACTACTTGCTGAATTAGTAACAAAAAAATGTCAAAAATCTACAACATAAAACATATAACAAGTTGATACTTTTGGTTAAAAATAATTAAACTCTAAGTATTTTTATACTTTGTATGTATAATATTTCACACAGGTTCTAGACTTGCACTATAGGTATGTACCAGATATTATTGTTATTATATTTTGTAAATATTATAAATCTATACTATCTATATAATAAAGTACCTAGTTTGTTTGTTTCAACGCGCTAATATCAAAAACTATATGTTCTAATTAAAAAAATATTTTAGTGTTGGATAGCCCATTTATCGGGGAAGGTTTTATAGGCTATATAACATCACGCTACGACTAAGAGGAGCGGAGCATCAATGAAAAATGTTGGGAACACAGGGAAAATTTGTTTTCTCCTTTTGAGAGCTTCCGTTGCGTGCGCTGCGTATACGGTTAAAGTTACGCAGGCGAAGTTGCGCAGGTCAGCTAGTTATAAATAATTTCTTAATATGTGTGGGCACTCTGGCACCCTCGTATACCTCAGGGTCTGCCAAATCGACAGGATTTGCTTCAGAAGCAAATCCTGTCGCCATCAAAACAAAAACACCTAAATTTTAAATTCCTATTTTTTTGTCCCATTCATTGTCGAGACAATGCGTACTTGGTCTAAGTACGCAAGATCATTATTGTCTTTAGGTAAAAAGCTTCAACAGGTAACCCGCGTTCAGGTTCTCTTTTAGGCAACGCCGCGTTGCGTCGACGCTGCAGTATTTTTTAGAAATAGTTTTTTTTTATCAAGAAACAGGTGTTGTTATTTAAAATATTTTTTTCAAAATTAGTCCGGCAGATGTTAATTTACATTATCTTATTTCGTTGGTTTAAGAAAGACATTCTTTATCGTACTAAATAACATCAACACTGCGTTGTCAGAGTAACCGTCATTGCGTTCACTCAGTTCGTTGAAATCACAGCGTTGCGACGAAGCAACGCACCGGAATGCCCGTGTGACATGTCTCTTAGTGCCAAATCTAAACTCATATTCAAAAATTACTTCCTTGATAGAATGTAAAAACAATCGAAAGTTAATCGACCGTCACAACTTTGGTGAATTTAGAATGTTGTAGGTAGTTGACGTGAAAAGTTTTGTAAAGTTTCATAGTTTACTTATTAATATGTCGCTTGTTTCAATTTGGTATTGTATATTATAATATTTTACGCCTTAAATTAAAGTATGTATAATATTTTAGAAGAATTTTTTTCATGTGAAATAGGTCCAAGGTTTAATATCCGGTTAAGGTCCGAGTGACCAACCGGAAATGTGCGAATATCCAGGGTCAGACCTAAAGGATCGCTCATCTTAATGGGACGACATTTTGAATAATTTTATATTCCAAAATGGAAAATTAACATTTTTCTTTGTCAATTTAATCTAGAGTTTGGTAAACCAATAAGTTATGGTTAATAAATTATGAAAATCTAAAAGACAATTAGATTTTTAAGGTTTTTCTTTAAATGGTAATTTAAACCACAAAAAAGGGTTAAAAGTTAAATTTTCCTAATAAATGTGGAATGCTCTACCTGCTTGTGTGTTTCCTTCTTCATTATAATCTTGAGTCCTTTAAACCAAGCGTGTATAGGCATCTTAAGCCGGCATAATAGGTACAATCAACGGTTACGTAGATCGTAATTGTTGGTTGCATTTGTTCTTGGACCTTCATACTACTTTCCATCAGGTAGATGTGAGGTCACATGCGGAGATACCAAAAAAAAAAAGATTTTTTTTAAATAAAAACGGTCCTATGTCAAAAATAACAAAAATATATATTATTAAACATATTTTATTTACTTCACAATGTTGTTTTTTTATTTTAAATAAAGCCTAATTTAAATTTAAAAAATCATTTAAATCCTCCTTTGCTGTGCATGTACCCAAAATACTTAAAGCATTGCCCCTCTGAACTTCTAGCGATATTCGTTGGAAAAAGAAAGATCTTGCACGTTGGTCTATATATGAATATTATTCCAATAGTTCGTCCATTTTTTTTATTATTTACACAGATTCGCTTCAGTGAAAACAAGAAAGGTAGCCTTGACACTTCTGGTTGTCAGGGTGACATGTAAACGAAAGGTCCCAAAAACCAATGGTTTACGCAGATATTTAGGCAGCCACACCCTTTTAGGCCGCGATAAATCTTTAATCCTTCCTTAACCCTTCTCTCAATCTTTTCACATTTTAAGGTAAAGCCCCGGTGAAACAGATGAGCGGTAATCGTTAACCAGCCGCGTTCCAGTCACTTTGTATGGCTACCTACCCTCATTTGTTAAGATCACACGACTTACACGTGGTTGACTTACTACTTTTAAATTTGCTTACTTTTATAGGGCACGTTCTTAGGTATCAAATTATTTTGTATAATACATATTAATAATAATAATACTTAATAATAATAAATAGCATCACGGGTGCCTATTTGGCTCCCAAACACCGTTTAAACGGCCTCAGGGTATCCAGTGGACGGTTTTAAACCGTCCTCATTTCACCGATGGTATTCGTATATGGAGGCCACACCAAACAAATTGCGAGCTTGTTGCGGTGTTTATGATGAAATAGCCTCGTTGTATAAAGCGGACACCCATCCCAGAACCATAATAGTTAATGTGTAGGATATATAAATTATAACTTATTCATACATGTTGCTCCTCTGGTCCCAAACTAACATCTATGTCTACCAGAAAATAATAACATATTTCAGATTCCTAGACGTACAATATTTTTTATAAATAAATTGAGATGGTAATATCAATACATCAATCATATAGAAGGTTTCTCAAAGCCAATCACGAGCATTCATGCCAATTCCTCGAATTGTCCTCTTGTGTCCGAAAACACAAGAGGGCAATTCGAGGAATTGGCAATTGGCATGTTATGTTCGATTCCAATTTAAAGCCTCGCAAAATAATATCTACTTATTAAGTATGCTGCTCTCTCCTATGTAATAGGGCAAAAAGAAATATAAATTTAAATAATTTATTATAAACACCCCCTATTTTGACCGCCTCCGTAGACTAGCGGTTGCGCCATTGACGTTGTATCTAGAGGTCGTGATTTCGATTACCACCCATGGCAAAAAAATATTTGTACGTTTTTCTGTACAGTGTGTCATGTACATGGTCTGGATGTTAATATAATATAATATGTATTATTTAATTGTTTTTGGTATACATAGTACAAGCTATAGTTTATGACCACAGAAATATGTGTAAATTGTTATTATTACTTTGGCCTAGACAAACTGAACAATATTACGTTATTATTTGCCCAGAATGGGAATTTTATATATATTTATTTAAATAACACTCGTATAAAGTAGGTAGGTACTGAATTTATAAAAGCAACTTTCTAATAAAAGAGTCAGAAAGCGTCGTGCTAGTAAACCCAATATCAACATCAAACAGTCAGAATATTCAGTGACAAATAAGTGTCGTCTGTTTAAACTCCCCAAAAGAACCCTGGAGTTGCCAAACTACGCAATTTGCCTCAAATTTTGCGGTGGCAGAGCAAAGTCAGAAGTTATTGGAGCAAAAAACGCGCAGGCATAGTGCGAGAGCATTCCGGACACGTTCACCAAGGTATCCCACCCACAAAGTTAACTCGTGCGTCCTATCCCTATATAGGGTCTGACAAGCCGCCCTTTGAGAAATCATTGCCTTTTCAGATATTCTTTGTTTCAAAACCCAAAAACGTGCTAGGGATGTTTTGCTAACATTGACGGTAGAATTAAAAATTGTCTGCTAGATCCCCGAGGCCTATTTTTGCATTTTGAAGGGTTGAAGTCGTGAGATAAAATTAACATTTCGCTCCCAAAAGCAAAGCTTTAAAAGTACAGATAAAAAATCAAAGAAAGAAAAATCTAAGCTTAAAATAAAATATATTGAATTCTAAACCTTGCTAGACCAAACCCATCTCTTAAATTGACCAAAAATAAGTGCAACCTAAATCACTAGCCCTTTCGTTAATTTTTAATTCGGAAGCATGTGCTCGGTCCACTGTCCAAGCAAGACTGATGACTTCGCGGAGGATTTCAGACCGCAACGCTTACTTATTGCGACTACCCTCATTTGTTTTTAGAATTCTAGGTTTTTTTATAGCACGGATAAATGTTTACGTAGCACTGAAAAGTAAATACCTCTTGTGGAATTAAGTATGTTAATGAGCTTTAAACACATTAAAACATAAAATTGCTAATGAAGTTATGAATAAATTTTAATGTTTCTGACATTTAATGGTAAGTATAGAAATTAATACCCTTTCTGTTTCTTGTTTCTTGAAATTATTCAAAACGTTTTGTGTAAAGTTAAAATGTTCTAGGTTATAAATAATAATTAATATTAAGTAAAAATTTTCTGATTTTACCATAGCTGATCATATTATATTAGTAGGTATAGGTACCACTAGTATACCAAATAATGCAAAACTGAGTCTGCCAATAATATATTTAAATTCTGTTGCTTTATTAGTTACGCAATCTATTACGCCACTTTTAACGTAGTTACCCTGTGGTCGTAGGTTCGATTCCCAAAATATTAGTGTGTTTTTATGTAAACGTACTTACAGTTCCGTATAAGGAATACATTTTTGTTAGGTAAGTATTGGGCTACGACGAGATGGTTATGATACCCCACCGCTGGGTATCTTGAGGTCGTCTATCCAGTCTCGTGCGCGGTAGGCACCCGTTATAGGCATATATATAAGAATTAAGATCTGCCAGCATATATTTTAAGAAAAAGCGTGGTAGCGGCTAAATTGTTTGTGAAAGTGCAAAGTTAGGTGGGATAGGATGATCTCTATAACTTTGCTAGACCGACCGACAGGTCTCGTTGCCACCGCCCATACAGATGGAAAACCTGTCAAGTGACCTAGTCATATTTCGGTTTTAGTCAGTGGGTTCACCGGTTCGAATACTCCTTCGATTTCTTGTAGAGGTGGTAGTCTCCTTTCAGGGTGCTGTTACGAAACGGACAGTTGATTTGACGATAAACCGGTGAGGCTATTATAGTATCGTTTGCAAATTCGCCTTTGTCGCCGCCCATTTTGTAACCGCATCATTTAGCTGGCATAGTGGGAGCGATGCTGTCAAACAACAGCGTATTAATCGAACCTATTCATGGATTTTTTAGGCTTGCTTACCATCAGGTACCAATAAAAACAATTAAAAAAACACTTGGCCTTTGGCGTTTTCCATTCCCACTCTTGGCAAATAAACTATATTAGTAATAGGTACGTTTTTTCTGTACAGCTTATCATGGTCTGGGTGCTTATGAAATATTATATGAATTATATCATTGTTTCTGGTACACAGTAGGTACAAGCTTGTTTGTGACCAGGTGGGCAATTCTCGCGCTTTCGACATTCATCTCGATTCGAGATTTTTAAACGAAAAATTACTAAATATGCCATTTTTCGTTCAAAAATATCTAACATTAAACGAAATAAATAATAAATATTAATTAATAAATATACAAATATTGAACGAAAAATGGCATATTTAGTCATTTTTCGTTTAAAAATCTCGAATCGAGATGAATGTCGAAAGCGCGAGAATTGCCTACCAGCGCAAAGTGTGTAAAATATGGTAGGTTTTTTTTTATTGGAGCACAGCATGTGATCTTGTTTCTACCTGGTGGTGAGCAGACCTACAAAGTCCATGAATGGGGTTAATCATTAATTGTTCTTAAACAACATTTATCGCTCGCACTATGCCGGCTAAATGATGCGATTACAAAATGGATGGCGACAAAGACAAATTGCAATACGAGTATATATTAATATACTCTCTGCTTTATCGCAAATAAAATTATCCTACCCATTTCGTAACGAAGCATGTATAGGAATCTTAAGTAATTGTTGGTTGCATTTATTCTTGGACCTTCATACTGCTTTCGATCAGGTAGATGTGAGGTCACAAGCCGAGCTCTCATAAAAAAAAAACCGCAACCTAAAAGGAGACTACCACCTCGACAACAAATTGATGCAGTAATCTCCTGAAAACCATAGACCAAAACCGGAACATGGCTAGGTCACCTGACGGTTTTTGCAACTGTATTGGCGGTGGTAACGAGACCAGCCTAACGAAGTTATAGAGACATTTTTTCCCAGCTACAATTAAAAACAAATGTGGACAAAATTAACCTGTAAATAATATAGTTAATTTAAATATGTTAACTATTTTCCGCACCTTTTAACTCTAAAAATAAATATTTGTACTGTAAGCTAAAAACATTTACATTTTCCTGTAAGAACGTTTTCACAATTTTGCCCTGTTAAGGTGTTAAGTTTGAAATTACATGTAGAATTTACATTTTAATGTTTAGCAAAGCAACGAACATCGCCTTAACGTCGGGACCTAAGCTGGTAAAGAAAAACGTTTGCAATAAACTGCTTTTTATTGCTATTCCTAGAATAAAAATAAACTTTTCTTGCACTTAGATATATTTTTTGTATATTGTTTTAAAGAACTAAGTACCAGCGATATAATTATAGATAACTAGGTACTTTCTATTCACACGTTTAAAAAAACATAGTATATATTAAAAGCTAATAGTATTGATCGACCCTATTCAAGGTTTCTATAGGTCTGCTAAATTAGGTAGATACAATGTCACATAAAAAAATCCAAAAAATAAATTACCGACAACATTTTTTTTCTAATAAGACCTATTACGATTTATTATAACTTAATATAATAAAATGGACTTAATAACTTAAGACATATAAGTAAGACAAAAACTAAACATAATTTCTATTCTGTATTTTTTATTTATTTTTTGACCCATACCATATCTTTTTTTTTTTAAATCGCTTCGCGATCATCGTAGATAAAGGGGAGAGGAATGATATATTTTTTAGACATTTTTAATTAATTAAGTAGGTACCTATAAAAAAAAGTTAAATTATATAATTTTTTTATTATTGCAAATGTGGGTCTATCTGCCTTTATTGCTTCATGACATGTTATGGGGTCTCAGAATTAGACTTTGCCAAATTTAGGTGTCACTTATGAGGAAGCATATTTATCTGAAATAGCTTACCCATAGGATCTTTTTCCTTCATCACAGCGCCAATGGGAGACTTTAAATTATATTAAAAAGATTTCTAATATTATACATACCTACATATCGTCACGGGTGCCTTCGGCGCCCGAGACCACCTAGACGGCCCCAGGGTACCCACCGGACGAATAGACTCAATAACCCATCATAAACAGTTTCACAGGTTGGTATAGTGAAACCGGGACCGACAGCTTAACGTGTTCTCCGAAGCACTATAATGGTGTTGTCAAACAAATGTTTTTTTTTTTTTATTAAAAACTCATTGGTTCACACCGGTAATCGAACCAGAGACCCAAATGTGTTTAAGTCCAAGGTCTAAGCAACTCGGCCACCACCTATATTTTATATATTATAATATAAAATATAGTGGGGGCCTTGTGCAAGACTTTTCTTTAAAGAACTGTCTTCACGATTGGTCGCCGTCACGGGTGACCGGAGAGCTGGCCATTTCCTCGCTCAAAAAATTAGTATCATTATTCAGCGAGGAAATGTTGCCAGCATTCTGGCCACCATGCCACACGGAAAAATTTTAGAAGATTTGTATATAATTTAATAGGGTTTGTAAATATATATTATTTTTTAGATATAGTTTTATATTTTTTATTAGTATTACTTATTTATGTTTTATGAGTTTTTTGTGTAAATAAAAAATTGAATTATAATATTAGAAAAAAATCTGGCACAGATTTGGCACGATTTAAAGCAATCTCATCATACGAGTCTGGATTGTGGTTAGAGGCCTTCTCAGCATGTTATAGGTATCTAGATCTAGGCATCATGCAATAGTGTCGTTGAGGCCGTGCTGAGGAAGCATTCTCCCTGCACTTCTACTACAACATAATCCATGGTGACCATTAGCTTAGACTTACACCGCATCTTCATTCATGAGGTTGGCAGATGTTAACGCCTAACTTTAATGCAAAGGCAATAATTAATGACTGGCCATCAAGGAAAGTACCTAGCGAAGGAGAGGGAAAATTGATTGCCGTTGCATTAAGGTTAGGCGCTAACATCTGCCAATCTCACGTATGCAGATGCGGTGTGAAATTCTTAGCGAATGTTCATCATAGATTATGTTATGGTAGAAGTGCAGGGAGACTGTCTCGTCAGCACGGTCTCAACGGCACTATTCCTAGAGCATGCTGAGGAGGCCTCTAACCACAATCCAGTCTCGTATGAGATTGCTTCAAGATAGATCATGGGTTAGTTGTAACAGAGCTGCAGATATTATTTTTCGTCACCACAGCCTCAACGATACTTTTCGTGGAGCAATGTTTCTTCTATTCTAGAGCCACAAGGTTGGAGTAGTCGAGGGGAAACGCCCAAATGGGCTAACTGGTGCCGTTGTAGAGAAACGGCCTCTCTAACACGGCACCAGCTTAATCTGTAGGCCTATTACGTCACTCATCGTTAAGCTAAACTTTAACCAAAATTACGTAGTTGTCTGACAAAAGTAGTTGTTGTTTTCAATATGACTAGATGCATTACGTCAGAATTACGTCATATCGAATAAAGTTTAGCTTAGGGGTTCCATCTGCGTTGATACTTTTACAACAGTAACAGTAAAAGAAAATGGTACATTCGGATCTAACATTTAAATGCATAGTATTTTTTTTTGGTTAAACACCTGCAACTGTTTGCTGCAACTTTTTTTTTAGTTACTTAGACCGTTTTTAACGGAGTCTAAAAATCTTTTTTAGGTGATTTGATGAAGATCAATAAGATCTAGGTTTCAAGTAAAGTGGGCAAGTAGTTCTTGAGACATTTTTTTGCGGATACATTTATTTGTATTTTTTTTTAAGTAAAGTACTTAAGCCTAGTACCTACCCAAAAATACCCTAATCCAGTTTTATTATTATTTTAAATAGTTTTTTTTTACAAATATTACAGTACGTAAATGGATCGAAGTAATATGTTAGAATAATCCAGAATTAAATTCTACATTAATTAGACATTATTTTTGAGGCCAAATTTTTTGAAATGAATTATACAATTTTTTTTTTATTAAATTAAACAATATTAATACCTAACCATGTTTAACATAATAAATAAAAGTAAAATAAAAACAAAAAAAGATATGTTCATTGAACTTCGACCGTGACAGGACTCGAACCTGCAATCTTCGGATCCGAAGTCCGACGCCTTATCCATTAGGCCACACGGTCATGTCGTACAGTTGCGAAATTATTTATGACATGAAATCAGGTATGACGAAATATTGATTACTCATTTTTTTTGTTTATTTAATTTTTTTCGGATCATTTATTTTTATATAATGATGGTATATTATTCATATAATTTCGTAGGTGCTTTGTATTTATTATACCTAATAATATTAAATATACCTACTTACCTATTGTTGTTAACTTTTATTATTACCTGCTGTAGGCCTAGTGTGAGTTTTTTTAACTTTACTTTTCTACTTACTTCCGCGTTAACTATACTACCACGTTAACATTTTGACCAATCACACAACCGCATTTCTAGTTCTCAAAATTTCCGCTTGGCGCGCTGAACTATTTCCCATACAAATTTTAGTTAACTCAAACGCAAAGTAATAGTTAGAAAACTCACACTATATTCTATATTATACATATAATACACACTTATTATAACTAAACTAAAACTAAATAGAGCTATTAGGTATATATTTTGTTGTCATGTAGGTAAATTACACGATACTAATTACAATTTGTTGTTGGCATTAAATTGACATAGGTACTTATATAAATTTAAAGCAAATCTTTAATGACCTTGAACTTGAAGACTAAAAAATAGCAATCGACTTGACAAACCTTATTTTTATTTGATTATATTTGAAAGTGCCATCTAATGGAAAACCATCGAACTATTTTGAATAAAGAACGACATCTGACGGCAAAATATGAAACTAGTATAATTTTGAAGGTTTATTATCTTGTTTTAGTACCAATGTAGATTGATAGATGGCACTGCAACCTAAAACTAAAAACTGCTAACAATATATTTTCATTTATTTTTTTATGATTTTATTTAGTATATTATTTTATTATTTTCAGATATTTAATAATTTATTTTAATTAATTTGATAATGTAAGTTTTTACTAATTTAGCTTCTATACTAGCGACCCATGGTGGTAGAATGAAGAACTACTTTGTTCTTAATTTGGATGGAACTTTTATATTGGTACTATTTGAAAATAACAGATGGCGCATATGAACACTTTAAAACACTGCTTTATTTCACAAAAAAATGTAATAGATTAAAGAATGTGATTTAAAAAAAAGTACCTAAATACCTATTATAAGGTATATTTTAATGTAAAAAAATATTCTAGTTAATAGAATAAAACTAGTTTATTCCCTTTACGCGTGTACTCATTGCATTGCTACCGGTGAGGTATATGATGCAGTTACGAAACGGGCGCCACTATAGTGCCTCTGAGAGCATAATTAAGCTGTTATTCCGAGATATACCAACTTGTGAAACTGTTTATAAGTCTATTAAATAGCGAGCTTGCCACTTGTATTCGGCGTGGGCTCAAACACGCTGATAATAAACCCCTCCGCTGCGTTTATAAAAAAAATACTAGCTAGCAATCCAGGCTTTGCACGGATGTGAATGAATAAAATGTTGTCTCAAGCTGCACTCATACGTGGACTTTTTGGGTTTCATGAAAATTTGATCATTGGTTTCGGAACGCAATTTAGTACAAACATTGATTTTTATTTATAGAGAAGATAGTGACTACCCCTACCTATATATATTTTTTAATATAAATTTATTTAGAAAATAATCAAGGTTAGTAATATTTTTCAGTAAATAATATTATTATATACCTATCTGTCAATATATATCTGTCGTAAAATTTGCACGCTATTTATTGTGGCAGCTTCTGACGACACTAACTAACATTCTAACTACTAACTCTACTCAGAATATGTATGTATCATCACCCTACGTATCATCGCCTTACGGCGCCCGAGACCGCCTAGACGGCCCCAGGGTACCCAGCGGAGGGGTTTTATTCCCACCTCGACGTAGCCGATGGTATGAGTCTACACCGAACAAGTGGCTAGCTCGTCGCGATGTTTTGAATAGACTCAATAACCCATCTATAAACAGTGTCACAAGTTGGTATAGTGAAACCGGGACCGACAGCTTAACGTGCTCTCCGAGGCACTACAGTGGTGTTGTCAAACAAAATGTACGTAATTTTTAAAAATTAAAAACTCATTGGTACACACCGGGATTCGAACCAGGGACCTAAGTGTTTTTAAGTCTAACCAACTAGGCCACCACGTATATTCTCTACTCAGAAACTAGGCAAATAAATTCGTCATTTCATTTCAAATACATATATGGATATACCAGATATCGATCACTGAGAGTTGAACATTATTACAGTACCAACATCGCTATTAAAAAATAAGGGTTGGTGGTAGAAGGGTGAAAATTAAGGGTTAAGTGAGTATTTTTTCCAAAAAATAAAAAATAAAATTTTGGGGTTTAAATTTAGGGGTATAAAAAATATTGTCTCAGACCTACGGAATATACACAAAAAAAAACATAAAACATTCGGTCAACCGTTGTGACACGAGAATTTTATATACTTATTAGATAATTAAATGTAAGTAATTAAAACATACATAAATACCATAATGCCTGTCTCCCAGTTAATAGGTAGGCATAGAGCAATGTACGCTACTTCATACGATATCTACATACCTACATCTCTAGTTTCCTTAACATCCATACACCTCTTCATACATGCGCGTCTATTACGAAGACTACATATTTGTCCCTTTATTATTATTATAATAATTAAAAGATCGTAATATAATGATGTCTGTTAATAAAATGATAATAATATAATATAAGAACTAATATTTAAGGCGTGGATACGGTTGGTCGCCTCGGTGGCACTTTTGTATGGCAGATGATAATCGGATGGTCAATGAAATCAGCTAACCACCTAGTCTTACACTAGTTGGTTGTGTAGCGTGCATTCGGTTGGTTGTTTTTTTTTAAATATTTTTATTTAATGACACCTTTTATTAATTAATCTATAATGGTTAGGTATATATATATATATAGCAGCCTAACCAAACGCACTCTAGACCTTGTAGTTAAAACTTTTTTTTTTACTATTCATAAATATCTGTAAAGATTTACATGAAATAAATAATAATTGATTTGAATAAAAAATCAAACTTTACTACTTTAATTTTGAAAGTTTAGGTACTTTCACAACTTTAAAGGAATTCAATTCCTAACTTTAGGGGATAGAGTTCTATTTAGGCTGCTTACCCTATGAAACAAAACCTTCTGAGAGGGTGTTACGGAGAATAAAGCATTTTGTGTCTTATCAGGCCGGTTTAACAATGGCTTATGGCTCATAATACAATGGCTAGTGTTATGACTATAATAGGATTGAAGGAGGAGCCATTTTTCGCGCAGACTATGTAAAAAATAAGAGTTTGACGCAAAATAAATTAATCTATACCTACAATCTCTATAAATAGTAGGTATAGATACCTACTATAATATTGTAAAGCTGAAGAGTTTGTTTGATAGTTTGAACGCGCTAATTTGAGAAACTACTGGTTCGAAATGAAAAATTGTTTTAGTGTTGATTAGGCCATTTATCGAGGAAGCCTCATAAAAAAAATGGCTTGTCCATACAAGCTAGTAATGTTGAAATGACCAATTTGTATGGGGATGCTAACATTTTTTTTTCATTTGCGACACATGATTCTACGGGAAAAGTTGTTCGATTTTATCAGTAGAGCCTCATTATGTAATTGTACTTATACGTATATATAAAAATAATAGGAGTTGTCAGTCTGTAGGTAGTCTAATCCAATTGTTTTAATCACATATTTTTTACATCAATGAATTGTTGTGCAATTTATATTAAAATTGAGTTTTGGTAAAGGAAGAACAAGGTTTTCTTCTTCTTCTTTTTTGGATAAGGGCAAAGGAACATCTAGATTCAATATTTTATGCTGTGCAACCTTTCTTTTTAGATTTGTGGTGTATCATTGTTTTGTGAGGCTGTTACGCCGACGACGGGGCTCTGAAGTCGACTTGGCGCCCATACAAACGCATCTACTTCAAATATTACAACTTGGTGTTTAGTCGAAGTTCAATTATTATTTTTGTGTTGTTAATTGTAAGCAAAAATCTTTCGTTGTTGATAATACATATTTTTATATTTATAACATTTAAAAGTTTTTTCTGATTTCGAAATAATAAAAAAACCCAATACTTACAGAAACCGAATAGTTACAGAAAAAATAATAAATACAATGACCGACAATAATATTATTTTAATTCTGCGACAAACAGTAATCGAGTATTACTGGAAGAGCGAAAGCTCATTTTATACGAAGATCGCGGACTTCGCGAATACGAATGCAGTGTCCTTCTTTGTAGCAGCCTGTTTATTAGTAGGTAGTGTAATCTTGTTGTGTCTTCAAGCTACCTAGGTTTTTTTTTTTTTTTTTTTTTTCGTAGGGGAGGAAATCCTTTATGGATACCACCACACCCGTATATGGTGGTTATGCCCGACTTCCACTGGGAAGGTGGCCCAGTGGGTACGTGCTAAAACCTCCCCTGTAAGAAGCTAGTTGCTATGTTGTCAAGGGGTTTGTGCTAATGGGTTACACTTGCCCCTTGACCAAAAAATAGAAGTTGGTGTGAAAAATGAATTTGGTTGAGGAGTGGTATTAGTTGGGGTTAACCAGGACTGACCTGGTTCATCTCAATTGTGGGGCCGTTAGCTTCAGCGGTATAGAAGTTGGTGTGAAAAATGAATTTGGTTGAGGAGTGGTATTAGTTGGGGTCAACCAGGACTGACCTGGTTCATCTCAATTGTGGGGCCATTAGCTTCGGCGGTGGTGACCAGCCACCGCCTGCTAGAGCCCCCCCACCACGACAAGGTGGCCCCATTACGGCAGGCCATAACTAAAGGCAGGCCAACGGAGATATTGAAACTGGAATCCAGGGGCCATTACCGGCTACCCATCTCCGAATCAGCCGAAAGAAGAACTCAAACTGGGTTGGGTAACAAAACAAAACCTGCGCAGGCCCTACTAAAAGCAGTCCGACGGAGATTGAAATTGGAAGCCAGGGGCCCAAATACGGGCTACCCATCCCCAAAGTCGAATGAAGAACTCAAACCAGGTTACATTATATATTAAGTTCAACTTTTAACCCCGAGTATCTCGGGCTGCAAGAAGACCTTCAATAACTCTTGGTTTCCATGCTTCTTTGTTTTCTTGGTTATTTTACTCCATCGATCTAGCTCTAAATCTCTATATAAATTAATATATTCCCTTCTTCCCTTGGTCACGGAATCACGCGTGAACGGCTGAACTGATTTCGCTAATTCTTTTTTTGTATTTGTTATTGTCTGGTTCTTATGCAAGAAAAAATAAAAATAAAAACGAGAAATATAAAAAAAAATTAAGAATACTTAACCATCATATTAAATTATTAACCTTATCGATTTTGACAATTTGAACTTTTTTAACGTAACCTTATGGGCGTTTCACATAACATTGACAGAATGCGTCAAAGAGGATGTAAAAATAATGAATTTCGTTTAAAACAGATTTGTTTCTTACAAAGAGGATGCAAAAACTAATAATTTGTTAGTGCAAATCACGATTAGTTCAGAGTTATCACTATGGAGTTTTGGTAAGTTTGGATACACGTTACTAACATACATGTTACTAACATAACACGTGGTATTGAGAGCTTCCTTTGCGTGCACTTCGTTATTACGCAGACGAAGTTGCACGGGTCAGAGGCTCTACTATGGGTTTGCGCATTGTATAAACGTAACGTATTTATTTACGTATACTTGAGCAACAACCAATAGGATCGCTTTATTTTTGGTAACTGGATTGAATAAAGCGATCCTATTGGTGGTTTCTCACATATACGTAAATGAATACGATACGTTTCAACAATGCGCAAACCCATGGTAGAGCCTCAGCTTGTTGAAGATAAAAACATTAGAAATCTTACGTAATAGATATAGGTACCTACCAAATTGTACCATAAACTTTTTTTTATTAGCGTAACTCAAAATAACTGATAACAAGGTTTAGCAGATGACAACAAAGCCGGCCTAGGATGGGTGACCGCTTTATACAACGAGGCTATTTCATCATAAACACCGCAACAAGCTCGCCACTTGTTAGATGTTGCCTCCGAATACCATCGGCGAAATGAGGATGGGTTAATCCCTCCGCTGGGACCCTGAGGCCGTTTAAACGGTTCTCGGGAGCCAAATAGGCACCCGTGATGGTATTTATTTATTTTATTTTTATAACTCAAAATGTAGGTACTGACTAAAGGTTCACCCTAACTTACACCTAATTAAAATCGTTTTATTACATAAAAAAAAAACATTAATACCTCATGTCAAATACCGGAAACACAAAACCATTAGGTACCTAATAGGTACCTCTCCAGGCCCTGCGACATTTTCCGGTAGGTTGGCACCACCGACCGTTTGAAGGACCAATTTGGGGCCCCAAGAAACACTTAACGAATGTGTTTACTTTCAACTGGCCCTTAACGGTACAATTTGGCAACTGGCCTGTGGAGGACCACTTTCGTTAGGTAACCAAGTCAATTTGGGTGACATTTATGATTGAATTAGGTAGTGCCTGCCTTGAGTACTGCCAAATTTAACTACGGGTACGGTTGCACCACGATAACAAGGTTATTAGATATTAACTGTAATAGAATTGGCGTGTATTTACTGGTAGACGCGTGTATGCATGCATTGAAACACGCACAAGCTAAAAATATTTTTTTTTAGGTGGGAGGAAGGCCTCTTAACTTGGCTAGGACGACCGACCGGACTCGTTATGTACAGATGCTAAATCCGTCAAGTGACCTAATCATGTTTCGGTTTTAGTCTGTCTCCGGTTTTCCAGAGACTATATACTGCAACGATTTCTTTTCGAAGTGGTAGTCGCCTTTCATGGTGCCGTTGCGAAACGGGCGATTTATTATTAGGTATATTAAAATATACTCGGAATGCAAATTCGTCCATGTCGCCGCCTATTTCGTAACCGCGTCATTTATCATAGTGGGAGCGATAAGTTTTGTTAAACAACAATGTATTTATTAACCCCACCCCATTCATGGATTTGTGAAAAATATACCACCCATCTGAACACACGCCACATAATCAACAGTGTAAGACTAGGTTGTGGTTAGAATATACAAATAGCGTGTTTTGAGTGTTGTAACAATGTAAAATGAAATAATTCTTAACTAAAAAAATGCTATATAAGTAAAATATTGATTCATTTTAGCCACTCATTTTTCTCGGATTCCCATTTTGACTTTAACAAGAGATTTAAGCGTGATAGCGCTTTCATAAACTCGCCATGAAATATAAATAAAACAAGCTTTGTTTAAATTTTTATCTTGAATTCTATTTCAGGATAGTTCACATAGATATTTTTCATAATTTTTATTTGATTTCCTTTCATTTATTAACCTAAGTAATTACGTAAAGTATAAACGTGTTTCTGTCGATTAACCACAGTAACAACTGAAACTATTTTTTGTCTCGTATTACTGTATTTTTTTGGTAATGTTACCTTGATAGATATAGTAAAGACAGAAAAATATAAAAAAAAATCTGGGATTTCTGGAAAGCTCGGAAAATGTTGATCGTTTTAACGATCAGTAGTAACAGGCGGGTAGGTTACCGATCATACAAGTACACATTCATTGTTTGTAACCTATTTTAAATTAAAGAAACACGGTTGTTAATTAAAATAAGTTTCTCATTTTTTTTATGAGTACAAGATAACTCTGGTGATACTTCTCCGGAATGTGAGATGATCGTACTCTCCTCCATTACTTTTGTAAAGTTGCCACACACTCAGTACGGATAAAAACTATAGTAGGTAAATATTCCAATCTAGTCGCGCCAACCCAGAACTTATATCCCCATCTTATTGGTTTTTCCGTATAAATTGTTTGCAGCTATGTCCTCCATAGTAAGGTAACATAGCCTCATCAATGCTGGACATAAGAAATGTACATCATTGATGAACTAAAGGAGATTCAGGAATATTTCATTCAGCATATCGAAAAGTAGTCTCAAATTTGCAAATTTGTCCATTTCGGTAGTTGTCTTAGGCCCGGTTTCTTGATGGATAGTCATCTCGACTAATTGTTAAATAATGACAGTTATGGCGTCTTTTATATAAAATTGAAATATGTTTTGACAAAAATCTCATAGAACACCCGCTATTGTTAACTATAGTAACGTAAACTATCCATCAAGAAACCGGCCCTTAGTATTATCACAACAGTGGAGGTGAGTCGTGATAATGTAAATCTATCTAAATCTATATAAAGTTGAAAATACATCCCCAAATTACTACCGATCGTTATAAAGATCATTAAATGTATCGTTATTTTTTTTAGAAAAACTAGGACCAAATTCAAAGTTTATTTTATAATTTTATTAGATAAGTAGTAAATTTATAAAAAAAACTGAATAAAATATATTTTACACAAGCAAGTTTGTAAAAACTTACCGTATTGAAGACATAATGAAAGTAAATTCCGCTAATACAAATTAAAATTCAAAGGCACTTTAAAATTTGGATTATAAAATAATTGTGTATGCGCCAAGACGCTGTCAAATGATCATTGCAACGATTGGTATACTTTAAGCAAAAGTTTTCCGCTCGTTAATATTTATTAATTGAGGGTACTTTAAATGCTTTTTATTGATATTTATAACGATCGGTCGCTGCCTAATACTGATTTATATTTTGTTCGACCAAAAACCTTTTTGCTCAGTAATTTCAGAATTTCAGTTTCTCAATCTGGCAACCCAGGTAGGGTTGCCAGATTATTACCTACCTATCTAGAGATACAATACTATCTGGTAAGTAGGATAAGCTCTATGTGACTAGACAGACAGACAGTTTGGATCCTTTTATGTTCGCCGGTAGTTAATAACTCTATCGAAGCCACACACAATCGTCTTCGTCTATGTCTAAACATCGATAGAGACCGCAAAATTTATATGACGATAATGCAATATCTTTGTCGCCGCCATTTTATATCCGTATCATGTAAACAGCATAGTGAGAGCGTTAATTGTTGTTAAAATGTTTTTTTCTTTAATATTTATATAATATTTAATCATTTCATGCATTTGGTCACAAACTTTAAAGCTCTAGGCTAGTGCTATGTGTAACAAAATCAACATAACTGGCACATGTTATATTATACAAGGCACTCTGTTCAGAAAAATGTACTATAAATATTAAATATTTCGCAACTTTGTCTGCGTAACTTCAACCGTTTAAGCAGCAATCGCTCTCAAAAGGAATATTTTTACCCCGTTTTTGCAACATTTTTCATTGTTACTCCACTCCTATTGGTCGTAGCGTGATGTTAAGTAGCCTATAGCCTTCCTAGATAAATAGGCTATCCAACACTTAAATATTTTTTCAACCAGTAGTTCCTGAGATTAACGCGTTCAACCAAACAAACAATCAAACTCTTCAACTTCATAATATTAGTATAGAAGTAGGGGAATGAACTAGGTATAATGTTGTTTTGTCCTCAGCGGGAATCGAACCACTATACCATAAAGGCGGAAGAAAGCGGCTGGTTTTCAGGAGCCTACCTACATAGATTCTTTGTCGAGATAGTAATCTAAGTTCAGGTGGGCAATTCTCGTGCTTTCGAGATTCATCTCGATTCGAGATTTTTAAAAGAAAAATGACTAAATATGTCATTTTTCTTTCAATATTTATATATTTATTATTTATTAATACTAAAATTTGTATATTTACAATGTTAAAAATTATAAATTAAAAAAATCTTGTAGATCCTCCGTAGTATGTGCCCAAAATACATAGAGCATTGCCCCTCTGAATTTCCAGCGATATTCGTTGGAAAAAATAGGATCTTGCTCGATGGTCCCCAGATGCATTAATTATTAATTAATATTTATAATTTTTTTCGTTTAATGTTCGATATTTTTGAACGAAAAATGGCATATTAAGTCATTTTTCGTTTAAAAATCTCGAATCGAGATGAATCTCGAAAGCGCGAGAATCGCCCACCAGGGTGCGGTTACGAAACGATAAAGCAGCATTACGTCTACTTTAATAGACGTAATGCAAATTCGTATTTATTGCCGCCGTTCGTAGATAACCCCAACATGAATGCCGACATAGTATAATGAGTAGTATTTTCCCGAAAGGGTGCGAAATAAAACACTTGAATATTTGGTATTTGTAATCCGTTGATGTTCTTTTTATATACAGCAAAATAATTATTATTATAAGCTACGCACTTATCCCCTTTTCCAGTTCACAGAGTACCATCAATCGACATACTTAATATTCTAGTAATTCATATTAATATAATTTTTAAAACTATAGAACATTTATTAATTTGTTAAATATTATTTAGATATCATATTATTTATTAAATAGATTCAAATATAATTAATAATATGATAATATAATATAAAAAGACGCTAAAATGATTAAGGAAATCCAGTAGCATATTAAATCTATTTTAAAACTTATTTTAACTTGAAAGAGCACAGGCGACACACTCATTAAGCCCTATTATAAAATATGCCGATTAAGTAAGTAGGTAATTATTATAATATTAATTTGTATGTCCGCGGTGTGCTCCTGGAATGCATACACCTAACCAAATGCTGTTACAATAGTGGTAGCGACAACTACTGTTAAACAATAATGTATCGATCGACCCCATTTGTAGCTTAATATAGGGTAGATACAAAGTCACATGCCGTGCTCCAATAAAATAAAAAACGCTAAAGCTGATATACAAAAAAAAAATTGCCTTCTCCATACAAATTGGTCAGTTCAACATTACTAGTTTGTATGAAGAAGGCATTTTTTTTTTCATTTGCGGCACATGGTTCCATGAGAAAAGTTGTTCGTATTGATCAGTAGAACCTCATATTAGCCCAAAGTACATCCTTTCAAATTCATCCTGTATAAAGGCTTAAAATTATGAAATCTTACACAATGAGCTTTCTATACTTTTAAAGCATATCCATAGTCAATACAATCAATAAAGTTACAGAATCATGTCAGATTTAAATTAGACATTATAAATAAGCAGATCGGTTTCAAAATATTTATACCTCAAAATTCCTTTAACCTTGTACCTACCAAAGGCTAAACGAAACCGAACCATAGCTTCATAAATAAAGCTCTTTTTTTTCGCTTCCACATTCCGCGCCCGAGTGCGGTAGAATCGATATGATATCGTGTGGGTTAGTCGATGTTATCGAGTACGATGGTCTCGAGTTTGGTAGCTGTAGACCAATCGAGATCGAATACAATGGAGTGAAACAATACCGCCTCGGAAGAGGGCGGGGCTTCTTTTGTTCGGCACAATAGGACGAGTTGGTTCGTTTTATGTGCCATTGTAGTGTTTTATAAACGGATCGTGGGTGGGTTACGTTAGCGGAATTCGCTCGAAGGCGGAACCATGTATAGAGGCGGTTTCTTAGATGATTATTTTTGTGTGTAGGTATTTTATATGTGTTTTGTTTAGAAGTTTTGGTAGGTATTTATATATTAATTTCATTAATATTAAAATAGCTTCCTTCTTTTATCGTACCTATGGTACAATTAGGTTACATCTTAATGCAGCTTTTTTTTAAATTATTAAAGCTTTGCATATAACTTTAACTTGGCATAATAATAATAAAACTTAGTGATGTAAAAATATTTAGATAACAGTCTTATTCCCTGGTCGTAGTCGAGATTGGGAGTAGCTATTTGTGAACCTCACAGATGTCCGTGCGGATGTGACGTCGACCGATTTGGGCACCATGGTCTATCTTGTTCGAAGAGCGCGGGGCGGTTTTCACGACACAACCTGCTAAACGATTTGATTCGTAGGTCTCTTGCCGTTATTAATATTCCATCAATTAATGAACCTTGTGGTCTATCACGCGATGACGGCAAAAGACCTGATGGATTAAGTTTGGTCCCTTGGAAGATGGGTTGTTGCTTAGTGTGGGATGCAACATGTGTCGATACTTTGGCAGCTTCACATCTTTCAAGGACTAAAGAGGAGGCTGGTGCCGCTGCCGCCCACGCTGAAGACCTCAAACGGCGAAAATATTGTCAAGTTATTAATAACTATATATATTTGTGCCGTTTGGGGTAGAAACAATGGGCCCGTGGGGTCCTGAAGAAAAACTTTTTTCAAAGAGATTGCATTAAAATTGGTGGACGTCACAGGTGACCTGAGAGCTGACGCATTTTTCTCACAAAGAATAAGCCTAACCATACAGAGAGGAAATGTAACCAGCGTTCTGGGCACTATGCCGCGCGAACACTATGAGGATATATTTAATTTTTAGGTGTTTTTACTATTTTAATTTTAAATAGTTTATATAAAATTAAAATAGTAAAAACACCTAATTTAATTATAATTATGTTTTTTAATTTTTATTGAAATATATATTTAATTATATAAATTAACTATCTAATAATCTAGAAGGCCGCATAAATTTAATCAGAACAAAACCATCTTGACCACACAGCAGAACTGTCATCCTGTTGTTTTTTTCTTGTTTCAAGAACGAAAAGGCAAGCTTATGCCCATACAGCCTTATCAATACCGAACAGGTAGGTTAGGTTATATACGTGGTGACCGAGTTGGTTAGACCTTGGACTTAAAAACGCTTAGGTCCCTGGTTCGAATCCCGGTGTGTACCAATGAGTTTTTAATTAAAAAAATTATGTACATTTGTTTGACAACACCACTATAGTGCCTCGGAGAGCACGTTAAGCTGTCGGTCCCGGTTTCACTATACCAACTTGTGAAACTGTTTATAGATGGGTTATTGAGTCTATTCAAAACATCTCGAAGAGCTAGCCACTTGTTCGGTGTAGACTCATACCATCGGCTACGACGAGGTGGGATTAAAACCCCTCCGCTGGGTACACTGGGGCCGTCTAGGCGGTCTCGGGCGCCGTAAGGCACCCGTGATGATATGTAGGTTAGGTTATATATATAGGTACATATGCGGTTATTGTATACAATACTAGTATACGTATATACGCATACTACGCTTCCTTGTAAAGTAGGTATGTAGATCTATTGTATTGAACTACGAATTCATAATTACACACTTTTTAGGCGACTGTGTATCTACCCGATGGTAAGCTGACCTACAATGTATATCAAAATAAATATATACCTACACACCGAAATATTTAAGCTTTTTCGTTTTATCTATACGTAGTTATATCTACAAGTCTTATCTATACAATGCAATCTTCAATACATTTCTTATATATAAATCATCACGGGTGCCTACGGCGCCGAACATATGTACATAATTTTTTTAATTAAAAACTCATTGGTGCACACCGGAAATCGAATCTTTAAGTCCAAAGTCTAACTGGTAGGTCAACTTGTATATCTGTATAAATGCTACTATAACTCAAATATCAAAAATGCAGTAGTTTTTGGTACATATTATTTATTTTTCCAACAAAACAAAAGAAATTCTATAAAATGAAAAACAAAATTTCCAAATTCCCGTCCGGCCAACGATTTGACAATAGAACTACCGTCGCGCGATCGATACGCGCCGCGACGTCGCCGTAGGTATTCACTAAGTCTGGCGATTGTAAACAGTCCAAGTTTACTTATTGAATTTTATTTTTTACTACTTACTTAAGCGAGAAAGGTTTGGGGTAGGTACGTAGGTAACGTATATTTCAAACAAAGGCTGTCTTTTTGTATATTGTTGGTGAACTGTTCTACTGAAATCTTTATTTACTAAAACTAGAACTTCAATATCTTTTGAGTTCTGTTCTAAGTCTAGCTTTAAGCTGTGCTTTTAACTCCAATCGTTATAGGTATTCTTTTGCTTAATTTAGTATAAAAGTTGCCAGGTTTAAGAATAAATAATTTCATTTCAATGATACAGAATACTAAGAAAGGTCTACCGAGGAACTTCTGGTCTTTCGAAATATTTGAGAGGAACTTATATATTTATACGAATTACCATATTTTTTTACGAAAAGACTAGAAGTAAATTCCAGTGGACGAAATCTGAAGAATTCGAATCCAGTGACGTTATACAGGCCAAGTTAAAATTTAGTTTTGCATAGTTTAAATTATATTAAAAGCGGAGGTCTCGCAAAAGTCGTTGGATAGACTGGCGCGGGCATAGAGAAGCTGTAGTGTTCTGTGATTCCGTACCAATCCACCTACTTCCATATTGTAAAATGCTTTATCTGCTATAGGGTGTCCTATTTATGCTCGTCAGTAGAATGGGAGTAGTACATATGCTATAAGCGTAAGTAAATAACATAATCCTTTGATGATACAGTACGTGTGGAACGCCAGAGTTCTTTACTTGCTGGTACCTACATTTTTCTCAGGGAGGTCTGCAGTGTTTGCGCCCTAAATTATATATTTTTCTACTTATATATAATTTACTTATAATGGATACCTATTTGGGGCGTAGATAGTCAATCAGGATAGTCGCCTGGGTGGCATCTTTGCAGGAGAGATAACGATTGACAGGTCAATGGAACCAGCTAACCACCTAGTCTTAAACTGGTTGGTTATGTCATGTGGTGTTTGTTTGGGTTGGTTGCGATTTATGTTGTGTATGTATGGGAAGAATGGCCAATTTACCAAGCGTTTTTCATAAATCTCTGTAAAGGTTTACATGTAATCAATATTTTTGACTTTGTTTCTCAAATCTTAAATATGTCTTGATTTTACCTCTAATAAAGTTTATAAATTTAATAAAAAAAAATACCAACCGAGCATATTCTGCTTTAGAAAGACCTAATTAAAATAAATACCTACAGCGTAGAAGCATACGCGTTTATTTTCAGCGACATCAACGCAACCAAGGCTGAAATAAAATAATAGCACAACCAACACAACGGAATTAAACGGAAAAAAGCCAATTACAGAACTTCCGTCGCAGCATCAACGATCTGTATAACAATCATACCACGGCCCATTATACCGGGCTTGGCCCGCACAAAAGTTTTGATTGCATACCCCTTTACTCTTGTTGGCTCCTGAGAACTCAATTATTGGTCCAAGTCGAGGGCAATTATTTAGTGCTTGGAGGTTCTGTTGTGACGTCATTGGCAACGCCCGTTCTGCCTTAATTGACTTTGATTATTTGAAGCCTTAGGAGTTATTTGCTTGGAGTGACTGTGACTTAAGGAGGAGGTTAGGAAATGTTGGGAATTCTACATGGATTCCAAAAGCAGTTCAGCTAAAATCAACGTGGATCAGAAATAAGGACATTATGGTATGTAATCTTTTATACTCTTTCACATTCTCCCTATAAAAGACCTCACCCAGAAACAGGCGACTATTGCCCTGCGTCCAAGACTGTGAAGCCTTGCGATTTTGCTGCCTATAATCAGCATAGCCCTGACAGGTATCAGACTGGCCAGTAAATGTTGCGTTGAAAACCAGAGTATGGTGTTTCATAACCCAGTTAAGTAGAAATTCGCTGATCTAACCCAAAGGTGGCTTTCGTATAGTCGACAAACTTATCAATTTTGACTCTTTGGAAACAGTTTGAAAAGTAAGATCCTAAATAACTAATGAAAGCTCAAAAAGTTTAGAACATTAAACGGTGGACATGGACACATTTGACATTTAGTTAATAAAAAATGAACAAAAAATATGTTGCGGTTATTCATAAAAAAAAATGCGTGCTCCTGCGTATACCTCATATATTATTATTTGTGATTTTTACTTTACAAGTTCATAGGTTGCCTGCTTCCTACCTATTCAATGATATCAACTTAAAGTACCTAGTCATTGTATCAATAGTAAAAAAAATATATTTATACTACACCTGCTCGGAAAGTAGGTTCTTACTTGCGTAAGAATAGGTCAGAAAGTACGTCTTTGTAGTCGTACAAATATGCGGGAGGAAAAAGTGTATGAAAATCCATTGTTAACGTGCTTAAGCGGGAGGAAAAAGTATATGAAAATTCATTGTTAACGTGCTAGTTTTTTTTAATTTTTTTTTCTTCAATTCTTCCAAATTAGGAAAGGCAAGGGTTCAAAGCCATACAGCCTAGTTTTTTTTTACAAGTTCGAAATTTTAATCAAAATAAAATAAAAGTATTGGTTTATTGGCTGTTTACTTTCTTTGCATTTTTGATTTATTAAGTTTAGAAAAGTAGCATAGATTCTTTTCTAAATTTAATTATTTTGGCGAGGCTGCATAGAGCATGATTCCCTTGCTTCTCTATCTACGTTAAACGAACAAAAAAAAAGCGCGCGCAGACTGCTTTCTTGTTCCTTGTGAACTTTCAATTTGTGTTTTGTTATTTTTAATTACTATATTCTACTCGAAATGTCGTCTAGTAGCGATAGTGAAGATTTGACAACGCCGCCAGAATTAAAAGTAACTGCCCAAGAAGTTATTGAAAACCTATTACCCGAGAAATCTAAGAATAAATATAACAAGGCGTATGAAGACTTTTTACAATGGAAAAGCGAGAAAAATGCGCATTCTTTTTCTGAAAATGTATTATTATCTTATTTTAATGAAAAAGCGCAAAAGTATAAGTCAAGTACTTTGTGGTCTTTGTATTCTATGTTAAAAAGTACTATAATATAAACTTTAATTAATAGAGATTTTATTTTTTATTTTCCTCGTAGGTGTAGTGTAATAAGCACTATGTATCACTCGGCGAGAAAGTGCGATTCCTAACTCGAGCGAATTAAGGCCCTCGAACTTCGCCCTCGTTAGTAATCGGTGACTTTCTCCCCTCGGTGAACAATGTACTATTATGCTGACTGTAATCTTTCTATAATATTAGTTTATAAGCAACAGAAAAATAACAAAAAATACGCTCTTTCTGAGCAAATTATTTCATGAACAAGATTATTGCAGATTTTCCTCCTAGTACGTATAATAAAAAAAAGCGGCCCCAGCCTAGTGATTAAGTCACTGCGCAACTGATAACAAGGTTAAGCAGATGTCAACAAGGCCAACCTGGGATGGGTGACCGCTTTATACAACGAGGCTATTTCATCATAAACATCGCAACAAGCTCGCCACTTGTTAGGTGTTGCCTCCGAATACCATCGGCGATATGAGGACTTGTTAATCCCTCAGTTGGGTTCCCTGAGGCCGTTTAAACGGTTCTCGGGAGCCAAATAGGCACCCGTGATGGTATTTATTATTTATTTACGTATGATACTCCAGGTACTAAAAAACTTTGAAGAAATCTATTATCCCTATTTCAGTAAAGCATAGCTATGTCACCCTCGCCATAACTATAGAATATCGATGGTTGGCTCAAGGTTTTAATATCGAGAAGTGCTATTGTAAAATAATTGATTTTAATTTTCTTAGTTAATCGAGACCAGCAAACAACTTAGAAACTGTGCTTGTTTGTTGGAAACACAAATTTGTTTATTTGTTACCAATTAATTAATCGTTAGTCTAACGGAAGTTTAATTGGTTAACTTTAGTTAGAATAAACTTACCGTTTGTTTACAATTATTTACAGTAATTTACAATTATTGAAATGAACCGTTTACCAAATGATTTTACTTGAAGTAGTTTTAGAGTTATTTCTTTAACTACTAGTATTTAATCATATTTATTATGTATTATGATATATTTTATGTATATAGCCGCAAATATTCCTCTTTAACAGAAGACTACATATATATATTTGCGGCGTTTGCAGTGGAAACGTTAGGTCCATGGTCGTCGGATGCTAAAAAATTTGTAAAGGAAATTCAAGATTGGTCCTCGCCTCGAGTAATCCACGGGCGCGGCGTTTTTCTCTCAGCAGGTAAGCCTTACCAACCAAAGGGGAAACGCCGCCAGCATCATAGGAACTTTGCCACATGGCACTGGTTTTGAATCCGTTTATCGTCTTTAGGCATTTAAAATAAATTAAAATTGTGTTATAATTAAGTGTCAAAACATGTAACGAGAGCAATCTGCCGACAAACTATTTATATAGTTTGGCAGAGAAATACTTGTACAATTCTGTTTTTTTGTTGGTTAAATAAATAAAAAAAAAAAAAAAAAAAAAAAAAAAAAAATGTAGGTATTATTGTTTTTATATATTTTTAGGTATTTTTTGTATATTAGGATTTATAGGATAATTTATTTTTAAGTTAGTTTATATTTTTAATTACTTATTTCTATTTTATGTTTTTTAAGTTTCTATGAATAAATAAACTTTAAATTATGTATATATACATTGAATATATATTATTATTTATATTAGTTTTTTAATTAAGCATCCGACTCATCTTCGTACACAATCTTAAAGGTTAGCTGGTAGATAATGCCTAAGGCATAAGTTCGCCTTTGTACATACATTTTATTTTTCTGGGCAATAAGTTGTTTAAATAAATAATATGTATGGTGGGTAAGTTGGTTAGGCCTTAGAGCTAAAAGCACTATAGGTCCCAATTTTATAGTATCTGTTTCAGGTAGTTATTGTGTACCTATATTTGCCAGCCTATAATAACCAAAATATGAAGTAGATCCTGTAATTCAACATCTTGTAATTAATAAAATAAAAATTGCAAATAAATGAACTTTCTTTCTTTCATCAACTAACTAAAATATTTATAGATAGTTTATTAAGTCTATCGAAAAACTGCGATGAGCTGGTCACTTGTTCGGTGTAAAATTAGCAGGTTTAGAATACTATCGACGAGGTGAGAACAAAACTCCACCGCTGGATCTAAGGCGCCATTAGGTACTAGTGATGAAAAAAACTAAAAAGCATACCTTCCCATACAAATTTATCTATATTTTTTATAGGACATAAGCAGATAACTCTACATTTATCTTAAGGTAAGTGGCAATGTAAAGTCTAGTATAGAATGTTCTCACCCAAGAATATTAATGATTTTACAATATGCAATATTTGAGGCACACAAAATATTCTGACTAAAGTTTTTTTTCATATGGAGTATACTTTTAAAGCCTCATTTGAAGCAACATTCCTTTGAAAGCAGCAAATCATAAGGTCAATTCTCAACTAAAAAGGCCTCTAAATAGGCCTAGGCGCCCAAACTAAGAGCCATTCGGATAAGAGGTCAGCACATAAGCCGACTTAAGCCCGTCAAGCCAAGAGTCCTTCGCTTCAAAGACCAATAAGGAAGAGGCCTCGAAACCCGAACCCGACAAGGATAGATAAAGGGAATCACAATAAGATCAACCTGTATGGTGTAATCCCATTATTGGTAATGTTGGAAAAAATGTATTAGAAATTCATTTGTATGTGAAACGATTTACAAATTAATTAATTTCAGTTTAAGGCAAGGGAAAAAGAGTCATTTTTCTTCTTCATAATAAATAAATAAACGTTTCTAAATAAACAAAAATTAAAAACTTTGACTTTGTAATACTCTATCTTCAGCGACAACTATGTTTTTATTTGTTGTTTTGTATTGGTTTTATAATGTACTAAAACATTAATCGTATACTTTTTTTATTTAGCTCATATTTATTTAGATATTTAAAATCTACGAATTTTTACTATAATTTACGGATTTTTGCCACATAAATATTTGTTATAAATACCGTTTTTGTGGTTTTGGGCACTAAAAGTATAGGTGTAGCCATATACCTAACTGATAACATATACCAGTGGCGTGCAGTCCATATAGGCACAAAGGCACTGCCTACCCCAGAAATTTGGTAATAAAATCATATTAAAACCTATTATATTTTGTTATATTGACACTTTGTATTTCAAATAGCGCCATCTATAGTTTTTTTGTGGTACTATCATCATATGGTACTAGCGCCATCTATCGCTATTTTTTTGTACTATTCACTCCGTATTATTTTTGGTTGCCTAAGTTTTCCTTACAATTTTTCAATTATTATTATTTAAGGATTATGCTAAATGTATGACAGAGTTAGGCACTGCCTTTGTACCTCAAACAATCAAATATTTGTGATAAATTTAAATCTAATAGGACTAGGACCGCAGAAAATGTAGGTAGCAAGTCGTTAGGCACACGGTATTAATGAAAGAACGAGAACTTCTCTGTACAAAATTGTTGAGAAGTACCAGGAGCGCAGGAGTCCTTAGCGGTACAAATAGGAAACTATACTGTGTCCTGCTCACATGACGCGTGCAGAGCGAGATCGCATGCATCTGAGTGGAGGTTGAAGTCGTGAGTTATTAATATTATCCTACTAATTTGCAATGTTACGTAATTCTAATCAAATTTACCTAAAGTTGTGATATTTTTCTTTTGTCATTTATTAATAAGCTAGGTATTGTTTTTTTTGTCACTTTCGCATTCTTAGTCACGTTACTTGTACTATTATTTCTTCTGTGAGACGTTTATGGTGATGTTTTAATTTGTTTGTGTAGTGCAAAAATAATAATTAATGGCTTTTTAATGCTGTTTCAACTTATCGCAAATTTCGCAAAATATATCATTGTAGACTACGTTGTGATTTTTTAAACATTTAAAATTGCTAAAATTTCTTTGGTATGTTACTATAAATTATGCCTACCTTATACTAAAACCCTGTGCACGCCACTGACATATACTTACTTACCTAACTGGCGCGTTACAATTTAATGCATTCATTACACCTATATCTATTATTATATATTATTTGTCGAAGGTTTAAACTTATCATCCATTCCATCAATTACAGAACCACCGGGTATTAGTAAATCCGATGGTAAGCGTCCGGATGGCCTCACACTCATCCCTTGGTCGGAAGGTAAATCACTGTTATGGGGCGCCACTTGTGTAGATACCTATGCGCAATCAAATATTTCGGCTACATCGGCAATCCCTGGTTCAGCCGCGAGCATGGCCGAGTCAAGTAAGCGGCTGAAGTACAGGGAATTATTACAAAATTATCATTTCGTAGCATTTGGGGTCGAAACTTCTGGAATCGAGGCTCGAACGAGTGTTCTTGGAATGTGGAGAACACAAATGCTACGCCTATTTAAAACAAAAAACAGCATTAACATACAGAAAGAAAATTCTGCTAGCGTATAACCTAATACGCTAGCAGCAAGTGGCGCCTCATACAGTGATTTTTTCTCATTAATTTAAATTTAGGTTATTTTTATTTATTTTATTTTTTGTAATGGTTTATAAATAAATAATTATGTTAATGATATTTTTTTTAAATTCTAATAAAAAAATAATGCTAATTTGCTTTCTTGAATAGCATATTAAAACTATTTCGTTATATTCTGTAATAAAAGTTTTATTATGATTCTAAAATAAAATTTATTTACTTTTTACCACAGAAGTTTTAAAAAAAGCTGGTGTTGCAAGAAACAAAATTATTCCACGCTTTTTATATAAATTGCGGTCGTTTATCAATAACAAATAAAAGATGTCCTATAAATGAATGTTTTTTCAAAGTCACTCCAATCATTAGGTGCAAGGTGTAGTAAGAAGCACCTGCCGACACAATCACAACACTTTTTTTATTCCATTTTGAAAAGTGGAGGAAGTCAAAAAAAATGGTTTTGTGACCATTTATGACCTAAATGGTCGTTTACGTAAGCCGATAACGCGAACCAGTCAGTTCCGACATCAAGCTACCTGATGGGTGGGTTCTGCAGGGTTTTCTTTTTGCTGTAAGTTTTTGAACTATTCTAGAAAAAAAATTGAGGAAAAAGAAAGATAATTCTATTCATAAATATTTAGACACAAATGCTTTAAGAGGGCCCATAGTATCAGAAATCTAGATCTCCTATTAAGAGAATACCTCAAATCCAACAAATATATTTAAAAAAAAACATAGTAATAATACATGATAATATTTAGAAGTTACTGGCTCTTTAAAAAACGTAATAGCATAAAGTTGCCTCGATAGAAAAAAATGGCTCTTTAAAAAACGTAATAGCATAAAGTTGCCTCGATAGAAAAAAAATGCTCTTTAAAAAACGTAATAGCATAAAGTTGCCTCGATAGAAAAAAATTGCTCTTTAAAAAACGTAATAGCATAAAGTTGCCTCGATAGAAAAAAATGGCTCTTTAAAAAACGTAATAGCATAAAGTTGCCTCGATAGAAAAAAATGGTTTTTCAAAAAACGTAATAGCATAAAGTTGCCTCGATAGAAAAAAATGGCTCTTTAAAAAACGTAATAGCATAAAGTTGCCTCGATAGAAAAAAATGTCTCTTTAAAAAACGTAATAGCATAAAGATGCCTCGATAGAAAAAAATTGGTCTTTAAAAAACGTAATAGCATAAAGTTGCCTCGATAGAAAAAAATGGCTCTTTAAAAAACGTAATAGCATAAAGTTGCCTCGATAGAAAAAAATGGCTCTTTAAAAAACGTAATAGCATAAAGTTGCCTCGATGGACAAAAATCGCAAAATTCCCTAATTTTTTTACCGATATTTCCTATTACTGCAATATAGAGCAGATTATAAAGCCATGTTTTTATAAGTTATGTATACTTATAAGATCTAGGCTTAGCCTTTTTGTAATATTCAAAATATTTTGAAAGTTATAGCAAAAAAACTGTATTTTTTCTAAGAATTCCGCGAGATTTTTTTCGTATCTCACAAGCAAGAGGCATTTTTTATTTGACCTGTTTTATTTGCCTTTTTACGCTCTCTTAAGTACTTAGTTTGATCAATTATTATTTTGGAACGGATTATTTCATACTTAAGTGATCAATCATCAGGCACTGATTTTTTTTTACGAAGTTTTTTTTCCCCATTTTGTTTATTAGTTTTATATATGTAATGTATGTAATCTATTTTTATTGTTTTTACCTTTAGACAGTTTTAATTTAGGGTTATTATTCAGTTAATCAAACATTCAAGTGATGGTTACATCCAATTAATCAAGGGCTTGATTAACAAGTTTTAGCTATGGATTATTAATTTTATTATAATTTAGGCTAGATGAAAGTGTTAATTAATTAAACAGAGTCTTATATATAGAAGGGGTTGTGTAAAACTTTTATATTTATTTAAAGGCTCACGGCTATACACTTTAATACAACCATCAAAGTTTTTTTTTTCTCACAGAACCCTAAAATGACAATAAAAATATCATCCTCATCAAGTTATTTTAGAATTAAACTACCCTTTTCGGTTAAAACATTAAAAAAACAGTTCATTCATAACTTGGGAATTCGGGGTTGTGGAGGTTTTTTATTATCTTTTGAATTAAAAGAATTTTTATCAATGATGCTGATGGGTTTATACGGCATTTTTTTTTATTGCTGGGTTTGAAAGTTATTCGTTATATTAAGGTTTAGGATTCGATTCTTGGTGAAATTGGTTAAATTTACACAAATTGAAAACCTCGCCGGGATGTGGCGAGTTGATATTTCAACCGTGTTTAAATACTATATTATTTACTATTTTCATCTATCTAGTTCCAGTATTTATAAATGCTACTCAAACTTAATATTTATCTACTAAAGTTTATGATGTCTCTTTTAATAGAAAATAATGAATGAGACAAACGATACTTGAGTCGATATCGGATTCTTTGAGGGTAGCCCGAACACTGTAGACGCGTGTTTATATTATATTTTTCAAATTTAATTTTATTGAATATTATTGTGCAAAAGTGTACTAATTTTGTAGAATAAGAATTCGTATAGTAATATTAAGTGTGAGAAGTATAGCATTTACGCAGTGATCTCGGTGTTTGTGTTATCTCAAATAATCCCACAATCTTCAGTAAAGTGGCGGTACCCATTTTACTGTTGATTTCTTTTTCCTCCTTCACTTGATATTTGCAAGACTATACCGTATGCTTTCATACGGTCATGTCGCCATTCCTTTTTCTACCCTAGTCCTTTCCCGGTTCCTTTCTATTCTATTATCCCACTTTTACTTTATACCCGCTTTATAAATCTACCCGCAATCATCCCGCACTTGATATTGGCAAAATTACGCCTATATGGCGTAGAGGCCACGAATAAAAGAAGAAGAAGAGTCGATATCGTATGTGAGATCGATCTATATTTAAAAAGGCTTTTTAAATGTAGAAATAAGTTTCTTTCATTTAAAGAAAATATTTTTATTTTATTTTTTTTGGTTTGTAAATAGACAGAGAACAGCGGAATGCACGGACTTATTTAATTTTATAACAAAAATGTACAAATTAAGACGCTTAAAGAAACAAAGCCGCTAGAACCTAATAAATAGCTAGAAGAAAATACTGAGAGAAGAAAAGGGAGAAACAACACTTTAAGAAAATAACGTGGTAAGTAAGTGCTACTTCGTAATAGAGTTAAAATATTAGTAGAGATCGGAGATTTAATTTTGAATAAATATATACAAGACTTGAATAGATTTAGGAATATACAAAACTAAACTCATCTAGCATTAGTGGCTGTATAAACAATCTTTGAAAGCAGCACATAAGGTACAGTGTCCATAGCAAAAATAAAAGAAAATATCCTTTAAATCCCAGCTAAGAACAAAGGTGGCGTAACCATGCCCGTTCGCAATGAAATTTAAAATTTAATTAATACCAAGAGGCGTTCGTTTTGTATATTATTACCAAGGGCTTTATTGTGTCGTGGCTCCCCCCTCCTTCCCTGGATGCTTCCCCCTTTCCCCCCGAGATGACGCGTTAGGCTTCTTTGTTAAGCAAATCCGCTTGGGTGAATGTCTCCCTCATAAAGAGGGGTGCGTTTGGAAGTGTAGCCAGTTTTTTTTTTTCACTTGATTATTTTTTAAGAATTAATAAAACATTAAGATATATATTTTTTTTAAGTTTATTTATTCAGGCTTTGTTGGAGCACGGCATGTGACTTTATTATTCATATCTACCTGAAGGAGCAGCAGACAAAGTCCATGAATGGGGTCGATAAATTCATTGATCGCTATGCTGGCTAAGTGATGCGGTAACGAAATTTGCAGTGTCAGAATCATTGTTGCATTGCGAGTCTATTTTAATATTCTTGCTGCTTTGTCGTTAAATCAACCTTTTTCGGAACCGCATGCGTATTTTGTATTGTCATCGAAAGGCATTATTTTTTCTATGATCGCTCCCACTATGCCGGCTAAATGATTCGATTACGAAATGCGTGGCGAGACATTGCATTACGGGTATATTGTAATTTACTCGCTGCCTTATCGTCAATTAAACCCATTTCGTAACCGCACCCTGAAAGTAGACTACCACCTCGATAAGAAATCGATGCAGTAATCTCCTGTAAACCGGTGAACCCACAGACTAAAACCGAAACATGACTAGGTCACTTGACGGTTTTTGCATCTGTATGGGCAGTGGTAACGAGTCCGGTCGGTCAGCCTAAAGAAGTTATAGAAACCTTCCTCCCACCTAAATTAAATTTCCACGCTGTCAAGGGTAGTTTAATAATCTGCATAGTTTTTCATGGTTTGGGTGTATAGAGAGACAATGTTCTTAGCAAACCATGGCTTCACCGTGCGGGTGCCGAGTCCATCGCGTGGTTGAAAGGCAGGGGAATGAACTACAGCGTTCCCGGACCTGAGACCGCGAAGTAGGTTTAAAGGCCTTTTGAACTCTCACCTGCACTATGTTCACTACCCTCTCTATTCAACCAAATACTATATGATCCTGTTAGCGCCATCTTGGGAACACGCCCCATAAAAGTTCCGACGGCTGTTCTCGGAAGGCCAACATCCTTCAATAGACGGTGAAAAAACTTTACTGGAATTCCTCTTGCACCAACTTCCACTGCATAAAGTTGAGTTTTAAATCCGTTTCTAGTAATTTCGTTTGTGAGATCAAAATATTTGTTCGACTTGATGTTGTGGTCCTTAGGTATGTTTGTTTCCCACGGAACGGTGAGTTAAATATAATATATATTATACCGTAGTTTCTGGTACATATAGTACAAGCCTAGAGCTTAGATTATGACCAGATTAATACGCGTAAATTAATATATGTTTTATAATTTGTGGACAATTTACACATATTGCTATGATCACAAACTAAGCTCTAGGCTTGTACTATGTGTACCAGAAACAATGATATAATACATATTATATTTTATAAACACCCAGACCATGACAAACTGTAAAGAAAAACGTACTAATATTTCTTTGCCATGGGTGGGAATCAAACCCACGACCTCCATAATAACAAAAATAAAATGTATATTAATGTAAACATTAAAACAATATTTTAGGTCCTTAGATATTGTACAATGTAAACTTAAATGTGACTGTATTTGTTTCCTGAAAAAAAAAGTTAGGTACCATATATTCTCTCCTTAAAAAAACTTCAAAAACAACGTCATTATTTAGGTCTGATGCGTTACAATATCCGAACGCACTTTATTTTTTTATATCATACTCAAAGTGTATAGCAGTTTTGAAGCGTGCAATATGTCTTTATGAAGGTATAAATAATTGTCAAGTGTATTTGCATTAATTTTATGCTTTTTCCATAATCCTCGGTAATGGCTTATTTATTTGACACGAGTAGGTAGATAGATTATTCATTACATTTGCATGTTTATTATTTTGATGGTCGGATATGTTAAGTAGGTACCTCTTCTCAAAATAAACTAGTGACTACCTATGATTTATTTTAAGTAGGTAAGTATTAATATATTAAACTATCGGTCAGTCTTTACGTTATCTTTCAATGACCCGCGCAACGTCTGCGTAACTTTAACGCTTATACGCAGCGACGCAAAGGAAACTCTCAAAAGGATCAATTTTTCCCCGTTTTTCCAACATGTTTTATTGTTGCTCCGCTCCTATTGGTCGTAGCTTGATAGCCTATGTTATATAACCTTCGTCGATAAATGTGCTATCCAAAACTAAAAGAATTTTCAAAATTGGTTCAGTAGAACCAGAGATTACCACCTATAATCTCTTCATAATATTATATAGAAGTATAGATTAGATAATAAGCCAGATAGATTTTTCGTTAGGTCTACAAAAACCGTCAAATGACCTAGGTAATCTTTCGATTTTACTCTGGAGTCAACCGGTTTTCATGAGCCGACTGCTGATTTCTAGTCGACGTGGAAATCTCCTTTCAGGGTACCTTTACGAAGTGGATAATTTATTTGACCAATACAAATGAAAGAACCGTCAAGTGACCTTGTCTGTTTTAGTCTATGGGTAGTCACCGGTTTACTGGAGACAACTGCATTGATTTCTTGTCGGGGTAGCCTTTTAGACAAATAGTTGACTTCACGATAAAGCAGCGAGGATATTAGACACTGAATTAGTCATCGCGAACTTCGCGTTCTACCGCGTACCTAAGTGTGGTTAGACCGCTATTTTTCCCACACATACACACCAACCAAACCGAACATATGTGGTTAGCTGGTTCCATTGACATATCTGCTCTGCAAAGGTGACACCGAGGTGACCAACCTTACATACTTACTATATCTACGTGACTACTAAAACTGCTTAGGAAATAATAAAAAAATATGGGTGTATGAAGTGTTTCTTTTGTTGTTTTCACCAAAAAAGTCCCATATTAAGAAAATTATTCATATTTATTTATTTATTTATTTAAAAACTTTATTGCACAAATTTAGTACAAAGGCGGACTTAATGCCGCTAGGCATTCTCTACCAGTCAAACCTTTGGGGCAAATTAAGCAGTAAGTAGGTAAAATAAGTGCAGTAAAATACATTTAAGAAATAGAGTATACAAATATTATACATACACACTAATGCTGACTACATATACATACATATCATAAACTGTATTAATAATATACATACATATTAATAAAATAGCAAATATTACAGCAACAGCACAATATAGCACTACCCACAGCACAATAATTATTTAAAGCAGAAACACAGGATGAGATGAGAGAGAGAGCGAGCCCAAACGAATAATAAAAAGGAGACACATTCACACATTCAGAAAGTGTTTATACACTAGTCTCTTAAAGATACCCCTGTTAGGAGCTTGTCTAATGTCCACCGGTAGATCATTCCAGAGTCTTGTTGCAGCAACAGAAAAAGATTTTGAAACAAAGGTAGAATGATGAGAAGGTATAGAAAGAGTTGAGTTAGAGGCAGAACGAAGGATTCTATCATGATGCGAGCCGAGGGATGTAAAACTATCCTTGAGGTATTTGGGAGTGTTAGGTTCGTTTAACAAAGAGTAGAGCAGGCAGAGAACCCTGCTGTTTCTCCTACCTCGAATCCTCAACCATTTCAGCTTATCTCGATAAGGTGTGACGTGATCATATTTGCGCAGACAGAAAATGAATCTGATGCATGCATTGTGTAGTCGTTCCATTTTGTTTAGTAATTCTTCCGTAAGATCTACACAACACACGTCACCATAATCAATCAAAGGAAGAAGTAAAGACTGAACAAGGGTAACTTTAGCTTTTATAGGCAGAAAATGTTTAAGTTTATTGAGAGAGTGCAGCGAAGAAAAAAATTTACGACTAGTATTAGTTACTTGCGCTTTCCAGCTAAGATGAGAATCCAGATATAAACCCAAGTTCTTAACCTCGCTACAAAACGCAATCGGTTTACTGTCATACCGAACAAAGTCAATCTTGGCCATATCAACTTTTGATAAGAGGCGGGAACTCCCAATAATGATAGATTGACATTTGGCCGGGTTGACAGCAACACCAAATCTAGTAGACCAAGCCAATATATTTGAAAGATCAGAGTTAAGCCAAGCTATTGCACTATTCAGTGAGTTGATGTCTGTCTGCACATAAAGCTGCAAGTCATCGGCGTACAAGTGATAGTGATAGTGAAGCGATGTGGTGATACTGTCAATAAACATGGAGAAAAGCAATGGAGATAGTATGCCACCTTGTGGAACGCCTGTACGTAATTCACACCAAACTGATGACAATTGGTCAACCCGCACCTGTTGCCGACGTCCATGAAGGTATTGGTGAAACCACGCAAGAGTCTCTGGAGAGAATCTAAGACGAGACAGAATAGCGATTAGCAAATCGGGATTGACTGTGTTAAAGGCGTTGGTGAAATCGATCAGTACAAGTACTGTGACCTTGGTTTCATCCATGCCATTTCTGATGTCATCAGTTACTTTAAGTAAAGCTGAAGTTGTACTATGACCGCATCGAAAACCAGATTGAAAAGGATTTAAAAGTTCATGGTTTTGAAGAAAGAGCGTCAGTTGCTTATGTACTACAGACTCTAAAACCTTAGATAGAAATGGTAGAATAGAAATAGGACGATAATGAGTAGGAAGTGTTGGAGAGGATATTTTGGGAAGTGGTATGATGAAAGCTTTGCGCCATAATGATGGAAATTGACAAGAAGTGAGGGAAAAATTAATGATATGAGTTATACGGGGTAATAGTATGTCAAGAATGATAACGATCATAGCACGACCGATAGAATCACATCCCATTGCTTTTGAAGTTATTGATCCAATCGTCTTAAAGATTTCATCGGCAGAGACTTCTTCGAGCACAAATGGTGCAACATCAGGCATCGGCAACAATGCGACCTCAGCCAACGTTTTTATCTTGGTATCCACATCCAATGTCGAGGCTGATGCGAACTGAGCATTAAGCTGGTCAGGTGTGATAGAACCAAGAAAAGCCTGGTTTTGAGAGCGACCCAGACCCAATGATTTTAGAAACTTCCAAGTATTAAAGGGAGATTTGTTGCAAATATTATCCTGAAAATGGCGGCGTTTGGCTGTCCTCACCAACTGATTGCAGCGATTTCTTGCAACTCTAAACGCAGCCAAGCTTTCATCACTGCGCTGCCGTCTATATCTACGATAAGCACTGTCACGCTTCCTCATCGCTCCACGAACTACATCATCAATCCAAGGAGCAGGTGGACGTTTTAATTTCGTTGGACGAATAGGAGCATGAGAGTCATATAATTTTAGGATCTCGCAATTGAAAGCGACTACCATATCATCAATATTTCCTGCTTCCTCAAAGGAACTCCAATCAACCCGGCTAGCATCACGACGTAATTCTTCAATATTTATACGGCTTAAGTGGCGCATGAAAACTACTGGAGGGCGAAATTTTGGGGGTTTGACTTTGTAAGATGCATAAATTAAATCATGGTGAGAGAACGCAGGAGCCATGAACTGACCATGACAAGAGACTATGTCGGGGCGAGAGGTTAACATTATATCAAGAAGTGTATCAGATGAATTAAGATGGTGAGTTGGGCCAGTTTGTAAAAGAGATAGATTACATGAAGAAATTATATTTAATAGTTTGGAAGCGCGAGTTTTCGTTATAGGATGTTTATCTACAAGACATGTATTAAAGTCTCCCATGATTAAATTATGAGAATAGTCGGTTACAATTTCATCTAGCACGATCTCAAGACCAGAAAAGTAATTAATGGACGGCGGACAGTAGACAACTCCAAGGAGTATGTTTCTTCCAGAAAAACTGACATCTATGAATAGATATTCACAAGATGCAGTATACAACGCAGGCGAGCAACGAATAATTTTAAAAGAAAGACCAGTACGTAGATAAATCGCAATCCCACCTCCGCCGCGCCCAGTGCGATCATTGCGAATAAGAACGTATCCTGGAAGCGAATAAGAAGTAGAAGGAAGTGAAGGCTTGAACCAACTTTCAGAAATAAGAATGGCGTCGAGAATATCAGGAAAAGTGAAGGTATTAAGAAGATCAGTGTAATAATGTGCAGGAACACTTTGTGCGTTAATGTGACATACATTAAAGTTTTTTCTGTGTAACATGAGCTCCTCTCTTAACAAAACGTCCAAATCAGTATCGCCAGCATCATAGTATTCACTAGAAGTATCGCTGCTTACAATAGAGTGAAAGGATTCGTCGCTATTAATATCAATCATACTGTGGTATATACGTAATATATCTAAAATATATAATAAATAAAATAAATATATATAGTAAATAAATAATAAAGAGTTTACAAGTTCAATAAATCTGCATGTCCTGCTGGCGTGATAGGTTTACAAAAGATAATAAGAAATATGCTTAAATTAACATTTGCCAACAAATTTGTATATAAATAAAAGCATTTTAAACTACTTGATATTAAAAATAACAAAAACTGACACTAAAATAAAATAAACTTTGATTCCTCCATGACTTCCCCCAGTTATACATTCCACACTAAACACAACAATTAAACCAATGCCAAAAAACAAACAAAATATATATAATAATATTCGGCCGATGGACTTGTATCCAGTGCTATGTTAAAATTGATAAAATAATAATAATATTAAAAAAAAACAAAAAAAAAAACAAAAAAAAATTAAAGAGAAAAGGTAAATTGGTAGAACGGTATTTTTTTGTAATATTGATAATATATGGTCGAAAAATCTTTGCCTTTCCACACAGGTGGAAGAATCACACAAAAAAAAAAAAAAAAAAAGATCTATATAATCTGTGATATTGATTGATAATAATCTTCATAATGATAAGAGATAAGAGAAATGTCTGATTATGTTTGTTTACTTCTTACATAATTTTTACCAAACATTGCTTATGATAAATATTAAGAATTAAAAGTTATACAAAGCACAACACAATTTCATTAATAAATAATACAGTTAGTCGTATCATACTCTTACATTTAATATTTCTATATTTTATATGTGAATGACTACAAGTGTAAGTGAAAATAATTATAGTTATTATTTATCCCAAAATAAAATGAAACTTTTGTTTTCTAAAAGTACCCAAAGAAGTGAAAAGAGTGGCAGTTTAAGTGGAATAAGATAACATTAGGAAACATCAATAGGAAGAATCATTACTAAATTTTAACGCCTCGCAGTCCTCCTGGGTCGCTCCTTAGAAAGATGTTCACCTGGCATCTGCAGAGGGGCTGGGATTCCTTTCTTCAGAGTTGTTAGGTCTGAGTGTAGTCCAATTTATTAAGAAGATCAGTGTAATAATGTGCAGGAACACTTTGTGCGTTAATGTGACATACATTAAAGTTTTTTCTGTGTAACATGAGCTCCTCTCTTAACAAAACGTCCAAATCAGTATCGCCAGCATCATAGTATTCACTAGAAGTATCGCTGCTTACAATAGAGTGAAAGGATTCGTCGCTATTAATATCAATCATACTGTGGTATATACGTAATATATCTAAAATATATAATAAATAAAATAAATATATATAGTAAATAAATAATAAAGAGTTTACAAGTTCAATAAATCTGCATGTCCTGCTGGCGTGATAGGTTTACAAAAGATAATAAGAAATATGCTTAAATTAACATTTGCCAACAAATTTGTATATAAATAAAAGCATTTTAAACTACTTGATATTAAAAATAACAAAAACTGACACTAAAATAAAATAAACTTTGATTCCTCCATGACTTCCCCCAGTTATACATTCCACACTAAACACAACAATTAAACCAATGCCAAAAAACAAACAAAATATATATAATAATATTCGGCCGATGGACTTGTATCCAGTGCTATGTTAAAATTGATAAAATAATAATAATATTAAAAAAAAACAAAAAAAAAAACAAAAAAAAATTAAAGAGAAAAGGTAAATTGGTAGAACGGTATTTTTTTGTAATATTGATAATATATGGTCGAAAAATCTTTGCCTTTCCACACAGGTGGAAGAATCACACAAAAAAAAAAAAAAAAAAAGATCTATATAATCTGTGATATTGATTGATAATAATCTTCATAATGATAAGAGATAAGAGAAATGTCTGATTATGTTTGTTTACTTCTTACATAATTTTTACCAAACATTGCTTATGATAAATATTAAGAATTAAAAGTTATACAAAGCACAACACAATTTCATTAATAAATAATACAGTTAGTCGTATCATACTCTTACATTTAATATTTCTATATTTTATATGTGAATGACTACAAGTGTAAGTGAAAATAATTATAGTTATTATTTATCCCAAAATAAAATGAAACTTTTGTTTTCTAAAAGTACCCAAAGAAGTGAAAAGAGTGGCAGTTTAAGTGGAATAAGATAACATTAGGAAACATCAATAGGAAGAATCATTACTAAATTTTAACGCCTCGCAGTCCTCCTGGGTCGCTCCTTAGAAAGATGTTCACCTGGCATCTGCAGAGGGGCTGGGATTCCTTTCTTCAGAGTTGTTAGGTCTGAGTGTAGTCCAATTTTTTGTTTAGTCCCATCTGTTAATTTAACAATAATGGTGCCATCCTGCGTCCAGCAGTTATGAACTCCAAAAGTTTTACGGGCGTCCGCAAATAATACCTGTCGGTTTCTAGTGAGGAACTCTGAACAGCTGTAGGGACTTCCCTTAAACTTTATTTTATTTTTCCAGACATCAAGACGAAGCTTATAATCAAAGAACCGTACCAATATAGACCGGGTCGCAGAGTCACTATACCCACCAAGGCGATAACATGTCCGAAAGGACTGTGTGGTTACATCCATAATGCCAAGCCTGTCCTGCAAAATGTCACTGACCACCTGAGAAATATTTTCCCCTTGCTTCTCCGGGACTCCCTTAAAAATCAGGCAGTCAGAGCGGGCTCTTGTTTCCAATCTGTCTAGTGAGAGTTGCACCTCAGTAATTTGTTTCCGCATCAATGACAACATCTCCACGGCAAATATTTTGAATTCCTGAAATTCTTTAGCCAAGATCTCAAGCTTCACTGTATGCAATGGTTCCATGTTTCCAGACAGTTGATTTTCAAAAGAGGCCATTCTTTTAGTCAGATTGGCTTCAAGCAGTTGCTGAGTTTGAAACATTTTATCCACGGATGCCATTATTATGGTGAGATTTTGTGAAAAGTAGTCAATAATATTATAGGTTAAGTACCAGCAGGACAGCACAAACTTATATATGTTGTTATATCATGTACAATATCACACTCATATGCACTGTTAAAACACACAGAATTGCTATTTAATAATTAACTAATTAATTTAAACAATTAAGCCAAAATAATAAGTGTTTGCTTTTATATTCACGAGTATAAGATCCTGTAAAGCTGTAAATATATGATTTATGTTTCATCCTGCATTAGGGCTATGGTAAACATTATATACAAACTAAATACATTACGCGTCTGTACTAAATTGCATCATAAAACTATATTGATAACTATTAAGATTACTAACCATTAAAGGCTTCCAAGATAATAAATCCATGTAACAGTCTCCTGAAATCCTGTAAATCCTTATTAGATTCCGAAACATGGCTTTGTCACTTGACATTTTGGAAATTGGTTGGTTTCTTCTATTTTTTTTCCAGGATTTTATTTCGGGTGGCGCTTTTTTTTTTGATGATGATTATTTGTTGAACGGCATTAGGTCAAAGTCATCTGTAGACGCTTATGACCTAAGTATATTCCCAGATGATATTTTGGCAGAATGGCCTATTATCCTTAGCCGCTTCCATAATTTAATTAGGTATTACAATTTTTATAAGTAGTTAATTTTTTATTTTTGAAAAGGGTTATAATTTTTTTGTTATTCGGGTTATTTATTTTATGTCCATCCCATTTTTTTTGAAGCACGTGTGATCGGGTCCTTTCTCTTAAATTAACTTAGTTCAATAAAACCGCACTTGCATCTTTATAAAAAATTTCTCGTTTGTTTTTTGACAGTTTTCTATGGGCAATTGGTTAGAAGAATACGAAATGTGACAAATTAAGCGATGATAATTCTATTACGAAGCGATTATGACACGATTGAACTAAAGTTATAGTAAGCAGATGAATGGGGTAGATCAATGCACTGTTGTTTAACACTATCGATCCCACTATTTTGCAAACAATACAGTTTCGAAATGGGGTTAAAGACGAATAAGCATTACGAATCCTCGTTGCGTTAATGTCATATCAATCGCTTGTTTAGTAACCGCGCCTTGAAAGGAGACTAACAGCTCGACAAGAAATCGATACAGTAGTCTCCTGAAAACCGGTGAACCCACAGACTAAAATCTAATCATATGATTTTTTTCATATGTAACAATCCATATCCCTTTACAACTTCTACCTAAGTGCTTAGCTTGTATGTAAAAATCTAGTTTCATTCTTAAAATACCTAAATCGGTTAACATATATAGGTAGTAATAATAATTTATTATCACTAATATAATAATTATTATAATACCACTCTCCGAGAACATAAAGAGACGTCAAGCGTTGGCAAAACGTACGTATACATAGTGAAGACAATATAATATAATGTTGATTGTGGAAATTGTCGTTTGGAATGAATTTCGGTGTGTTGATGTTAGTGTCATACCTACTACTTACGTTCTACTATTCACATTTGTCAACCAAAGAGGGAGGGCTAAGTTATCATGGAAGTGGCTTTTTTAATAACCATTAAAAATATAGGCGTACAGCTCTACTGTGATACTTTTGGGCGTATAAATAAATTACCTGTTGGTATATAAACCAACAGCTCTATGTGCTCTCAGAGGCAGTATAAATAGATATATTACATACAGTTGGCAAAAACATAGATATATAATTTTAATTAAAAACACAATGGGTACAAAAACTATAGTATATTTAATTCTAAGGTCTAGCCAATGTGTTACGCATCTGGGTATATACAGTCTTATCAGAGACTTAAAGCTTAAGTTATAGCATATTTTTTTGTTTTTCACACATTGCAGATTAGTTTTGGTTTCTCATTCACGATGGCCTCACTAAAGAATTACTTAATAAACTTGAGCGCCTTCAAAACATGTGTATACGTTACGTTTTTGGCCTGCGAAAGTATGATCACATTTCGGAGTATAGAAAACAGCTGAAATGGCTCAAAAACCGCTCTCGCAGGTCACTTCATCTCCTTTCTTTGTTATATAATATTCTTAAAAATCCTAATTCTCCTTCTCATCTCAAATCCCGCTTTCAATTTCTATGCGACACTCATGATCGCGACCTCCATTCTACTGATAATAACCTATTAAAAATTCCGTCACATGCCTCTACCAAATATTCTGATTCGTTTACGGTGTCAGCTGCTCGACAGTGGAACTTGCTCCCCCTGAACATGAGACAGTCTCCGTCGTTTACAATTTTCACTCTCCTAAAGGTTAGCTGGTAGATAATGCCTAAGGCATTAAGCTCGCCTTTGTACAAACCTTCTTAGTGCAATAAAGAATTTTTCAAATAAAAATAAATAAATGGCCAATGAAGTTTCTATTGAAATCCAGCCTGAATTGTCATTAACTTAATGTCTCGATTAACCCTATATCCTATTTAATAAAGTCACTAAAGCGGCCATACAAGGCACGAAATACAGAAGAAATGTAGCGTTAACACAAACACAGTGAATGCCAGTTTCCATTTCTGATGTAAGTTTTCTATGTATCATCACGGGTGCCTTACGGCGCCCGAGACCGCCTAGACGGCCCCAGGGTACCCAGCGAAGGGGTTTTAATCCCACCTCGTCGTAGCCGATGGTATGAGTCTACACCGAACAAGTGGCTGGCTCGTCGCGATGTTTTGAATAGACTCAATAACCCATCTATAAACAGTTTCACAAGTTGGTATAGTGAAACCGGGACCGACAGCTTAACGTGCTCTCCGAGGCACTATAGTGGTGTTGTCAAACAAATGTACATAAATTTTTAAATTAAAAACTCATTGGTACACACCGGGATTCGAACCAGGGACCTAAGTGTTTTTAAGTCCAAGGTCTAACCAACTAGGCCACCACTACATTAGAATTATTATTTATTCAATGTAAGTTTTCTATTTTAAGTCTATTATCTGAAACAAATAAAATGTGTTAGATGTGTTTCTTACTAGGTAAAATATATAAATTGAAGCTATATAATTTTATTGCCAAATATTTCGCCTCTCTTTGGAGCGGCGTCATCAGTGACAGTAACTGAAGGTCTTTGTCATAAATTTTGAAAAAGTAATTTTATTTCTTTTAGCAATGGTAAAGGCAATGCACTATACAGTTTTATATTTATTTTTTAGAAAAATATCATCATCACCTAGCCCATCATGGAAAACATCATCAGCACGTTATGCACATTGTTGGTTCGATATTATTAAATTTACAAAACAAGTTAGATAAAACCTAATGCATTATATTCAAACCAGGGCTCTAGTATGCACCAAGCTGCCATATAAAAGAGTTTTCCCATGTTTTTAAATCCATAGACCGAATAGTTTTAGGAAAACTCTTTAATACTCTTACTGTGAAACAATTGTTAAAGGTAGTGTTATGTATACGCGCATGGGTACATTTTAAATCTAATAATCAATTTATCTACATCACTATTTGGTGATTTAAGCCGATTCTCCTTATTTGTTTTGATATAAACATTTAACATTTATATATATATATATATATTTAAAAACAAGCCGCCTCCACACTTAGGTAGGTCTCATCGAGCACACCAAAAGGGGGTAGAGGGGGAAGGCTTTCATGGCACAAACGCTTTGTACACAGCACAATATGGCGAGTTTTCCTCCACGAAATATGTTTTGTGTCCCGTGTATTACGGCTCTATGTTCGCGAACCATTCGCGAACCATTCTATACATTCTACAAGCACAATACGCGCTCAGTATATTGTGAACATACAATAGGTATACGTTTGTAGGACTGTCTTTGTATGGATACTTATATGACATAGTGCTTTGTGTGCGTGCGCGAAGAAAACTTGTGTTACTGCGAGCGGAAATGAGGGCTTTGAAATAAGAATTTTCTTCTTTCAGCGATTCTTCATTTCATATGTAAAATTGTTTCTGAGTTATTAAAAACTTTTATAAAGCATTCTCCGCTAATAAAAAAAATGTCTATTGGGGATCACTGCCCCTGTAACACAGGAAGAACTAGCACGGGGGCAGGAAACCAAATCTAACACATACTTATCCACTCTTTAACTTTCTCGTTTGTTATCAACATGTTTTGTTGTGCATTGTTAATAGTATATCTATGTATTTTGTTTGGTATCAATAAAATAATTCTCATTATCAAAAAAAAAAATTTTTTTTAAAGAGCAGAACATGTGACCCTACATACACACGCTTAAAGGACCTGATGGTAAGTAGCAATGTAAAGTCGAAGAATGTTCTCAAACAATAATAGCAAAGATGCTTTGGTTCTGTTTGTTTCCACTATGTCTGCTTAGGAAACTTATTCACGCCACGCTTAAAGGACTCAGGATTAAAGGAAGAAGGGAAAACGCACACAGGCTAGGCATTCCAATTTTTTATCGTGCGACATATACTGGATGTTTTTTGTCACGGTGTTATAATTTTTATATTGTGTTCTATGATGAAAATAATGAAACACATATTTTTTCCTCCAACATAAAGATAAATAACTTAAAGTACAAAAAAATCTACAAATCACGTTAACTTTCATACTAAACTCACGAATTAAAGCCTATCACTTATCTAATTGTGTTTTACTAGTTAGATACGAAGACTTATTATGTATTTGTAGGAGTAATTTTAAGCATATAGACTTTTGTTCATATAATAATTTATTTCTCAGACTTTTTTGAAGGAAAAAATACCTACACCTACCTTTTTTATTTTAAAAATGGGTTCTAAAAGTGGTATTGGGGGATTAAAATAAATAATATCATAGTTAAAAAAACACCAAGTGTAAGAATCAACATACCTTTTTGTTCTGGTGGGCTTGTCGTCCACTTTATGCGTATGCCAGTGCGTGTAGTACGGAAACGAAATGAAGTTAAAATAATGAATTGTTAAAGTAATGTAAAGTTTATTACTATAGAAAGTTACTTTTTCAAACCGCTTGCAGTCTTTTTACATTCTATGTATTTTAAATTAAGTAGTTTAGTGTTGTTATTTGTAATTTGTATAACTAATTTTATTGTAAGTGGAAGAACAATTAGTTTTATATACTTTTGTTATATGTTTATTGATGGCAACCTTTCATCGGTGATCCAAATAAATAAATAAAATAAGTTTTTAAAGCAAAACTAAGCTGTCAGTCCCTTTTAACCATACCAACTTGTGACACTGTTTGCATGGGTTATTGTGAAATTAAATAAGTTTTAAAAGTAAAACTAGTCCCAGTTTAACCATACCAACTTGTGACACTGTTTGTACATGGGTTATTCTGTCTATACGACGAGCTTACCAATTCATCAGTTTGATACGAGTAAGTTCAGTTTGGCCTTAGAATTCCATTGGGTTTGACGAGTTGAGAATAAAACTCATCAAAGAGTCTAAAAGGTCTCTGTAAATAATTTTCCTTATATATCTTCATAGTAGACAATAAGTGACTTTTACTAAGGCCGCGAAGCAAAAAATTTGTATAACTTCACTTAGAATGTTAACTGACAATATTTTTAAATTCTAATATATTCATCTAAGAGAATACTGACACAGGAAATGATATTATAAGGACGCGTTCTATTGTATACGCCCAAAATTGTGTACCGACCGGTTTATAAATGAAATAGAACGTAAATGTAAATAGTACTTAGTTAAAATATTTTATTTTACAAACTGTCATAGCATAGTTGGCATGTTACATTTTTCACTATTGATGTATTTTGCACGGAATGTGTTTTCACTGTGTTCCTATCAAGTTTAAGAATGGTTCAATCAATAAAGTGTATATACTCGGTGTATATAGAAATGATCGGTGCCCTATATATATTTAAAAAAATGCCTATGCAGATGCAAAAGTGACCTAGTCATGTTTTAGTCTATGGGTTCACCGATTGTCAGGAGACTACTGCATCGATTTCTTGTCGAGGTAGTAGTGTCCCTTCAGGGTGCGATTACGAAATGGATAGTTAAATCGACGATAAGGCAGCAAATATATTAAAATATATTCGTAATACAATTCGTCATTGTCGCCCCCATTTCGTAATCGCATCATTTAGCCGGCATAGTGGGAGCGATCAATATTGTTTAAGATTATTGATTGGCCCCATTTATGGAGTTTGTAGGTCTGCTCACCACCAGGTAGATACAAAGTCACATGTCGTGCTCCAATAAAAAAATAAATAAAGAAAGAAATCAGTATATAGAAGCCTTATTATATAATAGACAAATAGTATGTGTATTATGATGATTGTTTCATAAACCTTTATATAAGTCAACCGACAAGGTTTGAAGTATAGCATCTACTAAAAGGTTTTTTTTTATATTTAGGTGGCAAGTCGCTGCTGTAGATCACTGTAGCCAAAAAAAACAGCACATTTAAATACTGAACTGTCAAAAAAGAACTTCCAAATTGTGGAAATGTAATAGAAGCAACTGTAGATAGTAATAAGTCGTAACGCCTATATTTATTTTCCTTTTTAATACAAAATAAATAGGTTTTTTTTTTTTTTTTTTGTAAACTAAATATTGCTTTGAAAATCTATACTTACGATTAAGAATTTAATTTTTTATTATTTTTTAACTTAAAATTTGTCAGATGGGTGTGCCTCAGATGAATGTCTAGGCTCTTGGAACGATATTATGAGTTTAAATGCGACCTATCTTTCGCCTACTGAAAAAGGGCCATAATTTTAAAACTGTATTAGTTACGTTTTTTTGTAGGTTTTTACTAACTAGGTAAGTTCTGGTGCTAGTATTGATAGTAACTATTCATGGACTGCATAATCTACTTACCGCAGAGATTTGCAGTGGAGTAACTTTAAAAAATGACCAAGATTATTGTACTTTTAAGAATACGTTTTTACTACAGCTCTTAAAATCGGTTATATTACACGAACATTTCCTGTTACATACTACGCCCCAGATGAAAGTACAGGCCGTTCGTACGCCCATCCCATCTGCGATAAGATCAGGCGCGTGCGTCTATACATGAGTTTTAATTAGGTGTGCTATCTTGCGCCTACTGTGCGAGGGACTGTCTTTTTTCCTATTATAAAACTCACTTTGTGGGTTTTTTAATTATATTGTATTTGATTTTAAGTTGGGGAGATTAGCGGCCTTTTGCTGTGGGTTTGTTTTGGTTTAGATAAAAAAAATAACTGTCATAGTATTAAGTGTCATTTTATATTTTGTTGGAGCACGGCATTTGACTTTGTATCCACTTGATGGTAGGCAAACCTATATGAGGTCATCCATGATATGAGGTCGAACAGTACATTATTTAACAGCTGCATGATCGCTCCCACAATGCTGGCTATGATGGAATTACGAAATGGGCGGAAACAAAAATAAATTAGTATTACGAATCTATATTCTCTCTGCTTTATCGCCAAATCAACTATTTTATATTGTTTCGTAACTGCACCCTGAAAGGAGACTACCATTTCGACAAGAGATAGCACTTTTCTACGTTCGCTTAGTAGACATTGGCTTTTCAATATATTTGGGGCTTAGCCAAACAGTTTTTTTATATATATGATGCTAATACTGCCTCTTTGGTTTAGTGGTTACGCCGTTGGCATTGTATCCGCAGATCGTGAGTTCAATTTCCAAGTTAGTATACAAAGCTTAAGCTATTTTAAACTATAAAAAACATATTAGGAAGATTTTTTTTTATTGGAGCACGACATTTGACTTTGTTTCTACCTGTTGGTGAGCAAACCTACAAAGTCCATGAATGGGGTTAATCAATAATTGTTTTCAAACTATATTGATCGCTCCCACTATGCTGGCTAAATGAAGCGTTTACGAAATGGGTGGCGACAATGACGAATTACATTAGGAGTATATTTAACTATATTTTTATATACTCACTGCCTTATCGTTAATTCTACTACCCATTTCGTAACCGCACCTTGAAAGGAAACCACCTCGACAAGAAATTGATGCAGTAGTCTCCTGAAAACCGGTGAACCCATAGACTAAAACCAAAATATGACTAGGTTACTTGACGGTTTTTGCATCTGTATGGGCGGTGGCAATGAGACCGATCGGTCGGCCTAAAGAAGTTATAGAGATCTTCCTTCCTATTAAAAATAATAATAATATTATGAAACATTATTTGTTGTACATTTCCTTTGTGTATAAATAAGGGTGTAAGGCATAAATTCACAAGCACTGTCGAATCATTGACAGCGCGGAAAAATAAACGACTTAACTTCGCGAAGTTTTCTCAACTCGGGAAAACTGACGACTCCGTATGTTGTTTGTGAAATCAGGTTTATTTCTTGTAGCCTGAAAGTTTTTGCTTCAGCAGCTACATGGTATATTTAATATTGATATACCATGTTTTAGTAAGTTCAGTAATTATTATTTACGACTTTGTCCGCGGGAATTTGATTTTTTAATTATATATATATATATATATATCATCATAATATGTAGCCCGAGACCGCCTAGACAGCCTCAGGGCACCCAGCAGAGGGGTTTTTAATCCCACAATGGTACGACTCTACACCGAATAAGTGGCTAGCTTGTCGCGATGTTTGGATAGACTCAATAACCCATCCATAAACAGTTTCACAAGTTAGTATAGTGAAACTGGGACCGACAGCTTAACGTGCTCTCCGAGGCACTAAGTGGAGTTGTTAAACAAGTGTACATATTTTTTTAGATTAAAAACTCATTGGTACACACTGGGGTTTGAACCCTAAATGTTTTTTTAAGTCTAAGGTCTAACCAACTCTGCCACCACATATATTAATAGTTATTGTATACGGACTTATTATATTTATGTCCCGGTAATTTGTCCAAGAATACTTTTTACCAAGATGTAAAGTTACCAGACATACCCAAGCTGTGTAAAATTTCAATCAAATCAGCATGGTAACCATCGAATCCGATACCGTGAGATCTCGTTAGAGTTAAGGTCGACAACGATGTTTGGTACGAAAAGTGAAACATCTTTGTTTAAATTACCACTACACAACTAGTATCATTTGTATGAAATGACGTCATTTTTTATCTCTACTCTTCTGAGTTCTGGACTCACGGTATCGGTGGTTACCCCGCTGTTCAGCTACTTCTTTTTTTTATATTAGTATAGAGAGAGACAATGCTCTTAGTTATCCATGGCTTCACCGTGGGGGTGTCGGGTCCACCGCGTGATTGGAAGGCAGGGGAATGAACTGCAGCATTCTCAGACTTGAGGCCGCGAAGTAGGTTTGAAGGCCTTTTAACTCTCACCTGCACTGTGTTCAGTACCTACTCTACTCAATCAAATACTATATAATCCTGTTAGCGCCATCTTGGAAACACGCTCCATAAAAGTTCCGACGGCTGATCTCGGAAGGCCAAGATCCTTCAATAGACGGTGCAAACACTTTGCTGGAATTCCTCTTGCACCGACTTCCACTGCATAAAGTTTTAAAACCATTTCTAGTTATTTAATTTGTGAGATCAAAATAATTGTTCGACTTGATGTTGTGGTCCTTAGGAATGTTTGTTTCCCACGGAACGGTGAGTTCTATAAGTATTACTTTCTTCATGCACCGAGAGTATACCAGTATGTCTGGTCTATAGGCTGAAATAATATCCATAGCTATATTTGTGTAAGATTTTTGGGAATAAATATATTTGATAGTATACTACCTACTATATACTGACAAGTAGATAATATAAAACGGTCATTTATACAAAGTTCTGGGAAAATCAAAATATAATCCAAATCACAAAAGTATATCTTATACTTACTATAAGAAGTAAAAGTTTTTTTTTTAGTTTATAGACGGTTTCGAGTAGTATTAAATATACATGGTGACTTTAAAAGGGTGTACTTTGGGCCAATATGAGGTTCTATTGATCAATACGAACAACTTTTCCAATGGAACTGTGCGGCAAATGAAAAAAAAATGCCTTCTCCATACAAACAATTTTAACATTACTGTTAAAATGATCAATTAATATGGGGAAGCCAAAAATATTTTTCATTTGCGACACATGGTTCCATGGGAAAAGTTGCTCGATTTGATCAGCAGAACCTCATATTAGCCCAAAGTATATCCTTTCAAATTCACCCTGTATAAATGGAAAAGTCAAAAAATAAAAAATGTACATATAAGGTCCATGTGTGCACTTGGCCAGGTCGCCATTTCTCCCACAGACAAATATTGAGAATATAATACAAAATAAACAAATCGTAAACTATTAAACTATTGTCATTGCAGGAGATAAAAAAGACAACCCAACCGAACACACACTACATAACCAACCAGTTTAAGACTAGGTTGTTAGCTGGTTCCATTGACCTGTCAATCGTTGACTGCCCTGCAAAAGTGCCACCAAGGCGACCAACCCAACAGACCATAGCTACGCCCCAAATATACATACTTTAATATAAGTAATCAAAATATAGGTGCCTACAAGTAGATAGATGGAAGGTATCTTTTAGGGCGCAAACACTGATCGCAAGTCGATCGCCTCAGAGACACCCTGGAGAAAAAGGTACCAGCAAGTAAAAAACTCTGATGTTCCACATGTACCGTATCATCAGAGGAGCATAGTCCTGCATGGTTAATGACTTACACCTATGCTTATATCATGTGGTATATACTCTCATCCTAATGAAAAGCACGCATAAAACACCTCAAGGCAGATATACTATCTTATAATATTGAACGAAGTACAGAATTACAGAACACAACATTTCTTCGATGCCAGCGCCGGCTCATCAGTAGAAGATTTTTCGGGATCTCCGCTTATTATATGATAACAATCAAACGATCCGTACCCAGCGGAGATCCAAGGCCCCCGCAGCTGCGGATTACAATCACGGACAGTCAGTCAGCCATCCTCCTGCTCAACCAGGCCCTTAGGGTGCAGACCAGAACCCGGCACACGCGCCACCACTGCAATGACCTTCAAATGAGAAGAAATCCGCTGGATACGTATACTACTACATTGCAGGGCCAAATACATAGCTAAATCCAAGGCCTGCGCAAACATCAACTAGTTAAAAAAAACGGAAAGATTTATAAAGATACCTTTACATTGAGAATGCTATATTCGATTCAGTGTAATTAATTTGTAGACTTAAAACATTGTATTTAAATTAATAACATAATAAATAAATTAAAAAAAATGTGACAAAAACAAATACAAAGTGCTTTTCTTAATTTTAATGATTTTTTTAACGAAACAGTGAAAAGAGTTCATTAAAAAATTATCTCAAAGTGAATTGGACGAATGTTTGTTCCTCAAAGGTTTCAAAAGTGTCGATTAAGGTATGGTAACGACTTCGCTATTACGCTGTCATCGTTAGCGGGATGACGGACAGAAGCTTGGGCCTTGTCTCAAGTAGGCATTAATTGAGTCATACTCTCAATAATTATATATGAAACGGGCTTTATAATGGTTTTAAAAAGTATGAAAATATCCGGTTAGAGTTCGAATTTATACGAATATAAATGGTAAATTGTCGATGTGACTTCCGTGCACCCTTGAGTACAGTTTTCATTCACCCAAAGTTTAGCTGGCAGATAATGCAGTATTAAGCTTACCTATGTACAATTTTGTATGTGCAAAGACGAATTGCATTAATAATAATAATAATATGTAGGACATTTTACACAAATTGCTCTGTTCATAAACTAAGCTATAGACTTGTACTATGTGTACCAGAAACAACGATATAATACATATTATATTTTATAAACACCCAGACCATGACAAAATGTACAGAAGAAAAAGTAGGTACTAATATTCTTTTGGCATGGGTGGGAATCGAACCCAAGACCTTCAGATACAACGCCAAAGGCGTAACCACTAGTCTATGGAGGCTGTAAAATATGTTTTACAACTACATATTGAAGTTAAATTGTAAAGAAAAGTTCTAATAAGCAAATAAGGTGCCTGACCCATAGCTAGTGGGTAGATCTGTAATTTTTATTTTTTATTTAATTGAATTAGGCGTTATTTTGCGGAAGTTTTAATACACCAACATTATAAGCGAAGGATATTACAAAATAAATCCAATTGTAGTCATTTTTATTTTTGTTATGGTTAGTCCTGTAAATTTCTTGCCCGTCAAAAGCTGTGCGCGAGATAATTCGTTTACGTAAGGCTTCTTAAATACAATAATACTCCAGTAGGGACACAGTCTTATGATATTACATATAGTTTTTTTTTAATAGTTTCCTTAAATAATTTATTTACAGATTACAAAATAAAAACTGACTTTAATAGTGACACAATTTCTCTACAATTTCGACCTTTATCAGTCCACACGTGTGCAGCACGTGACTTATAATGACATTTGACAGACCGGTCAAACTGTCAAGTTACATTGACCACTACTCAAGTGGGGGCGTTGGTCATCTATTATGTAAGTAAATTGACTTTCGTCAGTTTGCCAATAGTCAAATAATAATTACATTGTGTCAAATTGACAAGTCGTTGCGTCTCGGCCAAAAAGTTGACCACAGATTTGCTGTAGAAATTGACGAAAATTGGTTTGGGAATAGATATAAAAATAATAGTAGGTATGTAGGATATTTGACACATATTGTAGAGTTAGCTGGGGCGTATTTAGGTTAAGTCTCGCCCTAGGCCATTTACATCTGGCCTGGCTGTTACATTTTTTTCACATCTTTCTAATATTATGAATGTAAGTTTGTTTTTTACTCAATATTTTTCTTTCAAAAACACTTGGGTCCCTGGTTTGAATCCCGGTATGTACCAATGAGTTTTTAATTAAAAAAATATGTACATTTGTTTGACAACACCACTATAGTGCCTCGGAGAGCACGTTAAGCTGTCGGTTCCGGTTTCACTATACGAACTTGTGAAACTGTTTATAGATGGTTTATTGAGTCTATTCAAAACATCGCGACGAGCGAGCCACTTGTTCGGTGTAGACTCATACCATCGGCTACGACGAGGTAGGATTAAAAATCTCGAGATTGTCCAGTGAGATGGTCGACATTGGTCGTGGCCGCCCCGTGCAATGGCCTGTTTGGCCCATATGTAAATATGCCACTGAGTGTGAGTTTTACAACTATTAGGTACTTTGCGTTTGTGAGAAATAGTTCAACGCCTCAAGCGGAAATTTTCAGAACTAAAAATGGGAATATTTGGGGAAAACTTTAATGCAGTAATATAGTTAACTCTTAAAATATCTCACACTATGGCTACTGATTACATACTAAGCTCTAGGTTTGTAGGTCCTAATATACTAACATAAACCAGAAACAATGATACTAAACTTTTTTAATATTCTTTTTATTAGAGCACGGCAAGTGACTTTGTATCTACCTGTTGTTTAACAATACTGATCGCTCCCATCTATACCGCCTAAATTATACGGTTACAAAATGGACAGCGAAAAAGACGTACTTGCATTACGAGTCTATTTTAATATCCTCGGTGCTTTATCGTCAAATCCATCGCCCGTTTTGTAACCGTACCATGAAAGGAGACTACCAAGAAATCGATGCAGATTTCTCGGGGAAAATGGTAAAGCCACAGACTAAGTGACTAGATCACTTGACGGTTTATACATCTGCAATCTATTTTGTATCTATATAATTTCCAAAAACAGTAAAAAAAAATAGTTTAAATTGTGTTTTTTTTTCGTCAATTTTCAAGCGCGCAGTACCATAATAATATCATGGACTTTGTAGGTCTGCTCACCACCAGGTAGATACAAAGTCATATGCCGTGCTCCAATATAAAATATATTAAAAAATGGTCGCCCAACTAAAAAGTCTCTAGTGCGCGCTATCTCATAAGCTTTAATGGTACACTTAGCTAATAATATCAATTCATAGCGTTTATTTATTTATTTTTTTATTAAAAAAAGTTATTATCTTAAGATTGGCAGACGCGGCTGTTTACATTGATTAGTTTTGGTTTATTTACTTTAAAAACAATTGAAGTGACAAAAGCACTGCATCCGTTTCTGAAATCACTCCCCGTGTTTATTTTAGGCCATTTTATGATAATAATAGCGTTATGACAGTTTGAAGGGCTGTTTATTGCGTTTGATTGTCTACAGGATGTTACATTTATATATTTTTTATTTATCGTTACTATTTATTTTATTCTAAAAATTAATAATCAAATAGCTTTATTTAATTTAAAATATGAACAAAATACTTAACTATTTAATAATAATTTTGATTTTGAGACGATGGGCGTAATGTGCCGAGGACGCTAGCGGCGTTACCACGCTGGATGGCAATGCTGATCCTCTGAACAAGGAATTCCTTGCTCAGAGGATCACCAGTACCAATCTTTAGTTTTTTTCCAATTTCATGGATAAATTTACTAGCTTCCTCTGACCAAGGACCCATCGTCTCAACAGAAAAAGCCAGAAATTGGTGAGAATTCAGGAGCTCAGCATACTTAGTGCGTTTTATTCGCGCTGCTTGTTCTGCTGCAAGCCCGGCACCTTTCGAACATAATGTAACATGACTACGACAAAGTGTGTCTACGCATGTGGCATCCCAGACCAAAGCGCGCCCACATTTATATGGTATAATGGTCATTCCGTCTGGTCTATTTATATTTTATTTTATTTTATTTATTAAACAAGAAAATTCACAGCATTTAGTACATCACGTTTACATAATATTTTAACAACACATAAAGCCATGTAGAATTTTTATTATATAATAGATACTATTTTGACACTAAAAGAGGTACGAAGTAATGAATGAGTGCGTTAGGGCGTGTGTGCTTCGATGTGTGTTTGTGTGAGTGTGTTTGTTTGTCTATGCATGTAAGTGTTTGAGTACAACTGGCATATTATTTATTTAATATCATGTGGGTAACTATACTTTATTCAATGTTCATAGTGACTAATTAAAAGACAGTTTCTAGAAGTAACAAAACTACGGCAGTAATAATCTACTTTGTGTGGTTATTTATAGACGTTGCTGTAACTTAAGGATTTAAAAAATATGATTGTATTTTGATGGGATATTAAGTTTACATAAACACTGCGACTTATATGCCACTTATTAGGTGTCGACTTAGAATACAATCGGTGATGACGAAGTGACAATAAAAACTTCCCAATGACCAGTGACGAATGCATTCATCTTATAAAGATAATCATTAATTTTTTTTTTCCGTAATTGTCCTTATAATTTACACAATCTGTATGAAAATAAATATTTGCAAAAGGATCTCGACTAATAATGTACAGTCTCAGTCTTTCTATTTGATCCTTGGTCTTCTAATAAAAATACCAATTATTACAATTCTTATGACCGCCTCCGTAAACTAGTGGCATTGTATCCGGAGGTCGGGGTTCGATTCCCACCCATAGCAAAAAAATATTAGTACGTTTTTCTGTACAGTTTGACATGGTTTGGGTATTTATAAAATATGTATTAGGTATATCATTGTTTCTGGTATACATGGTACAAGTCTAGAGTTTAGTTTGTGACCAGAGTAATATGTCTAAATTATAAAATACATATACATACATTTCATCACGGGGGCCATACGGCGCCCGAGACCGCCTAGACGGCCGCAGGAGGCAGCGGAGGGGTTTTAATCCCACCTCGTCGTAGCCGATGGTATGAGTCTACACCGAACAAATGGCTAGCTCGTCGCGATGTTTTGAATAGACTGAACAACCCATCTATAAATAGTTTCACAAGTTGGTATAGTGAAACCAGGACCGACAGCTTAACGTGCTCTCCAAGGCACCATAGTGGTGTTGACAAACAAATGTACATATTTTTTTAAATTAAAAACTCATTGTTACACACTGGTATTCGAACCAGGGACCTAAGTGTTTTTTTATTCCAAGGTCTAACCAACTCGGCCACCACGTATATTATAAAATAAATTTAAAAAAATAGTTTTTTATGTTATCTTAAACTTGCAGTTCCCTAAAATAAATATGTCTAGAAAATATTATGTCTTTGCTTAACCTAAATAATAAAACAAAGCTTTCTAAAAAATAATGTAATATATTTTCAGAGCAGACTGTATAGCGCACTTATTAGGGCCCGCGCGGCTTGTTTATGTTATTCCAATGTATTTTGCTTAACAAAACACAGGGTGATTATTTGTATTATGCCGAATCATTACGCCCTGTGCCATATCGATTTTAGACAATAAAAAAAAGCTCGGGTGTCTCCACTACACTTTTTATTATTTTAAAGGGAAACTTTTTAATGAAATTATTATTAAGGTGAAAAATGATATTAATTCCTTTGTTATTTTAAGTTTTTTTTTAAGTACCTACTACTAAATAAAGGCATTTTGTAATAGGGAGGGACAAATAAATACTTATTTCACATTTAACATTATTTTTATTACAATATTGATTTCAAATTAAATTATCTATTTTTACAATCTTATAAAGTCGTTTGATAATTTTAATAATTTATAGACATTTATTTTTTACACAGTCAAAAGTTTATTTTTCCTTTTGTAGGTATTCTTAACTTACATTTTTCTCACCTAAGTGATTTTAAAAATAATATAATCATTTAAATTTCAATCTCCATAAGATAGGAGCTGGTAGATATATTTCATTATTACTATTTCAATGAAATAAAATTTCGTTAATTTTAAGATTGCTGTCAAATAAAAAAAACGTTTACATATATAAAAAAGGTTGCAGTTTATGATTTACTCATGTTTATATTCTTGTAATTGTATATTTACATATTATAATAAATATTTAGTAATCATCATTATTCTAAGTTCTAAGAAAATAAAAATGTTTAAATCAAAAATGTTTAAATTCAAATTAGTTCGTACGTAAGCACAATTTTTATTTGACAGTTTCACAGGTTATTTATTATACTTTAATTTTTTTTTTCTTTAATATTATTTTCTACAAGTAAAAGTATTTTAAAATATGGCAACACAAAATAAATAAACATGTTATTATTCTATATAAAATGCCTTTTCATATTGCCTACTACAATATTTACAAAAATAATAAAAGAGTTATCTAATGAGATTGACTTATACATCTAATATTAAGTATTGTTTAAATACATGTCCACTAAATTACTTACACGAAATATTTACATTTATATCTTAACAATATCGTTGTAGTTTTCAAATTTGGACATTAATTTTATATAATATACAACATTTCACAACAGAAAATTGTAAAATAATTATTTTTTTACAACACTTACTATAAATAAACTGGAATTATTAAATTATTTTGCCTTATAATTAAACTAATTTACAACGAAATAACGTCATATTTACAAATATAATTACAGACAAGAAACAAATAAAAACATATTACAAAAGGAACTTTGGGAATTTACGACTAAAGAATCGCAAAATAAAATAATAAATATCTAAAATTACAAACCAAAACAAGCAGCCTAGAGCAGAGTAACACTGGGGGTCTGTAAATAAATTAGCTCTCAGGTCAAAATATAACAGTTAGAGGTCTCCTAAATTCTGGCCCTCCTTGGGTAGCCTGAGTATATTGACCTGGATACTGGGGCATGGACAATAAGCTAGGTGATCCTTGATAATACGGGAGTACACCTGGAGAAGCATTAGACCCTGAAGACGTGCTACCAGCTTCTGCCCTGTCTTGTGGTGTAGTTTTAACGTTTATATCTGGAGATTCAGTTGCAGACCTTGGGGATAGGGAAGAAGGAGCTGAACTTAGTCCTGCCATAGCGGCTGCAGAAGCTTCAGAGTACATTTTGCTGATATCCATAGGGTACGAAGACCTTTGCTGTTGCTGGTCCATGTACATGTAAGCTTTAGATAAAGCTGCTGAATCCAGATATCCACGAGCAGGATCATGATACATGCCGTAAGGATTGCGATATTTCTCAGCTTCCAAAGAATATTTTGACATTGCATCCATTGTAGAACCGACCTGTGAAAGAAAATATTTATTAACATTAATATTCAAGGTATAATGTATAACTGAGTTAGTTTGTAAATCATCTTCTTTCATCAATTCAATGCGTACTTCATCAAAAATAATAATTTATTCTATAAGATTAAAATATATAATGCTTAATAAATTATCATTTTAAGTGACACATAAATCATGTTTAATAACAAATTGTCATTATTATAGCATTATAAATTGTATTTGGTGTAAGCAAAGAAAACATTATTTATATTTCGTTCTTTTTAGTATAATGGTAACAGACAGTTTTACTAACAAAACTTAACCAGCCTTAACCAGCCTTTTCTGGCATTTTCCAAAATTTCATGGATACAAAATTTTAACGAGTTTATTTTCCATTCGTTTTTTGTTATTGTTTTTTGTACCTAGGTAATATTCCGTAAAACATGTGTAGGTTAAAGTGGGCGACCAAAAAAAATCCCCTGATCATTTAATATATTAGATAAGTTTAATAATTTCGCGCTGACTAAGTAAAGAGGCGCCGCCCTAGCTTAAAAAACGCTCAGATGATATAAGTTGCAACGCATGGGGCTCTGATTTTACGCCACATTATCAGCCCACAATTAGCACTTCCCTCGATGTATCGATTACTCAAAAAACGAAGATAAATCGAGAGCACGATAATCGAATGCGAGAACTACAATGGTTCGTTACCGGCCGGTTACCTGTCGACCAGTAATGCCCAATCATGATTTTTAATTTTGCCCCCGGTAACTATTTAGACGTTTTGTATATTCTTTACGATTCAATAGTAGCTGATTATATTGTTTCGCCTCCATCCATATGGTGAGGGACCGCCCGATTCGTTTCGTTAATCGAAAAAATGCGATTCATTCGGTATTTTGGAAGTCTATTAAGGGGTACAATCAGAATGATCGATCACTACCGAATCGATTCTAGTTTTCGTTCGCTACTGAATATAAGATAGGTAGGTTTGTTTACTATTATAGTTGGGTTCAGGTTTAAAAGTAGCGCAAGTTTGTAACATTCTAACAGGCTAGTCATGACAATCGTTAAATTATGAGAAGATATGGAACATAGGACTTAGGTAGGGGAAGGTTTAATAACTTCATTAGGCCCACCAACCAGTTTGGTTACCAATGAAATAACGCTTCTTTCAAACGACCTAGTCATCATTCGATTTCAAATTGTGGGTTCACCCGTTTTCAGGATACTACTCCTTTCAGGGTCTGGATACGAAACGGGCAGTTTATTGACAATAAAGGTAAAAATAGATTCATAATGCAAGTTGATCTTTGTCGTCACCTATTTTGTAACTGCATCATTTAGCCTAAATTATATTTAAACATAAACATGTTGTACTATATATAAAAAACTAAATTATTGTCTAAAGCATTTTCTAATAAAAATGATTAATTATTGTGACTGGCACCTAAACCCTACAAATAATAAATATCAAAATTAAACCAGATAATTCTACATAAACACATTAAAAGCTATTAAACCAAATGATCCCGCAAACCAGACCGAGCCTCCTTACCAGAAATTACGTCAAGAACAGACAACTGCCTCAGATTAAATGTCAATAGAAGAGGAAAATATTAGGGGGCGTTCGCGAGTTTTAAATTGGGGATTACTATCGACTGGGGCATAGAAAGTTAGACAGATCGAGGATATCAACTATTGGAATTAAAGATATGAAGAATATTAGCTATAATAGGTATGTCAATATTTCGCCTCTTCATTGTTTATTTTTATTTTATGAAAGAACATCTAGTGACAGCTCATGTAACTGATGAAAAGCAGTATCAGCATTTACAGGTTATGTAAATGCTAGTTTAAAGGAGGTAAGGTTGTTTGATCTCTGAAGAGAAGGGAGAAGGGAATGATAGTTGTTATCATTTTCAGTGTCAATCAATTATTAAATTATTATGTTCATGAATCTTGATTCTCAATAATACTAATCATTAAAAAACTGCGTTCCTTTAGGTCTTGTAAATAACTGAATACAACTGAACATTTAACTATATCGATAATTATAAAGTTGCAAAGATATGTACTTATTATTGTTCAGCAAATATTAGAATAGCTGACAATAATGATACCCTCGACCCGTGCAGATTTCCGGACCCTGTACTGTCTATCAGTAAGCAGTAATTGAGGATTAGACAGACCTTAGCTGAAGCGATTTGGAGTCGAGAGGGTCGAGGGTTGCGGAGTGATTACAGACTCGTTTTGATTGAGCAGGGCAAGATTTAGACGAGAGAGTGCAAATCTTTTGTTTATTTTTGAGGGTTAATTTTACAAGAAAAAAACATTAAGAGTAATAAACTTATTCTACTTTTGTATTTGTTTTTTTTAAGATCCAATTGTTTACTTTAACTTGTAATAATTTTATTTACAGAATATTGTTTACTGCCTTGTGATAATACTAATAGCATTTTTATTGCTTGGATTCAACAGTTTTAAATACAACGCTATGGTATCTTGGGAGCTTTGCTACAAAATATGCTGGTTTTGTTACTTTTTTTATTTTTTATGAGAGCTCGGCATGTGACCTCACTACCTGATGGAAAGCAGTATGAAGGGCCAAGAACAAATGCAACCAACAATTACGATCTACGTAACCGTTGATTGCACCTATTATGCCGGCTTAAGATGTCTATACACGCTTCGTTTAAAGGACTCGAGATTTTAGGAAGAACACGCGAGCAGGTAGAGGATTCCACATTTTAATAGTGCGACAGATATAAGATTCACCAATTTTTTTAGTGCGGGTTGGTATATCTGCCACAGTATATGCATGCATTTTGTTACCCGGTCGTGAAGTCCTATATCGGAAAGGAGAAGGAGGAATGAGATGAAAAAGTTCTTAAAAGTAAAGTAGTAAGATACTTGTTAAAATTACCCAAAAACACTGAAACAATCTTATTAAGAGATAAGTAAAACTTGTTACGAGACAAGTAAATACAAAGCTAAATACAAATTAAATGTCAGATATCGCAAAAAAATACCGGTAAAAATCAAGCCTAAGTGATTTGAAAGTTAAAACCGTAAAATTTGGGGCAGCTACTTAAAGAGTTGTTTTAATTTCATGCTTATAAATCACCGGGCGGGGTACGAAATCTTATCAATTTACGAGATTATAACGTACCCATCACCTCATCGTTAAGACGAGATGGCGTGAAATCAGAAGGGGGCGCCCGCCCTAGCTGGGGCCACTCGGGCGGCAATCCTCGTGAAATGGGCTCGGAAATGGTTGAAATCTGTTAATTTACAAATTATCGCTTTTAGGGGAAGCGATGGGATGGGATGAGTTTTGTTTTTGGTGTTGCAAATTAATTTCGTGATTTTTTTTAATAAATGCAATTATTGACTAATTTTGGGATAGGGTAGTAGTTTTTTGTGGTATGTGGTAACTAAATTAACTTTTTAATAAAAACATAGGGACATGATTTTTTTTTTAATGTTTTTTTACAACCACGTAACGAACTGCTTATTAGATACATTTAAGTCACATATTTAAATTCAACTTTGTTGTCTGCAGTTTTTTTTTATTTATTTTAAATATTTAAAGAACAAAATAATACAGAATTTTACAAGTATTTCTCTGCCAAACTTTATTAATAGTTTGTCGGCAGACTGCTCTCGTTACATTTTTTGGCAATTTTTTTTTTTTTTTAATAAACACATAACAATAACAAAATGAAGTACAGGTTGATAAACTGCTTTGGAAGATACAATCTATTTAGGTGGAATTCAAACTGATTCAACATTTTTTTTAACTTGTAAGTAACACGCTGTTCACTGCTAGACTTAGGTTTTTCCAATGCACGCCATAGACCTTAATCTTAGGTCTTATATACATACTTTAGCGCATATTTTTATCTTGTAGTAACTCACGGCCAGTTTCTAGAATGATGATCGAATCAGTTAACATCCACATTATTGGTAGAATGTCACGCCACGTATATTTATTACCAATCATATTGCCTTGTTATGTAATTTTAATCATAGAATAATTTGACCAATGATCTAGAAACTTGAGGTCAGTCTGATGGTTATAGGTCAGAATTATAACTATGGTTTCCTCACATTATGTTCCACGAATTTATTTTTTTTATTATGGAGTACGGCTGTGACTTTGTATTTAACCGCGGGTAAGCAGACCTACAAAGTCCATGAATGGGGTCGCCCAATACATTGTTATATATGATAGACATGGACGTATTTGCATTACGAGTCTATTTAAATATCCTCGCTGCTTTATCGTCGAATCAATCGCCCGTTTCGTAACCGTAGCATGGAAGGAAACTACCCCCTCGACAAAAAATAGATGCACTCCGGAAAAGCGGTGAACCCACAGACTAAAACCGAAACATGACTAGGGTTTTTAATCTATATAAGCGGTGGTAACTAGTCCGGTCGGTCGGACTAGCGAAGTTATAGAGGCCTTCCCAAAACAAGCACCGCGACAAGTTCACCACTTGTTAGGTTTTGCTTCCAAATACCATCGGCGAAATTAGCAGGGGTTCCCTCCGCTGGGAACTCTGAGGTCGTTAAAACAGATCTCGGGAGTCTAAAAGGGGTGCCTTTTTGAATCTGTTTTGGTATTTATTAATTTTTTATTCCCTCACACCTAAAAAATGAATACTAACCTGGTTTGGTGTAGTCAACGCGGCAGATATGGCGTTTTGTTGTGCCGCCGCCGCCGCAGCCGCCGCCATGCTAGCTCCAAGCGGACCATAAGCAGCGCCATAGTAGCCGCCCATGGCTTGACTCATGCCTCCGCCCGCCATACCTGTTAACAATAGACAATTATATAGTAATATTCTTTCATTACGTTTTAGTTATATACGTAGTGGCCGAGTTGGTTAGACCTTGGACTTAAAAACACTTAGGTCCCTGGTTTGAATCCCGGTGTGTACCAATGAGTTTTTAATTAAAAAAATTATGTACATTTGTTTGACAACACCACTATAGTGCCTCGGAGAGCACGTTAAGCTGTCGGTCCCGGTTTCACTATACCATATATGTATATATATTCAAAACATTGCGACGAGCTAGCCACTTGTTCGGTGTAGACTCATACCATCGGCTACGACGAGGTGGGATTAAAAACCCCTCCGCTGGTTACCCTGGGGCCGTCTAGGCGGTATATCATCACGGGCGCCGTAAGGCACATGATATATATATATATATATATAATTACGTTTTAGTCTATGGGTTCACCAGTATTCAGGTGACTTCTGCATCGATATCTTGTCGAGGTGGTAGTCTCCTTTTAGGATGCGGTTACGGGTGGATAAATTGACGATAAAGCAAATGCATCTTTGTCGACTCTTATTTCGTAACCGCATCTTTTAGCCGGTATAGTGAAAGTGATTAATGTTTTTAAACAATAATATTAATCGAGCCCATTCTTGGACGTTGTAGGTCTGATTACCAATAGGTAGATTCAAAATTACACGCCGTGCATCAATAAAAAATAATATTTAAAAATTATGGAAGATATTTAACAGTAGTTTCATGTATAAATCTCAGGCTAAGCCTTAAAACGACCACCTTAAAACTCTGGGTATTAAATCCTAAACAAAGTTACATAAAATACAAACAATTTATTACTAACAAAGTTACTATTCAAATTCCGAACACTCAATTTGAACGCATTCGAAATTCAAAACTATTTCAAACTACCCACATAAAGCGAATACCTCGCACTCCTCAGTCGGCAAGTGGCCTCCGTAATGGACAGACGTTCTCAATTGAGACGGTCAAGCAAAACAATAAACACAATAGGCAGAGGTGAGAATTCCCATTTGCACTTGTTACAGCAATTTGTTTATTATTACACAGGCATAAGGCTCATTATTGTATGTTGGTATTTTAGCAGAATTCTAGAGCCAAGTGTTGCTTTGTGTACAAATTAATTAAGCTTGTGTGTATGAATAATTCTGGTCCCTGGAGAGCTATTAATATCGCCGGCGGTCAGTTCCTTGACTACTCAATTGCTGTTAAATAGAGTAGTTTTAGTTTGGGTTCTGAATAGGGAATTGTTATAAATTATTTGCTCGGTTTATAGAAATTTTAGTTGTTTAGATTCTAAAATATGATTATATAGTATAATTAACTATTAGGATTTAGACATAAGATACAGACAAGTCGTATTAGTAACTGTAGGACTATTCTGATAAAGCAGAGTTTGCAGAATAGTAGACATTTGCAGATATTCTTGTTAGACTGATACCTGCACCTATTTCAACCAACGAGAGAGAACCTTTAATCCAATGACGTACATAATTGACTGATCTTATAGATGACAACCTGATATTTGAGTAATATTATTGATTCGCCTTACCGTGTTATAATCAAAAGAAGTGTCATACAAATGTCAAAATAGACATTATCAAGTCACACGTCATTATCATTCCAATTTTCTTGACAAAAGACATCATCCCCCTCCAAATCATCCCCGAAAATTAATAAATACCTACTTTTCTCCTTATTGCCCATTGAAACCACTCCACTGTCGAGGCATCCGATATCCTAAGCTTCAATATTTAAATAAAATAAATTAAAAATAAATCTTCAACAGACGTGGGTATTGTGCGCGTGTCGAACTTCGAGTTCTAAATATTATATTATAAAATACAGGACGTCAAGAGATAAAATTTAATTAAATTTCCTGTCACATCTTTGTCGAATTCAGGGTCTAAAGAGATTTTGTGATTGACAAAATCGTTTATCGTTTCAATTATTGGCGAAACTTTGTTTTTGGGATGAAATATTATATTTCTAGAACACGGAATAATATTAGAATCATAAACGGTATAATAAAGACGACATATTTGATAGCAAATAAATAAACATCGTTCATGACATATATTAATAACAACTATCTGTTACACTAAATTTAACACTTTGAATGCTTCTTCGATTTTAAAAGCGTTTATTTGGAATATAAAATACTAGACAGTTTTAAGAATGAAAATTTAACATTTTATTGTATCAAATTATGAAGAATTTTAATTACAGTGGATTGATTCATGTCATTTAACTTTAGTATAAAAAATAATGAGAAATGTATGTGCCTAACATTATACGGGACGACTATGAAAAATACGTATTGGTTAAGTATAATAATTTCTAAGACCAAACTCCTGAATCAAAAATTGTATAGTTTTAAAACCTTTAGTTATCGCTTGTATTACTATTATAAATTTGTTTTATTGAAATTTAAAAAAACCAACAGCTCTCTTAAACTTGAGTATCGTTTTCCCAATGTAATCAATATAAATTTATAAGTTCTATACACACCCAGAGTCTACTTAAAAACCTATCTAGAAATAAAACATTTTAACCTATAAGTACAAAAATCCAAGTAAAATATGACTGACAGGAAGAAAACCGAGGTTGTTGTAGTTTCATAATTCATATGTTACATAGAAATAGCATAGTAAACTCATTTTCTAATAGCACCCTACCACGAATAACAAGAAAACTCGTCGAGGGCGATTCCATTTTTCCCCGACCGGACGCAGACCTTTTCAAATTGGGTTTCATTCATATTTCTTTCAAACCTTATATTAACATATTTCTTTAGGAAATGGACATAGAAAGATACTTTCCATGTGAAATATTGTCGGGCTTTGTGAGGTCTGAAGGTAAATCGTGGGAGAAATTATTATCCTTTTGTCGCTCCCTTTGGGTTTGGATGTCCGGTGGCTAATGGGTATAGGATTTGCTGGGTACATCATTCTTATTCAAAAAATTCGCTTTTAGACCATTACCTTTCACTTTTTAACCCCTAGTTTTACTGGATTAGTGGCGCTGATTAATGCTCTGGACTTACTAGTTTCCATTAGCATTGTAAGGTTTTTGGAATTCACCATGTCACTTTATGTTAAATATTATTTAACACTACTTGTATCTTGGGTATGTGTTTAAATATTTGGACTCCATTATTGAATACATGCAACGATCTATCTAAACGGTCTGTTAATAAATAATTAACATAGAAAGTGTCATGCTAACCGGATCGTTACTATTTTAGAGTGTTACTAAGTGATGTTGTTAAAGTTAAGTTATGTTTCGGAGTGGTTTTGTTAAATTATAATCAAATAATATTTATTTAAAGAATCTCAATTGTTTCCATGTTTATTCTCAGCCACAAGAGTTATAAACTATTTATTTATGAGCAAATAATAATATGTAAGAGATCACGACATGACACTTTTAAACTAAGCTCTAGGTTTGTATTATGTGTACCAAAAACAACGGTACATATTAAATTTTATAAATACCCAGAGCAAGACTATATGTACTGAAAAAGTTCTAATAACATTGTATTATCTTGAGTGACCTATAATCTACACCAACGGCGCAACGACCAGACCACGGAGACCATCTCTACTATTACTAATAAACAAAATAATCCAATAGAAGTCAATAATTTTACTTATTCTAATGCTTTTGTCGGTTAATCAATTGCTACTCTTCTTACTTTATCAGTTTGATCTTTATATCTTCGTCTAAATCTTTCCTCAACAAATTTTATAACCCAAATTAAATCAACTTTCAAGTTTATGTTTTGATGTCATCAATAGCTTGATACAAGTTGCCGTTAAACCCAAGTCATAACTAAGGTTAGCAACAATTCTCATCAAAGTGACAACAGTATGTCTTCGGGCAAACAATTACCAACTAACTTCTTGCCAATTCCACCCCTTTACTATTCAGTTAATTGATTTAATCATAACGAAAGGAGTTCTTTGATTTTCAATTACAGTTGGACTGTGATGTTTGATTTCCTTAGAAATGCACTATTAAGTTTGCTTCAAACTGTAGGTTATAAATTAATGAAGCCACAAAGGTTTTATTTTTAACTTTATTTTTATCATTTTGCACATTGTCTTATAGTGGTGGCCGAGTAGGTTAGACCGTCCATAATTGATTCGCGGTGTGTACCAAGGTTTTTTTTTATATACAAGACCACTAATGTTTTTTTTGGACATTACAAACATATTGCTCTGGCCCTGATTGAGCTCCAGGCTTGTACCTACTATGTGTACCAGAAACAACGATATCAATACATATTACATTTTATAAACTCCCATGCAGACAGAAAATTTACCTTTATTTTTGCCATGGGTGGGAGAATCGAACCCACGACTTCCGCATACAACGCCAAAGGCGCTTCTACCAGTCTACAGACGGTCATACTTATACCATCTTGTGAAACTGTTAGCAACTTATATACGTTTTTGAGGCTACGTAAATACTGTAACAAACAGATAAGTCGATTGGTATAGATTCGGAATACCGTCGGCAACATCGGTTTGGATGCCGCCGTTTAGGCAGACCAGAGATATAATATAGGCGGTTTCGGCACCACAAGGCATTTAAGTTCATTTTTATATACTTTCTATTCAGTACAAGTAAAATAAAACTACATTTTAATCGATTTCTTCATAAAGCATCACTATTTTCACCCAATTTCCCTTCCGTATCAAACCAGTCGTCTAAGTAAATGACGAGCAAATTTTTTGCCATTTCATAGTGTAATGGGCACAGCCGCATATCGAAGTAACTAACCGTGAATAATGTGATCTATGCTTGGATTCTGCAAATCATTATCATGTGTTTTGAAACGCGGTGTAATTGCGCATTTTATAAGGACGCCTTGTTATTTTTAAATAAATTTCTAATTATTTTATTTTAACTATGATGGGTGCCAATACTCTTTTTGGCTGCATAAAGGTGAGTTGTATCAGAAATAAGGTGTATACTCGTAATTTTATGTTGTCTAGTTCTAAAAACTGGGTCAGATGCAAAGAAAGCTGAATGTTCAATCTTGTTACGAGGGTTATAAAATATAATTTGTATAATATCGTTGCTTTTGGTATACATAGTACAAGCCTAGAGCTTAGTTTGTGACCAGAGCAATATGTGCAATTTGTCCTACATATTATTATTGTTATATTTTAAGAATTTCAACAGGCTCGTCATAATACAACAACATAAAAAGGACCTTGGTCCTTGCAGATATATGTACCAATGACAGCATTAACAAATAATAGGATAAATTATAAATAGCACAAAAAAAAACAAAGCAACAATTTTGGAAACATGACTTGTATATTTTTTGCTAACAATAATAATAAATATCAAAGTAACTTCCTAAATGACATTACATGCATAAGCACTGCTACGTCCGCTCCGTCTTACGTCTCATGCGCTACTACCCTCCGGTTATGTAAATACGGTCACGTGACCGGAAGAGTGGGGAGTAGAACGCACGCGATTGGTTACTTCCGGTAGCTAACTAATGCGTATAGTATGCTAATCGTAATCTACCAATTTATCGGATTATGGCGTCTTATTACAAAATTAGATGGATTTGTATTTTTTATAGGTTGGGGTTTTCTGTATGTTTGATTGACTTCCAACGAACCCGCCACTTGTTTGGTTTACACTCGGAATACCGAAAGTCTTGCTTTATTATATTCCAAATAGATTGCAAAATAAGACGAAAAACCTTCAAACGTGAGACCTAGATTAGTATCTAACTAAATAAAGAGGACTTATAAAAATATGATAATAATATAGTATGTATTTCTTTGTATAAAATTTAGGCAGCCTCAGGGTACCCAGCGGAGTTATTTATATTACCACCTCGTTGGAGCCGATGGTATTCTGAGTCTACACCGAACAAAAGGTCAGCATGTCGCGATATTGGATAGACCCAATAAATAATCTATAAACAGTTTTACTAGTTCGTATAGTAAAACTGTCATCACATTATATGCACGACACTCATATTGGTGTTGCAAAACCAATGTACATTTTAACTTTTTTTAACAAAAAACTATTTGGTACACACCGGGGTTCAAACCCGTGGTTTAAATATTCTATTGTCTAACTAACTCATTAATTAACTTTTATTTATAATAATGTAAATTGTTTGATTGGCGTGACTAAAGGCGACGTTTTCTATGCAAATATTGTATCTTTAGTAAAATGAATATTTCGAAACAATGGGCTAGTTTTACGACACATGTGTCTTGTGTAATTGTATGGAAGTGTAACATTTGCATGGAAGTTGAAGACGCTAATTAATAAGAATCAATAATTGTAGGTACAACTTATGTTTTTCAGACAAAGAATATTTATTTTATTACCTATAGAAAATGATATAATAAGTTTTAGGGTGGTTTTTAATTAAAATGTAGGACAATATTTACACATATTGATCTGGTCACAAACTAAGTTCTAAGCTTGTACTATGTGTACCAGAAGCAACGATATAATACATATCATACTTTATAAACACACAGACCATGCCAAACTTTACAGAAAAAACGCATTTTTTTTTTGCCGTGTGTGGGATTTGAACCCACAGTTTTACACTGTAAATAAATAACTTGGCTAATAATAAATAAATAACCAGTTGAATTAAACTTGATGTGTGCTACGAAAAACTACTGTTTTTTTTTTAAATTTGAATACATTGTTAAATGGATTCTCGAGATATTTCACAAAAAAAACATGTCTCTATAAAGAGACTAACCAAACACAGAAATATTGTTCTATTTTTTTATTTCGGGTAACACTTGAATACACTGATGGCTACTTTATAAGCTGGTTTTACTGCCGCGTTGGTATTTTGTTTGATCCAAATATTTTTACAGTGCCTATAGTATATAATTAAAAGTTGATTATATATAGGTATGTATATTTTTTAAAGTTAAAAAGCTTTGAAAAAAATCTAGTCAGCGTGACTCAAACCCACGATCCTCGCTTTCGCGGCAAGGTATTCAACTACTGAGCCAACCATGTTCCAGTGACTGCTCACAAAATTTGTCATTGCCTGTTAACTACTTACTTAGACACTGAATTATAATAATAATAATAATAATATGTAGGACAAATTACACATATTGCTCTGGTCACAAACTAAGCTCTAGGCTTGTACTATGTGTACCAGAAGCAACGATATAATACATATTATATTTTATAAACACCCAGACCATGACAAACTGTACAGAAAAAACGTACTAATATTTTTTGCCATGGGTGGGAATCGAACCCACGACCTCCGGATACAACGCCAAAGTCGCAACCACTAGTCTACGGAGGCTGTCAATTATGATACCATATAATATTTTACAAACATTCAGCCTGTACAGATAAACGTGAATACTATTATTTTTGTGCCATGGGTGGGAATCGAATCCACGGCCCCCGGTACAACGCCAAAGACGCAACTACTAGTCTACGGCAGCGGTATATATTAAACTATATAAATAACTGTTAAAAGATGTCGGTTAAATATTTGGTGCACTTCTACCTTACTTGTTAATAATCCTAAAATCACTACTCCCTTTATTTTAAGTTAAAAGCGGACCATTTCACCAAGAGGCGTTCCCGACACGTGTACAGCGACCCTAATAAGTCTCGTAGCGTGTGCAGTGTGCACTCACCCTAAAATATTGGTAGTTTTTCGCATAAAATATTTTGTAGTTGCACGTGGCGACTCCGCCTTGGGGTCAAATATATAATTTAGACTACTTTGAAAACTAAAAGAAAATTATAATAAGAATTTTCATCAATCAATTTTCATTTAAAACAATTATCTTTAAAATATTTTAAAGATTTAGGTAGGTACCTATTAGGTATGTAGGTACGCCATATATTATTTTTTACCAATAGTTCCTCATAAATTGTTATATTAATTATTTTTACCTTAATCTTTGATAACTAAATGTTTTAAGTCCCTAAGGTTTGACTGTCAGATAATGCCCAAGGGCATTAAATTCCGCCTTTATATTATGCGGTAAAGTTTATATATATAATGTGAAACATCCTAATTAAAGAGTAATTCAAACTTGACTTTAAGTCACAGGCCGATTTAACAAAAAGAAAGACTATAGGTATACATTTCTAATGGAAACCCATCTATATGGATATTTCTTATTTTAAGGCGACTTAAAGTCAAGAAGGGTTAAATTTTTATTTCCTAGTGCAGTGTATATCACCATAACTATTGTGCAATCGAGTGTTACAAGATGAGTAGCTCTAGTTTTTTTTAACATTTACTTTAGAGTTAACTATGCTACTACATTAACATTTCATAACATTCACCAATCACACGCTCGCATTTTTTGGTCTCTAACTTACCGCTTGGGACTCAGATTTTTTGATAACTGGGTTATCTGAGATTAATTTGAATTCCTGTATGACCGCAAGGACGTTTCAGTCATCTAGGAAGAATAATCATTATTGTTTCAGAACCACAGTTTTCAACAAAAAAATACTTTCGATACTTATATAATCATTCTATACCATTGTTATAATAATATTATAAAATCGTTATGTAACCACAAGGATGTTTTTTGCTAACCAGTAATGAGAGAGAAAATATATTTTGTGACATAACCATTTTATGACAATGTCATAGAATGGTTGGGTATGAAACCGCTTGGACGCCATTTGGTAACCCTGAGATTAATAAATTAATATGAGTGGTAACCAGTCACCAAAGAAAAAATGGATATATAATTATGTAAGAAAAATGAGTTTTTTTTTGTTGAAAACTGCGGTTCTGAAACAAATTATTGTTCATTCTCCCTAGATGACTGGTTATCAAATGACGTCCTTGCGGTTCACAAATTAGAATTCAAATTCTTCGTAGATAACCCAGTTACCAAAAAAGAATGAAAAATTCTTCTTAGATAACCGGGCTATCAAACAAGAATTATTTTCCTGTTTCAAATTTGGTTATCTACGCGGAATAGGCAAACTATTAGGTTTATTCTTAACAGTAGGTACAGTTATTTTTAAATCTAATATGTTTTTTAACATAAAAATAAAACTTCAATTATTATTAGCAAAATAGGTTAAGTAAAAATATAACGGCTGGTTAAAGCCACATCGGAAAACTGCAATTAAGTTAAAAGCCGCATTAAACCGCAATCGTGTGTGCACCCGGGCTTTTAAGGGTGCTGCACACGTGTCGACACGCCTAGTTCTTGTTCAGTTTAAACGACTTGTGTGAAATTAAACAGTTTTGTTTTTGCAAAATATTTTTATTAAAAACTAATTAGGTAGCCTTGCTTTGAGAAATAATTTTATGTAAATTAAATACTTATGTATAAAAGCAATGGTCTTAATTTATTTATAGGTACCTACTTAGAACACTTTTATAATAAATAGGCATATAATATAAATATTTCGAGAAAATAAATAATAACAAATTAAAAAAATGAGACATGAGTACAAAATTATCACAAATTGCATATCTGTGACATTCAGACAGAATATTTATTACCTGTATTAGATTTCCTGTACTTCTAATAATAATTAGGATTATCCGATAGTCTACACACGATAAGTGGCAAGCCCGTCGTGGTGTTTGTTTAAACTCACTAATCCTAATTAACTAGTTGGTATAGAAAAATTGCGAGGCACTTAATGGCGTTTTAAAACTAATGTATTTTTTTTTATTAAAAAGTTATTGGGACCCACTTGGTATTTAGTATTTATTTATTTGCATTACAAGGGCACTACAAAAATCTTAACTAGGTATATATTTCAAAACTGTATAGTGCATTATCTTTTACTAGTGTTAAAACTTTTTTTTTTTAATTTTTATTTATGACAACGACCTTCAGGCACTGTCACTGATGACGCCGCTCCAAAGCGAGGCGAAATATTTAGCAATAAACTTTTATAGAATTTTTATTAAAAAGTTAAAAATATAACATTTATAATAAATTAAATTAAATACACATTCAATTATATTAATTAAATTGGCTTATATATGATGCTCCATTTAGAATTTATTTACCATTAAAAACTTCTTTAGAGTATAATAACTTTCACGAATTAAAAAGTATTTTCATTTTATTTAGTGCAAATATTCCAATGGTCATGTGAATTTGTCCGGTGGACAACTTGTATGGAAAATAAATAAACTTTACAGCTTTTCAAGCAGGTTGGCTGTCGAATGCCTTTATTTGGGGATTGAGGAAACGGCCCTTAGTATTTTTTTTTTAGGTTATTGTTTTGCTTTTTTTTTTATTATTATTATATACTTAATATATTAAAAAAATCCTGTTTAACCAATAGTACTTATATAAGATTTGGGAAGAGACTGATTTCTGTAATACAGCCGAGGCTAGTACGGGAGTCAGGGTGCAAATAATTTTGTAATTGGTTTTTTGATTAAATAAAGATTTTATTATTATTATTAATATTATTATTATTTATTATAAAATGTTTTTTTTTGCATATTTTGTATTTTCTGGAATTCTATTATATTTATGATTTATGAACATTTGGAAGGTGCCAGAATCAACTCTATTGAACTCGTGACCTAAAAAGACTAGGGACTAAACACCTTCCCTCCCCTGTATTTCCAGCCAAAACCCCTGTTTTATTACGAACAAGTGGCCACCTCGTCGCGGTGTTTGACTATTATATTTTCATATGTCGTATTATTTATTAATAGGTAAATAAATAATATTTTTATCGGGCTTATTTCCAATTCTACAGCCTTAAGGCTTTTAAAATACCTACCTGGGTATTGTCATGCTAAAATATAGAAATGGACACAACTGAGATACTTATAGCCATAAAAAAATATCATTCGAACCCGAATTGCAGTTAATTTTTGTATACCTACAATAATGTCAATTTTCTAAAAAGTTTGCGGTCACGTTTGAAAATCGTGGATGTCGAATGGTATTTAGTTTTTGTCCAGGGCAATTGACCTTTCTTCGTGCCCTGGGGTAAAACGTTTTAAGTCATTTTGAGGAAAATTATGACTTAAACATGACTAGAGAAAAAAACGACATAAAAAAGTTTAAAGTTCAGTTTCGAAAGGAGAATGCGCAAAATCCCTTCAAAAGTTAGTCCAAAAATAATACTCCTAAGTATGAATGAATGAATGAATGAATGAATGAATGAATGAATGAATGAATGAATCTTTATTTGCATAATTCAGAGTTTACAAGTTGTTAAAAAATATATGTATACAGTTTCATCAGAATTTACCCATGAGGCGTGCAAAATCATTAATAAATATCGATGTAAGGAGAAAAACATTAAATTACAAATATAAACCACAATCCCAATTACAAAAATAAAAATGTCAAATAACACATAGATAAAATGACAGCAAGACAGTATGAAAACACAATAGGTATATTGAAATTATTATCATTATAATACCTATATCATATAAAAACCTTTTAAAATGTTAACAAATTTAGATCATTGCATGCATGTCAGATTCAGTTTATGTCATTTATATAATCATTTATGGAGTAATATGCCTTTTCAATTAGATATAATTTAAGCCTTTTCTTAAATATATTTAAATTGTCAATATCTCTTAGTTCCTTTGGCAGGTTATTAAAAATTCTGTGGGTCATACCAAATACACTGTTGCTAAACAGAGTAGTCTTAAATGTTGCTGGGTTAATTTTAATACCATTTCTTTCGTTACGGTAACAGGTAAATAAATCTAAATTGTTTTTAACAAACACAGCAGTTTCAAACACATAAATGCTAGGCAAAGTTAAGATATTTAGTTTTTTAAAATACAATCTGCAACTTTCCGTTTGTTTTATATGGCAAATAGCTCTGACACATTTCTTTTGTGCTACAAAAGCAATTTTTTTATCTATAGAATTTCCCCAAAACATGACGCCATATCTCAAAATTGAGCCCACGTAACCATGGTACGCAGCTAAAACTGCAGTCTGATTTACGACTTTAGATAGTCTATAGAGCGCATATGAAAATTGATTAACTCGTCTGCATAAGATGTCAATATGTACTTTCCAAGTTAAATTACAGTCAATGTTTAATCCTAAGAACTTCGTTATATCGGTTTTATTTATATTTTCTCCTAAATGTCTAATGTTCAGTATCATGTTGTCATTTTTCCTATTACTAAAATTCATAATTTTTGTTTTGTCAATATTAATTTTTAGATTATTGTGCCGCAGCCATTCAGTCAATTTGATTACCGTATTGTTAATTTGTGTTTCATATTCCTTAGGATTACCGTTATAACTATTAAATATTACCGTACTATCATCGGCAAATAATACCATCGGATACTCAATACAATCAGGAAAGTCATTTATATAAATTAAAAATAAGAGTGGGCCAAGTACACTACCTTGAGGTACACCATATTTAATTATTTTCATGTCCGATATATATTCTATTTCTGTTTTGGATTTTGTATATATTCTATTTATTTGTGTCATTTGTTTTCTATTAGTGATGTAGGATTTAATTAGATTAAGAACGTTTCCTCTTATTCCGTATTTATACAGTTTATGAAATAAAATATTATGATCAACGTGGTCAAAGGCTTTGCTCATATCCATATATAGTGCCGATACAGGGATACGGTTGTCAACATTAAACATGATTTTATTAAGGAAATCATAGATAGCCATATTTATTGTCTTATTTTTCCTGAATCCCTTCTGTTCATTTTTTAAAATATTATATTTTTCACAGTAAGAATAAACGGCATTATAAATGACCTTCTCGAAAATTTTTGAAAACACCGGGAGCAGAGCAACTGGTCTGTAATTATTAACATCGTTTTTATTGTTTTTCTTGTGTATTGGTTTAATTATAGTCAACTTTAAGGCGTCAGGAAAATATCCGAATTCTATGCACAAATTAATTAAATAGCTAAGTACTGGTGATATTATTTCTGATACATATTTTACAACTTTTGTGTTAATTTCGTCTGGTCCAGTACTGTTTGTAATTTTTAGGTTTTTTATTATTATTAAAATGTCATTACATGTGGTGGGTTTTACAAATATAGAATTATAATTATTATATTTTAATATGTCACTATTATATGTAGTATCTTTAGGTAGAATTGTATTTGCTTGGTCGATAAAAAAATTATTAAATTGTTGAGCAATTTCTTTTGGATTATTTATTATGGTGTCTTTAATTTTTATTTGTGTTATATTTTCTTTAGGGTGTTGTATTTTATTGTTATTAATTATATTCCAAGTGGCCCTTGATTTATTATAAGCAGTATATATGATGTAGTTATTCTGCGATTTTTTGGTTAAATTTATTATTCGTTTTAGACGGTTTGAGTATGTTTTAAAATTGTTTTTGTTTTCTGGGTTCGGTATAAGTCTATACTTCCATAATAGTTGCCTTTTCCTTTTAGTACATTTCCTAATCCCATTTGATATCCACTTTGATTTCATTTGAGCCAGAACTTTAATTTTTTTAACTGGAAAGCACAAGTCATATAGCATTTTAAATTTTTCATAAAAATTATCAAAACCCTCGATGGGATTCGTACATGCATATACATCACTGAACCCCAAATTGGCTAAGTGCATCCTAAACAAACGCATATCTTCGATTCCATACACTCTTTTTTTTATATACCAGTAAGGAAACACACAGCTTTTCTTTACTGGGCACCTTAAAAATTGAGCTTTATGGTCAGATAAAGCAAATTCAAGGACATTAGCTTTACACCCTCTGATATTAAAGATAATATTGTCGATACATTTACCACTCTCATGTCTAGTTGATTCATTTATACCAAATTTCAAATTATAGCCCAGTAATATATGTTCAAAACGCTGTGAGGTTTTGTTACTTTGTAACGTGTCAATGTTGAAATCTCCAGCCAATATAATTCCCTAATAGTTATTTTTTATAGCGTTTAAAATGTTAATAAGGGCATTGAAGAACAGCTCTAATTTATCAACAGTGTACTTAGGCGCCCTATACATACAAATAATAATTATACCATGTTCTGTCAACTCAATAGCACATACTTCCATTATATTTATAATACTAAGTTTAGCAATATCATTAAGTACCGAATATTTATGAATATTTCTTACTATTATACAAGAACCACCACTTCGTTTATTTCTTGTCGAGTTTGTCGCTAAACCATAATTGGGAATGTTTACATACATTTCATCATCTACTGTCAAATTATGCTCTGTTAGACATATCACATCTACGCATTTGTTATTTTGCGCCATTTCATCAAGATGTACTATTAAAAAATCAAGTTTATTAACTAGTCCATTGATATTTTGGTGCAGTATATATAAACTGTTATATACGAAAAAACTGATTAGGTTCGTTTTGGTTATTTTCCTGTGAGATAGTATTGAGTGATATATTATTGTTATCATTGAACATATTAAGTTCATTTATTATTTCCGTTTGAGTACTTTTACTTGTCTTATTTTTATCATTCTGTAAGTTCTTGCAAATAATTTTAGCATTATATACATTTATTTTATTTTTATAATCAATATGTAAAATTTCTTTCAGTAATGCTCTAGATAAGTTAATAGGAAATATAAATTTACCTGGTAAGAATCTACTGTAGTCCATATTAATAAATGAGGCATTTTCAAATTGACTACACAAATATTTCAATTCGTAATTTAATTTAATTTCGTTTAATTGTCTATTGAAAGGAATTTCTGAGAAAAATATATTTGTTGTACTATTAGCGTTACCAGCCAACCAATTACTAATATTCTTTACAAATTGAAAAGGATTTACTTCGTTGATACCTCCTATTACTACCACGAAATCTTCTTTCGTCATTTTCTTTATATCTCCATCAGCTGACATACATCTTCGATCCTTGCTCCAGGCTTCCAGATGCAAGTGACCCTATACTCTTCTCCTAACAGCTCTTGTAGATGCTTTTGTAATTTCTTCCCTTGTTGATCAGCTACCACTAATATATTTTTCTTTATTACCTTCTTACTCGTCTTATTGTCCTTATATAGTATATCCTGCTGAATGTTATGATGTGACTCTGGTTGTATTTCTCTGTAAACTGGGTTAAATGTTATTGGGCTTGTCTTGTGATTCTGCTTAGTGGGTGTGTTCGTTTGTTGGTCAATTGGGTAATTGTTTCTATTAGAGTGTAGTTTTTTTACTTTTTTAATGGATGCAGGTGTATTGTAAACCTTTTTGTACATTTGTATAGTATTATTACATTTCTCGAGCGAAACTTTTAAATTTAAATTTTCATCGTTTAAAATGTCAATTTCATGATGAGCAGCATCAAGATCTTTAGCTAGCATTTTTAATTGTCTCTTTAAATCAGCAATGGTTTCATTTTCCTCCATTGAAGTATTTGGTAAGGATAGTAGGGTGGAGTTATGCATGGTCGGGCTAAATAAATCTTGAACTGAGACAGATCTATATGGTTTACGTATGGTTACATTTTCTAATTCTATAGTGTCGAATATATCATATGTCAAATAGGTAGTAGTCAGTTTACTTGTCTCTTTATTATTTTGTTTTAAAAATAAAAAAATATATTGTATTATAATTATTGTTCAAAGGCGTCACCGTTGATGAATAAAAAGAAACACTTTCATAATATTCCATCAGCCGACGGACTTGTATCCAGTTCTTTGTCAGAATAAATTAAAAAATTATAATAATTGTCTATGGTATCTTAATAATCTGTATCTGTCGGAAGTTGACAGGAGGGAATAGGTTAGAATGTTGTTGTTATTCATTCATTTTTACTTGTTTAAATTTTCTGTAAATCTGTATTTATGCATATGTATATAGCTTCTTGATTTTATCTTAAATATATTTGAGTAAATCTTCACTTACATGGTTAGATTATATGTAGCATGAGTGGTATGTGATGTGTTTTCTATGTAGAAAACCGGTAAGCACACGTAATTACTTTATTTACTAATATAAATTATTATTTTTTCTACACAATCACTACAACAATGTTCACTTAACTGAGTAAGTTTTATTGTTGCTATAACCAAAACAGCTGTACTGCACTAGGCACTAGGCTTGTACTATGTGTACCAGGAACAACGATATAATACATATTATATTTTATAAACACCCAGACCATGACTTCGGGCCCTAGCACAACAGCATCGATAGGCTCGATAAATCGATACATATCGATTTTATGAATGTGCGTTCATTATAAACTTCATTTTATCAATTGTCAAACTATATGAGGTGATGCTAAGGCCCAAACTGTCCCTATAGAAAAACGTACTATTTTTCTTTGCCATGAGTGGTTTTTAGCTGCCACCAAATACCTATTATTTCGCTGCTATAATATAAGTTACTCCTTATTTAGACCAAGTTCCATACATTTTGCCAATTCTCCTTTAATGGCAAAAGGGGTTCCTTTTACTTAAGGAAAATCAGGCAACAAAAAAAATATGTTGGAGAGCCCATTTATCGAGGAAGGCTTTATAGGCTACATAACATCACGCTACGACTCATAGGAGCGTATAAACAATAAAAAATGTTGGAAAAACGGGGAAAAGATATTCCTTTTAAGGAAGCGTCTAGGCCGGCCATTAGAACTTACATAAAAAAATACGTCAATAGCTTAAGTTAATAAATGAAATCAAAATTATAAAAAATCACTTCACTTTATACAGTCTTCTTCTTCTTCTTTTACCTAAAAGGCCTTCTATGCTTTATATAAGCATAATTTTGCCAATGACCAGTTGTGGGTAGATTAAAATTGTTTAATATTGTACGGTGAAAGTGGGACAATAGGATGGAAAGGAATAGGGAAAGGACTAGGTTAGAATTAGGAATGGCCACATGACCGTATGCAAACATACGGTATAGTGCTGCCAGTGTCAAGTGAAGGAGGAAGAAATAATCAACAGTAAAATGGGTACCGCCATTTTACTGAAGATAAAGGGATTCGTTGAGATAGCACAAACACCAAGATCACTGCGTAAATACTACACTTCTCACACTTAATATTACTATACGAATGCTTATTCTACAAAATTAGTACACTTTTGCACAATAATATTCAATAAAATTAAATTTAATAACTTTAATAGACACACGCGTCTACAGTCTTCGGGCTACCCTCAAAGAAACCTTTCTACAGTCAAAATTTCAAACTGTATTCTAGTAGAGTGAATAATTGATAGTGAAATGGAATCCCAACTCCCCGACCAAACTTTAGATACATTGTAAATGCCGTTTGTCATTTGTTTTATTGTTTAACAACAACACAATTACACATAATAAACCGAACGCTGATGTTGTCGCTTTTATAGCACTTAATTTTAGACACGACGACAACGGAAATAAAGCCTGGCTACATTGTTATTCGTGTGAAAATGATGTGGTGAGAGGTGACTGGCAGCCAACGAATATATACTGCTGCAAACTTGATGTTACTAAACAATCTGACTAAAAATCTTCATTAAAATAAAAGACTAATTTAATTTTAGCCGAATACTTATTACCTACATATCACACATCTTTTCACGCTCACCCTCACACCTATACATACTCAAAGAGAGGTTTACACTCGCACCTAACTTTTTTTTTCTTTCTTATTTTGACTTTTATTATTATTAATTAAGTCTAATGTATTCTACATGTATTAGTGTGTCATTCATATAACTTAGTGTAAGCTTATCTCGGGTCGTAATTAGTGTTGCCAGATTTTTTTAGACTATAAGGGACAAATGGGCAAAAAATAAGGTATTTCGCATATTTTTTTTGTTCGCGGGACATTTCAAAAAATATATTTTTAATGTGATTTATGATGAACGAGCTACAAAAACACATTTTTGTTGGATTTAACGTATTTAAGGAAAACTTAATACAATTAGGTATAATCATAATTTAAAACGATCATTAACATTTTATTAAAAAAGGGTACATTTATTTCGTACGAAAGTTGCGTAGGCGCACTTGTCAGCCGTAGCACGATTGACTTGGCAATAACAAATCTAGTACCAACGGTTGAAATATGGGACAGTCAGTCCCGGCGGGACATTTAAAACTACGCCCGAAATAACGTGTATTTATTTATTCAAAAAAAGATACATCAACGGCGCACATATTGTAACATTGGTTTAATTAATATTAATATGTAACAAAGTCTGATATGTACGTTGAGACAGATGTATACATCATTCCCAAATGTTTTTTATATAATTTGAAATTAACATAAGTCTTATATACACATATACACACATGCACAATATAACATATACCAAGATATACGTAAGTTTTAGTTTTAATAATCGTTTTAAATACTTCCTTTGACAGTAAATTGGCCGTTTATTTATTTAAAAATAACATCTGGTAGGGTATAAGCAGGTACTTAACTATGTCACACAATACAACCCTTTACAAATTAATAACTACTTAGCTATTCGCAAGTCTACATGTCGCTAACTACACGTTTCTCATTAACGCTTCGTTAACTTAGTAAATGCTACGTATTATATCAGGTGAATATGTATCTACTGGAATAGAATAACATTGAATCAGACAACAGAGGGTAGTTAAAATTAAACATAGGTTATTGTACTACAACAACATTTTTTTGTTTTTAAAGATATTGGTACCTACTTAGAAATTTGCTTCAATAAACGTAAAAACGTCGAGGATAGGCTGTACCTACGTTCGTGTGGACTAACCATAAGATTAAAAGTTTAATTTGCTGTTTAAATACTTCATATAGTCACGGGTGTCTTACCGCGCTTGAGACTACTAGACGGCCTCAGGGTACCCAGCGGAGGGGTTTTAATCCCACCTCGTCGTAGCAGATGATATGAGTCTAAACTGAACTGGAAATGACAGCTTAACGTGCTCTTCGAGGCACTATAGTAGTGTTTTCAAACAAATGTACATATATTTTTTTATTAAAAAACTCATTGGTACACACCGGGGTTTGAACTGGGAACTAAAAATTGTAATGATTTTACGTCTGATGTTTAACCCACTTGGCCATTCATCTGTGTTTAAATACGCACTATGCTGAATCGTTTCTAGTAAAATTCTTTGGTTATTCAGTCATAACTACTTAAACCCCAAGCAAAGTCCCGTAGAGATTGTACAAAAGACTCCTATCACAAGTAAGTGCATAGTTTAAACCATGTTTAAACTCTATTCCTTGACTGCATTTGACAGCTTTCCCTGTCAAATGGAAGTGACAATAGAGGTTTAGTGTAGGGGACGTCACTTTTCACTTTTCGGCTCGGCTTTTGTGCTGGCACACCACTGACGAGCGATTGAAATAATATTTTGTATTTTTAAAATCGCGGAGTGTAGGGCGGCGATTTTGTGTCGGAGGGCGGAGTGTAATTACTTTAAATTAATAATGTGTAGTGGTTGTGTTTACAAACAATTTTGTTTACCTTTTTATAAAGTAAATTTATTCGATGTTTTCTTTTATAAAAATCAAAGCTTTGTGGCTTACAAATTTATAGTTTCATTCGCCCCAAAGTCTCGATTTTGAAAACAGCCCAGTGTCACAAGTTTTTATAACAAAAATTATAGACACTCGTGAAATTACGAAGGAAAAAGGAGAACATGATGGTTGAGAAGAAAATACATAGATTAAGTTAAGTGTCACTTTGTACAGGGAGGTGAAGAAGTTGGCCGAGAATAGGCAGGAGTGGCGATTGCTCCACCGACAAAGGCCTAGCTCTTAAATTTAAAAAGAAGAAGTAATTAATTATATATTTTTTGGACAACTGCCTAAAGTTAGCTTTACAGTTTTTCAGGAGTCCATCGCGTCAATATTTTTAAGGTGAAATTCTCCTCTTAATGCGTCACCTAATACCTAATTTAATAATACGTCATTATCGCTTCTCGTTTTATAACCGCATTATGCTATTGATACCGACAATATTTACCTACTTCACTCACTAGGAAAGTTTAAATGTTAAAATTTATAACTTCTAAAAATTTACTTACCCGCTCTCAAAGCTTCCATTGGCACACTAGGGTACGGAATGGAGTAGGGGTACCCCTCCTTCCTCAGGGTCTTTGGCTTCCTCCTGGGCCGGTATTTGTAGTCGGGATGCTCCTTCATGTGCATCGCCCGAAGACGCTTGGCTTCGTCTATGAACGGTCTCTTCTCGTCTTCTGATAGTAACTTCCATTCAGCTCCTGCAACAATCAATGAAATGTGATAATTAGATGACAGAAAAAAAGGTTTCTAAAATATTGGAAAACACAGTAATCCTATAATTTGTTTTATACTGTACTTGTTGTGAATGATTGTACAAATAAAAAAAAAACATCTAGTTTTTCCTTATTGGTACTTGTTTATTTCATAATAATTACATTGACAGTTCAAAGCATAAAAAACGAATTCGTTGACCTAAAATTTTGCGGTTAATAACCCTTTATTCGTGTCAAAAGGAAAAAATGGCGATGCCAAAACTATATTTAAAATAGTTTTATAGTTGTTTCATGAGCATACAAGAACTTAAACTGACTTTGGGGTTAGTTTAAGGGCCAATTTCACCGTTCGCTATATAAACTGAGTTTAGTAAAACTAAGTTCAGCTTAAACGAGTTCAAATTTTGAAATTGATCTCGGTTTACATCAATCCTATTTCACCAGCTAAATTTTAATCAAGTTTACGAAAACGGGGTTAGTACATTAAACGCACAGATTAAATAAAATAAACGGGATGCGTTTAGTATTTGCAACAGTTGTATTGTATATCAATATAATCTACTTATCTAATTTCGAAACGAAAGAAACGAAACGCATTGCTTTTGTTAAAAAAAACTTTATACTGTTTGTTTTTTCTGTATATATTAATTATACTCTATGACTTGAACGCGTTTAACTAAGCTGAACGACGAAAATCGGGCTTTCAGGAAAGTAAACTGAGTTTAACTTGAACTTAGTTTAATTTGTATGGTGAAACGTAAACAAGAGCTCTAAACTTGGTTAGACCCTTGAACTCGGTTTAGCTAGAACTGATCGCGTTCAGTGTGAATGGTGAAATTGGCCCTAAGTCCTGCGACAGAAACTGGAAATATCAGTTTACATAATTTTATTGTATCTATATATACATATATTACTTCTAGTGTATATTATGTTGAATTAGAAGAATATTATATTGATTGCATGTAAAGAAAACATAGACTTCTACTGGTAACATATTAAAACTTTTATATTATTAAGGCTAACGGACTTTAGTGGTGTCTTTGACTCGTTTTTCATTTGTCACCATAATGACAGACCAAAATTAGTTTTTCTTTTCAATGAAAATAATAAATGCAATGTCAATGAATATTGAACATTTGGTATCATTTAGAATAACCAGCGAGATTGTATGTACATAGTTGTACATAGCAGTGTTAACATTATATATTAAAAATAATAATATATAGTAATGTATACGTGGTGGCTGAGTTGGTTAGACCTTGGACTTAAAAACACTTAGGTCCCTGGTTCGAATCCCGGTGTGTACCAATGAGTTTTTAATTTAAAAAAATATGTACATTTGTTTGACAACACCACTATAGTGCCTCGGAGAGCACGTTAAGCTGTCGGTCCCGGTTTCACTATACCAACTTGTGAAACTATTTATAGATGGGTTATTGAGTCTATTCAAAACATCGCGACGAACTAGCCACTTGTTCGGTGTATCTCATACCATCGGCTACGATAATGTGGGATTAAAACCTCTCCGCTGGGTATCCTGGGGCCGTCCAGGCGGTCTCGGGCGCCGTAAGGCTCCCCGTGATGATATGTATGTATGTATGTAATATATAATAATAAGTTTATTCACACAAACATCACAATCGTTACTTACAAACTATTACAAATAGTGTTTATATAGGTAGTAAAAATAAAAACGTAATTAATATTAGGTAATTTAAAACACACGTTGCGTTGGATACTAGATTAGGTTTCCCTGTGTTATAGTGTCCAACATCTTCCCACGGACACTCGTGGTGCTAATATATAATAACAGAACAGATATAAACCTTGGTCAGTACTAGCCTAGTGGTAGGCAAATACAAAAGGGATTCATCGGTATACATGTATATCTAATGTTATATAGAAAGACAAAGCCTTCTAAAAGATTAACATATTCGCAAAACAATACATAGAATGGAGAACTCCAACACAACAGACATACATGAGAACTGAGATCTTGAGCATCTCAATGTAAATAATAGTGAAGACAAAAACAAGCTTCCTCCTCCTCAGCAACCCTTTGTTCTCGCCCAGAAAGACGTATTCACCGCCCGATACCGTGAGGGGCACCATCGGCCATTCACCAAGACAACACAATCCGATTCAACCCCCGGCAGACAAAAGAGAAAACAATGTCGCCAACATAGAAAGGAACAATCCGGCTCGAAGGACCATCTCTTATCTCCCTCCCCTATCACGGGAAGAAACGAGACGAAACAACAATGGCGGAAAGCGCTGCCTAATGACGAATTTGCGCTTTTCATTCCGCAACAGAAGTTTTTCCCGAGTTCTCATTATTGTCCATACTTCGGAGGGTATTTCATCTTTTGTTAGAATGAGACAGATGATAACAAGAGCGGAGTCGATGATAATACATTGTGACAACGGGACGAATTTCATCTGGCCGGAGCGGGCGGTTAGGATGAAACTTTTCAATACTTTACCTTTTATTTCATATTGTGGTTGTATTTCCCGTGTATTATTGGGTCCTCGAAATTAAAGTTGATTATTACCAATCTACCTTGGCCTTCACTTAGAATCCAGCCTGAAACCTCTGGACATTTATATTTTATTGTTATATAAATGCCTGTCCAATTAATATTAGAAATAATACTTCTAATAATAAAGAGGAATAACAACACTTAATATAATTTTATATTTACTGTATCTGCACAGTAATATTAGGATCATAAAGGTGACAATTAATGAATGTCAAAGCATCAAAATAATACAATACTAGTTTTACATTCATACGCGCACAACGCTAAGCTAAACTTTAATCGATATAATGCAATTCTGACGTAATGCAAACCTACATTAAACATTTACGGACAACTACGTCATTTTGGTTAAAGTTTAGCTTAACGTTGTACGGCATAATAGGCCTGCTGAACCTATTCATAATTTTAAAAGAAACGTCAAACAGATAACGTAGTTTTTTTTTTGTAAGATAACAAAAAAAAAATTGTTGTTTATTGTTTACCTCTGTCTAAGTATCACATGACTAACAGTAAGGTGCGAAAAAGGTTTCGTAGTTTTTTAGGTCCGTGTTTTTAAATGCTAATGAAACTTAATACTTATGTAAGTGTCTTTTTTGGTGTCATATTAAGAAAGAATAAGCGATAAATAAATGTGATATCTATCTATAATAAGGATCTTACACTGTCTTGGATTAGTAAACCAATCATATACCACTTCTATATTACTTTTATTTCTACGACCGCAATTAAACTTAGTTACACATATCTAATAATAAATAAAGACAAACATAAAAGTGTTTACGTTCCGTCTCGATTCCTTCGCAAACTGTCATCGCTTATTATACTTTGTTTTATTAATGTCACGACAGAATAAATTACTCGATATATGTGTGTATGTCTGCCATGTGCGACACAACCGTTAAATACGATGCATTATGCAACAATGTGTGGACCATTCATAGCTAAGTAACTGTTATACAACTAAGTATACTAGGCATATTGTATGTGGAAATTGCGAGGAACTGAAACCGCAAGTGTCAGTACAGCCAGCAGCATAGTGTGTTATTTGATTTTGAAATGTAAGTAGGTATATTTTTTTTTATTCCAGCACAGCATGTGACTTTATATCTACCTGGTGGTGAGCAGACCTTTAATAAAGTCCATAAATGGGGTTAATCAATAATTGTTCTTAAACAACATTGATTGGTCCCTATGCAGGCTAAATGATGCGATTACGAAATGGGCGGCGAGAAAGACGAATTATACTCGCTGCCTGTCAATACAACCACCCATTTCGTAACCGTAATATATCAGTACAAATTTGAATAATATAGTGAATATGACCACTATATGTCATATGGTTATATGACGTATTCACTATAATACGTCAGTTAATACGTAATGAATACGTCATATAACCATATGACCACTATACGTCATATGGTTATATGACGTATTCACTATATTACTCAAATTTGTACTGAACACGGATAGTTACTATGGCTACTATCAGTCAAAATACGGGCAGGTATGTAGGGGTAAGTACAGATTCCAAACTAAGTTGCAAATGTATTTTATTTGTATATCTTATTTCAGATAAATACATTTAGAATGTTTATACAACTATATATCTCGATAATACCTCTATATCTATCTGTATTTTGTTTAGTATTTTAAATACTTTAGTTCAATTGTTGGATATTCTACTTACGACAGCTGATGGATACAAACATTACGTTTACATTGTTTATAAGGACCTTGCGATAGTATAAATAAAATTCATTTCAATTTTTATATAATGAGTTTCTCCGCGACCAAACTTAACACATTTGCCTTTTTACCAGCTAAACCTTAAAATATTACACATTTTTTAATAAAAAGATATTTAGGTAAGCTTTTATTTTTTTATATTTTAATATTGACTATATAACAAGTAATACTTTTATCCCATAATAAAATAATATTACTCCAGTCTCCTTATACATCAGCGCCCTCTTTTGTTTCTCGAGAGACCGTAATGAAGTGACGTTGTAGGAAATCATTGCTCTGAAGTTGGCAACACCGAGTCACGTGACCGACAATGGATGACGTCGCTAATGACGCGGGTAAGAGTGTAACGAGCTAATGAGTTTGGACTTATTAGTTTGCTTGGAGGGGACGAATGTGCCAAACACTTTTGTTTGCGACTGTTTTTTTTACGGTTTGATATTTTAAACGTAGTGAACTGTTTTGTGAAATACAACGTACATTTAGTTTGAACTGAGAAATGTTTTACCTTCCATTAAACTATTAAATAAATTATTTTTTAAACTTAATTAAGTGAGTGAAGCTTTCGATATTTTTAATTGATAATTTTTAATAAACACTATTTAATTTTTGATGCAATACACATTTTAATTATTTTTTATTATTTTTATATTAATAAATATATTTTAGGCACTACCTAACATTATTAACTGCTGTTATTGTCCGGAAGGTTTGACTGTTAGACGATGCCTAGCGGCCTTAAGTCCGTCTTTTATTATATGCAATAATTTTTTTAATAAAATATATAAAAATAATATTTTTAATAAAAATTAAATGTAATAAGAAAAGAGAATTAGTCTAATAATAACTTTTTCTTTAAAGTTAAACTATCACAAAGGCAACAATAAGTAGGTATTACTTTAAAAGTAATAAAAAGAAAACATTTTATGGAACTAACAAAAAGCATAAATTAACACTTGAAATTAATTAAAAAAAAAATTAAAATTCCCTTAAACTAAAAAAAAAACACCCAAAGACTAAAGAATAATTAAATTAAACACCCAGAAATAAACTAAAACTTCGAATTAAAATTAACCCAATAATTACTACATAATAAAAAAAAATTAAATATCCACTATGTCCCGACTCTGTTCCGGCCCGAAGGCCCATAACACGAATTAAAATAAACTTTAAATAGTCACTTACAAAAGTATACTTAAATAGAATTGTGAGCTATTCGCTTAGGACAGAGACTCATTCTGATCATCAGAATGGCATGGCACCTAGATTGGAGTACTTTTGGTCTCAAAGACTCATTGTGCGGGAATCGAACCAAAATACTCTTCATTACTTTGAAAGCCTTTATACGACAATGGCCTGTATGCTGTAGGGTGACAAGACTTTCTTTATTACAAGAAACTTTCAAGACTTAAAAGGGAAATGCCCAAGTCCCTTAGTGAACACTCACAAATGTTGCAGAAATTGTCAGTTTAGACTAAAACAAGGCTTAAAAAAGTCGAGACATCTTTTACCCTCGCCAGAAAATGCAATTTAACTATCGAAATAATTTTAATCACAAAAAAAACTGTTTTTAATATTGTAATTTCTTCCCTACTTTACATGAAGCGAAAAAAATTAAACAAACTTTATTTATTAAACGATGTTTTTTAGTAATATTAGTACTTTTGTTTGTTATATATATAAAACTGTTGACGATATTTGTTGTGAAGTTAAAAAAGACCGCTTTATACAAAGAGGCTATACTATCATAAACACCGTCTACTGGGTGGGTAGGCCGTTTAAACGGTTCTCGGGAGCCAAATAGGTACCCGTGATGGTATTTATTTTTTATTTGTACTTATGTAATGTTTGTTTCTAAAAAATACATTTATTTTAAACACTAAAAAATTGTAGCCTACTATTTCTATATGCAATAAAACATACTATAAAAGTGTAAAAACTCGCTGCGGCGCGGCGGCGGGATTTTGTTTATTTTTGTTTAACTTTTCGGTTGTAATATTATTTTTCATTCCATATATAGGTCAACAGTACACTTGCACAAAAAGGATAGAAATAGCAATTTTTCAGACTTATATTTATAAAATTGTTTTAAAATAAACGGAGTTACAGCTTATTACATATACCTACCCCACGTGTAATAAAATAAATAAATATCATCACTGGTGCATTACGGCGCCTAAGACTGCCTAGACGGCCTCAGGGAGGCGGGGGGTTTTATTAATCCCACTTCGTCATAGCCGATGGTATGAGTCTACACCGAACAAGTGGCTAGCTCGTAGCGATGTTGGGATAGACTCAATAACCCATCTTTAAACGGTTTCCATTTTTTTTTCTAATCAACTCGGCCTCCACGTATATCCCACGTACCCCACATAGGATCATGAATGATCTAATATACGAGTATATCGCAATTTTTATTTTTTTACTCTCGACCCTTTACTTCAATTTGTATTTTTTACCCACTTTCTGAAACAGGTAAAATAAATAGTTTAGGTGGGAGAAATGTTTCTATAACTTCGTTAGGCCGAACGACCGGTCTCGTTACCACCCCCCATACATGATGCAAAAACCGTCAGTGACCTAGTCATGTTTCGGTTTTAGTCTGTGGGTTCACCGATTTCTAGGATACTACTGCATCGATTTATTGTCGAGGTGGTAGTTTCCTTTCAGGGTGCGGTTACAAAATGGGTAGAGTTGAATAGACAATAAGGCAGCGAGAATATTAAAATATACTCGTAATGCAATTCGTCATTGTCGCCCCCCATTTCGTAATCGCATCATTTAGCCGGCATAGTGGGAGCGATCAATATTGTTTAAAACAATTATTGATTGACCCCATTCATGGACAAAGTCACATGTCATGCTCCAATAAAAAAAAATGAAATAGCCTCAAAACCAAAATCATGGCCACCCTACTGAAGGCCAAGCGGGAATACTGGGGAGTAGGGGTGGGGGGGAAAGAAGAATGGGAAAGAACCTCGACTACCCTTCCGCTTGGAAAATTGAAATTGTAAGCACTGAATTTGGGTCAAATAGATAATAAAAATAATGATACATTGTTGACGCATTATGTTTTCAATATATTCAAAAGTTCCATGACCATTGTGCTTATTGTTCTCGTATATAGTAAAAAATATGTTTAATGTATGTAAGTACAGTGGGCGCCAAAGTATTATTAAATATTGTATTGATATCTTTAAAATACCTTTTTGAGCATTATTAATAATAATATTTAGGCCAATTCTGCTCTGGTCACAAACTGAGCTCTAGGCTAGTATACTGATCAGTTACGAATATCCCCAAGGCTCTTAAAAAGCAGCCCCAGCCTGGTTGTGTGTCACTGCGCAACCTAGGATGGGTGACCGCTTTTACAACCGAGCTTGTTGAGGTGCTGAAAGCTCGCCACAAGTTAGGTGTTGCCTTCATATACCATCGGCGAAATGAGGACGGGTTAATCACTCCTCTGGATACCCTGAGGCCGTTTAAACGGTTCTCGGGAGCCAAAATGGCACCCGTAATGGTATATATCTACTTTTTTTTTAAATGTAAATCAAGTAAGTATTTAAGAAGAAATAAGTAATTTAATTTCCATATGATACAAATGGGCGCGGCTTCAATAGATCTATTTATGTACATTATTCCTAAAGTGTACATAGTTTTTAAGAGGTAAATAAATCCTTATACATAAGTTCCAAATCTTTAAAAATAGTACATGCTAAATAAAGTTTTATAAAAAAAAAATACTGAATTTCATATTGCGATGGATTTACAATACATTTAACAACCATTGACGTATTATATTTGTCTATTGTGTTTGTATATTCATTTAGCTAAGATTTTTAGCCTACACCTCCAAAACTATGTTGAGTATAATGTAGCCGATTCTCAATAGTCAAAAATATTTACTTTTTCTTAATAGAAGTAACAAATATTTAATTTAAAATTGCTTTATATGGATTGTTCTTCGAAAATAACTCATATATTTTTTTATACAGGGTGAATTTGAATGCATGTACTTTGGGCTAATATGATGTTCTGCTGATCAAATCGAATAACTTTTTCCATGGAATCATGTGTCGCAAATGAAAAAAAAATTTGGCCTCCCCATACAAATTGGTCATTTAAATATTACTAGTTTGTATGGAGAAGGCTTTTTTTTTCATTTGCGACACATAGTTCCATGGGAAAAGTTGTTCGATTTGATCAGCAGAATCTCATATAAGCCCAAAGTACATCCTTTCAAAGTCACCATGTATATTGAATATAAACCATAGTAACTGTAAGTATTTAATGAGTCACTTCTACAAGAATATACTGGTACTGCTAAATTATATACTTTTGAAACCGTTTTTTTTTTTTTTGTTTGGTTCACTAGTAGGTACTGGATTTCTATTAACTACTAGTGAACATTTTAAATACCATACTAGTAGATTTAACTTAAAATCAAAAGATTTAATCACAAAAAGCGTTGCAACAACGGAGGAAACAAAAACAAAGCAAAGCATAATATGACAGTTGTTTTATGTCTCGAATCCCGGGAAAGCCCGGGACTACGTATTTTGTCCCGGAAAATACTTTGATGTCAAACCGTATACGGTAGAACAAAATGGTATTGTTTTCGTAAAGCAGACGGAACTAAAAATACCTATTGTTTCTTGTATCCCGTTTTGTCTTTATAAATTAAAAAGCGATATACCTACTAATAGTAGCAAAGCGATTTTTATTAGGTAATGTAACGAGTAAAATTATATAGATCTATAAATAAAGCAGCTAAGTAGTAGTAGTAGTAAGTAAGTAGTAGTTTGGATTTCAGGAAAATTTCTGAATTTTAGGAAAATCGCTAGATCTATGATCGCATTTTCATAATATCTTGAAATTTTCCTAAAATGCAACGATTTAAAAAAATATTTTTGTAGGTTTTGACAAATAGTCAGACCATTGACTTTGCTTTTCTAATATTTTATTCTAAGTATCCCGTTAAAATGGCTGGATTTCAGAATATTATAAAAATCTATAGATATGATCCAGTTGTCCTAATATAAGACCTAGTAATTACATAGAAAAAGCGGCCCCAGCCTAGTGGTTAAGTTACTGCGCAACTGATTACAAGGTTAAGCAGATGACAACAAGGCCGGCCTGGGATGGGTGACCGCTTTATACAACAAGGCTATTTCATCATAAACACCGCAACAAGCTCGCCACTTGTTAGGTGTTGCCTCCTAATACAATCGGTAAAATGAGGATGGGATAATCCCTTCGCTGGGACCCTGAATAAACGGTTCTCGGGAGTCAAATAGGCACCCGTGATGGTATTTTTTTTTTTTTTTTAAATTACCTAGCTGACAACTATTGAATAAAAAAAACTGTGGATCATTTTTAATATTAAATTATTGTTCAAGTGTTGTATAACATACGAAAAAACGATCGACAACAACCTGATATAATATCAGGACAAAAGACAAACTTATTAGAAAAGAACGAGACAAAAATATTTCATGTAACCCCTCTCGTTCCTAAGCGCGTTGAGGTTGCCTGAGCCGCCGAGATAAGCCCGATGTCATTCACTGGGGTTGCCACTTGTTTCTGTATTGCTATATGAAAAAAATACAACAATGGCGTCTGAAATTGTGAAATAATAGTGTAGTATTCAGGTAGAATGGCTGAATTGCGAAAAATAGAAGTGATAATAAGGTAAACATTTTTTCAGTTGACGTTTACTTTACATTGGAGATTTTAGAAGGCTACTAAAATTCAAAGTAATTTGGACCTAAACACACAGGCATAGAATGTATATTTTCTTTACATAGTCTTTGTACTAGCTACACTATATTTGCTAACTAGTAACTATAGAAGGCACACACGATATATGCTTAAAAGTTTTATGTATTGTGTGACCTGTTGAAAAAACGTTGACTTTTATAATATAATATATTATATAACTACGTGGTGGCCGAGTTGGTTAGACCTTAGATACTTGTACTATTATTTCTTCTGTGCCTTAGATTTAAAAACACTTAGGTTGTCATTGGTACACACCTGGTTCAAACCCAGGTATGTACCAATGAGTTTTCAATCTAAAAAATGTACATTTGTTTAACAACGCCACTATAGTGCCTCGGAGAGCACGCTAAACTGTCCGTCCCAGTTTCACTATACCAACTTGTGAAACTTCAACAGAATAGGTTATTGAGTCTATCATAACATCGCAACAAGCTAGCCACTTGTTTGATGTAGACTCATAACATCGGCTACGACAATCGGTACCTTGAGGCCGCCTAGGCGGTCTTGAGTCACCCGTGATGTTATTTATTTATAATATAAATGTAATTTTAAAAGAAGCGGGTCATTAATCATTAGACATAGATCCTAAATTCATAAACCTAATTCAAATTAAAGTGCGTACGAGTATGTCACTTGCTTTAGTTTTTTTTATTGTATAGCAAGGCATGCGACTATGTTTCTACCTGATTGTGAGCAGACTTACAGAATATATGAATGGGATCGATATTTTTTTTTTATTATTGATCGCTTCCACAATGCCGGCTGAATGCTGCGATTACGAAATGGGCGACATAGTGGGAGCGAACAATATTATTAAACATTAAATTAATTGATCCACCCTATTCATGGACTTTGTAAGAACCGTAAGGTAGATACAAAGTCAAAAAAAAAACACTATTATTTTATGGAATATTTATCCATTAGTTTAATTACGGTATTCTTCATACAATTCTTTATTGTGATCATTTTAATAAAACCGTAAACATACTACAATGTATTTAATGCCTTTCTGCTCCATTATTGAAAGTTCCATTTTGTTATGCCTATTTGTTTAATAATAGGAGCCTACAAAATATATGTACATATGCACTCGTTGTTCACGGGTAATTATATAATTATAAAAAAACACATATCCCTATACATCTATCAATGTATTTTCAATGTTTCTAGGCTACCTATGTGCCAAGTTTCAAGTTTGTAGCGCTTTCCTTTACCAAGTTACAAACTTTCCTGAAATATCAATTAACATCCCTAAGGGACTCCTAATTAACCCTTAAGGTTTGAATTTTAAAAAAATCCCTTAGTAGATTCCTATAGCACTAACTTTTGCTTGACGATGATATACTTACTAGTCAGTCAGTAAGAACTATTCGTTATATAAATTGCAATTGATTAGTAGAAAAAAAGAGGCCCCAGCCAGGTTAAGTCACTGCGCAACTGATAACAAGGTTAAGCAGATGACAACAAGGCCGGCCTGGGATGGGTGACCGCTTTATACAACGAGGCTATTTCATCATAAACACCGCAACAAGCTCGCCACTTGTTAGGTGTTGCCTCCGAATACCATCAGCGAAATGAGGACGGATTAATCCCTCCGCTGAGTACCCTGAGGCCGTTTAAACTGTTCTCGGGAGCCAAATAGGCACCCGTGATGGTATTCATTTTATTTATTATTAGTATACCTAAACGTAAACATATGCCAAAATACATACGAACATATTTATATATATAAATTTTTTTGTTACAGTTTGTCATGGTCTGGGTGTTAATAAAATATAATATGTATTATATCGTTGTTTCTGTTACACATAGTACAAGCCCAGGGCTTAGTTTGTGACCAGAGTAATATGGGTAAATTATCCTACATATTATTTTTTTTATATTAACCTTTCAGAAGTTTAATATTTTCCTTGGGAACTTATTATAACCTAAACTAATAGTAGTAAATATACTAAGACATACATATCATCACGGGTGCCTTACGACGCCCGAGACCGCCTAGACGGCCCCAGGGTACCCAGCGGAGGGGTTTTAATCCCACCTCGTCGTAAAGAATATGAAAGAAATACATTTTACAACTTTTCTAATTTGTTTTCACATGTTTTTCTCTCAAATGATTTACAAAATGATAAAACCCTGTCCTAAAAAAACACAACGCTTCGAAATAAACAAGAGAGAATGTACCGCCCAATCTTTTCCAATTTTCCTCGCTGTGTACCCAACATATACAAGAGCGCGTTTTTTCCCAGTTTTTTTTGTTTCCAAAACGCAGCCGGCGCAAGTTTTTGTCTGGCATCTGCAGTAATTAAAGCTGGTAACTTTAATTTCGGAAGCTGCCATTGGCCGATGGTCGTCGGACCGTGAAGCCAATGATACAGCATGACCGATTGTCAAATGGGAAGCCTGCATTGAACCGCTGTTCTTTTTGTAAGAAATCGGTTTTTGTCGTCGAAGAAAGGTAGATGTTACGATTCAAATAAGTCCGTATTGTTGTTGAATTCCATTACGGAGAAGGTAGTGTTAGTCGCATTGTGGAGTGGATTGTAGTGACGTGGTGCTTTGGTACCAATTAGTGGCTTATTTTGCGTTCTATTGAAACTGAATTGTCTGCACCCACCTTGCCGTCGGTGATTCGACACGAGGAGCGTGTCATTGCCCCTGTTTGAAGGTTTTCTGTTCAACTGACGAGATTATACAATTCCTAGAATGGAATTTGACGAGTCGAAATAATAAATCGTTACGTAAAAGCGAGAAGCGATTGTATTACTTTTTCAACTTGGCTTTTTGAGCCGAATTATATTTAATTAATCAGTTTATTGTGTTCCCGTGATGGTACCAATAGTGACCTCACGACTGACGCCTGAGACCACGGTCCATTAAGTTTTTTCCCACATCATCATAGATGATGATGTTTTGAGTCTACTCTGATAGCTGTTAGTGTATAGCTCGTCGCAGCATTTATATAGACTCAAAAAACCATCTATAAACAATTTCACAAGTTGGTCTAGTGAAACTGGAACCGACATGTTAACGTGCTCTCTGAACCACTTTACTTGTATTCTGAAACAAACTTCAATGCAAGTACATATTTAAAAGAAAAGGTCACTGGTACACCACACCGTAGAATGATCTTGTGACCCAAAAACTTGTGTTTTAAGTCTACAATTTAGTTCTTAAAAAAATATTAGCTATTAATTGATTGAGATATAAAAATGTTAATAACCTCAGAGATGTAAAGCAGCAAGTGAACTGTAAACATGGAGTGAGCAGGTGAGGGGGTGGTCTGACGAGACAATGACTGAATGGCACATCGGTTGTCATGCGAAGAGGCCTTGATGGGTTCAATGCCTTTCAATTTATTGTGTGCATATTATTATCCGATATTATTGTTGTCTGTAGAAGCATTAGCTACGTCTGTATACAAGTCTAGTCTCAAGTGATTCAGAGCTGGCAAAAAAAAACTACTCAAATTGAGATTCACTTTCATAATGCAAAATGGTTTATGTTACTAATTGGAATTAAACGAGATATAAATAATGAGGAGTCGCTTCCAGAATCCCGCGACAAACGATCCACGGGGAACGACGCAAATTACAACAAGTAAAAGAGTGTGGAGGGAGATGCATAAGCAATCAAGCCCCTGTAAGTAAGGACCGAGCAGCAGGACACCAGCCACCAAATTAATCAACGAGCCCGAACACAAAACGAACGTCTTCTTTTTGTCGCACAAAATTGTTTAAAACATTTTTCCCTTTACGAAAAGAGCGGGAGACACGAAACGAAAAGAGAAAAACATCTAACCGAGCATTCTGTCGGTGACGGCGCGCGGAAACTCGGAACGTTTTCTTCTTTTTCTCTGTCAATAATGTTAGTTTTCTTCTATTTGCCCGGGCGTCAGCGGGGTGACAATGCTACGTTTACGCAAAAGTGGACGCGCTTTGTCGATCGCAAACTCGTGTTTTATTCATAGCGACTGTCACATTGCGTTCTCTGGACGCGTCGCAAGGATTATAAATAAACATTTGATCGTCGAGCGCGAACGAGCTCGGATTCTGTCAATTCTAAACAACTTATTCCCTCGTTATCGTTAGAAACGCAGTTGCAATAAATAGAAAAGTTTATCGAGTAGCTCGACGACGCATAATGCTCGTTTAAAATCCCAGTCTTTTATCGGGTAGCCACGACAGGTATTAGAAATTCCGTCGACAATAGACGTGCAAGTTCGCGGATCAATCGGCGTCGACAAATGTCGAATTCGTCGAACTGAGCGCTGAAACAATCGAGGAAACAAAACGCGTTCGAAGGAACAATACCGGCGAGAGTTTTTGTTCGAATGTTTGTTTGTTGTCGGGTATTGATTGCGCTCGATCGAGTGCCGCCTGCACCTACGCAACCTGCACTTTTGTCCGGACCCTCCCATCGATTTTGGTTATTAATTTCCATGCTCGGAGACGGCCCCTCGACAGATGCGGGGGTGTCGCTCGTGCGCTTTGTCTGGCTACTCGTCTGTTAATATTAATTAAAGGTACGTCGGTGCGCGAGTACAATCGGCGCCGGTGTAATGGGTTCCTACAAGCTCCTCGCGAGGTGTGTGTGCCATTGTTGGGTATTAAGCGATTATGATGAATACCTATCTGTTGTAGTTTTCATAATAGATGTTCAGAATCGATAGTGGGGCGTTGTGTCGTCGAGGCTTCGGGAACACTGTTTGTGTAGCCGTGACAATACCTATTCGAATCGATTTAAATGTCGACACAATGTTACGCGGACGATTCTGTGACGGTAAGGTCTATTGTAATGTAATTATTTTAATAAAGAACTTACCTAATCGCTTTGAGATTTCGGAATTGTGCATTTTTGGGTTATCCTGAGCGATCTTCCTCCGTTGTAACCTAGACCACACCATGAAGGCGTTCATGGGTCTTTTGATGTGTTCTTCTTGCACTTTCTTTTGTTGTGACTGGGCAGACATGGCACTCATCGGGCCCATGGTCCCTATGCCTCCCATGTGAGACATGGGGCCCATGGAGAAGTGGCCCATGGTTGGAGGCCCGAAACCTCCGCGGTCGCACATCGCTCCAGCGGCACTGAGGACAAACATACATATTATTATAAATTATGTAACAATTTTACAACATTTTAATTTTTTAAAACATTGAATAAAGGCGATATGTTTCTAAAAATATATGTCTACATATTGTATGTCTTCTTATTTTAAAGCCTGCTGCTGGATATGTAATAGGTTTTTCCATACGTTTGCTAAACATTAATAACTTTACAGGATTATTGTTTCTCATTATCTACTAAAAAGTAAAACTTATTCTCCACTTGTAAAGATGTTATATAATTTTCTCTAACTTTAGTTGCGAAAAGATTAGTTTTCATTAGCACTTTTAGTCGTACACCAGACCTAGACTTGCGCTACCTGCGCTAGAGAAATAATCTGTTAGAAAAATTACTAATAATTTTCGTTTGCTTTGGTGGGTTAAAGAAAGAGTAAAGGCGAGACTTGGAAAATTCTCTTCTTGCATCTGTCTATTTAAACAATTAATATATATGTATCTTTAAGTCATGAATAAATAAGCACTTACAGAGCATGAGTGCTTTATTTTTATCTCATCGATGCTTTCCATCAGACACGATTGGGGTCAAACAAATACTCATTGCACTATCTCTAATGCTTACATAAATGCAAAGGTCTCTTTATCTGTCTCTCCGTTTAGTGCTTATAGTTTGAGAACTACGTATCTGATTTTCATGATTGTTTTTTTTTTTTTATGAGAGCTCGGCAGAGCGAAGGTCCAAAAACAAATGCAACCAACAATTACGATCTACGTAACCGTTGATTGCACCTATTATGCCGGCTTCAGATGCCTATACACGCTTCGCTTTCTATATTCACTTTTTTTTTTATTATAGATGACTTCTCTAGTCAGGTTATAGGCTATAAATTATTATAATTTTTATTTATCAATTATTGGTTTCAGGAGCTTTAGGAATCCACAACTCCTCTCAACAGATAAATGCTAGTGCTGATGGTGGCACTTAAACTTGCTTCTTTAGTAGCATTAAGTCTAAGGTGGGTAGTGTGCACAAAGAACAGAGGAAGGCATCGAGGAAGGTTCCTCAAGATAACGATGCTGGAAAGTCCATCACGAAACAAATTACTCCAATAGAGACTATTCGACGATGAAGACTTATCTTCATCTACACATTATCTAGGATTTAGTGCTTGACCAGGGCATATTGTAAAAGTCTAGAATTTAATTAGTGGCCAGGGAAATATGTGCAAAATGTTACGCCATACCTACTATTATATAAAATATCAATGTAGTTATATTTTATTACTTACCTATATAAATAATTCCTAAAATCTTTGCGTGAAATCGTGTCAGTGTGGTATCATGTGCAAGGGCTTTAAGTACGGTGACAATTATCCCCTTCGTTCGACCAGAAATTATTAATATTTTTTTATAGGGGTCGTTTTATTGTTAAGTGTCTATTAATTAAATATATCGCTACAAATAAGAGGAGGGAACAAATTTTACAGATCTATGTCGGTAATATACTTAAAAACGCTTAGGTCCCTGGTTCGAATCCCGGTGTGTACCAATGAGTTTTTAATTTAAAAATGTATGTACATTTGTTTGACAACACCATTATAGTGCCTCGGAGAGCACTTTAAGCTGTCGGTCCCGGTTTCACTATACCAACTTGTGAAACTGTTTATAGATGGGTTATTGAGTCTATTCAAAACATCGCGATGAGCTAGCCACTTGTTCGGTGTAGACTCATACCATCGGCTACGACGAGGTGGGATTAAAACCCCTCCGCTGGGTATCCTGGGGCCGTCTAGGCGGTCTCGGGCGCCGTAAGGCACCCGTGATGATATGTATGTATGTGTGTATGTCGGTAAAATAATAAAATATATTACTTTCCCGAAAATATCAAATAATAAAATATTAACACGAATTTAGTTAGGTTGGTCTCTCTCCTTAAACTAAGACTTCGTACGATTATAGGTACCTACTAGCTTTACCTACAGTATTTATTATTTTTACAAAATTCAAGCACCTACATGCTAATAATCTTATCAGAATACAAGTATTAAAACACTTAATGGGAATCCCCAGAACATCATGGGATTATGAAAATTCTTATGTTATACCCATATGACATTTCTAATTCGAATGTATTATCAACCTTAAAAACCATCGAGGTTACAGAATGACTGAACCTGCGAATATTCGGGAAATGTTTAATACCTTTAAAACGCTTAGACCTATTTTAATATAATAATTATCCGAATATTAGATATCTTCTTGACAAAGAGTTTTTCAATTAATTGCCTCATTCATAAACAACTTATTGAGACCTTGAAGAGCACTAGTTAAAATAAGTTTTGTCTCTTTTATACATATTTAATTTTGTTGCTATAAAAAGAGACAAAACCTACTACTACTAGAGTGTTCTTCAGGGACTCAATAATTTTCATGGAAAACGATGTAAAAGTGAATAGTGAATTTGTTTTTGGTAAAAAACGCAATTAATTGTAAAATTCTAGGTAAAATTGGTATAGACGACAAGAATATTTATGGGAATAACAATAATTCTGATCAGAAATGTATTATAATATGAATTAAATATATAAAAGGACGTACATATAATAATAATAATAATAATAAGTAGGACAATTTACACATATACTCTGGTCACAAACTAAGCTTTAGGCTTGTACTATGTGTATCAGAAGCAACGATATAATACGTTTTATAAACACCCAGACCATGACAAACTGTACAGAAAAAACAAACTAATATTTTTTTTTTGCCATGGGTGGGAATCGAACCCACGACCTCCGGATACAACGCCAAAAGCGCACTAGTCTACGGAGGCTGTCAATATGCATATGTTACATGTGTATATGAACGCAAGGCTCACTATAAGTTAACAGACCAATTTAAATTACAAAGCTAGTTTTTGGCTATATCCAAAATAATGATTACCTACCTAATTCATTTCGATTCTGTAATTTTCAATTGAAAGCTTTTGTGCCTACAGCATAATCAATGACAATTATTGCTTTTCACGGAAATTTAATATCGTTCTAGTTTGGCTTATAATTTGATAGCATTAATTAAATTTGGTACTAGAGAAGAATGGAGAAAATTTGTTGAAGAAAAAATACCCTGAAAATGAAAAATGACAAAAAAATAACTTTGGAACTTGGGTAATTATTTACTTGCACATGAAGAAGCTTGTCAGAAACTAAGCTCTAGGCTTGTACTATGTGTAACAGAAACTGTCGCATGTTATTATATTTTTTAAACACACAGACCGAATCAGAAAAACCTTCTAACACTATTTTGCTTTCACTGGGATCAGTTACAACGCCAACGGTGCGGCATAATCACTAGACCAAGAAGTCATTAAAAACATTTTGAAAATTTTTAAATTGGATACTTACTTGGGCCTGTCTTATTAATCATTAACTACTCAAGTAACCTTAAAAAGCCCCGAAAAAAGAACAAAGATTTTTAGGTACAAGATGTAATAGCATCTAAATAATTCAGGGGTGAGATTTTTAAATGTCACCCAATGACTAATTGTTTTCACCTAATGACAAATCGTTCGAATTTCCAAGATAAGGCTCTGTGATATTGCCTATTATAATTATTTATACAGGAAATTCAGGTATTTTTATATTTCCTGCATTATAATAAATAACTACTAGTGATATTAAAATAATCGGTGAATTTTATTGTAAATTAATCTTATATCTGTCTATTTTAAAAATAAATTCAAATTGTATTAATGTTACATTGTAAACATCATTTCTTCCCTCTCTAATAATTAGTAATTCCATCAAATTTAATTACCAAATTAATGCGTTAATCCTCACACCCTATGTGTAATATAGAATGTATAATATAGAAGGTGTACCGAGCACCCTCGTAACATAGACATTATAGGACACGCTACATATGTTACTGGAATTTTCAAAACATGCACGACAATTTGTCACTGTGAGTTCTGGCTTTCATTTCATTTTAATAAAAGTTGGCATGTTTTTCGGTGTTACAAGTGAGATTTTTTTACAGTTTTCAGGGAAGCTGTGCTTTAGTTTGAAAACTCAGTTTGATTAAATATTTTATATTTATTTTTGTTTTCTATTATATATCTCACTTGTTATATACGTGGTGGCTGAGTTGGTTAGACCTTAGACTTAAACATACTTGGTCGCATTAATAGCCATTGCTTAGCCTGTGCCTATTGCGTATATTGTTATTGCTTGAAACAGTCAAAATTTTGTTGTTTTATATGCAGTTTGACAATCGGAAGCATTAGCAATTGCTTAGCAACGACTATTAATCCCAGACCATTAGGTCCCTGGTTTAAACCCCGGTGGGTAAAGAGTTTTTAATTAAAAAATCTATATATGTACATTTGTTTAACAACTCCACTATAGTGCCTTGGAGAGTAGGTTAAGCTGTCGGTCCCAGTTTTACTATACTAACTTGTGAAACTATTTATAGACGGGTTATTGAGTCTATCCAAACATCGCGAAGAGCTAGCCACTTATTTAGTGTAGACTCATGCCATCGGCTACTACGAGGTGGGATTAAACGCCTGGGTACCCTGACGGGCGCCCGAGACCTAGAGAGTGTACTAGGGAGCTCGGCATGTGACCTCACATCTATGAAGTATAAAGGTTCAAGAACAAATGCAACCAACAATTGCGTGCTACGTAACCATTGATTGCACCCATTATGACGGCTTAAGATACCTATACACGCTTCGTTTAAAGGACTCGACTTCACTTGTTACACTGACACTTAGGTACAGAGCGCTATTCAAAGATGTTTTGCTAGTTTGTAATCAAAATCACTTTGAATGGCAAGTGTGTCGCTGTAGATATTGGGTTTGCAGGAGGTTTTGCAACTGTCACTCAAATATAAACTAGATTCTGATTAGAATCCAAAACTTATACGAAATAATTTCCTACATGACGAATTCTAAATAGATTAAAACCGCAACTAGGTATCTACCTACCTATTGAAAGTGTTTAAAAAAAAACGTTTGCGTTGTTAAAAAATGTTTAATATTTTTATATTCCTACTATAATATACTCGTACAATAGATAACAACTTTTAATGCTTTTAAAAAGGCATCATTTATCGGCTAAAATATTATTTTTATTTATTTATTTCCAGAAAAAAAAGCGGCCCCAGCCTAGTGGTTAAGTCACTGCGCAACTGATAACAAGGTTAAGCAGATGACAACAAGGCCAGTTCTGGGATGGGTGACCGCTTTATACAACGAGGCTATTTCTTCATAAACACCACAACAAGCTCGCCACTTGTTAGGTGTTGCCTCCGAATACCATCGGCGATATGAGGACTCCACTGGGTACCCTGAGGCCGTTTAAACGGTGTTCAGGAGCCAAATAGGCACCCGTGACGGTATTTTTATTTCCAAAAAACTATCAGCTATTTAATACAAATACATATTTTCTTGTGTAAAAATAAAAGCTATTGATAAGTTTTCACTGTTAAGTAACTGTGAACTCTTATTTTTTTATTAAAACACACTCATTAGAAAAAAAAAACACAAATGAAGACAAGATAAGCTTATCCATAAGCGTATATTGTTACATGTAACGATTTAATTAAAAAAAAAAAAAAATTTTCCTTGTGTCAAGAACGAAAAGGCAAAGGGGTCTTTTTGCCCATACAGCTTTATCAATACCAAATACCTATATCAGTGTAACTTAGCTACCTATAACCTAACCGATCTAATCAAAGCTATTATAATTCTGATCTTATTTCAGATCCGACTTCGAAACAGATCACACACAATACACACAATTTGTCCTAAACCAAACATAAAATGGAGCACATATCCAACCAGAATATCAGGGTTGGAAGTAGAATGCATATGTTGGAAGATAAATATTTGCCCCTCTGGCTACCGTCTACCGGCCGGTTTACTCCCACTGTTTGTTTAACTACCAAAGCAACCAAATGTGGCTTGGAAACCAAAATTTTACTTGTTTATGGTAAGGTAAGAGTTTAATATTTTCTAATAATGGTCGTTTAGATGTTTTTTGTTTTACTAAATCACGAAATGGTAAGCAACCCTATAAAATTCATAAACAAGGTATATACATTGTCGTTTAACAGAATGATGTGGTTACAAAGTCGTCTGCAAAATCGAATTTGCATTACGAGTCTTCTTCAATAGCTTTATCGTCAAATTTACTGACCGTTTCGTAACCTCACCCTGAAAGGAAACTAAGTTATGTATAGGTATAAGACTTAGTACATAGCCTAGCGTTTTTGTAAAATTCAAAATATTTTGAAAGTTATATCAAAAAACCTGTGTTTTCAAAAATTCCGCGTAAGCTTTTTTTTTTGTTTCTCACTCCCACTATGCGTATAATAGTTTGTCGTTTAACAGAATGGTGTGGTTATAAAATCGTCTGCAAAATCGAATATGCATTACGAGTATTCTTCAATAGATTTATCGTCAAGTTAATTGACCGTTTCGTAACCTCACCCTGAAAGTAAACTAAGTTATGTATAGGTATAAGACCTAGTACATAGCCTAGCGTTTTTGTAAAATTCAAAATATTTTGAAAGTTATAGCAAAAAAACTGTTTTCAAAAATTCCGCGTAAGTTTTTTTTTTGTTTCTCACTCTCACGCATAGTAACAGGCATCTTTTATTTTGCCTTTATACACCCTCTTAAGTAATAAACGTAGATATTATTTATCAAAAAAATACATTTCCCATTAGAATTTGAAACGGTTTCAGTTTATTGAATAAATTTAGCTTTGTGTATATTAATTAGGTTACAGAATTTCGTGTGTAATGTGTATATATTGCTTATTTGTAAACTCGATTGTAAAATACATTTGTACAAATAATTTAAAAGCTAATTTTATTCAAAACAATGTCTAGCAAGTCGACCTTCACAGGACTGAAATTGTACTTAAAACATACCTTAAGGTACTTAGTATATTTTACAAAACATACATACATACATATCTATAAACAAAACAATTATTACATACATATTACAATTATTTTACAAACTTACCATAGTCATTTTTTTTTTTTTTTTTTTAAATAATATGTAGGACAAATTACACATATTGCTCTGGTCACAAACTAAGCTCTAGGCTTGTACTATGTGTACCAGAAGCAACGATATAATACATATTATATTTTAGGTATTATTGAAATAAAATACTTTATAAAAAAATATAAACGATATATTTCGCCACAGGCTTCATCAGTCGTTTGACATATATTTTATAATAAATAATCACCTTAAAATCTAAATAATTAAAAAAAAAAAAAAAAAAATTTTTTTTTTTTTTTTTTTTTTTTTTTTTTTATATGTTTGTATATAGACCAGGACTTAACATATAACTATGACACTAACTTTGTAAATCACACAAACAATCATACAAACTAACACTCACACACATACCCACATATACAAACATATAAAAAAATAAAAAAATTTTTTTTTTTTTTTTTTTTTTTTTTTTTTTTAATTATTTAGATTATAAGGTAATTATTTATTATAAAATATATGTCAAACGACTGATGAAGCCTGTGGCGAAATATATCGTTTATATTTTTTTATAAAGTATTTTATTTCAATAATACCGATTTTTGCGAAAAACGTTAATAAAAATATACTTATTTAAGAATATTATATTTTATAAACACACAGACCATGACAAAGGCGCAACCACTAGTCTACGGAGGCTGTATTTACATACATATCATACGGCGCCCGAGACCGCCTAGACGGCCCCAGGGTACCCAGCGGAGGGGTTTTAATCCCAACTCGTCGTAGCCGATGGTATGAGTCTACACCGAACAAGTGGCTAGCTCGTCGCGATGTTTTGAATAGACTCTATAACCCATCTATAAACAGTTTCACAAGTTGGTATAGTGAAACCGGGGCCGACAGCTTAACGTGCTCTCCGAGGCATTATAGTGGTGTTGTCAAACAAATGTTATGTACATTTGTCGTGCTATTTTTTTAATTAAAAACTCATTGGTACACACCGGGATTCGAACCAGGGACCTAAGTGTTTTTAAGTCCAAGGTCTAACAACTCGGCCCCCACTTATTAATATCTAGAGAAAAATTCTATAATGACTAATAGTTGTTAGGTATTTCTTCCTATGAAATGCTTTTTTTTGTTAGTCAATTGTCTCACTGTTTTACACCGATTTCCAGAGATTCCACAGATAAATAAATAAAAATAAATACCATCACGGGTGCCTATTTGGCTCCCGAAAACCGTTTTAAACGGCCTCAGGATCCCAGCGGAGGGATTAACCCATCCTCATTTCGCCGATGGTATTCGGAGGCAACATCTAACAAGTAGCGAGCTTGTTGCCGTGTTTATGATGAAATAGCCTCATTGTATAAAGCGGTCACCCATCCCAGGCCGGCTTTGTTGTCATCTGCTTAACCTTGTTATCAGTTGCGCAGTGACTTAACCACTAGGCTGGGGCCGCTTTTTTTTCATTTCACAGATATTCTTGACAACAAGGTAATAACGAATATCATGTTACCTAGTGGTTTAGGTGGGAGGAAGGTTACCATTACAAGAAAAAGCCTAGTCAAGAGACCTAGCTATGTTTCGGTTTTAGTCTGTGGGTTAATCAGTTTTTAAGAGCACTGCATCGTTTTTCTGTTGAGGTGGCTGTCTACGTCTAGCATGCGGTTACAAAACTGGAAATTAATTGCAGTGAGGATATTAAAGTAGACTCGCAATGCAAATTCGTTAATGCCGCCGTCCATTTCGTACCGGCATCATTTTCCGGGCATAGTGGGAGCGAACAAATACATACAAAGCCATACGCCGTGCTCCAATAAAAAAAAGGAGTAACCTTAGCTCTTCAGGATAGAATTTAACTTAACTTAACTTTTTAAGTACCTATTCCTTTCCATCATTGATGATAATTAATAACTGATGAACAGCCACCGTAAAAAGATAAAAAACTGTTAATTCTTTTTTAGAATATCATACACCTCCTATACATAGAGATATACTGAGAAAAATTAAAGAAAATTCTTAAATATTGGAAAAATATCTTTAAATACTTTTTTTTGCCGCTACACTGCTCAAGCAATTGAATATTAATGAAAGAAGACGGTCAAGTGTATTTTATTCGCGCATTTAGGGTTCCGTATAATAATAAGAACCATATTTTTAACCAATAGCTCAGAAACTAAATTCTAAAAACAAAACGGAATAGAAAAATAATCTAACCTTTCATTAATCTAGATAATAAATTTAATACGCTTAATAAATGTTTATTAAACCTTTTTAGTAAATAACATGAAATCTAATAAACCTACATATTGATAAAAATGTGGATATATCCATATCACATTATACAACATACAAATTAAAATATTTAATGCATCAATTATTTTTTCTGAGACAGTAACATCTTTCTTATATAAAGAACTTTACCCCATTTTATCCCTCAACCAACTTTCGAGTCAAAACCGGCGGACAGATCAATATCACATTATACATCATACAAATTAAAATATTTAATATATCAATTATTTTATTTGAGACAGTAACTTCTTTCTTATTTAAAGAACTTTACCCCATTATTGGGAGCATTTTTAGTTTAAATTATACTTCGGGCACCGAGGAATTAATCCCAATCTAAATGTACCTCATACGATATTATACCTCAAACGATTTTCGAGTCAAAACCGGCGGACAGACGTCCAGACAATATTTTTTAACAACAATTATTGATCGATCCTGGACTTTGTAGATCTGCTTACTAATGGGTAGATGCAAAGTCACAAGCTGTGCAACAAAAAGAAAACGGGATTTATTAAGATCGTTACGGAACCCTAAAAAGAACTGTTTTAACATTCATCCTAAAATATTATAACTTATCTACGCATTCCTAAGTAAATGTATCTATGAGTCAGATTATTTTTCATAAATTTTATTGTAACAATCGTGTTGTGTGTTTTTCAAATTAATTGTTGTATTGTAATACATTGTATCGAAGTTTAATTTATTATTATTTTATGTAAATAATAAATTCGCGCCATTGTCTCAAGACTCGATACAAAGCCTGAACACAAAGAGCCATTGGAATAAATGACACAAGTAATTTCTTATTGATTTTTATTGAAACACTAATTTGGATATTTCTTATTTTACGAGTACCTAAGGTATATTTTTAAGATGTAGGGTAAGGCAGGGTAATTACGAACGCGGGGTAAAATAAGCCGCCGATAGAATTTTACAATCAAAGAAAAGCTTAAAATTTTTTAATGTTTTTTATGCAGTTAAAGTTGTATGCTAATTTGTTATGCTTTAGATATCTACTTATTTTATGTTTGGTTGTAAAATATTTCAAGTTATAAAAATGGTTATACCTATTATTTAGAAGAAAATCGGCTAAGATTTTGTTAAACAATTCCTAAATAAAAAAAACTTAGTGAAATAACTTTCTGATAAAAATACAAAAAAAAATGTATTCTATAGAAATATAAATATAAGGCGGTATACAGCAAGATATCTTGATACAGGCTGAATTTGAAAGGATGTACTTTGGGCTAATATAAGGGGCTAATCAAATCGATCAACTTTTCCCATGGAACCATGTGTCGCAAATGAAAAAAAATTTTGGCTTCCCCATACAAATTGGTTATTTTAACATTACTAGTTTCTATGGGGAAGGATGTTTTTTTTAATTTGCGACTCTGGTTCCTTGAGAAAAGTCGTTCGATTTGATCAGCAGAACCTCATATTAGCCCAAAGTACCTACATCCTTTTAAAGTACCCACTCTAAAACTTTGTATTAAAATTTTCACATTGACAACCTATTCCAAACCTTGCAGTCCACATACCTCACTCACCCTACTCGAGTATGACGCGCAAAGAAGTGTGAAAGAGTACCGCCGCCGCCGCAAGAGGTCGCTAATAGATTAGCTAAAGAGAGCCCAAGATTATTTGTCAGTCGGCGATGTCTTACACCTCGCTAAGTGATGCTCAGTAGCAATTTGTTTGTGTGACAAGAATTCCAGTCCAAAAGGGAAACCGGATTGTCAATTGTCAAGACTCACTAACATTATGACAACATTAGGGTGAGGCTGGGTCGATAGAAACATCTCGGTGTGAATTTTGTTTCCAAAATCTATGCTTTATATTTACTTGTTACCAAGTAAAAAGATGTTTTTTTATTTACATTATTAATTATGATGGGTAATATACTATGTGTGCATTGACATATGTCGATGTGCCTCAAATCTATTTTGCTAAATTATTCACACTTCCGCCTGTAATTTATACGAGATATATATACCTACCTATGTAAGTCGAGGTAACTAAGTAGATTTATTAGGTACTTTATCAGAAAATAAGCCTGAATTTTGCTAAATACATAAGAATTTTACAACTTGCAACAATATTTAAATAACGTTTAAAGTAATATAATCAGAACTTTAGACCTACTTAAAAAAAGTAATGAAGAAGAACGAAGAACTCATTAAAGGAAATCCTTATGTACATTTTTTTTATGAAGCACGCACGGTTTGTGACTTTGTTCTACCTGATGTTAAGCAGACCTACAAAGTCCATGAATGGGGTCGATCAATACATTCTTGTTTAACAATATTGATCGCTCCCGCTATGTCGGCTAAATGATTCGGTTACGAAATAAGCGGCGACATGAAAGTTTTTGCATTACATACATTGAGTCTATTTTAATAGCGTCACTGCATTATCGTCAAATCAATCGCCCGTTTCGTAACCGTACCTCGAAAGGAGACTACCCCTTCGACAAGAAATCGATGTACCTAGTAGTCTTCGGAAAACCGGTGAACCCATAGACTAAAACAGAAACATGACTAGGTCTACAAATATTCAAAATTGACTATAAAGCAGTGAGGATATTTGTTTTTTGGTTGGAGGAGTTATGTAATAAAATATATAAAGCAGCGAGGAAATTAAAATAGGCTCGTAATGCAACTTCCTCTATGACTCATAATTTAGACGGTATAGTGGGAGCGATCAATGTTTGTCGACCAATTATGGAGTTTATAGGTCTGCTTACTCCGCTTGTTCCAATAAAAATAAAATAAAACTAGTTTCTATCTTAGGTAAATGGTTACTAAGAAAATAATTTATTATTGAAAAAAGCTATTGCGTCTGGATACATTTTTCCTTGCAGTATAATAACTTCGGGCACCGAAAAGATATAAGATTACCAACCGTTTTTGAGATATCTGGTTGGACATATAGAGGGGATACTAACGGACGTCCAGACCCCCGACGCAAACTACTGTATACCTTAAGCGATCCGTTTTTCTTTAAACGTCGAAACTCAAAAGGAAATGTAGATCATTTTAATCTCAAATACCATAAAAAGAAAGATTGAGAGTGTTTTTAATTAAAATTAAAACTACTTATCTAAATAAAGCTAAGGACAAATCACAGTTTTATATTGTTATTTAATAATATTTTAATTGCTCCCAAAATATTGTTATGTAAAGCATATCAAAAAATACTAATTCTAACTACGCTGCAACTTTAAAAACAATAATCCTCCATTTCACCCCCGATCGCCTGTTCCATAACCGCACCCTTACTAGTCTATCGCATCGACAATAATTACCGGTACCTAACCGACGATGTTAAATTGACGCGCGCGCGAAAACGTTTATCATAAATAATCGAAGTTTTGAGCTTTGGAACAATATTAAAAAAAACTGATCTAAAATAAATTAATATATGTATGTAGTATGGTAAAAATATATTTATTTATTTATAAAACTTTATTGCATAAAACAAAGGCGGACTTAATGCCGTTGGGCATTATCTGACAGTCAAACCTTCGGGACATTACAACATTAAGTGTGCAATAAAAAATGGTTTTACTTTTGAGTATTTGTTAATATAATAATTTATATTTATGTATAAATAAATACATATTATACTATAGGCATAAATGTATTATACACATATTAATACATAAACAGTATAGGTTAGGATTTATTTAAAATGTACTCAATGAACCATTTTATTAAAAATTAATCTATTTGTAGCATTTCTTATAACAAGGGGCAGTTTGTTCCAATTCATCGAATATTGGTCCATTTTAGTCGCTCATTTCTCTTATAAACTACGCTGGTTTTGACTTTGAGGAGCGATTTCAGATTTATTTACTGTTGAAAGCGTGTTAGCGATTTAAACGCTAACACGCGTGTTTATCGTGATGCGTTAGGACCAAAAGTAACAAAATAGCAAATTATACCTAGTCCTATACCGTTGTATGAGGTGGAATTATTATGTTCTAGATTCTGTCCGCGACTTCGTTCAACTTGAATTTTGAATTTGATCCATCATTGTAATTATAATGAAAATAATAACTACCATAATGGATCAAATCCATAAATAGGTACATTTATATTTTATAACTACACAGACTGAAAATATTTCTGTCCGGGTAAATGCTAAATTAACTTTTTACCCGGATATAAAGTATTGCAACAGTTGTTCCCATATTTAAGAGCAATATTTCATGCAAATCGGTTCAGCCGTTTTCATTTATTAAGTAACAAACATCCAGTCTTAAAGTTGTTTCAATTTGCAAAACTATTCCGATTTTGAGATCAAAGAAATGGCCTGTTATTGAACTTTCCAAAACATCCCATGAAAAATATTGGGATAATTTAGGTAAAAAGAATATTTACTATCAAGGCAGGTAAAATAATAGGTTATTTTATAATTGGTCTTGTGAGTACAATGCAGGCAAAAATGCTTTCCCCTTTCTGCAACATCAAGTTTTTTGTCATTTTGTTTTCAGGAATAAAATCTTGAAAAGTTTCCCATGAATGAAGATTTTTCTATTTTATTTATAAGGTACCTGTAATAATCTATGTATCTTTTTTTTTATCGGAAGTCGATCGTTAGGAAAGCGTTGGTAATAATCATTTAATAGGGTAACAAAGATTTTTGATATAATCAGGAATTTGATATATTATGTTATGTAATTAGGTAAAAATATCATATTGATTTTTTATTAATTAACTAATGGTTTATAATACTGAATTGGATTAATTTGTAAATACCTACTTATAGATAAATAAAATAAATTACATTATATAGTTTTAATTAAATTACCTAAAAGGTAGGTTTATGTAGTTGGTTTACCTATATAGTCTTCTTATAATAAAACAACAATACGTTTATACCAAACGTGTCCAATTAATTTAAAACATTAAAATAAAGTTAATATAAATAATGGTATCTTAAAAAATAAAATTAAGTAAAACATTAAAAAAATACATTTTCATACCTCATAAAGTGACCGCTGGCACGTTGTTGCAGATCCAGCTCCACTTTGATTTTTTAAAGTACTTTCACAAAAAAACTGTCACCTCAGCAAACAAACAAAAAACACTGTTCGATAATCAAAACAATAAAGTATTTATGCCAAACAATAATCGCGAATAATCGAATTAATTGTTAATCGCACGAATATCCAGCGGTAGACGTCCACCTCGCACTACAAAAGCTACAATCGACAACACGGTCGAGCTGAGACCGCTTGCCTGACAAATCGAATGATAACCCCGCGCTCCTCAGCCAATCGGAACCCGCCAAACCGCCCACGATACCGAACCGCGGCCGCTCATTGGCCGAGAAACTGCCATTGCCTTACGAATGTTTTACGCAGAAGAGAACCAAACTCGACGAATTTTCGAATATGAATTTTAAACGTTCGTCGTTCCACTGACAATGTACAATTGCAATGTACGTCGTTGGGTGTAGTACCTTTCGTCGTGGGGCGATCGTTTGTCTTTTTGTGTTGTTTATGACGGGTCGCGCATAAAATAAGTATAAATTAGATGACAGGTTGTGCCGGGTCGTTACGCGGTACGATCCACGATTGTTTCACCTGGGCCGTTCAATGGGCCACTTAGCATTACATGTTTTGAAGTACAATTTGATATAACGACAGAAGTACAATTATCTTGTTGATTTTTGGTACTTTAGAAATAGATTCATTACCATTGTTATAAACATGTAGCTAGCTACCATACGTATATTTCCTTTTCTGGGATTCGTTCCCGTTGTTTAAGAAATTTTATTAAAAATAGATCAAATTAAAAAAATACCTTTCTACAAAGTATCTGTTTGATTCATAAAAATATTTTCCTACAAGTACCTACAAATTTTCAGAATTGTCGGAGACGTCGAGATGAAAGCCATATATGAAAAAAAATCCTACTTTTTAAAATAAATATCTCTAATAAAATATAAAAAATGATTAAACACTATTCTAAAGCTTACTACTTACTATCAAGAATATTTGTTAATTCCTCTTTACATTCCATTAGCATTAAAGTTTTAGTGCTAGAAAAATCCTTATAGTCTAATAATAGTACATGGCTTATAAATTTAAGTAGGTATCTAATCAGATTTTACTGGCCTATAAATAATTTAATTAGCGACTGACGAGAAATGTAGGACGTTGCACATATTTCTATGCCCTGACACATACTAAGCTCTATGCTTGTAATAGTGTAGAGAAACAACGAGACTAATACTATGTTTTTACAAAGACCCAACCAAGGCAAACTGTACAGAAAAATATACTAATATTGCTTTGCCTTGAGTGGGAATCGAACCACCGACCTCCGGATACAACACCAAGGGCGCAACTATTAGAACAAAGAGGCAGTAAAATGCGCAAATCTAGTTCTTCACTATTTCCACATTACGTATATACTATCTAGTTTCTTGAAAGTTGATAAAATTCATCTATTTCAGAATTAGCCAACAAAATACATGATTGGTTAAAAACTTTCTTGTGAGCTTATTTGCCCATTGTTTAATTTTATCAGCGTTTTTTTAACTGGAGGTTAATCTCTGCCGGAAATAGAAATTTATCTATTCACGGTTTCACAAACTAGTAAGTATAAAAAAGCTTTTAATGTGCTCTCAATGGCACTAGTCAAACATTTTGAATTATATATAGATACTCATTAAACCACTCCAGGGTTGGAACCCGTGACCTAAGTGTTTAACTCGTCCACCACCACAATAATTACGTATGGCTAATAAACTTCATGTTAAATAGCCATCCATACATACATACATATCATCACGGGTGCCTTACGGCGGCCGAGACCGCCTAGACGGCCCCAGGGTACCCAGCAGAGGGGTTTTAATCCCACCTCGTCGTAGCCGATGGTGTGAGTCTACATCGAACAAGTAGCTAGTTCGTCGCGTTGTTTTGAATAGACTCAATAACCCATCTATATACAGTTTCACAAGTTGGTATAGCAAAACCAGGACCGACAGCTTAACGTGCTCTCTGAGGCACTATAGTGGTGTTGTCAAACAAATGTACATACATTTTTAAATTAAAAACTCATTGGTACACACCGGGATTCGAACCAGGTACCTAAGTGTTTTTAAGTCCAAGGTCTAACCAACTCGACCACCACGTATATTCTTCTCTCTCACGATCTTTCAAATATTTAACCATAAATAGCAATTCGGTAGATTCTTCTTTACTATAGCCTCTATAGCTTCTGCATTAATACCTATATAGCCTCTCAATTAGTCTCAATAGATATTCAAACTGCCGCAGTCTTTTTATCATTTCGTGAACTTTTCCCATAATTATCATACCATTATTGCGACCTTCGACCGTTACATTCGATTTGTATATTATACAATTGAGAACTATTGACCTCATTTAATATTTCAAAAACTTCAATAACGATCTAACTGAAAGAAGATTGAAGAATAACACTCAAGAAATATCGTACAATAACAAAATTGTGAAACTAGTAACGTCTTTCACATGACTGACGTTTAAATTGAAATTTTACAAATTCTATAAGAAAATTAACATATGTCTATCAGTCGTGATATGATCCAATATCATAACAATAAACAGAAATGCAAAGTAGATATCGATTCCGACTTCCGTTTACATTCAAAAAGGAAACATCAAAAATGTCATTTCTTCAATCCATATTTAAATTAGGCAATGTCATACCAAGATATTGAAATCGCTACTGCAAAATATGGATACCGTTTAAAAAATCATGTTTATGAATATTTCACAAAGGAATTGTTCCATAATTGAATTGTTAGTTGCATATGTCGCGAATTTGACTACTGGGGCATACCGATCGCGCCTCTATGTGGGGCGGTGCGAACAAAACTGCACATTGTGCGGTCTACAATACATTCTAGCCAAATTAACTATGTATGTCATGCATTCATTTTTTATTATTTGACAATTCAATAAAAAGTTTTTGTATCGATTCGTAACGTATAGGACATGTGCCAGATAAAGAAAATTTAAATGGCGTTAAATGATTTTTGCATATGTAGACAGCTTCTGGGGGCGTGCTCGCGATATAATGGTACAGTCATGGTAATATTGGAGTCAGGTAGTTAGATTTTTATAGCAAAGCAATTTAAATTTTGATTGTTATTCACAACGGAAAGTAACAGACCGTTAAATTCAATTATTGTAACGTTTTAAATAAATTAGGTGAAAGAAATTTTGATAATCAATATTGCAATCTTATATTTTTTTTTGTTCTATTCGAAGATATGCATTTTATTAAATTTTCATCTTATCAGAACAAAAGTCATACTGAAGGTAGTTTAGTATTGATAGAACCACTATGTATCTATCTTTTCACGGCTATCTTGGTCAGTTTCCATAAGTCGTTGATCGTTGCCATTGAGTTCTATTATAAATTAGCATAAGTTTTTGTATTGTTTATTTTATTGAATAAATATATTTTCTATTCTATTCTATTGTTCTACAAAATTAACTTCCTGAAAAAAAAACCAGCACTATATAAAAAAGTTTTAAAACTTTAATTTAAGATCTAAAGCAGGCCAACGATCGTCGATCTAATAGCAAAGTTATTATAACAGGAAAGTTATAATAACTTTGCTATTAGATCGACTGGTTTCAATTACCGTATAAATTGAGAAACTGTCTAGTGACTTAGTCGGTTTCAGTTTGTGGGTTCACCGTTTTTAGGTGACTACTACATGGATTTCTGGTCTTCTTACAGGGGGCAGTTACAAAAAAGCTGGTAATATTATAATATACCATTAGTAATGTAAATTAATCTCCTCGGCCCGTTTCATACCCACTTTATATAGCCAGCATAGTGGGAGCGACCGATGCCTTTATTACAATATTGTATTGTGTGGTCATACTTAGTAGATCTGTTTACCATAAGATACCTACAGAGTTACACACCGTGCTCAATTAAAAACAAATCTGGATTTCTATATAAGATTTTTTGATAATATTATATCTAAGTAAAAATATACTCGTAATGCCATTTGGCTTTTTCGCCACCCATTTCGTAATCGCATCATTTAGCCAGATACAAAGTCGCATGCCGTGCTCCAATAAAAAAATTAAAAAAAGTTTTTTTTTTTTTTTTTTTTAACACACCAACGTTATTATTATTATAGGAATAATTTTAAACCTAGTCTAGCATAAGTACATTAAAAAAAAGTCGCAATAACTTCTACACAAATGTTTAGTACCCAGTAAGTATCATAGTATTATGCTAATTCGATTTATACTATTGTCGATTCGATATTCAAAATTTGCTACACATTGTGCCGTCATACGTAATTTTATGTGCGTGTAAATCCGTTACCCGAAATCGATCACTTAATGCAAATTGCGTAATATTTAAAAACGATTTATAACGCGTTGGTTCTTTATTGCATAAAAGGCGTGCGAAATTATTAATATTTGAAAATCGAACTATTAGATTTAAAGTATTTTTAATGCACTACCCTTATGTGCATTAGAAATAATGTCTTAGTCTTATTTTGTTTCTTATATCGGAAACATTAGATTTTATAAAGAAATCCTTTAAAAATTACATTAAACAATCAGCAAAATAGATAACTAAAAAGTTATGTACTCTATAGTCTTGCATTAAAGGTGCTTTTAGCTTGAAAGTTGTCAGAATTTCTTTGGCCATTATAGGTACTATATTTAGGTATTTTAACAAACTAACTTTACCTTTAAAAATATATAATATACTGTTGATATTAAGGTTTAGTAGGCACCAAATGTTATTAGCAATTTTAAAGGTCGTGGGTTCAAGTCCCAATCTCCAGGTTTTTTTTACTGTGGATTTGATGATAATATAAAAATTACCTATTTGTCAGTTGATCTTTGATATACTTACAAATCTTTAAAAATAAATGAGAAACTGAATGTTCCTAAAAAATCACTGAAATTAAAATTAACCCTTAATTAAGAGATTTTTTTGTTACAAATTACATGTAAGTTAAAAAATTAAGGACTGATTTAAAAAAAGCATCTTTTTTGAATAAGGTCAGAAAAATATGGAAAATCTTTAAACTCATCTCTAAAAAATATAATGTTGCCAGATGGTAAGTAGACTTACAAAGTCCATGAATATAGTCGATCGATACAATGTTATTTAACAGCGATGGTCGCTCTCACTATGTTTAAATTATGCGGTTACGGAATGGGCTATCAACAAAGCGGATTTGCATTACAATTCTACTTTAATATCCTCGCTGCTACGTAAAATCAACTGCCCGTTTCGTAAACGCACCCTGAAGAAAAACCGGTGAATCCTCAGACTAAAACAGAAACATGACTAGGACTTAAACAATTTGTCATTATTTTACTATATAGACATTATTTTAAGAGAGGTTTTCTGCTCTTTTGTGACAAAGGTCGTTGACGACTGTTAGAACTTTAAATAAGCAATTAAGTCTTATAAACTAAAGCCAAGAATTTTGTTTCTGGTACACATAGTACAAGCCTAGAGTTTAGTTTGTGACAAGAGCAATATGTGTAATTTGACCTACATATTATTATTATTGTGCATTATTATTAACAGCCTCCGTAGACTAGTGGTTGCGCCTTTGGCATTGTATCTCGAGGTGGTGGGTTCGATTACCACCCATGGCAAAAAATATTAGTACGTTTTTTCTATACGGTTTGTCATGGTCTGGATGTTTATAAAAAAATATTTATTTTATATTGTTGCTTCTAGTACACATAGCACAAGCCTAGAGCTTAGTTTGTGACCAGAGCAATATGTGTAAATTGTCCTATATATAAGTGTTATTATATATTATGTATTATTATATGTTTTTATGAACACCTAGGTAATTTTGAAACCTTAACAAAGCATGTATATGTATAGTTATAAAAATCACTTTGCCATTAATAATTCCTACCTTTGTAAAACCTACTATGTGTACCTATCTATTTAAATCTGTCACAATGGTTTGATTGCACAGTGGCTCGATGACGCAAAGATCTGTGACAAAAATGAGTATTTGCTTTTCTCACAAACATTTTAGTGATGGGAAATAGATATAATATACAAAAAAGTATCGATAATTGTTTTCTACACTGAGTCTTTTTATCTTCTACTAACTAGTCTTAAATCTAAATTTTAACAAAAACGCAGAGTTACCAAATTCTACTAAAATATTTTACGCTATTGGTTACGTATCGCATACATACATCACGTATCTTCGAAAAAAATAAACATAAATAAGCTTAATTAATTTCTATGTGGATATAAAATTTAAAATAGTTATTTTTTATTTGCAGTAACTGCTTTGTTTTTTGTGCTTTATTTGCGAGTATTTATATTTTTAAGATATGTCTAATTATATTTCGCGGCTCTAAAAGTTTTTTTAATGATATAAGTATAGATGATATGAGATAAAATAAAATTTCAATTTCGTCATCTTAATATTTACTATGTAAATTATATTGAATAACCAATCGATAACCATTGGATATACAATAAATAATAAATATATATAGTTAGGTAAGTAAAAAGCTAGTTATTTATAAATATTTTATTAAGGTATTATTAAATTTAATTTATTATTGTTATTTTATCGACATACCACTCTAATCACATCACTACACAGATAAAAATCAACCGCGAAACCTACACGGCCACCAGACTAATTCAATTAGGACAATACTTACCTATGTTGTACCAACGGGCATTTGGTACTTTTTGCAATTCTTTTTTGGAAACATTTCTCCCAGCTTCAACTCGGGGCCGGGCCCTCTGTGCAATCTGAACGCTTTTGATTTTCGATCGAGCGAGAGTAACCGCGCTTAATCCGCTGTTGATCATTTTGGCCCTAATTGTGTCAACTTAAAAGAACCTGCTTGTAGTAAAAAGGACCTATTTTATTTGATTTGTATGGCTGCTGGATGTTTAGGTACCTTTTTATTATTTGGTTTAGAAATTTATATTTGTTTTGCGTTTTTAGGGATTCGTTTTATAAAGATGTTTATCTTAGTGCCTATTCTATTTGTCAGAAGTCTATCTATGTTCTATTTTACTTAAGTTTTTATTTATCTTTACCTTACATAAAAGTAAATAAATAAAATTGGATGATTTTACACATATTTAAGGATTGCCAAAATTGTCACATTTCGAATCAGGATTAATATTTTTGCATACCCATCTGTCTCGTTACCACATTTGCCCATACAGATGCAAACCTGTCATGTTTCGGATTTAGTCTGTGGGCTAATCAGTTTTCAGGAGACTACTGCATCGATTTCTGTCGAGGTGATAGTCTCCTTTCACAGTGCGGTTACGAAATGGGTAGTTGAATTTGCAATAAGGCAGCGATATTAAAATATATTCGTAATGCAATTCGTCATTGTCGCCCCCCATTTCGTAATCGCATAATTTAGCCGGCATAGCGGGAGCGATCAATATTGTTTAAGAATAATTATTGATTGACACAATTTGTAGACTTTGTAGGTCTGCTCACCAGCAGGTACATTGTATACGAAGTCACAAATTGCGTTACAAAAAAATCAAATAAAACATTTTCGGGCCTCAGTCCTTTTATTAAAAATTAGTACTTAGATATAGGTAGTTCTAAAATTCTCCAAGTGAACGAACCTCCCGTCTATAATGTACCTACTGTGATACGTAGTTTACGTATCAATAAAATCTCATGACATAATGAATCATAAAAAAAATAGATCATTGTAAATATTACATAAGGCAAGAAACAGATGGCAGAAACTTACAATTACATTAGTCTGTGGAAGCATGCAATAATGATTCAATGCATTTTTTATACATAGGTCCACTTAAATGTAACAAAGTAAATTATATAATCTTTAGGTATAATAGGAACACATCTGCCACTTCACATCCTCCCGTTACTACCTTCAGTAAAGCCACGCGTTTCTCATTAAATGAAATCCTTTTCTATATTCAAATAATTTCCCACTGCGCAGAATCCGTTCCGTTAAGCCTATGAGAAAAGATTCTTTATTCAAAACTCTTCCTTCCTTTTTCAAATCCGTCCGAGTTCGCAGGCCCTTGACCATTTATTGATATGTCAATAGCAAATAACTTAAATGCAGTCCTTCATATAATAAGAAACAAAGATTGTTATCTGTGTTGCATTTTAAACCGGATACTGCATTAACCAATGGCCAGGCTCACTCTCTAGTTTTATTTATTTGGTTCTGCAGTATATTTTCTTATTATTTATTGGGTCCTTTTATTTATACCTTTAACTTTATAAGGTTGTATACGTAATGGAGCAAGCTTTAGACTTCTTGAACTTAAAAATAAAAATCACGCCCAGGCTATATGTACCACCCTTGAGTTTTCCAATAACTTACGTAGGTATCTATTACTGAGTATATTATAAAGTTATATATGTTTATAAACCTTTGCAGGGCAGATAACGCTGGACAGGTCAATGGAACCATCTAACCACCTAGTCTTACACTGGTTGGTTATGTGGTGTGTGTTCGGTTTGGTTTCTATTTATTTTTATGTATGGAAAGGCAAATCGTGGAGTGTCTAATCATGTCATCTTACTTTGCATGTGCCTCTTCCATATTACTGGGTATAACTCTTGCTGGTAGAACCGATTTACGTAGCCTTCTAGGCATCTTGGGGCTAATTCTCCATAATTATTTACCATTCTGGAAAGGCTACCAACCGTGGAGTGTCTAATGCATCATCATTTTCTGTATTTATAGAGCATATGCCACTACGTAGCCTTACACACTGGGTAAGGCTACAAGAGTAGTAGGCGTAAACAGGTACTACCACCTGCCACCCTGAAAACTTTTGCTGGTAGAACAGATTTACCTAACCGTCTAGGCATCTTGAGGCGAATTCTCCATAATTATCTTCCATTCTAGAAAGACCATACCCAAACCGTGCCGTGCCACATGCATAATCTTCTGTCTTTGAGAGCATATGCCTTTTCCATATCACTGGGTAGTGTAGCTATGTAGACTTAAACAGATTCTACCAGTAAGAGTTTTCAGGGAGAGCAAATTGAAAACTCTGTTTTGTGTAAAGTTCGACTCATAGTTCAATATACTAAAATGATAGTTCGTAGGTGAATAAAGACAAAAATCTAAAAGTTAAAAATATTTTATGTAAGAAATTTATAACCGCATTAAACCACTATTATTTTAATACGTTAATTTCACTGACAATATAAAGTTATGTATTTAAATTACTAGTAAATTAGACACTATTTAGGTACTCGTTCAAGCTTCTTATTTTAGTGCACAATATTATAATTCAAACCAATTGATGTGGTCTACCTTTTAAATGTTTTTTTTGGCTTGTTTTCTTAGCTGCTTCTTTAGCAATATTTTGGTTTATATCGATGACTGTCTGGCGCTTTCAGCTGAAATATCGGTTTGGTTTATTCCAATAAATATGAATAGTAAACTGTCAGTTTTATTCGAATATATATATATATATATTAATTCTAATATTTATTCGAATATATCGAACCAAAATGCTTGTCAAAATCGCGAGAATTGTTGTCCCCTGGTATATTAATAATAATAAATACCTTCACGGATGCTTTTTTGGCTCCCGAGAACCGTTTAAACGGCCTAAGCGGAGGGATTAACCCGTCTTCATTTCGCCGATGGTATTCGGAGGCAATACCTAACAAGTGGCGAGCATGTTGTGGTGTATGGTGGTATAGTGGTAAACCATCCCAGGTCAGGCCTTGTTGTCATCTATCTTGTTATCAGTTGCGCAGTGACTTAACCACTAGGCTGGGACCACTTTTTTAATGTATTTGGGAGACAATTTTAGCGCGACGGGTCTATAACAAGCAAGATGATTATATATTCATTAATAATATCATAAGAATACTTTAAAAAACTAACTTTTCTTGAGGATCCCCAAAACGCAGTCCATATTAAACCCGCATTAAACAGATAACAATCTAATTTGGGCACTCAGTCAATACGTTTAACTACTTACTGCGGTTAAACCAGCAGGAGGATTACCCGGCACAGACGGTAATTGTTACCAGGATGTCGGTATAAAGCACTTGAGTTTGCGTTTCCCAGGTTTTTGTTTGTTTGTGTTATTTTTGCGGTAAATATAGGGTGTCCTTTTTAATTCCTTTTTGGCAAAAACATAAAGTCTGTGTCTGGCAAAAACTAACCACCTAGTCTTAAACTGGTTGGTTATGTAGTGTGTGTTCGGTTGGGTTTGATTTTTTTTTCTCCCGCAAGGACAATAGTTTAATAGTTTACGATTTGTTTATTTTGTATTATATTCTCAACATTTGTCTGTGGGAGGAATGGCGACCTGGCCAAGTGCACACAGGACCTTATATATACTTTTTTTTTTTACTTTTCATAAATGCCTGTAAAGGTTTACATGAAATAAATATTTTTGACTTTTGACTTTGACTCTGATTGTTAAACGATTATTTATTTATGTTTTATGTATATCTAGAGCTTATATGGTCTCCATGTTAAATATGTGACACGAAAAACAACTTTCACAACTGGTACTACCGAGTTTAGAATACCGCTGATAATGTGGTGACAATGAGGGTATCCTTTGATACCGCGAGACCTCGATTGAGTTGAGATCAAAAATAAGGTATTTCATGCAATTAATAATTTTGGTAATTAATCAAATACTCTATGATTGATATGGTCAAAATTCAAACAAATCTGTTTCACTTTTAGTAGTACCAAAAACATAATTTTACATATCAACTCGTACAAGATCTCACGGTATCGAAATCAGTGGTCACCATTCTGTTTGAAAATAATAATAAAAATATTACTCACTTTGAAAATTATTACATATAGTGCTTCGATGTATCTAACTATCCATATCTAAGACCTATCGAGCTACAGCACACTACCTTGAATTATACCCCTCAGAATCACTTTCTTCACAACCGAGACGTTATCCTGAAATATCTTAGACCACCTCTGTAGACTAGTGTAGTTAAATAAATGAAAGGTGGAATAATTATCTTATTTCTATATAATTATTTACCTTTAGTGTATTTACCTCACAAATTAACTGCTTTGATTGTCCCGCAGGTTTGACTGGTAGAGAATGACTAGCGGCATTAAGTCGACCTTTGTATATTATCCAATAACGATTAAAGTAAATAAGCATTGAAAAAGTTTAAGATGTATGTACACTACCTTACCCAAATTAAGATATCTTAAATTATTTCGATTTGTGTTATAGTATAACTATTATTTGTATTGAACCTTACCCCGGAGTACCTGAATATCTTATTACTTAGGTATTTTCTTTAAATTAAAAATTCTATTACCAAAAAAAAATCAATTTACACTTTAAACCCTTCATAAAATACTTCACAATATTGAACGTACAAATTGAAAAATAATTAAATAAGGGTGTCCTAAGCAAACACCCTATACACCTTGAGAAAATCTGCCAATAGCCAAACCATAAAGACCCTGTATACACTGTCAATGGTCGGTTAATATATTGGTTGACAAAGTAATGAGTTTAAAGATTTGTAAGCACTTCATTTAATACTTTCTACAAATAACAGAAAAGCTACTTGAATTAACCATTTTAAAGCTGCCTATATAAAAGAAATCATTCATTTAGGTATTTGTTCTCAGTACATCTGCTAAAGGGTTGTGTGATGAAAATCTTTCGCACACAGACAGACAGTTATAATATTAGTACGGATTGTTTTATTAAAAGTAAGTTTATTTATATGCCATTATTAAACCGATTTTTTTTTAATAGAGCAGGACATGTGACCCTACATCCACCTGATGGTAAGTGGCAATGTAACGTCCAAGAATGTTCTCAACCAATTAGCAATGATGCTTGCTTCATTTGGTTGATTCCACTATGTCTGCTTGAGAAACTTATTCATGCCTCACTCGATTGTACTAAATTCTCTATGTCATGAAATGAAGCATGCATGTATACATAAGATTTATTTTAACAAACCAACCCGACAAATATTATAAAATGCAAAAGTAAGTCTGTATGTCTGTTTGCGGAAGATTCACGTTTAAACTAATGAACCGAATTCGATGAACATAGCTTGAGGCGTAGAATTAATCACAGGGGTCAACATACTTTAGCTTAGGACAACTTACACATATTGATCTGGTCACAAACTAAGCTCTAAGCTTGTACTATGTGTACCAGAAACATCTATATAATACATATAATATTTTATAAACACCCAGACCATGACAAACTGTACAAAAAAACGTACTAATATTTTTTTGCCATGGGTGGGAATCGAACCCACGACCTCCGGATACAACGCTAAAGGCGCAACCACTAGTCTACGAAGGCGGTCAAATTGCTTTCAAATAATTTTAACATCCGCTTTATGTTTTAAATGCTGGCCATCATGCCATACGGAAATGTTTTTAGATATCTAGAAAGGGAAGTGGACAAATATGAAGATCATTTTATTACTTTTTTTTTTATAAATAGGAGCACAGTAATTTTTCTATCTATGAGGAATAACTCCACTTCTATGAGAGCACAAGTGAACCTGTACCTACCTAGTGGTAAGCAGACTCCAGTCCAGTACAGTTCATCAATGAGGACGACTGTAGACATTAAAAGAGCATGTCATGTATATATTATAATGTATCAGTCATTCTCATCAAGGACTGTAAGACCTACGGCATCAATGAATAGGGACGACTGATACTTATTATAGCAGGTCATGTGACTCTGTACCTTCCTATTGGTAATCATACCTACAATCAATGAATGGGGACAGTAGTTTACTATATATTATTAATTATTTTTACAATATATTTTTTTATAAATATTTATTTTCATAATCGTAACTCTGCCAAGTGACATATTTTTATTTATTTATATTGTTTCAAATGTACATAAAGCATATTCATTATAATACTTTATTCTTAATCATCCACTCTCTCAAAGATTAGCTGGTAGAAAATGCCTAAGGCTGACTAAGGTATTAAGTTCGCCTATGTACAATTTTATTTTGTAATTTTGTGCAATAAAGTATTTTAAATAAATAAATAAGAGAGAAATAAGAAATAGAGAAATTCCAAAAGCAAAAAAGTACTGCCCCTGTATCCAATTCCCAAGAATACATACATTACATATATACATATCATCACGGGTGCCTTACGGCGCCCGAGACCGCCTAGACGGCCCCAGGGTACCCAGCGGAGGGGTTTTAATCCCACCTCGTCGTAGCCGATGGTATGAATCTACACCGAACAAGTGGCTAGCTCGTCGCGATGTTTTGAATAGACTCAATAACCCATCTATAAACAGTTTCACAAGTTGGTATAGTGAAACCGGGACCGACAGCTTAACGTGCTCTCCAAGGCACTATAGTAGTGTTGTCAAACAAATGTACATACATTTTTTAATTAAAAAGTCATTGGTACACACCGGGATTCGAACCATAGACCTAAGTGTTTTTAAGTCCAAGGTCTAACCAACTCGGCCACCACGTATATATTATAGCTAAATAATAATGTAATACCTACCAAATTATCCGGTAATAAAACATAAACAACTTTGTTATCAGGGCTATCTTGGACTCTGTGCTACTGGGGCAGGTGTAGGTATATTAAGCTTATGATATGCGTTCCCCCGTAACTTCCATGCCATACAAAATAATAAGAAATAGAAACACAATTTCGCCAAAGTTTCTATGATTGTGTTTTTTTTAAATCTCAACATTGTATGAGCCCTAATAGCAATCGATAATGTTCTCACGAAACTTATTCATAGCATCTCTTGGGTGTCTCGTCCGTGACCTGTCAACGTAATCAACATTGCCAAAAATAGGGTTGCCACAAAAAAAAGAGACCTCAGAATAAATTAATAAAACGATTTGCGGTGACTTATTTAGGCGAGCTTAATGCATTAAATAATTAGTTAAATAATATTTAATTTTGGAATTTAGGAAATTGTTAGTAATTATTTTCTATCATGAAATATTGACAATTGAGACCTTAGACGCCTGAGAGACTACTTAAGCTGTAAAAATGCACAAATTTTTACTAAATACTAAAAACGACTATAATTAGTTACCTGGATTTTCATCGTTATACAAGCAAGCTTGTAATAAATACACCTTTGTCGGCTATAAAATAAGACACTTCCATATGAAACGTTGTGAGTAAACAATTTCAAGATATATTTATAAAAAATCTTGGTTTGGATAAGCTTTTGCAGTTTCAGCGTTTGAGGTTGTATTTTTATCAAGAGTTAAAGTATAATTAATTTGAATAGTTAGTCCTAGGAGAAAAAGAAACTTCTGCTCAACCAAAAATGTATTTATTAAATTTATTTAACTTAAACTTTATTTGACAACCCTGCACAATCAAAAGTAAATTATACCTCAAATTTGACCTTACGTACCCATCGTCTTACCCCATGACATTTTTTTCTTTTTCTTTTTTGCAAAGAACAGATCCATTGTAGACATATAGAACATTACACGGTGATCGCGATGCGTATTGAATTGAAGCAAAAAAAAATCTAATAAATATTACCTATTTGATTTTATTTAAAAGGGGTTTAGTACCAGCTTTGGTAATCGAAATTGGGGTTGATCTTTTGTTAAGGATTTCGAAGACAAGAGGTGCAAATTTGAAATAACTCGGTTTCCTATTGTGATTTATAAAAAAATAAAAAAGGCTTATCTAAAGAAATCGTAGTATTTCGCTTTGTGTCTTTTATTATTATCATAGAGCTATTCGTTTTCGATTTCAAATAAAATTACTTTGGTTCCATAAGTCAATAAATACCTATATATAAAATTAAATAGGTGTTTATTTCTATATTTGTTAGCCATTTAATCCTTACAAAAATTACATACAACATTAATAATTTTTAACACAATACTTTTAAAAATGCACGGTTGAAGAAATCATCCAATCTTTTCTATTAATTGCCACAGGTTCAAAGAATCTTTATTTCCAAAAAACATTACATGCACTTAACATGGAAATTACAACAAAATTTAAATATGTAATACATTCGAGAGTGGCCTATCCTTGAACATAAAAATAAAATAAAAAGTTACACAAAGCAGAGTAGGTAAATATAAATTAAATCTAAAACTAAAACAACTGTTACACAAAGAAAAAAATAAATAAAAATAAAATAAATAAATACCATCACGGGTGCCAATTTGGCTCCCGAGAACCATTTAAACGGCCTCAGGGTCCCAGCGGAGGGATTAACCCATCCTCATTTCGCCGATGGTATTCGGAGGCAACACCTAACAAGTGGCGAGCTTGTTGCGGTGTTTATGATGAAATAGCCTCGTTGTATAAAGCGGTCACCCATCCCAGGCCGGTCTTGTTGTCATCTGCTTAACCTTGTTATCAGTTGCGCAGTGACTTAACCACTAGGCTGGGGCCGCTTTTTTCTAGTCTACTTTTTATTACACCAAAATAAAACAAAATTCAATTAATCGATGCTTTAAACAAGCCTAGACTGGACTAGAAAATGGAATATAAATATCTAAAGATAATAACGGAATAGGAAATCTTGAAAAAATAAAATCCACCGATAGGAAGACAACCAAAGAAGCAGCACGTGGGTGGGTGTTTCTTGTGTTTCCATGCATCCTCTACATAGAGGACTGTTGGTGATACCTAGAAGGGTAAGGTGTTTGTTTAATGGAAAGTGTCCGGTTAGAGTACCCACCACCATCCGCAGGTTACCTCTGTTGAGATTGAGCAGGTTTCAAGCTAGACGTGGGCCTGGTTTGTTGACTGCCTCTCTCGCCTGTCTGCAGTTTTGTAAATTGCCCCAATACTTACTTAGTGATGGTTGTGGATTTTATCCCGCAGCCAACTTCCTAGCTGGTTAAAAGAGATAGGTACATACGGTTTGGGTCCCACCGGAATTGTAGCCGAGCCTCTTTCGCCAGTTCGTCTGCTGCGTCGTTTCCAAGCGAGTTACTGTGTCCTTTTATCCACTGCAGAGTGACCCTGTTTTTGTTTGCTATGGTCTCCAGTACGTTGTGACATTGTTTTATCAGACTAGAGTTCACCTGTCTGTTTTTCAATGCGAGTAGTACAGCCGCGCTATCTGACAGTATACGAATTCCCTGTTGTTCTATCTTTCTAGCGCTCACTGCCGCTTTCTAGCGCTCACTGCCTATTCACTCTGCTTAAAAGATGGAGGCATGTGTGCCTAGTGCCATTGAGATGTTGATGTTCAGGTCAAAAGAGAAAACCCCTGCTCCTGTCCCGTTTTTGGTTTTTGACCTACTGTGTAAATCCTGACCTCATGTAGACCGGATTTGTCAGCTGGCTCTTCCTGTGTGTTAATTAGGTATTGTTTCTGAAATATATGTACGCGTGGACATCTGTCATTCACAGAATTTATAAGTTGTTGCTTTTCAATGTGTTCGTTAAGTGATTGAGTATGCCTTGCTCGTTGATCCGGTTTCCATTGACCCGAGGCCTTTAGTCTTATGGTGGCGACAGCAGCCTCATATTGGACATGTAGATGTAGTGGCGTTAAGTTTAATAAGTTTCGATGGCTGCTGTCGGTGTAGTTTTCATACATCCCGTTGTTGCCAAACAGGCGAGTCTTTGGATACTTTGTAAGTTAGCTGTCACTGTGCTTAGGGTGGTTCTGGGCCACCACACTATAGCTCCGTAAGTGATCGTAGGTCTTATTACTGTGGTATATAGCCACAAGGTAATCTTGGATTTAAGCCCCATGTTTTTCCTAGAAGTCTTCTGCATTGCCACATTGTGGTACAGGCAGTCTTCAGTTTGTTTTCCAGGTGCTTACTCTAATTTCATTTGCTGTCTAGCGTTACTCCTAGGTACTTGACATCTGTGGCTAGAGTAAGTTCGGTATTAAATAGTTTAGGTAGCTTCATGTTTCTCAGTTTCCTTTTATTGGTAAAGAGAATGAGTTCTATTTTGTTTGGATTTACATTTACCTACATACATACTACATACAAGTTATTAATAGCAATATAAAACCCAAAACTAAATCTTATGGGAACTTATTGGCAGTTTCCAAAATTTTAACGTTAAAAAATCAAATAAGATTTTTTTTCTGTTTAGATGGTAATTTAATTTACCAACTATGACGTTATTATATTTACCAAATTTCTCTTTACGACGTCTTCCTGTCATGTAGCTAGCAATTAGATCCATACCATCAGCTGAACAAATCGCGGGAACTTAGAACCCTCTCAATTTTTTTTCTAAAATACTAATATTTCGTCAATTATTGGTACTCTTAAGTACAAGTGTTTTAATCCCACCTCGTCGTAGCCGATGATATATGAGTCTACACAGAGTATATAGCTAGATTGACGCGATATTTGAATAGATTCAATAATCCATACATAAATAGTTTCATAATTTCGTATAGTGAAACAGCTTAACGTGCAGTTTGATGCACTATAGTGGTGTTGTCAAAATTAATTATTTTTATTTTTATTAAAACTCATTGGTACACACCGGAGTTTGAACCGAGGACCGTGTTTTTAAGTCGAGAGGATTTTATAGGTTTGTAGCATTATATTTTTAATAGAAGTCAACATTTGTAGTTGATTATCTCAATTACTATTATCTCTCTGATAGTTTTTATACCATCAGTACGGAAATTTGGAGAAAATTCTGTAAAAAGGTTTAGAAGGGGTTTATTTCTATTAATGAATTATTTTTATAAAAGCGGTTAAGTCACACAACAAGATGTCAACAAGGCCGGACCTGGAATGGGTAACACTTTATACAACGAGGCTATATATAAATATCATAAACACCGCAAGAAGCTCGCCACTTGTTAGGTGTTGCGTCTGAATACCATAGGCGAAATGATGACGGGTTAATCCCTCTACTGGGTACCCTGAGACCGTTTAAACGGTTCTCGGGAGGCAAAAAAGGCACCCGTGATTGTATTTATTTTAGTTATTTTTTAAGAAGGCTTTTCTGGTGCCATAGATAAATTCGTATCGTATAATTAGAAAATTATATTACTTGAGCATTTTAAAATACCATCACGGTGCCTTTTTGGCTCCCGAGAACCGTTTAAACGGCCTAACCGTTTAAAAGTTTAGGTTAGCTAATAGATAATATTTAAGGCATTAAGCTTGCCTATTTACAATAGTATTAAGCTTTTGTGCAATAAAGAATTTTACATTCATATTTTCGGATTTGTATATACAACATTTAGGTCGTTGAAACTGGTATATCTGCTAGCTCTTGATCTATTATTACGAGTATATATCAGACTACAAAATTATGGAATCTTTTAAATACTTGTAGAGGTTTACATAAAGAAAATCATTTTGTACATTAAGGTAAAAACATATTCAGTATAATAAATTTTCTAAAGTCCTGGAGAGTATACAATTTTGCAAGTATTGACAAAAAAAAGCTAATAATTATTTTAAAAAATTACAAAATATTTTAACAATCTTAACATAAACAAGCAACACATTAATGTCACTGACCCCAATGACACTATAATTTATAGAATCATACTAATTCAAGTTTTAGAATGACTAGACGATACTAGGTAAGTATATAGATAGGGTAACGCGCCGGACGTTGTAAGTGATTTATAACAAAGAACGTGTGAATTGAGAGTCGGGTAAGCTACCACCTGCTTAATGAATGCCTAAGCTTTGTAACCACAGGAGGTGGTGTTTTTCCCATAAAATAAGATTTAAAACTTGAGCAATAAATATCTAGGGTCATTGTTGTCGCCTTGTACTGGGGCCGTTTAATTAGAGATGGTTTCAAAAAGGAAATACGTATGAACAATTTTACGAGCTAGCTATAAGGGCGCGCGAGCACTTAGGGGTTTATATTTATTGTGTCACCTTAGTTTATATTACTTATATAAGCGTGTCATATTGTATAACAGCTTTAGTATGGAACAAACAGTTTCAATCTTACGCTAATTTGCTTCATCATTTTACGAAACGAGATTGGAGGATAAAAATTTCAATTTAGCTTCGGAAAAAGCTTTTATTTTGATTTGAAGGAACAGAAACCGTTATCAGCGGCGAAGATCGTAGTACATGTCCAAAGAACCTAAAAGCGACTGTCTCATTTGATATTTCCATTAAATTTCAATTTCCAAACTCATCTCCCGTCACAATGGGGCCCGCGACAATGGGCCCGAATAGTCTACCCGCTCCCATTCTCATTGAGTGTAATTCTGAATGAGACGCGGTAGTGTTGATGCGCGCGAGTCGCTGTGCTCCTACTGAGAACTACAATCCTGCAAATTTCACGGTGGGTGAAATTTGCAGGACTATGATGTTTAGTTAAACTAAACATCATAGTTTTCCGAGAAAGGATAAAGCGCAAAAATATACTCCAACCGTTTCATTGACATTTTTTTAAAAGAATCTCTCCGCTCCGCCTCTCTCTTTGTGCCGCGGCGGAGGCGGTCCAGATATTTTTCTGATACCTTTTATCTCTTTCGACAATGAAGTATCTTTGTTCATGTTTGTATTTTAATATCGGACCGAATGACACAATCGGAATCAGAATAGATAAATAATGCTTAGGACAGTGTATTTTTTTTCGTGAAAGGCGACCATTTGTTAGAGTCGAAAGACGGGTTCCAGAATGTCTGGCGTACCTTTTTTGTGAGCCATATTTGGCCAGAAATTAATAGCATCAATGGCCGGTTTGAGTCCGTCGGATGCGTGGATTCATTCATGTTCTTTTTATAAACGCAGCGATACGTTTGTCTCTTAGATTTTGTCAATAAGCGTGACTTCCATAAATGGAACGCTTTGTATAATAAATGGCTTCATTTTTCTATACAAAGAAATTTCTAATATTTTAGGTCAGTTTTGAAATGTAACTCTTTTATAAGATAAGATTATTTTACTGTGAACATAATTCCTTGGTAAATACTCGTATCTTCGTCATCAAAACTATAAATTCTAAAAACTATTATATTTTATATTTAATTTAAATTTATTTTTATATAAACTATTAATATAAGTAATTTAAAATTATTATAAATAATAATTTTAAATTACTTATATTAATAGTTATTACTTATATTTTAATTTACTTATGTTTAAATATGTGATGAAATGACGATTTTGTGTTAACTCAATGTAAGTTAATGTTATCTATGTTCTTTTTTGAGTTAATAAATTTTCTTAACCTATATTTATTACCTACTAAGTAAAATTTTAATGAACCCAGTTAATTTTATTAATTAATTGATACTACATTCCAAAAGAATGAATACCTATTCATATAATACCTTATTGTCGGCCGACACTCTATAGTTATTTAAAACGTTTTCTAAATAACTACATAGAAGTTACAATAGCACCAAAGTATCAAATGGGCGTGGGCGCCGATCCCCGCCGGAAACTGTATGGTAATACGATACGTTAATAGTTACCATACTTACCATTGGTAAGGTGACATCTTTACACCTGTGAAGATAAACATACTTTTATTCTCGCGCTGTGTCATTATGGTTTTGTATTTCTTAACTATAAAAAACTTTACAAAAAGTATATATCTTTAAGATAATGCTATTGTAGGAGTAAGTCAGAACTATTTTTTAAATAGCCTAAGATACGTTACATTTCTAGACATTCGCCAGACTAGAATAAAGATTGAGCAAATCTAGATTATTTGATATAATGTAATCCAACAATTCAGGTGTACAGAGTATAAAAAAATATTAAGGAGTTTGCCCAATAATTTATAAGTATAAAAAAATATATAAAAAGTTGTTTTTATTGGATTACGGCATACATTTTTTTTACGACTTTAAATCTAACCAATAATAATCAGACCTACAAGTTCCATGATAGATTGTTGTATAGCAATATTGATCGCTCTCAATATGCCTCCAGTTTCGAAACCGCACCCTGAAATAAAACTATCACCTCGATGTGAAATCGACACACAGTATAAAACCGAAACCTTTTTAGATCACTTAACAGTTTTTGACTCATATAGAATTAGAAACTAGTCATACAATATCTTTAATAAAGTATCGAAGATTAAACGTAAATATTTTCTATGATTTTTTTTTTATAAAAAACCTTAATAAAAATTTTAAAGGGCATCAAAATATAGAAGATCCATTTAAACAAAAAACAATTTTATCAATCAAAAAATCTTGGAAGCTCAAAATACAAGTTTGACAATGCAAACAAAATTCTAATTCCTCTTTAGAAATTTTAATACTTTTAACCGAACTCTGACCAAATCAATCAGGTTTACGTCTAATCAATTGCTAATCCTCTGCTCACCCCTTTGCCCCAAGGTGGTGTACCGTGAAACATCCTAACCAAACACCCGAAGGGTCTGCAAGAAACCTGTCTTCTTATCTAACTGGACATTGTCCACCTGGTTTTGACAGCACTCTGTCTAATTATTAAAAAGTATAATAGAATTTATTTTAAAATGTGTTGTTTTTTTTTGGATCCCTGCAGTAGGGTAAACAAGTAGAAGGCCATAGGTTTGATTGTCAGTTCTGCACCAACATGCGGATGTAGCTTATTCCCATGTTAATAATATCTATAAATATAAAAGAATTGACTGACTGACTGACTAACTCGTCGACCGTCGTCCAGCCTAAACTACTGATGCTAGGAATATGAATTTTGGACAGAAGCTTCCTTTAGATTGTAGTGGGTCGTACAATAGAAGGATTTAAAATAAAAATCCCAAGGGGGTAAAAATCGTGAATTAATGAATTTTCAGGAGAAAGTTAATATATCGGTAAAGTAAGGTACTAAAGATTTGAAATTTGGTAAATGTGTTTCACCATTTTTTTGTAATTTCCGCTCCTTATTGTTTTTTTTTAAATACCTTTTTAGTATTGGAAATACGGTATTAAAAAAAATAATATACATAATTATATCTGGTATTACTAAACTTGAAAATTTGTATATAGACTTTACTTGTAAAACTAATAGATGTACTACACTACGGGTTTAAAATGTATATATAAGTAATAATAAATATATAAGATGACGGGGGAAGGTCAAATGTTGCGTTTTTTATTTATTTATTGTTATAAATTATACACAGGTGCGAGGGCTGTAGATCGTACGTTTTTTATTTTTTAAATAATTTTAGGGCTAAATTGGTAAATCTACTAACCTTGTCCTAAAGGTTTGGTTATTTACTAAGATAACGAGCCTTATTCGTAAAGGTTCTTTTTTCTTTTTATATACTAAACAGTTTTATATACTTTACAAAATGTATAATATAAGTATATGTATATACAATTCAATATAGGTATTCACAATATAATCCCTAATGATCGGGGCACACCAACAGGTAGTGATAAATATAAAAATCGTGGAGTCATCCCAGTTGATTCCCACACCTACAGCGGAGGCTGGAAAATAAAAATGTCCTCCAATTCGGCCCTTATGCTGTATTAATAAAACGTAAATAATAATAAAAAAAACTAGCCTGATCACTTTGCGAGCTATGCGCGGGCGCAAAATATAGAATAAGCTACAATATGACATACTCACCTCAAGTCATTTAATATTATTTTGTAAGTACGAGTTCTTGTTGTCAATACCATAAATATATAAAAAAATAAAAGTTATAATAAAATAATTCTATATATATCTGATGGCGAACAAAATTATTCATAGTGTTAAATCACTAGTTAAGATCAATGCAGTTTAAAACAATAATCTATTGATGAAACCCATACATGGGCTTTGTTTGACCGTTTAAGGTTTACAAAGTCACTTTATGTCAATATAAAAAATATATACTTGAAGTGTCCCATATAGCTCGATCAAACGCTCATCAGACAGTGACCATTAAATCAGTTCAATTGGTTGGCAAGCTTAGAGCAAGGAGTATTTTGAGAAGCTACATACACCTGGTGATCTAATAGTTAAAAAAATACACTGCAATAGTCCAAAGATAATAGTTATCAACAGTACAGAACGTTTTTTAAAACAAAAAATAAATAGAATTTAAATAAATGTATGTTATGAATTATCTTCTCAGCATACTTATGCTATGAACCAGCTCTATACCCCGTTCAAAACCAACGCGGTTAAACCGTCGAAAAATATCATTCCTCACACATCAAATAAAATAAAAAAACATTAAAAATGTATTCTGTAACATCGATAACACTTATAATGACGAGGGTCAGCGCGGGCGGCTAGAACAAACAACTCCGACGCACAGCCATGTTTTTTGAACTTCATTCAAACGAACTACGGAAGACGTCTCATCTCTTACTTTCACCTTACCTTCAGGCGAGTTAGAGTGAGAAGGCTCATGGGATAGTTCAGGTAGGTGCCTCCAAGTCTGTCGGGACCAGACAGAAAGGCACCACTTTGACTTGATATTATAAATTTCAAATTGTGTTCTTGAGGAATTCAGGCTTATAAACGGATATAGCTTTGTGTCTTTTTATGTATTGTTATCGAAATAAAAAGTGATACAAACTGGAGGTTTTTTTGAATACACCTCTAATGGGTACAATTTAGTTTGTCGTTGTAAAGTTTTGTTACCTTTGTAAAACTTTAGCGTTTAATTGCACCTCATATAATTGAACTGGTTTGAGTTCTGTATACCTTAACTAACTGACTGACGTTGTGCCTGACGCCCAAAATAACTTATTGATTTCTTTAATAATCAAACATTTTAATAGAATATATTGCAGTCAAAACTCTAGCCATCTTCAAAAAAATATTCTCCCTCTACTTGTCAATTAGCAGACCTCCAAATTCTATTCCAAATAGATTTTTGAGTATGTTTTCAATTACTGATTTAAACCTTAAGGATGTATTTATTTATGTATTATTGATTTATTTACAGACCAGATCCCATACAGGGTAAGCAGAAACAAACGAGCGCCACACTTGTATCTCTATTTACTCCTTTCGCCTTGTCTTGGAGACTTTTAATTGCACCGTCTTTTAAAATCATACCAATTTGATCATGGTATAACTTGATCTCCTGCGACCACCATACCACAATTACTACCTATATATATTCCGTGAATTAAGATCATTCATTCATTAAGCTTTGCTGACATTCTTCTCTTATCTTTGTATTAAATTTAAATTTTCCTTAACAATGGAATACAACTTCCCTGTTCCTGGTATAATGTTCCCGAAAAACATTTTCAACTTAAGTATCCACTACACGGAAACGGCAATCATTAATTTTAATAATGAACTAGAAGCCAGTAATAAAATAAAACATTATTGACAATCTTATCCAAAATCCATTTCAGTATCAAAAAATAGCTTTTCCTTTCAATCACCAAGTAAAAGGTCATTTGTAGTAAACGCAAGCCTTTCTCCTATCGAACAAAAGTGCTGTTATTCCAATAACAATGGCCGTTCGTTTCAGAGCGAAACAAAAGGAAAACGATATTGTTCCCTGAAAGGGCAAGAAAGAGCAAAGTTTCGCGTCGAACAAACTTCAGATCATTAGAAGAGGAGCAAGTATAACAATTTCTTTGACGATGAAGGCTTTCTAATGTGAATTGTTTGGAGTAGAGGAACCCTTTATTGGATGTTGGAAAACGTTTCCATTAAATGTTTGAAATTTATTACTTCTGTATTGCGTGCTAGATTTATTAACTTTTGTTTTAATTGTGAAGTTTTTAAATTTACAGTTTCTATTCAATATAAAATTATTTAATAAAATTAACATGTTAAATATGTTGTGGCCATTGACAATTCTGTACCACTGGATATATCCATACTCCGTTGTGACATGAACTGTAGTGTGTAGTTAAATAATAGACAGCTTTCATTTTTTTTTCTATTGATTTATTATTACCTCTGTATGTAGTGAAGTTTAATCAGCCATTATTTCTATAGAATTTGCAAGTTGGATCTACAAATATTTGAACAGAAATACCTACCATTGTACCAAAAATGCCCTATTCTAAACTCAGCCAACCGTTCTATTTGTCACTTGGACAAACGCGTGTTTGCCGATATAACCCACACAAATTAAAAGGCATATTTCCCAAGCAACGATTATAAATCTCTCACACAATCGCATAATTGGGATCGCTCCAGGCTATCGGCTAATCCCGGGTTCGATTCCCGTCCTTTTGTTACCAGCTCATGTGTGGAGCATGTATTGTGGGATGAGTTTAATCAATTAATTTTATCACGAGACTGGTAATAAGGATCGTATCATGGTAGAATACTTCTCAATGCATCTAAGAGTGGATGCATCCTGTTTTGGCAACACTGCGGTTATGGTACATGCGATAGCAAAAGCATATTTTAATTTTAAATAAATATAAGTAATTTATGTCTCTACTAAATTTTAACTCAGTCGATAGATAAATTTTAACCTAATCTAACAGTATCTAATTTTAAATAAGCAATAGCCATTCAATTTGAATAGAGTGCTTCTACTTCTATTTATAATAATAACCATAGATATATTCAAACACATTCTATTACTACTGATGAGTCAATAATAAACACATCCAGCATTCCAAAAGGCCGAAGAAATAACAGTACAAAGCTTCACAAACGGATACCGACGTAATCCATCTTAAGGCCTTTCCAAATACAATACACAGTTTACTCTCCAGTAATCACACCGAAAAAGGAGAGAATAGTCGTAATGATAAAAGAAACGTCCCGAGAGAAGAGGCCGATGTTAATGAATGGGGTGCTAACAAAGATAGGATAAGCCGCACACAGGAGTCTGAGAGTCTATCACAACCATTTGATTGAGTCGAGCGGAGAACGAATGAGTTTTATGGTGAAACCTATTGCTTTTGAAAGGTAAAGGATTGTGTATTAACTGTGCAGCGGAAGATGGGATTAATTGTTTTTATTCTTTTTTTTAAGATTAAAGTAGGTGCCTTCTAGTTGATTTTGTTATAGTTTTAAATACTATTTTCCACGATATTCATTCAAACGATTGATTTGTGGTAAACTATAATGTAATGCATCTAATAGCAACAATTAAAACTTTTTATATCAATTTACTTTTAATCGTCAGATAAAGTTATTCAATAGATAACTTGTTTGGAGAATTAATCCATTTATCAGTTCTCCATACAAGTTTAATAACTTTATCTGACGATAAAAAAATCAGTCCTAAAGGAATAGTATAGTTTGACTCTATTAATACTATTACAAAAGTAATGACTGCGTAATGATTTATTTTACCATTGCTACAACATTTCTTATAAGTAAGACGGTAGAAAATTTTAATTAACATTGAATTAAGTTTATTACTACTTATCTAGTTTTTTTCTTATTTCTTAAAGCACAACATAATACTGGTGTTCTACATAGTATTTAACTATTTTTTTTAAATAACCGAATATACACTAGTATAGGGGACGGTCGAATGCCATTTAAGTATTTTCTGACTCCCTTGAAAATTTTTCTTTATTATACAATCTGGACTGACCCGATAAACCTTTTAAGCTGTTCACTAAAAGTAGTCGTTAAAATAATGTTATTATCTATAAATAATTAAATTGGATAACTTATAGAGAATCTAATAAGATTATAACTACCAATTGCCATTATACCACTATCGTAAGTGTTAAAGAATAATTTTACCTGACCACTTTGTTACAAATAAACAAAGATTTTTTTTCTCCGTCTAATCTATTAAAATACAAAAGGAAAAGATAACAACAGTGATACAGTTAAAGCTCAAGTAGTTCGTATAGATGTGTTGTTTGTGAATGAACGTGGGACGGATGTAGAAATAAAGCCAATAGATAATCTAGAGCCTACTGGTCTAGCGTAAGCCACGGAATTGTTACCGAAATGAATGGAGAAGATTAGGTTCTTGAACGCAGTGCCAAATAATATAGGCGGCGTCCTTCATGCTAGTATACAAACAGTAACAAAACATTTTCAAATGAACAGCTAAATTATGAATGAAACTGAAGATAGAAAAGTAGAATTTAATCTTTTCTGTGAAATGAAACAATATTATAAGTGTTTCTTAAATCCTGTTTTCCTGTTTCTTTCTTATAAAAAATACTAAAATCTGTATTTTAATAATATGATTATAGTATATTTTTATCCTACTTTGTGTTGTAGTTAAATATATATATATATATATATATATATTTAACGTTAATATTTGACAATTCTTTTATTTTTATTGTAGTTGGTACTTCTAATTTTTATCATATAAAAATCACTGTATTCTCAAAATAACATGCAAAATTTTGTTTTTATTATGCACAGACTTTTCTTCTTTTCAATTCTTCTTATTATAGACTTTTTTATATTAATATCTTATTACAGTTTCTGTAGTGAAACCTATAATATAAATTAGCAAACTCTTGGACTCTTGGGGCTTAACGTTATACAGACGTTCATCTACCATAAGTGCTGCCATGCTCTGGTCTAGCTTGTGCTACACTAATACAGGTAATACAGGGAGTCTACCAGACTCCGTGGCAGTAGCCAATATTGGATAGCAGCTAAGTCCACTAACAAACCCAGGATATTTATATACTGGACCAATCAGAATCAAATCTGGATCAATCACTGCCAAAAACAATTTTATAAAAAATATAAAAATAAATGTTAAGTAAGTTTTTCCTGTAAATATTATTTAATAGATAAATGGTGTGCCTTATTTTTAATACTTATTACATTGTACCTACTTAACATTTTTTTTCTATTTGGTTAGGAACTAAATTGCTGATTATTATTATTAATGTTAACCATACAGAATATAAGATTAAAATAAAATAGTATATTGAATTTGCTATTCTCTTTAGATTTATATTTTAAAATTATACAGACTAATTCATTGTATATAAAAGTTTTACAGTTATTTACTTTTAAAATGTAGCAGTCTAAGAACTGTCAACCATAGACATCTTAATCTCAATGGGCATTATTGTACTGATTTCTGATTATTGGAATAATTGAACCACTTAACTTCCGGCTCTCAAGGTGTGCCTTTCAGTAATTGTACAAATATTTCCAATAACTGACCGGATGGATACCTCAATCAGTAAGTCCACCACAAAATATGTCCATAAAGCTACAAAAGAGGAGCTGTAACTATCAATGCAGTACATAAAACAGGTACGGATACGTGTCGTGATAAATATTACACAATTGTAGAAATTTGTGGAGGTGACAAAGGCTGCAGTAATCATGTGACAAATGGACCGGATGCGATGGTGAGTCGTGATGGTATGGATCTGTCTTGATAATCGGCCTCTATACAATGAAAGGCAGATGCAGTTTCAAATGTCCATAAACATGTGGAAATAATGGCGTGGAGTAGTTTTTAAATTTTATAATTTGTTTTAAGTTGCACCACATAAGTGTTTATTAAAAAAAAAAAGCTGAGTTGCTGATAGTTTGATAGTTTATATGGGAAACCAGTGACTTAAATGGACTGATGAGTAATCTAGACTTTTACTATTCAATAATTTATTTTAGACTTTATTTAATTTGTAGTATATTGTTACAATGTTTATAATAATTTTTGTAAATCATTTGACCGTCACTTTAAATTTAAAGTTAGATATGAGCAATTGGGACTTATATCAATCTCGTATATATAAATATCTTCGATTTGTGTTTATCCACTTATTACAAAAAATATATATTTTAAACCACAAATCAAAATATATACCATTGTGGCCTATAAATAACATTATATCAATTTGCAAATTTAAATAATTTAAAATATCATCTATGGAGGCTCCATTTCATTCATGTTCACATTCCCAAAAATCGCGGAAGACATTTATAATTTCTGTATTAAAATGTTTCGCATTGATACGTTGAACAAAAGGTTTGACAATGGCCACAATAGGTATTGGTAACAATGACAATATAGCAAACATACGAGTTACTATTGTTGCCGTCAAAGTACCATTGTTGTCGCAAGAGGTAGCTGCAGCGCTGCCATTGTCGAGGGTGTGCGCGGACAAAGAGCTGATCACGTTTAGGATTTTGGACAATCTTGCAGTTTTTGCATTCGGCACCTTGATGCACAGGGATGTACTGGAATGGCTTAAACTTTACTTTGAAAATGTTTGGTAGATTTTCAAGAGATTACTGCATCGATTTATTGTCGAGGTGGTTGTCTTCTTTCTGGGTGCGGTTACGAAATGTGTGGTTAAATTGACGTTAAGGCAGAGAGATTATATACTCGTAATGCAATTCGTCTTTGTCGCTGCCCATTTCGTAATCGTTTAACCGTCATAGTGGGAGCATTCAATGTTGTGTTAGGACAATTATTAATTGATCCCATTTATGGACTTTTTAGGTCTGCTCACCGCCAGGTAGATAGAAAGTCACATGCCGTGCTCCAATAAAAAAAAACTGTGATTTTATTTTTAAAATATTATCATAGAAATATATCAGTAATATCAGTAGCGTATTTCGTACTTCTTGACAGTTTACAGTTTCCCTTCAGGAAAGATCCAAAATACATCGACTGAATGACATCATTGAGCTCCCCTGTGGTCTAGTTGGTTATGCCGTTGGCGTTATATTTGGAGGTTGTGGGTTTCCCACTCAAGGCAATAATGTGGCTACGTTTTCTGTACTGCAGATTAGTGTAGTTATTAGTGTAGCTTTGGGTTTATAAAATATAATATGTATTAGTATAGTTGTTTCATATAGTAAAAGACGCATGTGTGAAACGTCCAATTTCTTTTCTTGGTATTTTAACTTTTTTTAAATTGTACATTTACTACAAGTCTACCTAATAAAATTCAACCATATTTATATATCTATATGTGGGACAATTTACAATATTGATCTGTGCACAAATTAAGCTCTAGGCTTGTACTATGTGTACCAGAAACAACGATATAATACATATTATATATACGAACTTAAGCCTCTCCTATAGATTTCCAAAACGACGGTTTGGAAGCTGCTTGCATCCAGTGTCCAACAGTGGACGTCCTACGGCTGATTATGATGATAATGATTTAAGAACATTGTTAAATAATTTACCTACTCGGTTTTAAATTATTTAGAGAATCTTAGGTATTTCTGAATTAAATCCGCACCTGTACAAATTCCAGGGTGGCATATTTTCCCGAACCTACTTGTCATATGACAATGGATCTGTTCGTGCAGAACGTAACTGGGTCCATCACACGAGGCCAAAGACTCCCCGAGCTAAACTGCAGGCGAACTGCAGTTAATGGCTATTAGCTGTCCATTCATTCAGCAATGTGGTTAAACTCAAGTTTGATTTTTTTGGTTTTCTTCATGGAATTGTAGAAAACTTAATTAGTTACTATCTTTGTAAGTTTAAGTATTAAATTAGTAGAATTTACCTCTTCTATTATTTAGTTTGACTGCATTTTTATACCTATTATTACATAGGTACTGTTCTTACATATAAGAAAAAGTTTTGTTTGTCAATAAATGTAGCTGGATTCATCGAAATAATGCCAAAGAATCACTTCGAGCGAAACTACAAGCAAACTATTATAGTTAATTAGCCACTGAGCAGTAGCTATTTAACTATCATATTTATTTTACTTTCCTTGTTGGAGTTTTTAATTATGTTTATTTTTTATTTTCTTTAAGGTTTTAGTTAGTTCTAATGAAAAAAAGATCATTCTTAGATTTATAGACAGGACAATTTCATAACTGTTTAAATAAATATTAAATAATATTTTAAAATTTATTGAATATGCGAAGTTTGCTAATCGTTATTTTACCGAAAGATCGTCTCAATAAAAAATGTAAGCAAACTAAAGATTCAATAAATAGCTGATGAATTTATTCATAATACTTTTATATGTCATGTTATTGAAATTCAGATAAAATATTTAGTTTGATTTTATTAATGTGAGTACTTAAATTAGTTACTGATTTAAAATTTAAATATCAAATGGATAAAACCCACCTCTATTACTATTAGTAATATAAATATTTGAAACGACACATTTTTTTCCGCAATTTAATGTTTTTTTTTAAAACTCTCGGTCCAGCAAAATACAAATAATCCATTGTAAATAGTATTCCATGAAAAGAAACACCTGCTTTTGGATAACTTATAGTTATCGCACTCATTCGTATAATTACATAATCGCCGAGTCTTTATTAATATTTTCGACTCTTGCGTCGCTTTTGTTGGTATATTTGCCAGACAATTGATAACAAACTCCTGTAATTTTCGGCCATGTGTATGCCTTCAGGGCTTGAAACATAAAAATTGAATATTTCCTTAACCCTTTTGTTTATTATTTTCGCATTTCAGACACATGTTGCCTGCCTTTATGGCCATTCTTTGACGAAGAATTGCCATAATAAGGCTTTGGTTGTATTTTTTTTTAATATATTTAATACATGTCTTATTGTAATAAATAAAAAATTCTATTCATGAAAACAAAACCTCTTTTTTATTTTATACATAAAATCTTTTACTCTAACTAAATATTGAGTGGTCGATTTATAATGTGATTCCTTTGAATTTCTTAGATTTTCGGTGGAAACCTTGGGACCGTGGTCTCCGAAAGCTAAGAAATTTGGCAAGTCAACTGCCAAACTACTTTATCAAAAATCTGGAGACCGCTAAATGCTTATTTATCCAGAAAATTTGTTTGGAAATCCAAAAGGTGTTTGCAGCAAGTATTTCGAGGACTATTGGAATGGAAATACGTCTGGACTAGAGGAGATTTACTGTTTGTCTATTATTATCTATTTTTATTGTCTTATTTAAGATACACACAAAAGATCCCTTAGGGTCGAAGTGTTTTGAGTGATGTTTAGCCCCAAAACATTAAGATAAGATTTATGTTAAGATGCTGACTAAAAGAAATATATATAAATACCACCTCGGGTGCCTTTTTAGGCTCCCGAGAACCGTTTATACGGCCTCAGGGTACCCAGCGGAGGGATTAACTCGTCCTAATTTCACCGATGGTATTAGAAGGCAAAACCTAACAAGTGGCGAGCTTTTTGTGGTGTTTATGCTGGTATGGCCTCGTTATATGCTAAGTAAATAAATTTTATAATATTTATTCTGATATATTATTTTACTAATTCAATCTTTTAAAGAGGCTCCACGGGTCTTAATTCTATGACAAGTAGTGGAGAGACACTGGAAATGCGATAGCTCATTTCCTTCAAACCCTGACTAAAATGTCTTTAAACCTCTGAAATATGATATTGAAATTTCTGGCTGAAAAATACGAGTACATATTATATTTTAATATCAAGATCATTATTATTAATATCATAACAAAAAAAAAAACAAATGTAGTAAAATGTAGAAACAGCTCAGCCATGTCCTTGATAAAGGGTATCTTCTGGCGGGATTTAGTTAATAAATAACATATAAATGTAGCTTGTTGGTCGCGGTTTAATCCTGATTTAGTGAGAATCCCGCGGCGAAGCAGCGACCATCATCGCCAGCGGTCTGCTTTGTTCCGATCCTGCTCCACCTGTAAACTGGCGACTTCAACGCGGCGAATAAATCGCGACATGCAGCAGGGTGATAACGTGCACAACGCTAAGCTAAACTTTAATCGATATCATGCAATTCTGTCGTAATGCAAATCTTTTGGCGTGAAAATTGATATACAGCAACGTCATTATGGTTATATATAAGTTAACTTTGTGCGGCGTAATAGGCCTACTTCATCTCAAATCTCATAATAAAAGGTACCTATATACAATTAACATTTTTTTAATCATTCCATTATAAATTAGTGGCAGTTTTTAGAACATTTATCAATTAATCTACGATCAATATAAGTTAATAAAAATCATGGTTGGTGATAATTTAAGTTACATCACATTACACCAATAATATGGCAACTAATTAAGTATAATAAGAGAAAAGTTAAAAAAAAATCTTTCTAGCATAAAATAAGTGCAAAAGTGAACTCAATGCCGCTAGAAATTCGATACCAAATAAACCTTTGGGACAAATTAAGAAGTAAATAGATAAATTTTAATATAAAACACAAAACAATCCACAACTAGGTATATTTGAGCGTTTTAAAAACTCTTATCTGTGTACACGAGTTTCTTAGGCACAGTACACACTGACCAGTTATGACAGAATTAAGTTTCAATTGCAAAGAGTATGTGTAATACCAAAAGAATTCCAAGTCAGTTCATAACGTCCAGTGCATTTGGTGTTATTATAAGCTCCATAAATCTTGTCGCTGAAAAGTGTTAAGTGGCTTAGTTTGGACTAGAGTCTGGGCCTTGGTTAGACTACCTATTATTTGTGGGTGGAGCTTTGTGGTTCTGTTCCTTGTATGCCTTAAATAATAATATGTAAGCCTTACGCACAAACTAGGCACTAGGCATGTAAACACATATTAGCCCCACATTTAACTTTACTTTAATTGCATCGTAATAGAATAACAATGGGGTCCGTAAAAAAAATCCAAATTTCTTATGATTGGGGTAATTTTATTTAAGAGAATTTACGTACAGACCTGGTATAACTGTTACAAAATATGCAGCACCCTCTACCAAAAAATTCGCATCTAAATAAGAGTCACGGAAACCGGGTGGATGTAGCAAATCCTCATTTGCTACATCCATAATCTTTTTTCAATAAATTACGACCTTAAATTGTTTAATTAACGAAATTAAAATGACATGTCATCGAAAAATAGTTAAGGCGTAAGCCTGTTAGGGACTGTTAATTGACATATATAATACTAAATTGTCTATGTCAATATTATTATATTATATTGACATAGATAATACTAGATTATCTATGTCAATTAACAGTCCTACTACTCTAGTTTTATTATGACCAAAATATATATTATACTAGTACGTAATATTTAATACTTTAAACGCCCAATAATAACAAGGACAATTTTACATTTGATCATTTAATAGATTTTTGTTTTTGCATGGTTTTTCAAAAGATTTTGACAGTTCCGGGAAGTTACATATATAGAACTTGCTAATGGCCAGCTTTTGAACGACAATTATACTTATAATATTAACATTCATTAAATATATACCTTATTATCTCCGTACATTTCAAAGGAAAATAGCACTGGACTGTAGATTTGATATAGGCGCCTGAAAAACTAATATTTGAGGTGGCATTAAATATTAAATAAAGAAAAACTCAATTTGTCACTAAACTTACACTTGTATCTAAAAATAAATAATAAAATAGATAAAAACTTACTAGTTGAACTAAGAAATAGGTATGTTGTACAGCGACGAATAGGTCAGCTCAGCACAAGCCGCTACAGATCTACCTGAAGCGAAGATTTTGAACTGATGCCCATGGTTTTGATTTATTACCACTTGAAGGCAAATACATTTTTTTTAAGAATAAAATTTTACTTAATACGGCGTATAAAATGTCCATATTGTATTTATATAGGTTAGAGTTACATATAATGAATGCTGCATAAGTTAATTAATTTTATTGTACCCAACGATAGGTACTAAATATAAATATTATTTTATAAATATGGTACCATCGGCTACGACGAGGTGGGATTAAAACCCCTCCGCTGGGTACCCTGGGGCCGTCTAGGCGGTCTCGGGCGCCGTAAGGCACCCGTGATGATACATACATATATAAATATGGTTATTAATAATAAGGGTTTTATTTGTATAACAGCGCGAAGATCATTCAGAACCCCTGTTTTATAAATATATGTCCATTACAATATCATATAAAACATAATATTATAATACTTTACCATTATCAACCTGCAATTCTCTCTAAAATTGTAAATCCGTGAAGTCGCAAACACATCGGCGCGCGCGCATACTCGCAGACATAGAACGTAAAATAAATATTTAACATACATACATATCTTCACGGGTGCCTTACCGCCGTAAGGCACCCGTGAAGACCGCCTAGACGGCCCTAGGGTACCCAGCGGAGGGGTTTTAATCCCACCTCGTCGTAGCCGATGGTATGAGTCTTCACCGAACAAGTGGCTAGCTCGTCGCGATGTTTTGAATAGACTCAATAATCCATCTATAAACAGTTTCACAAGTTGGTATAGTGAAACCGGGACCGACAGCTTAACGTGCTCTCCGAGGCACTATAGTGGCACTATATAAATATTTAAGTTATACAAAAAATAAATAGAGCATTTATTAAAGTACTTTGTTAAATTATTCAACTGTTAACTTGTATGAAGAACGGTCAAATTTATTAATATATATATATATAAGTTATCTGAAATAACTACTGAAAAATCGGTCTTTAATCTATTTACAGCATTTTTTTTCTCAGTAAAATTAGTGTACTATTTATATTAAAAAAAACACCCAGTATATTTTTAAATGTCCATATCTCTTTTTGGCCAGCTTACCTTCTGTGGCAGCATAAACACAAATCAGGAGAGACGTCTTCAAATTGTTATTGATTACAGTTTGTCGCGTAAAATACCGAACGACCTATAACTCAGGATCTGGCCAGTCTGTTTGGATCCACCCGTGAAGGTGGATCGCATTCAGGCCAGAGCGTAGGCTTTGTAATGTGCGCTTTAAAGAAGAAATTATTGAAAACTAATTTCTTGAATTCATGTGCGATGATTTTCAGATGTTCTTTTTTTTCTTAACTTTCTTTTCTTCTTAACGTTTCTTTTGTGTTTATATTTTCTTTTTGGAACAATTTTATAGAACTATTGTTGTTATTTTTAGTAAAATAATATGATTTTTCATTGGTCAGATAAAGTTATTCGACAGTGAACTTGTATGAAGAACTGTCAAAGTTATTCTTTCTCGATACAAGTTATCTGTGGAATAACTTTATTTGACGATTGAAAATTCGGCTCTTACTTATATATACCGTGAAATTAAATAAAAAGTATAATTATTACTAAATAAGAAAAAGTCACATTTTCAAAGTGACTTATTAAGAATAGTCAACATTTTTCTAGTCTAGATAATAATATGCATGACATTTCACACATATTGCCCTGGTCACAAATAAGCTCCAGGCTTGTACTATGCGCACCATACAACGATACTAATACATATTATATTATAAATAAATAAATATACTCGTAAATATCGTCACGGGTGCCTTATGGCGCCTGAGACGGCCTCAGGGTACCCAGCGGATGGGTTTTAATCCCACCTCGCCGTAGCCGATGGTATAAGTCCACCTACACCGAGTGGCTAGCTCATAACGATATTTTGATAGACTCAATAATTCATCTATAAACAGTTTCACAAGTTGGTATAGTGTAATAAATTAATATTTTACTTATTTTCCCAAGACCCAGTAGGCGCACCTTCACGCCTCTTTTTCTCAGGGTAGAGTCATTGTAGAGTAGTTAAAGTTAAATGGAACTGAACTAATATTTAAAATGTAACTACACAGCAAGTGATATTTAGCACGTAACTACGCAGCAGGCTGTCCCGCCCGCCCAGCTCAGGTGGTGGTGAAATTCCTTATTCAAAAATACGTCACCCTTCCTTTTTTGAAAATATTCTCAGAACTGAGTTAAATACCACTATTTAATTAAATTAGATGTTTGTGTTATAATTTTTTTTTATTATTATTTACTTACTATCTTGTGCACAAAAAAATTATGATTATACCTAAATAACTTAGCCCTCTGATGTTATACCTAAATATCTTAGCCCTCTGATGTCACATTAAGATATAATATATCCTTTATTGATTAAACTTATCGTTCTACTAAATTTTATCGAGATCGTTTCTGTAGTTTTTTAATCTCCCACAAGTAGACAGACATATATATTGTCGCATGTTTTTGTATATTAAAGACGAATATGTAATATATATATTAATATATGTGTAATATATACCTATAATAACATAACCTAACCACCTAGTCTTAAACTGGTTGGTTATGTAGTGTGTGTTCGGTTTGGTTGTTTATTTTTCTCCTGCAAGGACAATAGTTTAATAGTTTACGATTTGTTTATTTTGTATTATATTCTCAACATTTTGCTCTGTGGGAGGAATGGCGACCTGGCCAAGTGCACACATGGACCTTATATATACTTTTTTTTTTTTGACTTTTCATAAATGCCTGTAAAGGTTTACATGAAATAAATATTTTTGACTTTGACTTTGACTACCTACCATATGAAAAAATGTGTAAAAGTTTACTAACCTACCTTTTCTTTAAAATAAATAAAATTTTGTCTCATAACTATGATTATATTCCCGTAATTTTAATTTTAATAAATTTTGTTTCCCCTTTCGTAAATAAATTATCATAATACATAATTAGGACTATTGTATCAGATAGCACAGTGGGCTAGTTTTGTAAAGTCCGCGGTCATATACAAAGTGGATTGCATTAGATGCGCGCGCGCACCCTTCTGGACAAAAGTAATTTTTGTTTACATAGCTCCGAATGTATAACTAATAAGGTAAGGAATCTGTGAGAAAATGAGTTTTGTAATAGTTACTGAGTATGCATGATATTGTATAAACAAAATTACAAAGTTAAGTGGGGACGTGTCAGGTTACATGCCAACTAGACTTTTTTTTAAGGAAAATAAATAAAAAAGCTTTATTTAATTTGTTTAACATTTTAAATATTAGCGTGAAACAATAAATGACGAATTTAAATTAATATTAAATATTAGATTTAAAATCCTGAATAAAACTATTTTGAATGACCGCCTCCGTAGACTAGTGGTTGCGTCTTTGGCGTTGTACCCGGAGGTCGTGGGTTCGATTCCCATCCATGCCAAAAAAAAAACTAGCACGTTTTTCTGAATACAGTTTGTCATGGTCTGGGTATTTATAAAATATAATATGTATGGCAAATAAATGATTTATTATTATTATATCATTTTATTGTTTCTGATACACATATTACAAGACTAGAGTTTATTTTGTGACCAGAGCAATATAAAACATTGTAATTGCAGCAGAGGCAGGCCCCCCAATAGATGGACCGACGACCTGAAAAAGGTCGCGGGAAGCCGATGGATACAGGCAGCGCAGAACCGGTCGTTGTGGCGATCCTTGGGGGAGGCCTATGTCCAGCAGTGGACGCGCGAAAGGCTGGCATGATGATGATGATGACATTACAGCTGATTCCTAAAGATAAATTACGTTTTTAATGTGATACCTTTTCATCTAAACCCGTAAGTATTTTTTAGCTTGTATTCTTTATAATTGTGATATGTGAATGGCCGCCTTCTTGGTTTAGTGGTTGCATCTTTGACGTTGTATCTGGAGGTCGTGGGTTCGATTCCCACTAACCGTAAAACAAAATTAGGTTAGTTACGGAGGTACGTTTTTCTGTACAGTATTACTATGCCTAAAGCTGAGTTTGTGACCAGAGCAATATGTGTGAAATGCCATTTTCAAAAATGTTCGTTGTAAGCTAATAAAACAATAATTGATATTCTTTTGAAGTAATGATTACATCAAATAAAATAAACCTATAATAATGGTAATAAAATAATTATAACTTATGTTATTATTACTTTCATAAAATATTTTTTTAATCAACATAAATATAGTGTTTGAAGATATACAAGTAGAGTGCTATACCATATATTTCATTTCATAAGCTTAATTGTAACATTAAGAAGCCAGGAAAAGGATTCGTCTAAACACGTGTGAATCTTGTTTTCAGTGATAGTTTATTTTTACTAAAGAACGTAGAGGTGTAAATATTACTTACTCGATCCTAGTTAGATAGTCTATTTATAAAAAATATATTAACTTTTGAAAAGATATCCAAAGTTTGATTTATGATTCTAAAAATATTACTTTAATTGTCATTTCAAAACGTCAGATTTATTATAATGTAATTAGGTTGGAGTAAATACACACTTGTTTTACTACACTTCTTTTTTTAAAAACTTTGTTATCACTGAATACTACATTTAGATATTTTTTGACGCTCGAGTTCAGGAATCCTTTTCCTGTGCACTTAAGTTATTTTATTAATATCAAAGAGGCGTATCAAATCTTTAGCAGTCACAAGTATAAAATGTGTTAATACCAAACGTGTGAACTAAGTATTAGAGAGTATGGGAACGAGTGAACTAGGCGAGTCCGCCCAGCACGCAGCGCCCGCCTTACTCCGCCCAGCTTCTGGAAAAGTGGGCAGAAACTGCCCTGCTGAGCTTTGCAGCCACCAGAATTAGGAAGCTTTTTGTAAGCAGGTAACTGTTTCTTTTGTTTACAGGTAAATGTTGTGAGAACTGTTTCTTTAATAATTTTATTGTAATAATAATACGTGCGATTTTTTATTTTTTATTTTATTGGAGCACGGCATATGACTTTGTATTTACCTGGTGGTGAGCAGACCTACAAAGTCCATGAATGGGGTCAATCAATAATTGTTCTTAAACAATATTGATCACTCCCATTTTCGATTCGATTCCGAAATGGGGGGCGACAATGACGAATTGACGATAAGGCAGCGTGTATATTTTATTATACTCGCTGCCTTATCGTCAATTCAACTACCCATTTTGTACCGCACCCTGAAAGGAGACACCTTTGACAAGCGTGGCAAAGCAAACACATCACGCTACGACCAATAGGAGCGGAGTATTAATGAAAAATGTTGCAACAGTAATATGTATGTACGTTCTTAACCATCACATGTACCAATAAACCGAGAGTGCCTATTGTCATATTATAAACAGTTTAATAAGTTGGAATAGTGAACCAATTTGTACACAACGGGGTTTGCACTAGTGCCCTCAAAACTGTAGTGTCTTTTTTTTATTGGAGCACGATATGTGACTTTACCTACAAAGTCCATGAATGGGGTCAATCAATAATTGTTCTTAAGCAACATTGATCGCTCCCACTATGACGGCTATTTGATGGGATTACGAAATGGGGGCGACAATGACGAATTGCATTACGAGATATTTTATTATACTCGCTGCCTTATCGTCAATTCAACTACCCATTTCGTAACCGCACCCTGAAAGGAGATTACCACCTCGACAAGAAATCGATGCAGTAGTCTCCTGAAAACTAACTTTGTCTCCACGTAGTTTTATTATAAAGAATATTATTCTAAATAATCACTACGAAGGAATGTCGGCCACCACGTATGCCACTCAATTTATCGATATAAAAGATTTAATAATAAATAATACTCCGTTACTGCATTGCTTTAGAGATAATAAATACATTTTAAATTGGAAAAGAGCCTACATATTGACGATTTCAAGTTATCTTTAAATCTTTTATATCCGTCCAATAATAGCTTTTATAAATGAAATGAGTGTGATTGAACAGTTTACGTGAGTCCCCGTGAATGCGACGCAACAAAAGTATCTGATTCAGGTGTCAAATGCTTAAAATAAAGTCGAGACATTTGACAAAAGGATGAAATCCGTTCGCGAGGCGTAAAATCTTATTGTTGCAACAAAAAATCTTAAAAAAGCTGATTTTAGGCAACAAAAAAAATCAGTAAAGTATGTAAGTATGCTTTAAGTGGTTCTGTAGCTTTCAATCCGAAGATCAATTAAAACAAAACAAAACCTAACATGAAATATACATAACAATAAAATAAATATTACTGGCTGAAAAGATTTTAAACACATATGTATATTAAAAAAATAGTGCTATTTGATTATTTATAAAATAAACCAGCACACTGATCTCTAAAAGTTGGATGAAAATCCCTTCACAAAAGGTTTAGGAGGCAATCTAAAGATCCAATATCTTATAATAACATCACATGTTATTTTAGATATCCAAAGCATCTGTGGGAGCTGAAATGATTGTGCATTCAATGTATTATGCGGATTAAAATCATTCATGTATTTGTGAATATAATTATAAATTCGATGCTAATATTTTATTATTATTGTTATAATTAATGCGACTAACTGAGAGATCGCTAAAAGAATGAAAAATCTTCCGCTGTAAAGTGAAGAGTTAAATCCAAAGCGAATCCTACAATGAGTGTTTCGAATCGGTCAACTGATCAAAAATTTAAAAGTGACGATAAGGACAATTCGTGATCAAAAATAGACAAGTCGTTCAACAAGTCCACATAGAAGCGAATCGAGTAGCCGAATGGTTCCGTCGAAATCTTCGGACATCGCGGATGCTTCGGGCCCAAGAAGTCTGCTCACGAATACAACATGGCCGCGCAGCCGGTGACACGGGCGCATTGTTCAAACAGAAAAACGACACAATTCTTTTTTCTTTTATCTTTTATCCCTCATTCTATTTGGTTCTCGCCACGACAATGCCTGCGGCGGGCGGTGTCGTGTCGACCGGCTCTGGCATTTTAGTTACCTTTGCCACTCTTTATGTTTTTATTGACTTAATTCTCCATATCTGTCTTTATTTCTAAAGCCAGTGTTAATTTCAATTTCATTTCATTAGAACCGTTGGCGTCTTTTGTTATTCTAACAAGGCGATCTTAATACACGCTCACGTACTTATGTCATCATGAGCGACAATTACATATCATAACCAGTGTGACGGGTTATTTCTAAACCTAATTTGAGGCCAAGGACTTCTAGACTCCGCGACGTTACGCATTGTCCGACGGAGCAGCGGACTACAATGCCTCACAAAGCCTACGCGTGTATTATTCATATCATAACGTTTATAAATACTTTTCACGGTGGCATTGTGGACGAATCATCCCCGAGGATATCGGGGCTCATTGTCGATAACACAAAGAGTCGCCAGTAATGAATGGCGAAAATTTTGAACGGACACAAAGCACCTTTTGCTCTGGCAACCCGTCATTTTCGAATTGGCTATTTTATGACAATAAGTCCATTGTCGAAAAGAGTGAATTGTACGAGATCGCTTTGTCGGATCGCTCGAAATTCGCGAAAACTGAATTGTCTCAGAAATGGGACGCTAACGAAGAACTACCGCTCCGGGCGTCGTCGAGCGGCGCGGCGTCGACTTCATAATGCAAGCTTTGTTGCCGATACAAACGCAGTAGGTTCTCCTTTCTTTACTCGCTAAAGTGCTTCTTTTTCAAAAACGGTATAAATATCTCAATTATATAAATTCTCATTTTCGAATGTTTTGTTTGAATTTTCGTTAATATGCATGAGGCATAAAAAGTTTGCAACGTTTTAATTTGCTTGGTTTTATACACTTTTCTCTGTAATGAGTAAAAACGTTTGGTTTAATATAAAACAATTCAATTAAAATATAACTTCTTCAATCAAAAATTCTTATGGCTGAACAAATTCATCAAAATAAGCCATTCCTCAATATATAGAAATCATTATTCTCAGTTAAAACCCCTGACTGTGCGTGAAACTATTCGACCATTCCCAAAGGTACTCTTTGTAGTCCGCTGTTGACCACTTGACTTAAACAGGAGTAAAGAAAACATCCACAAAACTGGTAGCTTTAAAATACTCATCATTTGTGTTGTGGCTCAAACAATTCAGTTTGAAATCATTTGTATGCACGGTCTTAGAGAATGTGCTGCTTCATTAAAATCCATTGTTTAAAAATGAGTAATCCTTTAAACAATTTTGACCGTTGCAGGTTCAAATTTCCGCACGTCATAAGACACGGGGAGTGCGAAATGATATCCAGACAAATCAAAATAAATTTAAAGCGTGAGAATGGACAAATAATTCTGTAACTATTGACCCTAAACAAGAAGTCTTACACCCATTGTATTCACAAAAGGCGCTGCCCTGGAAGAATCAGTCGAGCGTAATGAGAAACATAGTGAATTGAAAATTAAATAACCTATTCCTTATTATGTAGTAGGTACCATAATCCAAGGTACACCCTTTGCTTTTATTAGAATTAAGAACCCTTGTTTTACGCGATTGTGAATAGATAAAGGTTTGAAAAGAAAACAGAATATAATAAGTTTTTTGATGAGGGTCTAATATATAAGATCCTATGAATTCCGGACATACATTGTGTAATTTAGTTATTTATAAAAACATAATTTAGGTTATAGTTTACTTTATTAGTTAAATAATAAATTTCAATGTTTTAAAACATAATTTCATTACCAACTTCATAAAAGCTTAAATTTAACTCGGCTCTAGTGGCTTTACCATTTTGTTTTCTTTTCTCTAAGTTAAAACGTTAGTTTTGTTCTTTACAACTTTTAAGTACAGCTTCCCTATATAATTGTACAATTATTTGTAACTTTTGTGGCAGGCTCTCTCAGTAGCCGTTGGTTTCTTTGTCCGCTTCTTTGTGAGAGGCACGTGATGGTACAAGTGGTACTTCTGGCACTCATTTACTTTTAATGAACGCTGTAATAGTGGCTTGACGTTAACAAATTTGTAATAAAGAGTTTTCATTATTAGAACTTGACGTTTCGAGTGTCAGTTAAATTGTTGCTGTCTCCATTAATGACTTTAAATTTGATTGCTGTTACAAATTATACAATGATTGTTGAAACTTTGGCTGTTTATTAAAGTTATTTATGTTTTGTTTGATCATCATCTATTGAATGCAAAAGTATATGTAATTTTTTATCTGAGATATGTAATTACGGTTTTAACATAATTATTGCGTTTAATGTTTCTCATAGTGTAATTAATTTTTAATCATAACAATTGAATGTTAAAGCCTTAAACTTACTTTTATTAAAATATTTGTAGTAAAACTCCTCGGTTCTTTCACAAAATCATTTGATTACGAAAATCGCTGCATCATTTTAATCAAATTATTCATCGCTACTATTTATCATCCCCTCCCACGTTTTATTATTTTTAAACACTTATGCAGTGATTTTTTTAAAGCAAACATGAAGAATGTCTTCCAAAGAATGTGTTATAAAAATATTTAAAAGATTTGAAGCAGCATCCATAGCACAGGTGTGCGGCGTGGCCCTATGACTTGCCGCTTCTTTAGCTTTCCATTCTATAACAGCTTCAATAACTTCACTAATTTTAACAAACTTTGAACTTTCTGCTTTTATAAATTAGGTAGATTATTATTTATGAACTTTTGTAATATCTAAGGTAGGGTTGTCTAAAACAACTTTGGTCAATGAACGACTTCTTTCGTTGTCTACTTAATGTTTTTTTTTTTGTTTTATTTAGACACATGTTTCTATGTAGAGAGATACCGCCGCATTCCGATTGATTAATATGAAAGATATATCTAAACTGATCATATCTTAATAAAAAGGTGTTTTGAGATTCTTAATAGACGGCTCTATTTGTGTTGTTTTGCTCGTCGGTAGTTTTTGATAATTAAAAGCGCTTAGAAGTTTTTTTATTGCATATTATTGTGAGCTTTTTGTTTTGGGTGTTCTGATATATTTAAAGAAAGATTGGATTGATAATTTGACACATTTTAGAATTTTAAATTGATTTGTTTATCGATGCTTTTAAAAATAATGTTATTATTATTGATTGTCACTGTTGCATAGAATTTAACTAGGTATATTACAAAGTTTTTATTAAGATTTTTTTAAAGTTGAGGCTCTACTAGTATATAATGTATTTTATTTTAAGAGGTCCTGGTGACCAAACTCTGTGTGAATATTCGACATCTCAACAATTGAACAATTATTGTATTTCAAATATTGGATTTGCTTTCACTGTCCATTTATACGATAATTTATTAAACTAGAATAATATTATAATATGGCAGGAAGTTCTTCCAGCACCACTTATATCTACTGTTGATTCATAATTTTGTATAATCTTTAGAAAGGATAATACTAACAAATAACTACATAAAAAGAAAACGAAATTTTAATAAAATTTAACAAGTACCGGAACAATTGAACAAAATATAATTGTGCAACACTAACCTATAACAAAATTATGAAGGAGGAAGTACAGCATTATCCTCAAAAGATACCGACAATTGAAACCATCACAAATCCTAATATAAAACGGATATCATATCCGTTGTTATTATTTAAAATAAGTATGGCATCTTTATAACGCTCGAATAGTTTTTAGCAAAAGCGCCGACCGATCGGGCTTCTAATGCAATATAATAATGAACGCTTATTGGCTATCACAAATAAAAATATGTATTAAAATTATTTCAATAGTACTTGAAACTAAGCCATATGAAATTTAAATCATACATAGTTCTTTTACGATACAATTTCCAATAAAAAAATCCTAAAAAAGTTTTTGGTTAACAGAAAAGAAAAATGAACTTTGTATAAGCAATTTTAAAAGCGAATTTTGTATGTTACAGAAACAACATCAAAAACTAAACAAGAGCCAATAGCGTTAGTTCTAAAACATTAAGCAGGGTTTACACTGTACGGATAAATGATGGTGCGTTTATGACGGTCCATTAACCGCGTCGAATCAGAAGTTTGCACAACAATCGCGTTTACTTCAAACGATAGTTTTTTCGCTCGATTTTAACGCTTTATGCTCATTCGTCGTATTGTTTGGATGTAGTAATATTTCATTTTATCATTTTTACTGAGCTTTATTTACGCTGGGAGTTGGTAATGCAAAAAGTAGATTGAGATTTTCGTTGAAATTCTTTTGTTAGTTTGAGTTATTATTGCGACGATAAATCAGGCCAATTGAACAAATAAATGTAGTCCCGTTATGACTTTTTAGGTCTGCTTACTATCAGTATCATTACTCCAAAATGAAAAAAAAAGACTTACCACGCAAAAGATATATTAAATCACATTTACACGAAATAATATTTACCGCTACGAACTCGCCACTTGTTCAGTGTACTTAAAATACGACTATGAGCCCCACCGCTGGGTACCTTGAAGCCGTCTATGCGGGCTCGGACACCATAAGGTACTCTTCATAATACATAATAATAATAAGTAGGAAATTAAACACATATTGCCCTGGTCACAAAAAGCTCTAGGCTTGTATTATGTGTATCAGAAACCACGATGCATACTATATTTTATAAATACTCAAACTTCTTCATTGTTATTTTGCCATGAGTGGGAATCGAACTTATGACCTCCTAGTAAAAAGGCAATGACGCAACCACTAGATCACAGACGCCCTCATCATTCACGCCAAATACCTAATTTAAAACATTATTATAATCGAAAATATGTCTTAAAATACCCTATAAAGGACACCTCGCTGTTTACTGGATATCAATGCGATTTGACAAAATCCAGTCCTGGTGTTAAACCGTGACAAATACTAAATATATGCGCCCGCGCACACGAATTTAGGTTTATTTCCATTCGGCATTCATCGTTATTTATTTGGCCTAAATTCAAATGTGTTTTTGTAAGGCATTTATATATACGTTGTGGCCGAGTTGGTTAGACCTTGGACTTAAAACACTAAGGTCCCTGGTTCGAATCCCGGTGTGTACCAATGAGTTTTTAATTAAAAAATGTATGTACATTTGTTTGACAACACCGCTATAGTGCCTCGGAGAGCACGTTTTACTTTTTTTTTTTTTTTTGTCGGTCCCGGTTTTACTATACCAACTTGTGAAACTGTTTATAGATGGGTTATTGAGTCTATCCAAAACATCGCGACGAGCTAGCCACTTGTTATTATACTATTATTGTATTCATACCTATACTCATTTACGAGTATTGATTATCTACCGCGTACGAAGAGTATTAACACTTATATTTATATAATAATAATAAAGTATTTATTTCAGAGAAAAAGCCTTAGTAATAAAAGTACATAATAAAGCAAAGAATTAAGTACAATAAAGGAAAGAGCTAGCCACTTATTCGGCGTAGACTCATACCATCGGCTACGACGAGGTGGGACTAAAACCCCTCCGCTGGGTACCCTGGGGCCGTCTAGGCGGTCTCGGGCGTCGTAAGGCACCCGTGAAGATAGGTATATATATATATTTGCACACAAACGAAGCAACTATAATATTATTTTAAAAAACAATAACAAATTATTTCAATCGAGCTGTTGCCGTGTTTTATCTTGGTCTTGTGAAGTGTTTTATAGTTTTTAACTAACTTATATAATAAAATATTTTAAAAGGAAACTTCAAATTAAGCTATATAAAAATATAAACTATATTCCAATAAATAAAAGAAAAATATGTATATTAAATGTGTAAATGTTCGTGAAGAATTTCTTGGATGCAATAACAATAATAATTTAATTGATATTTCGTGCTAAGTTACTAATTTGTATGATTATATTTTATTAATTAATTATTGGTCTAATCAGAACGAAACCTTCGCCCGGAGTCCCGCTGCGCTCGATTCGGCATCGGGTTGGAAGCGCATTTTCTTGTCTTAATGGGAAGTGTTGGAAATATGACGATACAAGAATATTTTTATGACATTTTTTGTTTTGTTGCATGACATCATTCAATACGTATGACAGTAGTCGCGGGTCCAGCGCCTGCTGGGCACAGATGATCATGCGCATGTCTTCTAACGTTATAATATAGTCTTTATTCGATGTAAATAAAATAAAATTTTAAACTAACATTTAAAATATTTAAACTATATACAGGGTGACTTTGAATAATTTTGAGTACTTTAGGCTAATTTGAGGTTCTGCTGATCAAATCGAATAACTTTTCCCATGGAACCATGTGTCGCAAATGAAAAAAAAATTGCCTTCTCCATACAAACTAGTAATGTTATTTTTAAAATGACCAATTTGTATAGGGAACCCAAAATTTTTTTTCGTTGCCTAAAGTATGTATTTACAAACAAATCCTATATTAATAGCAAAAAAAAAAATAAAAATAGGACGTTAGTAATAATAAAAATAATTATAATTAAAGTGACTATTACCTTAAATAAATATACTGCCTTTTGTTAGTTACAACATAAAATATTCCTCTAGTCTATCCTGTGATATTGTACCCAAGATGCTAGCGGCATTGCCTCGTTGTATGGCTATACTGATCTTTTCCTTAAAATAACCGCCACCTCTTGAATCGCCAGTAAGATCAACCAGCATTGGAGCCAACTATTCATAAAATAATTTGGCATCCTCACTCCACGGACCCATAGTTTCCACAGCGAAAGCAACAAAATTGTAATTTTGTATAATATGATTGCATTTAATACGTTTGTTTGCTTCCGCTGTGGTAGTGACAGATCCAGCCCGGCATATAGAACACTGGATATGAGACTGGGCCATGGTGTACGTGGCGTCCCAAAATAATATGTATTATTATTATTAGCTTAAAGTAATGGCCTCTACGCGTGCGCGTAATTTTGCCAGTGTCGAGTGGGTAGATTAAAAAAAACGTTTTTATTTGTAGTAAAAGAGGGATAAAAGGATGGAAAGGAATTGGGAAAGGACTAGGGTAGAAAAAGGAATGGCGACATGACCGTATGTAAGCATACGGTATAGTCTTGCCAATATCAAGTAAAGAAGGAAAAGTCATCAGTAAAATGGGTACCGCCATTTTACTGAAGATTGTGGGATTATTTGAGATAACACAAACACCGAGATCACTGCGTAAATGCTACACTTCTCACACTTAATATTACTATACGAATGCTTATTCTACAAAATTAGTACACTTTTGCACAATAATATTCAATAAAATGAAATTTGAAAAATATAATATAAACACGCGTCTACAGTGTTCGGGCTACCCTCAAGGAATCATAATATGTAATATTGAATGAAATAAAATTAACAATGACATTACTTAACTTACTGTAGAACCAAATCGAATCCTATGGACTTGGATATGAGAATCTTTATCATATGATCCTTCTGTTAGAAATTATCTTTAAGTTCGTAGGTCTCTTTCATTCTTTCTTGATCAGTCATTTGGTGAAATCAGAGAAGATGATGTTTATAAATCCAGATATAAAACTTGCTTGCTCTAACAGTGATCCGTCCGTGACCAGCTCGTTGCCGATTTAGTTTGATGTTATGGTTCTCAGATTCATCATCAAAACTTTCATGATTCTGGTTCTGTTAGAGATTTTTTTTTCTGCAATGGAAATACTGTGTGCATAGCGCACAGTATTTCCATTGCACTAAACCACGTTTCGAACAACTTCTCCCATGGGGAAGCCAATTTTTTTTTCATTTGCGGCACATGGTTCCATTGGAAAAGTTGTTCGTATTGATCAGTAGAACCTCATATTAGCCCAGAGTACATCCTTTCAAAGTCACCATGTATATATATTTAAAAAAATATATAATATGTAGGACTATTTACAATATTGCTCTGATCACTGCTCTAGGCTTGTACTATGTGTACCAGAAATAACAATATAATATATATTATATATACACACCCAGACCATGACAAACTGTACAGAAAAACGTACTAATATTTTTTTGCCATGGGTGGGAATCGAACCCACGACCTCCGGATACAACACCAAAGGCGTAACCACTAGTCTACGGAGGCTGTATCATTTATTTAATAATGTTAGATTTTTCTAGCAGGTATAATCTAGTAGGTACTATTACCTACTAACGAGTTAGTTCCAAAATTCCTAAGCCCTGACACTAAAACAGTCATAAATTAATACAAGGACTGACGTTACAAATTGGACGGGATCAGAAGATATTTAAAAAATGTCGCCGCCGATACCCGGTTGTTAATCACACCACAAGGACGGTCGTATCAAATTAAATTAAGCCAGATAAAATAAAACCAAATCTTATTATTGGATCTGCAGAAGGCTTTGGTCATAAAAACATTAAGCATCTCAGAGAAGATAAGCCAGTTTCTAATAAGGATACAAAGTAACTAACAAATATAGGTAGATATATGTATATTATTATAATAGTGAAAGTTTAGAATTATATGTATTACTTAACTAGTTGATTCACACAACTATGTCTGCGTAACTGTAACCGTTTACGTATACGCAACGCAAGCTCTCAAAAGGAAAACATTTTCCCCGTTTTCCCAATATTTTCCATTGATTCTCCGCTCCTATTAGTCGTAGCGTGATGTTATATATAGCCTATAGCCTTTCTTGATAAATGGGCTATCCAAAAATAATCCAGAGATTACCACCTACAACCTCACAAAGTTTACCTCTTTATATTATTATATAGTATAGAATACTATAGATAACTTTGAAACAGCTGAACTAATTTCGATGAAGTTTTATAGAAAGATAAGTTAAGGTTTGGTGCAAATAGTAGGTATACATTTTATTCTAAGAAAAAAAACAATTTGAATTAGCGGTACATAAATTATACAATTGCTATGGATCTATCTACGTTCCAGTCGGACAAAGTCGCGCCCAAAAGCTAGTTCATAATAATATAATTTTTCTAAAGAGTTTCCGTAAAAGGTTCTAGTTATTATTATATGATATTCTTTCTTATAGAACGTCTAGATAACCTTAATAACTGTTATAAATTGTCTCACCATACACCTTCACTTTCTCCCTGACAGCCAGGAAAACTGTGCAAACTTCTAAATCCTAAAGATAGGTATATGACGAGAATATGTTTCACTTTCATAAATATCCAAGACATATCATGCAATTAAGATGCAAGGAAAAAGTTTGGTGTGCTGCATTAGAAATAGTGCGCTGAGAAAAATAAGTAAAACGGATAATGATGATGTAGCCAAATATCGAAAAGGTTAGGAATAGTTCAGCCTCGTAGACGAAAGATGACGAACGAAAAAAAAAATTATATAACGTAAAATATATATTATTAGTGTATTACGTAGCCGACCAAGGCACAAGACCAAACTCGAGATGTCCTTAAAAAATGTGGCGTACATTACTCTCTGCATCTTCTCCTTAACTAGGATATAGGCGTGATATCATGAATGTATGCATTTGTTCATCTTTGTGCCAGCATCTGTTTAAACCTTAAATCCTTCTGTATCATTCCAATACAAATAAATCAATAATCTTTGACACGTAAACCCCAAAAAATGCAAAATTAATTCCTCTGACCTTCACGGCACATTTGGCCGGAGCAGCCAGCGAGGTGTCAACAACAATCACTTGTTTTGTTTGATAAAAGAAATTAGTGGATTACGTCCCGCTGCGTGCGAAACGATTTCTCAAATAAAGGACGGGAGGCCACGGTAGCCATTAATAAGAAATTTTTGGAGCTAATCCGGAGAAGGAACTGGTTATGGAATTATGGAACGTCCTAAATGTCATTTGAAATATTAACGCTTGTTTATTTACTAATCCTATTTTAGTTTGCTTATTATTCTTTAAAGAATTGAAGATCTGGTTCAACCTTTGTTTGATAAATAAATAAATATCATTACGGCTGCCTTACTGCGCCCGGGACCGCCTAGACGGCCCAGGGTACCCAGCAGAGGGGTTTTTAATCCAACCACGTCGTAGCCGATGGTATGAGTCTACACCGAACAAGTGGCAGGCTCGTCGCGATGTTTTGAATAGATTCAATAACCCATCTATGTATAAACAGTTTCACAAGTTGGTATGGTGAAACCGGGACCGACAGCTTAACGTGCTCTCTGAGGCACTATAGTGGTGTTGTCAAACAAATGTACATATTTTTTTTCTAATTAAAAACTCATTGGTTCACACCGGGATTCGAACCAGGTACCTAAAAGTGTTTTTAAGTCCAAGGTCTAGGATATAAGTTTTTTTGATAAGTTATAGCAATTAACTTATGTATAACTGGATATTTTAAATTCCTGTTTGTGTTTATTCAATCTATAACTAAATAAATATAATTAACAATATTTACCTATACTGAAACTTATATATTTTGTCGTGATGAAAAGAATCGAATGTCTCTCTATACGAAACTATATTGAACCTTCTTAACATAAATAAAACAAATATACATATAGATAGTTAAAAATAATTAAAGAAGGTTTTAAGTATATTTTACTTAATATAACATGAAGTTATTACAAACGCTAAAACCGCATTTTATATTACGCCCCGAATCATAAAGTTTGAGGTGATACGATGATCGCGTGTTATTGGAGGCCTTAATTAAAAAGCCTTTATGGCATTGTAAAAGTGTCTCTAAGCGCCACAGAGTTACATCAAGCCTTTTTGTTAGATTCCCCCTCAAATTCCTAATCTTGTAATATATCTATATCGAACGCTCTTTTGAAAGATTATAATTAAGTATAACTATGTCTAAAATAAAATTAAGAACAAACTTAAGGCGCTTTTAGGTAATTCCTTAAAATATGCTTTCTTTGAAGATTTTTCTTCTTAAGTTACAATTAGTTTTTTAAAAAAGCGTGATGCAAAATAAGTCACTAATTTTAAGATTCACTTGAATTTAAAAATTTGTTAAATTATCCTTAGTTCTCCCTAATTATTTTACTCTTTAATTTACTTATTTACAAACCTTTATAATAAAATTGGCCAGACTTTTATTATGAAAAAAACTAAGCAAGTAAGCGTCTTTATCTGCTTATTTATATTTTAGCTGCACGTAAATGAACTTACGGCTGTTGGGGCATTAAGGTTCTCGAGTGGGGACCGCGTGCTGAAGGACACAGCAGAGGCAGGCCCCCCACAAGATGGACCGACGACCTGAAAAAGGTCGCGGAAAGCCGATGGCTATAGGCAGCGCAGAACCGGTCGTTGTGGCGATTCTTTTTTTATATAGAAAATCAAAACTATGACTAGAAATAAAGCCTCTTCGCTGGGAGGGAGATGGGAACTTCGGGTAAAGTAATCTTTTTTTGCGGTTTTCAACCTATCTAGAATTTGTGAGCTCTGCCAAGTATCCCCGGTAGCCTGTCATTAGCGCGCGGTGTAGTTACGACAGGACTTTAATTGGTCTCCATATATCATAGCATCCGCACGTCTGTCCGGCTGTCCAGCTGGATTGCCGTACACCAAAGAACTCATAAATCTAACATTCAGTAGTAATCCAATAAAATGAATGCGATTTACATTCTCAGGTAATTGGTCTTTAGTTATATCTAATTTTGTTAATTATATAAAGGTAGTTGGTAAATGAATTTTATTTGGTAAATGGGTTTTAAAATTACCGCCTTCCATGGTGCTTAACCGTTGGCGATGTATCCGAAGCTCGTGGGTTCGATTCTTACTCTTGGTAAAATAATTACCATACAGTTTGTCATGGTCAGGATATTTGTAAAATATAATATATTGGTACACATAATACAAGCCTGGAATTTAGTTTATAAAAGGGCAATAGTTGTGAATTGTCCTCATAAAAAAAAAGTCGTAAATAAAAGATGTAACTATATAGTATGTCTGTAACTGTATAGTACTATTTTATGTCTCAGAGAACCCGTTATATTTCAGTTTCATCAATGCCACAAAGCTAAAGCGTTGCAAATCTAGGTAATTTATTCAATATACAGGTCAGAAACATCCGTACATCATATATAGTATAGTTTATAAGAAATTGTGCAAAGATTTCCTACATTTTCTCAGAATTATTTTCTGTAGTATCATCAGAGTAAATTCCTGCTTCAGCATCTATCTGTAGCTAGTTGCAACTAGTTTATTCATGCTAATCTAATCTGCAATATAGCCGGTAATAATAGCAGAATAAGCCTTTTTCCCTTATACTGGGATATATACTGGGATCACCCTATTCCAAATGCTATCAAATCAGTACCCGACTGCCTTTTCGACCTTGGTATTGTAGTAAAGCTAATGGCGTTAGATTTCAGTTCCTACTAAAATATTTGTACTGTTTTTGTATATTATAATAATAAATATATAAGTAGAATTCGACACTAAATATCGATATAATAGACTCCACCTTTCAGACTTCTTTTTAGGTGGGAGGAAGGCCTCTATAACTTCGTTAGGCCGACCGACCGGTCTCGTTACCATCGCCCATATAGATGCAAAAACCGTCAAGTGACTTAGTCATGTTTCGGTTTTAGTCTGTGGGTTCACCGGTTTTCAGGAGATTTCTTGTCGAGGTGGTAGTCTCCTTTCATGGTGCGGTTACGAAATAGTTGACTATAAGGCAGCGAGTATATTAAAATATACTCGTAATGCAATTCGTCTTTGTCGCCGTCCATTTCGCAATCGCATCGTTTAGCCGGCATAGTGGGAGCAATCAATGTTGTTTAAGAACAATTATTGATTGACCCCATTCATGGACTTTGTAGGTCTGCTCACAACCAGGTAGATACAAAGTCACATGCCGTGCTCCAATAATAAAACTAGCATCGCATTTGTGGCGATTATTCATGTACTTCTTAATATCTTAAAGTTAGGCAATCTTAACGCTGCATCATTAAACCTAGGATCAATATGATCTTGGGAACATAGAACTTAAAATACTAGTTTGGGCCTAGGATGTGACCTGATCATTTTAAAGGAATGTAGATACAGTCTTTTACTACATTCAGTCACATCAAAATTATGAGAAATATCTTAACATATCATCACGGGTGCCTTACGGCGACCCGAGACCGCCTAGACGGCCCTAGGGCACCTCGTCGTAGCCGATGGTATGAGTCTACACCGAACAAGTGGCTAGCTCGTCGCGATGTTTTGAATAGACTTAATAACCCATCTATAACAGTTTCACAAGTTGGTATAGTGAAACCGGGACCGACAGCTTAACGTGCTCTCCGAGGCACTATAGTGGTGTTGTCAAACATATGTATATATTTTTTTTAATTAAAAACTCATTGGTACACACCGCGATTCGAACCAGGGACTTTAGTGTTTTTTAAGTCCAAGGTCTAACCAACTCGGCCACCACGTATTCACAAATATATATTTATAAATTTCTTAAATACTCATTAATTATATTTTACCATTGAGTTCTGCAAATAGTGTACACCTCGTCTGACACTTTTGTCTTTCGACGTCTTATCATATTGGGGACTTGATCTTTTAGAAGAAGTACGTTCACTTTAAGATACAAAACATAAGTTATAGGAATGTTAATTGAACAGTGATTTTTATCACTTAATGAGTCATTGTGGTTCACAAAGCGAAGGTATTGTCCTCGTATGGTCCCTGGTTTACACTTAACACTAGGGTGTCTTGCCATTTTAGTTTTGGTAAGGACAATATTGTTACTATGTAACTCTGTTATTAAACTCTGACAGTGAACTTTGCTTCGGACTTTGGAACCGAACACGCTTTAAGTCAATCAAGTCGTATATCCATCTACACAGGTATATGTCAAAATGAGCTGTTTTCCTTGTAAAATGATAAATATTATGTATAAGTTTTATTATGAGAAGACTTTTCTCTATTTAATTAAACTATTCGTAGTATTACTGTTCATATAAATTAAATTAAATACGAGGTAATTATTTCACTTACTAACTTAACTAACTTATAGGAATAGACTAACTTAACTAAAACTTTTAAAATCGATTTCTCAATCGTCAGATAACTCCATAGAGTTAACTGTCAAATAAGTTGTTATTTGACAGTTAACTCCATAACTCCATACAAGTTATCCGTTAAATTATTTAGTACTGACTAAATAAATTAAATTAAAGTTAATATAATAATAATATATAATAATAATATAATTTACTATACTCTCTTTATATATTAGTATATATAAAGTTAATATACTAATTTATTAAGGTGAAAACCATTGTCACAAGAGTTGAGTACATTTCTTGAATAATAACTGTCTTGAGATGACATTTAAATTGACTCTTGCGCAGATGAGTCAGCAAAAAACTATATTTTCTTATAAAATATTTTAGTATTTTTAACTTAATACTTAAACTATAAGTAGTGCGGGCCCACCTCATGGATGAGAGATAGGGAAATGAATTGCAGCGGCCCTGGAATTGTCACCGCGCTCTCTCATTCACGTGTACAGTACTCTCTCTACCCAATCAATACTAGTGTAATAGTTGGGACGATGCCTGATTCTAGAAGAGGTACACAAATTGTAGTCATCGAGGGGTGTCTGATGAGGCTCTTCGATGCTCATGCTGATTCAACTGCAAAGTGTTACCTCTCCCCGCGCATGACGGTGAGTCGGTAACGCTACCATACCTTTATGTAAACCTTCCCCCCGACCCTTAATAAGAAAAAGAACAGGTATGAGATTATACCTACAATTTAGGCAGCAAAACGACTTTAGGGCCAAAACTATTTACTACCCTCTAGCCTCATTTTGTTAAAGAAAAAATAAACGATGACGACGTTTTAATTTTTTTTATTTTTCTGCCTTGATATTTTATAGGAATTATTTTTTGTGAGGGATTTTTTGCAATTTTTATTGAACTTTAGGGGTTGATATTTTTTCCTACAACAAACTTAAAAAAAGAAAACGTAGAAGCCTAGATATAGGTCTTATTTATAACACCTCCAAAAATCAGAAAAATCTATGAATGTTCAGGGGGAGTAACAGTTAGGACCAAAAGATCGTGAATGTATGGGAAAAGTGTGATCAGACGCTGCTCTTAAGAGGAGTCTGTAGCCAGACATTACCCGATTTCCTCAGATAACGGTTCCCCTGTAGATATGGACTTCAACACTATATGATCCTGTCACTGTCTAGGAAACGCTTCAAATGTCTATAAAAAGACTACTGTAATACCTTTTTGTTCTAAATAAAAGGGATTAAGGAAGAATATCGTAACCACGTCTTGTAGCCGGCAAAATGGGAGCGATCAAAGCTAAACAACATTGTACCCTATTCATGGACTTTGTAGGCAAGTATATACAAATATATATGCCATATAAAATTCGGCAAGGAATACTATAAATCGTTCCAATATGCATTTGAAAACCTTGCTGACTAAAAAAATGTGAGAATTAAATACAATTTTAGTCGCTGGATATTATTTTCGATCCCATTTCTTTTAAATTAAAAGGCTAGTGAAACCGCGGCCACAGTTAGTTATATATTAAATAATTATAAAACTGGCCAGTGCGTGTCGATTGTAGGCTATATTGTAAGTTTTTTTCTACTGACTGTTAACTCGTCTACACTAAACAAGTGGCAAGCTCGTCGTAGTCCCTTTATAATATTAAATTTAAATAGAAACGCTGCTATACTCGAGGTTTTTGTAGGTGTAATAGTACGTGTATTGTAATATCACAAATAGGTTTAAAAAATCACTAATTTCACAGTGAATTAATTGTAAATGTCGATTTTTTGTGTCAATTAAAGTTAAAAGACTCTACAGCATTACCGACAAATGACCGTACTTAAAATTGACAAAAACAAACAAAGGCTAAAACAACAAATAACCAACAAAAGCGAGATAAAATGTTATAAATTACAAAGCTTTCGGTAATTATTCATAAAAATATAGCGTATCATAAAATATCAGAACCTGTCTGTCTCTCTGTCAGGAAGGTATGACAAACGCGGCGAAGACAAAGACGCTAGTAGGTATAGAAAAAGATTCAGAAAAACCGTTAGAGAGTGTAACCAAATTTGTGCTCAATGGTTCTGTAGCTATGATTATTTTTTGTCTTTCAAGCATTAATTTTTGATTGTAATTCTTCATTAAAACCTAACAGATATGGTTAAATGAATAAAAAGGGTAACTATTGGCTCTAATTTTATACAGGGTGACTTTGGAAGGTATACTTTGGGCTAATATGAGGCTTTACTGATCAATTCGAATAACTTTTCCAATGGAACCATGTGTCGCAAATGAAAAAAAAAATAGTTTCTCCATATAAATTGGTTACTTTAACATTGTATGGAGTTTTATTTAGTAGAGAAGCCAAAAAAAATCACTTACTTTGTGTCCCATATTAGCCCAAAGTACAATCTCCAAAAGTAACCAGTATATTTTTTTCTTCATATTCATTTTGTTTCATTCACAGTTTTAACTCTATCATAAAAACATATAAAACAATAACAATAGAAAATTAATTAAAAATAATTATCAATAATACTTTAAAAAGGCAGTCATTGATTATAACGTATAGAAAGTTGAATCAAATTAACGATAGTGATAAATCACTTTTTGTTTAGTGAAAGTATTTTTAATTGACCAAACAATAATGAAGCTGTCAATACAATTATATATTTTTTATAACTAAACTTACGGTATAATATTATGTTGTATTACGGTTTAATATATAGTATAATACAAATATCATTATTTGTGTTTATAATTTAAGTTTTTTTTTAACGCCTAACCTAAATTTTTGAAGATAAGAACGTAAAATTTAGTTAGCAAGTTCCTTCTTTGTTATAGGTACAAAATAAGAAGGGATTTTTCAAAATGGGATCTAAGGGATGAAAGGTTCAAAAACACTAAATTTCAGGGAAATTAATAGGTATCTGCATAACGGTAGGTTTATTACTAATTTGTTTCTAATTATTAGCCTTGTATATTTAAAAACAAAATCTTCTTTACTTATTGGTAAGGATCGGAAAGAGGGAGATTTTGTTTTAACGGTTACATCATACGAACATCTTAAGATCGAGAGATAAATTATTTACTACATTATTTTATCTTTTGTTGATAGAATCTTCTTATAAAACTAATGGACACTTGTTTCGCGATATTTACCAATTACAACAGAAGAAAGATGGAGTAGGTCAGACATGGGAAGATTTCATATAAGTATTACCCACTTGAAATATAAATTAACAGGTATTTTAATTTAGTTAACACGCGAGTACTTTCGAGGTGTAGATTTTGAGGTTTTTTGGTTTCTTGATAACAGATTAAGTGGAACTCTAAAATGTACAAAGAGTTTGCCCGCTGTGCAAGTCCTTTGTCAACATCAGTCGGTCCCAGTTATCTGCGTCCATCTTAAGAGGTGGTTAGCCCGATCTCTGAACAATAACAATAACTAATACTTAAATGTTACTCTTATCAATGGATATATCTCCATTATTAAGCCTTGGTTTTATTTCTGCTTGATTTCTATTTATTATTTTAGATGATTTCTTAATATTAATTATGTTTATATTTTCATTAAGTTTTTTTTTCTTTTAATCCCTGCAGCTGGATATTGTTATATTGAAATTATTACTTCAGTCTGTTGGGGTAAGGTAACTGTTTGTACTTTAGGAAGATTTTTTTTTTTTTTTTTTTTAATATAGCAGGACCCTACATCCACCTGATGGTAAGTGCCAATGTAACGTCCAAGAATGTTCTCAACCAATAGAAGCTTGCTTCAATTGGTTGATTCCACTATGTCTGCTTGAGAAACTTATTCACGCTACGCTTAAAGGACTCTGGATTAAAGGAAGAAGGGAAAATGCACCAACTATTAGCTTAATGTTAGTTGGGTTTTTTTTTTTTCATCGATATTTTTTTCTAGGAGGGTGGGTCCCGCGCCGTCTAGAAAAAAAAATCTTTTTTATCTTAACAATTTACCTATAGGGTTATGTGTTTCTGAGGTCCGTAGTTACAGATCATTCTGAAACGATATTTACTTTGAAATTTGGTGAAAAGAAACGAAACATATTTAAGTTTGGAAGCTTTAAATTAATCTAAACATTTACTTACACTTACACATTACTTATTTTCGGTATGTCTAAGTACAAATTCGTGTGTGGGTGTGTTACCCACACACATGTTATTATCTCTCATTCAATTCATGATAATAACTAAATACAATATACCATATCTGTATTTTATTTTATTATAACATGAAATGGTAAACACCGTTTGATGTGTAGGTACTTGTACTATTATTTCGTCTGTGGTGTAGGTAAGGCAAATTTTACGAAGGTCTCTCTAATTTAAAACCGCGCCTTACAAAAATCTTCTTTTGGTACCGAACTATATAAAAGTAGGTTTACATCGTGTAATAGTTGTCTCAGAGTAACTTCACATTGTTCTTGTAAACATTATAGAAACATCAAGATTTTAGAAAACAAATTCGTGAGATTACAATGTTGATTGGGAGAAAGATAATCTTATTAGTTCTATTCTATTTGGAGATGACACTGGTAGATTATATTTTAATAGTTATTTATTACCAGTAAATTTATTTCATCATAACAGTCCACTTCTAAAAATACCTCTTCTTGACACGCTATTTACTGTTCAACCAGATAATATTTATTTATTTAAAAACTTTATTGCACAAATTTAGTACAAAGGCGGACTTAATGCCGCTAGGCATTCTCCACCAGTCAAACCTTTGGGACAAATTAAGCAGTAAGTAGGTAAAATAGGTGCAGTAAAATACATTTAAAAAATAGAGTATACAAATATTATACATACACACCAATGCTGACTACACATACATATCATAAACTATATTAATAATATACATACATAATAATAAAATAGCAAATATTACAGCAACAGCACAATATAGCACTACCCACAGCACAATAATTATTTAAAGCAGAAACACAAGATGAGATAATAGGAAATAGAATAATTATTATTTTATCAATTTACTGCCTAGACGGCCCCAGCGGAGGGATTTTAATCCTACCTTGTCGTAGCCGATGGTATGAGTCTACACCGAACAAGAGGCTAGCTCGTCGCGATGTTTTGAATAGACTCAATAACCCATCTATAAGCAGTTTCACAAGTTGGTATAGTGAAACCAGGACTGACAGCTTAACGTGCTCTCCGAGGCACTATATTATTTACAAGTGTTATTAAATAAAATAATGGAGTCTGGGGTTCCGAAGCCAAGAACTTTGGGAAGAGACTATGTGTAAATGATGTTTCAGGTGATCCCAGGGTCAGATATTACTTAAGAACCCAGTAAAAGGTTTCGCGATCCCGAACGTCCAATAACGTCTAAATGTTGTTTTCAGAGATATCAAAGTTTATATTTAATGAAAAAGAACGTAGAGGTGTAAATATTACTTACTCGATCCTAATTAGACAATATTTTTATAGAAAATATATTAACTTTTGAAAAGACACCCAAAGTTTGATTTATAATTCTAAAAATATTACTTTAGTTCTCATTTTAAAACTAAACAGATTTTTTATAAAGAAATTATGTAATTAGGATCGAGTAAATAAAATCTACACCTCCATGTTCTTTTTTTCCAAAACAAAAACTTTATTATAACTAAAAACAACATTTAGATGTTTTTTGATGCTCGAGTTCGCGAATCCTTTTCCTGCCCACTTAAGGCAACGCATATCACTGGCGATACAAAGAGGTAACGTGGCCAGTGTGGTACGTTCAGCTCTGGAAGGAGTTTCGACGCGGTGGATATGCAAGTTATTATGATTTTTTTAGGTTGGTTATTTGTTTTGTGTAGTTCTAATAATTTTTTTTTTGGTATATTTCTTATTGTTTCTATTATTTCTGGTATAGGTCTATTTCTTAATATTTCTTTTTTTTAGTTTCAATTTATATAATTTTTATATTGTGTAAAAAATATATCTGAGTAAATGAATTAATTACTAGTGTCAATTAATTGAGCTAGAAATTAAAAGGGGCAACGCTGCTGGAGCTCTCGGTACGTGGCGCCCTCAGAAGAACTGTACGATTTTTTAAATTTAATTAATACTTATAAATAAAAAATATACCTACATTTTTTTACAGTACCTGCTATATAGATCAGTATCCCTAGTGTTTCTAACTATTACTTTGCGTTTGAGTTAACTAAAATTTGTATGGGCAATAGTTCAGCGCTCCAAGCGGAAATTTAGAGAACTAAAAATGCGAACGAGTGATTGGTCAAAATGTTAACGCAGTAGTAAAGTTAACGCGAAAGTAAATGTTAAAAAATCTCACATTATGGCTACAGGTTAAGTTTTATACCAAAACTGAAACTCTCTATAATATTAATACTGAAAACTATAATACAATTTATATTATTTCAGCTTCAACTTACAACTTATAATATCCATAACTTTTTCTATTTATATTTTATACATACTTAGATTATTTTTAAGCCTGGTCTAGAACTACTGAAGTAGGCTGTATCTCTACCATATTTTTTTTCTAACTGTGTTTACTATAGTAGGTAATAATACAAATAATAATTTTACACATATTGCTCTGGTCAGTGGTACAAACTTAGCTTTAGGCTTGTACTATGTGTATCATAAACAACGATATAAAACATTATATTTTATAAATACTCAGACCTGGCAAACTGAACAGGAAAACGTACTAATATTTTTTACCATGGGTGGGAATCAAACGCACAACCTTCGGATACAACGCCAAAAGTGCAACCACTAGTCTAGGGAGGCGGTATAGTCACAAGTATAGTTAGAGATCTACCAAGACAAGTTTGTATGAAAAATATATAATATAATATCTATAGTTACTAGCGACTATAGTAAAGAAAGGGTAAACGTCATGGTAGAGATACTGTACTAATGTTATTGTAGGCGTCGGGCTTAAAGTTAAATACTGTAATAAACGTTTTGTAATTATAATTTTTAAATCCATCTTTTCAGGTAATATTAGAATTCAGGTAAGGTATTTTTATTTATTTAATATTTAAAATAAATGAGAGGATTATTAAAAAAAAACTTGTTGAAAGAATAGTTTTCAGAAAGACAATTCAAAAGAAATTGGTTTTTATTTGTTTACGAAATCCCCATACTACAATTAAAGATAGATGGATAAATATTTTTTATACTTAAATTATATTTTCTTACATAAAAAGATACACGTAGATGCAAAGTTACATGACGTCCAATAAAAAAAAATCATTAAAATAATCAACCTCTAGGCACTCCTGACCTTTTACAGTAAACAAAACCCTTAGTATATTAGTAAAAACCAACAAACAAACAGTTCTACCAACAAAACAAAGTTAATTGACTTCAGAAAATCATTGTTATTACTAAAACCTCTTTAACACCTGCGCAAGACTATATCACAGACTCACCTGTACCTGATAAAATAACCAAACGACGAGTGGGTGTACACTAACAAACCATAGACATATCATAAAATATAGGATTAAAACCAAGAGAATATCTAACAAACCACATTCAACTGTAAATAACTTACATTACTGGTAAAGCTTTAATGTAGAGTTCAGAGTTGTAATAAAAACAAGTAGTGTGTGTTAGGTTTATAGGGTTGTGATCCAGGGCAAGGTTGTCGTAGTAGAAGGCTTCTTCCAGTTTCTTTCCCCTTCCCCACTTGCATTCCACAGTGGAGAAAACAGACTGGGTGACGCCGAGATTGCTTAGTCAAACTGTGGGTTACAAATTTATTTTTTGTTTTTGTTGTATGTGTTTTGTAACTTATAAATATTGTAATTTTGATGATTTTTTTTTAAAGTTTAGCTGGGTATAAAAATGAATGTAATGGTTTAATCATGTTTAATGAAATGGTAGAGTATGGTTATTTCTAAAGTTTTACATATTTACTGCTTGCACGAATATTATACGCCCTTTTAAAAATAGTTATAGTGCATTAATAAAAAAACAAATAAACAAACCTAATTTAGTAAAATAAAAAGGGTAAGGTAACTTAAATTAAATTAAATACTTATATAATATTAAAAATATGTATGTCCCTGGTTCAAATCTCGGTGTACCAATGAGTTTTTAATCTAAAAATGTATGTACATTTGTTTAACAACACCACTAAAGCGCCTCGGAGAGCACGTTAAGCGGTCGGTCCCAGTTTCAATATACGAACCTGTGAATCTGTTTATTGAGTCTATCCAAACATCGCGACGAGCTAGCCACTTGTTCGGTGTAGACTCATACCATCGGCTACGACGAGTGGGGATTAAAAACCCCTCCGCTGGGTACTCTGATGAAATAATACCATAGACAAGTAAACTAATGATAGCCCATGGCCTACTTTTTTATCATAAATCATTTAATGGTACTAAATGATAACTTAAATAAAGAAAGAACAAAACCTCAAAAACACAGGAAACAAAATTTAATAACAATATAATTAAAAGAACAAATAATTCCTCTTTCTAACATTGTCGTCAAAAGCAGCTGATGGAATGCGTTTAAGCAACCACAATTCATTCGAAACCTTATTTCTTTAGCAATAAGACGTAGTTTTGTTTTCCTTTAACTGCAAGCCCGGGGTGTTCGAGTAAACGCGTGTAATTTGCGAACAATGAACAGTAATCACGGGTAAAGTCGGGCATAGTGCGAAGCTAATAAATAAATACTCAAAATACAACTATTGTTCAGTTACATACACAAAGGAGTATTTTTGTTGAATTTTCTTTGGTGATTAAATTAATATTTTTTTTTGGGACGGTAATATATTTAACATAAATTATTTAGTTTAAGTACGTATGTTTAATTTATATTTGGTTATATATACGAGTATTTACTTAATACGGTAATATACTTTTGTATTTGTGAGGTATCAATGGTCTTTGGTTAAATATAAATAAGATATCTAAAAATTATGATAATATAAACTATCAGTTATAATATATATAACTGATAGTTTATATTATAACTGATAGTTTATATTATAACTGATAGTTTATATTATAACTGATAGTTTATATTATAACTGATAGTTTATATTATAACTGATAGTTTATATTAGAGCTATGAATATGAATAATGATAATACTTATATTTTAAATTAATTTTACATTTCTACTCGTTTAAGATTATTTAGTTGCAAATTTTATAGCAATTTATTATTTATGCATTACCATCTCCGTAGACTAGTGGTTGCGCCTTTGGCGTTGTATCCAGAGGTCGTGGGTTCGATTCCCACCCATGGCAAAAAAATTGAACGTTTTTCTGTCATGGTCTGGGTGTTGATAAAATATAATATGTATTATATGATTGTTTCTGGCAGGTATAGTACAAACCTAGAGCTTTTAATGTTATATATTTTGTAAATTTAGTTTCTTGTGACCAAAAAAGCTCGGCCATAATGTACAATATTATACATTATATTAACCCTTCAAAGAAATATATAAAAAAATATTGATTGCCTCTATTCAGCGGTTTCAATGACAATTCTGATAGATTTCGTATCACCTTTGTAAATTATTATTTTATAATTAAAAGCTTATTGTGAATTGACAAAAGCATTAGGGGTAACATGGCCAATTGTTTCCTTGTGTACCAACATTTAATCGTGGCAATCATGGCAATTGTGATATTGTGCGACAAAAGGGGTAGTGGATCACATTGTGCCACAGAAAGGGATGCGGGTGTTAAAAAACTTCGTGAGATAAAATTTTTTGATAGTTTTTTCAAAAAGTTTTTTTGAAAATGAAAAAGAATTTTTTTTCATAAATAGCTTAAAACATCATACCTATACTCTTTTACGAGTATTGATTATCTACCGCGTACGAAGAGTATTAACACTTATATTTATATAATAATAATAAAGTATTTATTTGAGCGAAAAAGCCTTACACCCGTATTCTAAGACGTTTCCTTAACTCCACTCTTCACTCAAGGAGCGTCTGTCTCAACTTGCTTTTTATAATTGACATTTGGTGGAAAGAGACAGACGTTCCTTGAGTGTAAAGTGGAGTTAAGGATACGTCTAAGAATACAGATTTTAGTAATAAAAGTACATAATAAAGCAAAGAATTAAGTACAATAAAGGAAAGAGCTAGCCACTTGTTCGGTGTAGACTCATACCTTTGGCTACTAGGTCAGTCAAATTAGACCCAAAAAAAGCGTTTTGAGGAATTAATTTCCAGCAAGCTGGAAATCATTTTAATACCTTTATTCGGTCCTAAATACATGTAATCCGAGTTTGCCCCATCCCAGGAGGTGTGCATAACTTTTGGGAGCCAAATAACGTCGATTTTTTTCCTCTTTTTTCAGTTTTTTGCTTGTAGCTCGAAAACGGTACGTCGGACGGAAAATATCATTTCAGTCAATATTAAGAGGGTTAAATTCTGCGGCGAATGAACGTCTAAAACTTCAATTGCGGTTCAGTGGTATAGCCGAAATCAAAAGTTAGAAACCGGGAAAATTTCTCATTTAGGTGCAAACTTACATTTTGCGACTTTCCAAGACCTATATCTTTGAAACACACACTCCTATTGAAAAGCCATAGAATAAAAGTTGTAGAGAATAAAATTTCACATTATATAGGGTGTTAATAAATCAACGGTTTTCCTTCAACGTGTCAAAATCAGCGTTTTCATACATTTTGGTCGAGTATGTCAACTTTGTATGAAACAGCTGATTTTTTTTCACGATTTCAGGGTTGGTTCCATAGTGAAAGTTATTCGGTTTCATACTGAGTAACCACGTTAAAGGAAAACCGTTGATTTATTAACATTCTACATAGACATCTCAATTTTCAAATTTAGTCATTTTGAAAGACTAAATTTGGCATCAATTCAAAATCGGTGTTTTTCTAAGTCCTAATTTCGTGTATCTGGTTTGATAAGTACAGTGTGAAAAGTTGATTATTCGTAAAAGAGAGTGTTATAACGTCGTGTTCTATTGTTTCAGATATAAAGTGATATAAATTGGCGTATTCAAAATCTACAGACATGAATGACTCGGAGTGTTTTATTTGTGACAGACCGTTACATGTTGAGGCTTCTACTACAGTGAAAGAACGAGGGATAGAAACATTTATAAAAAGAAGTATAGCAACGAAGGATAAGAAGCACCTTCAACTTCAAGGTCTTAATTCAGTTGGGGTTCACGAAAAATGCAGGAAAATGTATTCGAAGGAGAAGAAAGGTGACGGAGAAAACCCCAAAAGCCGTAGACAGCGGGGCGCGACTTTTGATTTTAAGAAGAGATGTGTGATCTGCGGTGAAGACGCATCACAGGAATTTGTGGCCAGAGAAAGCAAGAAGCCTCTGAAAAGGCGAGTAACCGTACAGTATGTGTCAACACCTACTACAACAACTACCGCGATCAGATCATTTTCGTCTAGAAAATGATCTGATCGCGGTAGAGGCCAGGTACCACCGCTCCTGCAGTATCAAGTTCCTGAAAAAAGGTGTTAAAACCGGATTGCCAGTTGGCCGACCAGAAGATGAAGATGTGTCTCTGGCATTTAAATATATTTGCAAATACATCGAGGAAAATGAAGACCGATGCCAATTCACTTTGTCAGAAATTTTGAAAGACTTTGAAGGCTTTGTCCCAACTCATAAAGCCCTGTTGAAAAGGTTGAAAACAAAGTAGGAAGACGACATTATTGTCTCGAGTGGAGGGGGTAAAAATAAGCCACCTGTAATATGCTTTCGAAATACAGGTTATAAAATTTTAACTCAGAGTTGGTATAACTCCAGGAATGCCGACGAAAAAGAAGAGCGACTTCGCATAGTGAAAGCCGCCGCTGCCATTGTTCGCGAGGATATCAGATCGGTGATTTATCCCCTTGATACTTACCCCAAAGTGGACGAATTTCTGAAGGACGTTGAGAATGACATTCCAGAAACCCTTAAGGTGCTTGTGGGGTCAATTGTAAACCCCAAACATGGAAAAAACCCCTCTGCTCGGGGCAAACAAAAAACCAAAACCTGTGCTATCGCTCACGCTATAATTAATGCTGCGAGACCGCGGTCCTTCCTGTCCTCACTGCTCGTAGGACTTGGTGCAACGCTTCATAAGAAGTACGGATCAAGAGATCTCCTGGAGGTGTTATCAAGTCTTGGATTTTCTTGTTCATATTTCGAAGTTCAGCTGTTTCAATCATCTGTCCTTCAAGACCCACCGCAAATCGTGCTGGAAGATTCTTTTAGCCAATGGGTGCGTGACAATGCTGATGTTAACGTAGACACGATTGACGGTTCCAACACGTGGCATGCTATGGGAGGGCTCCAATGTGTAACACCTTACTCCTCAGCTTGTTCAGAGGCAAGAATTGCAAGATTGAAGAAGATACCCAAAGCCAAGGAAACTGGGGCATTCGGAAACATACCCTTGGTCACCTTTCAAAAAAGCAAGCAGGACGGCCTCGAGTCAATTTGTATCTACGATGTCAATGTACGAAACCCAATCGATGCGGTAAAACAATCGGCCAGAGACTTCATGTGGTTGTATGGGAAATGGAGAGATCACCTGGACGTCCCAGGGTGGAACGGATTCATGGAGAAGATTACCTCTGCTCAGCCATTTCAGAAATCTCGTACTCTGTGCCTACCATTCCTCAATGCACCTCCAGGAAACCCTGACACTATATACTCTGTTCTCCTCGATTCAGTTGAACGGAGGGGTGATAAACAAAAATGCTGTTTTGTGACGTTTGACCAGCCTCTGTATTACAAAGCCAGAGAGATAGTGGCTTCCTGCGATTCTCAATCTCCATTATCATCAGTGATCGTGCGTCTAGGTGGCTTTCACCTGCTGATGTCTTTTATGGATGCTATTGGATACATAATGGACGGTAGTGGGTTGCAGGATGTCCTTAGCACCATTTACGCAAAACAGTCTACAGAAAAGATGCTGACGGGGCACGCATATTCAAGAGCTATTAGGGGTCACATTTTAGTTCACCTGGCACTGGCAAAAACTGTATTGTCAACAATGAACATTACTGATGTCGAGAATCAGGCAATATTGGGTATGCTGAATGATGTAGGAGCTCCAAATTTTTCACAACACCTGGACCAACCAGCGCTCATAAGCATTATGGAACAATTCTATGAGAAATTGTCGGAGCTTGAGCAGAATGGACCTACCGCAAAGCTGTGGGTCCAGTATTTCCACATGGTGTCCATTGTCAAGCAGTTCATAGAGGCTGAACGAACTGGCAATTGGCAGTTACATCTACAGTCAGTGCAACGGATGTTGCCTTACTTCCATTCCAGCGGTCACTTTTTATATGCTAAATCATGCCAATTGTACCTCCAGGACATGTTAGATTTGGAACAAAAGCTCTTGCCTGATGAATATGACAAATTTGTGAACCAAGGCTTCTTCACCATCAGAAGATCTGACAAGTTTTGATCTGGTGTATTCACTGATCAGACGATTGAGCAGGTCGTAATGAGGTCTCTGAAAGCCCAAGGTGGGCTGTCACGTGGACGAGGCATAACGGACAGTACTCTGGTGACTTGGGTTGCCACAATCCCTACCATCATGGAAATTGCCTTACAAATGGAGCAGTTTTGTGGCGTGACGTATGGTACTTCAGAGCAGCACGTAGACGCTAGGTTGTCAAGGGTACACAGGGACGATGCAGACGTTGCGATCCTTCTTGACTGGTTCTCATCTCACTATCCCTTCCCAACTGGACAATTTGTGATGTCCATTAGCACAGGAGTAACTGGCGATGAGAAAATTGACTGCCATGAAGCATTTGAGAAAGGAATTCAGAGTATTGCTAAGATTATTGGCAACGACTTCAGTAATGTCAAGTTTCAACGAAAAAACAGAGTGGTTCCTCTTAAAGCTTTTAACTCGAAAGTCAGGATTCATGGCGAAGATATACCAGTAAACCCAGATACACTTTTCCGACGCATAACACTTCTTAAAAAATCAGAGGAACAGTTCAAAAATTATTTCGAGTTTGAGTTAGCTCCTTATCCCCTTTCCATCTTTGATGAAACAGGAATGCGGAAAACAAAGAAATCTGTGTTCTACGATTTATTTTCACCAGTGTCTGATCAACCAAACCTTGCAGGTAGTGCCATTGTAATTGATGGTGGGTTCCTTCTACATCGAGTGCTTTGGCAATCCAAGGAAAAATTTTCAACAATTCTCTCCAAATATGTCAAATACGTTAAGCAATACTACAACCCTGTCAGTATAATAATCGTTTTTGATGGTTACCCTGATGAGGCATCAGTAAAGAGTACCAAAACAGCTGAGCGTCTTCGCCGTAAAAGCAAACACTCTTCTGCAAACGTGGTGTTCACTGAAACGATGACAGCAACCATGCCGAAAGAACAATTTTTGTCCAATGACAGCAACAAAGAACGGCTTATATCCATGCTGCGAGAAAAATTAGTACAGCAGGGGTTTGAAGTGAGGCAAGCTCTTGAGGATGCTGACACCCTCATCGTCAACACCGCCATTCAAGCGGCAGAGAACTTTGCGACGGTCATAATAATCGGAGAGGACACCGATCTATTGATCCTATTAACCGCCAAAGCACCAAATTCCTCAAACATTTACGTCATGAAACCTGGAAAGGGGACCTCTCAGAACACGTTCTACTCTCCCAGGTACTTCAACTTCTCCTCTGCTGTCAAACAGAACCTTCTGTTCCTACATGCAATCAGTGGGTGTGATACAACCTCTGCATTTTTTCGCCAAGGGAAGATGAAGTTTGTCAAGCTCCTTGAAAAGAACACGGCTTTACAAGAGGCTGTCATGGTTTTCCACCATGCAGATGCTGATCCTGAGGACCTTATTTCAGCAGGTCAACTATTCCTGGCAGCCTTATATTCACCTAAGGCTAATGAGACCTCTTTGGACAAAATCCGCCACGAGATATTCTCAAAATCCCTCATAAAGCCAACTTTCAATTTCGCCTCTCTACCACCAACAAACGCAGCCGCTGCCCTACATATTCTGCGGGTCTACCACCAAATCCAGGGCTGGTATGATAGACCAAAGGATCCTCTCAGCTGGGGTTGGAAGAATACGGACCTTGGCCTGCTTCCCACCATAAACACCAAGGATCCAGCTCCAGCTGAAATCCTCAACACAGTGTCCTGCGCATGTACAAAGGGGTGTAAAGGGAGGTGTAGCTGCCGAAAAGTAGGTATAAAATGCTCAACAATTTGCCTCAACTGCCACGGCCAGTCCTGCTCGAATTCAGCACCATTCGAGGATGAGTGTGTGTCCCACATGCCGATCGACGTAGAAGCAGAAATAGGTGAGGACAGTCCCTTTGAAGATGATCTCGATGAAGAGGGGCTCGACATGTCACCGCAGCTGGAGAGTTTCGTAGATGAAGGGCCATCGACATCTAAGAAAATGCGAGTATGAATGCTGCCCTATTTTCTGCTGCATAATTATTGAATTCTATATCATGTTTTCATTCATATTTTTTCAAATATCATGTCATTTTTAAATGTTTCTATTATTTCATTAATTAATATTAATAATAGTTACTAATTAAAGATTAATTGCTTAATGGCAATATACAACTTTTCTATAATTAAAAATGTTTTTCATTCATACTACTTCGAATCTCTACTCAGAGTGTGTATATTTATATATATAAGTTTTCTGATTGTGTATATCTTAGAAATTTGCTTTGTATTGTTCTTAGCCCTCACAATGCATTAAATGTAGGCCTCACACCTCATATTTAAGGAAAATGTGCAACTTAAAAGGATCTAGAAAAAAACCGATTTTGAATTGATGCCAAATTTAGTCTTTCAAAATGACTGAATTTGATAATTGAGGTGTCTATATAACGTGATATTATATTTTCTAACACTTTTATCTATGGGGTTTTCAATAGGAATATCTGTTTCAAAGATATGTGGCCTTGGAAAGTCGCAAAATGTAAGTTTGCACCTAAATGAGAAATTTTCCCGGTTTCTAACTTTTGATTTCTGCTATACCACTGAACCGAATTTGAAGTTTTAGATGTTCATTCGACGCAGAATTTAACCCTCTTAATATTGTATGAAATGACATTTTCCGTCCGACGTACCGTTTTCGAGCTACAAGCAAAAAACTGAAAAAAGAGGAAAATATTCGAGGTTATTTGGCTCCCAAAAGTTATGCACACCTCCTGGGATGGGGCAAACTCGGATTACACGCATTTAGGACCAAATGAAGGTATCAAAATGATTTCCAGCTTGCTGGAAATTAATTCCTCGATAAATTCTAATTTGACTGACCTATACGACGAGGTGGGATTAAAACCCCTCCGCTGGGTACCCTGGGGCCGTCTAGGCGGTCTCGGGCGCCGTATTTCACCCGTGATGATATGTATGCATGTATGTATATAAAGGAAAGTGGCTGTGTGGTTTGGGGCTACTCTGGCACCTAAACTAGATCAAAATATGTACTAGGTTGCAGGTAGTTCTAGTTATATAGGTATAGTTATATATGTATAACCACATCTATATAGTTTGACAGTCGATAAAATTCAGTTTTATGAATAAAAATATCGATTTTATGAATGAACATTCATTCATAAAATCGATATGTATCGATTTATCGAGCCTATCCATGCTGTTGTGCTAAGGTCCATACTTCTTTTGCCTTGTCCACAATTATAACTGTCTTCATACATGCATAATGTGACGTCATCACTGATAAAAACGTGACGTCAAAATGTATCAAATAAACATATTTTCTAAAAGTATAATAAATTGAAATTGAGTTCTTGATTGTGTCAAAATATTATCCGAATAAATTTGTCACCTAAAAAACTTAGCTTCTGTCGAATGTTCTCAAAGTCATGTTGGTTAAGAAAGTAAATATATTTAAAAAATTCTAAGAATTTAATTCTTATTTAAAACCATCATACATATTAAACAAATATGCTTACCAGAAAAATATCTAAAAAAATGTTTTTTCTAGTTTTTGAATAATTATCTATTTATATATATAGTAATTGATTATATTTACGTATTCTTCAGTTATTTTTTTTTAATAAAATCTCCCGTTTTGAGTAAAAATAAAAATTACCACTTTACATATGCATGCCAATCTTTTAACTGTAACATTTTTTAGAATTTAGTTCTTTGACTATGATTGATAAGCGTGGAGTTAAAATAAAAAAACGGTTTAACAAAAAAAACACTGCCGTTAAAATGGCTAAAAATCAAAAAAAATATCGAGTTTAAAGTTCAACCGGACTAATTTATGAAGACGGCACCAAGCTACCAATAATAGGTGTAATTTTTGAAGCTTCACATATTTAAGTGTATTGGCCGCTCTAACTATGCCGGCTAACTGATGAGGTTACGCAAAATGCTCGTAGGCAGGTCTGCTTACCATAAGATAGATACAAACCCACAAGCCGTGCTCCAATAAAAAAATATCTTCGCATAATACTATACAATTCCGGGCCCACTTTAAATAAAAGTCTAGTTCCGCTCAGCTATAAAAAAAAAACACTACTGTTTTAGTAGTTTCCATTTCCTTCGCTAGGAACTAGTGTTTTTTTCGTAGCTCCCCAGTATATGTCAACATTTATAGTACCATGTTTTCGGTTAAAAATATATGACCCTACGTTTAAATAATTTATTATTCCAAAAAATCTCGAAACTTAATTTTCACATAAGGAGGCATAAAGACCCCAAAATTCAACACTTTACCCGAACCCTTTTCGAGGGCCGTCGATATCAATCAGACCTCACTTCCCTAAGGTCCAAAATGTATATTTGGGAGAAAGGTCACAGAATTTTTGAAAGAAAATTTTCTATGCAGATATTGGTTGGTTGTTGTTGAATTTATATACTCTACAATACTGAGAGAAAGCCATAAGGGCGATTCTAGATTATTTGGTAAAAAAATATATATAATTACAAATATTTTTTACATACATAGGCTCCATAATCGTGTAAATGTTTTTATTGATAACAAAAAACCGACAAGTGTAAAAACTCGCGGATGATTTTTACTTGTTTACCTATTTAATTTATAAAAATCCTTAAATTTCGTTAATCATATTATTTTTTGTTTTTAATAGTCGACCAACAACTTTAGAGGTAAGATTTAGACATATATTAAAATAGTTTTATAAGTAAGCAAACTTCGTATTATTTGGTGCAAATATTGTTTTTTGAATATATGACTTAGACCCTTTTAATCAAATAATTTTTGACATATATCATTTTGGCTATAGGGTTAACAAAATCTCAAAAACTAATTCCAAATTACAAGAAAAACGGACCAATACATTCATCATCACAAGTGACTTACGGCTCCTAGACAGCTTCAGTGTACCCAGCGGAGAGGCTTTTAATCCCACCTCGTCGTAGTTAGCTCGTCGCGATGTTTGGTTAGACTCAATTATCCGGTCTATAAATAGTTTCACAAGTTGGTATAATGAAACTGGGCCCGACAGCTTAACGTGGTGTTGTTAAACAAATGTACGCAATTTTTTAGAATAAAAAGTCATTGGATACACCGGGGTTTGAACCAGGGACCTAAGTATTTTTAAGTCTAAAGTCTAACCAACTCACATACCATTAGTCCTAGATATATATGATGCAAATAGATTTCTAAAAGTTTAATCGTTACTAGGCATATTTTGACGTTAAAAAATAGTGGCTTATTTTAATTTTCATTCTTTTCATACCCAAAGTTGTTGGTTTCTTCAAATATTTTCGTGTCCATTGTACAGTCACCCTTACTCGGGAGGGTCCTCTAACTTAGTCACATTTTCCTGAGGGATTTCCCATATTTTCAATCCTGACAGCAACCTAACATTCGATTATGTTGAAAAAATACAAACATTATTTGCGTTAGATATGTCGTTGGAAAATAATGCAAGCTTTTCACAAGTTATTCTAATTTAAGGATATAGTGGCTAAGTAGTTATTAAGTTGAATAAAACATTTGATTAAAAACCATATTATTCAGGTTTAATATTAAACTAAAAATCTAATTAGAGAGGCACTTAAAAAAATTACAAATATTAGTAAAATATTGCCAGTTTATTTCGTAAAAAAATCTTACTAGATTTTGTTTTATGTTATTTTTAAAACTGTAAGTATAAAATGTAAATATGTATTTTACAGTTGTAATAAACTGTAAAATATTTGTGTCACAAGATTAATATGTGCGAATATTCCGAACTTATTTTTCTTCTTTTAAAACAGTAGTAACACTTTTATACCATTTTATATCTTAATTTCGATGTTATAAGTTTTGCTATGAACTTAATGAGTAATTTATAAAATAAAAATATACACTAGTTTTGTATTTTAAAAATCGAGTTAAGTCAGCGATCCTAGTTCCATTTAAACAACTTCTATAACCAGACTGAGGTGCCAGCTAATTCTTTGGAATGACAAAAGTCCTACAAAAGTAAAATTATCAAAAGCTTTTATTTGGTGCATACATACATACATATCATGACAGGTGGCTTACGGCGTCCGAGACCGCCTAGACGGCCCTAGGGTACCCAGCGGAGGTGTTTTAATCCCACCTCGTCGTAGCCGATGGTATGAGTCTACACCGAACAAGTGGCTAGCTCGTCGCGATGTTTTGAATAGACTCAATAACCCATCTATAAACAGTTTCACAAGTTGGAATAGTGAAACCGGGATTTATTAGATGATAAAGCAATGAAACCGTTGATTATCATTTTCTTATTTTAAATATTATTTGACGTAGAATTATTTAATTCAAGTGTAATATATGATAAAAATATATTTGTAACTAAATATAAATTACAATAACCGAACATTGATTTTTAATAAAATAATATCAAATCAAATCATTTATTTCATGTAAATATTTACAGATATTTATAAATAGTCAAAAAAAAAAATGTTTAACAATGAGGTCTTAGAGTGCGTTTGGTTAGGCAACTATTCATTATTAAAAGAACGACAAATATTTATTATACCTCGATATCAGATTTAGAACTTAAATTTAGAAATCTTAATATGAAAATTACTACCAAACCGAACACACACTACATAACCAACTAGTGTAAGGCTAGGTGGTTAGCTGATTCCATTGACTTGTCAATCATTATCTGCCATACAAGGGAGCCACCAAGGCGACCAACTTCACCGACCATATCCACGCCTTAAATATTTATTCTAAATAAAGGGTTAGTAACCATAATTGAAATAATATAACATATATAACATATATAACAATATAATATAATAATATAACATAACCATTATTGAAGATTAATTAACAACAAGGTATGGCTTTTAGACACATCTAACATTATTAATCTCTAAAAAAGTCTTCGGTTGCTTGTTGCTGATTTAAATAATAGCCTACCCTCACCGTATTCAATCTTTCCATATTTTATTTTGTGTTATTACAGCGCATTGTTAAGATTTCTCAGATTTGCGAATTACGGCGCTGTAAAGTTGCCAACAATAAAAATCTTTAATCGTGATGAATGAGGTTTAGTTAGATTTAAGTTTTGTTTTTATTCACGATTCCCTTTTGCCAATAATTAAGAATATCATTTCAGAGAAGGATGACTTTTATGGTGTTGTAAAGGACAATTGATGTTCTTAGGCCTTTCGATTGTGCTAATTTACCGTACTGTATATACCGGCAGACAGGTAAGTTATTGATAACACGTTAACTTTAATAAAATATCTGTGGTGCACTTTTAAAAAATATTATATATTATTATTTGCTAGTTTAAATTCAATTAAATTTCTTATTAATAAGGCCTCTCGCTTTTCGTAATTTTTTCCAGTAGTCGCGAAAAAGGAACTAACACTAAAAGCAGAAAAATATTTATAGTGGGTGGTTTTAGTATAAGTTTAGAATAATATTGTTAATCAAATAAGGGAGAATAAAATATAAACATGATATTTATGTTACGGTTTAGGAGGGGGTATACAGTATAATAAAGTTAAGATGTCACAGGGGCCAACAGTCAGGAAACATACACAGGATACCACACTTATCTGAAAAAAAAACATTTAGCAAAGTATATATCATTTAAAACACAAATTTGTACCCAGTCATATGCAATTAAAAAAGGCACAGGAAATTTAATAATTGCATATTTTGTATTATCAATATTTTTTTTAGTATTTGTGTCAAATCAAAATGTCAACAGTGGTGAAGAGGTGGAAACAAAACCATTCCGCTAAGTACCCTGAGATCGTTTATACATTTTAACCACATTGAACGCTCCCACTTAAAAGATGCGGTTACAAAATGGGTGGCAAATACGAATTTGCATTACAAGTCTACTTTAATATCCTCGCTGCTTTATTATCAAACCAACTGCTGTTTCGTAATATCCCATCAGGACGTAAAGCGGTGTACTACATCTTCTTATAGTGCAAGGCTTAGAAGTATCTTCTGCATCTGTGTTTCCAGGTCTTACTATCTGGATGTGTGTTCCAAATTTCAAGAAAGTCAGACAGACATATATAGAAAGATTAAACATATTTTTTCGGAAGCCATAAAAAATGTTGGCAACATAAATAATGTTGCCAACATTATATTGACTTGACTTCAGACTTTCTTTGAGCATAGAGTTTAAGGTTGAGTAAGAAAAAAATACTTATGAAAATAAAACCTGTTACACACTAATGCAAGATTACATAGCCAAACCAAACCGTTTAAAGTTATCTCCCCATAAACTACTATAAGGACGTTTACCCACTTGACATCTAAGCCTCGCTACCACACGCGGCGAATCCTTTCAAATCCCTTTTAGTCAAATGATATAGAATCACCGGTTCTACAGTTAGCACGTAGGCTGAGACGTCGTTACAAACAATAAAAATTATTTTTATGACTAGTTGAACCCTTTGCCTTAATAAATTAAAAAGTTAGCTCTCTCCAGTGCCGGTTCTAGGGTGTAAACAATGGACAATTCACCCTTATAACCCGGCTACGTGCTAAATCTTATTGCCCTTAGGTTATACTAGTTATAGGGTTGACACTTTTGAGCATTAATACAATTGTATTCGGAACCTGTTCGTATCTGTACATAAACTACACTATGAATTTATTTCTTATATTCCTTGCATAGTCATGCTTAATATAGTTAGGATACAAAATATGCTAATTATTAAAAAACAAATATAGGTGTAATTTACTAGATATTAATAAAATACTGTTATAATCAACCGTAAACAGTTCCGGTATAATGCATAAAATTTATCCCTTTCATGAATACTAAAGACCATGCTATATTTGAACAAACTGATTTTTACAACATAAACTTAATATGGCTATAATATATTAATAAAAATATCAATTCAAAGATTTTTGTCATTAAAACTAATTTGTACAGCCCTACAGTAGCGGTTGATTGGGTGTGTACACACTAGTTCTGCTGGTACCCCAAATTAATTTTGAGGACATCCATTAGCGAATGAAGCATTTTTGTGTCCCTTTATGTATTGTTCGTGATGTCCCATAATGCCTGATAAAAAGTCTCACTTGCTCCAAACCTGAGGGGCGTCAGTCACTTCAATTATTCGCTCAATGATTTATTTAATTTCATTGTTTCTACTTTGTAATTCGTTAAAAATATATTTTGAAGCAATAGTTTCGTTAGAATGTTTCAACAAGGAGGATTAGTGTATTATTTATTATTTTTTGGCTAGGGTTCTACCTAAGTGCTAGGTTAATAATAATAAAAAGTCTTACTGATTCAATACCTGAGGGGCGTCAGTCATTTCAATTATTCGCTCAATGATTTATTTTATTTCATTGTTTATACTTGGTAACTCGTTAAAAATATATTTTGAAGCAATAGTTTAGAGTGTTCCTACAAGGAGGATTAGTGTATTATTTATTGTTCTTTGGCTAGGGTTCGACCTAAGTGCTAGGTTAATAATAATAAAAAGTCTTACTAATTCTATACCTGAGGGGCGTCAGTCATTTCAATTATTCGCTCAATGATTTATTTCATTTCATTGTTTATACTTGGTAACTCGTTAAAAATTTATTTTGAAGCAATAGTTTAGAGTGTTCCTACAAGAAGGATTAGTATATTATTTATTGTTTTTTGGGATAGGGTTCCACCTAAGTGCTAGGTGCTATTTCAATAATAATATTAAAAAGTCTTACTGATTCTATACCTGCAGGGTGATTACGCGTCTTAAGTTCACTCGCACGCCAATCGTTATGACGTCATTCTGATGTAGATCAAGCTTGGCTTCTTAACAGTGGCTCCAAAAATCATAGAAAATTACGTCATAACGATTGGCCTGCGAGCGAACGTAAGACGCGTAATAACCCTGCTGAAGGGCGTCAGTCATTTCAATTATTCGCTCAATGATTTATTTCATTTCATTGTTTATACTTGGTAACTCGTTAGACATATTTTATTTTTAGGCAATAGTTTAGAGTGTTCCTACAAGAGAGAGTTAGTGTATTTGGGCAGAAGGTATAGGGTTCTACCTAAGTGCTAGGTGTTATTTCATTATAATAAAAAAGTCTTACTGATTTTATTCCATACATGACACCCTCCGTAGACTAGTGGTTGGCCCTTTGACGTTGTCATGGTCTGGGTGTTTATGAAATATAATATGTATTATATCGTTGTTTCTGGTACACATAGTACAAGCCTAGAGCTTAGTTTGTGACCAAAGCAATAAGTCTAAATTGTCCTACATATTATTATTATACATCCCCACAAGCTAGCCACCTGTTCGGTGTAGGTAGAGTCATACCATCAGCTACGACAATGTGGGATTAAAACGCTGTGTACCCTGAGGCCAACTAAGCGAATCGGCGGCGTAAGGAAGCCGTTCAAATATTTATTTTATTTTTATTTTATTCGAGGAACCTAATTACAGTTTTCTATGGAGATAAGTGTTAGAAGTGTCTCCATCTCTTCATTTCAATGAGGGGAAGTGTAAAATACACCACTACCTATTTTTCTGCAGATGTAATTCTTACATTTGCTAATTTAACTGAGGACCTTTAGTTTAGGTTTTTAAATTTTTAGTTTGGGCATATATGAAGAATGAGCGATGAAAGACTGACGAATCAGATTTATAAAAGCGAGGTGAAGGGTAAATGTGGCCGAAGGAGACCAAGACATACCATGACCAAATTAAAAAGGTTTTTTTAAAAGAGGTGCTATTAAAAGTCTCCGAAATCGGCGTGCACGTATGAGAAGAGTTATGACTGTGGAAGAAGCGAAAGGAGTATGTAGGGATAGGGACAAGTGGCGCTCGGTTGTCTCTGCCTACCCCGTAAGGGACCTGATGTGAAAATAAATAAATAAATAACCTTTAGGTACTGTTGAGCCAGGTACAAGCGTCAAAATTTAAAATACACTTTAAATGCGTAATCTTACTTTTTAAAGTCCGCGTTATTTGCTTTAGACACATCTTGGCCCACAATTTAGACACATCTTGGCCCACAATTTAGACACATCTTGGCCCACAATTTAGACACATCTTGGCCCACAATTTAGACACATCTTGGCCCACAATTTAGACACATCTTGGCCCACAATTTAGACACATCTTGGCCCACAATTTCATATTAAACATTTGTTCGTAAGCAACTGTTCTTAATAACGGTATTCAGCTATCCAATTCTACTTTACATTACTATACACATGGATTAAAGTAAATTAAATACAATAAACACAATTGCATCATAAACGATTGGCCATTACGATCATGTTTACAAATGCCAGCACAAAGCACACGCGCCGCCATATTTTCCAAATAATTAAAAAAATAAACTTACGGGCCATTCGCAAATATTGCGCCATTGTCTTCTCAATACATCAGCTGTGTACATCCCGCGAACAAAGCTTAATACTATCCCATTCTATATTCATACCGGATAATCCGTTCAATGTGCCTCGATCAAAATAACTATAAAAATACAATAAGGAGCTTAAACGTGTACCCTAATGTATCCAATGCGAGAGGAAAAGAGATAGGTGTACGAGGAAGAGAGAGATGAACCAACTCGGTATTCAACTTTTGACTCAATAATTTGTTTGGTCACGGCTTTTCATAGTTCTGGATGGAAAAGCGTGGAGTAATAATGCAAGTTTATTTTAGTGCTCATGTCTATGGTAATACAATTTATTTTATCGGAATAATTTTATATATATTTCAGAAGGTTTGAGCGTGGAGATTTTTTGAATATTACATTTTCGAATATGTATTTTGTATAATCATATACTAAAATATATGATAATTTTTCGCATAGTGTATCTAATAGTGTTGTCTAATTGTTTTTTAACAATATAAAACAAATAACCTTCATAAATAACGCCGCTCCAAAGAGAGGCGAAATATTTGGCAATAAAATTTTATAGCTTCAATTTATATATTTTACCAAGTAAGAAACACATCTAACACACTTTATATGTTTCAGATAAACCTTCATAAATAATATATTAAATTAAAAAATATATATATACCTACGTTATCTTTATATTTAACACAGTTATGTGGTATTTATGTAATGGGTGTAAACCAGGGTGCCGGAGACCGCCTAAACGGCTTCAGGGTATAATAACCAGCGAGGTAGCGAGGTGGTTTTATTCCCATTTTATTGTAGCCGATAGTATTCTGAGCCTACACCGAACAAGTAGCGAGCTCATCAGTAAACAGTTTTATAAGTTGTTCCAGTGAAACTGGACCCGACAGCTTAACATGTTCTCTGTGGCACTATAATGAATGTTGTCAAACAATCTTTAAAATACTTATTTTATTTTAATTAAATGTTTATATGCATAATCTTCCACTCTCTCAAAGGTTAGCTGGTAGAAAATGCCTAAGGCATTAAGTTCGCCTATGTACAATTTAGTTTTGTAATTTTGTGAAATAAAGTATTTTACATACATACATATCATCAAGACGGCCCCAGGGTACCCAGCGGAGGGGTTTTAATCCCACCTCGTCGTAGCCGATAGTATGACTCTACACCAAACAAGTGGCTAGCTCGTCGCGATGTTTTGAATAGACTCAATAACCCACCTATAAACAGTTATACAAGGTGGTATAGTGAAACCGGGACCGACAGCTTAACGTGCTCTCCGAGGCACTATAGTAGTGTTGTCAAACAAAAGTATTATAGTATTTTAGTATTTTAAATATATAAATAATTGTATATGTTTAATCTTTAAACTGTTTATTCGTTTATTTACTAGTATTTATAATTAACCCTAGTAGCACTAGCGGTTGGCCAACAGTTGCCAACGGTAGGATAATTGTTGGGAAATTGTAATGGCTGTTTCTACGATTTCCCAACTTTGGCCCAATTAAATAATATTGTAAGCATTTTCACCTAAAAATTTACACTATATATCAACTATGGCCCAACATAAATGGATTTACAACAATTATCACTACCATAATACAACGTTGAGCCAACATTATTTTAGAGTTATGATTTGCAACGTAATTTTCTTACAAAATACCTACTGAGGCCCGACCGTTAAGTTACTATGAATTTCCGACAAAAAATTACTACCATAAAACAACGTTGAGCCAACATTGTATTAGAGTTATGATTTGCAACATAATTTTCGTACAAAAAACTTACTCAGGCCCGACCATTATTTTACTATGCTTTTCCGACAAAAAAATACTACCATAAAACAATGTTGAGCCAACATTGTTTTAGAGTTATGATTTGCAACATAATTTTCGTACAAAAAACTTACTCAGGCCCGACCGTTATTTTACTATGCTTTTCCGACAAAAAATTACTACCATAAAACAACGTTGAGCCAACATTGTTTTAGAGTTATGATTTGCAACATAATTTTCGTACAAAAACTTACTCAGGCCCGACCGTTATTTTACTATGCTATTCCGACAAAAAATTACTACCATAAAACAACGTTGAGCCAACATTGTTTTAGAGTTATGATTTGCAACATAATTTTCGTACAAAAACTTACTCAGGCCCGACCGTTATTTTACTATGCTTTTCCGACAAAAAATTACTACCATAAAACAACGTTGAGCCAACATTGTTTTAGAGTTATGATTTGCAACGTAATTTTCTTACAAAATACCTACTGAGGCCCGACCGTTGAGTTACTATGAATTTCCGACAAAAAATTACTACCATAAAACAACGTTGAGCCAAAATTGTATTAGAGTTATGATTTGCAACATAATTTTCGTACAAAAAACTTACTCAGGCCCGACCATTATTTTACTATGCTTTTCCGACAAAAAAATACTACCATAAAACAATGTTGAGCCAACATTGTTTTAGAGTTATGATTGGCAACATAATTTTCGTACAAAAAACTTACTCAGGCCCGACCGTTATTTTACTATGCTTTTCCGACAAAAAATTACTACCATAAAACAACGTTGAGCCAACATTGTTTTAGAGTTATGATTTGCAACATAATTTTCGTACAAAAAACTTACTCAGGCCCGACCGCTATTTTATTATGCTTTTCCGACAAAAAAAATACTAGCATAAAACAACGTTGAGCCAACATTGTTTTAGAGTTATGATTTGCAACAAAATTTTCGTACAAAAAACTTACTCAGGCCCGACCATTATTTTACTATGCTTTTCCGACAAAAAATTACTACTATAAAACAACATTGAGCCAACATTGTTTTAGAGTTATGATTTGCAACATAATTTTCGTACAAAAAACTTACTCAGGGCCGACCATTATTTTACATGCTTTTCCGACAAAAAGTTACTACCATAAGTAAACTACACAGGGTCGACTGTTATTTCAGACAAAACATTACTACCAACATCTTTTTATAGTTATGATTTACAACATAACTTACTCAGGCCCAACCGCTATGTATACTATGTTTTTACTATGGATTTCTGACAAAAAATCACAACTATAAAATAATGTTGAACGAACATTGTCTTATAGTTATGATTTACAACTTACAAAATTTTGAATTCATACAATAAACTCAGGGCATTCCTTTATTTGACTGGATTTCCTACAGAAATCACTACCTAAAGACAATATTTGGCGAATACAGTGACATAGTTATGGTTTACAACATAATTTACATACAAAAAACTAACACAGACCCTGTTATTTTACTATGGATTTCAAACAAAAGGTACCATGAAACAATGTTGAGGCCACACTGTCTTATATTTATGATTTAGGTAGAGTCTGCAATAGCTCAGGTTCTTTTTGCGGGGACATAAATCCCACTTTAATGCTCAGGTTAAACCTTTCAGCCATACTCCAACATCAACCAAAGGATCATATTGATGACAAGATCTAAAAAGAGATCCTTACACTAGATGGAGATTATAGGCTCTAATATTTGTATATAAAAACAACTTCAGTAACTACTTTTATATTTTATTTCAATTGTGTGTTGCCACTCTCTTAAGAAGGGTTCAGTTAAAGTTTTGTTTTCTGTAATATTTTTTCACTAGTCATCCTAGATACATGTAAACTTGCATCCTCATCCATATTTAATGTTCATCATTTAAGCCAACAATAAACTATTCATAATTGTTTGTCACCTGAAAATTAAACATTGTTTTAGGTATGTTAATTTATATCTCTTATCTTAAGTTATAAAAATATAAATTTATTAAGTTCTATAAATTGGCTGGATGCTTCCTTTGACATACTTCTTCTTTTAGATAATGACAACCATCATCTGTATGACAATATTTCTGTAGTATTAATATTGTACGGTGAATGATGGTGACGGGCCCGTATGAACATATGGAGAGTATGGTTTAAATTATGAATATAGCGAATATATTCACTGTATTTGCTGCATTTATAAGTCCAAATTAGCCCGTATACGAACGTGTTTGGTATGACGTAACGTATATGAGCAAACACAAAAAACAGGTAGGGCACTGTGTCTGCGGCTGTCAATACGTGAACACAAACCTGGTTTAAAATAGATAACGAAATATTCAATGTGTTTATGAAAGTTAATAGAAACCGATACAAATAGATGTTTGTGTTCGTATTTGCTATATTTTAAAATGGAATGCGCCCGGATACTGTGTCAGTAGGATGACACAAACACTTTTCACAGTAATGGAATGGCGTCGGTCATTACTGCAAACAAAATGGACTTCTTGCTGCAGCCTGCAGAGCGCGGCTATATGCTTCAAGTTGTGATCTTCAAATTATTGAACTTCTTGAACGTTAATTCCCCAGGAACTTCCACATATCTTGGAGTAGTTATCGTACCATTTTCTATCAGCATTAACTCCGTGCGACTCTCTGAAGAGATTACAGCCCACCCCAAAGAGAATATAATCACCCAATGATATTGATAATCAGTTAATCACCCACAATAGCCGCCGTACACCTCTTCAAAACAAGCTGGAATAAAATTACAAAAAAGAAACACACAATTACCCCTTCGCGTCGAGTTTATCAAAGAGAATATAATATTTATGTATTTCTTCTTCTTTATTGGATAATGGCAATAATATTTATTATTTATTATGTATATATTGATAATAATATTATTATTTTGCTAATAATATAATGCGACTAAATAAAGAAAACTTCCCATAACATACAAAATTAATGACAATAATGGTAATGCAATCAATTTTAAAACTAAGTACTAATGACTATTATTAATTTTTTTTTTTTTTACAATTACCTTTTAGATAAATCTAATTATAACTTTTTACCATAGTATATTATAATTTATCTTGCAATAAGTAGTAAAATTTTGTGCATAAAAGAATAAATAGAAAACTAAACTACTAGGTTACGCTAGGGCTGCATGTAATGGTGACGTCACGAGTATCGATAAGTCGATTGTCCCATAAATATTTAAATAGTCTCATACAATAAAAATTACAGTTTTCAGGCAAAAAAATTAATGAGGTAGGCGTAACTCATTTCTTTTTTTGTTTGTAATATATATACAAGCGGAATATTATTTTTCTCTAAAATTTGTAATTTTTCTTTTTCAATAATAGCGAAGCTTATTAATCTACCAACTAAGCCATTATAGGGTAGGACTTTCCTTTATGTGACGTCAGAGGGGGGGTAGAGGGGGTGCGGGAGGGGAAGAGGGGAGGGGGGGGGGGGGGGGAGAGGGGAGGGAGGGGAACCTACCCCTAAAATAAAAAAGTTAAAGGAGGGGTATTTTAGGAGTTATTGTCATTTGAAAATTCACATTTTACCCAACTTTTGTATGTGTAGGAAGCCTAGCTGGCACTCGCCGGCCGCTACCGCGGCACGCTTCGCTCGGCTCGTGCGTATGGTCATATACTAACACTAACCTAACCTATCCTTTACCTAGTCTGGCCATTTTTTTTTTAATAAAGAGTCTTTTGGGTAATTATTCTCGTATGTGTCGGCAGCCTTTCTGGCACTCGCCGGCCGCTGCCGCGGCACGCTTCGCTCGGCTCGTGCGTATGGTCATGTACTAACACGAACCTAACCTATCCTTTGCCTAGTCTGGCCATTTTTTTTTTTATAAAGTGTCTTTTGGGTAATTATTCTCGTATGTGTAGAAAGCCTTTCTGGCACTCGCCGGCCGCTACCTCGGCACGCTTCGCTCGGCTCGTGCGTATGGTCATGTACTAACACTAACCTAACCTATCCTTTACCTAGTCTGGCCATTTTTTTTAATAAAGAGTTTTTTGGGTAATTTTTCTCATAAGTGTAGGAAGCCTTTTTGGCACTCGCCAACCGCTACCGCGAGCCATAAAATAAAATAATTATGTAAAAATGAGTTAAATATTGTGTTAATATTAAATATAACTTATTAAAATACGGACTTTTATATGATAAAAATATGCCTTTGTAAAAAAAAAAAAGTCAAATGTGTCTTTTTGGATTTTTTGTTAGGAAAATTAATAATTTTAAAAATTTATATCTCCGAAACCTCTGGTTTCCTAAACTTGAAATTTGATAGGGATATTCAGGTGAATTAGAAGTGTTACCAAAAAAATTGTCAACATCAAACTCGACGTCACATAAAGGAAAGCTGAGCCGATTCATTTAACAGCGTTTTATCAAATTCTTCAATGAGTATAAATAAAGATCATTCTATTCAGTTAGGCCAAGATTACCATAACATTTCACCAAATATTTCACCGGCTCTTAATGTTCAACTTCCTTCTTCATTAGAATCGAATAATAAAAGTACTATAATCAATGAATCAATTCCACAATCACTCAATAGTGGAATTTCTCATAGACAATATTACAATAACAAGAATTCGGGTCCTTTTGTTATTCATGTACAGAAAATAAGTATAGATGAGTCTTATAATGGAACTATATTAAAACCTGTCATGTTAGGCAAATTTTTAAGGGACAAGTCTGTTACTGGTATAGTTCCAGGGTCTCTAAAAAGAATTGGCAGGAATAAAGTAAAGGTTATGTTTGATAGTATAAACAATGCTAATTCTTTTATTGATAACAAATTATTGTCGGAAAACTCTTTTAAAGCATTTATCCCTTCTTTCTGTATTACTAGGTTAGGCGTTATTAGAATTACATCTGATATAAAAGAAACTGACATTATTAAAGACTTAGTTATACCAAATAATAATTGCGCTGTAATAAAAGCCAGAAGGTTAAAATATAAATCATTGTCAAATGGTGAACAAGTTTGGTTACCATCCCAGTCAGTAGTTATTACGTTTGAGAGACAAATTTTACCGGACTATGTACATTTATACTACACAAATTTTAAAGTTGATGTATACAGATATCCAACCATCCAATGTTTTAATTGTTGCCGTTTTGGACATACAAAAAAAAATTGTCGTTCCAAATTAAGATGTTATAAATGTGGAAATGAACATAGCTATGAAACCTGTAATATGACAGAAGAAAATGCAAAGTGTATTTTGTGTAATGGAGATCATTTTGCAATTAATAATAAATGTCCAGAATATATTCGTAAAAAAAATATTAAAATCACTATGGCACAAAATGCAATCTCATATATGGAAGCGTGTAATTTGCATCCATCCGTTACTAAGTCATTTGCGGAAGTAACTAAATCTAATGTTAATACGGTTTCATATAATATCAATAGTAAAAATGATTCAAATTTCCATTATGTGAAAATCAATAATAACAATAAAAGTTACAAAAAAACAGTACAAATAAAACCAAAGAGTCATAAAACAATAGACAAAGGATATGATGTAATCAGCGTTGCCGATTTGGGGGGAATTCCCCTTTTTGGGGGGAATTTCTCATATATGGGGGGCGAAAAAGGGTAATGAGAATAAAAGGGGAATTTAGGAAATTGCAGTGAAAAATATATCATTTTGACCTATACCTACTTCAGACAAGGTTGATTGGGCTATGATCCTTGTGCCTGTCCCCTAAGTGGACGAAAAGAACCAAAAAATAAATGTCTTTTTACTTGTTCGAGTTGGCGGGAACGCGGAACTCATATGGAGTGTTTTTGAAATTTATTTATTTTTATTTATTTGTAAGGTGTGTGAACACATTATCATACCCCTTTTGTTGGTTGATAATCTTTACGTTGGAAGTCTGGTTAGGACCCTTAATAAGTGGGCGTTACTGTTGTCTGGCTATTATTATTATATAAATGCCAAAAAAAAAAAAAACGGAACGTTTAATGGAACTATAGATTTATAGTTTTTTATTATTTCTTACTTTATTATATGCGCAATATGTTACAATTTCGACAATTTTTAAGTATTTAATTTTAATAGTGGAAGTGCAGAACAATATTTTTTTTACTATTCAATGGATATTCGATATTATCGATATGTTTCGACACCTCTACACTCGATCGACTCACGCGCTGCCACAGGCGCCATTTTTTTTTTTTTATTTGACGGCTTCGCTGCTGGCTGGTGCGTAGCGCGTACGATTTGTGGTTTTTATTAATTGGTAAGTGTTATTTTATTTACAATTGCATTACATTAGATAAACCTATATATATTTTCATTTATCTCTTCAGCATATTGGATTGAAATACTAACCCGTTTCCATCGCATTCCAATGTACCGCGTGGTAGAATTTGCCGAGGAATGTGGAGGCGGAATTGGAATTATTCGAAAGGATTGGTTGACACCTAGAAAAAAACAGTGTATGTGGCCACCAAAGAAACAAAATTCCGATAAAGTTTTACTAAACTACTTACCTGATGCTACCTGGAAAATCTTTCGACTCAACAGAGAATTTTACGCAACAGGTTTGTTTAATTTTCTTGCATATTATATTTGAATTAAATTCGCCACTTGTTAGGTGTTGCCTCCGAATACCATCGGCGAAATGAGGATGGGTTAATTCCTCCACTGGGTACCCTGAGGCCGTTTATTCGGTTCTCGGGAGCCATATGGCACCCGTGATGGTATTTATTTATTATTTATATTTGAATCTTTTATCACTATCATCAATGTATATAGATAGGCCATGTTTGAACATGTTCAAACCGTTTTGCGAGCGGTGCCTGGGTGCCACTGAGAGTGCAAGCAATCGAATATATTGGTTTTAGTGTCACATTTTATATGCATTTCGGCTAGGGCTGCCATCAGGTAAATTAGGGATCTCGGACAAAAACTTCGAAAACTGGATATTTGGGTGAAATAAAGATTTTTACCCGGAGACATTTTACAAACCCCGCCTGGACACTCCCAGGGCGTCTTCCAAACTAGGACAAATCTGGGGATACGGCAATATGCTGAAGAGATAAATAAAAATATATATAGGTTTATCTAATGTAATGCAATTGTAAATAAATCGGGGGACGGATGGCAGCCCTAGTTTGGGCCAAACTATATATATTGATGATTACAAAGCATTTTACATTAAAATTTGCATTTTTTAGATAATCTTTTGAAAGCAAGATCCAAAGCAAAAAATGCAGAAATTTATTCAGAACTATGTACAGATTCAAATGACACTCCAAATTTAATTCGGAAGACTAGAAAAATCTATCCCCGAAAATTATATGATAGTGAAACAGATGACGAGCAACCAATTATTGAGAAAATTAATTACCCTAAGCCTCCCAGACTTTCACAAATAAACAGTATGTTATTCCATTAATAGCTTCTGTTATTATTAATATCTTTTTAATTTTGTTATTATGAAATATACAACTTAACATTGATTTTTAGCATCTTGTCCGGATCAGGATCATCCGTTACCGACTCATACAACATCTACACCTTCAATAACTAGAAGTCCTAATCCTTCCAGCTCAGGTAATGATATGTTACGGTCCGATTCCCGAAATAGTATGTTTAAAAGCGTTCAGAATCATTGTCAGCGCACTCATAAACTCACTTTGACATTTATTACATGATGCCATCTTGGACTATGCTTTGCTACATAATAAAATCACTGTGAGTGCTGAATTTGTGAATTTTTATTGGGACGCTAAATAATCTTTTCAACACTGACATCGCTAAGAGTTTGTCTCTGAATGGACCTTATGATGAATGCTAGCTTTTCTTGAATTTTGTGTTTTTATTTTTAACACTGTTTAAAAAATAAAACTGTAGATGTTATATATTTCCAGGGTCACAAGATTTAACATTAATTCCAGACAGTCTGAAAGAAAGCACACTTTCATCACAAGCTTTAGGTAGGTATTAAATCAAGTTAATGTATTCTTATAACTATATGAGAAAATAAACAAAAACATTAATGAATATGCCCTTTCTATTATTTTAGATGTTGTTGCCCGACACCTAGCAAAAATTGAGAATGGAATTAAAAACTTACAATTAAACCAAAATGAGATATTAGACAGGTTGCGTTCTTCAACAACAGGTCCGCAATCATATTTATTACCAGAACAATTCAAAATTCCATGTAACGACTTGCAATCTTTACAGGATTTAGAAGATCTGCTTATCATTGAGGAAAATGCTACACTTTTGGTGAGTATTGTTTTCTGTTTTTAAGTTTAGCAATAAATTTCCAATTATGTATGTAGAACCACATAATATGCATGTGATATAAAAACAAGTAATATTTGTACATGTTATATCTTTTGTGATTAGCTATGGGACCAACTTTATCACAGTTAAAAAAAAATCCATAAATTTTTTAATACCTATTCAACTAAAATATATAGGACAGTCAATTTTTTTTTTCACTATGATCAATTTGGTGCCATAATGAAGGTTATTTCTTATAGATGAGTAGAACATCCAGAATTGCTTTCGGTAATTAACACTATACGACCGGGTAGCAACACTGACCATTCGTAAATGACAGTGTTCGCTACCCTATCCCGTTTGAAAACGTACCGGGTCGCTACACTACACAGAAAAAAATGTTTCTTGAACCAAGAAAAGGTTTATTTGTATGTAACGAAAACATTATATTCTTGAATCAAGAATTTATGTTTTTATTTCAATGCAAATAATGTAGAATGGAGACAATAACATCTCATTTCAATAATATAATGTTTTCTTTATATACAAATAAACTTTTCTTGTTTCAAGAAACATTGTTTTCTGTGTAGTGGTAACACAACTAAACCCTACACGAAACAGGGTTCGCTGTCAGTTTCAAAGTGACATCTTGGTGACATAAAAAAAAATGGAATTATTATCATAATTTTATAGAATTAAACAATTATAAGCATTTTACAGCTTTAGTACCTATTTAACAATTTATAAGCGTTCAGTGAACATATTAATTAAATTATGACCTCTCCAATGTCAGACATTAAAAGTAAATAATTCGAAAATAGTAGTGTAGTGTACACTGTTGGTGTTGGAACTCTACACACCGCGTTAATTTACCAACGCACCTCTGCATGTGGAGTATATGGGGTTCCTGTTACACATAGTAAAGTAATATCTGACATGGTTCCATTGGAAAAGTTTATCATTTTGATCAGCAGAAACAATATATTACTTGATGTTTGTTAAAGCTACATTTAACTAATAATTATACCAGTACCATTATTAATACCATTTGAAAAATTATATTATTACAATAAAAGTTATATTATGAGAATATATTATTAATAAATAATTGTTTATGCAGGAAAATTATTTAAGTTATGTTGGGGGTCATAAAACATCTGCTATTATCAGAAGAATACTTGAAAAAATATTTTCAAACAAGTTGGCTTTGTTTTGTAATTGGACTGGTAAAAATAACAAGACCGCTCTGAAGAATCTTTTTGTCATAAAAGTTGTAAAAGGTAAGCATGTGCTAATTTATATCATAACATTATCTACAATAACATCCAATAAGTGAGTAAATATGAAGTGAATCAAAATAACAAACATTCAAGCATAATTAAGTATATATTAAAAATTACACCATTAACTAAAAATTTCAATGAGACTGCTGAATGCTGCAATGTGGTTGTGAGCCGAGTAGTACGGACAGTAAGCCAATCATAGTTTTACCTGGCAATTTGTCTAACTGGAATCTGCATAAATTGTAAAATGATTCAGTCATCATGAATACTATAGTAATAAATATTGTTTAACGAAATTGATAATTTTAAAATGGCTGTATGGAGTAGTCCTAAATTTTTGTCATTTGTGACTTAAGTTTCTTGGGGAAAGTTAATTTTTTGATCTGTAGAATTTCATATTAACCTAATGTTAACAAATACACAATATTTGTATATTTATGTTATTAATAAATCTATGGATTTTTTATTTATTATTAGTGTGATTTATACATTTATTTCCTAGGTGCAGTACGTCGCCATAAAATATCACAGATTGTAACTGATGCTGAAATAAGCACCATAATAAGCAATTGGTTCCGTTTTGCCAAAGACCGTGATGGAGGCAGGGAGAAAAGAAGAACTACAATTTTACAACCATAATAGTGGTATTAAGAGGGCAAAAAGACGAACAGTGGCTGCTAAAGTAAGCAAAATAAGAAAAGAATTTAATGACCGTCCACTAAATGTTCAAAAAAGGAAGCTATCGAAATCCAGGCTGAATAAAGTCATTGAGAGTCCATCTTCCAAAATTTACTCTTTAATTTATAAATTGCCAAATAATTCTTTTATAAATAATAAACATGGTGAAACTACTTCAAAAAGTGATATTACTACTTTTCTCAGGACTTGGTCCAAAAAGCATAATATAACTCATTCTGCATTAAACGATTTATTAAAGGAATTACAGGTGCATTATCCATGTTTGCCAGGAGATGCCCGAACTTTATTAGCAACTCCAAAGAAAATAAATGTTTTCACATGTTCTGGGGGGTCCTTTGTATACTTTGGACTTGAATCACAATTAATAGATAAGGCATCATTAGGATTAACTTCAGAAAGATATCCTGTAATGCATAGAAATTTACCCGAAAATAGTTTATTTTTAACAATAACTGTAAATGTTGATGGCTTACCTGTACATTCCAGCACAAATAATTCTTTTTGGCCAATTTTGTGCAGTTTGGACCAGTCTTTTGATAAAAAACCTTTTATTGTTGGGTTGTTTTATGGTGTATCAAAACCAAATAATTGTAGTGACTATTTACGAGCTTTTGTTGATGAGTGTAAACATTTAGAGACCAATGGAATAGTGATTAATGAAAAAAAATTTAACTTCCGTATAAGTTGCGTTGTGGCTGATGCACCAGCTAGATCTTTCTTAAAATGTATCAAGTCACACAACTCTCTTAATGGTTGTGAGAAATGTGAACAAGAAGGTATTTATTGTGGAAGAACTATTTGGCAATATTCACCCAATATGCGCCTTAGGACAGATATTGGATTTAAAAACCATGACTATGAGGATCACCAATTATCTAAAACTATACTCACAGAACTCAATCTTGGTTTAATATCACAATTCCCATTAGATTATATGCATCTAGTTTGTTTAGGTGTTGTTAAGAAATTGATAAGATGTTGGATAGAGAAAGGGCCAAAAAAATGTAAATTAAATGCTCGTAACATTATTGAAATATCACAACGTTTAAAAATTATTAGAAATCATTATCCTACAGAATTTTCAAGACGCCCTCGGCCTGTGAATTTGTTCAAATATTGGAAAGCTACAGAATTTAGAGCTTTTATTTTATATTTGGGTCCTGTTGTTCTATACAACATATTGTCTCCCAGTTTATATAAACATTTTTTAATATTGCATTGTGCAATATACATTTTATGCAGTGAAATTAGTAAATTTGATCATTGGAGAAATTATTCCAGAGAGTTACTACATTGTTTTGTTCAAAATATTACACACTACTATAATAAAGAATTTATAGTATACAATGTTCACAACTTACTACATTTGGTAGATGATGTATATAACTATGGGCAATTAGATTCCTTTTCAGCCTTTCCATTTGAAAATTTCATGTCCAAGCTAAAAAAGTTAATTCGTTCACATAACATGCCTCTAGAACAAATAGCTAAAAGACTTGGCGAAACAACAAATACTAGTGCTGATTTGAACGAAATAAATAATAAATGTGTTAAAATTGAACAGCGAAATGATGGCTGTATAACTAAAATTTATGTTAATGGGTGTATGGTGAAATCCAATTCTTTGAGAGATTCATGTTTTTGTACTTATAACAGTGATATTGTGATTGTTAAACATATAAAAAAGAGCAACAAACCTAATTCATTTCAATTGGTGTGTGATTGTTTCGAACACAAACAGGATTTTTATACAGAGCCCATTCAAAGTAGCAAGTTGGGAATATATAGGGTCAGCTGTAAAAAATCTGTAACTATTTATGATAGTGATATATATACAAAGTGTTTATTGCTCCCTAACTTTGATAGTGACGATAGTTTCATGATATGCATTCCTTTTGTGTCCATGACTCTTAAACACTAGTGTATAGTCGGCCAAGAAACTGTCCAATCAAGTTTTACAAAACTTCCCGTCTCAAAAGTATTCTAAGAAGTTTGGTTTATGATATATGATATATAAAGATATGTTTATGATATCATATATATATATAAAGATAACTTAACTGTCAATAATACTACAAGGGGAAATTAATTTCATTGTTATTTGACGTGCAAATTTCAACCCTAAGATGGTAGACCATATTTCTGCCAGACAGTACATATACCGGTCACTCTCTATAAAATCTTTAAAATTGTGTTGCATTTCAGGTAGAGTAGGTCCTTCACTTTTTTTTATCAACAATAAAACTAGCTTCTAACATACTTGTTTATTAAAAACTGTAACAATACATACACAGCATCACGCCTATATCCCTTTTACGGTGTAAGCAGAGAGTAGTTTACGCCACTTCGCACAATCCTTGCGTTTGCAACTTTCTTTGGCTTCCTCCACATTCATACAACAATAGAAATTCAATAATCTGTGATCTAATCATAGGTGACACCATCATGTGTCCTTTGAAAATACTCCTGTACCCTACACTTACCATCAGGTGGATGTATGGTCAAATGTCGTGCTCCATTAAAAAAAATCAGTTGACAAACTTAATTTCGGCCACACATTGATATTTTATGGAAACCAGAAGAAAACATAATTATGTATTTTTAAATTTACCATCAGGTACATTATACTATATAATCTTTTGTTATATATTTACCCCTTATTCATAATTTTTATTGAATATTTTAACTATTGCGTATTTTGTCATATTCTGTCTTTTCTAATAAATGGCTAAACACTCAAAAGCTAAAACGTTCAATAAAAATTATAAACAAGGGTGCAGTTTTAGATCAATAGTTAAAAATTTACAATTAGTTAAAGTAGACAATATGGCGGACTTATTAAGAGATTGCTGTTAAAAATAATTAAGCTGTCTAGTACAAAATCCGTCATATTGCCTACTTTAACTAATTGTCAATTTTAACCATCCATCAAAAAACACAACCTAGACTGGGTTTTTCAATCACTAATAGTCCTTTTAGTTAGCGTAACTGTAGTCAGATGGCGCACACTCTATGAGATTGTTGTCAAAAAAATTTAAACTCTCAAACAATAGACATATTTAACTATAATTACTAACTAAAAGATAACTAGTGTATTTAATTGAATCGGGCGTTAGTGATTGAACAACTCAGCCTAAGCCTGTGTTTCTTCATCAATGGTTAAACTTGGCAACTTCTCAAATCAACCCATGTCGTATGAAGTTTTGCGTGAAAACTATCAATTCTTACAGATTTAGCTGCACAGATTATTTTAGACAATTATTTCATTAGTTAATATTATTGTAATTATGATCTAATCAAGCACCGGTGACAAAATAAACAATATACAAAGGGTACATTTTACTAAACTTAACCATTAATGAAAAATTCCAATGTGGAAAGAAAATTTGCTTTTTTTTTTTAGAATTTTGCATTTTTTTGTTAGAATTTTGTATTTTTATGTTAGAATTTTGTAATTTTTTGTTAGTATTTTTTAAGTTTTTGTTAGTATTTTTTAAGTTTTTGTTAGTATTTTATATTTTTTTAAAAGAATTTTATATTTTTTTGTTAAATTTCTGGTAATTATATATCGTATAAATTTATATTTTGTATACTTATTTTGATTTCTTAATTGTAATATAGGCTCATTTATGTATCAATAAGTTTAATTTGCATACCAGTTCTAAGATATATCTTGGACTCTTGACGCCGCACATCTTAGCACATTGCATTCACTTGACACCAACAATGAATTCCGGAGCCTTCGACTATTTTAGCCATTTTCGAATGAATATTTACCCGAAGAAAGCGCCCAGAACAGATCACTGTAACTAGGCTTAAATGTGAGCTTTCTCTTTTGTTTTTAGATTGATTTTCATAAGTTGAAAGAGTACTATGTTTCGAAACTTGTTTCACATTAAATGTTAAGTATTCAACAATAAATATACCTAATGAAGCTTACATTTCAATGCTTTATCAAGTCAAATTAGCAATTGGCGTCGAGTGGGTGTCATGTGCGACCTACGTTAATGAGCTTACATTATTACATTGGCCCTAAATAAAAATCTACATGGAACCGATCATAGGCCCACCATCATGTTGGTATATAGGCCCAACTATCCTCTGGATGAGTTGGGCCTGTATATATAAACTGCCATCTGGCCAACGTATTGAATATATTATTGGCCCAACCATCCCTTGGATGAGTTGGGCCAATACTAACATGGTGTTGGGCCTATATACCAATATGCTGTTGGGCATATATATGTAAACCGCCGGCTGCCCAACGTTTTACATATTTTAATGGCCCAATATAATATACAGTCGGAAGGGCGTACGGTGTGAAATGCACACGAACCCTACGTATTGCCTGAACATCGGCCCATCACTGCTAAATTTAAGTTGGTCCGACGTGAAAAACATTACGTTGGCTTCATGTGAGAAAGTATTGTTGGAATTACGAAAAATAGGCGGACAATGCTAACCGTTGGCCAACCGAGCAGTATACCGTGGGCCATCTAAAATACAACAAAAAATGCTACTAGGGAAGTAGGTACCTTCATCAGTATTATTTAGGACGTATGTATTTTACTGCAAAAATCACACACATATACAAATAAATATAACAAAAGAATGTATAGAAAATGCTAAAAAAATACTAATCTTTGTTTTTTTTTTTTGTTTATTGCAGTGTTAAGAAAACTAATTGTAATTTAGGAAAATTAACTAGGCTTTAGCTTAATGTTTTGTAATTATTGTTGTATTAAATAATAATGTAAACAGTTCTTCTACTTATAAATAAAAAAAAATACGCTTTGATTCTAAACCATAATAATAAAAAAGTCAACTACCCGAATGACGTCACTCCCGCCTAAGGTCTGTTACACACAGCTGCCACTTATCTGTCATCTAAAGCCCTCCACACACTTACGCAAATCCGGAAAAGTTATCGCAAAAACGATCAGATCTTCCCTAATCGCTGTTTTGTTAGCTTTTTGTGTGTAAAAAGAACCATTTTGTTCAATTAGTTTGTCTCTGGATTAATCGAGATTGCATCGTATCGGACCAGATAGCTTTTTAGATAAAATTAGTAATGAATAGATATGTTTTTGGTCGGTTTTTAAGGCGATTTATTATGTTACTAAACATTGTATTCAAGTTAAATAGGTTGTATATTGTATAAAGACCTATTTTCGATTCAAGCGATGTATTTAGGAACTGAATGATGGAAGCATTGCTTAACCTTGAGTTTTAAAGAAATTCAACAGATTCGAATTCATTTTTATATCTATTTTTCATGGTTTTTGTTTTATTACTTTTTTATAAATTCCTTATGAATTATTATATTGAGGGTGGGTGGGAATTTAACACTTTGTTTTATGGCAATGCACTAAAACGCTGACCCAACCAGGTTCAAGTTTCCCTTCATCACATATATCGCAGTCCACTGCTGGACATAGGCCCCTCCCAAGACACGCCACTGATTTCTATCCCCCGCTACCGTATCCAGTCTCTGGCAGCCACCTTCCGCAGGTCATTACTCTATCTAGCTGCAGGGCGTCCTACGTTACGTGCGCACAAAATATGGTCTCCACTCTAATATCCGCCTGCTCCAGCGGTTATCCATCCTGCTTCAAATGTGACCGGCGCACTGTCACTTCAGTTTGCTAACTTTCAGAGCTATGTTCGGTGACTTTCGTTCTCTTACGAGTATCCTCATTTCTGATTTTGTAACTTCCCAAACGCCGCCCAGCCCAACTGTACCCTTCTGTCGGCTTCACTCTCGGAGTTGTTAACACTGAGGTTTGGCAGGTAGATGTATTCCTCCGAGAAGAGGACAATATCGTCGGTAAATCGAAGATGTGAGATGCGTTCTCCGTTTATGTTTATATCCAGTTAACTGCATATGTGAACAGTTACGGCGATATAGCATCGCCCTGTCTCACTCCATGATGCATTTGAAAAGGCCTTATTTTATAGTTTTGTACTCGGACAGTTATAGTAGCATCTCTGTATAGTCATCCCTATAACTTGATATACCGCTAATCCACCTGGCATCGCTGCAGGGACTTCATTACAGCCCAGGTCTCGATAGAGTCAAAGGCCTTCTCAATAGTCCATGAAACCGACACACAGGGGCTGATTATTTTGGTTTTCTGTATAATCTGTCTCAAAAAAGTCACCGTGTATGAAAAATATTTAAAAATAAATAAAAATACAATACAACTTAGTAATGTTAAGCATAAATCAACAATCACTTAATTTATCTATAACTTGACTTATAAGGTATTATATATAATTTATTAGTTTGTTCTGTTATACAGAAAATATTTTAAAAAATAAAAATATTTTCATTGCCTTTGTTATTGTAACTACAAAAATATGTGTATTTGTTTCATTTAATGACATAAATAAAACCTAATAATAAAAATAAAGCTTTTCCAAGGTTTTGGAACAAGTGAGTGCGGGATGTGCCGACAAAGTTTTTAAGCGAAATCACAAAACTTTTACAAACTTCGATTGAATGCGTCTGCTATTGGCAGATATTTTAATTGTTTACCAATTTATTGCAATGCTATATTTGTAGCTTTGAAAAAGTGTTGGTAGTATTTTTCTGAATTAAACTTGCATTTTTTTTTATTGTTAAAAAAGTTATATATTTTATGTTTATTAAAGCCCATTTTAAATAATACATTTTTTTTTATTTTTTTTTATTGGAGCACGACATGTGACTTTTTATCTACCTGGCGGTGAGCAGACCTATAAAGACCATGAATGTGGTCAACCAATAATTGTTCTTAAACAATATTGATCGCTCCCACTATGCCGGCTAAATGCGATTACGAAATGGGGGGCGACAACGATGAATTGCCTTATCGTCAATTTAACTACACATTTCGTAACCGCACCCTGAAAGGAGACTCGACAAGAAATCTATGCAGTAGTCTCCTGAAAACCAGTGAACCCACAGACTAAAACCGAAACATGACTAGGTCACTTGACGATTTTTGCATCTGTATGGGACGAGAGCAATGTGTGTATATGGCTGTATGTAACGAGACCGGTCGGTCCATTTACAATAGGTATCAAAAAAAAGCTAAATAATGCAATATGTTTAAATTTTGAATACTGTACTAGGCTGATACCCAAAAACCCGTATACACTATGAATTACGCTATAGGCACATAAAACTTTAAAAACAATATATTAAAAACAAAACATAATTTATTTAATTAAAAAAAATATTATATGGTAAAAAAATCACGTATATCCTAAATAAATTATTACTATAACTATATAAATTAGACTATAAATGTATATATATATATATATATATATATATATATATAATAATAATCTGTAGGACAATTTACACATATAGCTCTGGTCACAAACTAAACTCTAGGCTTGTACTATGTGTACCAGAAACAACGATATAATTATATATTATATTTTTATAAATACCCAGACCATGATAAATTGTACAGAAAAAACGTACTAATATGTTTTATTGCCATGGGTGGGAATCGAACCCACGACCTCCGCATACAATGCCAAAGGTGCAACCTGACTGAAAGATCTACTAGTAGCACTAAACCAAGTAGGAACTATATATGGCAACTAGAACATAACTTTGGTAATAAAATAATGTAAAAGGAAAAAATCTTGGTGTTACGGCATAATCAGCAATTTCCATACCAAAAAGGTTTTAAAACAAATGAGTCCGTTATGAATCACAAAACCATTAAAACATTATCTACGGTCCACAAATTTCTTTTCAATTCCGTTATTTTGAACAAAAAATAATAATCTTACAAGGAAAATGTCAACAAACCCTTTGTGCTAAACAACAAATGAGAAGAAATATTTGAAAGTATAAAACAATGGCATTTACAAATAATAATGGGCCATAACAAATATAATAGATTTTCTACTATTCTTACCATTCTTTGTCTGTATCGTGTCTTTTGTTCAAATAACCCATAAAATTTACCGCCATCACACAGCGAAAGGTTTTGATAGTTAAAGATATCTCCGAACATACCAAACGTTATTAACTTCAACGTTAAAAAAGTAACTTAACACTAGGGATGTAGAGCTCAATTTAGCTCTTGAAGCAACCCAGTTAAGTTTAGTTATTGCAAATGAAATGCCGTTGTCTAAACAATTACAGAGTCGATTGTAAACGCTCATTTATATGTCTTGTTCTATTGTAACGAACGTCCGAACCGCATCATAAATCAGACGATTCATTTGCGCAGACGCATCTATTGACATGTCCATTCAAATCTGCAGAGTTGATGTTTTTATTTATAAGTATTTCAATTGTCCTCTATGGAAAGACAGCGTGCGCAAACGCAATGGTAGCAAAGGTTTTTGAGTTCCTTTGAGGTTGATTGGCGGGCGTTCTCTTTTTGAAATGTGTTTGCCTCTTCGTGGTAGCATAAAGGTGGCGAGGTAAATTGGCTATTCAGGTTTTTGATTGTCATTGCCTTCGGAGGTTTGTCATAATGACCGCTTCAGGCGTTAAGCGGAAACATAGCCTTATTTCATATTGTTAGTACAGTATGGCATTTTTACATGTCGATGGGGAGAGATTTTTAAGAAGCAATACAAAATTCAAAAGATCGACTCCAGTAAGTATGTTTTCTTACAGGTTTGCAATATATCCAATTAAATTGTACAGTTAAATGTGAGGAAGATACTTACGTTATAATATGGTAATAAATAATATAGATGTGTCTCTATAGTTTCGCTGGGCCGACCAACCGACGACCTAGTATTTTTTTTGTTTTAGTCTGTGGGTTCACAGGATTTCAGGAACAACTGCGTCGATTTCTTGTCTGGGTAGTCTCCTTTCAGTGTGGTTACAAAACAGTATACGATGATATAAGTGAGAATATAGAGGAAGAAGTTTGGGATATTTTGCAAGCAAGCATGGCAAAAAGCCTTGCAATGCTAATTTCGTATTTTATAACCACATAATTTAGCCGAAATAGTGAGAACGACATGTCAAACAACAATGTATTGATCGGTCTCATTCATGGACTTTGTAGGTATGTTCACCAGCCTCGATTCTCTCAAATTAACATATTCAATTGAATCATTTTTCCCGGTGTGTACCAATGAGTTTTTAATTAAAAAATGTATGTACATTTGTTTGACAACACCACTATAGTGCCTCGGAGAGCACGTTAAGCTGTCGGTCCCGGTTTCACTATACCAACTTGTGAAACTGTTTTATAGATGGGTTATTGAGTCTATTCAAAACATCGCAACGAGCTAGCCACTTGTTCGGTGTAGACTCATACCATCGGCTACGACGAGGTGGTATAAAACCCCTCCGCTGGGTACCCTGGGGCCGTCTAGGCGGTCTCGGGCGCCGTACGGCACCCGTGATGATGTTACAATTGAATCACAGTTCTCTATGAGCGATTGGTTAGTTAGTAGAATATCAAAATATTGTCACACAAATTAAGCAATTATAATTCTATTACGTTGCGATTACGACACAATTTTTCTAAAGTTAATTTAACAGAACTCGATTCTCTTAAATTACCTTTAGTTGACTAGTCGAACCAACGACGGGTTCGATTCTCACCCATGGCAAACAAATATTAGTACGTTTTTCTGTACAATTTGTCATGATCTGGTTGTTTATAAAATATGTGTAAATTGTACATTATTATTGTACCCAGGAAGATTAAAAACCGCATACCGTACTTCAATAAAAAATAAGTAAATAAAAATAAAAAAATAATACTGTAAAATGTATACAAAACAATAATTTTACTGGTTTACTCAACAGATTTTTAGCAACCAAATTACGATAACCTTCGTGTCGATGCACACAATAAAAAAACTACACATGGCCGATCAAAGAGCTTAATCGTTAATTAATATACACCCATAATTAGCACCCGGCTAAAGTTAAACTAAGTATAAAGCTCAGCGCAATTAACGCGCGCTCATAGCTATATCAATATAATTTATATTTAATTCAAGACACCCTTTCTGTGCTTAAACGTAGAAATTGGATGAAAAAAATACTTCGGATGCGGTATTTATAGCGTGATTTTGACGTCAGTAGGGTTTTATTATTATATTCGTGTTGTATATCCACCAAAAATGTGCAGAATGCTTCAACCTGTTGTCAGTCTTGTCTCAATATGACCAGCCTACTGTCACTACAGCTTCTGTCAGATCTACTTTGATTCCCTTGCTTTTGATCTCCTTCATGTTCAAGGCGGTCTCGTTTCTCAATTAGCCAAGAGGCTAGGCCTTTTTGCGTGAATCGGCTGACTATTGTAGTCAGCCCAGCTCTCCTCCAAGGCGACAAGAAGTCAGTCTCAAGGAGCGACCTCCGAGAATTTTCGCCTGTTGTGAAGCCACCCCACTGCAATGAAGCAGTACTTGGGTGGGTGTTTCATCAATTTCCATGCAACCTCTACATAGAGGGTTGCTGGTGATACCAACAGCCCTCTATTAAGGTGAAGTGAAATTTGTAAGGTGTCAGTTTAATAGAAATTGTCCAGTGAGTATACCCACCACCATCCACAGTTACCTCTCCCAGGTAGAATTTTGACGTCCCTACGTCAATTACGTCGAAAATGACACTAAGTTGACGTCATAGGAACGTCAAAATGCTACCTGGGCTGTTGAGATTGAGCAGGTTCCGAGCTAGTTGTTTGGTGACCGCCTCTCATTTAAAGTGACAGTTAAAGGGTGTTGTCCCGCAGTTAGCTTTTCAACTGATTAAAAGAAAACGGTAAGTACGGCTTGGGTCCTACCGGTGTTGTAGCGGAACCTTTTATCGCTAGTTCGTTAGCCGCGTCGTAACCAAGGAAGTTACAATGTCCGTTTATCCATTGGAGAGTGACCCTGTTACCAACTTAGATGTATCCAGTGAATGGTGGCATTGTTTTACCATACACGAGTGCATCTGTTACTTCTTCAGTGCTAGTAGTACGGCTGCGCTGTCTGATAGTATGGAGATATCTCCTTACCACAAGAGGATGCTGCATATGGATATAGTTTTACAGAGAGTATTAAAGTATTAGCGTATACTCTGTTTTTTAACACACTGTGGTATTATGGCCTACGTTAACAACTAAATCAGTAGAAAGACGCGATTGCTATAGTACTCGTAGCTAGTATACAGACGATATAACAAAACAATGTATGGTGGAATTATTTCTCTTCTATAGGTCTACAAAAATCACCACGATCACATATGTGTATGATAGCTTACTATACCCTACACTATAAACTATTAATTTTTAATAAGGGTATATAGATAGAGGAGGGAAAAATAGGTACGGTTTGATAATATAAAGATTAGATAAAAAATGAAATAACGGGCAAAGCCCAGCATTGCCCGTTATTTCATTCAACAAAATAACAAATTGTTATTTCGGCCAACAAAATCTAGTTAGTATATTTTAAAAAATACACACACATACATATCAGCAAGGGTGCCTTACGGCGCCCGAGACCGCCGCGGAGGGGTTTTTAATCCCACGTTGTCGTAGCCGATGGTATGAGTCTACACCGAATAAGTGGCTAGCTCATAACAGTTTCAGAAGTTGGTATAGTAAAACCGGGACCGACAGCTTAACGTGCTCTCCGAGGCACTATAGTGGTATTGTCAAACAAATGTACATAGATGTTTTAATTAAAAACTTATTGGTACACACCGGAATTCGAAACAGGGTACAGAAAAAATGTTTACATAGATTAAATAATATCTGATGGAGAAAGAAGCCTTATCCAATTCCAACCCGCATCCGTAACATTTCTCTTGCTACTCTCTACATTATAAGAGCACAAGGCGCGAGTGTTAGTTTAACCACGCCACCTTTGGGTAAAAAAACTAATTGCCATTGAAATAAGGCGAAAAGCCGGCGGAAAACTTTTCAAAGCCCGCTTTGATGTCTACCAGCGCCCTTCAGCTTGATAAGCTTGTAGTTAGCATTAAAAAAAATTAACACACGCTAATGCGCTTTAGCAAAGGCGCAGTAATAAGGCACTTTTCAGTGCTGAAACTTGAAAAATAAGGGTACCAACTTCTTTTATAGAAGGTGATTACGAATAAAGATGTTTGATGTCGTTTTGGTAAAATAATTAGTTGTGTGTGCAGGGCTTTATCTGCGTAGTGGGCTTTCGCTTCAATGCTTGGGATTTGTAGTAGGTATGACTGTGTGTAGAATGATTATGCTTATGTATTTTTTTGTTGTTTTTGAGAATCTGATTCTGAAAACACTGAAAAGTTTATTATTACTGTACTTTTGCTTTTTAAGTGCATTAGCTTGTATTTTTAAATATATAATTGCCTCCTAATTCAGAAATTATTTATTATTATATATTATTTCATCTACACGCAAATAATTCAAACAAAATTATAATATACTAGCTGTGCTCGCGACTTCGTCCGCGTGGAATAGTTATTTTTTTATCATACAAACTTTCATCCCCTATTTTATCCCCTTGGTGGTAGAATTTATCAAAATCCTTCTTAGCGGATGCCTACCTCATAACATCTACCTGCATGCCAAATTTCAGCCCGATCCGTCCAGTGGCTGTGCGTTGATAGATCACTATGTCAGTCAATCACCTGTGAGTTATATATATATATATATATAGAAGATTATATATACCAGTTGCAGTAAAAAAAAAATAGAACGGGGGATGGAATTCTTAATATTAGAAATAGCTATTTTTGCTGAATTTTTAAAAACATAATTAATTTTGAAAATTTAATTCTCCCAGCTAGTAATCCATTTTTTTACAAATCCACGACAATTCTATATTACATTAGAATCATCCCAAATTTAAATGAATTTAGTGTTTCACTCAAGAAGAAAATCGTGGGAAGATATTTCTCGATTTTCCGATCTATTTCTTTTCCATTAATCGAATGGCAAAAGTTTTAAAAATAGGTATTTGGCTGAATGACTGCATCCGGTGGTATTTCTAACTTAAAACTACTAAAGAAAGGCAATTAAAAATGTCTTATTATATTTTATTAATGACAATTTCTATTCATCGAATCCATTTATGGACTTTGTAGGTGCGTGCAAAGTTAGACCGGGATCCAATAAAAAAATCATTTTTTAGTTGTAATTTTTGGCATACTTCATTATTAGTGCATTATTAATACCAACCTAACGGCACGATAAGTAGTAGTTAGTTTTATATATTTAGGAAGGACAAGGGTCATGAAGCTCCCCTAAATGATAGCTATCAAAGGTCAAATATCTGAGACCAGAAGATATCGGACAAGCGGAAGTGTTCCTAGAAATGTTCAGTTTTTTTTCATTTCAAGCTACAAAACCGTCAAAAGCTCACCGGAATGCATGAAACACTGCTTTCAATGCATCCAAAAGTTTGACAGTTGTTCTTTTTTTATCCCAGTGCAGCACTGGCACATCCAGGAGATGCCTCATTATGCGCGGGAGCTAGTTGCCAGCTCATGTCCTACACAATAGCGCATTGTCTTCTGTGCGCGTAACGCTTTCTCATTCATAAACCTGTATCACTACTAACTTACATACGTATTAGCATCCGGTTTATCCCCCGATACATAAATTATGACTAGTTTAAAATTAGTTATTTTGTTTATGAAAACACTATGTTTATATTTTTTTAGAAATGTAATTAATTTATATATTTTTTTATTTTCTGGCCACCCTTATGAGGTGAACACCGAGCTCCACTTGTCTTTTATGTCTTTATACACCTTTCACCTTATTGACAAGATAAAAGTCTTAAAGCATTATTAAACAAAAAATATTAATTAAAAATTTCAGGCCTTTATCATTTTTTTTTCTTTCATTGACATGTCTATATTGTCTTCAACAGAGAGTTCACAGCTTCCAAAAAAAAGCTTGCAAGCATGAGTTGCGTTCTAAATCCGCTTTTGGGCGCTGCCGACGCGTTCCAAAAGCATTGTTTTCAAATCGGTAACAGTGCGAGTTCCGCCACTGGCACCGCCCGCATTAATTACATGTAATTGAATTTCGAATTGGAACGATGACATTTGAATTTTGGCGGGATCCGTTCGGGCAGTAGTGATGTTCCACAAAGGAACCGATTGTGGACCAGCGGACCTCCCGGTGCGAACTATAATGCGTTTTGGAAGCACACAACAAAAGCGGTGTAGTGAAATGTGTGTAATGAGTATTATCTACTTGCTTCTGTTACTTTGTTTGAGCAAAAAAAGCAGCGACCTTTATTTAAAACGCTCTCAATTTTTTATCGATCAAATCAAACGGAGATCAAATTTTAATTATGATTCGCGGTGATTTTTTTGTGATCAGATTTTGTTCTTAATTATTTTTTTATCGTTGGCAAGATTGCCACTGCAAATTAAAAAGTTGCTATTATTTTGCGTTAATATTTAGGCTGTAGTTACAAATGAAACTGTATTAAAAAAAACGGTTCCAACACGATTAATAATAATTAAAGTAGTTCTAGTGTCGCACAGGTAAGGGCTTAAAAATTATAATTTCTTTCTGTCACAGCAGGAACACTTAAGCTGTGTATTAGCATCATAATTAGTGGAAAGCTGAGCATTTTACGTTAGTCAACTAACCTATAAAAAAATACAAAACTAACCTTAAAGCTCTTGGAATAAAATTCAAATTGTTTTACCTTAACTCTCCCTTATATTTTTAAGATGTTTATATGATTTTAGTTTTTAATGTTAAGTGTTTAGGGTGTGTTTTGGAAGGTTGGTTAAGTTAAGGGTGCAGTTTTCCGCGCATGACATGAGACACGTGAGACGTCCCGCGGCGCGTTGATTCCCGACGAACGCCTCCTTCACGCCACAGCGGGCATCACTAGCAACATGGCTTTGTATGAACATGTACGGACTATGATATTAATATTGCTAATGTTCATAACAGAAAGAGGATATTAATTGTGTTCTTTTTTTTTAATAATATTTGAATAATTTTAATATTGGGTTCGAAACGCGGTGCCAGTGGCGGAACTAGTAAACTAAAATTTTGCTACAAATATAAAAAAATATACCATCACTGGACTCACTGGTGCCTTTTTGGCTCCCGAGAACCGTTTAAACGGCCTCAGGGTACGCAGCGGTGGGATTAATCCATCCTCATTTCGCCGATGATATTTCGGAGGCAACACCTAACAAGTGGCGAACTTGTTGCGGCGTTTATAATGGTATAGCCTCGTTGTATAAAGCGGTCACCCATCCCAGGACTGTCCTACAAATATACTTTTTAATATATCGATGATGGCTATCAAAAATATATTATAGCAATTATTTCATTATTTAATTATTAATAATTTCATCATAAACACCGCAACAAGCTCGCCACTTGTTAGGTGTTGCCTCCGAATACCATCGGCGAAATGAGGATGGGTTAATCCCTCCGCTGGGACCCTGAGGCCGTTTAAACCGTTCTCGGGGGCCAAATAGGCAAAAAAATATGTACATTTGTTTGACAACACCATTATAGTGCCTCGGAGAGCACGTTAAGCTGTCAATCCCAGTTTCACTATACCAACTTGTGAAACTGTATATAGAATCTATTCAAACATCGCGACGAGCTAGCGGAGCTAGTTCGGTGTAGACTTAAACCATCGGCTACGACGAGGTGGGATTAAAAAACCCTTCCGCTGGGAACCCGGAGGCCGTCTAGGCGGTCTCGGGCGCCGCAAGGTACCCGTGATGATATATATACAGGGTGAATTTGAAAGGATGTACTTTGGGATATTATGAGGTACTGCTGATCAAATCGAACAACTTTTCCCATGGAACCATGTGTCGCAAATGATTTTTTTTTTGGTTTCGCCATACAAATTGGTCATTTTAACATTACTAGTTTGTATGGAGAAGGCAATATTTTTTTTCATTGGCGACACATAGTTCAATGGAAAAAGTAGTTCCATTTGATTAGTAGAACCTCATATTAGCCCAAAGTACATCCTTTCAAAGTCACCCTGTATATATAGAAACAAGTTTTTATTTAAAAATAAACTGTACTTAATCGTTTTTTATTAAAGAAAAGTTAGTCCCTTTAGTTGATCCCGCCCACACTGTGTTCTAACGTGTTATTTAGGGCGATATTTATTTGACGTTATATAATTTCATGCTAGTTTACAAATAGATTAGAGGATGCTGACAAAGCATTTTTATCTTTTATTTTTTGCGAAATTATTAAAAAAAGCTTTCGTAATTTTTATTTTATAGTTCTATTTATAAATAGGTAAGTTATTATTCTGCTATGTATAGTGTGGACCAGGGTTGTAAATTGTAAAATTAATTAATTGAAACCTACTAAAGTATACCTTATATATCTCCTTTGTTTGAATAAATTATAATACATAAAAATACTTACTTTTATTTTTGATTATTTACACTTTTTTTTAATGTAGTTAAAACTTAAAACCACCAGTGTGTGGAGTAGATACTGAATCCAATTTTATTTGTAGTATTAATTTTAAATAAGATTATATTTATACATTGACAGCCTCCGTAGACTAGTGGTTGCGCCTTTGGCGTTAAATCTGGAGGTCGTGGGTTCGATTCCCACCCATGGCAAATTAATATCAGTACGTTTTTCTGTACAGTTTGTCATGGCCTGGGTGTTTATAAAATATAATATGTATTATATCATTGTTTCTGATACACATAATACAAGCCTAGAACTTAGTTTGTGACCAGAGCAATTTGTGTCAATTGTCCTACATATTATTATTAGGTAGGGGTTTTTTGTGGGTTCCTAGTTCTAAATTATAATATTTATTTGTTCACAATTTGACATGTATTTATACAAAAAAAAAATCATCTATACTACATGTAAACCTACAAAAATTATTTGGAATAGGCATCCAAATAAATTTTCAAAAATTACACAACATCAATTAAAGCGAAGAATAAACTACAGTTTTCTTCGTTCGTAACTCATCATACAAATCGAAATATATTCTTATGATGGAAATTATTAATATATTAGGAAGCGGCAATTATCATTATATATAGTAATAATTAGAAAGGAGGAACACAATATGGTCACAGGTAAAATATAAAAAAAGACGGTAAAACACGATATGGTTATCAAAAAAAATCTATTGTAAACAAGTAAAATCTATCAAATTATTTCCACATGACGCCATTATAAGCGAAACAAAACTAATTATAAGCGCCACCTGTTGCATTTCCAAGCAAACTCACCCCCAACCACCCGTACTCGATTAACCGTGATAATTTACTTAATGATGACTTGCTAAAACTTTTCTTAGCATACATACGGACTAGTAGATGCGATACTAATATTTTACGGGTATGTATAGTAGAAAAGTTTACCGTTAAATTCTTTAAAATACACCTAAATAATTTAGTTTTTAAATTAAATAATAATAATATGTAGGATAATTTACACAAATTGCTATGATCACAAACTAAGCTATAGGCTTGTACTATGTGTACCAGAAACAATGCTATAATATTTATGCTACATATTATATTTAATTTTATAAACACCCAGACCATGACAAACTGTATAATATTTATTTGGCCATGGGTGGGAATCGAATCCACGACCTCCGGATTCAACGCCAAAGGCGTAACCACTAGACTACGGGGGCTGTCAAAAAATCTATACTAATATTATAAAGCTGAAGAGTTTGTTTGTTTGTTTGGTTGAACGCGCTAGTCTCAGGAACTACTGGTTCCAATTGAAAAAATATTTTAGTGTTGGATAGTCCATTTATTGAGGAAAGCACTTTATGACACGCCAATAGGAACAAAGCATCTATGAGCAAAGTTGCAAAAAAAACTTATTTTTAAGAGCTTAAGTTGCGTGCCCTGCCTAAACGCTTAAAGTTACGCAGACGGAGTTGCGCGGACAGCTAGTAATCAATATTTATATATACCCTATATAATAATTTATTATAAATAGATGTTTATTCACTGGGTTGTCGGTAGTTACATGGTATGTGGATGTGTGTGGATCGTACTGATTTTTTTATTAATAATATTTATAAGAAGATTACTCGTATTATTAGATAATTTAATATTTTCTAATAAATAAATGAATTTCAAAATTAAAAGTTTATTTAATTATTTCATTTCGTTACTACTTACCTAGATGGATTAAAATTAAAAAAAAAAAAAAAAAAATCTGAAACAAATTAAGTGTGTTAGATGTTTTTCTTATTATGTATAATATATAAATTAAAGCTATAACATTTTATTGCCAAATATGTCGCCTCTCTTTGGAGCGGCGTCATCAGTGACAGTCAAGTTTTATAGCTTCAATTTATATATTTTACCTAATAAAAAAAATTATCATAATTAAAAAAATATTAAACTTTTTTTATATTACTGCATTCTACACTAGCAAACGCCGTGACGCAGATATGCAGTATATATAATTTGTTAGGAATACAACGGGTGATATTCAATCAATTTAGTTAACTATAGTCGACATTGCAACAATAAATATAAAACCTAAAACAATATCTTTCACACGCCTAAAATTTCATAAATAGCTATTAAGCACATGTTAATAAACCAACATAACTATAACAAATAAGCTAACCTCACCAGAAACATCGGCAGCCATTGATTGGATAACCAAACACACGTATATCTGCAAGTTATAATCGAGAATGTCAAACAAAAGAACGGCACTACTACGGGAACGTCGCGTCTGGTTACCCCATTCTGTGGACAAAGCATCGAGTCCGATACGACCAAGTATTCGATCTTTCAATCAATCGGTTTCCATGCAAACGTCCAGCCCTAACCGATGTTTCTAATCTAACCAATGTTGTCGAAAACATTGTTCCAAATTCGAAGTTTCGAATCAAATTTAGAAAGACGAGGTTTTGGAATGATTGATGTTTTGGTTTGGAATTCATATTATAGTTACGTAGTATTCATAGTATGACGTAGATATAATTAAATATTTTAAAAATATGGTTGTGATATATACATATTATTATACTATATGTGAAGATCAATTATTGGTCCTTTGAAGTACTAGAAGAATACCTATTTGTTCTTACTATATTTATTGTACCGCTGTTTATTCTTCTACTGAATAAATAAAATAAGTTAAATAAAATGTCGTGCTCGGAGAGCACGTTAAGCTGTCGGTCCCGGTATCACTATACCAACTTGTAAAACTGTTTATAGATGGGTTATTGAGTCTATCCAAAACATCGCGACGAGCTAGCACTTGTTCGGTGTAGACTCATACCATCGGCTACGACGAGGTGGTCCTTTGAAGTTATTATACCTATTTGTTCTTACTATATTTATTGTACCGCTGTTTTTTCTTCTACTGAATAAATAAAATAAATTAAATAAAATGTCGTGCTCGGAGAGCACGTTAAGCTGTCGGTCCCGTTAACACTATACCAACTTGTAAAACTGTTTATAGATGGGTTATTGAGTCTATCCAAAACATCGCGACGAGCTAGCACCTGTTCCGTGTAGACTCACACCATCGGCTACGACGAGGTGGGATTAAAACCCCTCCGCTGGGTACCCCCGGGCCGTCTAGGCGGTCTCGGGTGCCGTAAGGCACCCGTGATGATTTATATAATTATGTTTAGAATGTGTAGAACTTTCGACAATCACAGCACTTTAGACCCGCTAGTCGGCCTAAGGGTATTCCCCCCTCTCTGCGAGGAGCACGTGGATTCTTTCAACAGCCTTGTGCGCAAGAGATGGGCTACTCTGGTGCAGAGTGTGGGGCAGAACAGCATCTCGGCTATGATCGCATGTAGGTATGGTTTTTGCTACATGAAACTTTGCATCAGGGTCCAGGTAACACATTAAAACACATTAGTCTTTACTTTACCTGATGGAAAGCAGTACGCAGTAACTAATTTTAAGATTAATACTTGTTTACTTAATTTTTTTATATATTCTTTGGAACCATAGTATTCAACACTGTATTCTCCTATTCATAATCAAATGAAAAAGTGCATGAAAACAATTACAACTTTACGAAATCCGTTACTCTGTGGATTTTTTTATAACTTGTCTATATTTAGCCGCTTAATCATCAACTCAATTGCACCCTAAAAAGCTGCAAAAATTTTAATATTTTCCGAAATTTCAAAAGTGTGTATAGCTATATAGTTTCATATTATTCGATTTCATAATAGAGGTAACCAGTAATATTACAGATCTTTATAAGTACATTCCACCAGAGCATCGTCGAGGTATACAATTGTTCCCTAGACAGCTGGAAACCTAATTTCCTGCAAAGATACCTTAACAATAGCTCGGGGCTCACAGGTACTAAGCCTGCTGAATCCGTCCGTACTGAATCACTGAAAATGTTCACGTATGTACCAGCTGTATAAGTTACAGCTGAAATACAACTTGGATGGAGTTTTTGAATTAATTTGGAATTATTTGAAAATATTTGTGAGCATTAAACGAACTTATTAGATTATTTTATATATATATATATTTATGGAGTTTAATTTTGTATCTAACAGATAGTTAGCAGATTTTACAATACCATGAATGGAGTCGTTGAAAATACATTGATGGTTAATCAAATAAAATTTAATCTTTACAGACATTTTATATTCGTTGCATCCGGAGGTCGTGAGTTGGATTTCAAACCATGGTAAAAAAAGTACATATTTATGTACACTTTGTCATGGTCTGGGTGCTTAAAAAATATAATATGTATTATATAAATGTTTCTTGTACACATAGTACAAGCCAAGAGCTTAGTTTGGGCAATATGGATGTAATTTCGTTTATATTATTATTATTTATAAGTAGTACAAAAATTATACATTTTAATTTATTATCAATTGCTCAAAAACGCTGATATAAATGATTTTTACGTTAAAACTTTAATTTCAACGCGGTTCAAAAATTGCAGTAACTTTCTTTACCTAATAAATATATTTGCTATCCCGAGTTATTTAGATCCGTATTAATGTATACCACAAAGCCCAACCAGGTTACTTTGCAGCAAAACTTTATTTAACAATCTTCAAACAAAAGTTCCAGACAAATTGTGAACGAAGACCGCAAATGCTAGGAGTTTTAATTACATGCTGAAGTCTGAAATGCAGAAAACGAATCCTTCTTCAGGGACGTAGTGGACAGGATGTGCGTGGTGTGTACTACGACGTATAAATCAGGGATTAATATCTACTGGTCTTAAAGTGTAACTTTGTTATCATAAATAGATCCTTTGTGTATATCAATTTTGCTCAATTTGATATGGTCTGGTTGTTACTATTTCTATATAAATTAGTATATTAAGGGCTTTTAAATAATTACTAAGTTTGGTACCTCTTCATATAATGTTTAATTCATTTCACTTAGTTTATTTATTTTCCATGCATATTTCCTTAGTTTTGAAAAAGGATATTTAATAAATGTATTACTTTAATTTAAACTGACATATCATTTTAAGATTTAAACGCTAAATTATCAGTTATATTTAAAAAAGTCCTTAAAAAATTCTAAACTATTGGCAATTTATTTATTCTATAGATATCGATTAAACTATGCAAAAAAAAAATACTATCAAAAATTTTTAATCCAATCACAAAAACGATTAGATTAATTATGATTAGATTAACTATACAAATTATAAATATTATAAAGCTGAAGAGTTGCTTTGTTTATTTGATGCGCTAATCTCAGGAACTACTGGTTCGAATTAAAAATCAAGTTTAGTGTAGGATAGTCCATTCATCAAGAAAGGCTATAGGCCATATAACATCACGCTACGACCTAAGGAAGTGGATCATCAATGAATATTGTTGAAAAAGCGGGGAAAATTTATTACTTTTTATAGCTACCGTTGCGTGCGCTACACGAAAAATTACGTGGATCAGCTATTATAAAGTTTTCAAGGTATTACGACACCCACGGGCTCACAAAACAAATCACGTAAGATTTTAAGACAACTTATAGTGTCTCTCTATTGATTCAAGCCTGTGAGCTGTGGTCTGAAACTTACCTTACAGGTTCTGAAAAAGTTGTTCTGTGATTCAATGCCTTTTGGCATACTCTTTGCTAAAAGTTTTTCTATAAAAGCTGTGCATGGAAGTATATTGAATTGCATTTTAGTTACCTACCTAATTTAAAATTCTGTAAATTTTAACCAATGGAAATTAAACTAAATATTTTGTATATCGTGAAACTATAATTAAATAGAAAATAAAACTTTACCAAGGGTAATTTTGTAATTTTTAATATTTTATGAAAACAAATCTTAAAATTCAAATGTAAGCCTGATTTACCGTGAGCATAACTATCACAGTTTTGCTATAAGTTTACAATTATTATTTTATTGGAGTAGTCCTACAACTCTACTACTATAGAGATTGTGGTTTCTTTTATTGCAGACCTACAAAGTCCATGAATTGGGTGGACAAACATTGTTGTAATGATAACAGCATTAGCTTAATGATGCCGTTACGAAACGGGCGTATTGCATTACGAGTCTACTTTAATACTCTCGCCGGTTTCCATCCCGCACAAGAAAACACCTCGACAAGAATGAGTTAGGTTCCTAAAAACCAATAATCCAGCAACTTAACTTTTTTACCATCAACGTAAGCAGTTTTTAAAGTGTTACTTATTTGAAGGAGTCTTAAGCAAAAGCTGGTGAATATAAAATAATAATAAGAACAGTTGACTCTCGACAAAATTAAACATCACTGTTTGCTTATTCTTTGCTATTGTTTAGTTCATCAAAAGTGACACTTTTGTGATCCACTTTTGTTGCAGATGAATCGACCTCTGAACCGACCATTGTACCTTTTCTATTCCAGTGCCCAAAATTTTCATGTGTCAATCAAAGTAATCCCATGACGGAAAGATTTGGGTCTTCCAACAGATGCAATGTTGATGTCTTGCGAAATTAGGGTCGGTTTTTTTTATCTTTTGCACAATAGATGTTTTATTTACTGAAAAGTTGTGAATAAATATAAAAGATACAATGTTTTAAACATTGTGCAACACTTTCTTGGTGATCGATCATATATTTGATGAATATTTGTTTCTGTTTTTAGTTGGTCCCGGTTTTTATAAATACTATTAATATTACATATGCATTTAAGAGGATTATGCCCATGTTATGATTGTATAACAAGATTATAAATATAAATAATGTCTTCTATGTCATTGTTACTACAACTGCAGTGGTTCGTGGCTCCATCAACGGTCATAACTGTTTCATTTCTCAGGGAATTGTCTACGAACTCGTAAATTTTATCCGTTATCATACAATTACTAAATCCATAAATCCTAGTGTACGGGAGTGACCCACAATTTGCATCCGCGTACAATAAAAATAGTGCACTCAATTCTCCATTTGTGTATGCACGAAACACCCCTTATGAACTAATAATGTCTACCACAAAAAAGCTTTGCATATAAATCTCCTAATTACTGCCATTGAGTTTCCAACTAATCTCGTCTAGAGCATTCTTCATAAAATTAACATAGACACATAGCTTTTTTGTATGCTTGATTTAGGGCGACCAGTTCCCTCGACTTCTCTAGGATAGTTCTCCATAATGGTATGCGCGGACGCAGCAACTAAATACATATAAATTTAAGCTAACTGCTCGTGACATGCAATAAAATGGATTAGCGCAATTGAAGCTCTGAGAGTTTGGGGTGGAGCGACGATTGTGCGCCTGCGGACAATGTCTCCAGTTTTGTGTGTCCGTCATTCTTTCCCTTTTTATTGTCGAATTTATTATATTAAATATAAATTAACATATTATTATGGAGTGACGGGACGTTTTGTCTTCCATTGTCGTTGTGTAGAGATTTATTTTTGTAAACACGAGTCGTGTGAGACGAGTGCGGTGATTCGGATTATTTCGGGTTGGGAACGCACTTCGGTAAGAAGGGCTTCTTTAATGAACTATTGTTATTGCGATTAATTTATTGTGATAATTTTTCTTGAGTCATTTGCTCGTTGGTCGAAATTAATATTATTAAAATTTCTTACATTTTATAACGCTTAGTCATTGTCTTTTAAACCTGGTTTATGTTATTTTTCTATAGTTTCATTAGGGCTATTATACTAAAAATAAACGTTAAACGATTTTTCACTGCTACATTAAACTAATAAATAGATTACCTTATTTTATTTTTAGTTTAAGGAATGTGAAAGCTTAAATTCTCCGACATAAGGCACAATGTTCTTTCAGTGTTTTTTCAGGTTTTAATTTGCCGATTCTATCCTCGACAGCCCTTGAAGTCAGAAGCAATGGCCTCCTCGCAAATAAAAACAGTCTTCCATGGTCCTTATTATATGGACTAAAACACAGTAACCATATTTTTTAATATAGGGAGATACATTACAAATCATAGACAATTTTATTATTGTTGAAAAATAATTGTTGTCTTCTCCATTTTAAGGTTATAATAATGACTTTATTTTATATTTAATATTTTTTATTTATGTTATAAATTAAAACATAAATTATGTATTAATTAATGTATTTTCTGTCACTGATGACGCCGCTCCATAGAGAGGCGAAATATTTGGCAATAAAATTTTATAGCTTCAATTTATATATTTTACCAAGTAAGAAACACATCTAACACACTTTATTTGTTTCAGTTAATGTATTTTATATAATACTTGCTGCCATGCAGTTCTACTCTCGATTAATTTAAAAGAGAGCGGATCAAAAATAATATATATCACTTGTTATTCGTTGATAATACTCGTAGAGCTTTCTATCTGTTTTTTTTTATTCGGTTCAGTAGTTTTGAGTTTATCCGGAGCAATAACATATAACAATCAATCAACAATTTTTCATTTTATATTATATATAGTATACGTAAAAGTTGTAATACATGCCAACACATCTACTGATGGAAACTCGATGCATACGTGTAGTTAATTAATGATTTAAGTATTCAATACAAAAATCCTCAAGGCCAAGCTTATAAAAAAATATCTACCAAATAAATGATCAAACTCTTTAATATACAAATCTTATTCATTTTATATATTTATTATGCAACAGGAAATTAATACAGAAGCAATAACCGTCAAGTGACCTAGTCATGTTTCGGTTTTAGTATGTCCATTTCCAGGAGACTTCTGCATCGATTTATTATCAAGGTGGTAGTCTGCTTTCAGGATGTGGTTGCGAAACGGGTGGTTGAATTGACTATAAGGCAGCGAGTATATTAAAATACACTCGCAACGCAATTCGTCTTTATCGAGCCCATTTCGTAATCGCATCATTTAGCCGTCATAGTGGGAGCGATCAATGTTGTTTAAGAACAATTATTGATGGCCCCCAGTCATGGACTTTGTAGGTCCGCTTACCACCAGGTAGATACAAAGTCACATGCCGTGCTCCAATAAAAAACAATATAAAAAAATAAAACGGTCAATTTACTGGCCGGTAGATTTTTTGATTCAACTTATTTAAGTTGTAACTGTCAAAAAAAATTTTTAAAAAGAAGTCTCACAGTTGTTAGAAGAGCTAGTCACCCTACTACCAGTGGACTGAGAGCATACACTCCAACAGTAACAGTTTATTTGCCACTAAAGTGTCTATATGAGTTCGGTACACATCGCACAATTAATTCTGCAATAAAATCAAACAAAATAACACTTTAGGGGGTGGAATAATCCCCTGATTTGTTCAACCCCTGCTCGAGGGATTGGATTTAACTCATTTTGCAATGGTTAAATTATTATTCATGCTGTTTTTAGATATTAAGGATATTAGCAAAGTATTATTTTTTTTATTACAAAGTTGGTCAGTTGACCAAATCACTGGTTTAATTCCCGGTGTAAATCAATGAGTGTTCTTTTTTTAATTTTGTTTCAGTAAAAGTTCTTTGGAAGGGTTTTTTTTTATGTTTAATTACAGCAAATTCATTTATAAAAGCGGATCAAAATACTAAAAAAAAAAAAAACTATATTTTTCATTTATATGTTAGCGCAGCATCGGAAGAACTTCAAGAAATATTTCATGTATACCTACTAGTTATTAGTTATATATAATTATCGAATGAAATTTTAACAAATTTTATATTATATGTTTTTTTAATATCAATAGATATTTTATTTTGTTTGTTTAATTTTTATTATACTTAAGTAAAGTTATAAATATAATATGTAATTTTGATTTGTTTATAATCCATTATATTTTCATAAATGTATTAAACAAATAAAAAAAACACAATTTTTTTGTTAATTCGTACTTTGAAATTACATAGTAACATGTATTCACACTGAGGTATGATACTATTTAGTCAAGTCAAAGTCAAAGTCAAATTTACTAAAAGGTACATCCAAAACAGCACTAATATTAAAAAATACCTAACAAACAATAAATAAAAAAAAAACTTCAGCTACTTTCTAGCGAGTTAAATATTAATTCTTACTTTCCAAAAAAAAAAACGTAACGTAAAGTTGTCTATTACATCCTCCCCTACAGTTTGTATCGAATCGGAACATATTGTTTAGTGTAACCATAGTTTAACTTACCATAAATAATAGACAATCATGCTAGCACCCCTTTAACATATACTTTTACTCCTATAACCCTTATTATACGACTACACATTTAAATTCAATATGCATTGAAGTTTTTTTGCCTTTAAGTTAGAGTATAGTTAAAATAAAAGCGTCAATGGATAGAGTATTTTTGTTTTGTTAGTGTTAATTATATTTCTATGGTATGGCCCCCTCTCCGTAGGGGATCAAACGGTAATATGTTTTGAGAGAAAATTCAATCAGCGAGTGTTTGAAGTTATTTTTTAAACAGTTTTTAATGTTTGCGATTGTTTAAAATGTAATAAGGCAAGGCAAGTTTTGGTATTTATTAATAATTTAATTTTCACCAAATAAAACTTAAAAGGTATGTTGATTACTATATAAATAGATGTTGATAACAAATTATATTATATCTAAATATTTGATTGTAAAATTTGTTTAATATTTTTTAAGGCAAAAAAGTAAGTATAATATAAAACAACAATAATAACTAACGTTCATCTGCCGTTATTATAATATCTATACAAATGCAAAAACCGTCAAGTAACCTAGTCAAGTTTCTATTTTAATCTGTGGGTTCACCGGTTTTCCGGAGACTACTGCATCGATTTCTCGTCGAGAGGGTAGTCTCCTTTTATGGTACGGTTACGAAAAGGGCTAACTTAAAGCCAATTTTTGCATCTGTATAGGTGGTGGTAACGCCGAATCCGCTCGGTCGGCCTAGCGAAATTGTAGAGAGGCCTTCGTCCCACCTAGAAAATGTGTCGACTATGTCACCCATGTGTCTCAAATGAAAAAAAAATGTCTTCTCCATACAAGCTTGTAATATTAAAATGACAATTTGTATAAGGAAGCCAAATAATTTTTCATTTGCGACACATGTTCCATGGGAAAAGTTGTTGGATTTGGTCAGTAGTGCCCAAAGTACAACCTTCAAATTTACCCTGTGTAATATCTACATAATCTTGAATTGCTTATCTACATGATAGGGTACTGCTTTAGAAATCAAGCTTGCTCTAAAAAAATACTTATTTAAGTCTGGCCAAAGTGTTGTAATAAACGTGTTCAAAGCCAAAGTGAAATGTGTTCAAAGTGAAAATGCATAAAAGACACAATTACTTTTAACTAAAATATTTTTCAAGGAGTCAATGAGTTTTTATGAATAAGGTCATTTGCCTATAAAGCATCATATTTTTAATCTTTTTGTAGCTACAAAACAATAAATAGGCAAATCAGTAACTTTTTTTTTTCTTTTTGAAATAATAGTTTTTAAGAGTGTCCCACGTCACTTGTAATAGTAACTCAAAACGCAGAGATATCATCTGTTTGTTGTCAGACGTTATCATAACGCTTCGACCAATGGGGTGGGCAGGCCCTTTGTCGTTCGCATTGTCGGAGCACAATAACAGAGTTAGCAATTGTTTCATTGTAGAAAATAATACAATAAATGCGCAAGCGCTGCTAGATGATACGGAGGTAGAGTTACGAAAGTCAGAGAGCGCATGCAGAGTTTTTTTTTTGTAGTAAATTTATTTGTATTCAGGATCAGTCTAGAAAGCCTGTATCTTGTTATTCTTGGGTTTTAAATATTTCTTAGCTGGTTTATAGCTAAATTATAATCCTAATTTAGTAATTCTTACAGACTCTTTTCGCCATTGGGATATATAATAAACAGGTGCCCTAGGACCTCAAATCGTTTCAACCATAAGAACAAAAGATGGCCGCCCGCCACCAAAACAAAAAATAAGAACCAAAATAATTATAACCAAGAAGTAAGAAATTTATAACAAAATAATTTTAGGCCTTAGTCTATTACTGTATGATAACTGTCATGCTTTTTGTTAACTTTTTTTTTGTTTGTGTCTTTGGGATAAGAGACAAATAATTAAAAGGGAAATACAAATGAAAATATGGAGATATATAATTCGTATAAATTTTCAAAATTAATATAAAATGGTTACTGAGATAATTAAACACGAATTAATTTATTATTGTAACCTTTATGTAACTAATGGTTTAAAAGCATTTAATTTCTTTCGTTACTATTTAAACAACACATTTTAATAATGTTTTAACATTTTTAAATGGCGCTACAATAACCTCTTTATATATATATATTCTTTTGAGGGATGAAAAGAAAATTAATCTATCTATCCAGTTAATAGATCTATGTTATGATGTACTTCCCAACAATTGAAGCTGTCTGGTCGCGTTACCATCATCAAGGGTTTTAAATTTAAATTCATGACGTCACTATTGCGAAAATAATCCCTAATCCCCTCCCATGGGTCCTTCATCACTTTGTACAGACAGCAACTAAAATCTACATTCCTGCAATTCAAAATCACCAAATCGAAATTATAGATTAATTAACCCGTTTTTATTTCACCGATACCATCGGCGGAATGAGGATGGGTTAATCCCTCCGCTGGGACCCTGAGGCCGTTTAAACGGTTCTCGGGAGCCAAATAGGCACCCGTGATGGTTTTTTTTAATTTATTTTATTTCACCGATGGTATTTGGAGGCAACACCTAACAAGTAGCGAGCTTGTTGCGGTATTTATGATGGTATATAAAGTCGTTATATAAAGCGGTCACCCATCCCGGTCCGGTCTTATTGTCATTTGTTCTTATCGGTTGCGCAGTGACTTAACCACTACTTAGCTTTATTCGAGCAGTTAATTTGGCGAAAAAGCAGCGAGGCTAACTAACTAGACTCGTAATGCAAATTCAATTTGCAATGTCGCTGCCCGTCTCGTAACCGTATCATTGAGCCGGCATAGCGGGAGTGATTAATGCTGTTAAACAACAAAGTATTAAGACCCTATTCATAGATTTTGTATGCCTGCTTACCACCAGATAGTCACAAAATCACATGCCATGGTCCAAAAAAAATTCAAATCTACTATAATAAAAGAATAGAATTAAAAAAAGCTTCCTTAAAAATTGTATTTTTTATAAAATGTATTTAGTTATTTTAGACAATTTTTGTTTTTTTTTCTGTATGTTTTTATGTTTTTTTTTTTGCTGCCAGTTCTACTTGTGACTGTAACAGCCCTTCATAGAAAATCATTGCATCGTCTCACTAAGCATACTGTAGCAACACCGAGACGATAGGTCGCCCCACTCAAGTTGACATCCCACATGACAGACTGGGACGGTGGGACAGTAAACAGTAGGTGATTGGGACAGAATTGTGTTCAGTTAATCAGGGGTTATGTATTAACCGAGTTGGAAAGAGATTTATTTTAAGTCTTAATGTGGAAATTTAGTTTGTCTGTATGTTTGTTTGTTATACTTCTTTTATGGGTTAATTTCTCTAATGTATGTTATCAGTATCAAATATCTTGAATACGACATTTAGCAAAATGGCGACATTTAAAAAAAACGCTTAGGTCGGTGAATATTCAAATAAAATATACAAGAGATCCTGCAATATCCAGAAATTCATTGGGCCTTGAATAAATTTGTAACTAACACAGTAGCTTTTTTTTTTTTTTAATTCATTTGTTCAGATAAGTTTTACACAATTTACATCATTAATGAACACATTATAGAGTAGCCTAAATAAATTAACTGGTCGATTAAAAAATATTTCGGATGAAATTCTCGTATCCAGGCTAAAAAACTTCAATAAAACAAAAAAAAACAAAATTACGACGGTTGATGTCGTGTTGCAAATATATTTAATCTACTTTAAAGTTAGTAAAACTTTTATAATAATTTTAAACTTTTACACATAAACCCTCCCGTAATAATGTTTTCTAGTTTTAACAACTTACTTAAATTATACTTTTTAACTAAATAGTGAACAAAAGATATGTTAGGAGACCATTTTATTTGTATTTGTGTGGGATTCAAAACGTACCTAATTAATATTACTTGGCTCGAACGCAAAAAAATCCAAAGATCTTAGGCCACTATGTCAAAATACTAACATGCCAAATTATAATACACATCGTTTGCTAAAAAGATGTGGGATTAGATTTTATTATAATGGCTCCAAATACTTTTAAATCAAAATAATAGTGAAATATTTAGTAGCAGCAGGACTTGAGTTACGATTTTAAACCTTATTTCTTAGCACTAATTCGGCCCGGAAAACCTGCCGTAGCTTTGTTTATGATTCACAAACAACCTCACTTCTGTACCATGCTTTATTCCTGACAAAACTACAGTATGTATAGTTAGAAGAATTTACGCGAATATCACGTGAGGGCCCGAGGACTTCCACAGCACGGCTGGGGCCCAGATTTGCATGCCATTAAGTTATTGCAGTTTAACACGCAGATTTGAAAAGTAAGCTACAATATTTATTAATCATTTATTTATTGTTAAGCCTGGTATGTTGCGTGCTACTTGTCTTTATGTTGGTTTGTTTTATTTGTTTATGACACATTATATGGCTACTAACTTAGGTGGTTATATATATACATGGTGACTTTGAAAGTATGTACTTTGGGCTAATATGAGATTCTACTGATCAATACGAACAACTTTATATATGGAACCATGTGCCGCAAATGAAAAAAAAATTGCCTTCACCATACAAACTAGTAATGTTAAAATGACCAATTTGTATGGGGAAGCCAACATTTTTTATCTTTTGCGGCACATGGTTCCAATGGAGAAGTTTTTCGATTTGATCAGCAGAACCACATATTAGCCCAAAGTACATCTTTTCAAATTCACCCTGTATATATATATATATAGGTAGTCACCCTGTATATAGGTAGGATATACCAATTATGTCCAATTCTGATTAACTGCCAGTTTCTAAAGCTTTTATATAATTAATCTATTATTAAAAGTACCTAACAAAGTATATGATTGATATAAATAAATTATTTATTTGCTGATAAGGTTGCAAAGGCGTTTACAATTTTGGTTTGCAATACTGCTAATCTACCAAGCTGGTGGACAAATTAATTTCTCATATAATATTAAAAACAGGTAGATTAAAAAAAAATACAGGTTCATTATAATATATAATGGTATGTCACTAGGCTTGCTAACTCAGTTAAACAGAAATCCGGGAAAAAAAAAAAGTAATGAAAAATATTTTATTTAAAGTTGTATTTTTTACACTGCGGACAGCTTGTATTGATTCATCATAATCATCATCAGCCTATCGCAGTCCACTGCTGGACATAGGCCTCTCCCAAAACACGCCACTTATCCCTATCCTCCGCTCTTCGCATCCAGTCTCTGCCAGCCACCCTCCGCGGGTCATCAGTCCATCTAGCTGCGGGGCGTCCTACGTTACGTGCGACAAGACGTGGTCTCCACTCCAATATCCGCCTGCTCCAACGGTTATCCGTCCTGCGGCAAATGTGACCGGCCCACTGCCACTTCAGTTTACTAACTTTCAGAGCTATGTCGGTGACTTTAGTTCTCTTACGAATATCCTCATTCCTGATTTTATCCATAAGAGAAACTCCTTGCTAGGAGTTTCTCTTATTATAGTTAGCTCTTTCCATATCTCGCTGAGCGACCTTGAGTTTGTGGACTAGCCTCACTGTAAGTGTCCACGTATTGATTACAAACAATAAAATCATAGAATTCTTTACATGTGTAATTGAAATTCTTGCACACTTATATTTCAGATTTTACATGTGATACATTCAGCACATAAGCTTACCGCAATTCAATGCATTGTTAACTAATTTTAATAATAAATTAATTTGATTCGTTTTAGAAAATTTGTTCTAGCCAAATGGGTAAGTTAGGTATAGTGAATTAACCAGTATCGGTTATTATCAAGTTAATACAGTACCGTTATGTACTGTATTACCTATATGGCTAAATACGTTCTTTAGTTGCAATAATATAGTTTTTTTTAAATAAATTTATACAGTTGACACAAATTGCTCTGCTCACAAACTAAACTCTATAGGATTGTACTATTTGTATCAAAACCGGACCATGGCAAACTGTACTGATACTGTTATTGCTTTGAACGGGAAACCAACGACATTCCTGAAATAAAGGCACGAAGGCGGTTAAAAGTAAGATCATTCTCATCATTTAAAATATTTAAAAAAAATGGTGAAACAATTTGTTATCAATCTGCACAAAATATAGTGTTGCAATTCAGTTGAAGTCATAATAAGTACATAATTACCATTTGTCTAACAGATTGCACTTACAACAAATAAGCAACTCCAGCGACATATTTAAATATCTTCGTAACATCTTAACCAAGACAATTAGTCCAGACAAAGACACAAGACACAATAACACCTTTGTCCTAGAGCCAGCAGTGGCACAAACCACGCTTCTACGACTACAACTATTTCAATAGACACAAAAGGAAAAAACAAACTTCTGAATCCATTGAGAACTATCGAAATTAAACCGTAATAGAAGTGGATAACACCTAAAATGCAGAAACAAGAAGTATATAATTATATGCGCTGTAATTCCAAGACAAATGCTTTCCATGCGTGACAATTACCTGGACAATGTAAGGTGTTCAGAGCAACAACTACCGTGCAGCCGTTCGTATGAATAACATCAGTACAGTGGCATCTTGTACTGATTTAACCAATTCCTAAATGGCAGAAACTATAGAAAATATATTAGGGTGCTTAGAAAATACAAGACATTCAAAATTCTATAAGCACTAATAATTAATTTGGATCTTAAAATTCAAAACGTGACGGAGTTCGCCATGTTCTGTTCTCATTTATTAAACACTTATTGGTTTTATAGTTTTTGTTTTGGTGGCCATCTTCTGTTCTTTTTTAAGAGACAAGGAAATTTAGGCCAAAGGGCACTACCATGATGTTTTGCTCATTAACTTTAACAAAGTGCATTAAGGAACTAACTCTGTCAGAGCGAAAAACTAGCGGCTGCTCTATAGATATGGGGTCTGTCTATAGCACTCCACCACCGCTATCCCGTAGCAGCTACCACTAAATGAACTGCATAGCGTCGACACTATACTAGTACCTATGTAGGAAAGAGATAGACCTATAACCAACCCTATAGTTAGAAGAGATAGTTTCGTCAAAGCGGGTTTTAGCGGTGACTTTTTTTGACAAAGTTTGTCGTAGAAACAGAAACAACCCGAGTTATTGTCTAAAGACGATATCAATGACAAAGGCAGTGTAAATGTTCATTACATTGTCATGTTGAGCGTCTTTTCAGGCATTAAGGCTTTCATTGTGGGTTTTGTATTTATTAGTTTATTACCGTCAGCAGTTGTCCTTACTAAATAGATGTTACCTAGATCTATTTCAGTACAGAGTGTAATACTTACTTGAGAAGTTCGCCAAGTCGTTCATTAGCCGTGACTTATTACTTGTTCATCATTAACAAAAACCTTTTTAATAATAAATATATATATATATATATCTTCACGGGTGCCTTACGGCGCCCGAGACCGTCTAGACGGCCCCAGGGTACCCAGCGGAGGGGTTTTAATCCCACCTCGTCGTAGCCGATGGTATGAGTCTACACCGAACAAGTGGCTAGCTTGTCGCGATGTTTTGAATAGACTCAATAACCCATCTATAAACAGTTTCACAAGTTGGTATAGTGAAACCGGGACCGACAGCTTAACGTGCTCTCCGAGGCACTATAGTGGTGTTGTCAAACAAAATGTACATAAATTTTTAAATTAAAAACTCATTGGTACACACCGGGATTCGAACCAGGGACCTTAGTGTTTTTAAGTCCAAGGTCTAACCAACTCGGCCACCACGTAATAATAAATAAGTAATAATAAATATGTGAAAACAAAATGCGCTTGGTCCGTACAGCCTCATTTATATTAAAATTAATAATATAATTATTTAAATTTATATAAAAATCAAATAACCTCAGGGTTATAAACCCTATAGTTTTTGAAGTCACTCATACAAACCCGTGTACCAATGAGTGTTTAATAAGAGAAAAGCATACATTTGTTTCACAACACCGCTATTCTTTTACTTAATACTTAAGCACATAAAGCCAAAGAATTAGAACATCCTGCGCAAATGACTTCAGCTTGACATTGCATGCATTTTTTTTATAGAAGCACCGCATGTGACCTTGTATCTACCTGGTTTTAAGCAGACCTAGAAAGCTGTTATATATTCAATTAAACAAATTAATTAAAGTTGTTTATTTACGAAAATATGCATTGCGTTGACTTTCTTAAATAATTGATCATTCCTATAACTTCTCGTCTAGAAAGCTCTCATCAAAAATTCTGCATCTTACTTAAATATAGCACACAATAATAACACTAAAGAAAATGTCCCCATTCCATTATTACAGAAACCATTGTTCAAACACAATATTTCACAAGGGACATAAAACGACGCGGTTTTAAACACCAACACATCAAGAGGAAGATGATCGTGTACCACAAATGAAGCCATACGTCAAAGGACCGCAATCTTACTCGATCGGTTCACCGCCCTCAAACGAGCTACACGTCAAACTTGACTTTTATGACACACTATTTCAATATCCTTACGAGATTTTAAACTTTACTCAATTGCACTCGACATAGGAAACCAAATGTTTTCCGAATTAATTAAACATATAAATTACCTTAAATATACTATAGTAAGCTTTGAACATATCAACGCTTCCATAAGGCAAGAGTCATAAACGTAAATTGATAATTCAAACATACAATTTATAAATCAGTTAACTTTAATTCTTTCTTTTTTTTATAAGAGCTCAACATGTGACCTTGCATCTACCTGGTGTTAAGCAGTATGCAAAAAAATCTGTTTAGTTTTAAAATGAGAACTAAAGTAATATTTTTAGAATCATAAATCAAACTTTGAGTGTCTTTTCAAAAGTTAATATATTTTTTATAAAAATACTATATAATTAGGATCGAGTAAGTAATATTTACATCTCTACGTTCTTTTTTATTAAAAATAAACTTTGATATCACTGAAAACAACATTTAGACGTTATTATACGTTCGAGATCGCGAAACCTTTTACTGGCTTCTTAAGATGCATATTCACGCTTCGTTTAAAGGACACTAGGTTATAAGAGGAAGGAAACACGCAAACTGGTAGAGCATTCCATATTTTAATAGTACGTAGTAATTCAAATTAGTATATAAAATTCCAAGCCCTAAATATCTCTAAAACTACTATAAAATTATTTACTTTATATCCTCGGTCATTGTCAAATCAACGACCTCACGAAGACATCGATGGCCTAGAGTGTAGACTTCTAAAAACCGACTAAATGACTTCACAGATTAAAACCGAAACATGACTAGATCACTTAAAGGTTTTTGCATCTGGTGGTATTTGGCAGTGGTAATGAAAACACCCCTAAAGTGATTCAGTATTTTAGACATTAGTTCCTACCAACAGATGACAGGTAGACTTACTTTCGCATTTTTATTATTAGTATGCAGTGCCGGATTTAAGCATAGGCAACATAGGCAGTTGCCTATGGGCCGCCACCACAAGGGGGCCGCCACCACAAGGGGGCCGCCACCACACCACAGTTTAAAAAAATCTATAGGCTCAGTAGAAAAAAAAATACTGAGTTTTGTTACAAATGGTTAGACTAAAAACCTATGTTTTTCTTTGAGCGGGAAAACATTCAAAAATCTGTGAGATCAAGCAGCACGAAATAAGTCAGAAGAAAAAAATTTAACTTGTAGGTAACTAAGTTTAATTTTGAATAAATTTTATGTTAGCCAACTTATTCAGTTGCTCTCTTCTTTACCTTGGCCGTAATAGAAACTTTCAACAGTTAACCGCACACGAATTGAGGGTCTCCACCGCATGCTCTGCCTATGGGCCGCCGAAGTCTAAATCTGGCGCTGTTAGTATGGATTATAAAATTCCATCATAATATATATTTAGTTAAATTACTTTGAATAAGTTCAATTTGATATTAAATATATAACAACAGATCGACATAACTGCTGCTATGGAATACGAACTTCCATAGTAACAAAGAGGTAAGCGAACCATCGTTGTGAAAAGATGACCACAATTCTGAAAAGAAATAATATAATTTACATTATATTTGATATTGTATTCCAATATTAATAAATCATTTATAAATGAGGAGAGAATTTTCATAATAAGGCCTTACGACACCCGAGACTAAAGAAAATATTAGGGTACCCAGCTGTGGGGTTTTATTGAATATATGTCGTAGCTTATAGTATTCTGAATCTACTCCGAACAAATGGTAACACTTTTATAAATTTATAGTTATTAAGTAGGTGCTTATTGGTATACACTGGGGTTTGAACCCGTAACCTAAGTACTTTTAGGGTTAAGGTAAAACCTATATCTGTAAATTAAGATTATTTTATTATATACTTACGTAGGTATGATTTTTTGTTTATAACATATAACATTTATCTGATTTTTTACTGACATCATCTTTATATATAAAATGGTCTGTCCGTGATCAAAAAACTTTTTTTAAACCTCTGGTGCCGATAGAGTTATATTTGAAGACAAAACTATAGTTTATAGTACAATTAGTTCCAGATTATTGCATATAATTAATGCTTACAATTAATTAAGTTTACAATTAATTAGTTGAGATTATTGCATAGCTATGCAATCATCTCAAACTGGTAGTCTGCTCACCACCAGGTAGATACAAAGTCACATGCCGTGCTCCAATAATAAAAAAATAATCAAAAAAATAAAAAAAATAAAAATTTTTTTTTTGTCTAATTTGCATACAATTAATGCTTACAATTAATTAAGTTTACAATTAATTAGTTGAGATTATTGCATAGCTATGCAATCATCTCAAACTGGTAGTCTGCTCACCACCAGGTAGATACAAAGTCACATGCCGTGCTCCAATAATAAAAAAATAATCAAAAAAATAAAAAAAATAATAATTTTTTTTTTGTCTAATTTAAAATATTTAAAAAATTAAAAAGCTATGATATATATATGTCAAAATTAAACTCATCGCGCCACCTACCGTAAGGAACAGAACGTCTGCCGGACGAGCTACTTTTTTACATTATACTATAAATATATATTTTTTTAAGTACTATCACATATTACAATTGGTTTATTATCCCAAATGCTATACTAGTTTCTAATTACTACGTACTACGGCGTAGCATATCAAGATAATAAACATTATATGAATTATAAATAATATAAGTTAATCTGTATATACGTGGTGGCCGAGTTGGGTAGACCGTATACTTAAAAACACTTCGGTCCCTGGTTTAAACCGCGGTGTGTACCAATAAGTTTTTAATCTAAAAATGTATACCTTCATCTGTTTAACAACACCACTATTAGTGCCTCGGGGAGCACGTTAAGCTGTCGTTTCCAGTGTCACCATACCAAATTGTGAAACTGTTTATAGATTAGTTATTGAGTCTATTCATCCGCGACGAGCTAGCCTCTTGTTCGGTGTAGACTAATACCATCAGCTATGACGAGGTGGGATTATAAACCCTCCGTTGGGTACCCTGTGGCCGTCAAGGCAGTCTCGGGGCGTACCGTGATGATATATTATATTATTATTATAACCTAATCTGTCTGTCCGTGTATGTCGATTTTGATCTGTAGATTGAAACCTAAGGAGAATAAAACTTAGAGGTTAGGAATAGTGGGAGTTTTCTAACTATTAAATTTGGCCAGACTTTTTATCTTCCAATTTATAAAATAAATTTTACAAGCTTATAAAACAAAACGTAAGATGGTTTTTTTAACGCAAAGAAATATAAGTTTATCTAACATCATTCAAACGTGCATTATATAAATGGTTATCAGTGGCCCTAGTGTGAGTTTTTTTAACATTTACTTTCGCGTTAACTATACTACTGCGTCAACATTTTGACCAATCACACGGACGCATTTTCAGTTCTCAAAATCTCCGCTTGGAGCGCTGAACTATTTCCCATACAAATTTTAGTTAACTCAAACGCAAAGTAATAGTTAGAAAACTCACACTAGGGGTACAGATAAGACATATTACACTTTAAGGGAATATTTAGATGATAATTTATTGTAGTATTAGATTTTGATATACCTTTAATAAATTGATTCATAATAATTGATTTGTAATTTGTACGCCAATATGGCTGAATATAGAGAGCTTCTTTTTTTTTTTTTTTTTTTTTTTTTTTTATTGGAGCACGACATGTCACTTTGTATCTACCTGGTGGTGAGCAGACCTACAAAGTCCATGAATGGGGTCAATCAATAATTATTCTTAAACAATATTGATCGCTCCCACTATGCCGGCTAAATGATGCGATTACGAAATGGGGGGCGACAATGACGAATTGCATTACGAGTATATACTCGCTGCCTTATCGTCAATTCAACCACCCATTTCGTAACCGCACCCTGAAAGGAGACTACCACCTCGACAAGAAATCGATGCAGTAGTCTCCAGAAAACAGGTGAACCCACAGACTAAAATCGAAACATGACTAGGTCACTTGACGGTTTTTGCATCTGTATGGGTGGTGGTAACGAGACCGGTCGGTTCTTATCATATTGTAACACCTATTTCGGAACCTATATTCCTGCAAATAAAGAATTTTGTTTGTTTTGTTTTGTTTTGTTTAACAACCAAACAAAAACTGATATTTTTCATTGACACTAAAAAATATAAAATATTATCAGGTACCTCCTCTTTGGCACCACAGAATAGTTAGAAAACACAAACGATACCTAAATCACGTGGTCTAATCCGATCCAGACGTAAAACCCCACATACAATGATGTTTATATTCCACAAGAAAACACGAAAGACCAAAAACAAAAAAGCAATAACGACGTAACTGCTTTACCAAGAAAAAACGTCGTAAACGCCCTTGAATGCTGCAATAAATCTGCACGACTATTGTCATATGGTCAACAACACTGCAGCTGCATTAGATTCTATAGAAAATATGTTTTGAACTCAAATTTAACAGTTTAAGATTCATAATTGTATTGGCAATGAAATTATAAAAGTGTGTTGTATGACTGAAAGTGTTGCAAGTGCTGGACTGTCGCGAACAACGACACCAATAAACAGAGCTAAATGGTTGGAACTATAGCCTTTGTCAGGTGTCTCGTAAATCTGTAAAAGCCCTTTGGATAGTCGTCATTAATTTTCATTTTCAATGGCGAAAGTACTAAAATCTGTGGCGCTATGAAAGGTTGCGTTTGACAGACCATTTTAAAATTTAATACTTTTAATTGTTTATTTTTTATTTGATTTAAAAACTCTGACTCATTTTATTATAAATAATCTATTTAAATAATTAGTATTTATTTATTTATTTATTTAAATCTTTATTGCATACAAAATACAAAGGCGGACTTAATGCCGCTAGGCATTTTCTACCAGTCAAACCTTCGGGACAGTAAAAGCAGTTAATAAGTGAGGTAGGTGCAATATAGTATCTGAGTATATAAACCAGTGAATATTATATAAAATACTTACAATCTATTATACACTACTTAAATATATCTTATATATATATACATACATAAACTACATAGTAGGTACTTTAATAAAAGACACATCAAATTAATTTAAACAAAAGCTCTTGATAGTGTTCAAATTGAATAGCCTCATTTATTAGGCTTTCACAAAAGAATAGACAAAAGCCCCGTCTGATAATGCGTTGATTTCTTTCTTTAAATGTCAACAGAATTCCGCACGGACATTGTCTGGTTTAGTCGAAACTACATCGCTTCATCTGTGTGCTATGCTCCGTGTTATTTATCTGGTATTGTCTCGAGATGGGCGGCTGGTATCGTAAACTTAACAATTTTATGATTAACTCTGACACACCAGTCACTTTGTAGATTATCCAGCTCGAGTTAAAGCTCAAAATAAATTAAGTTTTAGATGCCATAATCACTACATTGTTATACAAGTTTTAACATTTCTTAAAAGCCTTTTTGTTAATTCACGTTTATTGCTTATTCTGCACGCTCGAAGCTTTGTTGAACTTTAGCAAATGTAGTCAAGTATAAAAAGTTTTAAAGGAAATAACATAAGAAAACCGGAATCTAGCACTTCCTTTAAAATAAGTTGACATAATGAAACTTTTGGTAGTTCACACAAGAAAAGCAAGTTTTGTAAGAATTAGTTATTTCGTGATTTCCTCTTTGAAGTGTCCAGAATATGTTATCACTTTATAACTAAATTTCCCATACAAATGTCACATTTTAAATAGCATTTTGAGCAAGCTCATGCATAAGTGTTCAAAAAGTTTAAGTAAATATGAGAGCAAATATACCATTTTGGTAGGAAATAGGATTTGTCTGCCAAAACTAGTTAAGTAACATAATCCCTTTGTGATATTTCTAAATTGTGTTTACTATTCGGTGACCTTACAACTTATAAAAGTAAAATCAATACTCAGTTATTGGTTTTAAAATTTAATACTAGATCATTCTTTGATGAGAAATTTAACAGCAGGTCGATATAAAAAAATACAGTTTGAGTACTATATGAAATATGTCTAATATGAAAAATACCTAAATTATAAATATTTGTGTAAAATTCTCTGTTCCGCAAAAAATATCCCACGTGGGTTATTTTGGGAATTACAAAAAAAATACATTTTTATGTTCCCAAAATCTCCCAATCTAGGATGTAAAAATATAAATATTTAAGGTAAGATTTGTCTGCGTGACTCCTTTGTATTTCTTCCTTTTGCTGTAGAAACCTTAGGATCGTGGTCTCCGGAGGCCAAGAAGTTTGCCAAGTCAATTGGCAAACTACTTTATCAAAAATCCGGTGACCGTCGAGCTAAGTCATTTCTTCTACAGAAGATTAGCTTAGAGATAAAAAGGGGTAACGCAGCGAGCATACTCGGTACTATTGGTAATACTGCAGGATTGGAAGAAATTTATAATTTATAATTTATTTTAATTGACAGCCTCCGTAGACTAGTGGTTGCGCCCTTGGCGTTAAATCCGGAGGTCGTTGGTTCGATTCCCACCCATGGCAAATAAATATTAGTACGCTTTTCTGTATAGTTTGTCATGGTCTGGGTGTTTATAAAATATAATATGTATTATATCATTGTTTCTGGTACACATAGTACAAGCCTAGAGCTTAGTTTGTGACCAGAGCAATTTGTGTAATTTGTCCTACATATTATTAATAATTATATATTTTTTCTGTATCTTCTAATTTTTTATATATAGGTAAGATTTTATTTACAATTAATATTAAGATGTTAAATAGGTACATCCATAAAATGAGAAATAAAATAACATTCCCAAACTATCGATATTCAGAAAAATCGTTCGAATAACCAAAAAACATACAATTAAAGCAAATATTTCACCCCCAAAAGTTAACCTGTAAACACAAACGTCTCAACAAAAGGTTCTAAGAGACATCTCCGGGAAAAAGGGATAGCAAACAAGACCGCTTAAAAGCGCTAATATAGACTAACAACGTGATCATTCCAGCACTTAGCGCTGTCTTCCAGGAACCTAGAACACCGGGCTGCTTCTGTATTTGGGAAAATATCTCCAGTGACTTCTGACATACGCGGTTAGTCACATCGTCTAATTGGGAACAAAAGTTCTATTGAGTAGGTTATTTATATTTATAATAATTTTTTTAAGCTTCGAAAGCTCTAATAATGAAACGTGGTCATTCCAGCACTTAGCACTGTCTTCCAAGAATCTAGAACATCAAACAGCTTATATAAACGAAGAAACAAGTTTAGGGAATTTTGAAGAAGTTATCTGAATATATTTTTTTACATACATAGCTCTAATCGCAACTTTTATTCTTATACCGTTTCACAGATGTGTACCGGTTTTACAGTGAGTCTTTTTGGAAGCATTCTTACAATTTGTCGTCTAGAAAGAGAGACAATTTTTTTTGCTATCCATGTATTCTCCCTGCGGATGCCGGTACAACGCATGGTTCTTTAATTTAAAATTTCACTTAGAACTTCGTTTCCATGGCGTTCTCTGTTCCCAAGTCTCCGTGTTCCTGACATAGTCCATTAGTTAAACAAATCCCGAGTATGTTTAGCTTGCTCTGCGCCCACAGAAGCTGTTTGGCGGTTTCTATTTACGATATTATTACCCATTGGACTAACATTTTTTTTTTTTTTACTAACTGTCTTTGTATTTTAAATATTAGGTTTTACCATTTATAGATGTTTGTTTATATTACTTTCAATAGGTAACTGTACATGAATTTAATAGATCATCATGATACAAAGGTAAGCAGACCTATAAAGTCCATGAATGGGGTCGATCGATATACAATACACTAGTTATTTATTTAGCATTAGTCACTTCCGCTTTTCCGGCTAAGTAATGTCGTTACGGAATGAGTGGCAACAAAGACGAATTGTCATTACCAAAAAAAGCCATCTCGATAAGAAATCGTTATTATAGTTTTCCGAAAACCGGTGAACGCACAGACTAAGTACAAATATGACTAGGTCACTTGACGGCTTTTGCATTTGTAAAGGCGATGTAAACCGTTGACATTTGAAACATTTTAGTTAACTACAATTTTATCATGGTTTTCAAATAATTTTTCAATAATATTTTATTTAAAAATAATAAAAAATACATTAGCTCCATAAAATGTTTTAATGAAGGTAAAGACAATAAACCTTTTGTTTAAGCATAGGCAGAAAGAAATATTAACGTAACTGTAGACCAAACAAACTAGTAGCACATCCAGAAGCAATGTTTGTTTTGGCTATACTCAGAATTATTAAGCTTCCTGTTTAAGAGGAATTTTTGTGATGAAATAATCATTTTATATAATGACGTGTAACATTTTAGACAAACTTTTTTTTTTAATTACTTATGTAATAATTATGTATTTATTTATCATACCTGATTTTAATAAAAACATCTCTGAATGCAAAACAACAATTACATTATTAGGGTACATCATATCTAGATGAAGCATATATGTTTATTTTTTTCAAGACATGTTAAAATATCACACATATGCCCTGGTTACAAACTATGCTTTAAGCCTAGATTATATTAAATAAATATAAACACCCAGACCATGATAAGCTGTACATAAAAAGCAACGTAGATATTATTAGTATATGCCATATGTGGGAATCGAACCCACGACCTCCGATTTCAATTCTAACTACAGAGGCGGTCTATATCAAACTTGTAATTTTGTGTCTTTAAAAACGTTCTTGTTACCACCAAAAAACAATAACAGATGAAAACACCGTCAAGTGACCTAGTCATGTCCATTTCCAAAACGCACTTTGTTGAAAGAAAGAAAGAAAGAAAGAAAGAAAGAAAGAAAGATATATGTCGCCCTCATAGTGAGACCGATCAACGTATGTATTAATCGACCCAATTCTTAAATTCACATGTTGTACTCCAATTTAAATAAAATAATCAACAAATTATTCATTATACTTGTAACTTCCCTTTATCATATGCTTACGATGTTGTTTTTTTTTTCTTAATAAAAATAAATCCTAACCCTACACTTTGAGACTGCGAGTTCGCTCTAATTTGTTGCTTAGCGGGCTCAATTAGCGACCTCCTATGAACCAGACAAACCCTGACTAACGCCACTCTTTGTTTGATCCATAATGCCTAACAAGTTACGTTAATCTGTTGAGCCAATAAAGCCTGGTATTTGGGTGTTTGGACGTGGTTTGGTTTGTTCGGGTCAGATTGTTAATTTGGACGCATGAAATTGGATTGAAAATTTACACTCGCTTGAGGCGGAAATTCTTAAGATTTTGAGTTTTAATTTAGACGATAGTTGTGAGTTTTGTTTAATTTGAGACTACATAATTTCTATTGCAATGGTTATCTTACTCGTATATAGGTATCAAATAAGTCTTACAATAAACGACACTATATTTTGTGTGGGTATTACTATTATCATTCCTTATAAAAGCGAATATATTAACTATATGTAATATGTATTTTTTATTGAATTATTACTACATACTACACTAATTTAGGTCCGATTTTTCAATCATCAGATAAAGTTATTTGATAGCTTGTAAGAAGACATGTCAAATTTATTCTTTCTGCATACAAGTTATCTGTTAAATAACTAATACTTCGAATAGTTCCTAGTTTATGGTCAGAAGAATATGTATAAAATGTCTTATGAAAAAAAAAGTTATGTGACATTCTTATCAGTTATATAAATATACCTTTGAGCGCTTCCTTTCCTTTTATAGCTTTATTTAAAAAAAAAATGCTCAAGGCCTTATGGCGCCCGAGACTGCCTATAGGAACACAGTGTACCCAGCGGATGGATTTCATTCACTTAGTATTCAGGGTCTGCATCGTACAAGTGGAAAGCTCGACAAAATAAAGAAATATAAAATATTGGCAATACGCATACTGACAGTTAATTCCTTGAATTGCTCTGTATATGATTTTAGTGTCGAATTAAGATAGGTAAAGACTTGGTATCAGTTTGAAAGAAATGTAATACATCACAATGGAAATCAAAGCGTATCTATTATTGGACAATCAACAAACAACATTCCTTATTCAACAACTACAAGAAAATTCACATTATCTATACTAGCTACTACAATCCATAAACTGATCCAATCCGTCGTTTCAACAAAAACTACAACACTGCGTATCTTTTGCCTACACCTAAATAGTATTGTACTTAAGAAGCAATGTACAATTGACAAATAGGTGATTTAGCACATAATACAGGTTGTCAGTCACGATTAATCGGTGAGCTTATCTGTCGAAATGCCACAATGGTTGAAACGGTTTTATTGAATAGGTGTGACAAAAGTCTGTAATGCCAGTCATTAATGACACTGACATGTGTACACGCCCTTATTCATCACAGAAAAGAATGCAATTAGTTTTATTGGTTTCTTCAGTGTGTTCTTATCCTAACAAGTAGAAGTTTTGTAAGGCCTTTTTTTATAGTTAATCCTACATAACTCGAATTATTTTGAATTTATACTAAACAAGTATATACGTGGTGGCCTAGTTGGTTAGACCTTGGACTTAAAAACGCTTAGGTCCCTGGTTCGAATCCCGGTGTGTACCAATGAGTTTTTAATTAAAAAATTTATGTACATTTGTTTGACAACACCACTATAGTGCCTCGGAGAGCACGTTAAGCTGTCGGTCCCGGTTTCACTATACCAACTTGTGAAACTGTTTATAGATGGGTTATTGAGTCTATCCAAAACATCGCGACGAGCTAGCCATTTGTTCGGTGTAGACTCATACCATCAGCTACAACGAGGTGGGATTAAAACCCCTTCGCTGGGTACCCTGGGGCCGTCTAGGCGGTCTCGGGCGCCGTAAGGCACCCGTGATGATATATATGATATATATATATATATACGTAACAAATATCTACAAAATATGCACACATTAAAACAACTATGGAGTAAGTATAAGTGCAGAGATAGGGGCAATAGCACTCAGTAATAATAAATATATAATGTTGATTTCATTCTTGTAATCCGATGTTATATAGTATATTAGCGTAATCAACAAGTACAGTTTGTTTTTTATTATAGAAAAATACTGGATATAATACTTTTGTAGAAGGAGCAAATACGCGAGCGGTTACGCCCGTTAGCTCGGTATCCCCAAGTTGTGCATTCGACTCCCATGGCAAAACAATATTTTGTATGTTTTCCATGTTTCAATTTTAGTTTGGCATGATCTGGATGTTTTTAATATGTATTAGTGGTATCATTGTTTCTGATCACAGAGTGCAAGAAGCTTAGTTTGTAATTGGGCAATTTGTGTGTTAAGCAAAAAATAATTAATTTTGCCGATTTCGTAACCGATCATTTAGCTAAACAGATAACTATTTCATAAGTCATATTATTCTATAATAATAGATACCTTGATTTAACGTTTAGTTAAGCTGGGAGTGTCGGCATTTCTCTATAATAATGCATGGTAAACTGTCTCTACCGGTATCCCTTAAGCTATCTGTGTTAACTTATATGTGACATCAAACAATAATACTGCTGAACGAATGATATACAAAATCCTTTGCAGAGTATTCTCCTGTCCAAAACCATCAAAATCAAATCCAGAATTCAATATGACATGGGACATAATTTGAAAAGTATTTGTAGCATTGACCTTAAGACGTGACAGCGTAGGGTTCACCGTCGACCAGTCACGCCGAGCTCGTCAAAAACTGTCAGTGTTCGTCAAAATTTGGCCCAAATCGCATCGGACCGATGACCCGAACTAACGACTTCAACCAAAATCCTTAACAATCGATGTTGTCCACCAAGCTTTAACGGCTAGCACCCGCACGTCACAATGCGTTACCTTACAATGAACACAGAATGTTGTCTACAACACAAAAGATACAATAACCAGTAAAATAAACTATCATATAATATCAATAATGTATTCAAGTTTTTCGGACATATGTATTTTAAATACGTATTATGCAAAACTGGTTAATAAGTCAAGGGAAGTCCGAAGGGTTCCGGAAGGGTCAGCATGTTGCTTAGAATTTCATTGAATTTCCCATGCACAGTTGTATTGTCCAACCTACACTGATAGACGAGGATTCCATCAATAATAGTAGAATGCATTTTTAAGGGTAAAAAAATCAGGTAACCAATGTTGAAAATATAATGAGTAGTCCACTTCTCATGGAAATACTCACCAGGAAATAATATCAATGTAAGCATTTCATTAGTAGAAAAAAAAATATTAAAAAAAATATCGTCACGGTTGCTTTACGGCGCCCGAGACCGCCTAGACGACCTCAGGATACCCAACGGAAGGGTTTTTAACCCCACCTCATCGTAGCCGATGGTATAAGTCTACACCGAACAAGTGGCTAGAGTTCATCGGGATGTTTGGATAGACTCAATAACCCATCTACAAAACAGATTCACAAGTTGGTTAGTGAAATTGGGACCGACTGAGCTTAACATTCTTTCCGAGGCACTATAGAGGTGTTGTTAAACAAATGTATTTTTTTTTTAGATTAAAAACTCATTGGTACACACCGGGGTTTGGACCAGGGACTTAAGTCTAAGGTCACCACCAAGCCAACTCGACCACCATTATTTGATTATTATTTGAAGTATTGGCTAATTATGCATTTTAATATCTTTCAGTAACTGTTACAGCTGCATATTTATCGCCTAAAAATTTGTAGTGTGCTGGTATACCTCGCCCCTCTGATTTGTCGTAGATTTAATAAAGCGGGCTTCAATCAAGATTTTACGACTGTTATCGTCCATAAAAATATTTAACTATTTGTTTACATTGCTATATTAACGATTGCTTTTAATATTGTATGCGACGTGTCACCCAGACCCAGGAAAATTTGTAGGGTTAGAGGCATTGTAAATATGTTTTCTGCTCTACAGATTATTTCGTAAAATTGAAATCAATAATTAGGTTCTTAGATGCCACTGTTGCATTAGTAATGATTAAATTTAACTTGACTCCGATATTAGATCAAAAAGATTTTAAAATCGTGCTGGAATCATTAGAGACAATATCCTACAAACAATGCTCAATATCGCTTACTTGTCGCATCTCCTCAATGATTTCGAAAAAACATTAAACGTCATAAACAAACCGTTAGTAATAAAACATAGTTCTACTGAAGAACAAGCAGGCAGTGACGTTGGGACCATGGTAAAGTAAGTAGTGATGTACTTAGGACATTATGATATGGTATCCCGAGTCGTAATTCAATCGTATCGAGACAGATCGAGATAAGAGAGGGCTCGTAAAGGAGAGTTACAAAGAGTGTTCCTTTGTCAGTGTGTCAATCAATGATCGATTCGAGTCGTATACTCCCATGGAGGTGTGCTCAGCTACATTAAAAGGAAAAATGTATTTTCAATTTTATACATTACTTAAGAATAAGAATAAATATAAAATAATAATATCTACTACTCCTCTGACTCTTGAATTTAACTAGTTTAGGAGTCAGGATATCACTAGTTCTAGGTAATATAATTTAATAAGGCAATTGATACTAATAAATAAATTGTGATTTTTTGGTCAATTTTTATTATTATTAATACAAATATACGTGGTGGCCTAGTTGGTTAGACCTTGGACTTAAAAACACTTAGGTCCCTGGTTCAAATCCCGGTGTGTACCAATAAGTTTTTAATTAAAAAATATATGTACATTTGTTTGACAACACCACTAAAGTGCCTCGGAGAGCACGTTAAGCTGTCGGTCCCGGTTTCACTATACCAACTTGTGAAACTGTTAATAGATGGGTTATTGAGTCTGTTCAAAACATCGCGACGAGCTAGCCACTTGTTCGGTGTAGACTCATACCATCGGCTACGACGAGGTGGGATTAAAACCCCTCCGCTGGGTAACCTGGGGCCGTCTAGGCGGTCTCGGGCGCCGTAAGGCACCCGTGATGATACATACATACAAACATATTAATACAAACTGGTCTGATAATCTGATTCTGGTCACACAATAAGCTCTTAGGTTCTACTATGTGTTCCAAAAATAGCAAATCTAATATATTATATTATATTTTATAAAAACTCAAACCAAGACAAACTGTACAAAACGTACTAATATAGTTTTTCCTTGAGGGGAATCGAACTCAATTCCCTGGGGATATAACGCCAGTAACCATTAAACTACGGGGGAGTTCAGAATATCAGTAACTGGTAAACAACAAATTTAAATTTTTTTTTAATTCGCGTGGGGTTTAGAAAGAAAGCTGTTTTAGCTTTCTTTCCAAACCCAAAACTTTTTTTAGTTTTTTTTTTATTTGAATGTAAATAAAAATAATATTTTAATATTTAATAATATTTTAATTACCAAAAAGTGAAACTTTTTGGTAATTAAAGACCGAGCCATCCGCAGGCGAGCTTTAGCAACTGTCAGGTTTGTTTTTCTAAATAAATATATTGTTTTAGTAAAACATAGTACCATTTATTATCATTAAATTTAAATTTGAAAAAAATTACAACTTGAATAGACTACTTGTACTAAAAGCTGCCTGTCAGCTTATAATTAGTACTATCCGTTAGTAATAGTATCTAGTACTTATTAGTATTGAAAACTATAATTCTAAAAGTTATTCTAATACTAAAACAGTGGAATTTCTAATGTCAACTCATGCTTGAAAGTAAATAAAAATATTTTTACGTTAGAATTTTTACCAAAAGAAATTTATTTTTCGATTATCAAAAAATATAATTTATCAGAAATATTTTTCATTAAAAAATGGTGCATGGTTCCTATTAGATGTCCATAGAACCGGAGACGAATCTCCCCCAATAATATCCCTCAGTGTTGTCAGGAACAGTCTGACCCTCCCATTGTGTCCTCTCAATAGGCTTCAATACTTTAAATAGAAACTTATTATTTCAATAGGTATCACCAGGAAAATACGATGGATGAATGTACACTATAGGTAGATATTAAACTATCTCAATTTTAATTAAAACATTTATAATATGCAGCGAGTTCATTAGACTGTACATTTAAAAACATAGATTTTTTTTTAGGTTTGCTTTTTTTTATCACGTTTGTTTAACAACATGCCTCAGAGAGAAAATAACATGTCCGTTGCAGGTTCACTAAAACTACTGTTTATACACACTACGGTTTTGCCACTTGTTTACACAAAACTCAGAATACTCTTCGGTGAGTTAGGATTTCATCCCTTCCGCGGTTACCCAGAGGTCTAGACAGTCTTGGGCGCCCGTGATGGAATATCCATAATATTTTAATAAATATAGTATTTTTTTTCTCGATTATTTCTGTGTTAAACGCGATTCACAAATTTTAATTAACCCGCAATAAATTGAAGAGTAAAATTTAAAATTACAAAACATGATAAGGTATTGCGTAATAAATATACAAAAATTATGTGTGACAACAATTCTATTATTGTATCCATGCTAAGTAATTATAGATTTTTGTGTGCTTTTGTGCCAAACAACCCTATTATGTATGGAAAGCTGAAAACATCATAAAGGCTTTGCGCGACACGAATCGACAATGCTTTTGTGAAAACGTGAACCAACAAGCTGTGCTAAATTTTGGCAAGTATTTTGTTTATTAGCACTTATTGCTATTTTTTATAGCATGAATAATAAATATCAATTATTAACGAAAAATTTATTATAAATAATATTTACAAATTATTACAATAATAAATTATTTTACTAACTTTTAATGACACATGTCGTTAGATCTTTTTGAAAATTCGTTTCTTCAATCATGCGCGTTACAAATTCTACAAAATAGACTGGCAATGGACGCGACATTAAACTAATTAATTACTTCGGCTTGTTAAAATATTTTTCCAAGTTTAGGGAGTGCGTCAATAACTGAACGACAATTGTCAACAAATTTACGTAACTTTGCATATAATGACATAATTAGCATATTTTCGACATTCACAAATTGTCGAATATCAAATATTTCCTCACTAATTGCTCTGCTAACGCACTTGACACGAGATTCTTTGTCAACTATCGCCTTGTAATGTACAACTTCAGGCACTTATGCTTTTGTAAGATTTTCAGTCGTGTATCATTCATTCTCATTCACCACAAAGGCAACAATATTTTTTCAAAGTCGCGCTACAATCGCGTCTGTAGCCGATTGTCCGCTTTGACCACAACAGTTTTGTAATTCTTTCTGTCGAATACACACACAAGGTTTTAGATTTCACGGGGAATTAGTTTTGAATAGTGCTTCTTCTCGAATACAATTATTGCCTTTTGAATCGCAGCTCTGTACTGAATTTCCCCTTTGTGCCTCTATCGCTTATGTATTTTGCATATCATCACTATCAGCTCTAAGATCTATTGAATGGCTATCTGAGATTTAGTGCGAAATATTCTAAGGACGTAGTAGACAATCAATCTTAGCCGTGACCCTTTTTGCATGAGGCCGTATAGTTCGTCTGCTGGGGGTGAACTGGCAAGTCACGCGTCCAGACATCCCCGGGGATACTTCTAACCGTTTAATGCATAGTTTGGAATGAGGGATGTTGAGGGTGGGCCTTGAATTAAAATCTGTCTAACGTAATCTCTTAGCTTGAATAGGAACTAATAGCACGTACTTAACAAAATTGTTTTGGCATAAGTATACTGAAATTGAAATGTGTAAAAAATACATAATATCAATAGGCTTTTTATTTTGGTTTTCTAAAGTACTTGTGTTTTTTTTTTGTTTAGTTTAATTGAGGCTATATATAGTGACTTTAAAAGTTTGTACTCTGTGCTAATATGCGGCTCTACTGGTAAAATCGAACAACTTTTCTCATGAAACCATTACATATGTTGCAAATGAAAACAAAATTTTGCTTCCCCATACAAATTGGCCATTTTAATATTACTAATTTGTATTGAGAAGACATTTTTTTTCCATTTGCGACACATGGTTCCATGAAAAAAGTTGTCATATTTGATCATTAGAGTCTCATATTATCCCAAATGTAAACCTTTAATGTCACCGTGTATATAAAATCCGCGACGAGCTTGCAACTTAATTCCATTATTTTAATTAAGGTTTTGTGTAAGATCCAAGAATGTTTTCAACACAGTATAGCATAAAGTCTGCTTGAGAAACTTATTCATTCCTAGCTTAAAGGACTCTGGAATAAAACTAGACATGGAAACGCAATGTATACATTGAATAGATATACTTTGGAGACGATGAAGTGGAAATAAACCCATTGAGTAACCTAAAAACCAGTATTAATGACTCAATAACATTGTTTAAGTAAAAATGTATTAAAGATTTAGGTGAGACCATCTACGTAGCGGTGACATTATTACCTCATATTCATCGCGCAAATTCACAAACGACATCACCCTCTAATCCTTTTATAAAAGTTCATCTAAGCACAGCCACGACGACAAAGTAGGAAACTTATAACTGCACATGATATCAATGAAAGGGATCAAAGGAGTGGGATCAGAACCACTTGACAATCTGAAACCGGAAAGCGGACCAAAGTTCCTACGCACGAATGAGTTCCAAGAGAATATAGCGGCTAATGTACACCGAATATCTTTTTAATAAACGGACAATGTGTTATAATAAATTGGTATTGTGAATGATACCAGGTTCTGAATAATGTGGAACAATGGTTCGGTGTATAGAATAACATTTTTATAATAGGTCACTTGAAAATTAAGCCGAGCGTGGTTTGAGAGGGCATCTGCCCGCTCAACGTGTTTGCGTTGCGTATAGTCAACGTTTCATCACTGTTTTGAATACGTAATTTATTTTGTTATTATTTTGGTTAAATATATTGGTGAACTATGATATACGTGGTGGCCGAGTTGGTTAGACCTAGGACTTAAAAACACTTAGGTCCCTGGTTCGAATCCCGGTGTGTACCAATAAGTTTTTAATTTAAAAATATATGTACATTTTTTTGACAACACCACTATAGTGCCTCGGAGAGCACGTTAAGCTGTCGGTCCCGGTTTCACTATACCAACTTGTGAAACTATTTATAGATGGGTTATTGAGTCTATTCAAAACATCGCGACGAGCGAGCCACTTGTTCGGTGTAGACTCATACCATCGGCTACGACGAGGTGCGATTAAAATCCCTCCGCTGGGTACCCTGGGCCGTCTAGGCGCCATAAGGCACACGTGATGATATGTATGTATGTAGATTGGTGAAATAGAACGATGTCTCTATTAAATATAATAATATTCAACTGTAAACATGAAGAAATAGAGATGATATATAATAGTGAAGTGTAGATAACTACCGAAAACCAAGATACACGATTGTATGAAGACTAAACGCGAAAGCTTTTAAAGACAATACATATAAAAGTACTCAAAATCAGCATGTATGTACGAAGAGTTACTTACGATTACGGTCGATGCAAAATTAGTGGCACTCGGTGGTTTCTGGCTAACGTTGGCTCCGTAAACCGTAACTTGGTAATATTATTATATATTCCAATTCAACATCTCCTAGTCCGGCTCAGCGGAGGATTTTTGTACCCGTCTCATCATACCTTTTGTTCACAAATAAATAATTTCATTTGATTTGACTCTATATAGATGATCTATACAGAATCTACGTAGATGAGTAGGTAGCTCATCAGGTGTTTACCGTAAAATAAAATGTATATATTTACATTTTATTTATAATGTATATGTGTATATATGACAGCAAAAATACAACTGTAATACGTCAGCAAAAATATTCTTTTAACAAATAATATAGTCGAAATGCCCAGACATTTGTTACCTGTTATAGGTGATTACTTCGTCGATATCTTGTCGAGGTGGTTATTTCCATCAGGTCGCGGTTACGAAACGGTAATTGACAAAGAAGTAACTCGTATTTGCGAATTCGTCTTTATCACCGCCTATTTCGTAACCGCGTGATTTAGTCAATGCTGTTAAACGACAATGCTTAAATTTTATTATGTAGACTGTACATCAAATAGTAGGTACCATTTGATGTACATCACAATATCGTTGCAATAAAATAAATCTAGATATTCATTCCTAAAGTTACCCCAATCATTTAAGAATTTAAAACTACCTAAATAAAAAACAAATCAATTTACGACTGAAAGGTTTAATGAAAACGTCATCGAGTCCCCATTCCTGGCTCATTATTCTTGTTCAAGTGTCGCTACGGAACCCTCTGAGGTAAATCACACATACACGAGACGCACTTGTCCTTAATTCTCCTTATTTTTTAAGCAAGGACGTAGTTTTCATTTTGTTTTACAAATGTTTTTTTTTAAATAAATATACGTTAAATAATTGCTTGAGTAATAATTTTAAAATTTAAACATCAGCTAAAACTGTTTATTTAAGTGTCCAAAATCTTAAATAATTTGAATAATTTTCTACCAAACCATAAATTGAATAAATAATAATAAAATTATTAAGAGTACTAGTCATGAATACCACCTCAACGACCAAACACTATTAAATGAAATCGAATGCCACAAAGCAATTGTTAAAGTTTTTGTTAATTAACTTTTTTGCATTCACAAACCAAAACCATTGAACCAAGTCGCAATGAATCGTGCTATAATACCCGCACTTATATTCGACTTCCGAAGGGAAAGTGAAAAAAAAGAAAACAAAATTAATGATTGTATGTAATTCGCAATAAAAATGCCACATGCGAGCGCAAATGGGAGCATAATTATAACAAATTAATAACGCATACTACCCTCAAAACTCGAGTGGAGATTTGCATTCAGTGGTATTTTTACTGTTGTAAATATTCACACAATATTTATTGCATTTTCTACTTTGTAATCTCTATCATTAGGTTCTAATTCATCTCCAAAAACTCTACTTTTTACGCCATTTTTATCTTTCATAGGATTTCAAGGGTCATCTTCATCATTTAAAACAAATTCACCTTTACTCTTTTGATGTTAGGATTCAGATTCTGTTTCGTTTGTAATGGTGTATGAAATCACTTGAATATTAAAAGTCTTGGTAATTATTCAGGAATCCATCCATCATTAATCACTGCAGAGAGTGGGGGATGTTGGGAAACGTTGTAAAAATTATTGTTGAAAAGATAAATTACAGGAGACACGGCACTTGACGTCTATGTGAAGCAGATTTCGTATGACCAAGTGTGACTGTGTAATTTGCGTCATTGCCACAATACAAATAAGATTGTGTTATGTTAATTTTGGTGGTAATAAAAGGGAATAAACGGTTGTATTACAAAGCAGAGGGTGGAGCAATATGGTTTTATGCGAATGGATTGTTTTGTTAGTTGAAAAAGACAAATGCAGGAAGTTTTATGTCTGTAATAAGTTTATAATTTGGAGTGTGATGAATTGGTTTACCATCTTTGTCGTCTAGTGCTATTACGCCGTTCGGAAGTTCGTGGGTTTGATTCTCAGTCTGGGCAAACACTATTAGTATCATTTTCTGTATTTGCTTAGTATTAGTATTATTGTTCCTGGTAGACATAGACAAGCTTAGAGCCCAGTTTGTGACCAGGGCAATATGTTTGATATGTCTTATAGGTATATGTGTTATTATTTATTAAATTTCATGGACCTTTTAAACATTGCTTATTTTTTAGCGAGGGTTTGCAGAAGATCAACTTAATTTTTGGAGGTCTATAGAAAATAAAGCTAAAAAAAACGCTCTACTGTTTCTTCTATATCGTAGTATATCAGCCAAGACGCAATTTTTAAATAAAATTAAAGACATTTAATATAGTAAGTAATCATTTGATAAATTTTCCATAGCTATATTAAATAATATAACCAAACATTTTGGTAAAGGGAACATAATGAAGACCTAAAAGTAAATTTTCAAACTCAACTCCCGAACTCTCTAAAACATTAAACAATGAGCAAAAGCTCCCCAGCCATTAACCCAACATGTAAAACGTCAAGCTTAGAAACTGACACAATTAAAACAACGAATAATAGAAACTATATCACAATACCCACAGAACAAATTAATGTATTCATAGTAACAGAGGTCAATTGTAGGGTGGACATTTTTTCAAGCGATAATCAACTTTATTATTATGGCATTTTAGAATATAATAGAAAAGCATAAAAGCTTGCGAATTTTATTTAGTTTGTTAATAGATTATTTGACTTATTAGAATATGTATAAAGTTCATTTTTCGTAAATTAGTTCTGTATTTTTTTTCTTTTTTGATAATTGTTCAAAAATACAATTTGAATGCAATTTCTTTCCACAAATATAATGCGATTCGCGACAGTTTAATCGCCCATAATGATTTTTGGTGTGGCTTTGTGCTTTGGGCAATAAATGAGTATAATTCAATTGTTAATAAAATTATTATAGTGAATTATGTTTTATTATTACAATAATGCTTTATGGCATCATTCTTATCATTTACATAATTAGTTTTGCGTTTTTTTATAAGAGGTCACATCTCACTCTATATGTAAGGTCCATGAATGGAAATACCAATACATTATTGTTGGTAAACAAACAGTATTGGTCATTCGCACTATGCTGTTACATTATATATTTTTTCTTATTTGCGCAGGATATAGGTTGCACAAAATCCAATTTTATGCACAAGTGCACTAATGTATTTACTCATAAATGTATCTATATTAAGCCAAGCCAAACACAATAAGAAGTACCTACATAGATAGAATTTGTTATTTTATAATATTTATTTAAATTTATTTGCCTTGTCTGTTTTTTAAGACATAAAAACAATTTCCTTTAGTATTCAAAACTGTACTAATTTTACTTAGAATTTTAATTAAAGCAATCGAAGTGAAAAGCGTTTATAACTCGACCGCAAACCCATTTTATCCTCGACATTACTATAAGCCCTGCTAAAAGTCTCGGATAAAAATGGTTCGTTTTGTGCACTTGTTGTAAAATCTACTATTGAATTGAAAGGTTATACTTTGACCTAATAAATATGAGGCTCTACTGATCGATTCGAACAACTTTTCCATTGGTATGTCGCAAATGAAACTTACTAGTTTGTATGGAGAAGGCAATTTTTATTTTATTTGCGACACATGGTTCCATGGGAAATATGCCGAACCACTTTTCCCATGGAACCATGTGTCAGTAGATCCGTAGATCCACATATTAGCCTAAAGTAGAACCTTACAAAGTCACCATCTATATAACTATATATATGCCCGTTTTATTAACAAAATGATATTAAATATACTACGAGGTATATTAATATACAATACAATTTAATAACAATAGGAATCCAATGAACAAAAAGCAAACAAAATAATCATTATATACCTCCGAACGCAACAGATAAAGCGCTTGATTGCTTAAAATATTTCCACACAATAAAGGCTACTCGTTTTGAAGCGCTTAACAAACTATTTAAGCTACAGCTTAAGTTTAATTAATCTTGACACAGCTATTGTATAGCGAACATACATATATCATTTATCACTTTCAAAACTTCCAACTGTCGATGTGAGAAATTGAACGTGGATTCAAAAATACTTACCTTCGTTATTGGGCGCTTTTACGTTTATCCTTCGATAGATAGGGACTACCGCACAAAAGTATTTATACTTACCTATAAGAAAATATACTACTGGCAATAAATTTAATGGCTTCGTTATATAAAAATATAAATAAATATCATTACGGCGCCCGAGACCGCCTAGACGGCCTCAGGCTACATCGAAAAAGAGGCTAGCTCATCGCGATGTTTGGATAGACTCAATAACCCATATATAAACAGTTTCACAAGTTGGTATAATGACACTGGGACCAACAGCTTAACGTGCTCTCCGAGGCACTATAGTATTTGTTATATATATTTATGTTTCGGTTTTAGCCTGTGGGTTTCCGGGGATTACTACTACTTTACAGAGTAAGCGTACTATTTCTTTGACCTTATCGTTGCTTTCCATAAGGCAAGATTGAGGTCAAACGCAGACTCTGATAATAATAAACAAATAATATATAGGTAATATATATTACGTAATAAGAAACAGATCTTATATAGGTAAGTTTTTTTTTCATATAATACCTATATGATAACATAGAATTTACTATTAAATAATTTAATAGGAAATAATTAGTACGTTTTCTGTAAAGTCCTTCACTTCACCCTAGTCTGGGTGTCTATAAAATAAATTTTGTATTGTTGTATTCTAGTACAAGCCTAGTCATAATTTATGACCAGAGTTTTTATTTCCACTTCGCCATCCCATTGGTATTTTGAATCTACACCGAACAAGTGGCGAGCGTGTTTCTACAAACAAAATTAATAATAATGGTAGATATCTAGGACATTTTTAACTCTGGCAACAAACAGACTTGCACTTGAGGCTTGCACTATGTGTGCTAGAAACAATGATACAAATACATGTATTTGATATGATACTTTATAAATATCCAGACCATGACAAACTGTACAAAAAAAAACATGAGTGGGAATCGAACCCACTGCTCCCAAGTATAACGCCAAACCTCCACGGAGGTTGTTTTATAAAAAATAAACCAAAATATAATCAACTTTTATGTAATTTTGAAAAAGAATATCATATATATGTTGGCATATCTAATATATTTAAGCGTATGTATATAATATTAAGTATTTGAATGGGTTAGCGAATAGAAACACAAGCGGTATTTAATGAGAGTTTTGTTTAGAGGTTGGTTGGCTTTGTCCATCTGTCATGTTGATGTCAGTCATGCCCGACCGTGCTAAATTAGCTAAAAAATTTGCTCAGCCGCACGGTTTGGAAACCCAAATGTCTCGGTATAATGCGTGACAAACATAACAAGTGGATTATGCTAATGAAGGAATTTTGCTCTAAGGTATATTTTTATTTGACTTTTTTTTAGTTTATCTTTAACTCTCTTATTAAAGGCTTTTTAGTCGCCCATACAAACGTACTTCCAATATTACAACTTGGCGAGTAGAAGTTCAATTATTATTTTTATGTTGGTAAAAAAAAAGTTGGTATTTTTATGTTTACGAAAAAACATTTCTGTTTTGGGCAATAAATATTTTTGTAATAACTTTTTTAATATTATAATATTAAACAAGTTTTATATCTGATTTCGAAATAAAAAAATCTAACACAATATATATTTTTTTTTTAATTCTGCGACAAGCAGCAATCGAGTATTACTAGAAGTTCTAAAGCTCATTTTGTATGGAGACTTCGCGACTACGAATGCAGTGTCATTCATATTAATTATTATTTGCTCTCTAATTCTATAACTTAGTAAAAAATGTGCTTTTTACGGTGTTGCCAACTAAAATATACCAGTAAAATATAATAATAAGAAGTCATACTGGATACGCAGGTTAAAATTTAATTCTTAAGAAGTTATTTTATGGAATATAAATAATAAGTCTCCTAATATAAAAAATAGTGTTATTAATGACAACATTTACTTCAGAACATATGTGTTTGCAGGCGATGATGAAAATATTAAATTTTCAGCATAATCTTTACGAAATGATTAAGAAAAACTAGCCTGGTAAAACCTTAAAAAATAGAATATAACGAAATAATGATTACGTATATGACCACATATATTTATATTATTATTAATTTGACAAAATATTGGCAATTTACCAATTCTGAACTCATTTCATATAAAACCCTTACTGTACTTCAATTATTTGCTATTCCGATACCACACAGCATTGGGTCGAAGCTGGATTGCTTACCTTCTGAACGTCCACCTACTATTATATTAAACTACGCCAATTTCAACCCTAAAGCTTAGCTTTTAAGACTTGTTTTAGTAATAAAACAGTGTCTATCTAAAAGTGTTGTTACCGTATAGCTGGCAGTCCTTTTACAATCAAATACATCTAAATAAATAACATGGGCCTCTCATTGTTATGCTACCTTCGTACAAAATATATTTCGTTGACAATACCAGCTTAGAAATAGGGAAAAATGGGGCACATTCGAGCGGGAAAAATGCTTTACATGTGGCAACATTCGCTTAATTCGGGACCGTTCCATTTTCAAAACATTTGAATATTGTTATCGAAATACACTTGGGATATAATTTAAGGAGTTTGTGGAGAGATGTTGGTGTTTTTGTGTAGGTGGAAATACGGGAGGGAGAAGGCTTCGGAAGGGAAGTTCCTGAAAATGACGAGTGTAGGTATGAATTTAATATTTAATTATGGCACACGTATGAATAAAAATCTGTACAAATGTGTACAAAAGCTCGATTTATTTATTTATTTTAGTATAAACAGAGTCTATGTTTGACTATTGTCTACGTTTCAATATTGCCTGATGGAAAGCTATGATGAGGTGAAAGAGATACTTTCTCTGTAAAAAGGAGATTACCACATCGACAAGAAAACGATGCAGTTATCCCCCGAAAACCGGTAAACCCACAGACTAAAACCAAAACATAACTATGATTTAGATGAGCATGGAATTGTTAATTTTAGATAATTTATACTTTAATATCTAATATATTTTGTAAAGTACTCGTATGTATCTATTTTGTTATTATGTATTATATGTACTTACTTATATAAATGATTCACTGACCACTAGGTCAGTGAATCATTAAACTATTAAGCATAGATACTAACACTAGATATATGTTTTTTATGATTGAAATAATTGTTATTAAAAATGTGTACTAAGCAAATAATATTAATTGAAATCCTGACAAATAAATAATTAAAGTTGTTTTTAATATAGAGCATGGAATCATCAATTTCAATCATCCCAAGAGAAAACCTATAAATTGAAGCCGCATAAATGAAATCTTCTTATAAAATGATTAATCTAAAAAAATCAGTATGTGATAGACCTTCCGAAAATAAGAAAAACTCTATAATTGTCCCCTTCCCAATACTTTTCCTGACTAATCAACGCCCCCGTAAAATAACGACTTAAAAAACTGCAACGGAAGGGAGGACTCGGAAATAAAATTATACAATTAAGGGTGGAAAGTAGGTATAAGAAAAACGACTGAAGCTTGCTTAATTATTAAATTAGAATTTGTGTTTTCAGTGACAATGGGACCCTAGAAAAGGGTTCTGTTCGAAGGGTTTTGTTTTTCAAAAGCGGTGAATTTGATTCCGGCCTTTTTAATAAAGAAAAAGGGCAGTTTTATTTCAATGCTAAATGAATAATTTAAATACTTATTGTATAGGTATTTAGGTTTATTTATTTATTGGAGCACTGAATCTTCTCAGTGATAGTAAAATGTATCAGATTTTTTTTAGATAAAATTCCTACTGTTTTTTCATCTATAACTTCTTTGGATGGGAAGAAGGCCTCAATAACTTCGGTACAGAATGTTACATCCACATATACTACCTACAGATCAACGACAAAAACGGTCAAGTGACCTAGTTATGTTTACAAGATACTTAATTACTTTATAAAATATATTTATATTTTATAAAATATATTTATATTTTATAAAGTGTGCTGCAATATTATAAAAATATGCTGTTGTATTAATCATTAAGCGCAAGGATATTAAAGTAGATTCGTAATGCAGATTCTTCATTGTCGCCCGTTTTGTAACCGCAGCACTTAGCTGGCACAGTGGGAGTAATCAATGCTGCTAAATAATTACGCATCGTTGTAGATCTGCTGGGTGGATGAAAGGTCACATGCCGTGCCCCATAAAAAAAATCTATACAGTCAATAGAATTTTGACCGACCAAATAACGCTAAACTATATATATATATACATATCATCACGGGTGCCTTACGGCGCCCGAGACCGCCTAGACGGCCCCGGGTACCCAGCGGAGGGGTTTTTAATCCCACCTCGTCGTAGCCGATGGTATGAGTCTACACCGAACAAGTGGCTAGCCCGTCGCGATGTTTTGAATAGACTCAATAACCCATCTATAAACAGTTTCACAAGTTGGTATAGTGAAACCGGGACCGACAGCTTAACGTGCTCTCCGAGGCACTATAGTGGTGTTGTCAAACAAATGTACATAAATTTTTAGATTAAAAACTCATTGGTACACACCGGGATTCGAACCAGGGACCTAAGTGTTTTTAAGTCCAAGGTCTAACCAACTCGGCCACCACGTATATAACGCTAAACTGAATACAATAAGTCAAAATTTGTTTTATTTGTACGTTAGGTAAGGTTCTAAGGTGGGTAATAATTAATTGGGTTATTTAGGTAAATTGCACAATGCATACGGTGGTACAATAAATAAAAATAAATAGATAAAGGTTTGTCTTAACTTTATTAATTTATAGTTAAGAAGTTATAAAAACGCTAGGGTAAAATACCTGATCATAAATTACCACTTCTGCATTATATTATTAAAGAATCGAAATTAAATAAAGGTAAGGTAAAGTGAATAAAACCAGGTGGCATGGTTGTTTAGATAGTAAGTTTATAATTGACAAAAAGCTTTGTAAAGCTCTCTCTCTGATTTATAAGCATAAGCGCCATCTAGGGGTTGTTTTTAGAACTTTATTTATAACTTTATTGTACCTAATAAAACAAAAGCTTCTATAAAATCACAAACTACTAAAAAGTTAACCGAAACTGAGCTTTCAGATTCTAGCTTTGTCTTTCATCTATACAACTATAGCAATAAAAAAACCGATTAGGTGCTTATTGCAGAACACAAAAATACCTAGGTATATATAGTTTACTACTTAATCCGTGTTATATATTTTGAAGATTTATGAAAATATCGTAACTTCAAGATTATTTTTTTAGGAATGTGTTGCTGTTGAACACTGTAGGAAAAGAAACAAATATGTAAAATAAAAACAATTTATGTTTATTTCATGGCATTAACAAAGTTTTTACATCGTTGGTACTGAGACAATACAATTAATTATATTAATTTTAATATTTACAATCAGACTACACTACTCATAAGTAGCCTTTTAAAACTAATTTACAAATATTTCGCTTTATCTACAATATTATAAATAAATAAATGAGTTGGGTCTACACACGTATTCGAGAGGAATGCTGGCGAAATTATAACATTCAGGGCATAAACATAACAATCGTAACTCTTACATAAGTCAGTGGATTCAACAAATCATTATACCTATACTAGATTTCACAGTAGCTAACCTACGCCAGAGATTATAATGAAATCAATCTCTATTTGGTTTAAATCTCACTCGATACAACTAACAAATGGATCCTAAGTACACACTATAGGACCTACGGCTTAGTTTACAAATACACTAAATCTTTAGTCGGATAATAATTAAAAATCACAGTTTAACAAAAACTCGCCCGAGTGGGCCTACCTAATCGCTGACAATTTTATATACACGCCGCGGTATTGATATGTGGCCATCTCCTTCGGCCCCAATTTATTTTTTACTATGCTAAAACAATTTTATAAATAAATGTTAATAATTAATAAAGTCACTATTTAATTCACATTTTCTCAGCCACCATACTTCTTCGTGACAAATTCGAGCTTTAAGGATTTCAGTAGATGACGGAGACTGGCCGCCGCAGCTGGTCATCGTGCGGACTGTGCTGGGCGGGCGGGGACACCGGCGACGGGGGAGCGGCGCCGTAGTGCGGGAACAGCGGCGACGCAAACGGCTTGTGCGGTGTCGGAGAAGTGTACAGCGACGAGTAGAATGACGACACCACCGCGGCCGCCGATGACGGCGCTACCGGCATCTTCTCTGTCGGCGCCATCAGCTTGGAGAACTGCAGATGATCCAGCTGGTGCGGGAAGTACGAAGGCATCGCTGGGTACGGCAAGGCTTCCAGGTGACCGACGTTCGGAGGTGGGCCAGCGAAGTACGGCAACGGAAAACTAGGGAAGTTCTGGGGAGCTCCCTGCGTGGGCGGCTTGGGCTTCCTCCTCGGCCTGTACTTGTAGTCCGGGTGCTCCTTCATGTGCAGAGCTCGCAGCCTCTTCGCCTCGTCGATGAACGGTCTCTTCTGCATCTCCGATAGCAGCTTCCATTCCGCCCCGAGACGCTTCGAGATCTCCGAATTGTGCATCTTGGGATTGTCCTTCGCGATCTGTCGGCGCTGGAGTCTCGACCACACCATAAACGCGTTCATCGGTCGCTTAATATGACCATCAGACTGCGGAGACGAGGCCGGCATTGGCTGCGGCGGACTCGCGTATTCCGGCAGCATACCGGGGTGCATCGAGAACGCATAGTGGTGATGACCGAGGGTAGACATTGTATCACGGTCGTTTTGAAATAAGTTTAAGTTAAAAAGCTCTGTAGAGCATCGGCGATAAACACTTGAGAAAACCGTCAGGCACAAAGAGTTGAATGACCATAGAGCGGAGAGGATTGTGTCGCGTCGAGTTCGAGCGAATGACTGACGAATTGTTAGCGGCACACGAGGGTATGGGCTCGCGGGGGGTTCCGCCGGGGCGGGCGGGCGGGACCAATGACGGAGGCCTGCACAAAGCTCGCGCTCCACCTTAAAACTTTAGCCGTCTCTTTTTTAGCACGCTAGTTCATATCGGGCAGCATGCCTTGTCTCTTTTCAATGACATAGCACCCCGTGCGAGCAGAGCAGGCACAGCTGTTTAGAAACGTATCGTAGAATTTGGATGGCGACTTGGAGATTGCACGGTTGATGTAATGTTACGTATCATATTATTATTATGATATGCAATAAGTTAGCGATTTCGTATAAGTTTATATGACTTTAATTCTTATGCGGAAATATTTTTTCCTTACAAATTAATAAGCTTTTCAACAACTTTTTCTCATGAAGACCTAAGTATTAAGTGTACCTACACCTAATGTTATTATTTATTTTCAATTTGTTTATTGATTGGTTACCCATAAAACAAGGAAATGTTTAATGACCTATTTTATTATTGCCTCATTTACATTTGGTACCTTTCCCTAAAAGATGCAGAAGTAATAATATAAGATCTTTAATAACAATAATTTCCTAAAACCGTTGAATACCTCCATTATTGTTGTTCCCACATCTGTCTGTATGTTTGTACGGGGACGCCTCCCGGATCGAATCGCATTGAAAATGGCACAAACAATACAACGAAACGTAAATTTGTCGAAAAGTACAGTGCAGTGGGCACCGCCACTACAATGCGCTGGCCCCAACATTGTTATATTATAAAACAATAACTAGGAATTAAGATGTTCTTTCCTGGTCAAAACATAGAGTTCCGTGACTTAATATAATAATAAAATTTTAAAGAACAAAGTAAATCATAAAATTTTATGATCCCGTGATCTTAAAATTTATGGGCAACTTGTCTATTCATTGGTCTATTATCTAGAATTTATTTAATGTAGAGGAATAGGTATAATTATTATAATTTTCAGGACAATATATTTATTTCTAATATATTTGTATATGTAATAAATAAGGTGACTTCAATTATTACCAATTATTGTAGATAATAATTTTGATGATTAAACTTATTTTTCTATTAACAATGATTAAAGTTACCCACCTATGTAACTAAAAAAATAAAAATAATTATATGATAATCTATAATCTTAACTTAATAAATTAAAGAAATGTTTCTCTAAACCTAAGTAGTTTTCTTTCTGTCACATTGACATGGAACAACAGTGACAAAATACGTTTAGAACAAAAATTAGGCCAAAAATGTTTTGGTGAAATATCTCTTAAGGGACAGCAAACGTAGAACAAGTATTAGGTATACCATACGGAACTTTAATTAAACTAATACAAATCGCACTTATCCGTTTTGTAACTTAAAGTTAGTTACGGTTATACCTATAGAGAAGTATTGTTTGACAGTGTTGCGGTATTTCGCCGACATTATTGTTTATAACAACGGTATGTCCACCATTAAAATGTTGGACACTGCCATAAAGCGATTGCCTTGAGAGTGATTTCTCTCGGGAGATCGACAATAGAGTTCTGGGAAGCTGCGCGTGCGCCGTAAGAAGACAGTTTTCAAATATTTAATATTTAATTTGTTTATTGGTCGGCGCGTTCAGTGATTAGTTTCGCTTGTTATAAGTTAATGTTTGTTGTAATTTTTATTGGCGCTATAATCTTTTTGAAAGAATACTATGTTCATCTTTATTCGGAGAACAACAGGTATTTAGGAATAGCTTTCTGTGTAAATAAGTATTTCTTTTATATTTCTGTACTAATACCGAATATCCACCATTGAATTCAAAGCACTTGTGACTTTGTTCCTTTAGGTAAAGCTGGGGACTAAAGTTCCGTTACATAGGTACGTGGTTTCCTTTTATATGAGTTGGATCCTTAGATCTAATAAAATGTAGGTCCCAGGTTCAAAACAGGTCAAACCAGTGTGTACTAATAAGTTTTAAAATGTATAGGTGGACATTTGTTTGACAACACCACTCTAGTACCTCTTAAAGCGGTGTTTGGATAGACTCGATAAACCCATCTATAAAGTTATTTAGTGAAACTGGGACCGACAACTTGACGTTCTCTCCAATTTCTCCAAGCACCTTGGTTTTAGGTGTTTGACAACACCTAAAACCAAAGTGCTTTGGATGAATCTCTATCTGTGGTGGTTATTGGTCTGCTACTAGCTATGTAATGTTGAAGATTTTCATACAGACATACATACATCACGGGTGCCTTACGGCGCCCGAGACCGCATAGACGGCCCCAGGGTACCCAGCGGAGGGGTTTTAATCCGACCTCGTCGTAGCCGATGGTATGAGTCTACACCGAACAAGTGGCTAGCTCGTCGCGATGTTTTGAATATACTCAAACCCATCTATAAACAGTTTCAAAAGTTGGTATAGTGAAACCGCGACCGACAGCTTAACGTGTTTCCGAGGCACTGTAGTGGTGTTGTCAGACAAATGTACATAATTGTTTTAATTAAAAACTCATTGGTACACACCGGGATTCGAACCAGGGACCTTAGTGTTTTTAAGTCCATGGTCTAACCAACTCGGCCACCACGTATTTTTTTACATACAGATTTAGTATATTAGTTGTATTTTCATACAGATTTAAATAAATACTAATAAAATATAGGTACCTGATACATTATTACAATGAGATTAACCCAAGCAAAGAGCTCTAGTTAGGTTGTTTTTATACTAAACTAACAGTGTTACCTACCTATTATATATTATTATATTCCAACAGCCTTCTATCTTTATATTTCTAGGAAGGGATTATAAATTTCTTTTAATTTCCTAGAGCTACCAGTATCGGTAGATAGCCTCTGTGATATAGTGGTTGCGTCTTTGGCGTTGCATCCGGAAGTAGTGGGTTCGATTCCTACTCATGGCAAACAAACATAATTAGTACGTTTTCTGTACAGTTTGTCATGGTCTGGGCTTTAGTAACTACTAAAACTCATGGGGCGTATACCTACTATGTATAGCAGAATCAATGAACTACTAAATAAAATACATATTATATTTTATAATCGCCCAGACCTTAATAAACATATAGAAATACGTATGTACTAATAATGTTTTTGTCATGATGGGAATCGAACCCACGACCTATACCAAGCCACGGTGACTGAGGGCAATACACGTGTAAAAAAAATCCCTAGATGGGTATTATTATTTTTTAAATATTTATCCATTGATTAACTTAGTTTTAGTTTTAATATTAACATAAAAAAAAAAACTAAATTAATTCGTTAAAAGCTGAATATGCTTATGAAGAAATATTATTATAAATTTAATTTAATTCCCGATCATACCAACGTTGTTTTATTTTACATTTTTTTTAGTTAGTACCTATTTTTTTTTTTTGTTTTAATCGTATTATTGTTAGCTATTTTAGCTATTTCATGTTTAACTCTTACAGTATATACGTGGAGGCCTGGTTGGTTAGACCTTGGACTTAAAAACACTTAGGTCCCTGGTTCGAATCCCGGCGTGTACCATGAGTTTTTAATTAAAAAATGTATGTACCTACATTTGTTTGACAACACCACTATAGTGCCTCGAAACTGTTTATAGATGGATTATTGAGTCTATTCAAAACATCGCGACAAGCTAACCACTTCTCCGGTGTAGACGCATACCATCGGCTACGACGAGGTGTGATTAAAAACCCCTCCGCTGGGTACACTGGGGCCGTCTAGGCGGTCTCGGGCGCCGTAAGGCACCCGTCATGATATGTAGGTATGTATGTATGTAACTCTTACAGTGGCTTGCTTGGTACACATAATTAAGAAGTAAAAAATATAACTACTTAGTCAATATGATTTTATACAATCTTTTTAATCTCTCTATAGTGCATCAGTAGCGCCATCTATTGTCAACTTTTGTCACAAAGAAATAATTTTCCAATAAGATTTTTGTTTATTCTTTACTGATATACTATTTGATATTACTGTCAAATGCTTCTTATAGATTTCTTTCCTATTATTATATTATGTAAATAATAAAAAAAAAATGGTATAAGTCGGCCTCAGAGTACCCAGCGGAGAGGTTTTTAATCCCACCTCGTCGTAGCTGATAGTATGAGTCTACACGGAACAAGTGGCTAGCTCGTCGCGTTGTTTGGATAGACTCAATAACTCATCCATAAACAATTCTACAAGTTGGTATAGTAAATCTGGGATCGACACCTTAACGTGCTCTCCGAGGCACTATAGTGGTGTTGTTAAACAAATGTACATATTTTTTTTAACCGGGGTTTGAACCTAAGCGTTCTTAATATGTTAAACTTGTCGAAACTACCTACCAGCTTATTGTGACATATTTTTGCAAATAAACGATTTTTATTTTATTATTAAGTCTAAGGTCTAACCAACTCGGCTACCCCGAATATTTTATTTTTATTTTTGCAAATTAAAAATACTCACATACAACGACATTTTTGATTTAGGGGCTAAACAAGATCTAGAGCCATTTACATTTTAAGTAAAATGGACCAGTAGTTTTCTAGATAATTGATGCGGACAAACAGACAGACGAACCAACTTGAATTGTATGTACTCTTAAAATAATCATAGATAAATAATTCAATACTACCTACTCAAATGGTATATAATATTAAACACAAAATACATTATCATATAATAATAATATATTATATTATCCCCCTGCATGGCAAACTGTACAGAAAAAATGTACTAATATTTTTTTGCCATGGGTGGGAATCGAACACACGCATACAACGCCAAAGGCGCAATCACTAGTGAGCGGAGGCTGTCTATTGCCATAAAATAGCCACTTGTGCTACGAACTACGAATAGTAAGTAGCACTGCGCAGGATACCCCAGTGCTACTTACTATTCAGTAGTAGATTTTACGATAATAATAATAATATATTAAAGAGGTGTAATTTAACGCTCAACTTAATTAGTGGTTGACTAAAACAGTTTTGTTAAACGACTTCAAACCAGAAGTTTTTGGAAGTCACATCATATTTCCGCCACATCTAAACCGATTTGAAATTATTAATATTTTTTTTAGTAAAATAGTTAGTTACCAAGTTAATTTCAAAGGGTGTACCTCAAAATATAAGATATTTAATTGATTAAAATCATGTCATCGCACTAAAAAGGTAAAATAAAAATAATTAAAAAAATAAAAAGAATCATCACGTCAAAATCACTAATAAGTAAAAAAAATACGTGTGCCAGTGTTTAGTCCTATTAGATTCTACTTTTGAAGTTGTAACCATTTAATAGAGTCGACTTTACGCCCATATCAAGTTGTAATATTGGGAGTACCTATATAATAATATAGGTACTCCCAATATTACAACTTGACTGTTAGTCGAAGCTTAATTATTATTTGTATGTAACTGTACTCAAAAATCTATCTGATACATATTTTTTGTATAGTAATATTAAAAAAGTTGTTTTGCTTGGGAAAAAAATCCGAACAGAAAGTTTAATTAATACAATAATTGACAAAAATTCCGTGTATTTTAATTCTGCGGCAAACCGCAGAATTAAAATACACGTGTATTACTGGAAGTGAACAATTTGTATGGAGTACGCAGACTTCGCGATTGCGAAGCATGGTACCAAGAGGTAGATAGAACTTCCAAAATGATTATACCTATTGATAACTTGGTGCGCAACGTCAAGTAGAATCCAATAGGACTAAATAATTATTTTATTTTTAGCGGGTGACCGCTTTATACAACGAGGCTATTTCATCATAAACACCGCAACAAGCTCGCCACTTGTTAGGTGTTGCCTCCGAATACTATCGGCGAAATGAGGAGGGGTTAATCCCCCCGCTGGATACCCTGAGGCCGTTTAAACGGCACCCGTGATGGTATTTATTTTATTATTACTTTTTAGTAGTTTTGAATGTCGTTTCTGGGCCCTATTTCATAAAGGCGACAAGTTACAGGTGATAGGTGACAAGTGACATTTTGACAATTATGTAATTTTTGTTTCATATAACTTTTTAATTTACAAGTATATTACTATGAAAATCTGACAAGTTGTCAATGTACCTAATTGCGTTTCATAAAAATTTTTGACACGACCAATTGCATTAGAATTGTTGACAGTTGTTACAATTTCACGACAGGTATATTTTTATTATTGTCAGTATACAATTGGTTAAATTTGTTTTATGAAACATAAAATTTATTTACAAGTCGACATATTTGTAAAATTGTCGGGTATAATTAACATAAGTTAAGATCTGTGTCACTAAATGACAAGTTAATAACGTCCCGTGTTCCTATTTGATATAATAATTAATAATTACACAATTAAATTATAAAATGGATGTTAATAAAAGTAATAGTGACAATAATGTTTTTGAAGAATTATTAATAGAGTTTTTAGGGAAAGTTTTTTTTTAATAGGTACAAAAAGTTAGTAGGTATTCCTTAAATTCATAAATAATTGAAAATAGGGTATTTTAATTCACACGTTACATAATATTTTTAAGAGCTGTTTATGAAATCCGCCATTTTTAACTATGTACAATTATAATTATAAGTATCATAAATACTTATTATTATTAGAAACCGGACGTTAGGCATACGTTAGTATATTATGCTACCTTCATGCATACATATGTAGGTATTTCTATGGAGGCATAAAAAGAAGGTGTCCTAAGGAGTAAAATAGGCTTTCCAAACATGAAAACAGAAAAAGGTCGCCCTTCATACAAACCACAACAAAAAGTCAGAACAAAAATATTATATAGGTAATAAAATATTATGTACGTAAAAGAACATGTTTTTACGTTTCATTCGCAAAGCAATTTTAGGCCTTCTGTATTTTCCCTTTTTTTTTAAATGAATAAATAATTTAATAATAGACAGCCCTTCTTTAAATGTTTATTTAAAATTTTTGTTATACATTCAACGTAAGAAGAATGAGTAAATGAATTAGAGCCCATACCACCTACCCTGACTACCCTGAGAAATTTTATTTTTATTAAATTCATTGTTTTTATTTACTTTAATGTCTTCAAAGAAACTGTCGATCATAAACAGTTAAATACTCTATAATTAATATAGTATGTTTCATTTAATAACATCTTATTCGATAAACTTACATAAGTATATAAACATTTTATTATGAAAAATCTTTATAATAAACACTTAAATCTGAAAACACATTTTAGTACAAAAAAATCAAAAATCTTGATTTATTTTCTTTTTTTAATGGTCTAAAGATCTTTGCCTTTCCACACTGGTGGACGAATAGAAAACAAAAAGCTGTATAGGCTTAGATCCCTTTGCCTTCCCAATATTTGGATTTAAAAAAAAAAAAAGCGGCCCCAGCTTAGTGGTTAAGTCACTGCGCAACTGATAATAAAGTTAAGCAGATGACAACAAAGCCGGCCTGGGATGGGTGACCGCTTTATACAACGAGGCTATTTCATCATAAACACCGCAACAAGCTCGCCACTTGTTAGGTGTTGCCTCCGAATACCATCGGCGAAATGAGGATGGGTTAATCCCTCCGCTGGGACCCTGAGGCCGTTTAAACGGTTCTCGGGAGCCAAATAGACACCCGTGATGGTATTTATTTATTTATTTATTTAAAAAAAAAAAACAATAGTTTTTTGCTAACTGTAGCTTTTTTAACTGCAATTTCAACCGTAATATTTTTTTAATTCAATGGTATAACTTCCAATAGCATTTATTCGTAGTTGTAATGCTAAGTATGCTGCCTTAGGCAATCCATCATATGATTTAGTCGACAATTCTTGTCATTTTTTGACAATTGTCGCACCAGTCACAGTCAGAATTCATGAAACAAGAATCACCACGATAAGTCGACTATTCTTGACAATTGTTGCAATTGTCGCCTTTATGAAATAGGGCCCTGGTGTTATTTCGCTGACAATGTCATTGCGTTTTTTTTTATTGGAGCACGACATGTGAGTTTATATCTACCTGGCGGTGAGCAGACCTACAAAGTCCAATAATTGTTCTTAAAGAATATTGATCGCTCCCACTATGCCTGCTAAATGATGCGATTACGAAATAGTGACAACGACATATTACATTACGAGTGTATTTTGCCTTATCGTCAATTTAACTACCCATTTCGTAACCACGCCCTGAAAGGAGACTACCACCTCGACAAAAAATCGATGAAGTAGTCTCCTAAAAACTGGTGAACCCACAGACTAAAACCTAAACATGACTAGGCGGCTTAAAGTTTATTGCATCTATGGTATGGGCGGTTATAGAGACCTTCTTCCCACCTAAAAACTAATAAAAAAATGCCTATAAATATGGGAAGATGGGGCAACCCAAGTTCCCATATTTAAAGACAGATAATAATAATAAAAAATAGCATATACAATTAGATATAAAAAAAAATTCAATCTTGTTTTCACTGTCTATAGAAAAAATGAACTAACTAACAATTTTTCATTAAAAAAAGTTCTTATAACTAGATAAAAAATGAAAATACCCGCGAGAAAATACCCTTTAAACAGGATGTTCTATTTTTTGCAATCCCTGGACGCATAATGACACAGCGTTCGCCTTTCGCCTAATTACTTATGCAGGTCTCTGGCTTCCACAATAGGTCGCCTGGCTTCTCTCCTGGCGTCTGCCGCGTCAATGCCTATTCGCCCCATCTTCCTATTTTAATTTATTCAAATTTCCCTTGACACCTCACCCGTCCATATAGTGATGCCATTGCTAGCTTTTTTATGGCTAGGTTCTACTAAGTTTGTTTTAACCTTTAGTTTAATTTAACTAGCTGGTAAATAGTCCATTCCTGTCAGATATTTCGTTATGAATTATCACAAAACACGCCTCCTACTGTACCCACATATATACCATGATAGCAGATAGACAACGACAATATTAGGTATAAATCAGTGTGTGGTTAATGAAATATGTAATATGTAGAGATCGCGCGAAGTTGCGTACAATTACTCTCCGCCTACCCCTTTAGGGATACAGGTGTGATGGTATATTTATATGTATTTATTTATTTGCAACAGTATTAAAGAAACAGTTAGTAAAAATAATTACACAATAGATACAAATTAAAAAGTACCTACATTGGCGAAAAATATTTCCATGATTTCTTAAGCTAATTTGGAAATTTAAAATTGAAACTGCAGAAATAAGTAAGAGGTTTACATGAAAACACAAATTTTCACATTATATTAATTTTATTATGTACTTAAATGTATATATTATTCCCTAATTAACATAGTTTTAGGGCAATATAAAATAACCATAAATGAATTTAAACCAGGATTAAACAGAAGTTTAAGCCCGTTTAGTTCAACCGATCCATTGTCATTGTGTATGGCAGAGGAAGCCTATTATTTTTAAGCATAAATGCACTCAGTTAATGGCTGCTACCCTTATATCATATAATAGGCATTATCCCCACCCACGTTGATACAGCCTTATGGGTAGACAGATATTAATTAATACCTACCTAGGTAGGTAAATACAGGTTCTGTTTTTTTTTGCATAGTCATTAGAGATTTAGTAATTATTTTTGTAACTAGCTTCTGTTAAAGATTTTCTCGGTATATTAGCTTTTTATATATATAGGCTTGTTCTATATTTACTATGTACAACCATACTAGTACATATTATATTTTATACACAAACACATATAGGTACTATTCTATATATCTCATGTAATTAGTAAATACCGTGCCCGTCCGCGCGCCGCTCGTTTTTTTAGCTTCATGATATATCTATACTAATATTATAAAGCTAAAGAGCTTGTTTGTTTGGTTGAACGCGCTAATTTTAGGAACTACTGGTGGGCAATTCTCGCGCTTTCGACATTCTAAAAAATGACTAAATAAGCCATTTTTCGTTCAAAAATATCGAAAATTAAACGAAATAAATATATAAATATTAATACCCCAACGGCCGTCCGTTCTGCGAGCTATGTGGCCTGCCCACTGCCACTTAAGTTTGGCGATTCTGGAGGCTATGTCGATTACTTTGGTCCTTTTGCGGATCTCATCGTTTCGAATACGATCCCGCAAGGAGACGCCGAGCATAGCGCGCTCCATCGCCCTTTGTGTGACTGTGAGCTTTTTCATGAGGCCCATAGTAAGCGACCACGTCTCTGATCCGTAAGTAATCACTGGCAACACACTCTGCTCGAACACCTTGGTTTTTAAACACTGCGGTATTTGGGACGAGAAGATATTACGTAGCCTCCCGAATGCTGCCCAGCCGAGTTGGATTCGAGTGGCGACCGCGTGCTGGAGGACGCAGCAGAGGCAGGCCCCCCACAAGATGGACCGACGACCTGAAAAAGGTCGCGGGAAGCCGATGGATACAGGCAGCGCAGAACCGGTCGTTGTGGCGATCCTTGGGGGAGGCCTATCTCCAGCAGTGGACGCGCAAAGAAAGGCTGGCATGATGATGATGATATAAATATTGAACGAAAAATGACATATTTAGTCATTTTTCATTTAAAAATCTCGAATCGAGATGAATGTCGAAAGCGCTAGGATTGCCCATCTGGTTCCAATTGAAAAATTATTGTAATGTTAGATAGCCTATTTATCGAGGAAGGCTATAGGCTACATAACATCACGCTACGACAGATAAGAGCAGAGTAACTTATTTGTTTATAAACATGTTGCAATAACGGGGAAAAAAACATCGTACGCTGCGTAAACGGTTATAGTTAGGCAGACGAAGTTGCGCGGATCAGATAGTCATGTTATAATTATATGCATCTTGGTTGTCAGAAAACTAATTTCGTAGCCATCTTCTTAAACGGATGTATCAGGTTTTAAATTAATTTAAGCACTAAAAAATATGAAAATAAATACTTTTTAACCAAAAAAAAATTACCGGTAATTAACTTTTTAGTGATTTAAAAACTAAAAACTAAATAATAATAAAAAAATACAAGTTTTATTTAGTCATACTTTTAAAGGTGGCGCAAATAGCTCCGACACATTTGCATTGGAGCAAATGTGTATATAGCTTCCAAAATCCTATTATTGACTTGGTGCCGACTTCATAAAGTAGAATCCAGTAGGACTCAATAACACTTGTAAATTAAATTATTGATTGATTTATTAAATTTGTTTTTTTAATGAATGAAGACTGAGAGAAGGACCGGGGATCCTAAATCAGGATTTGTTTTAGGACAAAAAGTATCCATAGCTATCCAATGCGGAAACGTACTAACTAGTGCTATGGGTACTTTTTCAAGAAATCCTTGATTGTTTTTGGTCACTCCTTTAATTATTGTTTCCAATAGTTTGTATTATTAATAATCTTATAATTAGTATTAAACACAAAGGTTGTGTTACTTATAAATAATTATAAAGTCGGATTTGTTTTGTTAAAAAATATATTTACGAAACAATTACGAATATAAGGTTACAAAATGTCTAGATCGTTTGACAGGGAGAACAATTCCTAGCAACTAGAAGGGAGTATTTTTTTTTTCTTATATTATCCAACTATAATAAATATTAAATTAAAATATTTAAAGATATAATGCAATAAAAAAATCCTGATGGACGGGACTCGAGGCCACGATACTCGCTTTCGCGTAAATATACTCAACCACTGAGCCAACCAGGTTCCAGTCACTGCTCACGAAATTTGTCAATGCTTGTTATCTATTTATACATAGACGCCCTAAGTGCCTTCTTCTAACAACTCTATATTAGAGTGAAGTTAGAAGTCCTGGTTTCTAATACTAGATATCAGAGTACATACTCTGTTTTTTTAACTTTTTTCCGTAATTAATATTTTTACAGTTTTATAAATTCCTTATCAGGATAATTTTATATTTAAATTTTGAATGATAAAATTTAATGAAAAAATAAGCTTTAAACAATATTATATTAGAAATACATAAACTTCAAATATCTAAAATAATAATATATTCTAGCGTTAGTTTAGCCAACTTGACCACAATTCCGTTCGTGTTAGAATTTAACACATTTCATATTAACATATTTGTCTAATGCCTATCGGATTTTCTACCATTCTCTACTCTAGTAACGAAAATTCAATATTCGTTTCTTTATAGTTTTGTGCAAAGTAAAGTATATAATTAATATACTAGTAAAATTCTATAAATAAATGCGAAAGTTTGTCTGTTTGATACTGACTGACACATTAAAAAAAAATGGGGCACGTGTTCTTTAGTTTTATAAGAAGAGTCTACATACAAAGTTTAACAGGTGTAGCACCCATCATTTGTGAAATATAATATAATATAATATAATAAAGTATTTATTTCAGCGAAAAAGCCTTAGTAATAAAAGTACACAATGAACCAAAGAACTATGTACAATAAAGGAAAGTGGCTGTGTGGTTTGGGGCTACTCTGGCACCTAAACTAGATCAAAATCTGTACTATAGGTGGCAGCTAGTTCCGTCGCGTTGTTTGAATGTTAAATTTTTAACTTTGGTAAAACTTCTCTACACGGAAAAAAAGAAATTCTTGGATTAAACCATTCAATAATATATTGTTTCATATATGGCGGAAACAATAATATTCTTAAATTAAGTAAAATTTGCCTTGGGTTAAGAACATTTACTTTAGTCAAAAATAAATTTGCTTAATACAAGACTTTTTTTTTGATTCAAGCATATATTGTTTCCGCCATATATGAAACAATATATTCTTAATACAAGAATTTCCTTTTTTCCGTGAGTAAAATTACATAAACAGAAAACATACATAAATACATATATACATACATATACACTCATATAGCATATCACTTCATACTTATACCTATTATAAATAAATAATATATATGTAGGTACATATTAAAATATATAAATACATGGTATACCCATATATATATTTATATGTGTACAAGGCAATAAATCATTATTCAATAGTATTTTAATACATATTTAATACGCTATTTCAAAATTTCAAGTAATTGTTCTGTCTTATTATAGTTTAGGTTATTTAGATAGTTAAATATAAGTTTTTTGCATTTAAAGTAAGTAATGTTATGAACTTCAAGGTTATTGTTGATTTTATTATACAAGTGTGGGGCTAGGAAACTGGAATGTCTTTGGGCAAATTTGGTTTTGTAATTAGGTTTATAGTAAACTATATCTTTTCTTCTTTTAGTTGTACTGTCTATTCTTTTAGCTTTAATTTTATTAAGTTGGTGTGCTTTAAGGCAAACGGATTGAATAAAAAGCTGTCTTACTACCAACAATGAAATATACCAAAGAAACTTTTATTTTGTAAGATTCTGCGTTAGACCTTAATCTGCCTGATGGAAAGCAACGATGAGGTCGAAGAAATGGCACGCCTACACTATAAAAAAAGACTACCATCTCGACAATAAATCGATGCAGTAGACCCCCGAAAACCGGTAAACCCCAGATTAAAACCAAAACATCACGATCACTTAGCGGTTTTTGCATCTGTATGGGCTGTGGTAACAATAGCGGATGGTCAGCATAGTGAATGCCTTCCTCCCACCTAAATTAACTTACACTTCCATTTTGAAAAATCCCTTACAACAAAATAGAAAGCTACTCTCAAAATTTTATATTCTAAGCATCATCAGTTTCCGTTGGACGATGATGAGTAAGTCAGCCAGTCAGGCAGGGCAAACTCTTCTTTAATCTCTAATACATATAAATGCAAAGTCTGCCTGACTGTCTATCTGTCCGTTTGTGTGCTTATACGGGGTAAATTTGAATGGAAATAAAAATTTTTAGTGTCTCCATATAAATTGGTAATTCAATTTGTATGGAGAAGCCAAATATGTTTTCATTTGCGACACATGGTTCCATGGGTAAAGCTGTTTCGATTTGATCATCAGTACCTCATATTAACCCAAAGTACATATTTTCAAAGGCACCCTGTATATAAGTCTAGAACTACTTATCGGATTTACTTTATAGATAGACACACGAGTTTTAGGGGTCTGCACCTCCTCTCACCATCTTTACCGTGAGGGCTATAAGGCACCTGCTAGTTATGTGTTATACGATGATGAAACCTTTCTTTTTCAAGTCGAATAGCATTTAACAAAAAAGAATGTGGGATCAGACCAATAGCTATCGGATCTTCCTTCATTACGTAGACTTAAATCAAAAACACTTAAAGAGAAATTTATCCCAATACAATGTGGTTGTACAATTAAAATACATATTTTTATGCATAAAAAAAGTTCATATTTATACATGCGTTTTGAGGTAGGACGCAAAAAACCTGAAAGCATGTACCTACATACAGAATGCTACACCCAGTAGGCGCCCAAACCGCATGGTTCCCCGACCGCGTCACATTCGGTTATCCAAGCGCGTCACATTCGGTTACTCGGTCGCGTCACACGTTCGGACCGGAACATCACGAGGGATGAATTTTGGCGAATGACGGAAGTTAGCCATCCGGTTTGCGGTCAAACATCACCCGCAATTCGGTCCGGTGATAAATTCTAGTCGGAATTTAGTTAGAGGGTGAATAGGTACATGCTAAATAATAATAATAATAATAATATGTAGGGTAATTTACACATATTAATCTGGTCACAAACTAAGCTATATGCTTGTACTTTATATATGTATTATACCATTATTATATTATGTACTATATATGTATTTATATTTTACTAAACCTCATATATATATATTTAATTCAATCTTTATTATTGCATAAATTACCTTCGGGACGTATTATAATGTAGGTAAGAGGAAAACTACTATTGTTTCCGTACTACACGCACTGGCATAAAATGCATACACATACAGTGGATGACAGGACCACCAGAACAAAAAGGTATGGTGACTCTATGTCGCACGATAAAAAGGTGGAATGCCTTGCCTGCGTGCGTTTTCTCTTCTTCCTTTAATCCAGAGTCCTTTAAGCGTAGCGTGAATAAGTTTCTCAAGCAGACATAGTGGAATCAACCAATTGAAGCAAGCACCATAGCTACTATTGGTTGAGAACATTCTTGGACGTTACATTGGCACTTACCATCAGGTGGATGTAGGGTCACATGTCCTGCTATAAAAAAATAAAAAAAACATGTGTGTTTATAAATTATCCACGTATGCGAAAATGATTCTATTTGCCTGCATATAATGATAAAAGACGGTAAATCAAAGATTTTTTAACTATCCTTTAGATGGGAGGAAGGTCTCTATAACTTAGTTAGCCCGACCGACCGGTCTCGTTACTACCATACCATACTGTATACCATATACTGATGCAAAAATCGTCAAATTACCTTGTCATGTTTCGGTTTTAGTCTGTGGGTTCCCCGGTTTTCAGGAGACTACTGCATAGATTTCTTGTCGAGGTGGGTAATGTTAAAATATACTTGTAATGCAATTCGTCTTTGTCGCGGCCTATTTCGTAATCGCATCATTTAGCCGGCATAGTGGGAGCAATCAATGTCGTTTAAGAACAATTTATTGATTGACCCCATTTATGGACTTTGTAGGTCTGCTCACCACCAGGTAGATACAAAGACACATGCCGTGCTCCAATATCGACATATTTTTAAAGTTTCCTTACAGGGTGCGGTCATGAAATAGGTGGTTGAATTGACGATAAGGCAGCGAGGATATTAAAATGTAGGTACTCGTAATGCAAATTCGTCTCTGTCGCTGCCCATTTTGTAATTGCATCATTTAGTCGGCATAGTGGGTGCGATCAATGTTGTAAAACAATAATTGTTGATCGACGCCGTTCATGGACTTTGTAGATCTGCTCACCAGGTAGATACAAAGTCACATGCCGTGCTCCAATAAAATAAACTGAAAAAATAAAAAAGCCTGTTTTGGTCTACAGAAAAACGATTTCGATGGGTGGAAATCAAACCTACAATCTCCAGTTTCAACGCCATATACCACTAGTCTACGAAGGCGGCCAGTGATGGCAATAAGGAAAATACCCAACTTTTCAAAAGAAAGTGGCAAAAATTATTAGCGTAGGTGTCGTTATAGATTAAAACATTTAATGTATTTTTTTATCGAAAGTGTAATAACTCCTTAGGTTTAATAATTTATAACAAGATTTTTCAATGGTGAGTTAAAGTTATTCTACAGTTAAATAAATTGTATGAGAAACTGTCAAATTTATTCATTCTTCATACAACCTATCTGTTTAATATAAAAAATAGTACAAAATACCTAATTATAACAGATAAAAAAAATCTTTAAAATCTTTATCAACGAAAATATATACCGTACCGAGAACGTTGCACTGCTATAGATTTTATTAAATTTTTTGACCGACTATCTCCAGAAACTTTTTCCTACCAATTTCTATTTTCCTAATTTCTCTATGAAAACTTATTCTAAACACCAAGGACCTAATTTCTATTGCGAAAGGAAGGAATAAATAATTATTTTTTAGACTTGAAGATATAATATGTTAAATAACTTAATCTAATGATTAAAAATTTGTCCTAAATTAAATAATAATAATAATGACATATATCTAACTATAAATAACTCTATAATATGTAGAGGTATAAAAATTATATACACAACATATTGTCAACTAATGTCAACCATTTAAAATTTTACTAAAGTACTAATATATAAAATATATAATATATAGTCTCTTCCAAATATTCAGATTCGTTTACGGTGTCAGCTGCTCGCCAGTGGAATTTGCTTCCTCTGACTATAAGATCAGCCCCTTCCATCGGGGTGTTTAAACGCTTGCTCACTGCTCATTATCTGAACGCTTAAACCAGATCCTCGTGACAATTTTTGTTTGGTATGGGATGTATGTTTATGTATTACATTTATTATATTATATACAGTATTTAAGTAGTTTAAGTATTGTTATGCATCATTGTTAAAATTATATCTATATCCTTTTATCGAAAGTTCTGCACCCTAAGCATATTTCACTCTCTCAAAGGTTAGCTGGTAGAAAATACCTAAGGCGTTAAGCTCGCCTATGTACAATTTTGTGCAATAAAGAATTTTAAATAAATAAACAAATAAAATAAAATCGTTACCCAATTTATATATTCGTAATTAATTTTCATATTTTTTGTAATAAGTAGGTACCTAAATGTAGTACTTACTAGAATAAACTTAAGATTATGTTCATATAAGCTGTACATCAGATACAGTTTAATATCTTTCATGAATCTATATGGTTTTTAGTTAGGGACTTTGTATATTATTAAAAAAAATCAGACGTGTAGTAAAGTGTCTATTTTGGGTTACTAACATTAGTAAAGTGTCTATTTTGGGATATTGTAGTCATTAGAAAAGTTGTCATTTTGTTAGTAGTCTTTTGGAATTGAGCGTCAGACATGTTTTGTATTCAGCAGACACGTCTGTTTTATTTATCATATCCAAATGCCCTATTATATTAGTAAAGTGTCTATTTGAGGGATTGTAGTCATTAGAAAAGTTGAAATATATGTCTTCGTTTTATTATGTTGGGTAAATGTATGATATGGGTATTGATTGTAAGGATTTATCTACAGATTTATGTGTTAGAATGAATGTACGGATAGCGTACAGAGACATGTTCATTGTTATGATTCTTTGGTTAAGAATATCGCAAAAAAATAATAATTACTTTTAAGTAAAAATAAAAAATGTGTCTTTATTAGTCTTTTAACATTATCTACTTTGCATGTTCTTCAATAACTGAGGTAATGCCCTAGCTTAACTAGTACTACTAAAGAAAAACCAATCCCACGCAGATTATAAGTGAAAGAATTATTATATAACAACAAAATTTAAACCGCAACAAACATTTAAATAAGTAACACGAAACTTTAAACGCTTCGAAATATGGTTTAAATAATTATAAGGTAGTAAGTATTATTTTGCTTTGACCGCTGAAGCAATCAGGCTAATAAATCAAAACCACTAAACAGTCACATAATTGGCACGTCGCGAACGCGTACCGTTATTTTGCGCGCGTGTATTTACGCCCCTAGAGATTATACGTTTCCATTGCCACACGACATTCGATATGAATTCAAATTGTAAACAATTGTTCCTAGTATATAAAGATTTTACTATTATATTAATGATAGAAATGTATGTTTTTCCATAAGGAGTTTAATAGAGCTGATAGAACTCTAGCTTTATGTTGATCGCCGTCAGATTTTTGTAAAAAAAACTATTAATTTACTACTATTAGTTTCGTAATACATATGAAAAAAACATAACATTTCCTCTTCTTACCCTATAAGAATTTAAAAAAATACTTTTCTTAGTTCTTTAGTTGTATTAACGAAAACTAAGTTTAAACTCAAACTTTAAAGAGTTAGTTATCTACATACAAAATATCCCATTACATATATATAACACTTACACACATTACACAGTTACCTTACTCACACACACAATTCACCTTTTTTTTATTCTTAATTTACTCGGGAATTTGTTTATTAAATTAAGTATTTCATAATTAAGCATGTATAGTTTTGTAAGAAAAAGACACTAGTGCCCGAGATACAGGTTAACCTAGTTTAGGTACCAGTGGCGTTTAGCAATTATTGTAAAATGTATGTCTATGAAATAAATAAAATAAAAAATCCCAAAGTGTCTCGAAAACAAAAGTTGAAACCAAAAAAAAATTAAACGGAGCACTTTTAAGGTCTTATCTAGCAATTTACAATAGTAAAAATATAAATACAATAGATAGTGTATTTGTAAATATTTATATAATAATATATAAGCAATAAATTTCTAAAAGAAAACAAATCTAAACCAATATTTCTGACTTACAACAATGGACACACGCACCCGCATGTGGCAAATAGTGTGTCGGCAAAATAACATGTAATCACAATTGTGGGCGGTAGTGCGCTAGCGCCGCACCTAATTTGGTTGGTACTAGTAGTTCCCTCGCACGTCGGTGGTACCACCGCTGACGTCTGTTTCCCCACTTTTGTGTTCACTCTAATTACATGGCGTTAATTTGCGATTTGTAGCGATTTTCATTGTTTAGTGGAAACACGACGTTGGCTTAGTGTGAGAATGTATTTAGTTAGAGGTTTAGTTGTGAGGGCGATATTTTCCTTTGATAAAAATCATCAAAGGAAAATATCGCCCTGTGTAAACTTGTGTGTAAACTAGATTTTTTCTTGTGTGTAAACTAGATTTTATGTAACATTTGCTGATCCGCGCAACTTTGCTTGCTTAAAACTTTAACCGTTTACGCTATACTCTCTCAAAAGGAATAAATTAACGTTTATTAGCGTTTTTTACAACATTTTTCATTGTCACTCCACTCCTATTGATAGTAGCGTGTAGCGTGTTATGTTGCATATAGATTTCCTCCATAAATGGGCAATCCAACACTAAAAGATTTTTTCAATTCGAACCATTAGTTCCTGAGATTAGTATAGATTTGTTTGTTGTCGAGGTGGCAGTCTCCTTTCAGGGTGCGATTGCGAAACGGGCGGATGATTTGACGATAACGCAGCGAGGATATTATATAGACTCTTAATGCAAGTTAGTCTTTGTCGCCGCCCATTTCGTAACCGCATGATTTAAGCGTCATAGTGGGAGCGATCAATACTGCTTTACAAAAATGTTTATTCGACCCCATGCATGGATTTTGTAGGGCTGCTTACCATCATGTAGATACAAGGTCACATACATAATATAATCATAAATTTAAAATTATAATGTTTGATATAATGTTTCGAGGTGGGAACAAAGCCCCTCCGCTGAGTACCGTGATGCCATCTAGGCAGTTAGGCGGTCTCGGCCCGTTATGATAAAATATAAATATATAATGTTAAATATATAGTTTAATGATTAAAAACACTTAATATATGTGAGACATAATGCATAGAATACCACATTGAAACACTTAATATATGTGAGACATAATGCATAGAATACCACATTGAAACACTTAATATATGTGAGACATAATATATGTGAGACATAATGCATAGAATACCACATTGAAACACTTAATATATGTGAGACATAATGCATAGAATACCACATTGAAACACTTAATATATGTGAGATATAATGCATAGAATACCACATTGAAACACGAATGGCCGAGTTGGTTAGAGCTCAGACTTAAATATACTACAGTTTTTAAGCAGATTCTGAATACTACCAACTGGGTACCCTTTTTTATTGGATAAACGTTATTCTATTATATACGAGTATTATATTCTATATCAATATTTTTTTCTTTCTGGCTGATAATACTTATTTTATAATAAAAAAAAAATAACAAGACGTGAATAACAAACCTCAAATAGATTGCCTAGCGAAATTCAAAATATGTATAAAAATGGAAGTAAATACAGGCCAAAGTTTAAAAGGTTCTTCCTTAAAACTTAAAGGTTTCTGTTTATGAGTTAATAGTAATTTTATTAGTTATAAGTTTCGTTAAATAAAAATAAAAAAACATTACTGAGAGACAATGTTCTTAGCAAACCATGGATTCACCGTGCGGGTGCCGGGTCCATCGCGTGGTTGAAAGGCAGGGGAATGAACTGCAGCGTTCCCGGACCTGAGACCGCGAAGTAGGTTTAAACGCCTTTTGAACTCACACCTGCACTGTGTTCACTACCCTTTCTACTCAACCAAATATTATATGATCCTGTTAGCGCCATCCTGGAAACACGCTCCATAAAAGTTCCGACGGCTGTTCTCGGAAGGCCAAGATCCTTCAATAGACGGTGCAAAGACTTTGCTGGAATTCCTCTTGCACCAACTTCCACTGCATAAAGTTGAGTTTTAAATCCGTTTCTAGTAATTTCGTACTGCACAACAAAATAAAACGTAAAAATAACTTTGAACTCTCTATAAGGTTTGAGCTCTTGTCTCTGAACTGTATATAGTGTCTTTAAGGCAAAAATCGAACCAACTCGGGCGCCATGTATATAAATGTAGTATTAAAGGTATGTTATGATTTGAATTATTTACCCACCAAGAAAAAAGGTAATAAATATGATTTGTGTTATTTATATTCTTTATTACTTTACAATTGTTACAACCACGCCGCTAAGTACTTAGGAGTTGTATAAAACCCCAGATCGTAATCAAAAATGAAATACATTTATTTAACAAACACACCACATGGAACGCATATAATACAAAAATAAAGTAATGAAAAATATGAATGACTTCCGAATCTTATCAGTACAATCAGTTGGCTTTTATCGAATGAATTTAAAAAAAAAGCGCTTTAGAATGTAAGGTATAGCGCAGTTCTCATGGCAAACAATGCAAACCGCGTCGAGTATAGCCCACTTCAGACAAGTACCTACTCACTTACTTAAGGGTATTTTTTTTGTAATCGATATTTTGATATTTCTATTTAAATATGTAAACATGGTAACCTATAATATGAAATTAATATAAGACCTTTTTCTTCTAATTACAACATTAATATAAATACAATGTTGCATAGTATTGATATTTTATTTTATTGGAGCACTGGATGAGTGAGCTACAAAGTCCATGAATGGGATAGATCAATACAGCATTGAACGCTCTCAATATATATGCGGTTACGAAATGGGCGGCCACAAAGATACAATTCAATTCAACGACCGCCACTGTAGTTGCGCCATTGGCGTTGTATCCGGAGTGACGTGGGTTCAATTCCCATCCATGGCAAAAAAAACGTTTTTTTTCGTAATTTCATTTGATTAAATTTATATAGGAAAACTATCAGCTAGTTCTTAAACAACAAACAATACAGATTACTTAAAAAAAACTTAATAATTTTAAAAAAATGTTATTAAACAAGTTTTCGCAGTATTCATTTTTTTAACGATTTCAAATAATCGATTTAATGACTGTGCGTCATACATATGCACACATGTATAAAAATAACTGTACAGTTTGTCATGGTCTGTGTGTTTATAATATAGAATATGTACTACTATCGTTGTTCTGGTACACGTAGTACAAGTCTAGAGCTTAGTTTGTCCCCAGAAAAACATATGTGATTTAATATGAAGAGCATTAAGCTCTTCATATTAAAAACTACCCGTTTCTTAACCGCGCCCTAAAAAGGAGACTACCTATAAATTACAGAATAAAAAGAAAGGCAGTGAATGCCAGTGCAAGAGGAGTTCTAGAAGTCTTTGCATCGTCTTTCGGATCGGCTGGTCGAACTTTATGGAACGCATTTCCAAGATGGCGCTGATGTAGTTGGTGTCATAGAAACTGTACTGAACCACAGAAGAAATATATATATATCACCACGGGTGCCTTACGGCGCCCGAGACCGCCTAGACGGCCCCAGGGTACCCAGCGGAGGGGTTTTTAATCCCACCTCGTCGTAGCCGATGGTACGAGTCTACACCGAACAAGTGGCTAGCTCGTCGCGATGTTTTGAATAGACTCAATAACCCATCTATAAAAAGTTTCACAAGTTGCTATAGTGAAACCGGGACCGACAGCTTAACGTGCTCTCCGAGGCACTATAGTGGTATTGTCAAACAAATGTACATAATTTTTTTAATTAAAAACTCATTGGTACACACCGGGATTCGAACCAGGGACCTAAGTGTTTTTAAGTCCAAGGTCTAACCACCTCGGCCACCACGTACATAACAGAAGAAATAATAGTACAAGTAACTGAACACAGTGGAAAAAAGAGTTGATATGGTAAAATCGTAATCGCAAATACAGGAACACTCATTTACTTGCATTTCAACCAAGCGGTGGGCCCGGATTGATGGCTATCCATGTAAATAGCCTGTAGTGCTGGAACGTTCGCATGCATTTCAGCACAACATAATTAACAAAACATGAACGAATTTGATTGTATTTCCTTGCGTACAGAGAGTATCTAAATGTTTTTAGATATCCATAGATTCTCTGTGCATGCATTTCAGCTCAAACATTCACGTTGAAGGAAACACTTTCAAGAATTTAATATGTTGGGAACTGTATTAATAAACTGCAATAATATTCAATTTCATAATACTGAAATTTCAATAATAATAGTAATAATAATTACAGTGCCTTTTTGGCCTTCGAGAACATTTTAAACGGTCTCAGGGGACCCAGCGAAGGGTTTACCTCATCATTACCCATCCTCATTTCGCCGATGGTATTCGGAGGCAACACCTAACAAGTGGCGAGCTTATTGCGGTGTTTATGATGGTATAGCCTAGTTGTATAAAACGGTCACCCATCGCTGGTACAGTCTTGTTATCAGTTGCGCAGTGACTTAACCATTAGGTTAACCACTTTCGATATTCAAAAAGTTCCAATTTCCATTGCAGGCTCTACTCAAGAATGAAACGTATATATTTTAAGTTCCCATTGCACAAAAACTAAGAGGGTCTCATATCGCAGAGAAACACTTGAGGTCCCCTGATTTTATAGAATAACGTATTAAAAACAATCGGGGCATTCACAATGGTCGGCGCGATACGGTCTCGCTGGTCAAGTGGCTCCGACGCGATTTCTCATGCGGCGTTGTTTCGGTACCAACGCTAGAGGAGGGCTCCGATGTACGGTGACCACACTCTGACGGAATTTATGCGTGATCCAAAAATGTTATAACTTGTAAAAATATTTAAACTAATATCAACAGGCTACTTGTGTACTTGTATAAAAGATATTTATAGCTTTTTAAATACTTTAAGGTAAGTAGGCGAGGTTTTTTTGATAAGTTTATTTTTAAGTAAAAATAACTTTAGTGTATTCATATTTAGTTTATTGAAGCTTTTAGGCTTTACGTTATATCCTAGTGATATCACTATAGGACTAAGTTTTAGAAATATCAATTGCATACACAGAGGTTCGAAACTTATCACACAAATTATCTCTATATATTCAGATAATTTGACAATGACGGATAAAAAGATAATGACGGTCATTTCAGAACTGTAGATTGGACCCTAAATCTACATTTTTGAAATGTTGTAAAGATCTACTTTCTAGATCACAGTTTTAAAATATTGTAGAGCTCAGACTTAAATATACCAATATAAGATCTAGACTCTAGATCACATGTGTGTGTGGACTTTTTACCTACTTACAGGGTTAAAAATATATTTACTACTTATAACTTATTATGGATTTTTAATTTCCTTAAAAACTTCGCGTAATCATTTATTGAGTTTGGTACCTGTTACAAAATTATTTAGGAATTTATTTTAATAAAAATATATGGATTTTTAATTTCCTTAAAAACTTCGCGTAATCATTTATTTAGTTTGGTACCTGTTACAAAATTATTTAGGAATTTATTTTAATAAAAATATATGGATTTTTAATTTCCTTAAAAACTTCGCGTAATCATTTATTTAGTTTGGTACCTGTTACAAAATTATTTAGGAATTTATTTTAATAAAAATATATGGGTTTTTAATTTCCTTAAAAACTTCGCGTAATCATTTATTTAGTTTGGTATCTGTTACAAAATTATTTAGGAATTTATTTTAATAAAAATATATGGATTTTTAATTTCCTTAAAAACTTCGCGTAATCATTTATTTAGTTTGGTACCTGTTACAAAATTATTTAGGAATTTATTTTAATAAAAATATATGGGTTTTTAATTTCCTTAAAAACTTCGCGTAATCATTTATTTAGTTTGGTACCTGTTACAAAATTATTTAGGAATTTATTTTAATAAAAATATATGGGTTTTTAATTTCCTTAAAAACTTCGCGTAATCATTTATTTAGTTTGGTACCTGTTACAAAATTATTTAGGAATTTATTTTAATAAAAATATATGGGTTTTTAATTTCCTTAAAAACTTCGCGTAATCATTTATTTAGTTTGGTACCTGTTACAAAATTATTTAGGAATTTATTTTAATAAAAATATATGGGTTTTTAATTTCCTTAAAAACTTCGCGTAATCATTTATTTAGTTTGGTACCTGTTACAAAATTATTTAGGAATTTATTTTAATAAAAATAAGACGACATAAAAGACTAGAAAATAATTATAGCTAAACTAAATCCAATACAACGAAACAAATAAAAACATGGTTACCCCATAAAAATGTACGGAGCAAAAAGCAAAAAGTCGCAGGGGTCAGGCTCCCACGGCGAACAAATTAGTGCTCAATTTGGTGTAAATGATCCTATTTATAAATAGTCCTTTAGCTCCTGGGAGCCACTTGATGTCTCTCCTTTGATCGGGTTTCGGACTAGATGCGCCAAAAGCGATTATCTTTTAGTTCAAAAGATCCAATGCATTTAGCTCTTTATCCAATTGTCCGGTTTGACACTTCCTTCTTGTCATTTTTAATGTAGTAAAAGAGTTTTGGGCACTTAAGACCTGTATTTCAGGATAAGCTGGAAAAAGACTGTTTTGGTGTGTTTAAATGTTTTTTTTTTCAAGTACTAAGGTGATTTTTATTAACACCTATTTACAAAAAGGTGTTTACTCAAGGTCTACTTTCTTGATTTTATCTGAGTAACCGAAAATTCTTTGTTAATAATTCTTATTGGAAAATTGTAATAAAATTTTTTTGTATTTAAAAAATCCATCGATAACATATAATTTTCTTTTATTTTTATTGTTTTCTGTAATTTCACTAAATCAGTTTATTATATTTTAGACTTAAAAACACTTAGGTCCCGGTGTGTATCAATGAGTTTTTAATCTAAAAAGATCGTAGCCGAAGGTATTAGCCTACACCGAACAAGTGGCTAACTCGCCGCGGAAATCAATAACTCATCTATAAACAGTTTCACAATTTGTTATAGTGAAACTGGGACCGACAGCTTAACGTGCTTTTCGAGGCACTATACTAATAGTTTCATAATGTATATTTTTCTCTAGTGTTTTTAATTCTAAGTCCTTACCATCTGCGGTCGCCACGTACAATGTAGTATGTAATAATATAATATGCGCATACTGGAATATACTAAGGGACGATTTTCCAATCACCAGAAAAAGTTATTCGACAGGTAACTTGTATAAAGAACTGGCAAATTTATTTGTTTAATAAATTTATCTGGCGATAGAAATTTGGGACCTTAGTAGATCCATTTAATTAATTATTATTAAAACTATACAGGATGAATTTGAAAGGATGTACTTTGGGCTAATATGAGGTTCTGCTGATCAAATCGAACAACTTTTCCCATGAAACCATGTGTCGCAAATGAAAAAAAATTTTGGCTTCCCCATACAAATTTGGTCATTTCAACATTACTAGTGTGTATGGAGAAGGCAATATTTTTTTTCATTTGCGGCACATGGTTCCATGGGAAAAGTTGTTCGTATTGATCAGTAGAACCTCATATTAGCCCAAAGTACATCCTTTCAAAGTCACCATGTATATTAATCAAACGCCCGCCTAGGTATAGAAACGGTTAGGTGGGAGGAAGGTCTCTATAACTTCATAGGCCGACCGACCGGTCTCCTTACCACCGCCCATACGGATGCAAAAACTGTCAAGTGACCTAGTCATGTTTCGGTTTTAGTCTGTGGGTTCACCGGTTTTCAGGAGATAACTGCATCGATTCTTGTCGAGGTGGTAGTCTCCTTTCAGGGTGCGGTTACGAAATGAATGGTTGGATTAACGATAAGGCAGCGAGTATATTAAAATATACTCGTAATGCAATTCGACAATGTCGCGCCCATTTCGTAATCGCATCATTTAGCCGACATAGTGAGAGCGATCAATGTTGTTTATAAAACAATTATTGTGTGTCCTCATTCATGGACTTTGTAGGTCTGCTCACCACCAAGTAGATACAAAGTCATATGCCGTGCTCTAATATATTTTGTAACCGCACCCTAACATGATAGTCACCACAATAACAAGTCAGTTAAAAAATAACTTTTGCATTCAACGACAAAAATAAAATAGTTAATGAATACAAATCATTAAAACTTCAGAACGGCCATTTAGTGAAAACTAATGCAATAAAAGATGACGGCGATAGATTTATAAAAGCACGATAATAAGACTTATATATTTCGTGCACGCGTCACATTAGTGCGGAAACGGTTCCGTACACACCGAGCTTTGTTGCCAAGAAAAATGATACCAACGTCACAACATCCTTTTATGGATATTACTGTATTTACCCGCCCTACACAGTTATATGGCCAAAGATTATGTTAAGGTGGTAGATATGACAATAACCTAAAAGATAGTATTGTTCTGCCCAATTTGATTCTTATAAGAATAATATTTATATTAATCATATTCATTTATATAACATAATAACAAGTCAGGTCTAAATATTTTATTGTATGCGTCCTAGTTAGATCTAACAAAATTTCACTATACAATTATTACCTATAGGTCTGGTACAATTGCGAAACTATTAAAATACTTTGGAGGGTCTCTATTAGTTCGCTAGGGCGACTGACCGATAATAAACAAATCTTTATTTGCTAGAACATGGTTACAATTATGGTAGGGTGTTGCAAGTAGTACAACATATTCTACCCGTTTTGGTGTGCAAATATTACAAATTTATGTTATATGATTTCGTTACAAATTGAATTAGACATTTTTAGATTTTAGTCTGTTGTTTTCAGGAGAGTATGGCATCGTATTCGTGTCTAAATGGATTTTTGTGTCGAGGTGGTCGTCTCTCCTGGGTGCGGTTACGAAATGGGCAATTGATTAAAATTTAAAGCAACGAGGACATTAAAATATATTCGTAATGCTAATTTGTATTTTTACCACACATTTAATAAACTTTCTAGCATCAGATACATCCATTCTCCATTACAGATTACTACATTCTCCTTTCTCAAGCTGGAGCTGTCTACTTTATGGATTAAACATTAAAAAATTTCAATGTCAGAACCACGGTAAAATTGTCCCATCTGCACATTCAACTTGTTAATTCTATGACCCTCCCGCCCTAGAGTAGAGAGACAAATCGGCCACGCTGGCCATTTGTCAAAATGCTTGCATCCGGCCATCCTGAAAGAAGCCATTGTTGGTCTGCGGCATTATGAGAATGCCTTTATGACGTCACAATAATAGCCATTCTTAAGAAATGCCATTAAAAAACGTGCGCGGGTGTGTCTTGTCTATAATTTATTAGTGGTCATAAATCTTTGTTTGCGTATGATAATGCGGTTTGTTATTAATATTGTTGGACAAATGTGGAAGAATCTGTAACAATAATAGGTACTTTAGCCCCGATTATCATTAGATGAGCAGTGAACATATTTAAATCTTTAAGTCACTTATGAATTTGTTTATCAAATAATATATTATATATTTTAAATATAAAAAAAGTCAAATATGTAAAAAGTCTTATGCATAAAAAATCTAAACGTAAGCTATTTTTTTTCCCTATAGTGTAAAATAGAATCGATGAACAATCATGCAAAATACACTTGCAATGAATCGCATAAAATCTAATTACACTTGATGCTTACCACAAGACGCCGTCGTTTGGGTTTTTAGCAATATACAATAATAAGTTAATACTTACAAGATTCTTTGAGGGTAGCCCGAACACTGTAGACGCGTGTTTATATTATATTTTTCCAAATTAATTTTATTGAATATTATTGTGCAAAAGTGTACTAATTTTGTAGAATAAGCATTCGTATAGTAATATTAAGTGTGAGAAGTGTAGCATTTACACAGTGATCTCGGTGTTTGTGTTATCTCAAATAATCCCACAATCTTCAGTAAAATGGCGGTACCCATTTTACTGTCGATTTTTCCTTCTTCTTCACTTGACATGGGCAGGACTATACCGTATGTTTCCTTTCCATCCTATTATCCCTCTTTTACTACAAATAAAAAAGTTTTTTTAAATCTACCCACTCGACATTGGCAAAATTACGCGCACGCGTAGAGGCCATTAATTTAAGCTAATAATAACAATCATAAGTTAATACAAATTAAATTATATCTAACATACCTCGTTTAAATACTCGTATTAATGGTTTAATTTGCAAAAACTTACTCGTCCTTGTATCCCAATATCTTTTTTATTGACTTTTTATCAACATATAATAAAAATTTAAAAAAAGAAGATATTGTGCCTTTGAACAACACTTTAGTTAAAGTAGGTTTTATTAACCTTTTTATTAGCAAAAAATATAAATTATATATTTAAAGATACAAACCCTATTTTAACAAAACTGTTCTTAGTTAAAATAGAGTTTGTCCCTTTTACGGATATTTTTTTTTTCTAATAAAAGGCTTTAACTAAAGTGTTGTTCAAAGGCCCAATAACTTTTTGATTGTTTTTTTTATTAACATAACTATCTAAGGGCGGAATGAAATAGTCGAAGGAAACAAAATTTTAACCATCGTTCGTCATTAATAGGTACCAAACTTTCCAGTTCCTCTTCGTATATATACTCTCAATAAAACAAAGAAGTTGTTCACTTAAAAACCAAACAACTTAGACAGATTCCATTTACATAAACGTCTACAAAGTGGGTAATGGCCTCATTGTCATGCAGAGGGCGGGTTGCTTTAACCGACGACTGTATCTTACAAAGTTAGAGACGCTCTCAACTTAATCACTCACTTACTGCTGGAGTGCACCAAGTTCAGTTAGCCAGACTATTTTATATATTTTTTTTTGGATGTGACTTTGTATCAATCTGGTGGTGAGCAGACCTATAAAGTCCATGAATGGGGTCAATCAATAATTGTTCCTAAACAAAATTGATCGCACCCACTATGCCGGTTAAACAATGGTGCGATTTCATAATGGGTGGCGACAAATTGCATATTTTAATATACACGATGCCTTATCGCCAATTCAACCACCTATTTCGTTACCGCGCCCTAAAAGGAGACTACCACTTTGACAATAAATCGATGCAGTATTCTAATGAAAAATGGTGATCCCACAGTCTAAAACCGAAACATTACTAGGCCACTTGACGGTTTTTGCATTTGTACCCCTAGTGTGAGTTTTCTAACTATTACTTTGCGTTTGAGTTAACTAAAATTTGTATGGGAAATGGTTCAGCGCTCCAAGCGAAAATTTTGAGAACTAGAAATGCGGTCGTGTGATTGGTCAAAATGTTAACGCAGTAGTATAGTTAACGCGAAAGTAAACGTTAAAAAAACTCACACTAGGGCTACTGTATGGGCGGTGATAACGAGACCGGTCGGTCGGCCTAGCGAAATTATAGAGACCTTCCTCCCACACCTTCAAGTATTTTTTTTTAATAGCACGCCCTCATGCTAAGCAGCTTACAAAGATCATGAAACGAGCTCGATCAATACATTATTGTTTAACATCATTGATCGCTTCCGCTATGCCGGCTAAATTATGCGGTTACAAAATTGGCGCTGACAAAGGCTAATCTAAATCATTAAAGATATTTAAGATTAGGCAAAAAAAAAGTTTGTAACAATAAAACAAAGTAACAATAAAGTGTTACCCCATATTCTAAGTTGTCCTCGACTTTACTTTTTCCTTAAGAAACGTCTATCTCATTCCACCAAATGATTGAGTGAAAAGTAGAATATGGGGGTTAGAGTGCTATTCATGGCTCAGGTGTCGTTTTAGTCCGTTTTTTTCTGTCTAGCGGGCTAAATCGGCACCTTCAACTATTTGAGGGGCGATATAGCCCGCAAACATTTACCCATATTACCACTTATATTTTACTATTTTATTTGTAAGAAGGCTTTCATCACTAAAAGTACCTGCTTACTTCTATTTTTTTTTATAAGCCTAATATTTTTGAGAAAACATCTGACGAACAAAAATCATTTACGTATTATTGATATTACAATATAAAATAATATTAAACTATGTATGTAGTCGCAATTTCAATGAAGTTTTATTGCGCAAAAGAATGTGGAACCAAGGTTTCAAAGGAAAGCCTCTTGCTTACTTAATCAGTGTAGATTTTATTGGTTTATTTTATAGATAGGGGGCTTTTACTCGTATATTATTCATTAGAAACATCTTACGGCCATCGGTCGAGCTTTAAATTGTAACTAAATATAAATATATTTAGTATAAAATGAAAATATTACAACCACGCTAGTAAATTACATAGGTGGGAGAACCATACAGATGCAAAAACCAAAAGTAAGTCATGTTTCGGTTTTAGTCTATGGGTTCACCGGTATTCAGGGGACATGTATTTTTGGTCGAGGCAGTAATCTCCTTCTAGGGTGCGGTTAACTGCGGTTAGGAAACGAGCAGTTAATTTGAAGATAAAGAAGCTTAAAGCAACTTCGAGTCAAATAGACTCTTAATGCAAGTCGCCGCCCATTTCGTAACCGCATCATTTAGCCGGCATAGTTAAGGGAGCGATCAATGCTGTTAAACAGCAATGTTTTGATTGACCCTATTCATATTTTTTTAGGTCTGGCTTACCACCAGGTAGATAGTCAATGCTCCAGTATGCAATAGATAACATTGGCATATCTTTATTTAATTTTCCTTATTATATAAACACCACGACGAACTTGCCACTTGTTCGGTTTAAAACGACAGGTTGGTGATTTTATCCTGGAGTGATAAAAAACTCATGCAATGCAGTATTAATTATATTACCATTCCTAATAAGTTCACCATACAATTTATATAGATTAAAATTTGTAATACTCAAATACAGCCGCAAATCTTCTTCTAAATATGTATAACTCAAAGGTGACTGACTGACATAGTGATCTATCAACGCACAGCCCAAACCACTGAACGGATCGGGCTGAAATTTGGCATGCATGTAGATGTTATGACGTAGGCATCCGCTAAGAAATTTTGATAAATTCTACCCCCAAGGGGATAAAATAGGGGATGAAAGTTTGTATGATAAAAAAAATACTATTCCACGCGGACGAAGTCGCGAGCACAGCTAGTAATTTTATAACTACCCACTTTTTTAAGCTGAGGAACGGATAGTTTCTATGGTTACTAACCGTCAAAGAAATGTTGATAGTGAGACTCCAATGACTGTCATTCTTTTACCTAAACTACTGTTTTATATGAAAGATATACAAATAACATATTATGGACTTATTTTGTCATTAGACGCCATTACCACAACAGAAGTGCCACTTCCGGCCGGACCGGAAATGACCACACACTGCCCGGGCGGTGCCATTGTGTCAGTGTTACCAACTTAAGGGAGAAAATATATAGAGGTTTATCATCGTTTATAATTTTGAGTTTTTTTTATACATGATAACTTTGAAAGGTTGTACTTTGGGCTTAATATGAGGTTCTACTGATCAAGGCGAACAACTTTTCCTATGTGGCGCGAATGAAAATAGAATTGCTTTCTCCGTGCAAACTAGTTCTAATAGGTTTAATTCCCACCCATAACAAAAAAAAAATGCTACGTTTTTCTGTACAGTTTGTCATGGGCTGGGTGTTTATAAAATATAATATTTTATATATCATTGTTTCTGGTACAAATAGTACAAGCCTAGAGCTTTAGGTAGTTTGTGACCAGCAATAAGTGTAAATTGTCCTACATATTAATAATAATAATGTTCTTCTTCTTAAATTTAAGAGCAAGGCTCTTGTCGGTGGAGCAATTGCCACTCCTGACTATTCTCGGCCAACTTCTTTACCTCCCTGTACGAAGTGACACTTAATTTATCTTTTACTTCATCTATGTATCTTCTTCTCAATCTTCCTCTTCCCTTTTTTCCCCCTTGTTCATTAAATAAACATTTTTTTTCAATAATAATGTTAGGAAGCTATTTTTTTTTTTCATTTGCGACTCATGGTTCTATCGGAAAGGTTGTTTGATTTGATCAGTAGAACCTCATATTAGCCCAAAGTACAATCTTTCAAAGTTACATAAGGCAGCAATAAAAAAGTATATATATCATATAGTAGGTATACTCTTTTATTGCTGTTATAACAAAGTTTTAATATCTATGACAAACAGTCAGTTTGCTATACTCAATATAACAATAAACTATTAAACCATTAGAAATACAACAACAAACGAATAAATAGCAGGCTTGTTCATAATTCACGGATCATTTAATGCCAACTAAAGCGTTTTCGCCATTACTGATCCCATTTGGGGCCATTTTGATATTATTTAGAAAATCTTTTATAGTGCCACTACGATAAGTTTTTTTTATATATGTTTATTGCAACTGTTTATAGATGGGTTATTGAGTCTATCCAAACATCGCGACGAGCTAGCCACTTGTTCGTGCCAATACGACAATGCTTTTTTTTATGTCTGTATTTATTACTGTTTATAGAATGAGTCTACCAAAAATCGCGACGAGCTAGCCACTTGTTCGGTATAGACTCATAACATCGGCGGGACGAGGTGGGATTAAAAACCCCTCCACTGGGTACCCTACGAAGCCGTCTAGGCGGTCTCGAGCGCCGTAAGGCAACCGTGATGATATTTATTTGTTTATTTACGGCGTCCCCGACAGCTTATGGCCGATTCCTATAATCAACGGTAACCGTTCGTTATTCTCATACAAAATGTTAACGGCTGTAGCTTACCTATTTCTTTGCCTTTTTTATATGGGAATAACGAACGGTTACCTTTACTGTAGATGAGCAGTTCTCACACTTTTTTAGCAGCTTTTTTAAGCTAGTAAATATGTAGATAATCTACCTTTTCCTTCCCTTAAGTTTCCCTAGCCAGATAATGTCTCCTCTGCTATAATATCATATAACTGGTTGTTTCGATAGCTCCAGAAACATCTTTACTCATTCTCGGTCCCCTTAGGGTCGCGAGGGTGGCGCCCTCTGGCGGTCCATCAGTTAATTATATCCGGATATCCGGCTAGAAGGGTCCTCCAATAATATGAGGAGAGTGGATTTATTAAGTGACAAAATTTCGATGACTGTTTGTTCACGAGTCTAATGGGCTTTATTAATAGACCGGGTTATAAGTTTAAGATCTCTGAAGTTAGATCCCTCTTGTTACTTACATAATATGTTTAAACACCACCTTTGGATCTAACCCTTCACAGCATATATGCTTCTAGCTCGGGGCATAATTATAATATATGTTTTTTTAAATATTCTAAACACCGGTATCATGACCCATCTATAAACAGTTTCACAATTTGGTATAGTGAAACTGGGTCTTACAGGTTAAAGTGCTCTCCGAGGCAGTATTAGTAGTGATATCAAACAAATGTACATAATTTTATTTAATAAAAAACTCATTGGTTTGAATACCGGGGCAAAGAAAAAATAATTACTCGGGTTTTAAACAGGGACCTAAAAACGACCTTAGTATTTGTTTTAAAGTAATATCTAAGCAACTCGGCTACCACGTATATAAGGCTTTTAATGATATAATAAATAAATAAATAATAGAGGTCGAGCTCTAATCTGCGACGCCACCAGTGTGGACACCCTTGCGTCAAGTTATTCCCACGTCACTTCAAGATCCTCTGGTGCTGCAGCTTTGCTTGGCCAAAATAAATAAATAAAAAAATACAAGAAACATAGCTCCTCTTACGAATTTCTAGCGTTTTCGGTGGAAACCTTGGGACCATGGTCACCAGATACAATAAAATTTGGCAGTAATCTTGGAAAATTGTTTAATTGATGCATCTGGGGACCATCGAACAAGATCCTATTTTTTCCAACGAATATCGATGGTGCTCTATGTATTTTGGGCACATGCGCAGCTTCGGAGGATCTACAAGAAATTTTTTATTTATAATTTTTAACATTGTAATTCTAAAATTTTAGTTTTTTCATTTATTCTCTGTCCATTCAATAATTGTATGCCATCACCATATGTAATAAATAATATAATTATTACTTTCAAACATTTCTTCTAAACGTTAAACGTAATAAATAATACAAGTCATAAAAAATAACAAACAAATTTGTCTTCCAAAATTGGTTTCACTCAATTTAAAAATTAAATTCAATTATCCAAACAGTTTGTTGTATAAACAATAATTTAGGTGTTCACACAGTGACGGGTGGCATTAATTAAAAAGAAATCAAATCGAAGAATCTGTTGGCAGATGTGCAAACACCGCTCACTGGTGTCAGCGTAAACAGAGGGGTTAGCTAAATAAAAAAACTATTAATATAGAAGTCGAAGGGCCAAAAAGACTTGATGTGCGTGGAACTACTACGATTTATATATCATGGTCTAAATACGAGGCTTTACAAAAATCATAATTTAATTAATTTGGTAAAGCAATATATAATTCTATCCTATTGACTTTCTCTTTTTTTGGTTAATATGATAGAAAGAATAATAAACTATTTTTTTTAGAATTTTTATTTTTTAAGTATATGGTGAGAATAATAGTAATAATAGCAAAATAGGTACCTAATTAATTACCCAAATATGGAGTGAAAAATAATGTGCCGGCCGAAAAGGAATTGGGTCTTTAAAAAAAAAACGACTATGGAATCCTCCGTGGGAGATTTGTTACACTGTTAGTTTTTTTATTTATTTATATTCGTTTATTAAAAAAAGTATATACATATAAGATATTAAATTAAAACTTGAGTTCCTTAAATTAATTTTATAATTTATATAATATTTAATTAATTCTAAAATTTATATAAGTATTTTTTATTATTATTTTACCTTCTTTTTTATTTAACATAAATAATAGTATACAGTAATAAAATTTATAAGTACATATAGAATATAACTAATTAAAGAAAAAACTAAATTTCAATAATTCATAAAAACTATAACAAAGCGATGAGACTAAATTTTTATTAGCACATACTAATTTGTAACTTATAAATTTTATACTATTATCTGATACAAATAAAGTGTGTTAGATGTGTTTCTTATTAAGTAAAATATATAAATTGAAGCTATAAAATTTTATTGCCAAATATATCGCCTCACTACTAGAAATTGTGTTGCAGAATAGGTTTAATTTTTTTAAATAAAACCTTAAAGTTATGTATACCAATGGTACACATAACTTTATATCGCTTTATATTTCTAATAAACCTCTCTTGTTGGATGATTCCTATCTATAGTTAGTAGCGACTATAGTAAAAATTGTTGGCAAAAACTAGTGGTAGAGCTACTGGCGTCTACTGATATTAGTGAAAAAAGAGGGGGGGGGGGGGCGCCGTAATTGGATTTCGCTCCATTCTAAAACTTGCTTCGGGCCGGCACTGTGTACCATCATGAGTGTCTTACGGCGTCCAATACCGCTTAGACAGCCTCAGCGTACCCAGCGGTGGGGTTATACATCTCCAGTGCCGGTTACTACCCCCACTAGGGTTGCTTATTAGATACCTAGCACTTTTATCTAAAAAAAATACTTTTCAATAAAGTCAAGTGAGAAGTTATTGTAAGAATTTTTTAATTAAAGTATAATACTTAAGTTTTTTTTTTTTGTTTAAAAAAATATATATATATATATATATATATGTTAGAGTCATAGTGATAAAATAGATATTATACATAATGACTGGTTAACATATAATGACTAAATCGTCTAGACAATGTGATAAATTAATCACTTTATCCGGATATTATTCATAATAGCAGGTCAAAGTCAAAGTAATAAATACGGTCCGACTCGCTTTCCTTCCTTCTCTTTTTGTTGCTGTCTCTTTTCGTAGCCGTTATAATTTCTCAGGAGACAGAATGAATGTATAAGTTAGGCACTAAGCATGGGTTTCTAAATTTAACTTATATCTTTATATATATGTCCAGCGGAAATTTTTCAACTTTAAAATTTCATGATTTTATTTATTTTTATTAAAACAAAATGTACAACTTTAATGCGGATTTCATTTCTTAAACACTATATCATTTAAATGATGACCGTTTTTTTGTACGCACTCCTGTAGTCGGACCCTTACATTTGCAATTACGCGACGTCAAAGCTCTGGAGTAATGCTTTGAACTTCACGGCAAATATTGGCCTGCAGGGTTTGAATTGTCCGGGGATTGTTCTCATAAACCTTCGATTTAAGGTAACCCCATAAAAAAAAATGGCCATCAATGTGGAAATGTGCTTTGTCACTAAACAAAATGTTTCCCAACATGGCAGGTGTTCGAAAGCGTTCCAGCATTGTTCTTGCGAAGGTTTCTCGCAAAGGATAGTCACTTTCGTTGAGACCCTGAACAATTTGCATTTTGTATGGATGGAGTCTTAATTTCTTCTTCAAAATAACATGCACTGTTGACTTTTTGATTCTTGTGGAGGCTGCAATTTTCCTAATCGACTTGCGTGGATTTCTAATGATTTCATGTTGAACTTCAGACATACGTTTGGGCGTTGCTGCTGATGTTGATGGTCCTGAAGGTTCTGTTGAGCGTTGTCCCTTCTTGCCTAAATCTTTTTTAAACTCTTTTTTTTTTTAAACCCACGATCAGATAAGTTGCGTGCTCGGCCCATCACTTAAACGCCGAATATTAAAATGAGTACAAAACATTCGACGCGCGCGAACCAACGATTCACCATTCTTTAAATATTGCTCAACCGCGAACGAGCGGTGCGCTCCCGTCCAGCGACTCATGACTACTAACAAATCCGCAAGTACCGCGCTTTCAATGGTACATACCCCGCTATTACTTCGATAATTGCCGTTTAAAGTTGAAAAATTCCTGCTGGACACCCTTTATATATATCGTTCTTCAAAACGAAGTTACCATCCAAGAATGTGCAAAAAGGGAGTCTTGAAAAAAAAATCTCGGTGGCCAAGAATTTCAGCCTTGCAACTGTACTGGTGAATGCGTTTCTAATAGATGCAAATGTAAAAAGTTAAGCCTCTTGTGTAACTCAAAATGTCACAAGAGCCTTACTTGTTAGAATAAATAATTATTATTTTATTTTATTAAAAATTACTATCCTGCTAAGGTGCTTCTAACCTAAAAAAGTTGTCTTGCCATAATATTAGAATATTATTTGTCATGTCAGTTGTTTTTAAATATTTTATTATTGTAGTCTTTAAAGAGTTATACCAAATACTCATGACAATGTTAATTATAAAATTTTTAAAATTTATAATAAACATTATAATTATTATTTAAAATAACAGCAATTGGTGTTACTCTAGTTATGCTTAAGGCATATTGAAATAAAAAAATATAATCTTCACCTATACTTGTTTTATTACTTTATCCAAGTCTTTCAACATATTATATAAAATATCTAGTTAATGTGATATATATACATATATATATATATATATGTATGTTTCCTACATGTATGTTTTTATGCTACTAAAATACAGTATTTTGTATTTTCAATACATCTAACAAAAGTATTTTGTGTTTAATATTCCAAATACAAAGTTTGGTGGAAAGTTTTGCTCGGCCTAGCAAAGTTATAGAAGCATAAATTTCCCTTCCACTTAAAACATTATGTGGTGAAGATATTCACAAATAATAAATGATGTTCTCGCAAAAACAACAGCTAGGTAATTAATTATGGTTGTTGGAGCCAATTAAGCAAAAACACAGCTTCTAAAATCAAAACTAGGCGAACTCCACATACATAGTAGACAATCTCCTAAAGGTCATCTTGCTATTTTTTTGGTGGTCTTCCCTTCAGGTTTTTGCTTTTATCCTGTCCATTCAGTTACTACTTCGTCTATCTTTCATATTGTCTAGTTAAATGCCCGGCCCATTTCCTTTTTTTTTTGAATGTTTGAATCCGTCGATTATTTTTGATTTTTGTTTTATTTTGTTTGAAGAGATTTTTGTTAAAGTCCACATTTGAGAGCCACAAGTACGAGTTGTTATAGACATACAGGCAGACACATAGACATATTATTATCTATAAATCACTCGTTATAAAGGTAAAAATTAAGCACGTCCGATATCAACTTGGGTAAACTCTGCCAATCTACTTTACTATTTTTAGTCTATGGTCTAGGTGTACATTAATACACACCCTTCGTTTGATCGTGTACATACGGTAAGGAGCAGGGTATAGTAAATTTCACCTTAATACAAAGGATTAGAGTTGATGAAGAAAATCCATGTGTATACCTTGCTGTCCCTTGTACCGTACATTAAGAATCTTCATAAATTGTCCGATTTGGAAGTGATAATGATGTCCATTTTTAGTTTTGCATATATTGAAGTCATTTCTCAACATCATATGTACCTAAATCTATACATTACGGCACCCGAGTCCGCCTAGAAGGCCTTAGGGTACCCAGCGGAGGGGTTTTATTCCCACCTCGTCGTAGGCGATGGTGTGAATCTACAGCAAACAAATGGCTTCTCGTCGCGATGTTCGGATAGCCTCAATAATCCATCTATTGAGTTTTACAAGTCGGTATAGTGAAACTGGGACCGACTACTTAACGTACTTTTCGAGGCACATAGTATTAGGCTAATTACATAAAATATACATAATTTAATACACACCGGGGTTTGATCATTGATGCTCCGCTCTTTATTGATCGTAGCGTGATGTATAGCCTTCCTCGATAAATGGGTATCCAACACTAAATAGTGACAACACCACTATAGTGCCTCGGATAGCACGTTAAGCTGTCGGTCCCGGTTTCACTATAACAACTTGTGAAACTGTTTGTAGATTGATTATTGAGCCTTTTAAAAAATATAGCGACTAGCTAGCCTCTTGTTCGGTGTAGATTCATACCATCGGCTACGAGGTGGGATTAAAAACCTCCCCGCTGGGTACCCTGGGGCCGTCTAGGCGATCTCAGGCGCCGTTAGGCACCCGTGATGATATGAATGTACTTTATTACACAAAATAAAATTGTAAATAGGCGAAACCTAAATGACTTATTAGGCATTTTCTTTCAGCTAACCTTTGAGAGAGTAAAAGATTACGCATAGGGTGCAAAAGCAAATAAAATAACAATTTAAAGGACATAATAGTATATAAACTACTTAAATATTACATGTAAATACTTAAATATACACACAATACATACTCATATATTACTTATATAAACCTTACAATATAATACATTCTTAGAAACTTTTTTTAAAATCAGAGTTCATTGATTTCATTTTAAAATTAATAATAATTTATATAAATAATAATAATTTTATTATAGAACGTAATTTTGTTTTTAAAATAAGGACAATAAATAATCTGTAATGCGAGGGGGAGAATATAAAAAAGTATAACTACCTGCTACTTTACTGAACCTACTTAATTGCTTTTGGACAATTTATTTTTGAAGTAATAAAATCAATAAAATTACACTTTAAATTACACACAATAAATTCGCTTTATCGATTGATAAATTGTATGTTTACAATAGATTGACATTATTAGCTTATACCAGCTTTTGTTGATCGGCTTTGCCCCTCATTTTATTTGTACATAAAACCGTACCTAGTTTGCCCTCTCCACTCTCTACCTCTATTGGAATAAAAAACAGTGTATTTTAAGGTGGGAGGAAGGTCTCGGTTTTAGTCTGTGGGTTCACCGGTTTTCACGGGACTACTACTAAATATACTCGTAATACAATTCGTCATTATCGCATCGTTTAGCCGACATAGTAAGAGCGATTAATATTGTTTAAGAACAATTATTGATTAACTCTATTCATGGACTTTATACTCGTAGGTCTGCTCACCACCAAGTAGATACAAAGTCGTGCTTGCATAAATATATATATATATATAAAGTACCCGTGATGATATATATACATCACGGGTGCCTTACGGCGCCCGAGACCGCCTAGACGGCCCCAGGGTACCCAGCGGAGGGGTTTGTAATCCCACCTCGTTGTAGCCGATGGTATGAGTCTACACCGAACAAGTGGCTAGCTGGTCGCGATGTTTGGATAGACTCAATAACCCATTCTATAAACAGTTACACAAGTTGGTATAGTGAAACTGGGACCGCCAGCTTTCAGTTTAACGTGCTCTCCGAGGCACTATAGTGGTGTTATTAAATAAATGTTTTTTTTATTTTATTAAAAACTCATTGGTACACCGGGGTTTGAACCAGGGACTAAAGTGTTTTTAAGTCTAAAGTCTATACAACTTGGCCACCACGTATACAGGGTGGCTTTGAATGGATGTACTTTCGGCTAATATAAGGTTCTGCAAATCAAATCGAACAACTTTTCCCACTTTTTCCTTCCCCGTACAAATTGGTAATTTTAACATTTCTAGTTTGTATGGAGAAGGCCATTTTGCTTTGAAAGCAATTATTTATCCTAACCTAACAATGTATTGATCGACCCCATTCACGGACTTTGTACGCCTGCTTACCATCAGGTTGATACAAAGTCACAGGACGTTCTCCATAAAAAAAAAAATCTAGGTACCTATATTTTCTTTAGGTACTTAATGATCTCTGCCCACCCCGTAAGGAGACTGATGTCGTAATGAATACCTAAATAAATTAAATTAAAAAAAAACTATTTTTACTACAGTAAACTAAACTGTCATTCATTCATCCTAAAGCAACTCTTTGCAACAATAAGAAAATAACAACCGTCTAACATATTTCAGCAAACCAGATTATTTTAAATTACTTCTAAATAGTATAACAAAGGTAAAGAAATCTAACCCTTATTACCCAAACCATACTCACTACTATTGCATAACTGTTTTAATTCTTGAAGAAATACATTTCAGTAACTTGAAAAAGTCTAGTTTTAATTTGAAATGGTCGTATTTGTTTAATAAACTTTGGTTAAATTTAAACCTTAGTCCTTTACAGGTAAGATGCTTTATTGCATTTAAGTGGAGAAATGTATATATCGTTTTGGTGTTATGACGAAAAATGTCATAATCGTCACACACGTCTTTCATCCAATATGGCGGATAAATGATGAATTCTGCTTTAAAAACGCCGAGCATTTTTCTGTTCTTTGCTGTAGAATAGGATAAAGAGAGAAAATAGGACGACTTTGAGGATTGTTTTCATGAAAAAGTCTCTTTTGCTTGTATGTTCGCTTTTACATATTGCTTTGAGTTTTTGTCGAGAAAAAGTGGAATTAAAAATTGAGGAAAAATGCTTGGACAATGATCAAAGTAATTTTCCTTTACTTTTATTTATAGGGTTCCTAAATAGTGATTTCTAAGTGGTCTCTATAACTCCACTAGACCGACTGACCGGTCTCGTTACCACTGCCCATACAGATGCAAAAACCGTTAAGTGACCTAGCCATGTTTCGGTCTTAGTCTGTGGTTTCAGCGGCTTTCAGGAGACTAAAACTGCATCGATTTATTGTCGAGGTGGTAGTCTCATTTCAGGTTGCGGTTATGATACGGGCGGTTGAATTGAAAATAAGGCAGCGAGGATATTAAAATAGACTTATAATGCAATTTGTCTCTGTCATAGTCCATTTCGTAATCGCATCATTAAGCCGACATAGTAGGAGCAATTAATGTTGTTTATTAAACCATTATTGATCGACCCCATTCATGGACTTTGTAGGTCTGCTCACTCCTAGGTAGATACAATGTCACATGCCGTGCTCCAATAAAAAATACAAAAGAGAAACTTATGTTGAGACTCGAGTATCTGTCCGTATCTAGTGTCTGATGAACTTCTAGTCCGATTTACTTGAAAATTGGATTGCTTGTTCTTGTTGACCTATAGATGCAAAAGACTATAAGTCACAAGTAATTTAAGACAGCCTCCGTAGACTAGTGGTTGCGCCTTTGGCGTTGTATCCGGAGGTCGTGGGTTCGATTCCCACCCATGGCAAAAAATATTAGTACGTTTTTTCTATACAGTTTGTCATGGTCTGGGTGTTTATAAAATATAATATGTATTATATAGTTGCTTCTGGTACACATAGTACAAGCCTAAAGCTTAGTTTGTGACCAGAGCAATATGTATAATTTGTCCTAAAAAAAGGGTCTAACTAACTCATTCACCTGATGTAAAGCCGTATCAAAGTCCAAGAACAAATGCAACCAGCAATTACGAGCTACGTAACCGTTAATTGCACCCATTATACCGGCTTGAGATATTGATACACGCCTCATTTAAATGGCTCTAGGTTATAACATAAAGTAAACACGCAAGCAGGTAGAGAATTACACATTTTATTAGTGCGTCAGGATATTTTTTAGGTGAGAGGAAGGCTACCCTCTATAACTTTCCTAGCCCGATCGACATGGTCATGTTTTGGTTTTAGTCTCTGGGTTCACCGGTTTTCGGAGAACACATTCATCTATTTATTGTCGAGGCTCCTTATGGTACATGGCGATTGATTTGACGATAAGGCAGCGTAATGCAAATAAGTCCATGTCACTACCAATTTCGTAACCGCATTATTTAGCCGGTATAGTGGGAGCGAACAATTTTTTTAAAAATTAATGTATTAATCGACCCCATTCATGTACTTTGTAGGTCTGCTTAACATCAGGTAGATACAAAGTCGCATGCCGTGAAAAATCACCAAATTTCAATAACTCTTCGTCTAATTTACAATATAATTTATAGCGAACTTTAATTTGCGATTTACAAGTGTTGTTTGTAATCAGTAACAAGTTGTAAGGTTACGTTAATTAATATAATAAATGATTTACATTCCTCTCATAAATACTGTACGCAAAAGACCTACGGTTATAGGTATAATATAGAGCTATTACAACACTTTTTTTAATTAAATAAAAATTTACGTATTATATGTTATTTTATAAAACTGCGATAATTTAGAATTAAACGAACTTACAAGCAGCAGTACGTTGTATGGTGCCGGTCGTTGTCACATTTTTACAGAACATAGACAAACAGAAAAAAGATGTCTGTCTCGCTCACACCCGCTCCTTACCGATGCCGTAGCGCCCCCGCATCATTACGTTTAAAGTTAATACTAAAATTTCAAAATTTTGAAAAAATAAAATAATGGGTAAAAATAAATATTAAAGGGTTGGGAGGGAACTAGGTAATCGTCTTCTTCGTGATACTCGTATAATTAGAATCGAACTTCACCAGGTAAGTTCGTTTAATTCTAAATTATACTTCGTATCCCTCCGAAGACGATTACATTACAAGCAGATGTTTAAAGTTATAAAAAATTTTGAAAATTTACCAAGTACTATATTGATTTTTAATCGAAACAATGTAGTTATAACTTTGGTTCCACAGACCAAGTTTCAGGAAAATAATGTTATTACAAAATCCGCGTTTTCTGTAACCTCTCTATTATAATATTTTAAAAATATGTTTGAGGAATCACTCCAGCCCGCAGTCCTCCGAACCACTTGTAAACTAATTCCTTTCCTACGCGCTGCAGAAGTATACGCATGGCGAGTACTGTGTGCACCAAATATTAAAGTGTCTATACCACTGTTTTGTAAGCTAAGTTTTACCCTTTTTGTGAGGTTTTCTAAAGCTTATAAACAAATTATTAGTAGAGTCTGTTCTAAGATATTTTAAGAGCTAGAGCCGGGCATATATTTGGGTTTTCTTTTATGTAAGGCAGTTTAACAAGTGGTTGAAAGGACCCAGGCCTAGAAGTCTTTATGAGGTCATCAACCCTAATTATTATGTTATTAATAAGACTCAGAGTCTGCATTTTTTGTGCAGAAGCAATAGCCAAAAGTGTTATGGTTTTATATGATAAGTCCTGTAGAGTTACATTATCATATGGATAGTATTGGCTCAAGTAATTAATAACAATAATGGTATTCCAAGTAATGTCCTATTTGGGAGTGGATGGCCTTAGCCTGAATACTCCTTTTAATAATCTAGTAATACAGTCATTAGATGTTACATTTGTGCCTAAAACCAATGCTAGAGCCGATCTAGAGGTATTTTAGGTGCTGTAGCTAGCTCCAGATTCAAAACTTTCTGTCAAGTATGATATTACTTGGGTTATATTTGCATTTCAAGAATCAAACCTGTTATTTTCACAAAAATCCACCAAGATTTAAGGGCAAAGTCAATATACTTAATGTTGTTTTCGATAGGATGCCATAAGTAAATTTAGAGACGAATTTGAAACACCTCGCTTTTCGAATGACTGCCTAATAATCTCGCTGCCACCAGGGTAAGATCTGCATGGAGTGGGTGAGATTCTCTGAAAGGAGAAAGTAACAAATTTGTTTGAGAGTGTAAATATAACACCTGTGAAATTATATGCTTTCGGTATAGTGGGAACCATGATTGGGAAGGCCAATATGGAACTACTAAAATACCTTCAGCATTATCAGTTATATATTTATGTACCACCTTAGTGATAAGACTGAATGGTGGGAAGGCATAAAATTTTAACTCTTTCCAATTAAAGGTAAATGCAGCCACAACTTCAGATTGGGCATCAAGCTTCCACGAAGCATACCTCTCACATTTGTGATTCTGTATGCTTGCGAAGAGATCAAAATTTGGTGTGCCAAATGTGTATGTTATTTGTTTAAATGCATAATCTGCAAGAGCCCACTCCGTGCCCGATGAGAGTTTTCGCGAGGCCTGGTCAGCAACAACATTATCAGCGGATCTTATATAAGAAGCAAAAATAAATATATTGCAGTCTTCACACCACTGCCATATGTCACGTGACAATTTATTTAGGTGAGTATTATTAAACCACCATTTAAAGTCTATAGTCAGATGAGGACCTAAAGACCTTTTCTTGTTGTAATTATCAGTGTAGTTAAGTGCCAAAAACTTTTCTCTTTCCAACAGCTTGGTATAAACCCAACCATAACTCACAGCTGGACATGCTGAGGTAAGAATACCAGTAAATTGAGCCAGCTGTCTGATAGTAATTTTTTTTTTTTTTTTTTTTTTTTTTTTTTTGAGAAATAAACTTTTTGCCCATATTTAATTCTTATTTTCTTTTCTTGTAGTAAATAAATTGTCATGTTGGAAGTATTAAACATAAATCCAAGAAATTTACAATATGTCCTTGGTACAAATTATGGAATTCCATAAGAAACATAACTTCTTTCTATCAGCTTTATTAACTGATAATAGGAAGTAAGCATCTTTAAGATCTAAGGTAGTCATATAATTCTTGTAGTTTAATAGTTTCAAAGCCATACGGTAATCTTCTATTTTAAAATGTATATTTGTAATGAATTCATTTTTATTTAATCTGTGAGTTCTATTCGGCTTTGGAACTGTAAAAAATTGGGAAATATACTGCTCAGCACAAGGTACATTTAGAGATATACTCTAGTTTAAGATATTCACTTACACATTTATCAAAATAGTACAATCAGCCTCTGAATGATTTACATTTTTAGGTATATAGCACTGAATGGGTTCCTTTTCAAAAGGAATCTTACATCCCTTGATCCATAATAGTATTGTGTGATCATTAGTTATCTCCTGCCACCTCTTATAGAAATTTTGTAATCTACCAGCTAATTTTATATTATTTACCTGGGTCAATATCTCCTCGGGCGGAATTGCACTGGCCTGTTTTGGCGAGTCAGGTCTGGTTGACGCTGGGGTTGGCGCTGAGGCTGCCGCCGTGCTACGGGGTTCACTCGCTGCTCAGCGGCTACCCGTAAAGTCCCCCGTATGTTTAAAGTTGCTCGAGGAGTAAATGAAGTGGCTATAGGTCTTTTGAGGGCCATTGCCGTAGCTGGTGGTTGTAATTTTTTTCAAAAGATCTGACTTAGAGTCCTTACTAAGGCCATTAAGTAAAATATACTTCCATCTAGAAGTTAAATCTTTATGTATATTCTCTCCAAGGGTTCTATCATTTGACAAGTCCTAGTATGTCCAACAAATCAGTACAGTACAGATGGTACCTCATCATTAGTATAAATATATGATATAATAACCACATTTTAGACACTTGTGGGCTGCTGGGCCATGATTTAATTATTTACAATGAAATAGGTAAATATTTATTAAAAATATTGGGTAACATGTTTTAATTGTTTACATTGTATTTAATTGTATAAGCAAAACAAAACCATTTAGATTTCTTTTTAGGCAATTTTATCCATTTAGAATAAAATGTAATTGTATAAGCAAAACAAAACCATTTAGATTTCTTTTTAGGCAATTTTATCCATATAGAATAAAATGTAATTGTATAAGCAAAACAAAACCATTTAGATTTCTTTTTAGGCAATAATATCCATTTAGAAAAAAATGTAATTGTATAAGCAAAACAAAACCATTTAGATTTCTTTTTAGGCAATTTTATCCATTTAGAAAAAAATGTAATTGTATAAGCAAAACAAAACCATTTAGATTTCTTTTTAGGCAATTTTATCCATTTAGAATAAAATGTAACTGTATAAGCAAAACAAAACCATTTAGATTTCTTTTTAGGCAATTTTATCCATTTAGAATAAAATGTAATTGTATAACAGAACAAAACCATTTAGATTTCTTTTTAGGCAATTTTATCCATTTAGAATAAAATGTAATTGTATAAGCAAAACAAAACCATTTAGATTTCTTTTTAGGCAATTTTATCCATTTAGAATAAAATGTAACTGTATAAGCAGAACAAAACCATTTAGATTTCTTTTTAGGCAATTTTATCCATTTAGAATAAAATGTAATTGTATAAGCAGAACAAAACCATTTAGATTTCTTTTTAGGCAATTTTATCCATTTAGAATAAAATGTAATTGTATAAGCAAAACAAAACCATTTAGATTTCTTTTTAGGCAATTTTATTCATGTAGAATAAAATGTAATTGTATAAGCAAAATAAAACCATTTAGATTTCTTTTTAGGCAATTTTATCCATTTAGAATAAAATATATTAATTGAATAAGCAAAACAAAACCATTTAGATTTCTTTTTAGGCAATTTTATCCATTTAGAATAAAATATATTGTTCACAAACGGTTTACGCTAGGTAACAACGAAAAATTAACTGAGGTATCCTTTTAGAATACCTACATATAATGCTAATAAACGATTTACGTTTAGCTATGACAAGTAGGTAGATACTAAAAACTAATTAAAGTACAATAAATACTCCATGAGAGGAACCTTTCCTCCTTTATTCGTTTTTGGATAAATAAAATGAAATAGGTACACGATTTACGTGTACATAAAAAGGCAATAAGAATTGTATAACCGAATTGCATATAGCAAACTTAGCGTTAAATACTGATAAAAATATATTAAATTTTAACCCTGGTTAGGTATCTACAAAAAAACTTACCTTCGGGAAATATTTCGTTACAGCTATTGTTTTCGGAATCGGATTTGAAATCCTGCCGATTCTTTACCTTTCTCTCGAGTTTCTTAATTTTTTTCATTATATTCTCGTAGTTGCCTTCTTTTGATGTCTTTCTTTTTCTCATAGCTTTTATAATAAAATAAAATGGCGGAAAAAGAAACCCACGCTAGTTTTAATTCGCGAGAATAAAAATCACTCAACAAGCGCATGCGACCTTGACCGCACACAAAAACGTAATGATGCGGGGGCGCTACGGCATCGGTAAGGAGCGGGTGTGAGCGAGACAGACATCTTTTTTCTGTTTGTCTATGTTCTGTAAAAATGTGACAACGACCGGCACCATACAACGTACTGCTGCTTGTAATGTAATCGTCTTCGGAGGGATACGAAGTATAATGACTCGACGACGTGATATGTAAGGTTCAAATGCAAAAAAAAAACTAGTTCAAAAATCTAACCAGTCAGGGGGGCAATTTTCGCGCTTTCGATATTCATCTCGATTCGAAATATTTGAACGAAAAATTACATATTATCTCAAAAAAAACACCAGATGTTGATTACTTTTAACTTTAACTCCCTTTCCCCTTGCACCACTAATTATGCGAAGAATTATTTTATTCGCCGTAGCATGATGCTATATTACGAGCACTTCCAATCTTGTGATATGTTTTATGAGGGCGTGCAATGTTTTAAAAATAAACTAAAACAAATTATAGAGATTTAGAGAAAAACAAGTATATACCTACATTTTTTTATTTTTTTTATTGTGTAAATTCTATAATTTTTTTCTTTAGTTTAAATTTTACCCTTTTTTATTTCTCAATGTGTACATAATTATGTTAGTTTTGTCAAATGTCTAGATTTTAATGTTATTTGTATAATTTGCATGAGCACTTTAAGTCTTTCTGTATTTATATTAGTAAATATTTGTTTAATTGACTATCTGTACTAAAATATAATAAAATAATTACCAACATAAAAATAATAATTGAACTTCGACTAACATGCAAGTTGTAATATTGGAAGTACGTTTGCATGGGAGCCAAGTCGACTACAGGGCCCTTAAGCTATATACAAACTATTTGAGTAATAAAGAATTAAAATAAATTGCATTATATTTGAAGCATTAATAAGTCAATGTTATTTTACTCTTACTGAGTCTATGAATATTATTTTAAAACTATTTTTTATCAGCTCTATATGATTCCAAATACAGTTTTCAATAAGGCCAATTTTAGTCAAAGCAAAGCTGTTAAAATGTATTTGATATTTTGTGTGAAAGCATTTTGCGCCTTCGTGAATTAATTAACATTCTCTAATTAAATCGATTCGGATTCTATAAACTCTAGAAATTGGTATTTTGTTTATTTAAATAGTATTATTATTTCTTTTAATATAAATAACTATGTATTCCTAAAGATGTCTTCTTTTCTTTTTTATTGGGGCACGCCCTGAGACTTTGTATCAACCTGATAGTAACCAGTCCTACAAAGTCCATCAATGGGGTCGATCAATGCGTTTTTTTTAACAGCATTATTGATCGCTCCCACTATGCCGGCTAAATAATGTGGTTACGAACGGACGGCATCAAAGACCAATTTACATTGCGAGTTCAAATTAACCGGAAAAGGGTCTCCTATACCACATCGGCTATAAATCAATGCTGAAAACCGGTGAATAAATAAATTAATTAAATTTAAAAAAAAAGTATTTTTATTATTCCTTAAAAAAACAATTTGTTATACATTTACAGTAAAAAACAAAAAATAAAATATTTAAGAACCCCTCTTTGGGTGAAAGCCTCATTTTGGACCATTGTTCTCCGTTAAGGCTTGAACGCATCCAGTCTGTGCCGGCTGTGGACTGATTTAGGTCATGTAGCACGTATGGACAAGGCTAGATGGACTAAGACAGCCACTTTTTGGAAAGGCCCAGAGGGAAAAAGGAAAAAAGGAAAGAGAAAGATGGTGCGTAAACCGGGGAATACACAGACTAAATCCGAAGCATAACTCACTTGATGGTTATTTCACCTGTATTTGCAGTGGTAACCAAATCTGTCTCTTTTTTTTAACATATTACCTAATAATATTATATGGTTGCGTGTAATTAAAACCGAAACCCATATGTAATGTATTTCTGGTCAAATAAATCTGATGTTAAAAGTTTAATATTTGAATAGTTCCTATATTAGTAGATACCTCTGGGTGACCAAGATTTTATAACAAATGCTCCCAATGGGGAAAATATTATTTTAGAAAATAAATTTAAATCAGCAGTAACCATTTTGTCGGTCCCTGTTTCACTATACCAACTTGTGAAACTGTTTATAGATGGGTTGTTGAGTCCATTTAAAACATCGCGACGAGCTAGCCACTTGTTCGGTGTAGACCCATACCATCGGCTACGATGAGGTGGGTTAAAACCCCTCCGCTGGGTACCCTGGGGCCGTCTAGGCGGTCTCGGGCGCCGTATGGCACCCGTGATGATATGTATGTAGTAACCATTTTAGATTAAAAGTTAAAATTATAAATAATTGTATGTATTATATGTACATTATTTAATTAAGTAGTTGTTTAAATGGTTAATGTAAGAAACTAGAATATTGAAAAAAAAATAGAAAATATTTCATTCTAAATCCTAGGTAAACTATTTTAGATTTAATTTATTTGTTTTATATTTTTGTACCAAACATAACCTGGGGTGCGATTTTTGAATGTCAGCGGATGACTAAAATATTATACCTATAATATCAATACGAGTGCCCCTTCCCACTCGTAAATAAAGTCACTGATGGCAGCTGTTTGTTTGTTGTAATGTATTTATTATGAGAAACACAAGAAAAGCAAGCAATATTTTCTGCATTTAACGAAACGCAAATAGCTTTGTTTAAAATCATGTATATTGTGTAATAAATTTCATAAAAAAGTCGTAGTAAAGTCATAAAAAATATTTCAATGTGAGTTCTAAAAGTTCTACGACAGGGGTCGCCAGCGTCATATTAAAACGTTCGGTTTTCGTTTCAAAGTGTTTGTTGTGTATTTCTAATGAGTCTGAATAAATGAGATAATTATAGTAGGCAAACAAAGTGTACTTATTTTCAATCAAGCCGCAACATACTGGTGCCGAAACCCGGGAGGGAGTGAGTGAGATTAATCAGTGAGACAGAGGAGGAAGGACTTAGAAAATTCGTGAGTATAGTGTGTGACTTTTAAATTAACAGTGAGTAAAGTGTCTTGGACTTATAAAATTTGTGAGGTGCAAAAGACTTAGAAAAATCGCGAGTTCAGTGAAGTGCCCAGAACCAAAGTGTCGTAAAACACTTGTAAAATATTCGCGATGTGCACGCGGGACTTAGAATAATTTATAGAATAAAAGACTTGTAAAATATTCGCGATGTGCACTTAGTATAATTTGTTGATTAAAACACTTGTTTTTTTTTTTGGATTGTTTTTTACTTAGAATATTTTACTGAATAAGGGACATAGTCTCTGGAGCTGTACCTACAGACACTTAGAATATTTACAACTTTTTTAGATTTATTTGTGAGTTTTTATGATTAAAATGGAGTCACAAATGTTGCAACAGGTTGACACTTACGAGCGCATGAGTAAAGCGTTATCGAACTATAAGAAGTCACCGAAGGATAGAAAAACTCAAGCTTATATGGAATCAAGATTGGAGTTATTGGAGAAGATGTGGGAGGATTTTATAACTACTCATTATAATATTGTAGGAAGCATTCCAAAAGAAGAAAGATTAATTGTAGCCTATTTTACAGAAGATGTCTATTCAATGAGCGAAGACATCTATACGGAGTATAAAGTCAAACTAAAGGAGGATCTTGCTCCTCGTTATGTGTCCAAGGATAGTCCACAGGTCGTCCCAACTCAAATGTCCTTACCAACGACATCAAGCTGCGAGGTAAAGCTTCCGATGATTCATTTACCCACGTTCTCGGGCGGCTATGAGCAATGGCAGACCTTTTATGACATGTTTTTGTGTCGTTAATACACACCAACAAAAAATTGAGTGCTGTACAAAGGTTACACTATCTAAAGAGTAGTTTGTCCGGAGAACCTGCAAACCTACTATAGAATCTTTTTACTACAGAGAAAAATTACGATGAAGCTTGGAGCCAACTTACACGTCGTTATAATAATAAGAGATACAATTGTAATGAAGTGATGAAGCATATGTTCTTACAGAAAAATATAACTACAGAATCTGCGAGTGCAATTCGTCAACTTCTTGACACAACGGTGTCTAGTTTAATGTCTCTGAATAACCTAGGCATTAATACCAAATCATGGGATGCTATCATTAATCATTTGGTTGTGTCGAAATTGGATCAAGAGTCCCGCAGACAATGGGAGGTTCAAGTTAGCCGGAGTCAGATGAGCTGCCTACCTGGGAAGAATTAATTAAGTTTTTAGAGATAAGGTTTAGGACGCTAGAGATGATAGATAGCACTAAAAATATATGTAAACCCTTTTCCAATAATCATAAACCAATTAAGCCTAAATCATTTCATTCTACAGCTTCACACGAGGGTAAAACCATAAGTGCTAAATGTGTGTTGTGCTCGGGTCCATACTTATTGTTTCAGTGTAAATCATTTAGCGAACGATCACCTGAGGAGAGGTCAGACTATGTACAATCTCACAGGTTATGTTTTAATTGTCTGGCATCCACACATCCAGTAAGAAACTGTCGTCAATCTACCTGTTGTCGAAAGTGTGGCAAAAGACATGACACATTACTACATTTTGAGCGAAGAGATGAAAATTCAGCGGCTAAAGAGTCATCAAACACCGAGTCAATCAATCAACCGAGCAGAGTACTAAGTACTATAGTGAATCAACCACATACTGAGGAGAGAGTAGTAGCACACTTTGCTGCTGAGCAGAGAAATCATACCAGAGTTTTGTTGGCCACAGCCGTGGTCAGAATCACATCAGCAAATGGCTACTCACAAATCGTACGAGCATTACTTGATCAAGGGTCTGAAGCTTCATTTATGACTGAAGCGACATCACAACTAGGTCTTAAGCGAACTGTTATTAATGGTCTAATATCTGGAATTGGTGACGGACAGAAAAGAACCAAAAGCATGGTAACGTTCAAGTTGGGATCTTTGCAAGATCTTGATTTCTCTGTCCAAATGAACGCTTTTGTTTTGAGTACCTTAACATCCTTTTTCCATCTAACAAAATATGTATCTCGAATTGGCCTGAAATTAACAACTTACCTTTAGCTGATCCAGAGTATGGGTCACCTAGTAAAATTGATGTGATACTTGGGGTAGATGTATTCTCCCAGATTATCGTAGAAGGTCTTTTGAAGCATCCATTATCAGGTTGTCCAGTTGCACAAAATACAAGACTTGGCTGGATTCTGTCAGGTCCAGTGCGGGATAAGGCATTTACGTCAGATAAACCCATATTAAGTCTACATGTACAAATGAAAGAGGATGAACTTTTAAAACAATTTTGGGAGATAAAGCAAGAACCTGATAGTATTAAGAGAAAGCTAACAAGAGAAGAACAAAAATGTGAAGAATTTTATGAGAATACAAAAATAATTCAGAAGGACGTTACGTAGTTCGTTTACCTTTTAAGAATTCTAATCCAGAGTGTATTGAGGGGAGATCAAAGGATATAGCTTTAAGGAGGTTTAAATCATTAGAGAAAAGATTGGATAAAAATAATTTAATTCACGAAGAGTACAACAGAGTAGTAGAGGATTATATTGAGCAGAATCATATGATACAAATAAAAGACGAGAAAGAATTAAGAAATCCAAATGCGGTGTATCTTCCGCATCATTGCGTTATTAGGGAAGACAAAGAAACAACCATTTTGCGCGTTGTTTTCGATGCTTCTTGTGAGGGAGTAAATAATGTGTCGTTAAATGATAATTTACTTGTTGGGCCCAAACTTCAACAAGATTTACGACATATCTTAATGAGATGGAGACGTCATAAGATTTGTATAGTTGCCGATTTAGTAAAAATGTACCGGCAGGTTATAATTTCATGAGGAAGATACAAATTTTCAGAGAATATTTTGGAGATCAAATCCTAATCAGCCTATAAGGCATTTCAAATTACTGAGACTGACTTTTGGTACAACAAGTGCACCTTATCTAGCTGTGAAGTCTTTGCAACAACTAGCCAAAGATGAACAAGCAAACTATCCGGTAGCAGCAAAGATTACATTAGAGGATTATTACATGGATGATTTGCTTACAGGTTGCGAAACTGACGGAGAAGCGATAGAGATTTATGAACAAATGAGCAAACTAATGATGGAAGGTGGGTTTAAATTACAGAAGTGGTGTAGCAACAGTGAGAAGTTAATGGATATGAAGTATCATATATTATGGATATTCCCAAACAAGATATTTACGCATGGACAGACTCCACTATAGTGTTGGCTTGGCTTCGAGGGGAACCTAGCCGTTGGACAACATTTGTTAGCAACCAAGTATCTGAGATTTTGACGATGTTGGACAGTGATCAGTGGGGCCATGTGAGTACCAAGGAAAACCCGGCCGACTGCGCCTCAAGAGGCATATCAATTATTGACCTAAGAAGTCATAATTTGTGGTGGAGTGGCCCTCAGTGGTTACATCACACGGATGAGTATAAAGTTAAAGATTACCAGAGCTTTACAACTAGAGAAGAAGATAAACCTATTAAGACTTTAACTGCAGCCATTCAAGTACAAGAGAATTTTATATGGACAAGATTTTCGTCATTAAAGAAAGCATTAAGAGTATTATCATATTGTAGAAGGTTTTTAAATTTAAAATTACCTGAAGAAAAAAGAATTAAATTTACAGAAAGAGTATTAATAGAAGAAATGGACAAGGTATTACTTATTTGGATTAAAGAAACTCAAGAATTATATTTTTATAGTGAACTTAAGCAGTTAAAGTCCCAGGGATTTCTCTCAAAGAAAGGACACCTTCACACTTTAAGCCCCATTCTTGATGAGAATGGAGTTTTTAGAGTGGGAGGTCAAATTAATCAAGCTGGAGTTAGTTTCGAGAAAAGGCATCCGATAATTTTGCCTAGTATGAGTTACCTTACTAAGCTAATAATTACAGATGCCCATATTAAAACACTTCATGGAGGACCGCAGATTATGTTGAATTTATTACGATCTAAGTACTGGATTATACGAGCTCGAGATTTGGTCAAGAAGTGTTATAGAAAGTGTGTTACGTGTGTTAGATATTCACGACAGAATAACAATCAACTCATGGGCGAAATTCCTGATGTTAGATTGAGACCATCAAGGCCATTCGAAGCTTCTGAAGTGGATTTTACTGGCCATATTAATATTAGATTCTCGCCAGGGAGAGGATCGAAGTCATATAAGGGTTATATTTGCCTCTTTGTTTGCATGACATCAAAGGCTGTGCATCTCGAAACCGTTTCCGATTTGTCGGCCCAAGGATTTTTGGCAGCATTTCGTAGATTCGTATCGAGACGGGGTCATTGTAAGGAGTTATATAGTGACAATGCCACTAATTTTATAAGGGCAAACAAAGAGCTAAAAGATATGTTTAATAGAGCTACCAGTAACTTACCTAATGAGATTGCACAGATGCTTGCTAATGAGGGAACGACTTGGCATTTCATACCACCGTACGCGCCTAATTTCGGAGGATTGTGGGAGGCAGGAAATCGCTCAACAAAAGCACACCTTAAGATAGTGATTGGAGATTCTACACTTACCTTTAAAGAGTTATCTACAGTGTTGACCCAGATAGAGGCGTGTCTTAACTCACGTCCTTTGTCTCAATTAAGTGATAATCCTGTAGAACCCTTACCTTTGACCCCAGGACATTTTCTTGTTGGAGAACCTTTGATTGTCATTCCGGATGAAGATTAAGAAAGGGCTAACACTTCTGGATTACAAAGATGGAAGCTTACACAAAAATTGGTTAATGATTTTTGGAAAAGATGGTCAAATGAGTATTTAGTTAATTTAAATCAAAGATATAAGTGGACAATCAAGAAATCAGAGCCTGAGATCAGTGACATTGTAATTATAAAAGATTCTAATTTACCACCAGCTAAATGGTTGTTAGGTTAAATAGTACAGATACATCCAGGTAAAGATAACATCACGCGTGTTGTAACTATTAAAACTAAAAATGGTGTATGCAAACGAGCTTGTAATAAATTGTGTTTTTTGCCTAAAGATTGTGATGAATAAATGTGTTCTTTTTATTAGTGTTAGATTTAAATTGTTTATTTTATACATTGAGGTTTTATGGTAGGCGGTATCAATGATGGAATATTTTGTATTAGTGTTATCATATCGAGTTCTATCATAATGTGTTTATTTATTTTTAAAAAGAACGGGATTCTTTGGTAGGCGGGATGTTTAAAATCATATATATTGTGTAATAAATTTAAGTCATAAAAAATATTTCAATGTGAGTTCTAAAAGTTCTACGACAGGGGTCGCCAGCGTCATATTAAAACGTTCGGTTTTCGTTTCAAAGTGTTTGTTGTGTATTTCTAATGAGTCTGAATAAATGAGATAATTATAGTAAGCAAACAAAGTGTACTTATTTTCAATCAAGCCGCAACAGCTTTTCTATGACAAATAACGCGTTGGTACCGCGCAAATCTTTCAAAAATACGACTTTTGATAAATCGTGACCTAGTCATTGGAGTGTTGCGGAAACTCAGTTTCGGCTGAAAAACATGAAAATAGGTCGAAATAAAGTCAGTAGTAAAATAATAATAAAATGCGTGGGTATCTGAGAGCCCATTACAACATGAATAGCTACGCTCATCGCATAAGTGGGCGTGGCACTATTATAATTAAATTCTTTATCAGAATATTGCAAATATTTACGCTTAAATGTATATAAAATGGTATTTAGGGGTAGGCAGATGTTGCTACCCACCCCTAAAATACATATGAGCCCTGCTGGCATCCCCATTATGTATATAATAAGAATTTTATAAAATGTGTAATTTCTTATATGAATATTGTGTTTTTTGTATGAATCTGGTATGATTCTTATAAGTAATGTGTATCACCACGACCTACTATGTAAAAGGTAGTGGTCTGGGCAGAATCGAATTGGATTCTGAGCCCAACAAGAATAATAAATGGTATTATGTCTTGGTGTCATAATTTTCCCCAAGTAAATCCTAACACATACAAGGGCAATCCCTCGAGGTCCTGTTATTATGGTATAACAGTACCTCGGGTGATTTAAGGGCTCTAGGGAGTTGTCGACAATAATATTGTTGGCCGGCGCCATACCAATCGTCGCTAGATTGGTCGGCAACTCTCTAGGTCCGAACATTGGATGCATGTAGCATCAATGCCCAAACACTTAGGCTGTCTAGACCTACGTGAGCTGGGTCTAGACCTAAGGGCCTCTAGGGAGGTATACACCCGGAGTCCCCCCGACGACCCGATGCGTCTGGAGGGCTCCGAGACCTAACCTATTCGGGTAACTTAGGTAGGTTTGTGGCCGCTATACTGCGCTAGCGGCCAGAGTATTATGTAAATATATACGTGTTATATACCAATATGTAGGTATAATATTAGGCTATTATTGTAAATAAATATTTTAGCAAAAGGGTTGCAACAGGCTGGCTGTCAGGTACATGTAGGGTGCATAGGGCCGCCGAATTGTCGCGGATTCGGCGGCGAAAATCGCACACCGGTCGGGGGTCCCATTTGGGTAATTAATTGCGCATAAGGGTCTTCATTTTCTCGGCTTTGGATTCTTTCTTACATCCACTACCACAAGAGAAGCTACTAGGAGCTACTAGTACACGACAAGGTTGTCGTTCGCCGAAGCCGAGGACTTGACGCACTCCAGACCCACGGGACCCGCATTGGAAGAGGACCGAGCCAGCAGAAGCGACGCATCGCTACACGGCAGCCGGACTGTTGGGACCCGAGTAGCATTTTGTTTCGTGCACTCGTTGGTTTCCTTTCTGGCCCCCACCTGCAACCACCATCAACATCCTGCAGCTGCTGACTGAACGGCCTTTGTGAAGGCCCCCAAACGGCCTTTTTCAAGGCTTCCCGTGCGGTTGTGAACCAGCCACGCTCGCCCGATCCGAGGGCACGCGTTGTTTCCGCGTGCCTTTGCTCTGTGGTGTGTTCCCTCCGCAGCCGAGCTATCGGGGAGGTGGATCCGCCACAGAATTGGTCCTTCGAGCCGGATCGTGCAGCTGTGGGGTTCCTTCGGTGCTGCGTCCGAAGAACCTGTCAAGTCCTCGGCCCCCTTGGTGAAGGGGTCCTCCCACGTCGAGAGCAGCCGGGTGGAGCCTGCCTGCTGGTGCCTGCCCCGTGCCCAGGTTGGGACCTGCCTTGGTCGTCGCCCGCAGTGAGGGAGATTCACTGCTGGGGTCTCCGTGGTTGAGAAGAGTCGTCGGTGCCTGAAGCAGCAAGATCTTCAAAAAACCGACACTAGGTGGTGCATGAGAACACACCACCAGGCGGTACATTGGCTTGGTATAAGCAGGTACCGTCTAATCGTTCTCCACGCTATCGCCAGTAAGAGTGCTTCAAGGGGGGGCCACTATCGGATGCGCAGGGGTAGTTGGTCAGGCGAGATATCGGCGTAGACCTGTCCCGGTCTACGTGGTCGCGCCCCTTTGAAGTTCGTCCTCTGCAGGGAGCGTGCAACCCTTCCCTTCATTCCCAACCGGTAGGGCTCCTGTTAGGGACCGTTAGGGACCGATAGGGACGGTTAGGGATAGGGACAGTAGGGATAGGGTCAGGGTTCGTTGGACGGACATGGGTCGGCAGTCAACGAAGGCGAATACTGTGGTAAGTATGAATCGCCACAGGGTCAACGTAGCAACGCGGTCTGCAACGACGGGTACGGAGAGCGCCTCTGGTACGGCCGCTACGAGCTCCGCAGCTACAACGGGTACCAGCTATACAACTGGTACGTACACGACCACTGATACCGAGACCAGCGGGGTCTCGAAGGCCACTGGTGAGACGCCGCCGAAGGCTATCACCACCGGCACGTCGCCTACGCCTACAGTGAGGCCTAGCGACGTGATGCCGCCTCCAGCGCCGCGAGCACGATCACGTGCCAGCACGAGCGCCTCCAGGAAGCAGAGGATGATCCTGGAAGAGAACCTGAAGGTCCGGGTTCTGGAGGAAGAGTTGGCAAAAGCTACACTTCGCAAGAAGCAAGCCGAGCTTGCTATCCTGGAAGCGGAGTCGGACATAGACTCCGAGGAAGGCGAGGAGGTAACCGCTAGGGTCAGCGAGTGGGTCGAAGAGCAAACGGTGCTCGTCGAGCCCAGCCATCACACGGGGTGGAGGGAACCTCCCCCGGGTAGATCGGCACCTCAGAGCGCACCCCCGCCTGATTGTAGTAACACGGCTTTGGCGTCCGCGATCATCGAAGCGTTGGATCGCCGGACGCGGCCGGTTGAGCCGCGCGTTGCGCAATCGCATATTCCGCGATTTATGCAAGAGCTGCCTATCTACGCAGGCTCCATAAACGAATGGATAGCTTTCTCGGCCGCCTACGAGTCGACAAAAAGTCACTTTAGTGACGTCGACAACGTAGCGCGGCTTAGGCACTCGTTGAAGGGAGTAGCCAGAGAAAGCGCGCGCGCCAAATTGATATCGTGCGCCAAACCGGACGAGATAATGCACTCGTTGTCGCTCCGGTTTGGTCGCCCCGATAATATAATTGAAACCGAATTGAACAGAATTCGAAAGCTACCGAAAATGTCCGACGAAGCGCGCGACATTTATCATTTTAGTAGCGAGGTAGGTAACGCAGTCACTACAATACAGTGCCTGAACAAACCAGAATACCTACATTACCCCGGACTTATCAACTGCGTAGTTGATAAGATGACCGGCTATCTCCGTAGGGAATGGTGCCAGTTCAAGAGACTGCACGACGGAGATAGCCCGGGCCTCATTTTGCTCGCGCGGTTCTTTGAACAGGTCGCGGAGGACTACAGCGTGCATGCTGAGTCAGAGCCCGCCAAGAGACAACCCTTTCGAGAGCGGCCTCCCAACCCCTCGAGAGCGTACTCGGCGGCGGCCGTTAGCGCCGAAAATGAAATAAAACCTAAATATAGGTCTAAGGGTAACAAAACCGCGACTCAACGTCAACGAGACGATTTACGACCGTCTTCGGAATGTCCTGTTTGCAGAGGCGAGCACGCGGTTTACGCGTGTCCCGACTTTGTAAAAATGGGGCTTGATGCGCGATGGGATTTTGTTAAAAGCAAAGCGCTGTGCTTCGTGTGTTTAGCGCCCCTACGGTCGCACGACGGTAGGAGGTGCACTGCAAAAGGTTGCAAAAGCGATTTTTGCAGAAAATTAAACCGAAGGCATCATGGGATGCTGCATCGGGGCCGTCCTCCGCGACCGCGGAACGACCGTCGCCGATCGCACAGCGCAGGTTCGAATAGGTCGGCTAGGTCGAATAGGTCGTCTGGCTCGAATAGGTCGAACCAAATTATTACCTCTGTCAACGCTGTGAATTGCGCTCAAGCGTTGTTAAAGATTGTGCCGGTTGAGCTGATCGGGCCGTCGGCGAGTGAGACAGTGTATGCCTTGCTTGACGAAGGTTCCACCATAACACTTTTGGAAGAAAGTGTTATGCGGCGTTTAGGCGCCGACGGTAAACGTGTGGGCCTTCAGATAGAGGGCATCGCGGGCAAAACATTGTCCGAGTCTGGGTCGCGACGGTGCACTATAGGCGCACGGGGCGTCTATAATTCAACGCGCCACAATACGGAGGTACATACCGTCAAAAAGCTACGGTTATCGTCTCAAACAGTAGACAAACGGTTGGTCGACAAGTGCGAACACTTGTGCGACATTAGTCAACCGTTAACGTACAAAAACGCGACCCCAGTTATGTTGATCGGGCAAGATAACTGGGATCTCATTGTTACTCGTCAATTTAAGTCCGGAAGGAAGGGACTACCAGTGGCGTCTCTCACTTCCTTCGGATGGACGGTGCACGGTTCCACAGCGGGAATCGAGCAACCTGCGACCGCGACTCGCAGGTGTAAACGCGTAGTAGGCAACGATCGCACCACGGTGGTTCGAGATCGTTTTGTTGTAAATTCGGACGGCGTAAAGGCTGAGCAGCCACGCCAAGGGTCGGATACCCTACCGAAAAAAGGGCGTCGTAAAAGACGACGCAAGCGTCGAAATAAAACATCGCGGGAGTCGAAAGTTTTATCAGCGCCATCTAGCGGAATAGTTCGGAACTATTTGCCGCACAAAGTTAAGTCGAATCAAATTAGAAACGGTAGTAGTTCGATAGTCGCGCCATCTATGCGTAATTCTGGGAACCAGGATTCGCATACAGATGAACGTACGCCCGAGTGCAAGCAGTTTGTACGGGGTACTGCGCCGACCAAACGACCTATAAGGATATATAGGTCTTGTGAAGACTTGGTACAAGCTAGAGTAAATGTCGTTGGGGGCAACGACGAACTCGCTTGTGAGCCTACGTCGAATAATGTAAGTAAACCTCCGATTGAGCGTAGGGGCAGTACGCCAATCAGTAGGGATAGTGGGACGAGTCAGGTAGGTATCCTGAAGGCTGTAGTCGGGAGCGCGGTTCAGATCCTGAAAGAGCGGACATCTCTTACCCAACAGTTGCGGGGTCAAGAGACTGAATCGCAAACCCGACGCGTACAGTTCTCGTCAAAGTAGTGCGTAATAGGCGTGTTAGTTTTTGAAGGTTCAGTGCCTGAAACACGGCCAACCCTTACCCCACAGTTGCAGGGTGAAGGGTCTGAATCTCGACTAACACAAAAACCTAATATAGATCTCCGATCGAAAGCGATCGTAGAGAATTGATAGTGTGGCGTTAAGTTACGCGAGCGCGTAATACGCCTTATATTTTTGACGCGGCAAGAAGGCGCAAGTCATAGTTGACTGGGCCGGACCTTCTATAGTCGCTTTTACGTGAATATGTTGTCCTCACATATGGATGGACACGCAGACTGACCGGAGTCAACCCGATCACAATTGTTGTGCGGGTGTCTGCACATATGGTAGAATTCTAGGGCTGAGCTACAGCCAATCCACACACGAACGTTTTCCGCGGGGGGAAACGTTACACACGCGTTACGGTTAAAAGACCGACACACGGTAAGTAGTCGGTAGTTCACCGAACTAGTATTTCAAACCACCGAGACATCGACAACTAATCGCATTCTTGTAGGTAATGTTACAAATGATTCCCGTCTGTGAGCTAGAGAACAAGGCGACCGTAAGTCGGCTGGAGGCTGACTACGGATCCTTTTCAATAAGGATGGTTTAAAGGACACCTGCCGTCACTACTTCCCCGAAGGGACGGCCGCAGAGATGACCTCTGGCGGCTGATGACGAAGTCATAGTAGTGAAAGTTCTCTACCCGGGAATACATGGCCACGCAGCATCACTGACGGTGCTGGTGGGTTCCAATGGTAGGTTAGGTTATGTAAGTTGACACGTTGCGTCGACCACTGTCTCGCACTCAAGGTGCTAACGTCCAACGAATCCTGAGTTAGGTGTAGGATCGTTAGGTAGGTTTTTGTATAAATTAAATTCTTTGTGCTAATTTAAATTGTGTGTATTAAACGTGTGTAGGTATAGGTTTTTTAAATCCAATAACGTGTGTAGGTTTAGGTCTTTTTCAATTGTACTTAATATGTATAGGTTAAGTCTTTTGTAAATTGTACTGTGTAACGTGTGTAGGATTAGGATTTGTGTATATACTTAACGTATTTTTATGTGTGAATTTTGCCCCCAAAATTCCATAACTTGTTAAGTGTAATTTTGTGAAAAATATAAATGTATAATGTTGATCCCTTTAAAATGTATGTGTTAGGTATAATGTTCTTTTTCCAAAAAATTAATGTGTAATTTTTTGTTGTTAAAATGTGTAATTTTACTGCCAAAATGTACTAGGTATAGTTTTGTGTCATTTTAACGTGAAATTGTTTGTTCCCAAAAATGGGTTTTAATGTTTTAACTTATGTAAAATTGGTTCGTAGTACGCAACAATGTACGTCTGGTTATGTGTCGACCAGACGCACGAGACTTAAGCAGGCAGGTAGGCAGGCTAAGTTTCCTCACCCATGGGGTAATTAACTTCGTTAATTAGGGTGGAGATTGTTGCGGAAACTCAGTTTCGGCTGAAAAACATGAAAATAGGTCGAAATAAAGTCAGTAGTAAAATAATAATAAAATGCGTGGGTATCTGAGAGCCCATTACAACATGAATAGCTACGCTCATCGCATAAGTGGGCGTGGCACTATTATAATTAAATTCTTTATCAGAATATTGCAAATATTTACGCTTAAATGTATATAAAATGGTATTTAGGGGTAGGCAGATGTTGCTACCCACCCCTAAAATACATATGAGCCCTGCTGGCATCCCCATTATGTATATAATAAGAATTTTATAAAATGTGTAATTTCTTATATGAATATTGTGTTTTTTGTATGAATCTGGTATGATTCTTATAAGTAATGTGTATCACCACGACCTACTATGTAAAAGGTAGTGGTCTGGGCAGAATCGAATTGGATTCTGAGCCCAACAAGAATAATAAATGGTATTATGTCTTGGTGTCATAATTTTCCCCAAGTAAATCCTAACACATACAAGGGCAATCCCTCGAGGTCCTGTTATTATGGTATAACAGTACCTCGGGTGATTTAAGGGCTCTAGGGAGTTGTCGACAATAATATTGTTGGCCGGCGCCATACCAATCGTCGCTAGATTGGTCGGCAACTCTCTAGGTCCGAACATTGGATGCATGTAGCATCAATGCCCAAACACTTAGGCTGTCTAGACCTACGTGAGCTGGGTCTAGACCTAAGGGCCTCTAGGGAGGTATACACCCGGAGTCCCCCCGACGACCCGATGCGTCTGGAGGGCTCCGAGACCTAACCTATTCGGGTAACTTAGGTAGGTTTGTGGCCGCTATACTGCGCTAGCGGCCAGAGTATTATGTAAATATATACGTGTTATATACCAATATGTAGGTATAATATTAGGCTATTATTGTAAATAAATATTTTAGCAAAAGGGTTGCAACAGGCTGGCTGTCAGGTACATGTAGGGTGCATAGGGCCGCCGAATTGTCGCGGATTCGGCGGCGAAAATCGCACACCGGTCGGGGGTCCCATTTGGGTAATTAATTGCGCATAAGGGTCTTCATTTTCTCGGCTTTGGATTCTTTCTTACATCCACTACCACAAGAGAAGCTACTAGGAGCTACTAGTACACGACAAGGTTGTCGTTCGCCGAAGCCGAGGACTTGACGCACTCCAGACCCACGGGACCCGCATTGGAAGAGGACCGAGCCAGCAGAAGCGACGCATCGCTACACGGCAGCCGGACTGTTGGGACCCGAGTAGCATTTTGTTTCGTGCACTCGTTGGTTTCCTTTCTGGCCCCCACCTGCAACCACCATCAACATCCTGCAGCTGCTGACTGAACGGCCTTTGTGAAGGCCCCCAAACGGCCTTTTTCAAGGCTTCCCGTGCGGTTGTGAACCAGCCACGCTCGCCCGATCCGAGGGCACGCGTTGTTTCCGCGTGCCTTTGCTCTGTGGTGTGTTCCCTCCGCAGCCGAGCTATCGGGGAGGTGGATCCGCCACAGGAGATTGTTGGAATGTATTACGAGTAAAAATAAGACAAGCACCAGAGTAGTAATTAAAAAAAGAGTATGAATATTATTAAAATTCATAGGTTTTTTTTTTCTTCATTCATTATCTATTTCTTTCCACTTTGTACAAAGGTATTTAGATTTTCTAGATCGTTGTGTAGTTGGTAGTACTAAGTATATATAGTTTATGTATATATATAATATATATTTAAGTAGTGTATATTAGATTGTATGTAATTTATTTTATAATCACTTTGTTTTAAACTCTGTTAGTGTATTGCACTTATTAAGTGATTTGTCCCAAAGGTTTGACTGGTAGAGAATGCCTAGCGGCATTAAGTCAGCCTTTTTATTTTGTTTGCAATAAAGATTTAAACAAATAAATAAATATTTTTCTCACTGATTTTATCAATGTCATCGGTGAGATTTAAAAATCCTACCCCTGTACTCTAATTGTATCCTCTGATCACTGAAAACTTTTCACTCAAGGAAAGTCTGGGATATTTGGTGGGATCCATGTTCCTTCGCCTTGGGTGAAAAGTGTTGAAAGTTGAGTACATATCTTAGAATAGGAGAGTAAGCACGTGAGTATTTAACCATTTTTTGCGTTCTAATTCTGATTATATTTCTGATTAATTATTAAACTTTTATTTTTTAAAATAAAGATAAGAATTAAATGTTTCCAGGATTTAATTCTTACTTTTTTGTTATTTTTTTTTATATATCTAAAAAAGGTATACTTCTTTCTTAGAACTTAAAAAACCTTGATCTTAAACTTTTTTTTATAGTTGGAACTGGTAAACAAAAAAAATGCCACCTTTTTGGACTAGAACTTTTTGGATCAAGATTATTACTAACTTATCGCATTACACTAACTAAATTATAAAAAATATTCCTTTCAAAATAAAATATCGTAAAAATTTTTGGATGAAAAACAAACGAAAGGTATTTTTGTCGCAGAGTTGTCAGAAAAACGCGTGACAGACAGATCTGGATCCCAAAAACATCTAAATCAATTATAAGAGATGCCATCAATCTGATATCTGCAGCATCATCCGACGTCTCATCTTACCTAACAATATCTTCGGGCCCCAAATCGGAAGGGTCGCATATATATTTTTCTTTATGAATGACGTTCGTTGTTGTTATATACCTATAGTATCTTTAAACGAATTAAAACTTTGTATTTCCTGTTTTTTTTTAGTAAATCTTTAACTTAATACAGTAAAAGAACTGAAAAAATTATAATATTATTTTCAGTGTTTCACATTTTATTAATGAATACGAATGTTAGGTACATTTTAGCATTGCTAAGATGTTAATAGAACTAGGTAATGGGAATCGAAAATTATATTTGTAATTTCATTGAAAATAAAAAGTCTATTTGTAAATATAATGAATAAAAAACTTTAATAGAAGATATTAGATAATTAACATTTTAAATGTAAGGTCTATTCTAAATTAGTTATAATACAAATATTACATAATATTTTAACAATCACTAAGTACTTACCTACTAAGTATTAACAATATATACAGAATATGGCAATTAGATTTGTAATAACAATATAAAAAACACAATGACCACTTTTATTCTAAAATAAAATTTACTGCACACCAAAAGGATAATGAAACGAAACCTTAGCGACTTCTGCAGGATGAGGCACGTAATGAAGATCTTGGTATGCCTTCATCATCAACTGTTGATTCACCATAGTAAACTGCCTTGGCCCAGCTATACTCTCAATGGACGGCAGAGGCCTTAGATCCAGGCTTGAAATAGCTTCGTCTTTAGCTAGCAAAGCGGAAGACATGTATGATTGTTGAGGTATAGTGTATGTTAACATATTGTTATAAATGTGTGAATCAGAATAAGTTAAAGGAGATATCTGATAAGTCTCTTGTCGATCTGGTTCAATCTGATCGCGAGCATAGAACGCAGGGTTCACAAGTAAGCTCACGTCAGGCCTGTTCTTCCGCCGCGGTCGATATTTGTAGTCTGGGTAATCTTGCATGTGCTTTATCCTCAACCGCTTCGCCTCATCAATGAATGGTCTTTTTTCTTCGTCACACAAATTTTTCCACTCAACTCCGAGCCGCTTTGAGATTTCAGAGTTGTGCATTTTGGGGTTTAACATAGATATTTTCTTTCGTTGTAGTCTTGACCATACCATAAACGCGTTCATTGGTCGCTTTATGTGCAGTTGATTTGGAGCTTTTGTAGATTTCGCGTAGGGCTTTTGTAGTTGTGTTTGTAAAGACATCGCCCGCTGTCATTGGAGACGCATCGTTTAGTTGAATTTGGTGAGGTTTTAACGCGACGACCTATCAGTTACGCAACGGACGGCAGTACTGGCTCCCGATCGGAGTTGGTGGATCACTGAATACTGTCATTAGCTCAACAAAGACACGAGCACAATTGGAATGACAATTTTCCGTCTATTATTGGAGTTGAATAAAGAGCGGCGACAATGGACGGATTGCTCACAAATTGTCAAATGAAATTGTTGTGTGTTTTGTGAGCTAACTCGACCGGCGTCTATTAAAACTTGTCATGTAAGGTCAACAGTTAAATGTGACATGGTACGGTTAGCAGATTAATGAAAATTATTGTTTTCCTAATCATTGAGAGAAATTATAAATTGTGATATGGTATTTGCGTAGATTCTTTTTTCGTAAATATATTGATATTATTTCATGTTATCTGTGTTATTTTGTGCATCTTTAAACTTTAAATATAGGTAGGTAACTAAACCTATACATATACAGCGACGAGCTGTGCACTTGTTCGGTGATGGTACATAAGTTTTAAATAACTGTTCCGGGTGATTAGGTACAATAAAATAAAATAATATTGGTAGTATATGGTGTAATTCTTAGAGACCGCATTAGAAACTGTGTGTAGAGATAAATAAGTAAATAATACATATCAATTGTTTTATCGAAGACTTAAAACATGAATGCTTTATATGAATCGATGTTTGGATGAATGTGCTAGAAGCTAGGAAAGTATGTAGAGGTTGAACGTAGTGTACCCCACAGAGTTATAAGCGTGATGGTATTTAAAATCGTTTCAACAAAAACACCACACCTTTGTTTAACCCATTCTTCACAATAATCCGTTTCATTTAATCATTGTATCGGTTTCGTTTAACCAAGCCTTTTCTATTATGACTAGACAACAATAATTGAATGGATATTGGATTTGCACAATGTATTGAATTAAATCATTACATCATCAAGTAGGTACATAAAGAAACAAGATAGTCAAAAATCTAGTGGTCCAAAAGACATTAATTTATAAGATCGTGCCATATAATAATCGAATGATTTACACTATCTACTCCCAGAATTAGCTCGGTATCCATTATTATAACGGATCCAAGGTTACGGTATTTTTTTTCAAATAAATTAGTGGAAGTCAGTACAAGAGGAATTCCAGCAAAGTCTTTGCATCGTCTATTGAAGGATCTTGGCCTTCAGCCGTCGGAACTTTTATAGAACGTGTTTCCAAGATGGCGCTAGCAGGATCATATAGTATTTGCTTGAGTAGAGAGGGTAGTGAACACAGTGCAGGTGAGAGTTAAAAGGCCCTTAAACCTACTTCGCGGTCTCAAGTCGCTACAGTTCATTCCCCTGCCTTCCGATCACGCGATGGACCCGGTACCCGCACGGAGAATCTATGGATAGCTAAAAACATTGTCTTATACCATTTAAATGCTCTCATCCATTAAACTCACAGGAAAAATAAACAAACAGGGAAATCATACCCCTACGACGATACCCCGAACAAACCCACTGCTAGGTATCCTGAGGCTGCCTAGGCGGTTGGTACTGTAAGGCAATCGTGATGGTACATCATACAAAATCAAACAAATTTATTAACCAATATGTTGTTTATTTTAAAATCAATGTTATTAAAGAAAAAAAAGAAAAAGAAGGTGAAAATATTCGGATAAATTTTGCGTAAATCTAGACATAAATTTTTAATCTCATACAGAAATCTATTCAATAACTGCCGCATTGATCATGGCACCTATTCCACACATCTTAGATCCTCTAGCTATTCTGACATATCCTTTTTCACCCCAAACTGGGCCCCACGAATTCTTGATTAACCAAAAAGGTTCGCCGTTTTCTGGAAAATAAATTTGATTCACACTCAGTCATAATGGTTGCCTCCTTAGAACAGTTGATTATTGGCGAGATATACCTGGATTCAATTCCGGCATGGCAAAAAAAAAAACTTATGTATCTACCGTTTTTTTTGCAATGATATGGATTATGGATGTATGATAATGCAACCTAAATATACTTTGCGAAAGTAACTCTGTTTGTTTGTTACGTTTTCACGCCTAAACAGCTGAACCAATTTAGATGAAATTTGGTATGGTGATAGTTTGAGACTCTGGTAAGGACACAGGGTATGTCACTTTTCGACATAGCCATAGGATGTGCAGATATACAGGGTGTTTGTATTTTAAGAGTCTCTTAGGATTTTTTTTAATACACCAGATAGAGAAAAGTGTTATATGAGCAAATTTGGTTATATTAAAATAACATAAAACTGCATTAAAATATTTTAAAAGTTATATTTACTTTTTAAGGATTTTTTTTTGTTTACTAATTGACAGTCATCTTTTTGGCTACTTAAATGATTTAAAATAGGTAATAAACTTACTAAAAACAAAAATTATTTAGTAGACAGCCTCCGTAGACTAGTGCAACCACTAGTCTACGGAGGCTGTCTACTAAATAATTTTTGTTGCCTTTGGCGTTGTATCCGGAGGTCGTGGGTTCGATTCCCACCCATGGTAAAAAATATTAGTACGTATTTTTCTGTACAGTTTGTCATGGTCTGGGTGTTTATAAAAATATAATATGTATTATATCGTTGTTTCTGGTACACATAGTACAAGCCCAGAGCTTAGTTTGTGACCAGAGCAATATGTGTAATTTGTCCTACATATTAATATTATTATTATTATTACCTACATAAGTTTTCATTAAAATAGTGGTCAAGTGCGATTTCAAATCACACACTTAGGGCCCCGTACAACAAAAGAAAAGGGAAGAATAGGAGGTATATGGGTACAGTCGTATAAAATACAAAATGTATAATCTCAGCAACCAATTTAGATAAGTAGAAACTTGAAATTTTGAATCAAAATAAAAAAATAAAAAAAACATATTGTAAATCTTTACAGAATAGTCAAAAGAAGTTAAAAGTTAAAGAATATTTATTTATTGTATTTATTTATTTAAAGTAGAAGATCTACAGCTGTAAAATATTAAAGCAATACGTTTTTTTTTTAATATATACGTGGTGGCCTAGTTGGTTAGACCTTGGACTTAAAAAAGCTTAGGTCCCTGGTTCGGTCCCAGTGTGTACTAATGAGTTTTTAATTTAAAAATGTATGCACATTTGTTTGATAACACCACTATAGTGCCTCGGAAAGCACGTTAAGCTGTCGGTCCCGATTTCACTTTACCAACTTGTGAAACTGTTTACAGATGGGTTATTGAGTCTATTCAAAACGTCGCGACGAGCTAGCCACTTGTTCGGTGTAGACTCATACCATCGGCTACGACGAGGTGGGATTAAAACCCCTCCGCTGGGTACCCCTGGGGCCGTCTAGACGGTCTCGGGCGCCGTAAGGCACCCGTGATGATACAATATTAAAGCAATAGAAAATGTGTTATTTTTTTTACTAATGCGTGCGAAAGGGCGAGCCTAGCTAGTGATAAATATTAAGGCAACCGTAAATTAAAAATAAAAAGGAGGAATAAAGAGAAAGTTGTAAAGTGATGGATCTATACCTGTTCCATATCCCACAAGTAGGAGAGCGTGATTTACATTTATATATTGACATTTTTTTAAGATTCCACCAGAGTAATGTTTAATGGCGCGAGCATCCAGACCTGCAAAGAAATTTATCTCTGTATGATTACTGTTAGTCGTAACAGTAGCAGATTTATTACTGTTAGTCGTAACAGTAGCAGATTTATTACTGTTAGTCGTAACAGTAACAGATTTATTACTGTTAGTCGTAACAGTAGCAGATTTATTACTGTTAGTCGTAACAGTAGCAGATTCGTCGGCTTTTATTAGTACCTAAATAAAATAAACCACCAGGATTTTTTTCATTGCATTTTTATCTTTAACAAATTTAATATAAGATTATCCTAATAAGGTATTTATAAAAATTCATAAATATAAAATACTGAAAAAAGTAAGAACAAAAAACAGACTCCTCTGCCATCTAGTAATAGAAAGTAGGACTTCTAACTTCACTTGTATAGAGTTATTAGAAGAAAGTAAATAGAGGGTGTCTGTGTATAAGTACATAACAAGCAATGACAAAATTCGTGAGGGGTTACTGGAACCTAGTAGGCCCAGTGGTTAAGTGCCTTGCCGCGAAAGCCAAGTGTGTGGGTTCGAGTCCCGCCCACCAGGATTTTTTTTCATTAAAAAAAAACTTAGTATCCCGACAGAAGAACAGTAGTAGTTTTGGGAGGAAGGTCTCTATAACTTCTTTAGGCCGACCGACCGGTCTCGTTATCACCACCCATACAGTTGCAAAATCCGTCAAGTGACCTAGTAATGTTTCGGTTTTAATTTATGGGTTCACCGGTTTTCAGGAGACTACTGCATCGATTTATGGTCGAGGTAGTAGTCTCCGTTCAGGGTGCGGTTACGAAATAGGTAGTTGCATTGACGATAAGGCAGAGAGTAGCTATATTAAAATATATTCGTAATGCATTTCGTCATTGTCGCCCATTTCGTAATCGCATCATTTAGCCGGCATAGTGGGAGCAATCAATATTGTTGAGAACAATTATTGATTGATCCTATTCATAGACTTTGTAGGAAAAAAAGTACAGCATGCAGGCTGATAAATAGCGCACCAAGTACATTATTGACTAAGACGCAAGACAGGCGCGCTAAAGACGCGCTTATGGTCGGTACACTCCCAGTCTCGGGCCAAATTTGATTCTAGTAACTCCCAAAATTTTGAACGCCCTAGAAGCGTGTTCTTTCGGACCTCTTTAATGTAACATGCTTAGAGAGATCATGAAAGTGACACAGCGCAATACAGGCTGATAATTATGGTGCACCAACCGAACGCGACGTGTTGAATACGCATTGCTGTCGCGCTTCTTCAAATTTTACTACACCTTTATTTAGTTAATCAACCCCTTACAATTTTTTTTTTCTTATCCCACGAACTTACTTAAGCAGCTCCCAATTGTATCAAATCTCTAAGTAGATCTTCCTTCTCATACATACCCTTGTTTTCACGATTAAATGTATTTGAGTCTACTTTGGTCATACCTATAGCTAGGGGTCCGAATTCATTGAGAGCGTTTTTGATGTCTTCTTCGTTATCGATAATGAGGTCGGAGCAGCTTTTGACTTTGACTTTGGACTTGCTGGCGTCGTGGTTACATTTACCCTCAACGCTGGTATATGGATAGTCAGACTCCAGTTGAAGTCCTTCAGAACTTATGTAGCTGGAACATAACATATATTGTTCTGATAAAACAAAAAAAAAACATGAAAAATTAATGAAAGTGGCCTAAGATTTGTAATGTAAATTGTTTTGTATTTTTATAATATACTGATGATTTTTCTGAATAAACGAATCTATATATAAATTATTTTTTTCATAATAAATATACATACTTAAGTAGATAGATAGATGTAAAATATTAATCATGATACTTAGTCTAGACTGGTTCGGTTTCTGCAGTTAACAGTTATTAGTGTCCTTATATTTTAGTATCTGTCTGAGTTTACTGGTTCTCGGGAGACTACTGCATCGATTTCCTGACGATGTGGTAGTCTCCTTTCAGTGTGCGATTATGAAACGGGTGATTAATTTGATGATGCGACAACTTTTAATTAAATAATTATGTCAAATTCTTTGGCCAGCATAGTAAGGACTACTCCTATATAGGCAGTAAATTAAAATACACTCTAAATATAAGTGGGAGGAAGGCTTCTATAACTCTGCTAGGCTGACTGGCCAGACCCATCCAAATGCAAAAACCGTCAAATAATGACCAAAATATGACCAGTGACCTAGTCATATTTTGGATTTAATTCGTGGGTTCACTAGTTATCAGGGTCTCCTGAAAACCGGTGGTTTACTGCATCGATTTTTTGTCGACCTTTCTTGGTGCGGTTAAGAAACGAGTGATCGATTTTACAATAAATCAGCGAGGATTTTAAAATTAATTAAATTTCTTGGTCGCCGCCCATTTTGAAACTGCATCAATTAGCCGGCATAGTGAGCCATCAATGTTGTGAACAACAATGTATTGTTTGACCCCATTAATGGACTTTGTAAGTTTGCTTAACATCATGTTGATACAAAGTCACATGTATATCTTTGTAGTGTAGGTGTATGTCCGTATTGTGTATATGTAAGTGTATATGAAAATTGATAGTAAGTCAAGTCTGTGTAACAACTGTATATTCAGTTCTGGTCTGTAATGAGCTCCGAATGTCCAGATGTATGATAGTTCCCAGGTGCGAGTTGAATATTGTCAATATTGATAGGACTGAACATAATGCAATTCAATGCCGATTCGTGCAATTTTTCGCAATTCATTCTTTCGAATTGCTCCAATGCCCCATTAAAACGTTTACACCGCCAACCTCTGAAAAAAACACTAAATCTGGTGACGACCAGATAGTGGTCAGTTTCCAATAGGGAATATGCATGTAACGCCCATTATAATTATTTTAATATATAATGTTCCTTTTATGTCTTTGAACATATTTACAGTAATCTAATGTCTTTGAACATATTTACAGTAATCTATTTTATTTTCATTAGCTATTTTTTTTTTAAATACGATTTTTAAAATCCTTTTTTTTTGTAGAAACGGAACGCATTTCTAAACGCTCTGACATTAGCAAACACTACGTGTGACGTCATTCATACACAAACAAATGTCAACGTGTGTTCTGTAGTCTACAGTTTCTGGTTTTCTCGGGTATTTATTGTCCTTTATTATGATAATTTGTGATAAACAAACCTTTTGACTAACTTTTGAGGTGCAATAACATTAAACTAATATGCTTTTTGAGCACGAATGACGTCACAGAATGACGGCTAGTGATGTGCCGTTTTTACTGCGGTAGTGGCAGATAAAGTTTAAACCCTTATATTTTTGTGTTATTACTCTTTAAAAAAATGTTTAATATTTGCTTTTAGGGTCTAATGTAGTTACTCTATCAAGTAATGAAATAAAAAAAAAGCATATTCCCTATTGTGATACAGACTTGACTTACTAAAAATTTTCATACACACTTACATATACACAATACGGACATACACCTACACTACAAAGACATACATATATTCACACCTTATCCTAATCAATAATAAAAATTTACTTATTATATTTTTTAAATATCATACGACTGAAGACGTATATCGTCTTTACGATATATTTCGCCTTACATGGCGTAAGGCGAAATATATCGTATCGAAATAAAATTGTGTTTCTTTAGAGACCTATATTAAACTGAATAGTGTCAATAACTGAACAACTTTCTACTGTGGGTGAGAAATTAATTCCAGAGATAGTATATATAGTACTTACGTAAATGCAATAGTCATGAAGCCTCCACGACAGCCGAAATTGTCTTTGTTGCAATCAACAATTTGTTGTTCGGAAAATTTTAATAGACTGCCGTGTTTCATAGCGTATTGTGCTTCTATAACACCTGCCAAAATCATAATACAATTATTGGCGCTTGTTTATTCATTTAGTCCACTATCTTACGTAACTGCTTATACAAATTATATTATAATTATAGCAGTTTCAGCCTATAGACCAGACATACTGGTGTACTCTCGGTGCTTGAAGAAAGTAATACTTATAAAACTCACCGTTCCGTGGAAAACAAACATACCTAAGGACCACCACATCAAGTCGAACAAATATTTTGATCTCACAAACGAAATTACTAGAAACGGATTTAAAACTCAACTTTATGCAGTGGAAGTTGGTGCAAGAGGAATTCCAGCAAAGTCTTTGCACCGTCTATTGAAGGATCTTGGCCTTCCGAGAACAGCCGTCGGAACTTTTATGGAGCGTGTTTCCAGGATGGCGCTAACAGGATCATATAGTATTTGGTTGAGTAGAGAGGGTGCAGGTGAGAGTTCAAAAGGCCTTTAAACCCACTTCGCGGTCTCAAGTCCGGGAACGCTGCAGTTCATTCTCCTGCCTTTCAACCACGCGATGGACACGGCACCCGCACGGTGAAGCCATGTTTTACTAAGAACATTGTCTCTCTCTCAAAGAGGGCCTTATTCTCCATTGCTGAACATGAGCCAATAATATTCCAAGTTATTTCCCCTTCTGAATCTCCAACTTTTTTTGTTGAAACTTTTTAATATCTGTCCGAAACGATAAGAATTGAATTGATAGAAAGGCAAATTATTTTATTATATCGGGCTAGTAATTATATTTTAGTTTTTAGTAATTTAGCCACAAAATTTTAGGAAAAAATAGAATTGAGTCAGCTGAAAGCTGGAAAAGACGATAATAATAGTACTAGAGTTATTCATAATTCGTTTAGTTACCAAGAAACTATCGCCTACCGCTTTTAAAAAGGATGTAAAATATTTTGTTTTGACTTGATAGTGATACACATTCCAACCCCCGAATAAGTTCAAACCCAGGTGAGTACCATTGTGACTCGGAGAGCACGTTATGCTGGCGGTCCCAGTTTCACTATACCAACTTGTGAAACTGTTTATAGATTTATCCAAAACATCGCCGAGCTAGCCACTTATTCGATGTAGACTCTCGGCTACGACGAGGTGGGATTAAAAACCCATCCGCTGGGTACCCAGAGGCCGTCTAGCGCCGTAAGGCACCCGTTATTATATTTATATTACACATTCCAAATCGAACAAGGATAGTATTATAAAACTCTAATATTAAATAATAATTTAATACAAAATTCTTTTTAGCCTGGTTAATAATAATAATAATATGAAGGACAAATTACACATATTGCTCTGGTCACAAACTAAGCTCTAGGCTTGTACTATGTGTACCAGAAGCAGCGATATAATACATATTATATTTTTATAAGCACCCAGACCATGACAAACTGTAGAGAAAAAACGTAGTAATTTTTTGTTTGCCATGGGTGGGAATCGAACCCACGACCTCCGGATACAACACCAAAGGCGCAACCACTAGTCTACGGAGGCTGTTATATCAATCTGTTGGAGCAACATGTCTGCGAAATGACCTACATCTTATTGTTATTGTATGATATGTACCTATAGTGCTGAAGGCATAGCAGGATCCACATGACCCCTGGTTCTTGACGTCGGTCACCACCTTCTTCTCCCTGTAGTCAAGTTCTTCCGGAACTGCAGTTGAGTTTTTATATTGCACGGTTTTGCATATGGTTTTAGGGTCAGATACTACTTTGAGGCCTAAATATTTCTGGTATTCTTCCTTTGTGAGATCAGAGAAGAAATTGATGGCTGAAAAAAAAAAGCAAAATAAAGTTATTTCATAGTATAGTTTTCATAGCCTTTTTTTTTACTTTATGTAACTTTGTATTACCTGGTGGTAAACAGCCCTACAAAATCGATGAATGCGACCCCATTCATCGCTTTTGTATATTAAATATCAATGCATTGTTGTTTAAAGCATTGAACGCTGCCACTATGCTGGATAAAAGATGCGGTTACGAAACAGGCGGGCGATAAAGACGCATTTGCATTACGAGTCTACTTCAGTAGCCCCGCTGTTTTATCGTCAAATTAAACACCCGTTTCGTAACTACACACTATAAAAACATTTTAACAAAAAATATAATTAGACTTCAAAAACAAAGTGTAAAATATTATTTCGTCCGATTGGATTCTACTTTATGAAGTCAGTACCGAGTTACAATAATAGTAATATGATTTTTGAAGCTAAAATCCAAATGACGCAATAGGATGGCATTTATTTTAATGACAAATATTTTATTAAGCGGTGCCAACTTCAAAAGTAGAATAACACTTGTAAATATTCATTATTTTACACTTTTTGGTGTTTTTGAAGTCGGTTTATATTTTTTGTTAAAAAGTTTTTATTTCACATTTTTTAGTGTCATAGGTTGACATGATTTTAATTAATTATGGTTAAATCTAAGTTTTTACCACCATACTATACTTATGCTCTTAGCCGTCAAAGAGTTATTCCGATACTTTGACATAAAATTACATTATTTTCATTTATTATAATAAAGTTTAAATTTTATTAAATAAGACAAACATCACATTTTTTTTTTTTATTTTTTTTTTATTTTTTATTCATGAAGCGCTCAGCTTTTCTTCAGTTGAAACGAAATTAATATAAAACATAATACATTTTATAAAATAAAACAAGAATCCTTAAATCAGATTTCACAGATATTTTATATAATCTTTCATTTTGAGGTGTTCACCACCATTCAGTTCCGAAACCCTTCTTCCAATCTTAACCAAATTTATATGAAACCAACCTGCTGATCCACGCTTTTAAATAAAGTTAAGATAACAAAAATCGGTTCACATTTGGCCAAGATATGGTGTAATATTAAGAAAACCTCTCGATGTTCCAGCTGTGACAGTCTTCATTAGATCTTCACATAAATTTTATTGGACCAACTCTTTCAATATTTTTTTTTTCAAAATCGATAAATATAATGACAGAGATATAAAATAACATCCCTAAAACATCATGGGGTAACATCCCTCTTCCTTTTTTGAAGTCGGTTAAAAAGGAGAGTTCCACATTTAATTCAATGCCAGTTTGTCAAACTTTACTAATTAATGTGTAAATTATGCATTTAAATTAATATCGGTTTAGTATAAATATATACTTCCCTTCCAATACAATAGGATTTGCATGTAGAATAGATTATAGGCTTACCCTCGAACTGTCAAACCTTGGAATGCACTATGAGTCGAACTATAAGAAATCAACCTAAAGTATTATGTACTAAAACACAATTTACCATAAACAGCAGTATGACTCTGTTTGTTTAACTCATTTATTTCATGTAACTGTTCCTTGAATATCTTTAACCTGCGATTGAACTCTTCTCCGATGTAGTTTTTTTTATATTCTTTTAAAAACTCTTTAAATAACCTGACATGGTCCTCTGTATTGTAAAATGTTCCGGTCCTTTTATGGCAGACTGAAGCATCAGACCCTGCGGTTACAGTCACAAACACAAAGTAACACAAAAGTATAGCAAATGGACTCATATTAACCAAACTAATAATTTTATGATACATAAATTTGCGGTATTTATACAAAAAAAATATGATAAAAAAGTAGTTCAAATTCTTACAAAAATATTTACTACTTAGGAACAATAAATAATGAATTCTTTTAGTAACATTTTTTTTATTACTTATGCACCTACAAATAATACTTTTCTTTATTTTCAAACCAATACCAATTTAAACAGAACATGGCAGCTGGGGCCATTACACATAACCTTCGCGTCATTTAATAAAAATAAAATAATAATATGTAGGACAATTTACACATTTTACTAGCAGTGTGAAGTTGGCGGCCAAAGTTAGCGGCCAATTATAACCCGACCAATTTAAGAAGTCAGATTTAAACCATCCTTAGATTAACTATTATGTACATTTTGACATATAATTTTGTACCTAAATCATATGTCTAGTTAGTAACTAGAGTGGCATGTCCTTAGGAAAGGATTAAGGGGGTGGGTTTGAAGTAAAACTCTACTTTTCCATATAATGAATAATTTTGTCTGTATCGATGGCCTAGAAAAAAAGTATCAAGTACAGACTAGGTTTATTTTGTACCTAGAGCATATACCTAGTTAGTAAATAGGGTGACATGCCCTTAGGAAGGGGTTAAGGGGGTAGTTTTTAAGTAAAACTCTACTTATCTATATAATTATTAATTTTGTCTGTATCGATAGCCTAGAAAAAAAGTATCAAGTGCAGACTAGGTTTATTTTGTACCTAGAGCATATACCTAGTTAGTAAATAGGGTGACATGCCGTTAGCAAAGGGTTAAGAGGGTAGTTTTTAAGTAAAACTCTACTTATCCATATAATTATTAATTTTGTCTGTATCGATAGCCTAGAAAAAAAGTATCAAGTACAGACTAGGTTTATTTTGTACCTAGTTAGTAAATAGGGTGACATACCCTTAGCAAGGAGTTAAGGGGGTAGTTTTTAAGTAAAACTCTACTTATCTATATAATAAATAATTTTGTCTGTATCGATAGCCTAGAAAAAAAGTATCAAGTACAGACTAGGTTTATTTTGTACCTAGAGCATATACCTAGTTAGTAAATAGGGTGACATGCCCTTAGCAAGGGGTTAAGGGGGTAGTTTTTAAGTAAAACTCTACTTATCTATATAATTATTAATTTTGTCTGTATCGGTAGCCTAGAAAAAAAGTATCAAGTACAGACTAGGTTTATTTTGTACCTAGAGCATATACCTAGTTAGTAAATAGGGTGACATGCCCTTAGCAAGGGGTTAAGGGGGTAGTTTTTAAGTAAAACTCTACTTATCCATATAATTATTAATTTTGTCTGTATCGATAGCCTAGAAAAAAAGTATCAACTACAGACTAGGTTTATTTTGTACCTAGAGCATATACCTAGTTAGTAAATAGGGTGACATGCCCTTAGCAAGGGGTTAAGAGGGTAGTTTTTAAGTAAAACTCTACTTAGCTATATAATAATTAATTTTGTCTGTATCGATAGCCTAGAAAAAAAGTATCAAGTACAGACTAGGTTTATTTTGTACCTAGAGCATATACCTAGTTAGTAAATAGGGTGACATGCCCTTAGCAAGGGGTTAAGAGGGTAGTTTTTAAGTAAAACTCTACTTAGCTATATAATAAATAATTTTGTCTGTATCGATAGCCTAGAAAAAAAGTATCAAGTACAGACTAGGTTTATTTTGTACCTAGAGCATATACCTAGTTAGTAAATAGGGTGACATGCCCTTAGGAAGGGGTTAAGGGGGTTGTTTTTAAGTAAAACTCTACTTATCTATATAATTATTAATTTTGTATGTATCGATAGCGTGGAAAAAAAGTATCAAGTGCAGACTAGGTTTATTTTGTACCTAGAGCATATACCTAGTTAGTAAATAGGGTGACATGCCCTTAGGAAGGGGTTAAGGGGGTGATTTTTAAGTAAAACCCTACTTATCCATATAATTATTAATTTTGTCTGTATCGATAGCGTGGAAAAAAAGTATCAAGTGCAGACTAGGTTTATTTTGTACCTAGAGCATATACCTAGTTATTAAATAGGGTGACATGCCCTTAGGAAGGGTTTAGGGGGTTGTTTTTAAGTAAAACTCTACTTATCTATATAATTATTAATTTTGTATGTATCGATAGCGTGGAAAAAAAGTATCAAGTTCAGACTAGGTTAATTTTGTACCTAGAGCATATACCTAGTTAGTAAATAGGGTGACATGCCCTTAGCCAGGGGTTAAGGGGGTAGTTTTTAAGTAAAACTCTACTTATCTATATAATAAATAATTTTGTCTGTATCGATAGCCTAGAAAAAAAGTATCAACTACAGACTAGGTTTATTTTGTACCTAGAGCATATACCTAGTTAGTTAATAGGGTGACATGCCCTTAGGAAGGGGTTAAGGGGGTTGTTTTTAAGTAAAACTCTACTTATCTATATAATTATTAATTTTGTCTGTATCGATAGCCTAGAAAAAAAGTATCAAGTACAGACTAGGTTTATTTTGTACCTAGAGCATATACCTAGTTAATAAATAGGGTGACATACCCTTAGCAAGGGGTTAAGGGGGTAGTTTTTAAGTAAAACTCTACTTATCTATATAATAAATAATTTTGTCTGTATCGATAGCCTAGAAAAAAAGTATCAAGTACAGACTAGGTTTATTTTGTACCTAGAGCATATACCTAGTTAGTAAAAAGGATGACATGCCCTTAGCAAGGGGTTAAGGGGGTAGTTTTTAAGTAAAACTCTACTTATCTATATAATAAATAATTTTGTCTGTATCGATAGCCTAGAAAAAAAGTATCAAGTACAGACTAGGTTTATTTTGTACCTAGAGCATATACCTAGTTAGTAAAAAGGATGACATGCCCTTAGCAAGGGGTTAAGGGGGTAGTTTTTAAGTAAAACTCTACTTATCTATATAATAAATAATTTTGTCTGTATCGATAGCCTAGAAAAAAAGTATCAACTACAGACTAGGTTTATTTTGTACCTAGAGCATATACCTAGTTAGTTAATAGGGTGACATGCCCTTAGGAAGGGGTTAAGGGGGTTGTTTTTAAGTAAAACTCTACTTATCCATATAATTATTAATTTTGTCTGTATCGATAGCCTAGAAAAAAAGTATCAAGTACAGACTAGGTTTATTTTGTACCTAGAGCATATACCTAGTTAGTAAATAGTGTGACATGCCCTTAGCAAGGGGTTAAGAGGGTAGTTTTTAAGTAAAACTCTACTTAGCTATATAATAAATAATTTTGTCTGTATCGATAGCCTAGAAAAAAAGTATCAAGTACAGACTAGGTTTATTTTGTACCTAGAGCATATACCTAGTTAGTAAATAGGGTGACATGCCCTTAGGAAGGGGTTAAGGGGGTTGTTTTTAAGTAAAACTCTACTTATCTATATAATTATTAATTTTGTATGTATCGATAGCGTGGAAAAAAAGTATCAAGTGCAGACTAGGTTTATTTTGTACCTAGAGCATATACCTAGTTAGTAAATAGGGTGACATGCCCTTAGGAAGGGGTTAAGGGGGTGATTTTTAAGTAAAACCCTACTTATCCATATAATTATTAATTTTGTCTGTATCGATAGCGTGGAAAAAAAGTATCAAGTGCAGACTAGGTTTATTTTGTACCTAGAGCATATACCTAGTTATTAAATAGGGTGACATGCCCTTAGGAAGGGTTTAGGGGGTTGTTTTTAAGTAAAACTCTACTTATCTATATAATTATTAATTTTGTATGTATCGATAGCGTGGAAAAAAAGTATCAAGTTCAGACTAGGTTAATTTTGTACCTAGAGCATATACCTAGTTAGTAAATAGGGTGACATGCCCTTAGCCAGGGGTTAAGGGGGTAGTTTTTAAGTAAAACTCTACTTATCTATATAATAAATAATTTTGTCTGTATCGATAGCCTAGAAAAAAAGTATCAACTACAGACTAGGTTTATTTTGTACCTAGAGCATATACCTAGTTAGTTAATAGGGTGACATGCCCTTAGGAAGGGGTTAAGGGGGTTGTTTTTAAGTAAAACTCTACTTATCTATATAATTATTAATTTTGTCTGTATCGATAGCCTAGAAAAAAAGTATCAAGTACAGACTAGGTTTATTTTGTACCTAGAGCATATACCTAGTTAATAAATAGGGTGACATACCCTTAGCAAGGGGTTAAGGGGGTAGTTTTTAAGTAAAACTCTACTTATCTATATAATAAATAATTTTGTCTGTATCGATAGCCTAGAAAAAAAGTATCAACTACAGACTAGGTTTATTTTGTACCTAGAGCATATACCTAGTTAGTAAATAGGGTGACATGCCCTTAGCAAGGGGTTAAGGGGGTAGTTTTTAAGTAAAACTCTACTTATCCATATAATTATTAATTTTGTCTGTATCGATAGCCTAGAAAAAAAGTATCAAGTACAGACTAGGTTTATTTTGTACCTAGAGCATATACCTAGTTAGTAAAAAGGATGACATGCCCTTAGCAAGGGGTTAAGGGGGTAGTTTTTAAGTAAAACTCTACTTATCTATATAATAAATAATTTTGTCTGTATCGATAGCCTAGAAAAAAAGTATCAACTACAGACTAGGTTTATTTTGTACCTAGAGCATATACCTAGTTAGTTAATAGGGTGACATGCCCTTAGGAAGGGGTTAAGGGGGTTGTTTTTAAGTAAAACTCTACTTATCCATATAATTATTAATTTTGTCTGTATCGATAGCCTAGAAAAAAAGTATCAAGTACAGACTAGGTTTATTTTGTACCTAGAGCATATACCTAGTTAGTAAATAGTGTGACATACCCTTAGCAAGGGGTTAAGGGGGTAGTTTTTAAGTAAAACTCTACTTATCTATATAATAAATAATTTTGTCTGTATCGATAGCCTAGAAAAAAAGTATCAATTACAGACTAGGTTTATTTTGTACCTAGAGCATATACCTAGTTAGTAAATAGGGTGACATGCCCTTAGCAAGGGGTTAAGGGGGTAGTTTTTAGGTAAAACTCTACTTATCCATATAATTATTAATTTTGTCTGTATCGATAGCCTAGAAAAAAAGTATCAAGTACAGACTAGGTTTATTTTGTACCTAGAGCATATACCTAGTTAGTAAATAGGGTGACATGCCCTTAGCAAGGGGTTAAGGGGGTAGTTTTTAAGTAAAACTCTACTTATCCATATAATTATTAATTTTGTCTGTATCGATAGCCTAGAAAAAAAGTATCAAGTACAGACTAGGTTTATTTTGTACCTAGAGCATATACCTAGTTAGTAAATAGGGTGACATACCCTTAGCAAGGGGTTAAGGGGGTAGTTTTTAAGTAAAACTCTACTTATCTATATAATAAATAATTTTGTCTGTATCGATAGCCTAGAAAAAAAGTATCAACTACAGACTAGGTTTATTTTGTACCTAGAGCATATACCTAGTTAGTAAATAGGGTGACATGCCCTTAGGAAGGGGTTAAGGGGGTAGTTTTTAAGTAAAACTCTACTTATCCATATAATTATTAATTTTGTCTGTATCGATAGCCTAGAAAAAAAGTATCAAGTACAGACTAGGTTTATTTTGTACCTAGAGCATATACCTAGTTAGTAAATAGGGTGACATACCCTTAGCAAGGGGTTAAGGGGGTAGTTTTTAAGTAAAACTCTACTTATCTATATAATAAATAATTTTGTCTGTATCGATAGCCTAGAAAAAAAGTATCAACTACAGACTAGGTTTATTTTGTACCTAGAGCATATACCTAGTTAGTAAATAGGGTGACATACCCTTAGCAAGGGGTTAAGGGGGTAGTTTTTAAGTAAAACTCTACTTATCTATATAATTATTAATTTTGTCTGTATCGATAGCCTAGAAAAAAAGTATCAAGTGCAGACTAGGTTTATTTTGTACCTAGAGCATATACCTAGTTAGTAAATAGGGTGGCATGCCGTTAGCAAAGGGTTAAGAGGGTAGTTTTTAAGTAAAACTCTACTTATCCATATAATTATTAATTTTGTCTGTATCGATAGCGTGGAAAAAAAGTATCAAGTGCAGACTAGGTTTATTTTGTACCTAGAGCATATACCTAGTTATTAAATGGGGTGACATGCCCTTAGGAAGGGTTTAGGGGGTTGTTTTTAAGTAAAACTCTACTTATCTATATAATTATTAATTTTGTCTGTATCGATAGCCTAGAAAAAAAGTATCAAGTACAGACTAGGTTTATTTTGTACCTAGAGCATATACCTAGTTAGTAAATAGGGTGACATGCCCTTAGCAAGGGGTTAAGAAGGTAGTTTTTAAGTAAAACTCTACTTATCCATATAATTATTAATTTTGTCTGTATCGATAGCCTAGAAAAAAAGTATCAACTACAGACTAGGTTTATTTTGTACCTAGAGCATATACCTAGTTAGTAAATAGGGTGACATGCCGTTAGCAAAGGGTTAAGAGGGTAGTTTTTAAGTAAAACTCTACTTATCCATATAATTATTAATTTTGTCTGTATCGATAGCCTAGAAAAAAAGTATCAACTACAGACTAGGTTTATTTTGTACCTAGAGCATATACCTAGTTAGTTAATAGGGTGACATGCCCTTAGGAAGGGGTTAAGGGGGTTGTTTTTAAGTAAAACTCTACTTATCCATATAATTATTAATTTTGTCTGTATCGATAGCCTAGAAAAAAAGTATCAAGTACAGACTAGGTTTATTTTGTACCTAGAGCATACTTGATACTTTTTTTCCACGCTATCGATACAGACAAAATTAATAATTATATGGATAAGTAGAGTTTTACTTCAAAATCACCCCCTTAACCCCTTCCTAAGGGCATGTCACCCAATTTAATAACTGGGTATATGCTCTAGGTACAAAATAAACCTAGTCTGCACTTGATACTTTTTTTCCACGCTATCGATACAGACAAAATTATTAATTATATAGATAAGTAGAGTTTTACTTAAAAACTACCCCCTTAACCCCTTCCTAAGGGCATGTCACCCTATTTACTAACTAGGTACAAAATAAACCTAGTCTGTACTTGATACTTTTTTTCTAGGCTATCGATACAGACAAAATTAATAATTTTATGGATAAGTAGAGTTTTACTTAAAAACTACCCCCTTAACCCTTTCCTAAGGGCATGTCACCCTATTTACTAACTAGGTATATGCTCTAGGTACAAAATAAACCTAGTCTGTACTTGATACTTTTTTTCTAGGCTATCGATACAGACAAAATTAATAATTATATGGATAAGTAGAGTTTTACTTAAAAACTACCCCCTTAACCCCTTGCTAAGGGCATGTCACCCTATTTACTAACTAGGTATATGCTCTAGGTACAAAATAAACCTAGTCTGTACTTGATACTTTTTTTATAGGCTATCGATACAGACAAAATTAATTATTATATAGATAAGTAGAGTTTTACTTAATAACTACCCCCTTAACCCCTTGCTAAGGGCATGTCACCCTATTTACTAACTAGGTATATGCTCTAGGTACAAAATAAACCTAGTCTGTACTTGATACTTTTTTTCTAGGCTATCGATACAGACAAAATTAATAATTATATGGATAAGTAGAGTTTTACTTAAAAACTACCCCCTTAACCCCTTGCTAAGGGCATGTCACCCTATTTACTAACTAGGTATATGCTCTAGGTACAAAATAAACCTAGTCTGTAGTTGATACTTTTTTTCTAGGCTATCGATACAGACAAAATTAATAATTATATGGATAAGTAGAGTTTTACTTCAAAATCACCCCCTTAACCCCTTCCTAAGGGCATGTCACCCAATTTAATAACTGGGTATATGCTCTAGGTACAAAATAAACCTAGTCTGCACTTGATACTTTTTTTCCACGCTATCGATACAGACAAAATTATTAATTATATAGATAAGTAGAGTTTTACTTAAAAACTACCCCCTTAACCCCTTCCTAAGGGCATGTCACCCTATTTACTAACTAGGTACAAAATAAACCTAGTCTGTACTTGATACTTTTTTTCTAGGCTATCGATACAGACAAAATTAATAATTTTATGGATAAGTAGAGTTTTACTTAAAAACTACCCCCTTAACCCTTTCCTAAGGGCATGTCACCCTATTTACTAACTAGGTATATGCTCTAGGTACAAAATAAACCTAGTCTGTACTTGATACTTTTTTTCTAGGCTATCGATACAGACAAAATTAATAATTATATGGATAAGTAGAGTTTTACTTAAAAACTACCCCCTTAACCCCTTGCTAAGGGCATGTCACCCTATTTACTAACTAGGTATATGCTCTAGGTACAAAATAAACCTAGTCTGTACTTGATACTTTTTTTATAGGCTATCGATACAGACAAAATTAATTATTATATAGATAAGTAGAGTTTTACTTAATAACTACCCCCTTAACCCCTTGCTAAGGGCATGTCACCCTATTTACTAACTAGGTATATGCTCTAGGTACAAAATAAACCTAGTCTGTACTTGATACTTTTTTTCTAGGCTATCGATACAGACAAAATTAATAATTATATGGATAAGTAGAGTTTTACTTAAAAACTACCCCCTTAACCCCTTGCTAAGGGCATGTCACCCTATTTACTAACTAGGTATATGCTCTAGGTACAAAATAAACCTAGTCTGTAGTTGATACTTTTTTTCTAGGCTATCGATACAGACAAAATTAATAATTATATGGATAAGTAGAGTTTTACTTAAAAACTACCCCCTTAACCCCTTGCTAAGGGCATGTCACCCTATTTACTAACTAGGTATATGCTCTAGGTACAAAATAAACCTAGTCTGTACTTGATACTTTTTTTCTAGGCTATCGATACAGACAAAATTAATAATTATATGGATAAGTAGAGTTTTACTTAAAAACAACCCCCTTAACCCCTTCCTAAGGGCATGTCACCCTATTAACTAACTAGGTATATGCTCTAGGTACAAAATAAACCTAGTCTGTAGTTGATACTTTTTTTCTAGGCTATCGATACAGACAAAATTAATAATTATATGGATAAGTAGAGTTTTACTTAAAAACTACCCTCTTAACCCTTTGCTAACGGCATGTCACCCTATTTACTAACTAGGTATATGCTCTAGGTACAAAATAAACCTAGTCTGCACTTGATACTTTTTTTCTAGGCTATCGATACAGACAAAATTAATAATTATATAGATAAGTAGAGTTTTACTTAAAAACTACCCCCTTAACCCCTTGCTAAGGGTATGTCACCCTATTTACTAACTAGGTATATGCTCTAGGTACAAAATAAACCTAGTCTGTAGTTGATACTTTTTTTCTAGGCTATCGATACAGACAAAATTATTTATTATATAGATAAGTAGAGTTTTACTTAAAAACTACCCCCTTAACCCCTTGCTAAGGGTATGTCACCCTATTTACTAACTAGGTATATGCTCTAGGTACAAAATAAACCTAGTCTGTACTTGATACTTTTTTTCTAGGCTATCGATACAGACAAAATTAATAATTATATGGATAAGTAGAGTTTTACTTCAAAATCACCCCCTTAACCCCTTCCTAAGGGCATGTCACCCAATTTAATAACTGGGTATATGCTCTAGGTACAAAATAAACCTAGTCTGCACTTGATACTTTTTTTCCACGCTATCGATACAGACAAAATTATTAATTATATAGATAAGTAGAGTTTTACTTAAAAACTACCCCCTTAACCCCTTCCTAAGGGCATGTCACCCTATTTACTAACTAGGTACAAAATAAACCTAGTCTGTACTTGATACTTTTTTTCTAGGCTATCGATACAGACAAAATTAATAATTTTATGGATAAGTAGAGTTTTACTTAAAAACTACCCCCTTAACCCCTTCCTAAGGGCATGTCACCCTATTTACTAACTAGGTATATGCTCTAGGTACAAAAGAAACCTAGTCTGTAGTTGATACTTTTTTTCTAGGCTATCGATACAGACAAAATTATTTATTATATAGATAAGTAGAGTTTTACTTAAAAACTACCCCCTTAACCCCTTGCTAAGGGTATGTCACCCTATTTACTAACTAGGTATATGCTCTAGGTACAAAATAAACCTAGTCTGTACTTGATACTTTTTTTCTAGGCTATCGATACAGACAAAATTAATAATTTAATGGATAAGTAGAGTTTTACTTAAAAACTACCCCCTTAACCCCTTGCTAAGGGCATGTCACCCTATTTACTAACTAGGTATATGCTCTAGGTACAAAATAAACCTAGTCTGTACTTGATACTTTTTTTCTAGGCTATCGATACAGACAAAATTAATAATTATATGGATAAGTAGAGTTTTACCTAAAAACTACCCCCTTAACCCCTTGCTAAGGGCATGTCACCCTATTTACTAACTAGGTATATGCTCTAGGTACAAAATAAACCTAGTCTGTAATTGATACTTCTTTTCTAGGCTATCGATACAGACAAAATTATTTATTATATAGATAAGTAGAGTTTTACTTAAAAACTACCCCCTTAACCCCTTGCTAAGGGTATGTCACACTATTTACTAACTAGGTATATGCTCTAGGTACAAAATAAACCTAGTCTGTACTTGATACTTTTTTTCTAGGCTATCGATACAGACAAAATTAATAATTATATGGATAAGTAGAGTTTTACTTAAAAACAACCCCCTTAACCCCTTCCTAAGGGCATGTCACCCTATTAACTAACTAGGTATATGCTCTAGGTACAAAATAAACCTAGTCTGTAGTTGATACTTTTTTTCTAGGCTATCGATACAGACAAAATTATTTATTATATAGATAAGTAGAGTTTTACTTAAAAACTACCCCCTTAACCCCTTGCTAAGGGCATGTCATCCTTTTTACTAACTAGGTATATGCTCTAGGTACAAAATAAACCTAGTCTGTACTTGATACTTTTTTTCTAGGCTATCGATACAGACAAAATTAATAATTATATGGATAAGTAGAGTTTTACTTAAAAACTACCCCCTTAACCCCTTGCTAAGGGCATGTCAACCTATTTACTAACTAGGTATATGCTCTAGGTACAAAATAAACCTAGTCTGTAGTTGATACTTTTTTTCTAGGCTATCGATACAGACAAAATTATTTATTATATAGATAAGTAGAGTTTTACTTAAAAACTACCCCCTTAACCCCTTGCTAAGGGTATGTCACCCTATTTACTAACCAGGTATATGCTCTAGGTACAAAATAAACCTAGTCTGTACTTGATACTTTTTTTCTAGGCTATCGATACAGACAAAATTAATAATTATATGGATAAGTAGAGTTTTACTTAAAAACTACCCTCTTAACCCTTTGCTAAGGGCATGTCACCCTATTTACTAACTAGGTATATGCTCTAGGTACAAAATAAACCTAGTCTGCACTTGATACTTTTTTTCCACGCTATCGATACATACAATATTAATAATTATATAGATAAGTAGAGTTTTACTTAAAAACAACCCCCTTAAGCCCTTCCTAAGGGCATGTCACCCTATTAACTAACTAGGTATATGCTCTAGGTACAAAATAAACCTAGTCTGTAGTTGATACTTTTTTTCTAGGCTATCGATACAGACAAAATTATTTATTATATAGATAAGTAGAGTTTTACTTAAAAACTACCCCCTTAACCCCTTGCTAAGGGCATGTCACCCTATTTACTAACTAGGTATATGCCCTAGGTACATTATAAACCTAGTCTGCACTTGATACTTTTTTTCCACGCTATCGATACATACAAAATTAATAATTAAATAGATAAGTAGAGTTTTACTTAAAAACAACCCCCTTAACCCCTTCCTAAGGGCATGTCACCCTATTTACTAACTAGGTATATGCTCTAGGTACAAAATAAACCTAGTCTGCACTTGATACTTTTTTTCCACGCTATCGATACATACAAAATTAATTATTATATAGCTAAGTAGAGTTTTACTTAAAAACTACCCCCTTAACCCCTTGCTAAGGGTATGTCACCCTATTTACTAACTAGGTATATGCTCTAGGTACAAAATAAACCTAGTCTGTACTTGATACTTTTTTTCTAGGCTATCGATACAGACAAAATTAATAATTTAATGGATAAGTAGAGTTTTACTTAAAAACTACCCCCTTAGCCCCTTGCTAAGGGCATGTCACCCTATTTACTAACTAGGTATATGCTCTAGGTACAAAATAAACCTAGTCTGTACTTGATACTTTTTTTCTAGGCTATCGATACAGACAAAATTAATAATTATATGGATAAGTAGAGTTTTACTTAAAAACTACCCCCTTAACCCCTTGCTAAGGGCATGTCAACCTATTTACTAACTAGGTATATGCTCTAGGTACAAAATAAACCTAGTCTGTAGTTGATACTTTTTTTCTAGGCTATCGATACAGACAAAATTATTTATTATATAGATAAGTAGAGTTTTACTTAAAAACTACCCCCTTAACCCCTTGCTAAGGGTATGTCACCCTATTTACTAACCAGGTATATGCTCTAGGTACAAAATAAACCTAGTCTGTACTTGATACTTTTTTTCTAGGCTATCGATACAGACAAAATTAATAATTATATGGATAAGTAGAGTTTTACTTAAAAACTACCCTCTTAACCCTTTGCTAAGGGCATGTCACCCTATTTACTAACTAGGTATATGCTCTAGGTACAAAATAAACCTAGTCTGCACTTGATACTTTTTTTCCACGCTATCGATACATACAATATTAATAATTATATAGATAAGTAGAGTTTTACTTAAAAACAACCCCCTTAAGCCCTTCCTAAGGGCATGTCACCCTATTAACTAACTAGGTATATGCTCTAGGTACAAAATAAACCTAGTCTGTAGTTGATACTTTTTTTCTAGGCTATCGATACAGACAAAATTATTTATTATATAGATAAGTAGAGTTTTACTTAAAAACTACCCCCTTAACCCCTTGCTAAGGGCATGTCACCCTATTTACCAACTAGGTATATGCCCTAGGTACATTATAAACCTAGTCTGCACTTGATACTTTTTTTCCACGCTATCGATACATACAAAATTAATAATTAAATAGATAAGTAGAGTTTTACTTAAAAACAACCCCCTTAACCCCTTCCTAAGGGCATGTCACCCTATTTACTAACTAGGTATATGCTCTAGGTACAAAATAAACCTAGTCTGCACTTGATACTTTTTTTCCACGCTATCGATACATAGAAAATTAATAATTATATAGATAAGTAGAGTTTTACTTAAAAACAACCCCCTTAACCCCTTCCTAAGGGCATGTCACCCTATTTACTAAATAGGTATATGCTCTAGGTACAAAATAAACCTAGTCTGTACTTGATACTTTTTTTCTAGGCTATCGATACAGACAAAATTAATTATTATATAGCTAAGTAGAGTTTTACTTAAAAACTACCCTCTTAACCCCTTGCTAAGGGCATGTCACCCTATTTACTAACTAGGTATATGCTCTAGGTACAAAATAAACCTAGTCTGTAGTTGATACTTTTTTTCTAGGCTATCGATACAGACAAAATTAATTATTATATAGCTAAGTAGAGTTTTACTTAAAAACTACCCTCTTAACCCCTTGCTAAGGGCATGTCACCCTATTTACTAACTAGGTATACGCTCTAGGTACAAAATAAACCTAGTCTGTACTTGATACTTTTTTTCTAGGCTATCGATACAGACAAAATTAATAATTATATAGATAAGTAGAGTTTTACTTAAAAACTACCCCCTTAACCCCTCGCTAAGGGTATGTCACCCTATTTACTAACTAGGTATATGCTCAAGGTACAAAATAAACCTAGTCTGCACTTGATACTTTTTTTCCACGCTATCGATACATAGAAAATTAATAATTATATAGATAAGTAGAGTTTTACTTAAAAACAACCCCCTTAACCCCTTCCTAAGGGCATGTCACCCTATTTACTAAATAGGTATATGCTCTAGGTACAAAATAAACCTAGTCTGTACTTGATACTTTTTTTCTAGGCTATCGATACAGACAAAATTAATTATTATATAGCTAAGTAGAGTTTTACTTAAAAACTACCCTCTTAACCCCTTGCTAAGGGCATGTCACCCTATTTACTAACTAGGTATATGCTCTAGGTACAAAATAAACCTAGTCTGTAGTTGATACTTTTTTTCTAGGCTATCGATACAGACAAAATTAATTATTATATAGCTAAGTAGAGTTTTACTTAAAAACTACCCTCTTAACCCCTTGCTAAGGGCATGTCACCCTATTTACTAACTAGGTATATGCTCTAGGTACAAAATAAACCTAGTCTGTAGTTGATACTTTTTTTCTAGGCTATCGATACAGACAAAATTAATTATTATATAGCTAAGTAGAGTTTTACTTAAAAACAACCCCCTTAACCCCTTCCTAAGGGCATGTCACCCTATTTACTAACTAGGTATATGCTCTAGGTACAAAATAAACCTAGTCTGCACTTGATACTTTTTTTCCACGCTATCGATACAGACAAAATTAATAATTATATGGATAAGTAGGGTTTTACTTAAAAATCACCCCCTTAACCCCTTCCTAAGGGCATGTCACCCTATTTACTAACTAGGTATATGCTCTAGGTACAAAATAAACCTAGTCTGCACTTGATACTTTTTTTCCACGCTATCGATACAGACAAAATTAATAATTATATAGATAAGTAGAGTTTTACTTAAAAACAACCCCCTTAACCCCTTCCTAAGGGCATGTCACCCTATTTACTAACTAGGTATACGCTCTAGGTACAAAATAAACCTAGTCTGTACTTGATACTTTTTTTCTAGGCTATCGATACAGACAAAATTAATAATTATATAGATAAGTAGAGTTTTACTTAAAAACTACCCCCTTAACCCCTCGCTAAGGGTATGTCACCCTATTTACTAACTAGGTATATGCTCAAGGTACAAAATAAACCTAGTCTGCACTTGATACTTTTTTTCCACGCTATCGATACATAGAAAATTAATAATTATATAGATAAGTAGAGTTTTACTTAAAAACAACCCCCTTAACCCCTTCCTAAGGGCATGTCACCCTATTTACTAAATAGGTATATGCTCTAGGTACAAAATAAACCTAGTCTGTACTTGATACTTTTTTTCTAGGCTATCGATACAGACAAAATTAATTATTATATAGCTAAGTAGAGTTTTACTTAAAAACTACCCTCTTAACCCCTTGCTAAGGGCATGTCACCCTATTTACTAACTAGGTATATGCTCTAGGTACAAAATAAACCTAGTCTGTAGTTGATACTTTTTTTCTAGGCTATCGATACAGACAAAATTAATTATTATATAGCTAAGTAGAGTTTTACTTAAAAACTACCCTCTTAACCCCTTGCTAAGGGCATGTCACCCTATTTACTAACTAGGTATATGCTCTAGGTACAAAATAAACCTAGTCTGTAGTTGATACTTTTTTTCTAGGCTATCGATACAGACAAAATTATTTATTATATAGATAAGTAGAGTTTTACTTAAAAACTACCCCCTTAACCCCTTGCTAAGGGCATGTCACCCTATTAACTAACTAGGTATATGCTCTAGGTACAAAATAAACCTAGTCTGTAGTTGATACTTTTTTTCTAGGCTATCGATACAGACAAAATTATTTATTATATAGATAAGTAGAGTTTTACTTAAAAACTACCCCCTTAACCCCTGGCTAAGGGCATGTCACCCTATTTACTAACTAGGTATATGCTCTAGGTACAAAATAAACCTAGTCTGAACTTGATACTTTTTTTCCACGCTATCGATACATACAAAATTAATAATTATATAGATAAGTAGAGTTTTACTTAAAAACAACCCCCTTAACCCCTTCCTAAGGGCATGTCACCCTATTTAATAACTAGGTATATGCTCTAGGTACAAAATAAACCTAGTCTGCACTTGATACTTTTTTTCCACGCTATCGATACAGACAAAATTAATAATTATATGGATAAGTAGGGTTTTACTTAAAAATCACCCCCTTAACCCCTTCCTAAGGGCCTGTCACCCTATTTACTAACTAGGTATATGCTCTAGGTACAAAATAAACCTAGTCTGTACTTGATACTTTTTTTCTAGGCTATCGATACAGACAAAATTATTTATTATATAGATAAGTAGAGTTTTACTTAAAAACTACCCCCTTAACCCCTTGCTAAGGGCATGTCACCCTATTTACTAACTAGGTATATGCTCTAGGTACAAAATAAACCTAGTCTGCACTTGATACTTTTTTTCCACGCTATCGATACATACAAAATTAATAATTATATAGATAAGTAGAGTTTTACTTAAAAACAACCCCCTTAACCCCTTCCTAAGGGCATGTCACCCTATTTACTAACTAGGTATATGCTCTAGGTACAAAATAAACCTAGTCTGTACTTGATACTTTTTTTCTAGGCTATCGATACAGACAAAATTAATAATTATATGGATAAGTAGAGTTTTACTTAAAAACTACCCTCTTAACCCTTTGCTAAGGGCATGTCACCCTATTTACTAACTAGGTATATGCTCTAGGTACAAAATAAACCTAGTCTGCACTTGATACTTTTTTTCCACGCTATCGATACATACAATATTAATAATTTTATAGATAAGTAGAGTTTTACTTAAAAACAACCCCCTTAACCCCTTCCTAAGGGCATGTCACCCTATTAACTAACTAGGTATATGCTCTAGGTACAAAATAAACCTAGTCTGTAGTTGATACTTTTTTTCTAGGCTATCGATACAGACAAAATTATTTATTATATAGATAAGTAGAGTTTTACTTAAAAACTACCCCCTTAACCCCTTGCTAAGGGCATGTCACCCTATTTACTAACTAGGTATATGCTCTAGGTACATTATAAACCTAGTCTGCACTTGATACTTTTTTTCCACGCTATCGATACATACAAAATTAATAATTAAATAGATAAGTAGAGTTTTACTTAAAAACAACCCCCTTAACCCCTTCCTAAGGGCATGTCACCCTATTTACTAACTAGGTATATGCTCTAGGTACAAAATAAACCTAGTCTGTAATTGATACTTTTTTTCTAGGCTATCGATACAGACAAAATTATTTATTATATAGATAAGTAGAGTTTTACTTAAAAACTACCCCCTTAACCCCTTGCTAAGGGTATGTCACACTATTTACTAACTAGGTATAAGCTCTAGGTACAAAATAAACCTAGTCTGTACTTGATACTTTTTTTCTAGGCTATCGATACAGACAAAATTAATAATTATATGGATAAGTAGAGTTTTACTTAAAAACAACCCCCTTAACCCCTTCCTAAGGGCATGTCACCCTATTAACTAACTAGGTATATGCTCTAGGTACAAAATAAACCTAGTCTGTAGTTGATACTTTTTTTCTAGGCTATCGATACAGACAAAATTATTTATTATATAGATAAGTAGAGTTTTACTTAAAAACTACCCCCTTAACCCCTTGCTAAGGGCATGTCATCCTTTTTACTAACTAGGTATATGCTCTAGGTACAAAATAAACCTAGTCTGTACTTGATACTTTTTTTCTAGGCTATCGATACAGACAAAATTAATAATTATATGGATAAGTAGAGTTTTACTTAAAAACTACCCCCTTAACCCCTTGCTAAGGGCATGTCAACCTATTTACTAACTAGGTATATGCTCTAGGTACAAAATAAACCTAGTCTGTAGTTGATACTTTTTTTCTAGGCTATCGATACAGACAAAATTATTTATTATATAGATAAGTAGAGTTTTACTTAAAAACTACCCCCTTAACCCCTTGCTAAGGGTATGTCACCCTATTTACTAACTAGGTATATGCTCTAGGTACAAAATAAACCTAGTCTGTACTTGATACTTTTTTTCTAGGCTATCGATACAGACAAAATTAATAATTATATGGATAAGTAGAGTTTTACTTAAAAACTACCCTCTTAACCCTTTGCTAAGGGCATGTCACCCTATTTACTAACTAGGTATATGCTCTAGGTACAAAATAAACCTAGTCTGCACTTGATACTTTTTTTCCACGCTATCGATACATACAATATTAATAATTATATAGATAAGTAGAGTTTTACTTAAAAACAACCCCCTTAACCCCTTCCTAAGGGCATGTCACCCTATTAACTAACTAGGTATATGCTCTAGGTACAAAATAAACCTAGTCTGTAGTTGATACTTTTTTTCTAGGCTATCGATACAGACAAAATTATTTATTATATAGATAAGTAGAGTTTTACTTAAAAACTACCCCCTTAACCCCTTGCTAAGGGCATGTCACCCTATTTACTAACTAGGTATATGCCCTAGGTACATTATAAACCTAGTCTGCACTTGATACTTTTTTTCCACGCTATCGATACATACAAAATTAATAATTAAATAGATAAGTAGAGTTTTACTTAAAAACAACCCCCTTAACCCCTTCCTAAGGGCATGTCACCCTATTTACTAACTAGGTATATGCTCTAGGTACAAAATAAACCTAGTCTGCACTTGATACTTTTTTTCCACGCTATCGATACATACAAAATTAATTATTATATAGCTAAGTAGAGTTTTACTTAAAAACAACCCCCTTAACCCCTTCCTAAGGGCATGTCACCCTATTTACTAACTAGGTATATGCTCTAGGTACAAAATAAACCTAGTCTGCACTTGATACTTTTTTTCCACGCTATCGATACATACAAAATTAATTATTATATAGCTAAGTAGAGTTTTACTTAAAAACTACCCCCTTAACCCTTTCCTAAGGGCATGTCACCCTATTTACTAACTAGGTATATGCTCTAGGTACAAAATAAACCTAGTCTGTACTTGATACTTTTTTTCTAGGCTATCGATACAGACAAAATTAATAATTATATGGATAAGTAGAGTTTTACTTAAAAACTACCCCCTTAACCCCTTGCTAAGGGCATGTCACCCTATTTACTAACTAGGTATATGCTCTAGGTACAAAATAAACCTAGTCTGTACTTGATACTTTTTTTATAGGCTATCGATACAGACAAAATTAATTATTATATAGATAAGTAGAGTTTTACTTAATAACTACCCCCTTAACCCCTTGCTAAGGGCATGTCACCCTATTTACTAACTAGGTATATGCTCTAGGTACAAAATAAACCTAGTCTGTACTTGATACTTTTTTTCTAGGCTATCGATACAGACAAAATTAATAATTATATGGATAAGTAGAGTTTTACTTAAAAACTACCCCCTTAACCCCTTGCTAAGGGCATGTCACCCTATTTACTAACTAGGTATATGCTCTAGGTACAAAATAAACCTAGTCTGTAGTTGATACTTTTTTTCTAGGCTATCGATACAGACAAAATTAATAATTATATGGATAAGTAGAGTTTTACTTAAAAACTACCCCCTTAACCCCTTGCTAAGGGCATGTCAACCTATTTACTAACTAGGTATATGCTCTAGGTACAAAATAAACCTAGTCTGTACTTGATACTTTTTTTCTAGGCTATCGATACAGACAAAATTAATAATTATATGGATAAGTAGAGTTTTACTTAAAAACAACCCCCTTAACCCCTTCCTAAGGGCATGTCACCCTATTAACTAACTAGGTATATGCTCTAGGTACAAAATAAACCTAGTCTGTAGTTGATACTTTTTTTCTAGGCTATCGATACAGACAAAATTAATAATTATATGGATAAGTAGAGTTTTACTTAAAAACTACCCTCTTAACCCTTTGCTAACGGCATGTCACCCTATTTACTAACTAGGTATATGCTCTAGGTACAAAATAAACCTAGTCTGCACTTGATACTTTTTTTCTAGGCTATCGATACAGACAAAATTAATAATTATATAGATAAGTAGAGTTTTACTTAAAAACTACCCCCTTAACCCCTTGCTAAGGGTATGTCACCCTATTTACTAACTAGGTATATGCTCTAGGTACAAAATAAACCTAGTCTGTAGTTGATACTTTTTTTCTAGGCTATCGATACAGACAAAATTATTTATTATATAGATAAGTAGAGTTTTACTTAAAAACTACCCCCTTAACCCCTTGCTAAGGGTATGTCACCCTATTTACTAACTAGGTATATGCTCTAGGTACAAAATAAACCTAGTCTGTACTTGATACTTTTTTTCTAGGCTATCGATACAGACAAAATTAATAATTATATGGATAAGTAGAGTTTTACTTCAAAATCACCCCCTTAACCCCTTCCTAAGGGCATGTCACCCAATTTAATAACTGGGTATATGCTCTAGGTACAAAATAAACCTAGTCTGCACTTGATACTTTTTTTCCACGCTATCGATACAGACAAAATTATTAATTATATAGATAAGTAGAGTTTTACTTAAAAACTACCCCCTTAACCCCTTCCTAAGGGCATGTCACCCTATTTACTAACTAGGTACAAAATAAACCTAGTCTGTACTTGATACTTTTTTTCTAGGCTATCGATACAGACAAAATTAATAATTTTATGGATAAGTAGAGTTTTACTTAAAAACTACCCCCTTAACCCCTTCCTAAGGGCATGTCACCCTATTTACTAACTAGGTATATGCTCTAGGTACAAAAGAAACCTAGTCTGTAGTTGATACTTTTTTTCTAGGCTATCGATACAGACAAAATTATTTATTATATAGATAAGTAGAGTTTTACTTAAAAACTACCCCCTTAACCCCTTGCTAAGGGTATGTCACCCTATTTACTAACTAGGTATATGCTCTAGGTACAAAATAAACCTAGTCTGTACTTGATACTTTTTTTCTAGGCTATCGATACAGACAAAATTAATAATTTAATGGATAAGTAGAGTTTTACTTAAAAACTACCCCCTTAACCCCTTGCTAAGGGCATGTCACCCTATTTACTAACTAGGTATATGCTCTAGGTACAAAATAAACCTAGTCTGTACTTGATACTTTTTTTCTAGGCTATCGATACAGACAAAATTAATAATTATATGGATAAGTAGAGTTTTACCTAAAAACTACCCCCTTAACCCCTTGCTAAGGGCATGTCACCCTATTTACTAACTAGGTATATGCTCTAGGTACAAAATAAACCTAGTCTGTAATTGATACTTCTTTTCTAGGCTATCGATACAGACAAAATTATTTATTATATAGATAAGTAGAGTTTTACTTAAAAACTACCCCCTTAACCCCTTGCTAAGGGTATGTCACACTATTTACTAACTAGGTATATGCTCTAGGTACAAAATAAACCTAGTCTGTACTTGATACTTTTTTTCTAGGCTATCGATACAGACAAAATTAATAATTATATGGATAAGTAGAGTTTTACTTAAAAACAACCCCCTTAACCCCTTCCTAAGGGCATGTCACCCTATTAACTAACTAGGTATATGCTCTAGGTACAAAATAAACCTAGTCTGTAGTTGATACTTTTTTTCTAGGCTATCGATACAGACAAAATTATTTATTATATAGATAAGTAGAGTTTTACTTAAAAACTACCCCCTTAACCCCTTGCTAAGGGCATGTCATCCTTTTTACTAACTAGGTATATGCTCTAGGTACAAAATAAACCTAGTCTGTACTTGATACTTTTTTTCTAGGCTATCGATACAGACAAAATTAATAATTATATGGATAAGTAGAGTTTTACTTAAAAACTACCCCCTTAACCCCTTGCTAAGGGCATGTCAACCTATTTACTAACTAGGTATATGCTCTAGGTACAAAATAAACCTAGTCTGTAGTTGATACTTTTTTTCTAGGCTATCGATACAGACAAAATTATTTATTATATAGATAAGTAGAGTTTTACTTAAAAACTACCCCCTTAACCCCTTGCTAAGGGTATGTCACCCTATTTACTAACCAGGTATATGCTCTAGGTACAAAATAAACCTAGTCTGTACTTGATACTTTTTTTCTAGGCTATCGATACAGACAAAATTAATAATTATATGGATAAGTAGAGTTTTACTTAAAAACTACCCTCTTAACCCTTTGCTAAGGGCATGTCACCCTATTTACTAACTAGGTATATGCTCTAGGTACAAAATAAACCTAGTCTGCACTTGATACTTTTTTTCCACGCTATCGATACATACAATATTAATAATTATATAGATAAGTAGAGTTTTACTTAAAAACAACCCCCTTAAGCCCTTCCTAAGGGCATGTCACCCTATTAACTAACTAGGTATATGCTCTAGGTACAAAATAAACCTAGTCTGTAGTTGATACTTTTTTTCTAGGCTATCGATACAGACAAAATTATTTATTATATAGATAAGTAGAGTTTTACTTAAAAACTACCCCCTTAACCCCTTGCTAAGGGCATGTCACCCTATTTACTAACTAGGTATATGCCCTAGGTACATTATAAACCTAGTCTGCACTTGATACTTTTTTTCCACGCTATCGATACATACAAAATTAATAATTAAATAGATAAGTAGAGTTTTACTTAAAAACAACCCCCTTAACCCCTTCCTAAGGGCATGTCACCCTATTTACTAACTAGGTATATGCTCTAGGTACAAAATAAACCTAGTCTGCACTTGATACTTTTTTTCCACGCTATCGATACATACAAAATTAATTATTATATAGCTAAGTAGAGTTTTACTTAAAAACTACCCCCTTAACCCCTTGCTAAGGGTATGTCACCCTATTTACTAACTAGGTATATGCTCTAGGTACAAAATAAACCTAGTCTGTACTTGATACTTTTTTTCTAGGCTATCGATACAGACAAAATTAATAATTTAATGGATAAGTAGAGTTTTACTTAAAAACTACCCCCTTAGCCCCTTGCTAAGGGCATGTCACCCTATTTACTAACTAGGTATATGCTCTAGGTACAAAATAAACCTAGTCTGTACTTGATACTTTTTTTCTAGGCTATCGATACAGACAAAATTAATAATTATATGGATAAGTAGAGTTTTACTTAAAAACTACCCCCTTAACCCCTTGCTAAGGGCATGTCAACCTATTTACTAACTAGGTATATGCTCTAGGTACAAAATAAACCTAGTCTGTAGTTGATACTTTTTTTCTAGGCTATCGATACAGACAAAATTATTTATTATATAGATAAGTAGAGTTTTACTTAAAAACTACCCCCTTAACCCCTTGCTAAGGGTATGTCACCCTATTTACTAACCAGGTATATGCTCTAGGTACAAAATAAACCTAGTCTGTACTTGATACTTTTTTTCTAGGCTATCGATACAGACAAAATTAATAATTATATGGATAAGTAGAGTTTTACTTAAAAACTACCCTCTTAACCCTTTGCTAAGGGCATGTCACCCTATTTACTAACTAGGTATATGCTCTAGGTACAAAATAAACCTAGTCTGCACTTGATACTTTTTTTCCACGCTATCGATACATACAATATTAATAATTATATAGATAAGTAGAGTTTTACTTAAAAACAACCCCCTTAAGCCCTTCCTAAGGGCATGTCACCCTATTAACTAACTAGGTATATGCTCTAGGTACAAAATAAACCTAGTCTGTAGTTGATACTTTTTTTCTAGGCTATCGATACAGACAAAATTATTTATTATATAGATAAGTAGAGTTTTACTTAAAAACTACCCCCTTAACCCCTTGCTAAGGGCATGTCACCCTATTTACCAACTAGGTATATGCCCTAGGTACATTATAAACCTAGTCTGCACTTGATACTTTTTTTCCACGCTATCGATACATACAAAATTAATAATTAAATAGATAAGTAGAGTTTTACTTAAAAACAACCCCCTTAACCCCTTCCTAAGGGCATGTCACCCTATTTACTAACTAGGTATATGCTCTAGGTACAAAATAAACCTAGTCTGCACTTGATACTTTTTTTCCACGCTATCGATACATAGAAAATTAATAATTATATAGATAAGTAGAGTTTTACTTAAAAACAACCCCCTTAACCCCTTCCTAAGGGCATGTCACCCTATTTACTAAATAGGTATATGCTCTAGGTACAAAATAAACCTAGTCTGTACTTGATACTTTTTTTCTAGGCTATCGATACAGACAAAATTAATTATTATATAGCTAAGTAGAGTTTTACTTAAAAACTACCCTCTTAACCCCTTGCTAAGGGCATGTCACCCTATTTACTAACTAGGTATATGCTCTAGGTACAAAATAAACCTAGTCTGTAGTTGATACTTTTTTTCTAGGCTATCGATACAGACAAAATTAATTATTATATAGCTAAGTAGAGTTTTACTTAAAAACTACCCTCTTAACCCCTTGCTAAGGGCATGTCACCCTATTTACTAACTAGGTATACGCTCTAGGTACAAAATAAACCTAGTCTGTACTTGATACTTTTTTTCTAGGCTATCGATACAGACAAAATTAATAATTATATAGATAAGTAGAGTTTTACTTAAAAACTACCCCCTTAACCCCTCGCTAAGGGTATGTCACCCTATTTACTAACTAGGTATATGCTCAAGGTACAAAATAAACCTAGTCTGCACTTGATACTTTTTTTCCACGCTATCGATACATAGAAAATTAATAATTATATAGATAAGTAGAGTTTTACTTAAAAACAACCCCCTTAACCCCTTCCTAAGGGCATGTCACCCTATTTACTAAATAGGTATATGCTCTAGGTACAAAATAAACCTAGTCTGTACTTGATACTTTTTTTCTAGGCTATCGATACAGACAAAATTAATTATTATATAGCTAAGTAGAGTTTTACTTAAAAACTACCCTCTTAACCCCTTGCTAAGGGCATGTCACCCTATTTACTAACTAGGTATATGCTCTAGGTACAAAATAAACCTAGTCTGTAGTTGATACTTTTTTTCTAGGCTATCGATACAGACAAAATTAATTATTATATAGCTAAGTAGAGTTTTACTTAAAAACTACCCTCTTAACCCCTTGCTAAGGGCATGTCACCCTATTTACTAACTAGGTATATGCTCTAGGTACAAAATAAACCTAGTCTGTAGTTGATACTTTTTTTCTAGGCTATCGATACAGACAAAATTAATTATTATATAGCTAAGTAGAGTTTTACTTAAAAACAACCCCCTTAACCCCTTCCTAAGGGCATGTCACCCTATTTACTAACTAGGTATATGCTCTAGGTACAAAATAAACCTAGTCTGCACTTGATACTTTTTTTCCACGCTATCGATACAGACAAAATTAATAATTATATGGATAAGTAGGGTTTTACTTAAAAATCACCCCCTTAACCCCTTCCTAAGGGCATGTCACCCTATTTACTAACTAGGTATATGCTCTAGGTACAAAATAAACCTAGTCTGCACTTGATACTTTTTTTCCACGCTATCGATACAGACAAAATTAATAATTATATAGATAAGTAGAGTTTTACTTAAAAACAACCCCCTTAACCCCTTCCTAAGGGCATGTCACCCTATTTACTAACTAGGTATACGCTCTAGGTACAAAATAAACCTAGTCTGTACTTGATACTTTTTTTCTAGGCTATCGATACAGACAAAATTAATAATTATATAGATAAGTAGAGTTTTACTTAAAAACTACCCCCTTAACCCCTCGCTAAGGGTATGTCACCCTATTTACTAACTAGGTATATGCTCAAGGTACAAAATAAACCTAGTCTGCACTTGATACTTTTTTTCCACGCTATCGATACATAGAAAATTAATAATTATATAGATAAGTAGAGTTTTACTTAAAAACAACCCCCTTAACCCCTTCCTAAGGGCATGTCACCCTATTTACTAAATAGGTATATGCTCTAGGTACAAAATAAACCTAGTCTGTACTTGATACTTTTTTTCTAGGCTATCGATACAGACAAAATTAATTATTATATAGCTAAGTAGAGTTTTACTTAAAAACTACCCTCTTAACCCCTTGCTAAGGGCATGTCACCCTATTTACTAACTAGGTATATGCTCTAGGTACAAAATAAACCTAGTCTGTAGTTGATACTTTTTTTCTAGGCTATCGATACAGACAAAATTAATTATTATATAGCTAAGTAGAGTTTTACTTAAAAACTACCCTCTTAACCCCTTGCTAAGGGCATGTCACCCTATTTACTAACTAGGTATATGCTCTAGGTACAAAATAAACCTAGTCTGTAGTTGATACTTTTTTTCTAGGCTATCGATACAGACAAAATTATTTATTATATAGATAAGTAGAGTTTTACTTAAAAACTACCCCCTTAACCCCTTGCTAAGGGCATGTCACCCTATTAACTAACTAGGTATATGCTCTAGGTACAAAATAAACCTAGTCTGTAGTTGATACTTTTTTTCTAGGCTATCGATACAGACAAAATTATTTATTATATAGATAAGTAGAGTTTTACTTAAAAACTACCCCCTTAACCCCTGGCTAAGGGCATGTCACCCTATTTACTAACTAGGTATATGCTCTAGGTACAAAATAAACCTAGTCTGAACTTGATACTTTTTTTCCACGCTATCGATACATACAAAATTAATAATTATATAGATAAGTAGAGTTTTACTTAAAAACAACCCCCTTAACCCCTTCCTAAGGGCATGTCACCCTATTTAATAACTAGGTATATGCTCTAGGTACAAAATAAACCTAGTCTGCACTTGATACTTTTTTTCCACGCTATCGATACAGACAAAATTAATAATTATATGGATAAGTAGGGTTTTACTTAAAAATCACCCCCTTAACCCCTTCCTAAGGGCCTGTCACCCTATTTACTAACTAGGTATATGCTCTAGGTACAAAATAAACCTAGTCTGTACTTGATACTTTTTTTCTAGGCTATCGATACAGACAAAATTATTTATTATATAGATAAGTAGAGTTTTACTTAAAAACTACCCCCTTAACCCCTTGCTAAGGGCATGTCACCCTATTTACTAACTAGGTATATGCTCTAGGTACAAAATAAACCTAGTCTGCACTTGATACTTTTTTTCCACGCTATCGATACATACAAAATTAATAATTATATAGATAAGTAGAGTTTTACTTAAAAACAACCCCCTTAACCCCTTCCTAAGGGCATGTCACCCTATTTACTAACTAGGTATATGCTCTAGGTACAAAATAAACCTAGTCTGTACTTGATACTTTTTTTCTAGGCTATCGATACAGACAAAATTAATAATTATATGGATAAGTAGAGTTTTACTTAAAAACTACCCTCTTAACCCTTTGCTAAGGGCATGTCACCCTATTTACTAACTAGGTATATGCTCTAGGTACAAAATAAACCTAGTCTGCACTTGATACTTTTTTTCCACGCTATCGATACATACAATATTAATAATTTTATAGATAAGTAGAGTTTTACTTAAAAACAACCCCCTTAACCCCTTCCTAAGGGCATGTCACCCTATTAACTAACTAGGTATATGCTCTAGGTACAAAATAAACCTAGTCTGTAGTTGATACTTTTTTTCTAGGCTATCGATACAGACAAAATTATTTATTATATAGATAAGTAGAGTTTTACTTAAAAACTACCCCCTTAACCCCTTGCTAAGGGCATGTCACCCTATTTACTAACTAGGTATATGCTCTAGGTACATTATAAACCTAGTCTGCACTTGATACTTTTTTTCCACGCTATCGATACATACAAAATTAATAATTAAATAGATAAGTAGAGTTTTACTTAAAAACAACCCCCTTAACCCCTTCCTAAGGGCATGTCACCCTATTTACTAACTAGGTATATGCTCTAGGTACAAAATAAACCTAGTCTGTAATTGATACTTTTTTTCTAGGCTATCGATACAGACAAAATTATTTATTATATAGATAAGTAGAGTTTTACTTAAAAACTACCCCCTTAACCCCTTGCTAAGGGTATGTCACACTATTTACTAACTAGGTATAAGCTCTAGGTACAAAATAAACCTAGTCTGTACTTGATACTTTTTTTCTAGGCTATCGATACAGACAAAATTAATAATTATATGGATAAGTAGAGTTTTACTTAAAAACAACCCCCTTAACCCCTTCCTAAGGGCATGTCACCCTATTAACTAACTAGGTATATGCTCTAGGTACAAAATAAACCTAGTCTGTAGTTGATACTTTTTTTCTAGGCTATCGATACAGACAAAATTATTTATTATATAGATAAGTAGAGTTTTACTTAAAAACTACCCCCTTAACCCCTTGCTAAGGGCATGTCATCCTTTTTACTAACTAGGTATATGCTCTAGGTACAAAATAAACCTAGTCTGTACTTGATACTTTTTTTCTAGGCTATCGATACAGACAAAATTAATAATTATATGGATAAGTAGAGTTTTACTTAAAAACTACCCCCTTAACCCCTTGCTAAGGGCATGTCAACCTATTTACTAACTAGGTATATGCTCTAGGTACAAAATAAACCTAGTCTGTAGTTGATACTTTTTTTCTAGGCTATCGATACAGACAAAATTATTTATTATATAGATAAGTAGAGTTTTACTTAAAAACTACCCCCTTAACCCCTTGCTAAGGGTATGTCACCCTATTTACTAACTAGGTATATGCTCTAGGTACAAAATAAACCTAGTCTGTACTTGATACTTTTTTTCTAGGCTATCGATACAGACAAAATTAATAATTATATGGATAAGTAGAGTTTTACTTAAAAACTACCCTCTTAACCCTTTGCTAAGGGCATGTCACCCTATTTACTAACTAGGTATATGCTCTAGGTACAAAATAAACCTAGTCTGCACTTGATACTTTTTTTCCACGCTATCGATACATACAATATTAATAATTATATAGATAAGTAGAGTTTTACTTAAAAACAACCCCCTTAACCCCTTCCTAAGGGCATGTCACCCTATTAACTAACTAGGTATATGCTCTAGGTACAAAATAAACCTAGTCTGTAGTTGATACTTTTTTTCTAGGCTATCGATACAGACAAAATTATTTATTATATAGATAAGTAGAGTTTTACTTAAAAACTACCCCCTTAACCCCTTGCTAAGGGCATGTCACCCTATTTACTAACTAGGTATATGCCCTAGGTACATTATAAACCTAGTCTGCACTTGATACTTTTTTTCCACGCTATCGATACATACAAAATTAATAATTAAATAGATAAGTAGAGTTTTACTTAAAAACAACCCCCTTAACCCCTTCCTAAGGGCATGTCACCCTATTTACTAACTAGGTATATGCTCTAGGTACAAAATAAACCTAGTCTGCACTTGATACTTTTTTTCCACGCTATCGATACATACAAAATTAATTATTATATAGCTAAGTAGAGTTTTACTTAAAAACAACCCCCTTAACCCCTTCCTAAGGGCATGTCACCCTATTTACTAACTAGGTATATGCTCTAGGTACAAAATAAACCTAGTCTGCACTTGATACTTTTTTTCCACGCTATCGATACAGACAAAATTAATAATTATATGGATAAGTAGGGTTTTACTTAAAAATCACCCCCTTAACCCCTTCCTAAGGGCATGTCACCCTATTTACTAACTAGGTATATGCTCTAGGTACAAAATAAACCTAGTCTGTACTTGATACTTTTTTTCTAGGCTATCGATACAGACAAAATTATTTATTATATAGATAAGTAGAGTTTTACTTAAAAACTACCCCCTTAACCCCTTGCTAAGGGCATGTCACCCTATTTACTAACTAGGTATATGCTCTAGGTACAAAATAAACCTAGTCTGCACTTGATACTTTTTTTCCACGCTATCGATACATAGAAAATTAATAATTATATAGATAAGTAGAGTTTTACTTAAAAACAACCCCCTTAACCCCTTCCTAAGGGCATGTCACCCTATTTACTAAATAGGTATATGCTCTAGGTACAAAATAAACCTAGTCTGTACTTGATACTTTTTTTCTAGGCTATCGATACAGACAAAATTAATTATTATATAGCTAAGTAGAGTTTTACTTAAAAACTACCCTCTTAACCCCTTGCTAAGGGCATGTCACCCTATTTACTAACTAGGTATATGCTCTAGGTACAAAATAAACCTAGTCTGTAGTTGATACTTTTTTTCTAGGCTATCGATACAGACAAAATTAATAATTTTATGGATAAGTAGAGTTTTACTTAAAAACTACCCCCTTAACCCCTTCCTAAGGGCATGTCACCCTATTTACTAACTAGGTATATGCTCTAGGTACAAAAGAAACCTAGTCTGTAGTTGATACTTTTTTTCTAGGCTATCGATACAGACAAAATTATTTATTATATAGATAAGTAGAGTTTTACTTAAAAACTACCCCCTTAACCCCTTGCTAAGGGTATGTCACCCTATTTACTAACTAGGTATATGCTCTAGGTACAAAATAAACCTAGTCTGTACTTGATACTTTTTTTCTAGGCTATCGATACAGACAAAATTAATAATTTAATGGATAAGTAGAGTTTTACTTAAAAACTACCCCCTTAACCCCTTGCTAAGGGCATGTCACCCTATTTACTAACTAGGTATATGCTCTAGGTACAAAATAAACCTAGTCTGTACTTGATACTTTTTTTCTAGGCTATCGATACAGACAAAATTAATAATTATATGGATAAGTAGAGTTTTACCTAAAAACTACCCCCTTAACCCCTTGCTAAGGGCATGTCACCCTATTTACTAACTAGGTATATGCTCTAGGTACAAAATAAACCTAGTCTGTAATTGATACTTCTTTTCTAGGCTATCGATACAGACAAAATTATTTATTATATAGATAAGTAGAGTTTTACTTAAAAACTACCCCCTTAACCCCTTGCTAAGGGTATGTCACACTATTTACTAACTAGGTATATGCTCTAGGTACAAAATAAACCTAGTCTGTACTTGATACTTTTTTTCTAGGCTATCGATACAGACAAAATTAATAATTATATGGATAAGTAGAGTTTTACTTAAAAACAACCCCCTTAACCCCTTCCTAAGGGCATGTCACCCTATTAACTAACTAGGTATATGCTCTAGGTACAAAATAAACCTAGTCTGTAGTTGATACTTTTTTTCTAGGCTATCGATACAGACAAAATTATTTATTATATAGATAAGTAGAGTTTTACTTAAAAACTACCCCCTTAACCCCTTGCTAAGGGCATGTCATCCTTTTTACTAACTAGGTATATGCTCTAGGTACAAAATAAACCTAGTCTGTACTTGATACTTTTTTTCTAGGCTATCGATACAGACAAAATTAATAATTATATGGATAAGTAGAGTTTTACTTAAAAACTACCCCCTTAACCCCTTGCTAAGGGCATGTCAACCTATTTACTAACTAGGTATATGCTCTAGGTACAAAATAAACCTAGTCTGTAGTTGATACTTTTTTTCTAGGCTATCGATACAGACAAAATTATTTATTATATAGATAAGTAGAGTTTTACTTAAAAACTACCCCCTTAACCCCTTGCTAAGGGTATGTCACCCTATTTACTAACCAGGTATATGCTCTAGGTACAAAATAAACCTAGTCTGTACTTGATACTTTTTTTCTAGGCTATCGATACAGACAAAATTAATAATTATATGGATAAGTAGAGTTTTACTTAAAAACTACCCTCTTAACCCTTTGCTAAGGGCATGTCACCCTATTTACTAACTAGGTATATGCTCTAGGTACAAAATAAACCTAGTCTGCACTTGATACTTTTTTTCCACGCTATCGATACATACAATATTAATAATTATATAGATAAGTAGAGTTTTACTTAAAAACAACCCCCTTAAGCCCTTCCTAAGGGCATGTCACCCTATTAACTAACTAGGTATATGCTCTAGGTACAAAATAAACCTAGTCTGTAGTTGATACTTTTTTTCTAGGCTATCGATACAGACAAAATTATTTATTATATAGATAAGTAGAGTTTTACTTAAAAACTACCCCCTTAACCCCTTGCTAAGGGCATGTCACCCTATTTACTAACTAGGTATATGCCCTAGGTACATTATAAACCTAGTCTGCACTTGATACTTTTTTTCCACGCTATCGATACATACAAAATTAATAATTAAATAGATAAGTAGAGTTTTACTTAAAAACAACCCCCTTAACCCCTTCCTAAGGGCATGTCACCCTATTTACTAACTAGGTATATGCTCTAGGTACAAAATAAACCTAGTCTGCACTTGATACTTTTTTTCCACGCTATCGATACATACAAAATTAATTATTATATAGCTAAGTAGAGTTTTACTTAAAAACTACCCCCTTAACCCCTTGCTAAGGGTATGTCACCCTATTTACTAACTAGGTATATGCTCTAGGTACAAAATAAACCTAGTCTGTACTTGATACTTTTTTTCTAGGCTATCGATACAGACAAAATTAATAATTTAATGGATAAGTAGAGTTTTACTTAAAAACTACCCCCTTAGCCCCTTGCTAAGGGCATGTCACCCTATTTACTAACTAGGTATATGCTCTAGGTACAAAATAAACCTAGTCTGTACTTGATACTTTTTTTCTAGGCTATCGATACAGACAAAATTAATAATTATATGGATAAGTAGAGTTTTACTTAAAAACTACCCCCTTAACCCCTTGCTAAGGGCATGTCAACCTATTTACTAACTAGGTATATGCTCTAGGTACAAAATAAACCTAGTCTGTAGTTGATACTTTTTTTCTAGGCTATCGATACAGACAAAATTATTTATTATATAGATAAGTAGAGTTTTACTTAAAAACTACCCCCTTAACCCCTTGCTAAGGGTATGTCACCCTATTTACTAACCAGGTATATGCTCTAGGTACAAAATAAACCTAGTCTGTACTTGATACTTTTTTTCTAGGCTATCGATACAGACAAAATTAATAATTATATGGATAAGTAGAGTTTTACTTAAAAACTACCCTCTTAACCCTTTGCTAAGGGCATGTCACCCTATTTACTAACTAGGTATATGCTCTAGGTACAAAATAAACCTAGTCTGCACTTGATACTTTTTTTCCACGCTATCGATACATACAATATTAATAATTATATAGATAAGTAGAGTTTTACTTAAAAACAACCCCCTTAAGCCCTTCCTAAGGGCATGTCACCCTATTAACTAACTAGGTATATGCTCTAGGTACAAAATAAACCTAGTCTGTAGTTGATACTTTTTTTCTAGGCTATCGATACAGACAAAATTATTTATTATATAGATAAGTAGAGTTTTACTTAAAAACTACCCCCTTAACCCCTTGCTAAGGGCATGTCACCCTATTTACCAACTAGGTATATGCCCTAGGTACATTATAAACCTAGTCTGCACTTGATACTTTTTTTCCACGCTATCGATACATACAAAATTAATAATTAAATAGATAAGTAGAGTTTTACTTAAAAACAACCCCCTTAACCCCTTCCTAAGGGCATGTCACCCTATTTACTAACTAGGTATATGCTCTAGGTACAAAATAAACCTAGTCTGCACTTGATACTTTTTTTCCACGCTATCGATACATAGAAAATTAATAATTATATAGATAAGTAGAGTTTTACTTAAAAACAACCCCCTTAACCCCTTCCTAAGGGCATGTCACCCTATTTACTAAATAGGTATATGCTCTAGGTACAAAATAAACCTAGTCTGTACTTGATACTTTTTTTCTAGGCTATCGATACAGACAAAATTAATTATTATATAGCTAAGTAGAGTTTTACTTAAAAACTACCCTCTTAACCCCTTGCTAAGGGCATGTCACCCTATTTACTAACTAGGTATATGCTCTAGGTACAAAATAAACCTAGTCTGTAGTTGATACTTTTTTTCTAGGCTATCGATACAGACAAAATTAATTATTATATAGCTAAGTAGAGTTTTACTTAAAAACTACCCTCTTAACCCCTTGCTAAGGGCATGTCACCCTATTTACTAACTAGGTATACGCTCTAGGTACAAAATAAACCTAGTCTGTACTTGATACTTTTTTTCTAGGCTATCGATACAGACAAAATTAATAATTATATAGATAAGTAGAGTTTTACTTAAAAACTACCCCCTTAACCCCTCGCTAAGGGTATGTCACCCTATTTACTAACTAGGTATATGCTCAAGGTACAAAATAAACCTAGTCTGCACTTGATACTTTTTTTCCACGCTATCGATACATAGAAAATTAATAATTATATAGATAAGTAGAGTTTTACTTAAAAACAACCCCCTTAACCCCTTCCTAAGGGCATGTCACCCTATTTACTAAATAGGTATATGCTCTAGGTACAAAATAAACCTAGTCTGTACTTGATACTTTTTTTCTAGGCTATCGATACAGACAAAATTAATTATTATATAGCTAAGTAGAGTTTTACTTAAAAACTACCCTCTTAACCCCTTGCTAAGGGCATGTCACCCTATTTACTAACTAGGTATATGCTCTAGGTACAAAATAAACCTAGTCTGTAGTTGATACTTTTTTTCTAGGCTATCGATACAGACAAAATTAATTATTATATAGCTAAGTAGAGTTTTACTTAAAAACTACCCTCTTAACCCCTTGCTAAGGGCATGTCACCCTATTTACTAACTAGGTATATGCTCTAGGTACAAAATAAACCTAGTCTGTAGTTGATACTTTTTTTCTAGGCTATCGATACAGACAAAATTAATTATTATATAGCTAAGTAGAGTTTTACTTAAAAACAACCCCCTTAACCCCTTCCTAAGGGCATGTCACCCTATTTACTAACTAGGTATATGCTCTAGGTACAAAATAAACCTAGTCTGCACTTGATACTTTTTTTCCACGCTATCGATACAGACAAAATTAATAATTATATGGATAAGTAGGGTTTTACTTAAAAATCACCCCCTTAACCCCTTCCTAAGGGCATGTCACCCTATTTACTAACTAGGTATATGCTCTAGGTACAAAATAAACCTAGTCTGCACTTGATACTTTTTTTCCACGCTATCGATACAGACAAAATTAATAATTATATAGATAAGTAGAGTTTTACTTAAAAACAACCCCCTTAACCCCTTCCTAAGGGCATGTCACCCTATTTACTAACTAGGTATACGCTCTAGGTACAAAATAAACCTAGTCTGTACTTGATACTTTTTTTCTAGGCTATCGATACAGACAAAATTAATAATTATATAGATAAGTAGAGTTTTACTTAAAAACTACCCCCTTAACCCCTCGCTAAGGGTATGTCACCCTATTTACTAACTAGGTATATGCTCAAGGTACAAAATAAACCTAGTCTGCACTTGATACTTTTTTTCCACGCTATCGATACATAGAAAATTAATAATTATATAGATAAGTAGAGTTTTACTTAAAAACAACCCCCTTAACCCCTTCCTAAGGGCATGTCACCCTATTTACTAAATAGGTATATGCTCTAGGTACAAAATAAACCTAGTCTGTACTTGATACTTTTTTTCTAGGCTATCGATACAGACAAAATTAATTATTATATAGCTAAGTAGAGTTTTACTTAAAAACTACCCTCTTAACCCCTTGCTAAGGGCATGTCACCCTATTTACTAACTAGGTATATGCTCTAGGTACAAAATAAACCTAGTCTGTAGTTGATACTTTTTTTCTAGGCTATCGATACAGACAAAATTAATTATTATATAGCTAAGTAGAGTTTTACTTAAAAACTACCCTCTTAACCCCTTGCTAAGGGCATGTCACCCTATTTACTAACTAGGTATATGCTCTAGGTACAAAATAAACCTAGTCTGTAGTTGATACTTTTTTTCTAGGCTATCGATACAGACAAAATTATTTATTATATAGATAAGTAGAGTTTTACTTAAAAACTACCCCCTTAACCCCTTGCTAAGGGCATGTCACCCTATTAACTAACTAGGTATATGCTCTAGGTACAAAATAAACCTAGTCTGTAGTTGATACTTTTTTTCTAGGCTATCGATACAGACAAAATTATTTATTATATAGATAAGTAGAGTTTTACTTAAAAACTACCCCCTTAACCCCTGGCTAAGGGCATGTCACCCTATTTACTAACTAGGTATATGCTCTAGGTACAAAATAAACCTAGTCTGAACTTGATACTTTTTTTCCACGCTATCGATACATACAAAATTAATAATTATATAGATAAGTAGAGTTTTACTTAAAAACAACCCCCTTAACCCCTTCCTAAGGGCATGTCACCCTATTTAATAACTAGGTATATGCTCTAGGTACAAAATAAACCTAGTCTGCACTTGATACTTTTTTTCCACGCTATCGATACAGACAAAATTAATAATTATATGGATAAGTAGGGTTTTACTTAAAAATCACCCCCTTAACCCCTTCCTAAGGGCCTGTCACCCTATTTACTAACTAGGTATATGCTCTAGGTACAAAATAAACCTAGTCTGTACTTGATACTTTTTTTCTAGGCTATCGATACAGACAAAATTATTTATTATATAGATAAGTAGAGTTTTACTTAAAAACTACCCCCTTAACCCCTTGCTAAGGGCATGTCACCCTATTTACTAACTAGGTATATGCTCTAGGTACAAAATAAACCTAGTCTGCACTTGATACTTTTTTTCCACGCTATCGATACATACAAAATTAATAATTATATAGATAAGTAGAGTTTTACTTAAAAACAACCCCCTTAACCCCTTCCTAAGGGCATGTCACCCTATTTACTAACTAGGTATATGCTCTAGGTACAAAATAAACCTAGTCTGTACTTGATACTTTTTTTCTAGGCTATCGATACAGACAAAATTAATAATTATATGGATAAGTAGAGTTTTACTTAAAAACTACCCTCTTAACCCTTTGCTAAGGGCATGTCACCCTATTTACTAACTAGGTATATGCTCTAGGTACAAAATAAACCTAGTCTGCACTTGATACTTTTTTTCCACGCTATCGATACATACAATATTAATAATTTTATAGATAAGTAGAGTTTTACTTAAAAACAACCCCCTTAACCCCTTCCTAAGGGCATGTCACCCTATTAACTAACTAGGTATATGCTCTAGGTACAAAATAAACCTAGTCTGTAGTTGATACTTTTTTTCTAGGCTATCGATACAGACAAAATTATTTATTATATAGATAAGTAGAGTTTTACTTAAAAACTACCCCCTTAACCCCTTGCTAAGGGCATGTCACCCTATTTACTAACTAGGTATATGCTCTAGGTACATTATAAACCTAGTCTGCACTTGATACTTTTTTTCCACGCTATCGATACATACAAAATTAATAATTAAATAGATAAGTAGAGTTTTACTTAAAAACAACCCCCTTAACCCCTTCCTAAGGGCATGTCACCCTATTTACTAACTAGGTATATGCTCTAGGTACAAAATAAACCTAGTCTGTAATTGATACTTTTTTTCTAGGCTATCGATACAGACAAAATTATTTATTATATAGATAAGTAGAGTTTTACTTAAAAACTACCCCCTTAACCCCTTGCTAAGGGTATGTCACACTATTTACTAACTAGGTATAAGCTCTAGGTACAAAATAAACCTAGTCTGTACTTGATACTTTTTTTCTAGGCTATCGATACAGACAAAATTAATAATTATATGGATAAGTAGAGTTTTACTTAAAAACAACCCCCTTAACCCCTTCCTAAGGGCATGTCACCCTATTAACTAACTAGGTATATGCTCTAGGTACAAAATAAACCTAGTCTGTAGTTGATACTTTTTTTCTAGGCTATCGATACAGACAAAATTATTTATTATATAGATAAGTAGAGTTTTACTTAAAAACTACCCCCTTAACCCCTTGCTAAGGGCATGTCATCCTTTTTACTAACTAGGTATATGCTCTAGGTACAAAATAAACCTAGTCTGTACTTGATACTTTTTTTCTAGGCTATCGATACAGACAAAATTAATAATTATATGGATAAGTAGAGTTTTACTTAAAAACTACCCCCTTAACCCCTTGCTAAGGGCATGTCAACCTATTTACTAACTAGGTATATGCTCTAGGTACAAAATAAACCTAGTCTGTAGTTGATACTTTTTTTCTAGGCTATCGATACAGACAAAATTATTTATTATATAGATAAGTAGAGTTTTACTTAAAAACTACCCCCTTAACCCCTTGCTAAGGGTATGTCACCCTATTTACTAACTAGGTATATGCTCTAGGTACAAAATAAACCTAGTCTGTACTTGATACTTTTTTTCTAGGCTATCGATACAGACAAAATTAATAATTATATGGATAAGTAGAGTTTTACTTAAAAACTACCCTCTTAACCCTTTGCTAAGGGCATGTCACCCTATTTACTAACTAGGTATATGCTCTAGGTACAAAATAAACCTAGTCTGCACTTGATACTTTTTTTCCACGCTATCGATACATACAATATTAATAATTATATAGATAAGTAGAGTTTTACTTAAAAACAACCCCCTTAACCCCTTCCTAAGGGCATGTCACCCTATTAACTAACTAGGTATATGCTCTAGGTACAAAATAAACCTAGTCTGTAGTTGATACTTTTTTTCTAGGCTATCGATACAGACAAAATTATTTATTATATAGATAAGTAGAGTTTTACTTAAAAACTACCCCCTTAACCCCTTGCTAAGGGCATGTCACCCTATTTACTAACTAGGTATATGCCCTAGGTACATTATAAACCTAGTCTGCACTTGATACTTTTTTTCCACGCTATCGATACATACAAAATTAATAATTAAATAGATAAGTAGAGTTTTACTTAAAAACAACCCCCTTAACCCCTTCCTAAGGGCATGTCACCCTATTTACTAACTAGGTATATGCTCTAGGTACAAAATAAACCTAGTCTGCACTTGATACTTTTTTTCCACGCTATCGATACATACAAAATTAATTATTATATAGCTAAGTAGAGTTTTACTTAAAAACAACCCCCTTAACCCCTTCCTAAGGGCATGTCACCCTATTTACTAACTAGGTATATGCTCTAGGTACAAAATAAACCTAGTCTGCACTTGATACTTTTTTTCCACGCTATCGATACAGACAAAATTAATAATTATATGGATAAGTAGGGTTTTACTTAAAAATCACCCCCTTAACCCCTTCCTAAGGGCATGTCACCCTATTTACTAACTAGGTATATGCTCTAGGTACAAAATAAACCTAGTCTGTACTTGATACTTTTTTTCTAGGCTATCGATACAGACAAAATTATTTATTATATAGATAAGTAGAGTTTTACTTAAAAACTACCCCCTTAACCCCTTGCTAAGGGCATGTCACCCTATTTACTAACTAGGTATATGCTCTAGGTACAAAATAAACCTAGTCTGCACTTGATACTTTTTTTCCACGCTATCGATACATAGAAAATTAATAATTATATAGATAAGTAGAGTTTTACTTAAAAACAACCCCCTTAACCCCTTCCTAAGGGCATGTCACCCTATTTACTAAATAGGTATATGCTCTAGGTACAAAATAAACCTAGTCTGTACTTGATACTTTTTTTCTAGGCTATCGATACAGACAAAATTAATTATTATATAGCTAAGTAGAGTTTTACTTAAAAACTACCCTCTTAACCCCTTGCTAAGGGCATGTCACCCTATTTACTAACTAGGTATATGCTCTAGGTACAAAATAAACCTAGTCTGTAGTTGATACTTTTTTTCTAGGCTATCGATACAGACAAAATTATTTATTATATAGATAAGTAGAGTTTTACTTAAAAACTACCCCCTTAACCCCTTGCTAAGGGCATGTCACCCTATTAACTAACTAGGTATATGCTCTAGGTACAAAATAAACCTAGTCTGTAGTTGATACTTTTTTTCTAGGCTATCGATACAGACAAAATTATTTATTATATAGATAAGTAGAGTTTTACTTAAAAACTACCCCCTTAACCCCTGGCTAAGGGCATGTCACCCTATTTACTAACTAGGTATATGCTCTAGGTACAAAATAAACCTAGTCTGAACTTGATACTTTTTTTCCACGCTATCGATACATACAAAATTAATAATTATATAGATAAGTAGAGTTTTACTTAAAAACAACCCCCTTAACCCCTTCCTAAGGGCATGTCACCCTATTTAATAACTAGGTATATGCTCTAGGTACAAAATAAACCTAGTCTGCACTTGATACTTTTTTTCCACGCTATCGATACAGACAAAATTAATAATTATATGGATAAGTAGGGTTTTACTTAAAAATCACCCCCTTAACCCCTTCCTAAGGGCATGTCACCCTATTTACTAACTAGGTATATGCTCTAGGTACAAAATAAACCTAGTCTGTACTTGATACTTTTTTTCTAGGCTATCGATACAGACAAAATTATTTATTATATAGATAAGTAGAGTTTTACTTAAAAACTACCCCCTTAACCCCTTGCTAAGGGCATGTCACCCTATTTACTAACTAGGTATATGCTCTAGGTACAAAATAAACCTAGTCTGCACTTGATACTTTTTTTCCACGCTATCGATACATACAAAATTAATAATTATATAGATAAGTAGAGTTTTACTTAAAAACAACCCCCTTAACCCCTTCCTAAGGGCATGTCACCCTATTTACTAACTAGGTATATGCTCTAGGTACAAAATAAACCTAGTCTGTACTTGATACTTTTTTTCTAGGCTATCGATACAGACAAAATTAATTATTATATAGCTAAGTAGAGTTTTACTTAAAAACTACCCTCTTAACCCCTTACTAAGGGCATGTCACCCTATTTACTAACTAGGTATATGCTCTAGGTACAAAATAAACCTAGTCTGTAGTTGATACTTTTTTTCTAGGCTATCGATACAGACAAAATTAATTATTATATGGATAAGTAGAGTTTTACTTAAAAACTACCCCCTTAACCCCTTGCTAAGGGCATGTCACCCTATTTACTAACTAGGTATATGCTCTAGGTACAAAATAAACCTAGTCTGTACTTGATACTTTTTTTCTAGGCTATCGATACAGACAAAATTAATTATTATATAGATAAGTAGAGTTTTACTTAATAACTACCCCCTTAGCCCCTTGTTAAGGGCATGTCACCCTATTTACTAACTAGGTATATGCTCTAGGTACAAAATAAACCTTGTCTGTACTTGATACTTTTTTTCTAGGTTAACGATACAGACAAAATTAATAATTATATGGATAAGTAGAGTTTTACTGAAAAACTACCCCCTTAACCTCTTCCTAAGGGCATGTCACCCTATTTAATAACTAGGTATATGCTCTAGGTACAAAATAAACCTAGTCTGTAGTTGATACTTTTTTTCTAGGCTACCGATACAGACAAAATTAATAATTATATAGATAAGTAGAGTTTTACTTAAAAACTACCCCCTTAACCCCTTGCTAAGGGCATGTCACCCTATTTACTAACTAGGTATATGCTCTAGGTACAAAATAAACCTAGTCTGTAGTTGATACTTTTTTTCTAGGCTACCGATACAGACAAAATTAATAATTATATAGATAAGTAGAGTTTTACTTAAAAACTACCCCCTTAACCCCTTGCTAAGGGCATGTCACCCTATTTACTAACTAGGTATATGCTCTAGGTACAAAATAAACCTAGTCTGTACTTGATACTTTTTTTCTAGGCTATCGATACAGACAAAATTAATAATTATATAGATAAGTAGAGTTTTACTTAAAAACTACCCCCTTAACTCCTTGCTAAGGGTATGTCACCCTATTTACTAACTAGGTACAAAATAAACCTAGTCTGTACTTGATACTTTTTTTCTAGGCTATCGATACAGACAAAATTAATAATTATATGGATAAGTAGAGTTTTACTTAAAAACTACCCTCTTAACCCTTTGCTAACGGCATGTCACCCTATTTACTAACTAGGTATATGCTCTAGGTACAAAATAAACCTAGTCTGCACTTGATACTTTTTTTCTAGGCTATCGATACAGACAAAATTAATAATTATATAGATAAGTAGAGTTTTACTTAAAAACTACCCCCTTAACCCCTTCCTAAGGGCATGTCACCCTATTTACTAACTAGGTATATGCTCTAGGTACAAAATAAACCTAGTCTGTACTTGATACTTTTTTTCTAGGCCATCGATACAGACAAAATTATTCATTATATGGAAAAGTAGAGTTTTACTTCAAACCCACCCCCTTAATTTTTTCCTAAGGACATGCCACTCTAGTTACTAACTAGACATATGATTTAGGTACAAAATTATATGTCAAAATGTACATAATAGTTAATCTAAGGATGGTTTAAATCTGACTTCTTAAATTGGTCGGGTTATAATTGGCCGCTAACTTTGGCCGCCAACTTCACACTGCTCATTTTACTCTGGTCACAAACTAAGCTCTAAGCTTGTACTATCCCCATAGTCCAAATTGTGCTAAAATGGAATACAGTCAAATACATTAACAAACGTATTTTATTTATTTTTATATACGTGGTGGCCGAGTTGGTTAGACCTTGGACTTAAAAACTCTTAGGTCCCTGTTTCGAAACCCGGTGGTGTACCAATGAATTTTTAATAAAAAAAAATATGTACGTTTGTTTGACAACACCACTTAGTGCCTCGGAGAGCACGTTAAGCTGTCGGTCCCGGTTTCACTATACCAACTTGTGAAACTGTTTATAGATGGGTTATTGAGCCTATTCAAAACATCGCGACGAGCTAGCCACTTGTTCGGTGTAGACCATCGGCTACGACGAGGTGGGATTAAAACCCCTCCGCTGGGTACCCTGGGGACGTCTAGGCGGTTTCGAGCGCCTTATGGCAACCGTGATGATACGTACGTATGTACCTATGTACCAATTTAATACTTTTTTTCAAACACGTCTGTACAGTCGTGAGCAGATAAATTTAAACTATATTTCAAAAAGGATTATTACTCCACGGTTTTGTCCCTGCCTCTTGAGACCTTGATAATGCATTTTTTTTTATTGGAACACGGCTTGTGACTTTATATCTATCTGATGGTAAACAGACCTATAAAGTCCACGAATGGGGTTGACCATACATTGTTGTTTAACAGCTTTTTGTCTCCTACTATTCTGGCTAAATGATGCGGTTATTAAATGGGCGGCAACAAAGATGTCTTTGCTTCGTAGTACATTTTCACTTTTTTTTAATAGAGCAGGACATGTGACCCTACATCTACCTGATGGTAAGTGACAATGTAATGTCCAAGAATGGTCACAACCAATAGTAGTGCTTGCTTCAATTGGTTGATTCCACTATGTCTGCTTGAGAAACTTATTCGCGCCTCGCTTAAAGTACTTATCTGTTATCTAAAATCTTTTTCTAAGAGTTTCTTAAAATATGAATATCCCGTAAAGTTACGAATATCCTAGCCCACTGTAAAAAAAAGAATAGCCTATATACATAGCGAGGAAGGCTAAGGTTAATTAAGGTTTGAGACATCTCTTATTGTTTGAGACATCTCTTATTGTTTGAGACATCTCTTATTGTTCGAGACATCTCTTATTGTTTGAGACATCTCTTATTGTTTGAGACATCTCTTATTGTTTGAGACATCTCTTATTGTTTGAGACATCTCTTATTGTTTGAGACATCTCTTATTGTTTGAGACATCTCTTATTGTTTGAGACATCTCTTATTGTTTGAGACATCTCTTATTGTTTGAGACATCTCTTATTGTTTGAGACATCTCTTATTGTAATCTGTATCTATAAGTATTCTAAGCGTCCAAAATATTGGCTTGTTCCTTTTAGCCCTGGGGCAAACTATTTATTATATTTATTTAAAAACTTTATTGCACAAATTTAGTACAAAGGCGGACTTAATGCCGCTAGGCATTCTCTACCAGTCAAACCTTTGGGACAAATTAAGCAGTAAGTAGGTAAAATACATTTAAAAAATATAGCATACAAATATTATACATTCACACTAATACTCACTACATAAACATACATATCATAATTTATATTAATAATATACATACATAATAATAAAATAGCAAATATTACAGCAACAGCACAATATAGCACTACCCACAGCACAATAATTTTTAAAGCAGAAACACAGGATGATATGAGAGAAAGAGAGAGAGTGAACCCAAACGAATAATAAAAAGGAGAATACACATTCACACATTCAGAAAGTTTTTATACACTAGTCTCTTAAAGATACCCCTGTTAGGAGCTTGTCGAATGTCCACCGGTAGATCATTCCAAAGTCTTGCAGCAGCAACAGAAAAAGATTTATTTATTTATTTTTAGATATAACTACAAAATGTTCCGTTTTGGACTGAATCCAAACATGTATGTCCCTTTGCCCCTAATTGATAAAACTTAAGCGTGTACAGATAGCAATATCAACATTTCAATTTTATATTGCAATTAAACATTAAAACTGAATGATGTACCTATGATGTATGATGAATGATGTACTTATTTAAATATATGTTTTACAAATGTTTTAATTGTAATAAAACTCAAATTAAAATAATCATGAAGCTAAAAAAACGCGAGCGGCGCGCGGACGGGCACGGTTTTTACCTTCATGAAAATAATAAACTAGAAATAGGTAAGTACGTCAATTTAACATCAATCAATTTTAAATTTAAATCGATTATAACAATTTAAACATTACCTTTACAAAAAAAAAATGGGAACATCATCTTTTGTGTATCTTTCACTATTCCAAATTTGAATTTAAAATCTTTAAAAATAGATGAATAACAAAATATATAATGGTATGATCAAAGTTAAACTAAAAATGGGGTTATTTTGATACTCCTGCTTTTCTTTATGGAAATCTAAAGTAAACCCACATAGAAGTATTTTCTCGATAAATATTAAAAAATCGGTTAATAGGATTAAAAGTTACAATCATCTTTATGGTTTGGGGTGACTTTGATAAAACAAAAATTACAGTTTATATTAAAATTATTTTTATTTACAACACACAAAATTATATTCAATAGGTATTTTGTATTGCCAGCATCAAAATTTTAAAACAATATACCAAAATAACGTAAAAGATATTAAATTCATTTTTGAATATTATTTAAACTAAAATTGTCTTGCTAGCTGTACAATTTAAACAGTTTTTTACACAATTTTAAAGTTCAGGGCAATCGGGGCGAACGACGATTTTTTTGAAAAACCTATTTTGAGGGCAAAACAAGAACAGGCAAACAGGAAAATAATATTTAGGGGCAAACTTTTGAGGGCTAAACGGAACAAGCCAAAATATTGAACATCTTTACAAGGTTAAGTCGTTGATAATCTCTCCATACATTGAAATTGAACGAATTGAAAATAACTTAAATATTTTTTTTTAACATTTAAATATGAAATTTTCGACTATCCGATGATAAGAAATATTGTCTTTCTATTTGTTGAACTTTGTCGAGTAATTTGTGCAACCTTTTACTACCCATACGGGATCTTGGCAAGTTATTTAGGGTAGGTACTTTTCGCTGCCGCTACTTGACATAGACTGACGTATCGTCGGTGCTAAATTGATTATTTAGCACCAATGTGTTAGTACTTAAGAAACCGGTTTTAAGGCCCGTCCTTACCTACTATAATAGTAGGGCTTTAATAACTAATTTATTTTTTCAGATAAATGATGTGTTTTAAATTTTAAACACAACATCAACATCATAAATAAATTATTCATCCTTGATTTAGTTAAAAACCATATCAAAAATGTTCTTGTAGGTAAACTAGATCAGTTATAAATTTTCGTTTGAAGTACTGCGTGGTCTCCACGATCTTGAAATTCTCACTTCCGGTTGAGATTTTGAATTGGAAACAAGCATTTTTTAATTAAAAGGGACCTAATTAATTTAAATCACATGTTTCCATAAAATAATATGATTTGACTTTAGATTTATAAGAATCAAAAGGAAAGTTCTTGCATTTTTGCTAGTAATTACGTAATTTGAGGTATTTTAAACGTTTGCTACCTCTTATCAAATTATATTGCTTCTTAGAAACCAGTGTTTTTAACAAAGTGAGTATATCTGAATCCAGAAATACTCGTTTTATTCAAAATTTTAACCGGAAGTGAGATTTTGAAGATGGCCGATAGTACTAGTCGTGCTTCAAACGAAAAAATATAACTGATTTAGTTTATGTACGAGCACATTTTGCAAGTGGTTTAAGAATAAATCAAGGATGAAGATATATTTTTTTAATATTAACATATTATATCATATATATTTTATAGAAAAATTTAAAGAAATTAATAAAAAGTGTGTACATAAAAATTAAACAAAAATAATATCAGATTAAATTTTCAAATCCAACATTTAAATGAATAAAAAAAATGTCCACCCATCGGGTAGAAATTACTTATGAAGCAAGAGCTAATAAAACAACAAATTAATGATGAAATATGTTTATTGGAAAATTGTAATGCCTGCTGTATTTAAGATATTACTGGATAACTACGGCGGTTACTTCCTTGGTTATCCCACAAGCGCCTTCTCCTCGGGATAATTTAAGATAACCAGCTTCTCCCCAAGCCTGCGGCCAAGAGTTCTTAATCAGCCAATAGGGTTTACCGTCCTCTAAAATAAAATAAATCAATTTAATATAAAAATAATAGTTAAATAATAATATATTTATATACGTGGTGGCCGAGTTGGTTAGACCTTAGACTTAAAAATATTTCGTTCTCTGGATCAAACCTCGGTGTGTACTAATGTGTAGTTTTTAGTCTTTAAAAAAAATACATGTTGTTCCAAGTCTCACTATACCATTTTATGAAACTGTTTATAGATGGCTTATTGAGTCTATTCAAACATCGCGACGAGCTAGCTACTTATATATTATGATATTACATAATAATAATAGAGTGGGTAGTTGTAGGCAGCGTTCGCAAAGCATCCTAACATTTTTACATCGTGTATTAACATTAGGTTATCCGTTCTGCAGGGTGATTACGCGTCTTAAGTTCGCTCGCACGCCAATCGTTATGACGTAATTTTCTAAGATTTTTTGGAGCCATTGTTAAGAAGCCAAGCTTGATCTACTACTTAAGACGCGTAATAATCCTGCTGGGGCCCACAAACCACACGAAATACCGATCGACAAGTCGATTGATCGTAAGCGGTAATAAATGTACATGTTTGACGTTTACCGGCGATCGAGTTCTACCAATAGACAATATTATCTATACATTTTTAAACACGACGTGTCGTCGTTCGGTTTGTCAATGTGGCTTTCTGGTAAGGCCCCTCTTCAAGAAGTGCTAATACTTTGTTCGTGTCCGTTGCCATAGGGCACGGGGGTGCCTCCTAATTTGAGCAGGTTCCACGCGACATACACAGATTTACTATAATCGGTCTGTAACTTGTTGATAAATTATAGATGTTTAAAAAATATACCTGTTCCATATCCCACAAGTAATAATAAGTGGTTCAAACTCTTAAATTTACATTCGGCGCCGATTTTGACACCGCCTTTATAACCATAAAGCGGTTCGCCGTCGAGACCTGTAATAAAATAAATAAATTAGAAACAATAATAACTGTAATTAATATATTCGTTTTTTAGGATAACTTCGCTAGTTTGGCCAACCGGTCTCATTAACAGCGCAGCAGCGCCCAAACCGAGGCAAAAACCGTTAAGTGACCTAGTCATGTTTCTTGTTGAGGCGGTAGTCTCCTTTCAGAGTGCGATTACGAAGCAGCCAGTTGGATTGATGATAAAGCAATGAGGATATAAAAATAGACTCGTTTGCAAATTTGCTTTGGTGTTACCCATTCCATAACCGTAGCAACATTTATCTGGCTTATTGGGATCTACATTATGAGTATATTTTAATAACCGCACCCTAAGGCAAGAGATCGATGCAGTAGTCTACTGAAATCCTGTAAACCCACATAGAGACTAAAACCGTAACATGACTAGGTCACTTGACGGTGTTTTCATTTGTAAATAGCCGAACTAATAATCACATTTTACCAGGTGTGTTCCTACTTTATTGATTAGGGCAAATACCAATCATATTTGTATTACTTACCAATAGCTAATGGTCCATATTCGTTCAAAGCATATTTCATATCTTCTTCTTCTTTGAACTCCAGCCTCATACAACTGGAAACAGTGGCTTTATATTTGCTTTTATCTTGCTTGCATTGGGAATGTTTGGCGATGTATGGATAGTCAGATTCCAGCATAAGTCCTTCAGATCAGATCTAGCATAGCTATAACATAAATTAAGCCAAATATGAAAAGTCTGTGCAGAAGCGGGTATTGGCGAGCCACAAAAAGTATCACGTTAAAGTATCTTAGTACAGTGAAAAGTCACTGCTATATATAACAAAGGTTCGCTGATGATAGCACAGTATTATTTGTTAATAATAATAATATGGAATGTGAAATTAATAGCAATCTGTCATCAATTATAGAATAACCATTCTAAAAGCAGACATAAATAAATTAAAGATTAGTATTACTAAAACCAAACTAAAGAATTTTAGATAAAGAAATAACATATCGACTAATTTTAATATAAACTATCTAGGAGTAGGTATAAATAAAACAGAGACTGCCAAATTTTTAAGAGTTCATAGAGACAGTAAGCTAAATTGGAAATATCACACAGCCAATATAAGTAAAAAAATAAACCAGCAATCATATGCTCCATATAAATTGAGTAAAGTTGTTGGTAGGTCTTCAGCATTAAGTGCTTACCTTGGTTACGTAGCATATTGAGATATGCCATAATATTTTGGGGCAATTCAACTAACAAGGATGCGGTATTTAGAGCCCAGAAAAGATCTATACGTGCTATTTGTCACCTTAAACAAATCGAACCGTGTAGGCCGTACTTTGTCGAATTAAAAATATTAACATTGCCTGCTTTATATATTTACGAGTGGGCTACCTTTGTGAAAAGTAGCATTAAGTTATTTAAGTTTTGTGATCGAGCTCGCTCCAAAGATAATATAATTTTACCCTTAAATAAAACAACCCTTTTTAATCAAAGTATTTTTCGTATGGCACCTCACATATTTAATAAATTTCCTAAAGACATTAAACTCTTTGATAATTTAAATATATTTAAAAAATAACTATATTGTTTTCTGAATAATAAATGTTATTATAGAGGAATATTTAAATAATAAAAATATGAAATAATAATAAGTAGGTATGTAAATACCTAGCTGCATTTTAATATTTCTTTACTGTAAAGTAGACCATAAGCGATCTAAACTATTGTAACATCTCTATTGTACCTTTTGTTCACAAATAAATAATTTGATTTATTGAGTGATTCACAGTTAATGCTCTATTGGCGGTAAAAAAGTGTATTTTTTGTTTTGTAACCACCCAACGGCATCGAGCAAAGCAATATTTATTACGACGATAGTATTCTATGTCATATAGATTGTTCACTATTTAAAGGAATAATTTATAATTTATAATTTTCACGGTAAAACCTTTATTTTAAAATCGGTAAAACTGGAAATTCTCCCGTTAAGACACAGCAACAGTATCAATTGCACAACTTACGAGTAAACTAAATCAGGCATCCCACCCCTGCAGCCGCGGTTTTTTGAACAATCAACAACTTTATTAGCCAGAGTAGGAGATTGTTTCGATAATGATAGTAATTGTTTGTATTTCCTTGCGTACTGTCCTTCAATGGCACCTGCAAAATTAAATCGCGATAACAACTTTTTTATATTAATAAAATTCTGGTAACGTTTTCATCCTGCCTTTTTTAGGTTGCGATTTAGTAATTGGTTCACAAAATCATGTGTTCTTTTAGGAAACATATATTAGTTATATTCTTCGCAACAAGTGTCTCCTGCTTATAAACACTTGTAAGTAAATAATTATTGTAAAATATAATTATAATATTTATTGTAAAATCTTAATTAATAAAATAATTTATAAGTATTTACCTACGGTGCCAAAAGCATAGCAAGATCCGCATTTCATTTGGTCAACGACAGGAGTTACCATGTCCTGACTGCGGTAGTCCAGAGTCTCTGGAACCTGAGTTTTGTTAGTGTACGGTGGTGCAGGAAACTGACTTAGGGATGTTAGATGGAAGAAAACCCGTGTACTGCTTTCGTTCTTCATCAGTAAGGTCCGTAAATAAATCAATGCCTGAAATATAAAAAGATATAACCGAAGTCAGTCATACATAATACTTGCTGTTGGAATCATGGCTGTTAAGGTGCATGTTATTGAATAACATAATTACACACTTGTGAAATTTGTTAACCATCGAATTATTGATAGAGACCTATGTCTAATTGTGGATATTATTAACAAGAAATTATGATTATTGTAATACTACAGGAAAAGTATCTGATTTTGCATATTTTCAGACTTACCATAAACCGAAGACTGGCTCTGTTTGTTTAGTTCATTGATTTCTTGTAATCGCTTCTTGAATATATTTATCCTGCGAAAATACTCTTCTCCGTCATAGCTTTTGTTTTGTTCCTTCAAGAAATCCTTGAAAAGTTGTACATGGTTCTCTATATCGTAAAATATTTTGGTTATTTTAGAAGCATCACTTTGTCCAATTATTAGAATTACAAGAGTAAAAGAACACAAAATTGTTACAATCGAAGTCATTTCGATATTAGTGAAATGCTCGACGAATTGATGTGAACTATGGTGGGTGTAGATATTATATACTAAAGTTTTAATAGATAAAGAAATACATAGCATTCCTTAAAAATACTAATAAGTTTATTATTCGATGTTAATATATTAACAACAAATTCCTTTGGTAAAATGTAAGGTCACTTGTCGTTTTACTAGGGTAAAACTTACTAGTATGGTAAAATAGTTAAATAATATTTTTTATTATTATTGTAAATTATATAACTAAAATATTTAAAATGACGTTAGATAGTTACAATAGTATGTTGTATTGCTTTATCAATTCTATCACCTGAGTAGAGTGATGCCTATGAAATCTTTAAAAAGTTTTATAAAATAGCTCAACTTATTAAAGATTTTTTGAAAGGACATAACAAAAGATATTATGTCGTAGAAGAATATTTTATTGGGATGAAGATATTTAAGAGGTTACAAGAAATCAGTGAATTAAAAAAAAATCAAGTTTACAGTTTCTGGTGAGTGAATACACAAGAAAAATTTTTTGTCATTACATAATATGACTATTATAGACTCGTAATGCAGCTCTTATAAAAATAGACTTGTAATGCAGCTCTGATAAAAATAGACTCGTAACGCAGCTCTTATAAAAATAGACTCGTAATGCAGCTCTTATAAAAAAAAATTAAAAAAATTAACAAAACTTTTATAATATTCTAATACAAAAATATTGATAACCCACAACACAAATATTTTTGCGTACGATTACCAACATAAAAAGAAATACTAATACTTCTAATCCATAGACTCGTAATGCAGCTCTTATAAAAATAGACTTGTAATGCAGCTCTGATAAAAATAGACTCGTAACGCAGCTCTTATAAAAATAGACTCGTAATGCAGCTCTTATAAAAAAAATAAAAAAAAAATAACAAAACTTTTGTAATATTCTAATACAAAAATATTGATAACCCACAACACAAATATTTTTGCGTACGATTACCAACATAAAAAGAAATACTAATACTTCTAATCCACAACTAGGAATACCTAAATCTCTCTTAAGATGTTTCTTTGGCATCTAATTATTTCTATGATATATAATATATCCATATCAGATAAGCTGCTAAAATGTGCATAACAGACCAAGATACTGTTTACCGCCATTCATTTCAGGCATAAGGAACTTAATCAGTACTCAGGTCTACATCAGTCAGTCGTTGGCAAGAAACAATCTTTTTGCGTCATAATAGAGTTCACCGACAGAACCCAGGTCCCAAAGACCCTGGACTATCGGACACAAAACTTGGTAACCCCAGGCGTCTACCGAAAGCATTGTGAGTCTTGCTATGCTTTCAGCACAGTAGGTAAACATATATATTTATTTTTTATCAAAAAAATATATACATAGTAGTAGGTGGGCATCACGTCAAAGTAAAAAAATATACAACTATCGAAATATCGATCATTACGTGGGTTCGATAGCCACCCATGGCAAAAATATTAGTACCCTTATATGTACAGTTTGTCATGCTCTGGGTGTTTATAAAATATAATAAGTATTATATATTTGTTTCTGGTACACAAAGTACAAGCCTTTAACACGGGTGCCTTTTTGGCTTTGGAGAACCGTTTAAATGGCCTCAGTGTACCCAGCGAAGGGAGTCGTTATTTTGCCGATGGTATTCGGAGGTAACACCTAACAAGTGGGGAGCTTATTGCGTGGTTTATGATGGTATAGCCTCGTTGTATAAAGCGGTCATCCAACCCAGATCCGGCCTTGTTGCCATCTGATTAACCTTGTTATCAGTTGCTCAGTGACTTGACCACTAGGCTGGACCTACTTGTTTTTAAATATATATATGTATGTTTAATTTTTAGGCCCATTGAAGGACAATATGGAAAGAAATACAATAAATTAACCATTTATATATACTTCTATACTAATATTAAATTGAAAAAAAAATATCTTTGTTACGGATAAACTAAAAAAATACTGAACTGATTAAATCATTTATTTATAAAACATTACAAAAAATAAAATAAATAAACCTAGAAAAATAAAACTAAACTAAATTTAAATTAATGAGAAAAACCACTGTACGAGGTACCACTTCATTGCCTCTTTGTATGGCAATGCAAATTTTTAATAGGTGTAACATTTAAGAACACTTGTTTTCCGAGGTCTCGGATAAATCCGCGAGCTTCTGTTTCCAAAGTTCGAGATGTTTCGACCCCAAATGTTACGAAATGGTAATTTTGTATTAATTTCTTGTACTTAAGCCGCTTACGTGGTTCACTTATAGATGGAATGGATGATGAGTTTAAACTTCGTTTTATTATGTCATTTATTCAGTTATGGTGCGAACTCTGCTGTCCTGTTGGCCACACTTACATATATGAGGAACATATTTGAATTGGTCGAATTTGGCATAGTGGCAAACATGAACGAAGAACAATTCAAATTCGGAATGTTTCTCTATCTAATAAAGTTATCTAATAACTGATTAAATACATATTTCAACAATAGAAAGGTCTATTAAATCTACATTGTCTATTATATAAGCTGAATTTTATAATCGATCCGATTTCATTAAAATTACACAGTGGGTAAAACCGCGGGACACAGCTAGTTATAAAACATACTCTATAGCCTGGCTAGAAACTTATCTGCAATTCAAAAAAAATAACACGAAAAGCGGATAATTGGTTCTCGATTTATAAGCTTATAAACATATATGAAATAATATCATAAATTAATTCTACACCCTTGGTTTAGTTAAAAACCATATCAAAAATGTTCTTGTAGGTAAACTAGATCAGTTATAAATATCCATTTGAAGTACCGTGTGCTCTCCACCATCTTGAAAATCTCATTTCCGGTTGAGATTTTGAATTCGTAACAAACATTTTTGAATTAAAAGGGACCTAATTAATTTAAATCACATGTTTCCATAAAATAATATGATTTGATTCTAGATTTATAAGACTAAAAGGGAAAGTTCTCGCATTTTTACTAGTAATTACGTAATTTTAGGTTTTTTTAAACGTTTGCTACCTCTTATCAACTAATATTGCTTCTTAGAAATCAAAGTTTTTAACTAAGTGGGTATATCTGAATCCAAAAATACCTTTTTTTTTATTCCAAATTTTAACCGGAAGTGAGATTATAAAGATGTAGACTAGTCGTGCTTCAAACGAAAAAATATAATTGATCTAGTTTATGTACGATCACATTTTGCATGTGGTTTTTGAATAAATCAAGGATGAAGATATATTTTTTTAATATTAACATACTATTTATTATTAGTAAAATTTCAAGAAATTAATAAAAAGTGTGTACCTAAATAAAATTTAAAAACAAATCATATCGGGTTAATTTTTTAAATCCAACATTTAAACAAATAATAAAAAATGCCCACTCATCGGGTAGAAAATACTATGAAGCAAGAGCTAATAAAACAACAAATTAATGATGAAATATGTTTATTGGTAAATTGTAATGCCTGCTGTATTTAAGATATTACTGGATAACTACGGCGGTTACTTCCTTGGTTATCCCACAAGCGCCTTCTCCTCGGGATAATTTAAGATAACCAGCTTCTCCCCAGGTCTGCGACCAAGAGTTCTTAATCAGCCAATAAGGTTTGCCGTCCTCTAAAATAAAAAAACAATTTAGTATAGTAATATTAGTTAAATAATAATATATTTATATACGTGGTGGCCGGGTTGGTTAGACTTTAGACTTAAAAGCACTTAGGTCTCTGGTTCAAACCTCGGTGTGTACCAATGAGTTTTTAATCTAAAAAATATGTACATTTAACAACACCACTATAGTGCCTCGGAGAGTTCGTTAAGCTGGTAGTCCCAGTTACACTATACCAACTTGTGAAACTGTTTATCGATGGATTATTGAAGCTGATACCGTCGGCTACGATAAGGTGGGATTAAAAACCCCTCCGTAAGGAACCCGTGATGATAATAGTGTGGGTAGTTGTAGGCAGCGTTCGCAAAATATCCTAACTTAAGGACTTCGTGTATTACCATAAGAATATCCGTTCTGGGGCCCACAAACCACATGAAATACCGATTGGCGCGTCGATCGATCAAAAGTGAAAATAAAATGTATGTTATTTGATGTTTCTCGGCGATCGAGTTCTACCAATAGACAATTTTACCTATACATTTTTATCCAACGACGCGTCGTCGATCGGTTTATCGATGTGGCTTTCCGGTAAAGCCCCTGTTCAAAAAAGGCTAAAGAGTTATAACCAATCGTAATCGGTTACGCGTCGTTGTTCTTCACACCTATGCCCTCACCCCCGTGCCTCCTAATTTGGGCACGTTATTCCACACGAAGTATACATCCGCAGATTTACTATAATCGGTCTGTAACCAGAGGCGTAGCTACCTAGGGGCTAGGCGGGGCAGTGCCCCGGGGCCCTCAAGCTCAGGGGGGGGGATTCCTTAAACGAACCCCTAGAATCCAGAAAATCTCGACCGAACTGAACTTTTGATAATTTCTCTCATTTTCAAAATAAATATGACCGGTTGCAACCCGACTTTAATCATGGCAACTCGGTTGAGAGAAATTCGAAAGTTATGCCTAGGGAATTTCCCTAAATTCTTTCTGCGGGTTGGCAGTGTTATCATTTGATACAATTTAACCAGTTTAGATGCCGTGGGGCCCCATTTTTTTATTTGCCCCAGGGCCCTTGGTTACCTAGCTACGCCACTGTCTGTAACTCGTCGATAAATTATCGATGATTAAAAAAATATACCTGTTCCATATCCCACAAGTAATACTAAGTGGTTCAAACCCTTAAATTTACATTCAGCGCCTATTTTAACACCGCCTTTATAACCAAAAAGCGGTATGCCGTCGAGACCTGTAATAAAATAAATAAATTTGATAATATAAATTAATTAATTAATTACAGTTATGTAATTAGTCTTTTAGGATAACTTCGCTAGGTCGACCAGCCGGTCTCGTTACCAGAGCCCAAACAGATGCAAAAACCGTTGAGTGACCTAGCCATGTTTCTTGTTGAGGCGGTAGTCTCCTTTCAGAGTGCGATTACGAAACAGCCAGTTGTTTTTTTTTTTTAATTTTTTTTTTAATGAGAGCTCGGCATGTGACCTCACATCTACCTGATGGAAAGCAGTATGAAGGTCCAAGAACAAATAATAATAATAATAATAATATGTAGGACAAATTACACATATTGCTCTGGTCACAAACTAAGCTCTAGGCTTGTACTATGTGTACCAGAAGCAACGATATAATACATATTATATTTTATAAACACCCAGACCATGACAAACTGTACAGAAAAAAACGTACTAATATTTTTTGCCATGGGTGGGAATCGAACCCACGACCTCCGGATACAACGCCAAAGGCGCAACCACTAGTCTACGGAGGCTGTCAAAAAAATGCAACCAACAATTACGATCTACGTAACCGTTGATTGCACCTATTATGCCGGCTTAAGATGCCTATACACGCTTCGTTTAAAGGACTCGAGATTATAATAAGAAGGAAACACGCGAGCAGGTAGAGCATTCCACATTTTAATAGTGCGACAGATATACGAATCACCAAATTTTTTAGTGCGGGTTGGTATATCTGCCACAGTATGTGCATGCATTTGGTACCCGCTCGTGAAGTCCTATACCGGAAAGGAGAAGGAGGAATGAGATGAAAAAGTTCTTCAGAGCACTCTCCATGATAAAGGCGATAAAACACGCTCAACGACGCTACATCTCTGCGAAGCTGCAATGGCTCTAGAGTGACCGTGAGCTCTTTGTTGTGAGTTAGTTTGATGATAAAGCAATGAGGATATGAAAATAGACTCGTTTGCAAATTTACCCATTCCATAATAGCGTAGCAACATTTATCTGGCTTAGTGGGAATCTGCTTTACGAGTATATTTTAATATCCGCACCCTAAGACAAGAGATCGATGCAGTAGTCTACTGAAATCCTGTAAACCTACACAGAGACTAAAACCGTAACACGACTAGGTCACTTGACGGTTTTTTCATTTGTAAATTACCGAACCAATGATCATATTTTACCAGGTCTGTTCCTACTTTATTAATTTGGACAAAATACCAATCGCAATTGTATTACTTACCAATAGCTAATGGTCCATATTCGTGCAAAGCATATTTCATATCTTCTTCTTCTTTGAACTCCAGCCTCATACAACTGGAAACTGTAACTTTACATTTGCTTTTATCTTGCGTGCATTGGGAATCTTTGGCGATGTATGGATAGTCAGATTCCAGCATAAGTCCTTGAGATCTAGCATAGCTGAAACATAAATTAAGCTAAATATAAAAAGTCTGTACAAAAGCGGACATTGGCGAGACACAAAAAGCAGCACGACAGAAAATTAAAAAAAGAAAGCAGTCATCGTTTATTTTCTCTTTAATATTTATTTTTTTTCAAATCCATTAAAGTTTAGAAAATAATGGGTAGAAAATAGTTTTGGCGCGAAAGTCGTTTTGCAGCCTAAATTGTAGGTATAATCTCATACGTGCTCTTTCTCTCATTGAAGGTCGGGGGGAAGGTTTACATAAATGTATGGTAGCGTTACCAACTCATCTCTCTCGACTCGTCTTTACAGAGCCCAATTAGTGCTAAGAAATAAGGTTCAAAATCGTAAATCAAGTAGGCCGCTGAGTCTCAATATTTCACTATTATTTTGATTTAAAAATATTTGGAACCATTTTGAAATGTAATCCAATTTTTTTTAGTAAAAGATGTGTATTAAGAGAGATGTGTAAGATTTTTATTTTACATATTATTATTTTGACGTAGTGGTGTATGTTTTATATTATCTTTTTAAAAAAAGCACTGTCTGCTCAGATTTTTATTCGATCGAGCGAAGCAATATTAATTACGTTTGGAGTCCCACACAAATATTAATAAAATGGTATTCTATGACGTATAAATAATTATTTTCACTATAAAACCTTTTTTTTTTATCGGTAAAACTGGAAAACCTCCCGTTAAGACGGCAACAGTATTAATTGCCCAACTTACGAATAAGCTACATCAGACCATCCACCCCCGCAGCCGCTGTTGTCTGAACAATCAACAATTTGTTGTTTCGATAATGATAGTAATTGTTTGTATTTCCTTGCGTATTGGCCTTCAATGGCACCTGCAAAATTAAATAGTGATAATAACTTTTTTATATCCCCATTATTTTTTATTATTTTTATTGGAGCACGGCCGGCATGTGACTTTGTATATATCTGATGTTGAGCAGACCTAAAAATTCCATGAATGGGGTCAATATATTATAATAATTTTTCTTAAACAACATGAATTTTCTTCCACTATTCTATATGATGATATGCTAAATGATGCGATTACGACATGAGGGGCGACAAATACGAATTACGAGTATATTTTAAAATACCTACTCTACCTGCCTTATGGTCAATTCAACCTGAAAGGAGACTACCACCTCGACAAGATATCGATGTAGTAATATCCTGAAAACCGGAGAACCCACATACTAAAACCGAAACATGACTACGTCACTAGACGGTTTTTGCATCTGTATGGAAGGTGTTAACACTGTGGTAACGTTTTCTAAGTTCCTGCTTTTTTTGGTTTGTGATGTTGCAACATGATTTTGTATTTGGTTCACAAAATACCATCACACTGCTCTACCACAAGTTTTAGCAAACAGTTTCTACTATAGTCGCTAGTAACTATAGATAGAGACCAAAGGATCGCTTTATTTTTCAAATAAACGTCTATTATTGGTTGATTCCTATCTATAGTTACTAGCGACTATAGTAAAAGTTGTTTGCAAAAACTTGAAGTAGAGCTACAGATTGAAGTAGCTTTGGTGACCCAACGATACTATCAGAAGTGACAGTGATTAAGTAAATAATGATTGTAAAATATTATTATAATATTTATTGTAAAATCGTATTTTAAATAAATGATAATTATTTACCTACGGTGCCAAAAGCATAGCAAGATCCGCATTTCCTTTGGTCACCGACAGGAGTGACCATGTCCTGACTGCGGTAGTCCAGAGTCTCTGGAACCTCAGTTTTGTTGGTGTACTGTACTGTGGTGCAGGAAAAATCTGACTTAGGGATCTCAGACGAAAGGAAACCCGTGTACTGCTTTCGTTCTTCATCAGTAAGGTCAGTAAATAAATCAATGCCTGAAAAGATATAACCGAAGTCAGTGTTACAGTGTCAGGTGTTACATTTGCTGTGAAATTTGTACGTTAATATGCCATGGAGTCCTTGAAAGAGACCTATGTCTAATTGTGGATATTAAAAAGCATTTGATTATTGTTTAATAATACAATAAAAGTTCCTGTGTTTGCATGATTTCAGACTCACCATAAACCGAAGACTGGCTCTGTTTGTTTAGTTCATTAATTTCTTGTAATCGCTTCTTGAATATCTTTAGCCTGCGGTAATACTCTTCTCCGTCATAGCTTTTGTTTTGTTCCTTCAAGAAATCTTTGAAGATTTGTACATGGTTCTCTATGTCGTAAAATATTTTGGTTATTTTAGAAGCATCACTTTGTCCTATCACTAGAATTACAAGAGTAAAAAAACACAAAGTTGTTACAATCGAAGCCATTTTGATATTAGTGAAATGCTCGATCGATTGAAGTCAATTATGGCTGCATAAAGATATTTATACCAAAGTTTTAGATAATAAAAAAGATAAAGTATTCTTGAAAAAATATAATAATATATTAATCTATAAAATTTAAGTAAATATTGTAATGACAAATTCCTTTGATAAAATGTAAGGGTACTTAAGTTACGCGCTTACTTAAGTGTTAATAAGTCATTAAAGTTTTACTGGTGTGATAGTTGCATTGTTAGAAATTTCTTATTTATTTTAACATTTTTATAAATTCCTTATCAGGATAGTCTTATAATGTTTTTTTTAATGATAAAATGCAATGAAAAAAATCCTGGTGGGCAGGACTCGAACCTACGATCCTCGGTTTTGCGGCAAGGTTTAGTACCTTGACAAAATCCGTGAGGGGTGACTGAAACCTCTGGCTCAGTGGCTGAGTGCCTTGCCGCGAAAGCGAGGATCGTAAGTTTGAGTCCCGCCCAGTAGGACGTTTTTTATTGTATTTTATCTTTAAAATTTGTTATTTATTAAATTTCTTTATTGCACACAAAAACGCAGTTCTTGGGCAACATAAAAAACCGGTTGCTATAACTTTTGTGTTATTTTTAAGGCATAAAATATTTTTTAAATTATAATACAAAACCTATTATAATACTACCTAAAAAACAGAATATATATGTAGGTATTTAATAATCGAATAAATGGCTAACTTCAACTTTATTGTTTATTTATTGTCCTTTATTACGATAATTTGTGATAAACAAACCTTTTGACTAACTTTTGAGGTGCAATAACATTAAACTAATATGCTTTTTGAGCACGAATGACGTCACAGAATGGCGGCTAGTGATGTGCCGTTTTTACTGCGGTAGTGGCAGATAAAGTTTAAACCCTTTTATTTTTGTGTTATTACCCTTTAAATTTTTTTTTAATATTTGCTTTTAGGGTCTAATGTAGTTACTCTATCAAGTAATGAAATAAAAAAAATGCATATTCCCTATTGTGATACAGACTTGACTTACTAAAAATTTTCATACACACTTACATATACACGATACGGACATACACCTACACTACAAAGACATACATACATTCATACCTTATCCTAATCAATAATAAAAAAAGGAAATTTACTTATTATATTTTTTAAATATTAATATCATACGACTGAAGACGCCATGTAAGGCGAAATATATCGTATCGAAATAAAATTGTGTTTCTTTAGAGACCTATATTAAACTGAATAGTGTCAATAACTGAACAACTTTCTACTGTGGGTGAGAAATTAATTCCAGAGATAGTATATATAGTACTTACGTAAATGCAATAGTCATGAAGCCTCCACGACAGCCGAAATTGTCTTTGTTGCAATCAACAATTTGTTGTTCGGAAAATTTTAATAGACTGCTGTGTTTCATAGCGTATTGTGCTTCTATAACACCTGCCAAAATCATAATACAATTATTGGCGCTTGTTTATTCATTTAGTCCACTATTTTACGTAACTGCTTATACAAATTATATTATAATTATAGCAGTTTCAGCCTATAGACCAGACATACTGGTGTACTCTCGGTGCTTGAAGAAAGTAATACTTATGGAACTCACCGTTCCGTGGGAAACAAACATACCTAATGACCACAACATCAAGTCAAACAAATATTTTGATCTCACAAACGAAATTACTAGAAACGGATTTTAAACTCAACTTTATGCAGTGGAAGTTGGTGCAAGAGGAATTCCAGCAAAGTCTTTGCACCGTCTATTGAAGGATCTTGGCCTTCCGAGAACAGCTGTCGGAACTTTTATGGAGCGTGTTTCCAGGATGGCGCTAACAGGATCATATAGTATTTGGTTGAGTAGAGAGGGTAGTGAACACAGTGCAGGTGGGCAATTCACGCGCTTTCGATATTCATCTCGATTCGAGATTTTTAAACGAAAAATGACTAAATATGCCATTTTTCGTTAAAAAATATCGAACATTAAACAAAATAAATAATAAATATTAATAAATAAATATTGAACGAAAAATGACATATTTAGTCATTTTTCGTGTAAAAATCTCGAATCGAGATGAATGTCGAAAGCGCGAGAATTGCCCACCAGGTGAGAGTTCAAAAGGCCTTTAAACCTACTTCGCTGTCTCAAGTCCGGGAACGCTGCAGTTCATTCCCCTGCCTTTCAACCACGCGATGGACCCGGCACCCGCACGGTATAGCCATGGTTTACTAAGAACATTGTCTCTCTCTCAAAGAGGGCCTTATTCTCCATTGCTGAACATGAGCCAATAATATTCCAAGTTATTGCCCCTTCTAAATCTCCAACTTTTTTTGTTGAAACTTTAGTATCTGTCCGAAACGATAAGAATTGAATTGATAGAAAGGCAAATTATTTTATTATATCGGGCTAGTAATTTTATTTTAGTTTTTAGTAATTTAGCCACAAAATTTTAGGAGAAAATAGAATTGAGTCAGCTGAAAGCTGGAAAAGACGATAATAATAGTACTAGAGTTATTCATAATTCGTTTAGTTACCAAGAAACTATCGCCTACCGCTTTTAAAAAGGATGTAAAATATTTTGTTTTGACTTGATAGTGATACACATTCCAACCCCCGAATAAGTTCAAACCCAGGTGAGTACCATTGTGACTCGGAGAGCACGTTATGCTGGCGGTCCCAGTTTCACTATACCTACTTGTGAAACTGTTTATAGATTTATCCAAAACATCGCCGAGCTAGCCACTTATTCGATGTAGACTCTCGGCTACGACGAGGTGGGATTAAAAACCCATCCGCTGGGTACCCAGAGGCCGTCTAGCGCCGTAAGGCACCCGTTATTATATTTATATTACACATTCCAAATCGAACAATATTATAGAATAGTATTATAAAACTCTAATATTAAATAATAATTTAACACAAAGTTATTTTTAGCCTGGTTAATAATAATAATAATATGTAGGACAAATTACACATATTGCTCTGGTCACAAACTAAGCTCTAGGCTTGTACTATGTGTACCAGAAGCAACGATATAATACATATTAAATTTTTATAAGCACCCAGACCATTACAAACTGTAGAGAAAAAACGTAGTAATTTTTTGTTTGCCATGGGTGGGAATCGAACCCACGACCTCCGGATACAACACCAAAGGAGCAACCATTAGTCTACGGAGGCTGTTATATCAATCTGTTGGAGCAACGTGTCTGCGAAATGACCTACATGACCTTATTGTTATTGTATGATATGTACCTATAGTGCTGAAGGCATAGCAGGATCCACATGACCCCTGGTTCTTGACGTCGGTCACCACCTTCTTCTCCCTGTAGTCAAGTTCTTCCGGAACTGCAGTTGAGTTTTTATATTGCACGGTTTTGCATATGGTTTTAGGGTCAGATACTACTTTGAGGCCTAAATATTTCTGGTATTCTTCCTTTGTGAGATCAGAGAAGAAATTGATGGCTGAAAAAAAAAGCAAAATAAAGTTATTTCATAGTATAGTAGTTTCATAGCCTTTTTTTTTACTTTATGTAACTTTGTATTACCTGGTGGTAAACAGCCCTACAAAATCGATGAATGGGGTCGCATTCATCGATTTTGTATATTAAATATCAATGCATTGTTGTTTAAAGCATTGAACGCTGCCACTATGCTGGATAAAAGATGCGGTTACGAAACAGGCGGGCGATAAAGACGCATTTGCATTACGAGTCTACTTCAGTAGCCCCGCTGATTTATCGTCAAATTAAACACCCGTTTCGTAACTACACACTATAAAAATATTTTAACAAAAAATATAATTAGACTTCAAAAACAAAGTGTAAAATATTATTTCGTCCGATTGGATTCTACTTTATGAAGTCAGCACCGAGTTACAATAATAGTAATATGATTTTTGAATCTAAAATCCAAATGACGCAATAGAATGGCATTTATTTTACTGACAAATATTTTATAAAGCGGTGCCAACTTCAAAGTAGAATTCAATCGGACTAAATAACACCTTTAAATATTCATTATTTTAAACTTTTTGGTGTTTTATATTTTTTGTTAGTCGGTTTATATTTTTTGTTAAAAAGTTTTTATTTCACATTTTTTAGTCAACATCACATATATATATATATATATTTTATTACCACCATAACATATGTTCACCACCATCCAGTTCCGAAACCCTTCTTCCAATCTTAACCAAAGGAGATCAACCGTTTTTGTATGGGAGCTAGGCCCATTAATTTCTCCGTAGTTCTTCATCTCCCCGAAAAGAAAACTTTACAGAAATATTAAGTTATTTAATATCTTCATATTTTGAAAATTAAACGAAATTCGACAGGTGCGTTTCAGAGAAAACAATTAATTAAACTATCGAGCGGCGGCCTGTTTTGTGTCTGTTGCAAAGATCACAATAGCATCGTCTACTGCCAAAGTGCCAACATAGATGTGTAAAGAAAATTAACACTTATTATTGTTTTAAACGTAGTATGGCTTATAGCGGATTTTTGGTGGTTGAAAAGCGAAGTTTTAACTAGCGTATTATGAAGATACGACAACAGCTGCTTTTTGATAATTATCATGCTAAGTTATTACCTTTCCTTAACACTTTTTTATTAAAAGAACCATAATAATAATTACCGAGCAGTGTTGAACGATTCTTGTTCTCGTTTAAAATATCTAAAGTATTTGCTCTATGCAATAAAATTAGAAATTATAATCTTAAAACTTTTCGCCAACATGTTCTTAAATAATAATAGATTATGAAAATATCAGTTTTATTCTGATGGTCATTCATATGTCATGTACCTAAATGACTATCATCCTGTTTGATGTATGGAGATTTCAACTCTATGAGCATATACCGACAGTTTAATTTTTAAAGAACAAAACTTGACTATGCCTATTTTCTACGTTAACGCCTTTAATACACTGTCGCATCCGTATGCGCCAGCGAATCTCTGCGAAACATCATTATAGCTTTGGTGGACTGTGGGTTTACCTATATGTAATTTGAGGATGTCCTCCCAGTCATCGCTTTAAAAGGAAGAGTTATTGTTGCTGATTTCAGAATTAAAGAGAAAGCGCTGAATCGGGGTGCATATAACAAACTTTCTTGATTTTTTCTCCGTGCCACCTCTTTTTTATACGCTATTTTGTAATCTACGCGTTAAACAGTATATAATTCGGGATAGTTTCGAATTAAATTCAACAATATTTCAATATTTTGGCTTCCATTATGCGAAAATCTGTCCGTCCCGACAGAACGCATAGTGTCGCCTTGCGATGAGAAACATTACTAGCGAACGTCTGCGCCTATGTACCGATCATTTCGCAGTTACCAGCGGAACAGTAGCGACAAGGACGTAACTAATTAATCTCGCTATATAATAGAATGATACATAGCATATGCGAAATATTTTTCTCTATTTCGCTGCCGCCTACGAACGCGTCGGTGTACTAAAGGCTACATTTAATCTCTATCAACATTCACTTTAATGGATACTTGCTTAAAAATACAACCACTATTACAAAACTAGTAGGCACAATAAATGTAATATAATAAATAAAACAAGTTTTTTTATTGTATTTATAATTTTATTTTACCATTCATTTTCATTTTCTAAAATACAATCGAGAAATGGGGCAGGAGGTATCATCTCATTTATATCATGGCGAGCATGGCTAAGGAACCATAAAATTCTCATAACATGTGCACAGCAACCCACCGTATACCTACAAGACAGTTACAGCCTACAATAGCTTGGGCTGTATTTGCAACATCTCGGTCATTGCTCACCAACACATAAGAATAGAACTTTTTTCCACTTATATGGCGAGATTGAATGCAACCTCTAATTGCATTCAACCTTTCTAAATAATTTGATACTTCTAGTGTATCAATGTCTTTTCAAATGTTCACCACAATATGACCTAGCTTGCTTTATCTAGTAAATTCCCAAACTTATTTTACTTAGTTCTACTAAATCAAGAAGAGGAAAGTTTTCCAAATTAGGTAATTCACTATTAATTTGTTCGAATATGACACACCTTCTATTAAGATTATTACTTATCATGTATGTAACATACAGTATGTTGCATCGGGAGAGTCTGTGTATACCGGATGGAATTTATTTAATAATGCTCATGCTATTTTAAAATCCTCCATGAAATGCACAGCAGCATTATTAAAAAAAAATTGCCTGAACAATTTAAAGTATCTTTATAATCTCCCATTCCAACCTCAACTACCCATCTACACAATGTCACACACCTTAAATTATTTGCTTGCTGTGATCCCCCTTGCTAGATTTCAGGTATAAGTGTTCTAAGCCCCAGATCTCCCGGTTCTTCTACAACATCTCTAAAACCTCTATCAAGAAGGAATACATCATTTTCCCTAAAATATAATAACATTGGACTCTGTTCATTCCTAAACATTTTACTCAAAATGCCAGCGTCATTGTCTATTGCTATGCAGGCCCTAATATATCAATGATATGTCCACCACAACAAACTAGAAGAAATGGCTTAACTAAATTCCTGTATTTGTGTAAACTATGACTTTTTTTGGAAGCCATAATTAGAACTTTTTTAAATATACTGGTAAGTTCCATCGCAAATTACAATAGCTGGTTAGACATTTTCAGGAAAATCAGTGTTTCCAATTAGTACAGGGACATTCATAGGTTCTTCTGGTAAAGGTGGTGCTGCTGGTATAACCGACACAGTTTCCTGATGTGATTCTGTTAAGTTTGCATGCATAAGTTGAATATCATCATCGCTTTCAGACAATATGTCACCTATAGAAGGGATGCTATTTCTTGTGTAATACTTGAGACACTCTGTATTTGCCTTCTTACACTCCCCCAGCAGTTGTGACACACTATTTCTTGTGTAATACTTGAGACACTCTGGATTTGCCTTCTTACACTCCTCCAGCAGTTGTGACACACATGAGTAAAGAATGACACACCTAAAAACAAAATTTTTTTTTTTTTAAACAAATAAATTCTACAAAAATCACTTTCAACTCTACTGTCTTTACTCTTTGTACTAATTAAGTTATTACATACCTGGTATTAATTTGTACTAATTAAAAATCATGTGAGGGTTTTCTTGACCTTAACATTGAAAAACCACAACTATAGCATATGTTTGTATGACCAAAAATCCTCTGTGGAGGAATACCATCTTCCATATTGAGTCCTTGAACATTGCAGACATAATTTAGATAGATCTGTCATCTGAAAAAAAGATAAAAACCAAATTAGCATTACCTACTTTCTGTGCATGCCAGATATTAATGTGGATAACATCCTAAACTAGCACCACCAATCCTTACATTTAAAACATTCTAGTGTTTTTAGCAGTCAATATGAGCTTCTGAAAAGACTGAGGCTACTTTTTGATGTTACTTTTCGACGAAGAAAAAGTTTATTTATATTAATTATTAAATAATTAAAATTAGGCCTTTACTACATTTTTACACTAAAAAAGTGAAAGAGGATATACCTCCAAATAATTTACCTCCGTCTCTTTCTTTTTGCCAAGAGATTGCATGTGTTAATAATATATATGAATTTTGGAACATTCCCTCTAGAATCTGTCAAAAAGTAACACAAAATCATATTACAGCAGTACTGTTAGATTTTGATGTTAACAATTCACATTTGGTTTGGTAAAAAAACATATTAAGTTAGGTATGTCAAAACTTTTGGTAATAGAACACTTAACAACATAAAAACAACATTTCATCCTAGCATTTCTTTAAAAAGATCAAGCCTTTATTTTAAAGCCTTTTACTACATACATTAGTATGTAGTAAAAGGACTAGTATGTAGTACACTACATATTTCGTTATCATAAATATTATATAACAGGTTACCTATTATTGTTTTTATGTTAGGTAGGTACAGTAGTTATATTTCTAAAGTAATTACGTCTAAAGGTGTCAGTGAATTGGATAGATATTGTTAGTGTGTTAGAAATTAGCGATAGCGTATTTCTCGGTCTGATGTGTAACATTATAGAATAACAATAGGAAACTTACAACTAATTGATTAGTCCAAGCAGACAAGCGGAGGTATCCATGTCCCCGGCAGTCCTGCTCATTCCACCTATGAGCCGCACAAAACAAACTTCTTTCAAATAACAAACCACGATCACTTAATTTGGCAAATAAAAATGACGCGCACGCAATTAATTGTTTCTATTTTCAATTTACTGCATAGAATTCACTGAAATTCACTGAATTAATAATATTGATATCGTTCGAATATTAGTGTTGTGCTGACTTGTGCTAGATGACTAGACGTTTATAATTTTAATGACGTTCGTTATTGTAAGGACCAATAACTTAATTAAATAAAACGGTTTCTTTAGTCTTTACGATTAATACATAATTTATTAATCATAAAGACTAAATAATGTAAAAGAAAAGAGCCCTAAGACTTAAAAATCGCCTTTTCGAACATAAAACGGATTATAATTATCCGCAAAACGAAAGAAAACAAAAAATGGCGGCAACGAACATGACATTACGTTCAAAAATTAAAAGTAACTATTATCTATATATAGATGCCATACTTACTTTTTAAATATTTATGTTCTACCAAAAGCATGTAAACAAAATGTTACAAAATGGTTTTTAGAACTTGCTCGCAATATTGGCTGTTTTTTTTATTAAGGTCTAAAATCGCTTTTCTAAACATGACAACAGAAGATAATCGCCCACTATACAAACTAAAGACTAAAGTGACAATAAGTTTTTTTTTATATTTGGTGAAAACTGTATTTATCAATACATCCAATTTAGCTTAAAATAATAAGGCCTAGAAAGCATTCTTAAATATTTATGTTCTACAAAAACATGTAAACAAAAACTTTTTTTGTTGAACTATCACTCTAGGCGTTATTATGCTAAAGCACTAAATAAGATTGAAGTGTCTGTCAGTGAATTTGGAAATAACGATTTCACCAAAATGCATTTTTTGGTTATTTTTCATAACAACCCCGTTTTTTTAAAGTGTTATCTGTCAGTGTGTTTCGATTATAAATAATATATAGTTTCAGTTATACCAAAGTGTCCGTTAAAGTAATCGTAACTATTAAAGTTAAAAATAGCGTTAAATTAAAAGTTTTAATTTGAAAGTCGGATGACAACTGGTACATTTGGCGCCATTTTTAACTTTAATCGTTACAATTACTTTAACGGACACTTTGTGCAACTTCACACAACAGCCTTAATAACAATTAATAATAATTTAAAAGGTAACTATTTATTTCAATAATACGAAATAAATAGTTTCGTTATGGTTATCAATAATTTCGTTATTGGTAACTATTCACCTCGCGAGTCTACGCACTTCTCACATTGACAGGAAGAAGCAATTTAAAGATGGCGTACTATTTTGTTCAAATTAAGTATAATTAATTTAGTAAAATATCCCCACTGTACAATTTTGAAATAATTTCTCAAAATGTTTGTAAAATTATATAATTATTTTTAGTCGAAACATCTTTAAGGGGAGATTAAATTTAGGGTGGGCCTGGATTCGGTTGATCTCCTTTATATGAAACCAACCAGAGGCCTTACCAAAGAGCCAATCGATAATAGAATCGAAATACCCATCGAAAGCCAAATGTATGGGATTTGACGTTTCTCGTCGATCAGACTCTACCCATAGAGTAAAATTCCTATACATTTTTATCGATTGATGCGTCGATTCGATTGGCGATCGTGTTCTTTGGTCAGGCCCCTGGTGAGCCACGCTTTTAAATAAAGTTAAGATAACAAAAATCGGTTAACATTTGGAGAAGATATGGTGTAATATTAAGAAAACCTCTCGAAATTTGGTTTTGATTCAGTCTCCAGCTGCGACAGTCTTCATCAGATCTTCATTAAAATTTTATTGGACCAACTCTTTCAATATATTTTTTTTGTCAAAATCGATAAATATAATGACAGAGATATAAGATAACATCCTTAAATAATCATGGGGTAACATCTCTCTTCCTTTTCTGAAGTCGGTTAAAAAGGACAGTTCCACATTTAATTCAATGCCAGTTTGTCAAACTTTACTAATTGATGTGTAAATTATGCATTTAAATTAATATCGGTTTATTATAAATATATACTTCCCTTCTAATACAAAAGGATTTGCATGTAGAATAGATTATAGGCTTACCCTCGAACTGTCAAACCTTGCATTGAACTATGCGTCGAACCACAAGAAATCAACCTAAAGTATTATGTACTAAAACACAATTTACCATAAACAGCAGTATGACTCTGTTTGTTTAACTCATTTATCTCGTGTAACTGTTCCTTGAATATCTTTAACCTGCGATTGAACTCTTCTCCGATGTAGTTTTTTTTATATTCTTTTAAAAATTCTTTAAATAACCTGACATGGTCCTCTGTATTGTAAAATGTTCCGGTCCTTTTATGGCAGACTGAGGCATCACCAGACCCTGCGGTTACAGTCAGATACACAAAGTAACACAAAAGTATAGCAAATGGACTCATATTAACCAAACTAATAATTTTATGATACATAAATTTGCGGTATTTATACAAAAAAAATATGATAAAAAAGTAGTTCAAATTCTTACAAAAATATTTACTACTTAGGAACAATAAATAATGAATTCTTTTAGTAACATTTTTTTTATTACTTATGCACCTACAAATAATACTTTTCTTTATTTTCAAACCAATACCAATTTAAACAGAACATGGCAGCTGGGGCCATTACACATAACCTTCGCGTCATTTAATAAAAATAAAATTATGATATGTAGGACAATTTACACATTTTACTCTAGTCACAAACTAAGCTCTAGGCTTGTACTATCCCCATAGTCCAATTTGTGCTAAAATGGAATACAGTCAAATACATTAACAAACGTATTTTATTTATTTTTATATACGTGGTGGCCGAGTTGGTTAGACCTTGGACTTAAAAACACTTAGGTCACTGGTTCGAATCCCGGTGGTGTACCAATTAATTTTTAATTAAAAAAATATGTACGTTTGTTTGACACCACCACTTAGTGCCTCGGAGAGCACGTTAAGCTGTCGGTCCCGGTTTCACTATACCAACTTGTGAAACTGTTTATAGATGGGTTTTTGAGCCTATTCAAAACATCGCGGCGAGCTAGCCACTTGTTCGGTGTAGACTCATACCATCGGCTACGACGAAGTGGGATTAAAACCCCTCCGCTGGGTACCCTGGGACGTCTAGGCGGTTTCGGGCACCGTAAGGCACACGTGATGATACGTACGTATGTATGTACCAATTTAATACTTTTTTTTTATTTTCAAACACGTCGTGAGCAGATAAATTTGAACTAAATTTCAAAAATAAAGGATTTTTACTCCACGGTTTTGTCCCTGGATCTTGAAACCTTGATAATGTTTTTTTTTTATTGGAACACGGCTTGTGACTTTATATCTATCTGATGGTAAACAGACCTATAAAGTCCACGAATGGGGTTGACCATATATTGTTGTTTAACAGCTTTTTTTCTCCTAGTATTCTGGCTAAATGATGCGGTTATTAAATGGGCGGCAACAAAGATGTCTTTGCTTCGTAGTACATTTTCACTTTTTTTTTAATAGAGCAGGACATGTGATCCTACATCTACCTGATGGTAAGTGGCAATGTAACGTCCAAGAATGTTCTCAACCAATAGTAGTAATGATGCTTGCTTCAATTTTTTTTTATTCCACTATGTCTGCTTAAGAAATTTATTCACGCCTCGCTTAAAGAACTTATCTATTATATCTAAAATCTTTTTCTAAAAGTTTCTTAAAATCTGAATATCCCGTATAGTTACGAATATCCTAGCCCTCTGTATGAAAAAAATAGAGGAAGGCTATGTATTGGCTATTAAAATATTTATTTTTATACAGGGGACTAAGATATACGTAACAGTTTGAACAGGATTTATAACCCAAAAAAAAAACAAATCGGACTAGTAGTTCTGTAGATTAGCGCGGTCAAACATAACACAAACATCCAGACAAACAAAATTTTCAGCTTAATGATATAAGTAGAGATATACATAACTTTTATTAAAGTTTCACACTTAAACAAAATCGGTTAATAGGATTAAAAGTTACAATCATCTTTATGGTTTGGGGTGACTTTGATAAAACAAAAATTACAGTTTATATTAAAATTATTTTTATTTACAACACACAAAATTATATTCAATAGGTATTTTGCATTGCCAGCATCAAAATTTTAAAACAATATACCAAAATAACGTAAAAGATATTAAATTCATTTTTGAATATTATTTAAACTAAAATTGTCTTGCTAGCTGTACAATTTAAACAGTTTTTTACACAATTTTAAAGTTCAGGGCAATCGGGGCGAACGACGATTTTTTTGAAAATCCTTCTATTTTGAGGGCAAAACAAGAACAGGCAAACAGGAAAATAATATTTAGGGGCAAACTTTTGAGGGCTAAACGGAACAAGCCAAAATATTGAACATCTTTACAAGGTTAATCGTTGATAATAATCTCTCCATACATTGAAATTGAACGAATTGAAAATAACTTAAATATTTTTTTTTAACATTTAAATATGAAATTTTCGACTATCCGATGATAAGAAATATTGTCTTTCTTTTTGTTGAACTTTGTCGAGTAATTTGTGCAACCTTTTACTACACATACGGGTTCTTGGCAAGTTATTTAGGGTAGGTACTTTTCGCTGCCGCTACTTGACATAGACTGACGTATCGTCGGTGCTAAATTGATTATTTAGCACCAATGTGTTAGTACTTAAGAAACCGGTTTTAAGGCCCGTCCTTACCTACTATAATAGTAGGGCTTTAATAACTAATTTATTTTTAGATAAATAATGTGTTTAAAATTTTAAACACAACATCAACATCATAAATAAATTATTCATCCTTGATTTAGTTAAAAACCATATCAAAAATGTTCTTGTAGGTAAACTAGATCAGTTATAAATTTTCGTTTGAAGTACTGTGTGGTCTCCACGATCTTGAAATTCTCACTTCCGGTTGAGATTTTGAATTGGAAACAAGCATTTTAGAATTAAAAGGGACCTAATTAATTTAAATCAGATGTTTCCATAAAATAATATGATTTGACTTTAGATTTATATGACTCAAAAGGAAAGTTCTTGCATTTTTGCTAGTAATTACGTAATTTGAGGTATTTTAAACGTTTGCTACCTCTTATCAAATTATTTTGCTTCTTAGAAACCAGTGTTTTTAACAAAGTGGGTATATCTGAATCCAGAAATACTCGTTTTATTCAAAATTTTAACCGGAAGTGAGATTTTGAAGATGGCCGATAGTACTAGTCGTGCTTCAAACAAAAAATATAACTGATTTAGTTTATGTACGAGCACATTTTGCAAGTGGTTTAAGAATAAATCAAGGATGAAGATATATTTTTTTAATATTTACATATTATTTTATAGAAAAATTTAAAGAAATTAATAAAAAGTGTGTACATAAAAATTAAACAAAAATAATATCAGATTAAATTTTCAAATCCAACATTTAAATGAATAAAAAAAATGTTCACCCATCGGGTAGAAATTACTTATGAAGCAAGAGCTAATAAAACAACAAATTAATGATGAAATATGTTTATTGGAAAATTGTAATGCCTGCTGTATTTAAGATATTACTGGATAACTACGGCGGTTACTTCCTTGGTTATCCCACAAGCGCCTTCTCCTCGGGATAATTTAAGATAACCAGCTTCTCCCCAAGCCTGCGGCCAAGAGTTCTTAATCAGCCAATAGGGTTTACCGTCCTCTAAAATAAAATAAATCAATTTAAAATAAAAATAATAGTTAAATAATAATATATTTATATACGTGGTGGCCGAGTTGGCTAGACCTTAGACTTAAAAATATTTCGTTCTCTGGATCAAACCTCGGTGTGTACTAACGTGTAGTTTTTAGTCTTTAAAAAAAAATACATGTTGTTCCAAGTCTCACTATACCAACTTATGAAACTGTTTATAGATGGCTTATTGAGTCTATTCAAACATCGCGAAGAGCTAGCTACTTATATATTATGATATTACATAATAATAATAGAGTGGGTAGTTGTAGGCAGCGTTCGCAAAGCATCCTAACATTTTTACATCGTGTATTAACATTAGGTTATCCGTTCTGCAGGGTGATTACGCGTCTTAAGTTCGCTCGCACTCCAATCGTTATGACGTAATTTTCTAAGATTTTTTGGAGCCATTGTTAAGAAGCCAAGCTTGATCTACTACTTAAGACGCGTAATAATCCTGCTGGGGCCCACAAACCACACGAAATACCGATCGACAAGTCGATTGATCGTAAGCGGTAATAAATGTACTTGTTTGACGTTTACCGGCGATCGAGATCTACCAATAGACAATATTATCTATACATTTTTAAACACGACATGTCGTCGTTCGGTTTGTTAATGTGGCTTTCCGGTAAGGCCCCTCTTCAAGAAGTGCTAATACTTTGTTCGTGTCCGTTGCCATACATCTATAGCTGAGTAACTACAGTATAATGACGATTAGTCAAGGCAAAAGAATTATTACCAATCGTAATTGATTACGCGTCGTTGTTCTTCTCACATATGTCCTCACCCCCGTGCCTCCTAATTTGAGCAGGTTCCACGCGACATCCACAGATTTACTATAATCGGTCTGTAACTTGTTGATAAATTATAGATGTTTAAAAAATATACCTGTTCCATATCCCACAAGTAATAATAAGTGGTTCAAACTCTTAAATTTACATTCGGCGCCGATTTTGACACCGCCTTTATAACCATAAAGCGGTTCGCCGTCGAGACCTGTAATAATAATAAATAAATAAATTAGAAACAATAATAACTGTAATTAATATATTCGTTTTTTAGGATAACTTCGCTAGGTTGGCCAACCGGTCTCATTAACAGCGCAGCAGCGCCCAAACCGAGGCAAAAACCGTTGAGTGACCTAGTCATGTTTCTTGTTGAGGCGGTAGTCTCCTTTCAGAGTGCGATTACGAAGCAGCCAGTTGGATTGATGATAAAGCAATGAGGATATAAAAATAGACTCGTTTGCAAATTTGCTTTGGTGTTACCCATTCCATAAACGTAGCAACATTTATCTGGCTTATTGGGATCTACATTATGAGTATATTTTAATAACCGCACCCTAAGGCAAGAGATCGATGCAGTAGTCTACTGAAATCCTGTAAACCCACATAGAGACTAAAACCGTAACATGACTAGGTCACTTGACGGTTTTTTCATTTGTAAATTGCCGAACTAATAATCACATTTTACCAGGTGTGTTCCTACTTTATTGATTAGGGCAAATACCAATCATATTTGTATTACTTACCAATAGCTAATGGTCCATATTCGTTCAAAGCATATTTCATATCTTCTTCTTCTTTGAACTCCAGCCTCATACAACTGGAAACAGTGACTTTATATTTGCTTTTATCTTGCTTGCATTGGGAATGTTTGGCGATGTATGGATAGTCAGATTCCAGCATAAGTCCTTCAGATCTAGCATAGCTAAAACATAAATTAAGCCAAATATGAAAAGTCTGTGCAGAAGCGGGTATTGGCGAGCCACAAAAAGTATCACGTTAAAGTATCTTAGTACAGTGAAAAGTCACTGCTATATACATGGTGAATTTGAATGGGTGTACTTTGGGCTAATATAATGTTCTGCTGATCAATACGAACAACTTTTCCCATGGAACCATGTGTCGCAAATGAAAAAAAAAATTGCCTTCTCCATACAAACTAGTAAAGTTAAAATTGACAATTTGTATGGGGAAGCCATTTTTTTTTTCATTTGCGACACATGGTTCCATGGGAAAAGTTGTTCGTATTGATCAGCAGAACATCATATTAGCCCAAAGTACACCCATTCAAATTCACCCTGTATAACAAAGGTTCGCTGATGATAGCACAGTATTATTTGTTAATAATAATAATATGGAATGTGAAATTAATAGCAATCTGTCATCAATTATAGAATAACCATTCTATAAGCAGACATAAATAAATTAAAGATTAGTATTACTAAAACCAAACTAAAGAATTTTAGATAAAGAAATAACATATCGACTAATTTTAATATAAACTATCTAAGCGTAGTATAAATGAAACAGAGACTGCCAAATTTTTAAGAGTTCATAGAGACAGTAAGCTAAATTGGAAATATCATACAGCCAATCTAAGTAAAAAAATAAACCAGCAATCATATGCTCCATATAAATTGAGTAAAGTTGTTGGTAGGTCTTCAGCATTAAGTGCTTACCTTGGTTACGTAGCATCCATATTGAGATATGCCATAATATTTTGGGGCAATTCAACTAACAAGGATGCGGTATTTAGAGCCCAGAAAAGATCTATACGTGCTATTTGTCACCTTAAACAAATCGAACCGTGTAGGCCGTACTTTGTCGAATTAAAATTATTAACATTGCCTGCTTTATATATTTACGAGTGGGCTACCTTTGTGAAAAGTAGCATTAAGTTATATAAGTTTTGTGATCGAGCTCGCTCCAAAGATAATATAATTTTACCCTTAAATAAAACAACCCTTTTTAATCAAAGTATTTTTCGTATGGCACCTCACATATTTAATAAATTTCCTAAAGACATTAAACTCTTTGATAATTTAAATATATTTAAAAAAAAACTATATTGTTTTCTGAATAATAAATGTTATTAAAGAGGAATATTTAAATAATAAAAATATGAAATAATAATAAGTAGGTATGTAAATACCTAGCTGCATTTTAATATTTCTTTACTGTAAAGTAGACCATAAGCGATCTAAACTATTGTAACATCTCTATTGTACCTTTTGTTCACAAATAAATAATTTGATTTATTGAGTGATTCACAGTTAATGCTCTATTGGCGGTAAAAAAGTGTACTTTTTGTTTTGTAACCACCCAACGGCATCGAGCAAAGCAATATTTATTACGACGATAGTCTTCTATGTCATATAGATTGTTCACTATTTAAAAGAATCATTTTCACGGTAAAACCTTTATTTTAAAATCGGTAAAACTGGAAATTCTCCCGTTAAGCCACAGCAACAGTATCAATTGCACAACTTACGAGTAAACTAAATCAGGCATCCCACCCCCGCAGCCGCGGTTTTTTGAACAATCAACAACTTGTTGTTTCGATAATGATAGTAATTGTTTGTATTTCCTTGCGTACTGTCCTTCAATGGCACCTGCAAAATTAAATAGCGATAACAACTTTTTTATATTAATAAAATTCTGGTAACGTTTTCATCCTGCCTTTTTTGGGTTGCGATTTAGTAATTGGTTCACAAAATCATGTGTTCTTTTAGGAAACATATATATTAGTTATATTCTTCGCAACAAGTGTCACCTGCTTATAAACACTTGTAAGTAAATAATTATTGTAAAATATAATTATAATATTTATTGTAAAATCTTAATTAATAAAATAATTTATAAGTATTTACCTACGGTGCCAAAAGCATAGCAAGATCCGCATTTCATTTGGTCAACGACAGGAGTTACCATGTCCTGACTGCGGTAGTCCAGAGTCTCTGGAACCTGAGTTTTGTTAGTGTACTGTACGGTGGTGCAGGAAACTGACTTAGGGATGTTAGATGGAAGAAAACCCGTGTACTGCTTTCGTTCTTCATCAGTTAGGTCCGAAAATAAATCAATGCCTGAAATGTAAAAAGATATAACCGAAGTCAGTCATACATAATACTTGCTGTTGGAATCATGGCTGTTAAGGTGCATGTTATTCAATAACATAATTACACACTTGTGAAATTTGTTAACCATCGAATTATTGATAGAGACCTATGTCTAATTGTGGATATTATTAACAAGAAATTATGATTATTGTAATACTACAGGAAAAGTATCTGATTTTGCATATTTTCAGACTTACCATAAACCGAAGACTGGCTCTGTTTGTTTAGTTCATTGATTTCTTGTAATCGCTTCTTGAATATATTTCTCCTGCGAAAATACTCTTCTCCGTCATAGCTTTTGTTTTGTTCCTTCAAGAAATCCTTGAAAAGTTGTACATGGTTCTCTATATCGTAAAATATTTTGGTTATTTTAGAAGCATCACTTTGTCCAATTATTAGAATTACAAGAGTAAAAGAACACAAAGTTGTTACAATCGAAGTCATTTCGATATTAGTGAAATGCTCGACCAATTGATGTAAACAATGGTGGATGTAGATATTAATATACTAAAGTTTTAATAGATAAAGAAATACATACCATTCTTCAAAAATTCTAGTAAGTTTATTATTCAATGGAATTGAAGTTAATATTTTAATAACAAATTCCTTTGGTAAAATGTAAAGTCACTTGTCGTTTTACTGGGCTAAAACTTACTGGTATAGTAAAATAGTTAAGAAATATTTTTATTATTATTGTAAATTATATAACTAAAATATTTAAAATGACGTTAGATAGTTACAATAGTATGTTGTATTGCTTTATCAATTCTATCACCTGAGCAGAGTGATGCCTATGAAATCTTTAAAAAGATTTTTTGAAAGAACATAACAAAAGATATTATGTCGTAGAAGAATATTTTATTAGGATGAAGATATTTAAGAGTCGGTTACAAGAAATCAGTGAATTAAAAAAAAATCAAGTTTACAGTTTCTGGTGAGTGAATACACAAGAAAAAATTTTTGTCATTACATAATATGACTATCATTCACTTCTAATCCACAACTAGGAATACCTAAATCTCTCTTAAGATGTTTCTTTGGCATCTAATTGTTTCTATGATATATAATATATCTATATTAGATAAGCTGCTAAAATGTGCATAACAGACCAAGATACTGTTTACCGCCATTCATTTCAGGCAGTCGTTGGCAAGAAACAATCTTTTTGCGTCATAATAGAGTTCACCGACAGAACCCAGGTCCCAGAGACCCTGGACTATCGGACACAAAACTTGGTAACCCCAGGCGTCTACCGAAAGCATTGTGAGTCTTGCTATGCTTTCAGCACAGTAGGTAAACATATATATTTATTTTTTATCAAAAAAATATATACATAGTAGTAGGTGGGCATCACGTCAAAGTAAAAAAATACACAACTATCGAAATATCGATCATTACGTGGGTTCGATAGCCACCCATGGCAAAAATATTAGTACCCTTATATGTACAGTTTGTCATGCTCTGGGTGTTTATAAAATATAATAAGTATTATATAGTTGTTTCTGGTACACAAAGTACAAGCCTTTAACACGGGTGCCTTTTTGGCTCTGGAGAACCGTTTAAATGGTCTCAGTGTACCCAGCGAAGGGATTAACCCGTCGTTATTTTGCCGATGGTATTCGGAGGTAACACCTAACAAGTGGGGAGCTTATTGCGTGGTTTATGATGGTATAGCCTCGTTGTATAAAGCGGTCATCCAACCCAGATCCGGCCTTGTTGCCATCTGATTAACCTTGTTATCAGTTGCTCAGTGACTTGACCACTAGGCTGGACCTACTTGTTTTTAAATATATATATGTATGTTTAATTTTTAGGCCCATTGAAGGACAATATGGAAAGAAATACAATAAATTAACCATTTATATATACTTCTATACTAATATTAAATTGAAAAAAAAATATCTTTATTACGGATAAACTAAAAAAATACTGAACTGATTAAATAATTTATTTATAAAACATTACAAAAAATAAAATAAATAAACCTAGAAAAATAAAATTAAACTAAATTTAAATTAATGAGAAAAACCACTGTACGAGGTACCACTTCATTGCCTCTTTGTCAATGCAAATTTTTAATAGGTGTAAAAGAACACTTGTTTTCCGAGGTCTCGGATAAATCCGCGAGCTTCTGTTCCCAAAGTTCGAGATGTTTCGACCCCAAATGTTACGAAATGGTAATTTTGTATTAATTTCTTGTACTTAAGCCGCTTACGTGGTTCACTTATTGATGGAATGGATGATGAGTTTAAACTTCGTTTTATTATGTCATTTATTCAGTTATGGTGCGAACTCTGCTGTCCTGTTGGCCACACTTACATATATGAGGAACATATTTGAATTGGTCGAATTTGGCATAGTGGCAAACACGAACGAAGACCAATTCAAATTCGGAATGTTTCTGTATCTAATAAAGTTATCTAATAACTGATTAAATACATATTTCAACAATAGAAAGGTCTATTAAATCTACATTGTCTATTATATAAGCTGAATTTTATTATCGATCCGATTTCATTAGAATTACACAGTGGGTGAAACCGCGGGACACAGCTAGTTATAAAACATACTCTATAGCCTGGCTAGAAACAACTGCAATTCAAAAAAAAATAACACGAAAAGCGGATAATTGGTTCTCGATTTATAAGCTTATAAACATATATGAAATAATATCATAAATTAATTCTACACCCTTCGTTTAGTTAAAAACCATATCAAAAATGTTCTTGTAGGTAAACTAGATCAGTTATAAATATCCATTTGAAGTACCGTGTGCTCTCCACCATCTTGAAAATCTCATTTCCGGTTGAGATTTTGAATTGGTAACAAACATTTTTGAATTAAAAGGGACCTAATTAATTTAAATCACATGTTTCCATAAAATAATATGATTTGATTCTAGATTTATAAGACTAAAAGGGAAAGTTCTCGCATTTTTACTAGTAATTACGTAATTTTAGGTTTTTTTAAACGTTTGCTACCTCTTATCAAATAATATTGCTTCTTAGAAATCAAAGTTTTTAACTAAGTGGGTATATCTGAATCCAAAAATACCTTTTTTTTTTATTCAAAATTTTAACCGGAAGTGAGATTATAAAGATGTAGACTAGTCGTGCTTCAAACGAAAAAATATAATTGATCTAGTTTATGTACGATCACATTTTGCATGTGGTTTTTGAATAAATCAAGGATGAAGATATTTTTTTTTAATATTGACATACTATTTATTATTAGTAAAATTTCAAGAAATTAATAAAAAGTGTGTAAATAAAATTTAAAAACAAATCAAATCGGGTTAATTTTTTTAATCCAACATTTAAACGAATAATAAAAAATGCCCACTCATCGGGTAGAAAATACTATGAAGCAAGAGCTAATAAAACAACAAATTAATGATGAAATATGTTTATTAGAAAATTGTAATCGCTTCTGTATTTAAGATATTACTGGATAACTACGGCGGTTACTTCCTTGGTTATCCCGCAAGCGCCTTCTCCTCGGGATAATTTCAGATAACCAGCCTCTCCCCAAGTCTGCGGCCAAGAGTTCTTAATCAGCCAATAAGGTTTGCCGTCCTCTAAAATAAAAAAAACAATTTAGTATAATAATAATAATAGTTAAATAATAATATATTTATATACGTGGTGGCCGGGTTGGTTAGACTTTAGACTTAAAAACACTTGGGTCCCTGGTTCAACCCGGTACCGGTTTACCAATGAGTTTTTAATCTACAAAAATATATACATTTGTTTAACAACACCACTATAGTGCCTCGGAGAGTTCGTTAAGCTGTCGGTCCCAGTTTCAGTATATCAACTTATGAAACTGTTTATCGATGGATTATTAAAGCTCATACCATCGGCTACGACGAGGTGGGATTAGAAAACCCTTCGTAAGGAACCCGTGATGATAATAGTGTGGGATAAAAGTTGCAGGCAGCGTTCGCAAGATATCCTAACTTAAGGACTTCGTGTATTACCACAAGAATATCTGCCCCCCTAGCCAAGAGCATGAGCGCTAAAAGCGCGCACGAAAGTTTTGTATGAAGATGACATTTGATGATGACGTCACTTTCGTTTTTATCGTTGGAGAAATGACCAAAACGAGACAACAATATAGATACACCAATAGGATAATAAATTTGTTATCTCCCTCTCTTTCACCCTTCTGCATCATTCGAGCGTAAAAAGCGACCATGCTCTTGGCTAAGGGGGCCGTTCTGGGGCCCACAAACCACCGACCGATCGGCGCGTCAATCGATCAAAAGCGAAAATAAAATGTATGTTATTTGATGTTTCTCGGCGATCGAGTTCTACCAATAGACAATTTTACCTATACATTTTTATCCAACGACGCGTCGTCGATCGGTTTATCGGTGTGGCTTCCCGGTAAAGCCCCTGTACAAAAAAGGCTAAAGAGTTATAACCAATCGTAATGGGTTACGCGTCGTTGTTCTTCCCACTATGCCCTCACCCCCGTGCCTCCTAATTTGGGCACGTTATTCCACACGAAGTTTACATCCGCAGATTTACTATAATCGGTCTGTAACCAGAGGCGTAGCTACCTAGGGGCTAGGCGGGGCATTGCCCCGGGGCCCTCAAGCTCAGGGGGGGGATTCCTTAAATATCCAGAACTGAACTTTTGAAAATTTCTCTCATTTTCAAAATAAATATGACCGGTTGCAACCCGACTTTAATCATGGCAACTCGGTTGAGAGAAATTCGAAAGTTATGCCTAGGGAATTTCCCTAAATTCTTCCTGCGGGTTGGCAGTATTATCATTTGATACAATTTAACCAGTTTAGATGCCGTGGGGCCCCATTTTTTTATTTGCCCCAGGGCCCTTGGTTACCTAGCTACGCCACTGTCTGTAACTCGTTGATAAATTATCGATGATTAAAAAAATATACCTGTTCCATAACCCACAAGTAAAACTAAGTGGTTCAAACTCTTAAATTTACATTCAGCGCCTATTTTGACACCGCCTTTATAACCATAAAGCGGTATGCTGTCGAGACCTGTAATAAATTAAATAAATTAGATAATAAAAATTAATTAATTAATTACAGTTACTAATTAGTCTTTTAGGATAACTTCGCTAGGTCGGCCAACCGGTCTCGTTACCAGAGCCCAAACAGATGCAAAAACCGTTGAGTGACCTAGTCATGTTTCTTGTTGAGGCGGTAGTCTCCTTTCAGAGTGCGATTACGAAACAGCCAGTTGTTTTTTTTTTTTTTATGAGAGTTCGGCATGTGACCTCACATCTACCTGATGGAAAGCAGTATGAAGGTCCAAGAACAAATGCAACCAACAATTACGATCTACGTAACCGTTGATTGCACCTATTATGCCGGCTTAAGATGCCTATACACGAGATTATAGGAAGAAGGAAACACGCGAGCAGGTAGAGCATTCCACATTTTAATAGTGCGACAGATATACGAATCACCAATTTTTTTAGTGCGGGTTGGTATATCTGCCACAGTATATGCATGCATTTTGTTACCCGCTCGTGAAGTTCTATATCGGAAAGGAGAAGGAGGAATGAGATGAAAAAGTTCTTCAGAGCACTCTCCATGATAAAGGCGATAAAACACGCTCAACGACGCTACATCTCTGCGAAGCTGCAATGGCTCTAGAGTGCCCGTGAGCTCTTTGTTGTGAGTTGGTTTGATGGTAAAGCAACGAGGATATGAAAATAGACTCGTTTGCAAATTTACCCATTCCATAATCGTAGCAACAATTATCTGGCTTAGTGGGAATCTGCTTTACGAGTATATTTTAATATCCGCACCCTAAGACAAGAGATCGATGCAGTAGTCTACTGAAATCCTGTAAACCCACACAGAGACTAAAACCGTAACACGACTAGGTCACTTGACGGTTTTTTCATTTGTAAATTGCCATAACCCATGAAGGTAAAAACAGCGCGGGGCGCGTTTTTTTAGCTTCATACCATAACCAATGACCATATTTTACCAGGTATGTTCCTACTTTATTAATTTGGACAAAATACCAATGTCAATTGTATTACTTACCAATAGCTAATGGTCCATATTCGTGCAAAGCATATTTCATATCTTCTTCTTCTTTGAACTCCAGCCTCATACAACTGGAAACAGTGACTTTATATTTACTTTTATCTTGCGTGCAATGGGAATCTTTGGCGATGTATGGATAGTCAGATTCCAGCATAAGTCCTTGAGATCTAGCATAGCTGAAATATAAATAAAGCTAAATATGAAAGAAATGTACAAAAGCGGACATTGGCGAGACACAAAAGCAGCAGCAAGACAGAAAATTAAAAAAAGGAAAGCGTACAGTCATATTTTATTTTCTCTTTAATAAAATGAGATCATTTATTTTCAAATCCATTAAAGTTTAGGGGTAGAAAATAATATTGGCCCGAAGGTCGTTTTGCTGCCTAAATTGTAGGTATAATGTCATAATATGACCTCAATAAGAGAAAGAGCACATATTATTGAGGTTCGGGGTGAATGTTTACATAAATGTATGGTAGCGTTACCGACTCATCGTCTTTACAGGACCGAATTAGTGCTAAGAAATAAGGTTAAAAATCGTAAATTAAGTAGGCCGTTGACATTGACGTTATATCTATGGCCGCTGATGAATATTTCACTATTAATGGGATTTAAAAATAATTGGAGCCATTTTAAAATATAATTCCAAAATCTACGGCAAAATATTCCAACATCTTTTACTAAAAAAGATGTGGGAATATTTTGCATATTATCATTTTGACGTAGTGGTGTATGTTTTATATTCTTTTTAAAAAAAGCACTGCTTTAGATTTTTTTTCGATCGAGCGAAGCAATATTAATTCTATGACGTATAAATAATATTTTTCTCGGTAAAACCTTTTTTTTTTATCGGTAAAACTGGAAAACGTCCCGTTAAGACGGCAACAGTATCAATTGTACAACTTACGAATAAGCTAAATCAGGCCATCCACCCCCGCAGCCGCTGTTGTCTGAACAATCAACAATTTGTTGTTTCGATAATGATAGTAATTGTTTGTATTTCCTTGCGTATTGGCCTTCAATGGCACCTGCAAAATTAAATAGTGATAATAACTTTTTTATATCCCCATTATTTTTTATTATTTTTATTGGAGCACGGCCGGCATGTGACTTTGTATATATCTGATGTTGAGCAGACCTAAAAATTCCATGAATGGGGTGAATCAATAATTGTTCTTAAACAACATGAATTTTCTTCCACTATGCTAAATGATGCGATTACGAAATGGGGGCGACAAAGAGAACTACGTGTTTATTTTAATATACCTATAGGTATACTCTCCCTGCCTTATCGTCAATTCAATCTAAAAGGAGACTACCACCTCGACAAAAAATCGATGCAGTAATCTCCTGAAAACCGGTAAACCTACAGACTAAAACTGAAACATGACTAGGTCACTTGACACTTTTTGCATCTGTATTACCTGTGGTAACGTTTTATAAATACCTGCCTTTTTTGGTTTACGATGTTGCAACATGATTTTGTAGGTGGTTCACAAAATCATGTGCTCTTTTAGGAAGAAATGAAGTTATATTCTTCCCAACAACCAGCCTCACCTGCTCAGTAGCTCCACCACAAGTTTTAGCAAACAGTTTCTACTATAGTCGCTAGTAACTATAGATGTCTCTTATTGGTTGATTCCTATCTATAGTTACTAGCGACTATAGTAAAAATTATTTTCAAAACTTGAGGTTGAAGAAGCTTTGGCGACCACTATCGGAAGTGACAGTCATTAAGTAATGATTGCAAAATATAGTTATAATATTTATTGTAAAACCTTAATTAATAAAATCAATTATAATTATTTACCAACGGTGCCAAAGTATCGGAAGTGACAGTCATTAAGTAATGATTGCAAAATATAGTTATAATATTTATTGTAAAACCTTAATTAATAAAATCAATTATAATTATTTACCAACGGTGCCAAAAGCATAGCAAGATCCGCATTTCCTTTGGTCAACGACAGGAGTGACCATGTCCTGACTGCGGTAGTCCAGAGTCTCTGGAACCTCAGTTTTGTTGGTGTACTGTACGGTGGTGCAGGAAAAATCTGACTTAGGGATCTCAGACGAAAGTAAACCCGTGTACTGCTTTCGTTCTTCATCAGTAAGGTCCGTAAATAAATCAATGCCTGAAAAGATATAACCGAAAGTCAGTCATACATAATCCTCTCTGTTGGAACCGTGGGTGTTACATTTGCTGTGAAATTTGTAAGTTAATATGCCATGGAGTCCTTGAAAGAGACCTATGTCTAATTGTGGATATTAACAAGCATTTGATTATTGTAATAATACAAAAAAAGTTTCTGTTTTTGCATGATTTCAGACTCACCATAAACCGAAGACTGGCTCTGTTTGTTTAGTTCATTGATTTCTTGTAATCGCTTCTTGAATATTTTTAGCCTACGGTAATACTCTTCTCCGTCATAGCTTTTGTTTTGTTCCTTCAAGAAATCCTTGAAAAGTTGTACATGGTTCTCTATATCGTAAAATATTTTGGTTATTTTAGAAGCATCACTTTGTCCTATTATTAGAATTACAAGAGTAAAAGAACACAAAATTGTTACAATCGAAGTCATTTCGATATTAGTGAAATGCTCGACCAATTGATGTGAACTATGGTGGGTGTAGATATTATATACTAAAGTTTTAATAGATAAAGAAATACATAGCATTCCTCAAAAATACTTATAAGTTTATTATTCTATGGAATTGAAGTTAATATATTAACAATAAATTCCTTTGGTATAATGTAATGCCACTTGTCGTTGTACTCGGGTAAAACTTACTAGTATGGTAAAATAGTTAATTTTTTTTAAAATTATTATTGTAAATTGTATAACTAAAACATTTAAAATGACGTCGATGGTTACAATAGTATATTGTATTGCTTTATCAATTCTAACACCTGAGAAGAGCCTATAAAACAAACTTAACCAAGTGTTAAAGATTGAGAATTACGCTCAACAAAAGATATTTATGTATGATGGAGATATTTAAGAGTCGATTACAAGAAATCAACGAGCTAAACAAAAATAACAAGTTTACAGTTTTTGCTATTTGCGCATGTTTTGCAAATACCAAAAACTGTAAACTAATAAAAACATACGTTCGCTTCTAGTCTAGGAATACCTAAGTCTCTCTTAAGGCGCGTCATCTAATAATTCATCATCTCTAATTGTCTCTACGATATTTTTCAGCTCATCTAACATATCGTTGGATATCCTATAGTAATTTTATTTATTTAATTAGTAAGATAATTTATAACTTTTAACAAAATTAACATATAACTAAAACATAATACTAATAAAACCTTACCCAAATATAGACTAATGAAAAAAAAAAAAACCTACAAAGAAACATAATAAAAAAAGGTCTAATATAAATATAATAAACCTACCTGTCCACTAAGTCCAGACCCTTTCCCGCTCCGAATGTTCGCATAACACTGGCTGCATTCCCCCTTTGCACTGCCAGTGATACGCGTTGTTTGAAGAAGTATCCGGAACGGGATTCACCAGTAGCCTCATTTATAAGAGCACACAATTTCTTTCCAATGTTCTTGGCTTCGGAGCCCAGTCGTTTCCACGGCGAATAAATTTATTTGATAGAAAAATTATGCATAACAGACCAATATAATTGATAAATTAATTGACTTTATTTTAACTCTGGTTTATTTACCGCCATTCATTTCAGGCATAAACATGTTCCCTGACCGTACTGTTGAGGAACTTAATCAGTACTCAGGTCTCGTCAGTCAGTCGTTGGCAAAAAAACAATCTTATTGCGCCACAACAGATAACACCAACAGAACCCAGGTTCCAGAGACCCTAGACTATCTGACACATAACTTGGTAACCCCAGTCGTCTACCGAAAGCATTGTGAAGTCTTGCTATTGTCACGTTACACCTGCTCCATATTATATTTATGTATTTTATTTTATTTGTCTTCATATCATTTCATACATTTTTTTTAAATGACCACCAAATGTATCATAATACACCGTTTTCAGGGAAAATTCCAGGTAGTAAAAACATGGTTAAATTGGTTAATATTTGTATGTAATACTCCAGAATTATGACAGCTAGAAATTTCCCTTCTGTGAACGTTCCAAATTTTTCATTTAGTTTTCACGGAAAGTTAGGCTTTGGTTATGAAATCAGATTTAAATTTAAATTTAACATTTAAAATTAAATTGTAATTATATAAACTAATATAGGTGATATTGTAAATTGTAAATTCTTTAGGTATTTTCACATTTTTAGACACTTAAAACACCAAATCTTAGCGTCTCCTCTGACCGCTAGGTAGCTTCAAAAGTTCCCATACTAACCCAAAAAATACTGGCACTCTATAAATTAAAACTAAATATGAATTTTAATCTTAGAGCTCTAAAATCGTGTTTAAATATTTCGGACCGGCGATTTTTCGTCAGTCTTGAGGAAGCTTAAGAAAGAAGAAGAAGTCTAGCTACAGTGATCGACTGGTTCTCATCCTTGAAACCTTGAATCTGCTACGTCGAGAACCAGACCCGATCCTGTCACACTTCCTTGAAGACTCCGGGTCCTGGAGTTGCGGCCTCCGGGATTTGCCTAGACTCCACTTCGCTCGGGCGTCTGCTCTGAGGGTTGGAGAACCTCCCTGTGCTGCAGGACCTCGCCTCGGGCTTCGAGCCTTGAGTGACGAGGCCATCTGACTTCTCGTCTCAGGCATTGGCCTGAAAGACGGGAATCCACCTCTTCGTGTACGGCTGCCTCTCCAGCCGTGCCGCCCGTTGTCTACGTGCTGCCGTCATCGTGCCGCAAGCCACTGCTTCACGGACCTCACCTCAGGCGTCAGCCTGAGAGACGAGGCCTCGCCTTCGTGCCGCCGCCTTCCTGCTCGCCTGCCTACATCTGCTGCCGTCGCCTGTCTACGTGCCAGTCGACGTGCCAGTCCTCGAGCCTGTCCCTCGTCACTCCCTCCAATCTTCCCATATTATACGGTCAGAGTTTTAGTTTATAATAGGAATCTCCATTGTAGGCAGGCTAACATTTATTAGGTAGGTATCTTATATAGTTACTGTACTCAAAACAACTTTACTTGTAAATATCTTATTTTAAATATACTTGTTTTAACCTAACTAACTTTAATCTTTCATTTTTTAATTATTCTTAAAACCCCCCCGCTACACTATGCTTTCAGCACAGTAGGTAAACATATAATTTTTTTTTTATTAAAAATATATATATTACTTTATCTATTAAAACTTTAGTATATAATATCTACGTTTTTTTATCATAAATATTCATAGTAATAGGTACGGGCATCAGGATAACGTAAAATAATACATATCAAACGAGATATTGATCATTACGCTCGCGTATTGACAAGAAACAGAGGTCGTGGGTTCGTTTCCCACCCATGGCAAAAATGTTAGTACCTTTTTCTGTACAGTTTGTCATAGTCTGGGAAATATAATAAGTATTATATAGTTGTTTCCTATGATTGATGTTTTCCTATGATTGATGTATTGACACTACCATCTCAGTATATTTATGAGAATTTATTGTACGTCAAGAAAAACGTAAGTATGTTTAGTAAAAATGGCGACAGGCATAATTTAAACTTAAGAAATATAGATAAAATTGATATTCCAAAGTTTAGACTGCAAAAAACTAATAAATGTTTTGTCTTTAACAGTATAAGGTTATTTAATAAATTACCTAAAAGTATTATAGATTTAAGTGAAATAAAGTTTAAAAATTGTATAAAACAAACATTAATCCATAGCCCTATGGACCATAGGGCTTACTATAGAGTTAATGACTATATTAATGATAAAGATGTCTGGACCCGTTATGATCTGCAATTGAGGTCTCACAACTAGTATTGCCTTTTCAATTGTAGTTTTAAATTGTACTAGTACCCTAGTAAGGTATGTTAAATCTGATATTGTAATAATTTATTATTACTTAATTTATTTTTTATTATATTTAACTTTTTATCTTTGGATAAGGTATATCTTATGATTACTTATTTATATTTACGTTATACAGGTACTCTGTTATTATATATTATTATTTAGTAAATTGCCTGTACTATTTAGTATTTTCAGGTCTGTACATTGGTACATTAACCAATTGCTATACTGTTAAATAATCTGCCATAGGGTGTTTTGTGCACGCTTTTAGTAGGATTAGAGCATTTTAAGTATGCTACTATATGCTGTTTGCATATCGGTAACTCAATGGCTGTGTTCCTCTGTTAGTGTGTGTGAAGCACCAGAGTTTTTTACTTGCTGGTACCTTTTTCTCCGGGGTGTCTCCGGGGGGATCGACTTTACAACTAGTGTTTACGCTCTTGAAGATACCGATCCATATAACTATGTTAATGCGATTGATGGTCATTCAAAAATATATACAGCCAATATAATGACAATAATATAATATAAGAACTAATATTTAAGGCGTGGATACGGTTGGTGAGGTTGGTCGCCTCGGTGGCCACCATACTCTTGTATGGCGGATGATAATCGGATGGTCAATGGAATCAGCTAACCACCTAGTCTTACACTAGTTGGTTATGTAGCGTGCGTTCGGTTGGTTGTTTTTTTTTTTTCTTTTTTAATATTTTTTTTTTATGACACCTTTTATTAATTAATATATATATATATATAGCAGCCTAACCAAGCGCACTCTAGACCTTATTGTTAAAACTCTTTTTTTTTTTTTGACTATTCATAAATATCTGTAAAGATTTACATGAAATAAATAATATTTGATTTGATTTGATTTCTGGTACACGTAGTACAAGCCTAGAGCTTAGTTTGTGACCAGAGCAATATGTGTAAAATTGTCCTGCATATAAAAAAAATCTCAAGGTTCGCCATAAAGTTATATATGCCTATATATATAATTATTCCATCATCACGGGTGCCTTTTGGTCAATGGCGTAGCTAGGTAACCAAGGGCCCTAGGGCAAATCAAAAAAAGGGGCCCCACGGCTATCTAAATTGGTTAGGTTTTATCAAATTGATAACACTGCCAACCCGCAAAAATAATTTAGGGGAATTCCCTAGGTATAACTTTCGAATTTCTCTCAATTAAGTTGTCATGGTTAAAGTCGGGTTGCAATCTGTCATATTTTTTTTGAAAATGGGAGACATTTTTAAACATTCAGTTCGAGATTTTATGGTAAGGATTTGAGGGGGCCCCCTGAGCTTGAGGGCCCCGGGGCACTGCCCGCCTAGCCCCTCGGTAGGCGGTAGGACCTCAGTGTACCCAGCGGAGAGTTTAACCCGTCCCCATTTCGCCGATGGTATTCGGAGGCAACACCTAACAAGTGACGAGCTAGATGCGCTGTTTATGATGGTATATCCTCGTTGTATAAAGCGTTCACCCATCCCAGATCCGCCCTTGTTGTCGTCTGCTTAAATCTTGTTATCAGTTGCGCAGTGACTTCACCACTAAGCTGGAGACATTTTATTTTTAATATATAAGTATGTTTAATTTTTAGGAGCCAATGAATTTTGTCCTTCATTGGCTTCTAAAAATTAAACATACTTATATATTAAAAATAAAGAAATACAATAAATTACTTACAATTTCTAAACAACAAATTGTTGACTGTTCCCAAAACATTAGCTGCCTCTGTTTCCAACTGAATTTAGCTGAAATTCAAAGACGAAAAAGATATAAAATATGCTTTGAACGAATTAACCTTTGGTTATTGGTAAAAATTACGATCTACAGCCCTGACCTAACCACAAAAATTACACTCTATATATATATATATTTGACTTTCTTGAAACTAGCATACAGCACTTTGTCATAAACAGCTTTCACTGTGAGACCAACTATGCCAGGTCAAAAAAATTGTCGGGTAGGTTGATAACGAATATATGGAACAACTGATTTTATTTCGCTTTGGAAGAGTTAGTTTCACAGTGAAGTTGTAGTTATTAAGTTACGTAGCTACTAAAAATGACCTTGAGTTATATCATATATTTCAGGTCTCGATACCCGTCCATTGTGTAAATATAAAGGTTGTCTAGTACACACTAGACAAAGACAACTTTCCATTCAAGGAGTTGACTCACTTATTGCTACTTATAATCCTATAAGAGAACAGGAAAAGGACTCTCCATAAACATACTTTATTGTTTTTTTTATAACGGCATGTATTCTTAGAGGGGGGGGGGGGCTACCTATATGATTTACTGACTAGTAAATAAACCGTCTGCTGGGCATGAAACATAATTCTTAGTGTTGCGTCCAGTAGCCTGGATATAGTTTTAATTTCCCTACGCAAAACCTGTTTAAAAGGTCAGTAAGTTTGTGACTGATCCGGAAACCGTCTGCTGGTAAGATATTTCGGTAGATATGATCATGGACATACCTTCTGCCAAGTTTGACTCGCAAATGAGGTAAATCTGACTGGTAGAGAATGCTTAGCGGCATTAAGTCCGCCTTTGTGCTAAATCTGTGCAATAAAGCTTTTCAATAAATAAATAAATGTCCAGAGTTCCTAAAAAGGGGATTTTCGTCCATTATAAGTTCCGCTCAAAACCTTTGGGCTGTGTTAAACACTTAGTGCATGCCCAGTCAGTAAATCACAGGCAGCTTTCTAAATATAATTAACTTATTGTAATTAATAATAACAATAATACCTTATTTATAATATGCGTTCCATTCTTGAAGTGCCGACCAATAGTATTGGTCGTTACATTACTAATGTTGTAACCAATACTATATAATATACTATGGTGAAATATTTGATTATTTATTAATATTTAGCACATCTGTAATAAGGTAGAATATACTGATCATAAAACAATAATTTTAACACCATTCTTCTGTACCATCGTCTGGTAAATAAAGAAATATTATTATATTATAATCAATTATTTTGAAATATAGTTACGAAATCGGACATTAAATTCTCCAAATTAACCGCCGGCTTCATAACCGCACTCAACAAAAAGCCAAAGCATACAAATGTAACATTATTGTGGATACACTCCTACAACCAATTACTAACAAATATTATGATAGTGTTATCCAATAGAGCGCTATTTATAAAAAAAATCTGCAGTTGTAGTATGCTATTATAGCAGGAGGGGTACATTAAGCTAAAGCACCTGGCCAGAGATCATGTATGAAAAAATAAACACGAAATCAAATCAAATCATGTACCTATGTAAAAAAAACGTCTTTTTTTATTGGAGTACGGCATGTGCCTTTGTATCTTCCTGATGATAAGCAGACCTACAAAATCCATTTAACAGCATTGATTGCTAACCACTATGCCGGCTAATTGATTATTATTATGGGGCGATTACGAAACAGGCGACGAGCCGGCGACAGATGAAATTGAATTACGAGTCTACTTTAATAGCCTCGCTGATTTATTGTCAAATTAACTGCCTGCTTTGTAACGGCATCCTGAAATACAACTACTACTGGTGAACCCACAGACTAGACCCGAAACATGTCGGTCCAACAAAGTTATAGAACCTTGCCCCCACATAATAGTTTTTTGCGTTTTGCACAAACAGACAGACAGAGGTTGCGTTTTATATGTATTAGAGCCTATTAAGGTTACTCAATGATGTTAATTTTTTAGAAAATGGCAAACCCTATTGGTTGATTAAGAATCCTTTTTCACCGACTTGGCAAGCATCTGGGTATCTGAAGTAGTCCCGAGGACAAGGAGCGTGCGGGATGGACAATGAAATAGCAGTATTATTATACACAGATGTATATACTATTATTCAGTGGCGTATTAAAAATGCTCTTCTAACACTAATTCAATAAAAATATGTCACAATTATTTCTTTTGAATTAGTTCCAATGAATTTAATCTAAAAATGTATGTACATTTATTTAACAACGCTACTATAGTGGCCTGAAGAGCACGTTATGGTGACGGCTCAGTTATAATATAATAATAATATGTATACGTGGTGACCGAGTTGGTTAGACCTTGGACTGTACCGGTGTGTACCAAAGTTTTTAATTTAAAAATTCATGTGCATTTGTTTGACAACACCACTATAGTGCCTCGGAGAGCACGTTAAGCTGTCGGTCCCGGTTTCACTATACCAACTTGTGAAACTGTCTATAGATGGGTTATTGAATCTATCCAAAACATCGCGACGAGCTAGCCACTTGTTCGGTGTAGACTCATACCATCGGCTACGACGAGGTGGGATTAAAACCCCTCCGCTGGGTACCCTGGGGCCGTCTAGGCGGTCTCGGGCGTCGTAAGGCACCCGTAAAGATATATATATATATATATATATATGTAGGACAATTTTACACATATTGCTCTGGTCACAAACTAAGCTCTAGGCTTGTACTATGTGTACCAGAAACAATGATATAAGGTAAAGTGCCCCTATCCCGTGGTATTTCAAAATCCAGCCTTATTCCCGTGTTATTCACAATACCCGTATTTTTTTAACTATCCGACAATCTATGACAAATATTCAGGTTGAAACTTGATATGTGATTATACGTCCCTTATACAAATTGTTTTTGTGTGTGTAAGACTCAAACGTAAACAGAAAATCACGTCAGTAGTTTGAGACACTCAGTGCAAATCAGACTCGCATACAAATTAACGCCTGTGACGGTAAGTAGTACAATTTATAAAATAGTGTTTTATCACAGTTTATTAATGTTTTCTTAAGTGATACTACTGTGATTAGCAAACTATATAATGTATATTACATATTGTGCTATTTATTTTTCTACATTTGTACACTTTTATCGTTAAATAATCAGTTTTAAAAACCCACGGGAATAGGTATTATATTTTTGTACCCGGTTCTAATTCCGTGTTATGCCACGGAATAGCGCAATCAGAGCCCTTATTTTATTTTTATAAATCCTGTTCTGCTTCTGTTATATTTCGCTAATACTGAGCACCTCATGTAGATTAGAAGCTCACTGTTCAAAAATGTAAATCCACTGCACATTTATCTGCTGATGACACTAATTACATCACGTCAAAGTGATAGAAAATATGTAAATGTGTAAGTTTTGGTATGAAAATGCCTTTTAATAATCTCATTTAAATTTACGTTTTTTTTAGTGAAGGTTTTGTAAATATATATTAGTATATAATCTATTTATCGTTAAATAATATTCATAGTCCATTAATAAAAAAATTAAAAAAATTAATACATGGAAAAAGAAAAACTGTTGTAACGGCTAAAAATGTTATTCCGTGGTGTCTACCACGGAGAAGGGTGTGTATGAGGCCCTATTCCCGTGTTACAAACCTAAATTCTACCACGGAATAGAGTATATGGAAGGTTTATTTTCCGTGTTAAAAATATGTGTGTTATATAGGCGGTTCGTTTTAACTCATTACCTATTTTATTAATTTTATTACCTATTTACTTTAAAAACCACGGTCTATTTCAAATATAAATATTCTAATATTATTTACGCTAAATATAAGTGATTTTAAAGAAACGTTTTTCTCGTTTCTCAGTAAATTACAAAAAATATATATTTTTTAATGCATTTTAAATGTTCTGTTCATGTTGCAGAGCATGGAGTGAAAATAACCTTATACAAATCATGACGTTGAACGTGCTCTCGAAGCTATTCGTAATGGAACTAGTTTATATAAAGCTGCCAAAGATTACAAAATACCTGAATCTACTTTAAGAGATAAACGCGATCAAAAGTACCATACTAATATACCAGGACACAAAACCGTGTTAACTAAGTTTGAGGAATCCCAAATTGTTGGCTGGATTCATTACCTAGGAAAACTTGGTTTCCCCGTAAGCAAAGAACAACTTATTAACACAGTTTCTAAACTCGTCCTTAACTTAGAGCGAACTAACACATTCAAAGATGGTGTACCAGGATCACGTTGGTATACAAATTTTTTAAAACGTCACCCCATGGTTGCTAAACGGGTTTCCCAAAACTTACCAACTCATCGTAATAAAGTAACAGAATCAGATATACGGAGCTGGTTTCATAGAGTGGAAAGTTTTTTCAAAGATAATAATCTAATGACTGTTTTACAAGATGCTTCACGCGTTTATAACTGTGATGAGACAGCATTCTTTCTCAGTCCTAAAGCAAAGGACGTATTGGTACAAAGAGGAAGCAAACGTATCTACAACAGAGTAGCCAATGATGAAAAAGAATGTCTTACTGTATTGGCTAATGTTTCAGCAAATGGTGAGATAGCACCTCCGATGGTTTTGTTTCCATATAAACGTCTTCCAAAGAATTTGGTTCCTGAGATTCCATTAGGTTGGGGAGTCGGATCGAATGAAACAGGGTGGATGACAATGGAGACGTTCTATGAATATGTCACAAATGTCTTTTATCCATGGCTTTGCCAAAAGAACATCATCTTGCCGATAGCATTATTTATGGACGGCCATTCATCACACATTTCTCTTCCACTCAGTTTATTTTGCAAAGAAAAAGGCATAGTTTTAATTGCTTTACTACCGAATTCTACACATATTTTGCAACCGTTAGATGTTGGAGTATTCAGACCCGTAAAAGAGACATGGAAAATTATCGTCCACGAATTTCGGTTGGAACACCACTATGCTAAAATGAAACGATCTGATTTTGCACGTGAAGTACAAAAATGTTTCAACCGATGCCTGAAATCTGAAACTATAAAAAACAGTTTCAAATGTACCGGAATTTTCCCATTTAATGCTGATGCCATTGATTATACTAAAGTAACTTTTGACAATATTCCAAATGATTCGATCGATACTAAAAAAAAAAAGAATGAAGAAGGAAAATCTTTTAAAGCAGAATTTGAAAGAAGATTATGTCCTGAGAAGTTTTGTTTATTTCAAGAATCTGGAGAAGAATGGAAAGGCGATGAATGTGACAAGAGTTTGTTTCAATATTGGAAAGCACTGACTCAAGAAAACCCGGTATTGAATCAGGATATCATATTTGATTTTGATGATTCCACTTTAATAAACAACATCAATGATAATAATGTATCTGAAATTGTTATGGAATTAGATATTGGTGAAAATGGCAGCTTAAATATACCTACCAGTCCACTATCTACTAAAATAGGAGAACTTGATCATGCAGAAGAACCCTGTTGTTCAAAGTCATTAGTAAACCCATCAGTTGTACTTCTCCATAACGAATATCTTGCCGAAAAAGAAAATGTAACCTCTTTACAAAATAATTCTCCGTTAGTTGATATCACACATAAAAACTTAATCAAAGATAACACTCCAGAAAAGGTACACAATTACATGACTAGTTTACAGACCCCGTTCAAAAATGCATTTTATTTCCCAAAAATAGTAGACAAAGGGTCTACTATTTTTGGGACAAAAAAAAGCGAGTTACTAAAAGGCTCACACCAACAGTTGCTACTGCAGATGAATTTATAAAATACCAACAAAGAATGGATAGTGAGAAACAGAAAAAACTTGAAGAAAAGCAAAAAAGAAAGGAAGAAAAGTTAATGAAAAAGGCAAAGGGTATAGAGAAAAGTACTACATTGAAAAAAAGATTGTCACAAAAATATATAGCTGATAGCAAGGAAAGTTCTATTTATTACGAAGATGAAAATGTGAAACGTATGTTTGACTCAGACAGTATCGATAAAGACATTAATATGCATCCAAAAGAGGCAATAAATTACTCTACGAGAAGTGATGAGCAAAAAATTGGCAATGAAATAGGGCATAGACTAAGAAAAAGTAATTTCCGTTTCTTCTCTACCGATTCCGACACGGATTAGTTAAAGTACCTACTTCGTGATATAATTTCAGCCTATCTCCGACACTGCAAGATATAAGCGTTTCAGACCACCCTCATCCATGTTGTACTCTAAATGTAATGAGAACATAAAGTTTGCTAAAAGGTCATCATCATAAAATACATCATTGCCAGATCATAAAGTATTCACTGCTGGAGCACGGCCATCTCTACTGGATTCACTTTACACTCCCCAAACTATCTAGACAGATGGGGGAGGCCTTAGATGAGATGTTCTAGAGGTGAATCATTTATAGTCGGCTTGTACGACATCCATGGAAACAGATGGAGTGGTCCATTTGTATTCTATTCTGCCGGAACCAAACGGCTTAGGGACACTCCATTCGAAATCGTAAAGTCTGCGTTCCCCATACAAAATGAGCAATCGTACTTCCAGTAATTCTTCATTACTATTTGTTAAAGAATTGTATTTTTTATTTTTTTTGTCATTGTGTTTAATAATATTTTATGGTCATTGTGTTTAATATCTTTTACGATTCCTATAATCTTCGAGAACGGTAACGGTTCGTTATACCCATATAAAAATGACGTATCAAGTTTCAGATATTAACACTTTTGTATGGGAATAACGAACCATTTCCGTTACCGAAGATTATAGGAATCGGCCATTAGTAATGACTGAACGAACAGTATGTACAAATTTTGATATACAGGGTGAATTTGAAAGGATGTACTTTGGGCTAATATGAGGCTCTCCTGATAAAATCGAACAACTTTTCCCATGGCACAATGTGTCGCAAATAAAAAAAAAATTGGCTTCCCCATACAAATTGGTCATTTTAACATTACTAGTTTGTATGGAGAAGGCAATATTTTTTTTCATTTGCGGTACATGGTTCCATGGGAAAAGTTGTTCGTATTGATCAGTAGAACCCCATATTAGCCCAAAGTACATCCTTTCAAAGTCACCATGTACGAGTATATATGTTTTTGTAGTTATTTATTTGTGTTTTTATATTTGTAAATATTTTGTTAATCTGTTAAATAGCATCTCATCTACTAAGATGAGATGCTATTTAATAGAACATGTGATATTGAGAAAATACCATTATGGTTAACCTCTCCAAAGGTTAAAACTGACTGGTTTGTAGTAGGTATATTTGTCTTTGTTATTTAAAAATCCTTGGACTGTCTAGTTAATAAAAATATTCCTAATTGTGTGTGATACTCAAATTTAAAACAAAATTCTTGATGTTTGGTAAATTTTTTTTTTCACGATGCTTTTTTTTGTGTCTTTAATATTCTTTCGGTTGCTTTGTTCTCTAGTGCAACTGCAGTTATTTGTATGTAGCAAAACATAAGCGAAGTGTAACAGATATTTCCTAAACTTTTTTATTATTATTTCTAAGTCATTTTTTAAAGTTTTTATTTATTTTATGTACTGTTGTAAATAGTTGTACGAAATACAATTTCGCTTTGTAGATAGTATTAACGGCTCTTATTGCTGTGTGTTATATTTTTCTACCTCAATTGTCAGTTTATTATACTAAGAGAAACTATTTTGTTCATTTTAATAATTTATACCATGTGCAATTTGATATTATTTTAGTTATGATGTTGTTAAGTGCCGAGTTTCATATAAAACATTATTTTATAATCATATACTATTCATTTCATAGATATTTATTATTTTTATATTATATAAGTCGCACGAATAATAATTCGTTACCTATTATTTATGTACCTTGCCTTACCTTACGAAAGGAATACAAAAAGGAATAGAAATAAATTTGATTTATTAATCATGCTGTATATTCTTTCAACTACTTATTTTTGTACCACGGATTTAGACTTCAAATACCACGGCATTAGAATTTTTGCCACGGTATTAGAGCATTTCGTCTTGGTTTAAAAAATATTTTTTTATATTAACTTACTATTGTTTTTCTTATATAAGTTTTTACTCTTCGTAATCTGGAATAGGCACTGCTTTTAGTAAGTATTTAATATTCATTGAAAATATATTAGAAATGCTTTATCTTTGGGTTACTTTCTTCACCTGGCGAATATACCACGGAAAAGGGGCACTTTACCTTAATACATATTATATTTTATAAACACCCAGACCATGACAAACTGTACAGAAATACGTACTAATATCTATTTGCCATGGGTGGGAATCGAACCCACGACCTCCGGATACAACGCCAAAGGGCATCCGCTAGAACCATCAGTTTCGTTTTATACCAACTTGTGAAACTGTTTACATTATGGGTTATTGAGTCTATCCAAATATCGCGACGAGCTAGCCACTTGTTCGGTGTAGACTCATACCATCACATCGGCTACGACGAGGTGCAATTAAAAACTCTCCGCTGGGTGCCCTGAGACCGTTAAGGCGGTCTCGGGCGCGCCGTGCCCGTAACGCACCCGTGATGATATTTATTTATATTTCTTTTGAATTGTATAAGCTCTTGATTGAAACAATAAAGCAAACTTCATATATTAATTGTCATTATTATTTATTTATTACTGCGCCAGATCCTTTTCAAAGTAGACAGAGATAAATATTAGATGTAAAAAATAACTCCTTATGAATCCTCTATATTCATAACTCTTCTCGTATATGTTCGCCACTGAATATCTCTTGTTGTATCTCTGTATGGTATATAAGGTAATGGTACCTACTCGTATATACATAGGATATATATATATATATACATAGGTATAATTAAATTAAATAAACATGACTATGAATCGAGTCATGTTTATTACTGATTGAAACATTTATAGAGACCACCTAGACGGCCTCAGCAGTGTAGTCTTTATCAACGCTTATTACGTAAACGCATTACTTAACCGAGATAATGGGAGCAAGCAATGCTGTTAAACAGTAGATCCGACCCCATTCATGAGCTTTGTAGGTGTTCATACCATCAAACAAGGCACATGCCCAAAACCACTCATTTATGATTGGCTTATATGAGTTGACAGCCAGTACTTAAATATAGGACTAGTCATATCCTCACATACCGCTTTAAGGGTTTTGTTAGTTGACTGACGCAGCCTTTCCCAAAAAGAAGCCTTCTCGTCACTGCAAAGAAGTCGGGGACGCGCGCCTCAGCGAACATGCCCGAAGCACTATTATATCGAGGTAATCGCATGAGGATGCGAAAAGCATCATTGTATTGCACCCTCATAGTGCTAAACGACTTATGTGTATTGTTTACCCCGAGTTGACATGTGTAGAGGGACCGGAAGTATGCATTGAATAATGTCACTTTGACATCCCTACTACACCTACGAAACCTGCGTGCGAGCATGTTGCACCAAACAGCGAGCGCCCTTCTCTCGCGCTCGATGTCCATATCATCCTTGAGATCAGATGTAAGTATGTGGCCCAAATACTTAAAATGCTGTACAATCCGAACTGCCGAACCATTCAGACGTACCTCTGGTACGACCTCCGGACCTCTACCACTTCTAAAAACCATAATTTCTGATTTAGTTTCATTATACTTCAGCCCGTGAGAATTTGCATAATGCTCACAGACTGAAAGTAGCTTTGCTAAACCTTTGATCGAGGGACTGAGAAGCATCATATCATCAGCATAGCTCAGACTATTAAAACATACACCTCCTATGACAACCGATTTCAGTGCTTCTCAGTTCCTCAATCAAGTCATTGATGTAACGGTTAAAAAGGTCTGGAGACGTAAGCCCCCCTTGGCGTACACCGCAGTCAGTGGGTATAATTACTGGAAGTCGCGTCGCCCCAGTTCACATTATTAGTTTGTTTTCCGTACCAGTATGTCAACAGACTTATAATTTCTTTAGGAACCTGAGACTCACGCCGTTTGGTCTGTTGCGTTTTCATTAAAAATATGCGACTGTTTGCAGTGCCTATCTGCGAACAGGCTTATTAATTCGTGTTTTTAAAAACAAATATTTTAAATTGACTTTGAAAAGACTCTGACAGATTGAAAAAAGATGTTGTAAAGAATGTGCTCGTATAAATAGTAATATTATGTTGAAGCGAATTATCAGCTGGAAAATGTAGTTATTATTGGTCAAAACAAGCAGTAAAACCAAGGGAACTAAAGAACTTGTCATAGAATAGATATCCGCGGTTGTCGAGCCATCTTTAGAAGCCGAAGTGGTAAGTCTTAGTAGTTGATAAGTATTTCAGGGAGTCGCGCTTTGGAAACCGTCAGCTTTCATTTGGTCCTTCATAGTCCGAATTTTTATCGTATCGTTTCGTATATTATCACTTCGAACCTTCTAGTAAACAATGGCAACACCCAACAAAGGATTGCAATTTAAACTAAATACCGCATATAGTCGTATTCTTAAAACACTAGAAATAGCACGTAATGCGTTAAACGATGATGATCAATCATCAATTTTTATGGCACGCGTTACAGTGATAGGAGAAATCTATGATGAGTTCTGTGAAGTTCACCAAAAATTAGCTTTAAAACTAGATGATTTAGACAGTCATAATGTGTTAAGAGAGCAAGCAGACGATGCTTGTTTCGAAATAATATCCATAAAGCAACGTCTGACTTTAAAATCTAAGTCAGATTCGTTAAATGGCTCTGATAGTAAACGTAAGAATTGTAATATTCGTTTTCCCAAAATTAATTTGCCTGTTTGGGATGGCGATTTTAAAACCTGGACATCATTTTTAGATATGTTTAATACATCAATACACAATAATTCAGATTTAGCTAATATCGAAAAATTTCAGTATTTACTTTGTTCGTTAAAGGTGATCCAAATAAATTGCTTTCTGGTTTTCCGATTACGGAAGAAAATTATATACATGCTTATAAAACATTATTAGATGCATACAATAACCAAAGAAAACTAGCTTTTATCTTTTTTGAAGATATTCGTTCTGTTTCTTTAAAAAATAGTTCTCAGAAAGAACTTCGAGTTCTAGTCAAGCACTGGAATTAAGTCAATTGTCCAATTCTTCAACGTCAAAGTCTTTGGGCTGACCCAAAGACTTATAAAATTATAGACAAACCAAAAACTAAATTTTCGCATTCGACCTTTGTGGTGAATGACAATTTGAAACCATGTAGTTTTTGTGGTGCATCTCATAATTCAAAAGACTGTAATAGTTTTGTAAATAAAACACCGCAAGATAGATACAATTTAGTAAAAGAAAAAAAACTTTGTATTAATTGTTTACGTGATAATCATATCGTCGTTAATTGTAAGTCTCCGATGCGTTGTAGAACTTGTAAAAGCAAGCATTATAGTATGTTGCATTTTGAATCTCAAGCTGTATTACCTGTAGATGAAATGGCTCAAACTGTAACTACTAATAATAATATTGAAAATAGTTCGCAAGAGTCTTCATTACAAATTATATCCAATGTTGCTACAACTGGTACATTGAGTTTGCTACCTACTGTTGAGGTTGAAATTCAAGATGCTAGTGGTAGTTATAAAAGAGCGCGTGCACTTTTAGATTCTTGTCTCAGTCAGTCAGCCTAATCTGATTACAAATAGTTGTAGGCAATGTTTGGGACTTCAAGTTAAGAGGTCCGTTGGTGCTGTGCATGGCGTAGGACTAGTAGCTACAAATATTTCGAATTCTGCTTTCTGTACAATTAGACCCGTCGGTCAGCCAACTAATTGCATTAATTTTAATGCATATATTATACCTAGAATTTGTGGCAATATGCCTCCTATTAAAATATTTCCAGATCAATGGAAACACGTTGATAATATAAAATGGGCTGATCCGAAATTCAATATTCCAAATGAAATAGATTTATTGTTGGGAGAAATGCTCCTCATTTTGGAGGTTTACACGAAGCTGGAATAAAATCAGTCAAGGGTCATATTTATAGAACAATAGGCAATCAAAAAATAACTTTCGAAGAAATGTATACCTTATTGGCAAAAATTGAAGCCATATTAAATTCTAGACCATTGTATAGTATCAGTTCAGATCCGAATGATTTGTTAGTTTTAACTCCAGGTCATTTTTTAACTTAAGCTCCTTTGACATTAATTCCTGAACCTGATTATTCTGATATAAATATTAATAGATTTAATCGTTGGCAATTGTTACAAGCATTACATCAAAGCTTTTGGCGTCGTTGGTCAAATGAGTATTTACACAATTTGCAACAACGCGAAAAGTGGAATAAAAATATTCAATCCTTAAAATTAGATATGATAGTTTTAGTAAAGGATGATAATAGTAGTCCCTTGTCATGGAATTTGGCAAGGATAATTAAATTGCATTATGGTCGGGATGGTATACCACGTGTAGCCACTATTAAAACTTGTAACGGTATATTGCAAAGGCCGATTATAAAATTATGTCCTATACCTATTGTGGACAATTAGATTAAATACTTCTTTTGTTTCGTAATGATAACTTTTATTTTTGTTAGAATTAGAATGCTAATTATTAAACTTGTTATTATAGAATAGTATTTTTTTTTTGTTGATCCTTAAACTTAATAATTAGTTTTTTATAATGAATATGTTTTTTTTTGTTTTATCTGTTCATTGTGATTTGTAAACTTGGTTTCGAAGCGATAAACTATACGATTATTTTGTAAATTTCATTTACGGTGGGCGGTATGTTGCGTTTTTATTAAAAATATGCGACTGTTTGCAGTGCCTATCTGCGAACAGGCTTATTAATTCGTGTTTTTAAAAACAAATATTCTAAATTGACTTTGAAAAGACTCTGACAGATTGAAAAAAGATGTTGTAAAGAATGTGCTCGTATAAATAGTAATATTATGTTGAAGCGAATTATCAGCTGGAAAATGTAGTTATTATTGGTCAAAACAAGCAGTAAAACCAAGGGAACTAAAGAACTTGTCATAGAATAGACATCCGCGGTTGTCGAGCCATCTTTAGAAGCCGAAGTGGTAAGTCTTAGTAGTTGATAGGTATTTCAGGCAGTCGCGCTTTGGAAACCGTCAGCATTCACAGAATATCATAATTCACTAAATCAAACGCGCGGCTCAGGTCCAGGAAGCAGGCATACACAGTAGTCTTCCGCTTAACATAGAAGTTTACAATTTGCTTCAGACTGTCTATCGCGAAATCAGTTGAGAGACCGGGCCGGAAACCAAACTGCGCATCATCAATGTCTAAATGGCTCAACAGCTCCGTGTGCAACAACCTCCCAAGAATCTTACCCATTATTCGCCCCAGTGAGATCGGACCATAATTCTTCGCCGTAGCCTTATCAGCCATCCCATTCTTTACTATAGGAACTACTTGTGTCTTCGTGAGGTCTGGTGGAAGATAGGGATACTATAGATACTAAGGCATAGATTAAATAAATCAGAAAGCTTTGAAAACAGTACATCTCCGACACAAAGTATATGCTCAAGGCTCAGGTTGTCGTGGCCTGGTGACTTACCTCGGTGCATTTTACATACCACTCTGGCAACTTAACTAGGCAAGAACTGAACAGCGGGTCCAGCATTATTTGTATCACAGTGACGAGAAGTGGGAATATAATAAAATATACGATATACTATCAGTGACGGATCCAGAATGGGCAAGGTCTCTGTCAAGTTTATAATTTAACAATATTCTCCTATAAACAACATTATAAAGCGTTCTTTAGTTTCGGTCGAGACTCCAAGCGTGCTGGAGCCGCCGGGTATAAGTCCGTGACGGCAAACGCCCGGACGGCATGACTGTGGTGCCATGGACGAAAGGACGTTCCTTACTCTGGGATGCCACATGCGTGGACATATTAGCCCCATCTTCTAGTACCGCCGGTGCCGCTTCCCGTCTGGCGGTTCTAAGCAAAAGAACTAAAATATGCCTCACTGTGTGACCGCTTTGAGTTTCTAGCTTTTGCGGTTGAAACTTTAGGCACTTGGTTACCAGATCCGAAAAAGTTTGCAGATACACTTGGCAAACTTATAGTTAATCTGGTGACTCAAGTGCAAAAAGCTTTTTTATTCGCCGCAGAAGCCTGGAGGTTCAGAGGGGTAATGCAGCGAGCATATTTGGTACTTTAGAAACATCGGCGGGGTTAGATGATTTTATATATTTATATTGCCTCTGCTGTTCTGTTGTTATAATAATAATATGTAAGATAATTTTACACATATTGCTCTGGTCACAAACTAAGCTCTAGGCTTGTACTATGTGTATTAGAAATAACATATTATATTTTAAAGTATACTCGTACCTATTAGATTTTAACAAAAAAACTAAAATTATGTCCAAATTAATTTTATTGAATTTAGCAATATCTTAGGCTTATAATGTTGGTGTATTAAATGATATGTTACAATGTTACACAAAGATATATCACCAACAAACGATCACTGTAGTCTTCGACATATGTTTCGCCTCTTAACAAGGCATCTTCAGGACTGGTTGGTATGGTTCATGGGTGTGGGTTTAAATAAATTTAGAATTGAAGAGCTGGAAATGTTAATTTGGTCATTTAGTAAAGTTGGAATATAATTTTTAATTATGGTCTGTATCTAAAACCTGTTGTGCGAAATGGGATTTATCTGGTTTATTGTTTTTTTTTTGTTGCTGCGATGTGTTCTTTAAATCTAGTGTTGAAGAAGAAGAGTTTATTTATAGTTATTTTTATTACTTTTTATTTTATTTTCTTATTATTAATTTAGGTATTTTTTTAGCAGTATTTTTGTGAAGTCATCATCATCATCATCATCATACCAGCTTTTCACGCGTCCACTGCTGGACATCTTATCTTATCTTATTGGTTTTTGGGGTTGACATCAGTCAAAAACTGATCCGGTCTTGTATGGAATATTGTTCGCACCTTTGGGGAGGATCGGCCAAATATTTGCTGCATGCCCTCGATGGTCTGCAGAAGCGTGCATCTCGTATTATTGATGACGAAGAGCTCACTAACACCTTAGAGCCACTACAGCTTCGCGGAGATGTAGCGTCGTTGAGCGTATTTTACCGCCTTTACCATGGACAGTGCTCTGAAGAACATTTTAATCTCATTCCCCCTTCCCCTTTCCGTTACAGAACCTCACGTGCAGGTAACAGAATGCATGCGCATTCTGTGGCAGATATACCAACCCGCACTAAAAGATTTAGTGATTCGTACATCTGTCGCACTATTAAAATGTGGAATGCTCTACCTGCTTGCGTGTTTCCCTCATCCTATAACCTTGAGTCCTTTAAACGAAGCGTGAATAGGCATCTTAAGCCGGCATAATGGATGAAACCAGCTCTTACAACACAATTCTAAGAGCTGGTTGTATTCATTCTTGGACCTGCATACTGCTTTCGATCAGGTGGATGTGGGGTCACATGCCGAGCTCCTATAAAAAAATAAAAAAAATAAAAAAAAACACTTCGACCCTTTGGGATCTTTTGTGTGTTCCCCATTCCTATTGACCACACACCTCAGTATCGTCCCCAAATATGTTGTTGACATATTTAAGGACATCACTAAGGTCGGTTAGCCTGTAGCTTTCTGGATCCGGATAAGCCTGTCCTAGGTAGGTGCCGCATGGATTCGGGCTCCTTACCACAGAATCTGCATGTGGGATCATCTCTTACTCCTATAGTATAGAGGTGTTTGTTGGTTGTATGCTGCTGGACATAGACCTCCCCCAAGGATCGCCACAACGGCCGGTTTTACGCCGCCTGTAGCCATCGGCTTCTCGCGACGTTTTTCAGGTCGTCGGCCCACCTTGTGGGGGGCCTGCCTCTGCTGCGTCCTCCGGCACGCGGTTTGTGTAAGTATATTAATAAAATACAATAAATTAATTTTGATATACATAAGTATCATATTTATTCAATAAAAGGAATGTCTATTTATTTAAACAAAGTATTTAAATAAGTCACTGAACAAATACAGCGGCCACGTCTTTGCCCATTCCGCATGCGACTTGTCCTCGATGTAATTTTAAATATCCAGCTTCTCCAAACTTCAATCCCCAAGAGTTCTTAATCAGCCAATAGGGTTTGCCGTCCTCTAAAACATTAAAAAAAATAGTTACATAAAGGCACATGAACCATGAAACTAATAATACTATATAAAAACATCCATAGAGCCTTAAATGGCCTAGAAAATGAAATGTCAAACGAGTTCGTTGTTGCTATATTCTGTTCTCACTTCAACCAATCAACGTTCAGTGATTGCATTTGTTATCACTTTAAAAATAGCGGCCATTTCTGTTCTTAAAACTGGAAGCGTCAAGACCCATGGGCACCTCCCTATTTTATCTCCATGATACAAACCATGAAGCTAAAAAAACGCGCCCCGTAGGGGCGCGCGGACGGGCACGGTTTTTACCTTCATGATATAAACCCATTGAACTAGTAGAAAATTATTTATTTTAGATTTTTTCTGAACATAAACCAAACAATATAGAAAATAAATAATAATTTTATCACAGACTCTTTTTTGTATTGAATGAAACATCACGCACAAATTATTCTCAAATCTGCGCACACGAATCGCTTCGTGCTACTTTAAAAGGTTTACAGGTATAGATCTTTATGGTAGCTAAAGCATCATTTATGCTCTTTGCTCTTGTTTCGACATCGTGATCTAACCAATTTTTATTTATTACACCTTCATCTGTACTATATAGAATAAATACATAAATGTAAAATTTGACGACATTAGAAAGATTTTTGCGTTATTACCAACATAAAAAAAAAATTGAACTTCGAGCAACATCCAAGTTGTAATATTGGACGTACGTTTATATGGGCGTCAAGTCGACTTCTTATAGGCGCCATTTAAATACCTACTTAAATTTATCTAGGTGTTTTAAATATAATATCATCACGGGTGCCTTACGGCGCCCAAGACCGCGTAGTCGGCCTCACGGTACGGAGGGGTTTATTATCCCACATCGTCGTGTAAAAACTGCTTGCAAGTTGGGATAGTGAAACTGGACCGACAGCTTAACGTGCTCTCCAAGGTACTATAGTGGTGTTGTCAAACAAGGGCACCTATATTTTGTTTATAAAAAAAAATGTAGGTCCACATCGGTGAGATCCTAAAAACTAGTGTTTTTAGGTCTGCTGTGGTCTAACCAACTATCTAAATGTTTTATTCAATATAATTCTGGAGCCCCTTGTACACCAAATCACAGACACTCCACATACACGATCTTATTTTTATATAAGTTTTTGTTTATTGTCTGTTAAATCACATAATTTACTGCTATAATTCGTTCTGTTATTTTCTCAAAACCTTTAATGGGTTTAAAATCTATTATGGTATTTTTATTTGTGTTTTTTTTTACATATATACAGGGTGAATTTGAAAGGATGTACTTTGGGCTAATATGAGACTCTGCTGATGAAATCGAACAACTTATCCCATAGAACCATGTGCCGCAAATGAAAAAAAAAATTGGCTTCCCCATACAAATTGGTAATTTTAACATTACTAGTATGTATGAAGAAGGTATTTTTTTTTTCATTTGCGTAACATGGTTTCATGGGAAAAGTTGTTCGTATTGATCAGTAGAACCTTATATTAGCCCAAAATAGGTACATACTTTCAAAGTCACCATTTATATATACTTAATACTTGATTATATACAGAGTGATTTTGAAAGGATGATCTTTGGGCTGATATGAGGTTCTGCTGATCAAATCGAACAAATTTGCCCTTGGAACCATGTACATATAAATTGGTCATTTTAACTTTAGTAGATGTATGGAGAAGGCTTTTTTTTATTTGCGTCACATGGTTCCATGGGATAAGTTGTTAGATTTGATCAGCAGAACCTCATATTAGCCCAAAGTTCATCCTTTCAAAGTCACTCTGTATAACTCATCTTCGTACATAATCTTAATAAGGTTAGCTGGTAGATAATGCCTAAGGCATTAAGTTCGCCTTTGTACATAACTTTTGTTTACTGTGCAATAAAGTATTTAAATAAAAAATAAATAAATATAATACTTGAATAAATATATTTATTTCAGCACATAAGGTACTAAAAACTACTAACAAACATAAATATGCGTAAAAGAGACAACACATATATTAAGTCTTCTTCAAGAACTTAGTATTTCTGAATAAGTCCATTAGTATTTAAAATTTTAATAAATTAAAATAGTATTTCTTAATGATATTTGATGCGGACAGACAGACAGAAGAACACTTAGGTCGTAGCGTGATGTTATATAGCCTATGTAAATAATAATATGCCTTCCTAGATAAATGGACTAACCAACATTAAAAGAGTTTTCAAATTCGGTTCAGTTGATCCAGAGATTACCCCCTACAACCTCACAAACTTTACCTCTTAATATTAGTATAGATTAATGGAGTTTAAAAAAATAATAAGTACTATGGCGGTTCAGAGGGGACCGGGGGTTCAGGAGGGTTCATTTTATACGCCCCTGCACTTATGTCTCCCGGACTCCATAAATGTTGCTTTTATGTGAATGTAAAAGAGTATTAATTATAAACAAAATAAAGTTCCACCAACGTTTTCGTGCCGGTCGCGTCCAACGTGTTACTTTCCTAGCAGGGGCCTTATTCCGAGCTTGCAACCGCTAATCACGACAAGACGTTGCGCAAACTATAAATATGGAAATATAAGTTCTATTCCAATGGTTATATAGTCTGTATTAGGTTGGCTATAATAATGCCGCCTTCTTGAAATACACGAATTCTTCGCAAGTTTGAACATGTGTGCAGCTTTGGAATTTCAACTTTATAATTAACAGGATAGAACTTATATTTCAATACCCTTACTTTACGCAAAATGCGTGACGGTGAACGTGTCAAAACTCGGAATAAAGCCCTAGTTCTAAAGCGTTTATACGTACGGCGACCTCCAATACTTGCAAGGAACGAACATAGTATTTTACGAGAGATTACTTGTACATAGCAGGACGTGCTGTACACTCGCATAAATATTAATTATTTGCATCATGGCGATAGATACATGAAAGTTTATTATTTACCAGCTAACCTTTGGGAGCGAAAACAGATGACGTTCAGTGTATCTTTTTTGTGCAAGCAGCGTTTTTGGTCGAATTACTTATGACTAACATTATTATTACGGATCTCAGACTCAGAGTGTGCTATAGCCGTATAAAATTAATATATCGCCAATACCTGTTCCATATCCCACAAGTAACACTGAGTGATTTAATGGTTCTAATAGGCACTCATCACCGGGCATGACACCACCTGTATACTCTTGCATCTCCTTTGTGAAATGTAGACCTGAAATAAATTAATAGAAATAAACTTAGTTATTCATAATTGTACGTGGAAGTTAAAAAAGACCCAATATGATATATTGTAACCGTAACCGAACCGCAAACCCGAATCTGGGAGCCCGCTATAGATGATACTATCCTAGTGCGGGGCCCACTGTATAATCTGTGTATAGTGAGATTTACTTATTTAAGTAAATCTTTATTATTTTAATAAATGAATTGAATTGTAGTCGGTTTACTCCTTACTTATAGTTAACGGTCCATATTCATTCAAAGCATATTTTATGTCTTCTTCATCATTGAAGTGCAGTTCCAAACAACTGGAAACCGCCACTTTAGATTTACTCTTATCATATTTGCATGTGGACTGTTTGGCGGTGTATGGATAGTCAGATTCCAGCTGAAGACCATCACCGGCATAGCTGAAATAATAATGGTAAACCTTAGACTTAATATTGTTTAAAAAGTGAAACTGTTATGTTCTACGAATAGATCTCGCATTTTGTTTGACCTATGGAAAATTAAGTTGGGAGCCGGTTATTTGTACAAAAAACTTTATGTTGGCTGGTGTTTGGATTGGGTAACAGAAAAGGCGGCAGCAGACTAAATGATATTGAAAGTCAGAGGCCGCTACTTCTGACGGATACTGGATGTAGAACTCAACCCAGGAAAGCAAAATAAAATTATTTTTTAGCCCCGCGTTTTGTGAGCATTCTGGCACAGGCTATATAGCCTGTGCCAGATTGTGTAAGAATCAATTTAAGAACTTACGTAAAAACTACTACAGCCAATCCACCTTTGCAGCCACGGTTATTTGAACAATCTACAACTTGTTGTTTGGAAAATGATAGTAATTGTTTGTATTTCTTTGCGTATTGACCTTCAATAGCACCTGCAAAATAAAACTTTTAATATACTATTTTAGGTGGAAGGTAGTAGCTCTAGTAACTATAAACTTTTTTTTGCGTTACCAGAAGTTTTAAAATTTTATTGATAGTCAGTTATTTACACACGTTTAAATTGCTACCAATCTGAATAAATTTTATTTTTCCACAACAGTACGGGTTTAGGCTAAAATCGAATGTACTATATATGCTTCTTATAAATAATATTAATAAAAAGCAACTAGCTATGGGTGTCTTTATTGATCTTAATAACGCATTTGATACAATAAGTCATACTATATACATAAATTATCAAGCATTGGCATAGGACTCTGCTCTTGGTATTATTGAAAATAAAATAAGTAGATATCAAGTAGTTAAGATGGGTGAATATGAGAGTAGACCGGCTAAAATCACTTCAAGGATCTATTCTGGGGCCTCTTCTTTTCCTTATTTACATAGACAATATAGGCAGTTTTGGGCTGTCTGATGATATTACCTTGCACACTGATGACACATGTTTATAAACTCGTATGGAAAATACATAAAACATATATGCACAAAATTAATACCACCGAATGGAGCTCCGGTCGGTTATAAACCCCACTTTCCCGCTCCGTGGTTTGTGAGCTAAAAAAGTTTTCCTCAACTACAACCTGCAGCGCGCTGGAAAACCATCGGCCACGATAAAGGCCGTTTACAATAATTCTTCGCGTCCTCGATATCAGAGTCAACCCCAGCCGGTCCACGACCCCACCGAACGACAAGTGATGATATTGATGTAGGTACAAACTATTACTGCAATAAATATTTTATATTATAAATAATTAAATAAGTAAATAATTACCTACGGCGCCAAAAGAATAGCAAGATCCGCACTCCATTTGATTTAGAACTGGAGTTACCAAGTTTTGTGTCCTGTAGTCAAGGGTCTCTGGGGCCTGGGTTTTGTTCGAGTAGAGTACGCCGGTGCAAATAAAGGGGGCCTTAAGGCTATCAGGCGAAAGAACACCTGTGTACTGCCTTCGTTCTTCATCAGTAAGATCGGTGAAAAAAGTGACGCCTAAAAATAAATGATGTAAAAACCAGAGTCTTAGTATTTTCGCATGAAAAAAAACAGAAATAAAATGCTAATGGAAAAAAAAAAACACGAAGACGTTTTTTGATTGATACAAGTTAGTTTTATATAATAAGTCTTGAAGGTAAATAAAATAGCGACTTACGAAATACAGGTTACGGGGCAGAGAGGCAATGTTACTGAATAGATTGGATATTAATTCGATATATTAATAGCAATATTTGACATTTTTCCATCCTAAATGTAATATGTCCAGTTGTTATGTAATTCATTTAGTAAAATTATGCCTCTGGACATCGACATGAATGAATGAATGAATCTTTATTCATGAAATGAGATACATTATACGTGAGAGATATACGTGGTGGCCGAGTTGGTTAGACCTTGGACTTAAAAACTCTTATGATTCGAATCCCGTTTTTAATTAAAAACTATGTAAAAATGTATGTACATTTGTTTGACAATACCACTATATTGCCTCGGAGAGCACGTTAAGCTGTCGGTCCTGTTTCACTATACCAACTTATGAAACTGTATATAGATGGGTTATTGTGTCTATTCAAAACATCGCGACGCGACGAGCTAGCCACTTGTTCAGTGTAGACACATACCATCGGCTACGACGAGGTGGGATTAAAACCCTCCGCTGGGTACCCTGGGGCCGTCAAGGCGGTCTCGGGCGCCGTAAAGCACCCGCGATTTTACGTATGTATGTATGAGTAACATTGTGAACAACAGTGTATTGAAATAAGCACTATTGTGATAATACAAAAAATAAATCTTGTATGCATGATATCCGACTCACCATAAACTGCAGACTGGCTCCGGTTGTTCAGTTCATTGATTTCTTGTAATCGCTTCTTGAATATCTTTAGCCTACGGTAATACTCTTCTCCGTCATAGCTTTTGTTTTGTTCCTTCAAGAAATCTTTGAAGATTTGTACATGGTTCTCTATATCGTAAAATATTTTGGTTATTTTAGAAGCATCACTTTGTCCTATTACTAGAATTACAAGAGTAAAAAAACACAAAGTTGTTACAATAGAAGCCATTTTGATATTAGTGAAATGCTCAATCAATTGATGTCAATTATGGCTGCATAAAGATATTTATACCAAAGTTTTAGATAATAAAAAGTGGTAAAGCATTCTTGAAAAATCATAATAATAATAATCTATAAAATTCAAGTGAATATTTTAATGACAAATTCCTATGGTAAAACGCAAGGTCACTTAAGTTACGGATTACCTATTGTGTTAATGTGTCATTAAAATTTTACTGGTGATGGTAGATACATTGTTAGTAATTTATTATTTATTAAAATTCTTTATTGCACAAAAAAATCCATTCATTGGCAACATTAAAAATTACTTCGGAATATAATATGTTTATAATATAAAATACTTACTTAAAGTTAATAAAATTATAATAAATATATTTCTAGCCAGTGTGCCAGTGGGAAGTGTGCCCAAAAGACTGTCTGCGTTACCTGGCTGTATTGCTAAATTCCTTGTCCGAGGAACGAGACAGCCCTTTGGTCACCGGATGTTACAACCAAACGCTTCGATTTTTTTTATTTATTCTATGTGCTCCCGTCCTCACGCCCCCATGGTTTCAACCCCAAACGGCTCAAATACAAAATCTCCCGTTAGAGTAGAGTATTTGTGCCTTTTGTGTTTTCCGAGGAAGCAGCAGTGCCAACCTTTTGAGATGTCCCTGAAAGATGTGAGGGTGCAAATGTGTCGACGCATGTGGCGTCCCATACTAAACACCGCTCATACTTTCAGGGTTTTAATATCTTGCCAATGAGATCTCTTGCACTGTAAACCGAGGACAGAAACGCAGGTAGAGCAATACTAGAAATTTGCGAATACTCAAGCCTCCAAACCGAATAGGTAAGATAGCCTGAGTAAACATTTTATCGTCTAAATTTATATTTAATAACTTGGATAATGTTGTTTTTATTATTAGATCAATATTATCCAAAATTTATTGGAACTTCCAGCAATGTGAGCATTGCAAAAAATATGTGAATTTTGAAACGAATAGAACAATGCTGAATGACATGTAAAGCCATGTGAGTGTTAATTTCCAAGAGTCGTTCCGATTCGCAACTTTATTAAAATTTTGAATTTTGTTATCCATGAAGTGTGAAAAAGCCTTATCTAGTAGACCCTAAGAGGTGAAGAGAATTATTATCTATAATTGTAATACCAGGTGTTAATTTAATAAACTCATATATAGTGCTTTGTCTAATATTATATAACAACACTACTATAGTGCCTCGGAGAGCACGTTAAGCTGTCGGTCCCGGTTTCACTATACCAACTTGTGAAACTGTTTATAGATGGGTTATTGAGTCTATTCAAAACATCGCGACGAGCTAGCCACTTGTTCGGTGTAGACTCATATCATCGGCTACGACGAGGTGGGATTAAAACCCCTCCGCTGGGTACCCTGTTGCCGTCTAGACGGTCTCGGGCGCCGTAAGGCACCCGTGAAGATATATATATATATATATATAATATTATGTGGGAAAATACAATTCACATTTTGAAAAATTTAGCTCTAAACCAATAATTTTAAATAAATCTATCAATGTACTTAAATCATGTAAAACTGTTTGAGCATCGCCTCCTAGGGTCCCGTCAACTGTTAAAATTTGAATGAATGAATGGCAAGACTAAAAATGGCTGGCCCAAGAGGATCGCCCTGCTGACAACCGACTGATGAATATAACAAATTATTTTTATCAACAAGCTTTGATTTTTTACCATAACACTGCCAAATAAACTTACAAATTTCGGGTACTTTTTCTTTATAAGCAGGGCGCCTCTGTCTACAGAATTGGAAGCATTCTTGACATCAATTTTAATATAACAGTATTATTATTATTTATATTCTCTATAAACGTTCTAAGTGAATGTACCGCCGCCTCACAACCACGTTTAGATCCGAAACCTAATTGATGCGGTTGGAAATATTCGGTCAGTTTTATTTGCTGACAACATAATTATGCTGTTTTTTGAGAATGTCCCCGATTTGGTCAAGGATCATTCTTCTGTCTCGTCCCCGCCTTATCCTTTCATTCACCTCTGATTTATAAATCTCTTTCGTCAATCACTTTTCATTTATCCCCTCAATGTGCCCAAACCATCGTAACAATCTATTCTCAATCCTTGTCACTACATCGTCTTTTAAATCACACATATCACGCACAACTGTATTCTTCACTATATCCGCAATTGTTACTCCATAAGCACTCCTTAATGACCGCATTTCTACGGCATTAATCTTACTTCCATGCTTCTTCTGCCATACCCAGCATTCACTTCCATACATTAATATAGGAATAAGCACCTAGTGAAAGAAGAAGTAAGCACATTGTGAATTTTAAATATACACGTACTGAATTAAGAACATCGCTAAAATATTATAGATAAAAAAAAAAGATTTTTTTTAAAGGATAATTCTAATACAAAGATAATGGTTACTAATCTACTACATAGTATAAAACAAATTGCCAAAAAAATCTAGTATTTATAGAAAAACTAGCTGTCACGCGCAACTTCGTCTACGTAACTTTAACCGTTTACGCAGTGCACGCAACGGAAGCTCTCAAAAGGAACAAATTTTGCCCGTGTTCCCAACATTTTTCACTGATACTTCGCTTCTATTGGTCATAACGTGATATTATATAGCCCTTCCTCGAAAAATGGGCTATCCAACATTAAAATATTTTTTTATATCGGTTCAGTAGATCCAGAGATTATCCCCTACAATCTACAACCTCACAAACTTTACCTCTATTATATTAGTATAGATATAGAAAAGTGTTTGGCATTTATCTTTTGTCGAAGAAAGGAGTTATATTACCTAAATTCTTGTCTCCCATATCATATTCGATACACGTACAATAAATAAAAATAAAATATTCACCATTTACATAAATAACAATAATTAATAGACATAAAAACAAACTACTTAGTTACTATCATACTCTATATAGATATTTCAGCTGTGTATATAATTATTTTAATAATATTATATTTATTGTTCGTAAATAATATTAATAATTTCATTATTTTCTCACAAAAATTATACAGAAATAATAATAATAAAATTTATAAATAATTAGAGTGTGAGACTGGAGCCTGTACTAGGCAAAGCCTGTGCCTCAGGTCTCCAGGATCCCACCCTATAAAAAATTGTATTATGTACCTATGTGTCACAATTAACAATTATTAACATCAATTATGCAAATGTGTTTTGTTGTGAGCGTGTGTTGTGTTATGTCGTGAGTGTGTGGTAGGTACGATTAAATGTGTTTTGAATGTGTGTTATGTAGGTTATTTATTTTAGGGTTATTTAAGGATTTTATATGTATGTTTTTACTTCTGGTATAGTAAAAGGCTTTCTATTTCTATATAATTATGTTCAAGAAGTGCTTTTGAGACCTTTGTTTAAACGGCCTCAGGGTACCCAGGTGAGGGATTAACCCGTCCTTATTTCGCCGACGGTATTCGAAGGCAACACCTAACAAGTCACGAGTTGTTGCGGTGTTTAAGATAGTGTAGCCTCGTTGTATAAAGCGGTCACCCATCCCAGGTCCAGCCTTGTTTTTATCTGCTTAACCTTGTTATCAGTTGCGCAGTGACATAACCACTAGGCTGGGCCGCTTTTTATATTATTTAATAGTATAACCAAAATAAGTTTATTTATCTTCTATACTAATATTAATACCTTGTAAATGTAAAATAAATATGTTAATAATTCCAAAACACTTGAAGTGATTTGTATAAAATGTATCCCATCAAGAACATAAATAAATAAATAAAATATATTTATTTCTATTATTTTTTTACATTACAAAGATCTTACAAATCTTACAGCTACGTAAATGTTACAAAATTAGACCGAATGGTATCTGCCGCCGAACTAGGTAACAAAACACCTGTATTTCAGCATACAGCGCCCATCCCTACGGTGAGTTACTCTTGCAAACTAGCATAGTTTACTAGGATAAGCTTATTATTAAAATGTGTAAAGGTGTTCCTCTTTTTGTGTGTTATGATAATGTGAGAGTGTATGTAAGAGGGTGTGAAGTATATAATAATACTAACGCAATAGGATTTTTTATTTTTATTATAAATTTAGATTTCATTTTTGGATGGTTAGAAATTCTTCCGTACTCTCATATGTAAGTGAAACTAGCCAGTTTGTGACAGTTTTTTTTATGGCATATGCATATTTAGGAGATGCAGGTATAATTTCATTGATTTTGTTATATGCATAAGGTCCCATGAATCAGAGAAACCTTTTAATAAAAGCTGAACGATAAATTTAAATTCGTTTACAAACAAGATCCGTTCTACGTCTAGCCATAAGTCTAGGATCATATTCTAGATAATTATACCTACTATAAGTCTTAAAATTATAGTAGGTATAAATAATTTACGAACACTAAGAACATTACAGGATTGATATAGAAGGGTAGTTGAAAACAAAAATGGACGAAACGTACAAACTTTAATTATCGCTCATTGGGCTCTTTCAAGACCAATAAGATTAGTTTTAGGGATACCGCCCCAATAAGATATACAATATGAAAGAAGAGACTGACAGAGAGAATAATATATTTGTTTTAATAGTAATGGTTCAGTGATATGTCTGAGATTTTTCAACAAATATATTAATTTACGAATTCGAGCGGTTAAGGTAAGTACATGTTGTTTAAAATTCAAGTTTTTGTCTAATGTCACCCCAAGGTATTTAATTACATTTGTGGATTCTTGGGCATTACAGCCACAATTAGAAATAGTAAGACTGCAAGTATGAACAATAATTGAAGAGGTAGATCTAGGTTTAGGAGAATCACGAATTGCGAAAAAGATGTATTTTGTCTTATCAGTATTTATCGTCAGTATATTAGCTTTTAGCCATTGCGTAACAGCATTTAGACCTGAGTGTCAATTACGAGTTCCTTGAACGGTGAGCTTACGCCGACCGTCGATAAGATTTGCGTGGACATTTGTATGGGATGACATTAGTGATCGTTCACGACGTATTACGAGTGCAAAGAGAACCAAACAATATTTGCGTGAGCGTGCGCTCGACGATTTTCTTGTTTTATCTATGGTTCGCGACAAAGATTTGTATGAGAAAGTAATTACGAGTCCCATTTTGACATTGCGGAGCGTACGATCATCGCGCGATATCACGATTTTCTTGCTGGCGCGCTGACGTCGAGAAATACTTGCCGCTGTTTGTGCAGCAACATAAACCTCTTTATATGTTTTAGCAGAGAAAATCATAGCAGTGTCATCAGCATAAGATATAATTTTACCATTAAGAGGTTGTAGACGAGAAAGATCGTTAATATATATGAGAACCTTGGGGAACGCCGTACGATATATTCTGATCACAACTATTGTAATTCGCGATAGGAACACTTTGTGTCCTATCAGTAAGATAGTCTTGAAAAAGTTGCAACTGCTTGCCACGAATACCAATAGCTTCCAACTTACTTAGAAGGATGGGGACTGACACCGTGTCGAACGCCTTGGCCAGGTCCAGAAATATACCTATGCACTTTCTACCCCTGTCAAGGTTAACTGCTACGTACTTAGTCAACTCATCCACCGCATCAGAGGTTGACTTTCCAGGGCGGAAACCAAATTGTTATCCGAGAGTATTTCATATTTGTCTAGATAATTAATTAGTCCGCAGTAAATTATACGCTCTAGGATCTTAGAAATTGCAGGAAGAATTGAAATTGGTCTGTAATTACAAACTTGGTTTTTGTCCCCATCCTTATAAATTGGATGTATTATAGACTACTTCAGCTCCTTAGGAAAAGCACCTTTTTCAATACAACAATTAAATATAAATGTTAATGGAGCAACAAAGAAAACCAAATGTTCTTTTAGAATGCTATTGGAAATTTTATCCCATCCAACTGCGCAACATGTTTTTAGTCCGAGAATTAACCTCTCAACCTCTTTTAAGTCGGTGTTCAATAAATAAAAAGAATTAACAGATGAATCTGATGATGCATTTGCAAGACAATTTTTAAACTTTAAAATTTCTTCCGCTAGGGCTTTACCTACATTGGCATAATAATTGTTAATTTTATCAATTGATTGTTATGGCGAGGGAGAGATAGTTAGTAATTCTTGTGAAGTGTCTTTTATTTTCTCAGTATTGGTAATATTTTTAATAACGTTCCATATTTTTTATTGACACTGCCAGCATTGTTTAATAGATCCGTTTCAGATGCTCGTTTAACTTTTTTCAAGGTTGAGTTACAAAAATTTCTATAGCGAGTATAGGTTAAGTTGAGTATAATATTGTCTGGATCACGTCTCGCCCGCTGGTGTAATCTGTCTCGATTTCGCATGCATCGGAGAAGACCAGGCGTAATCCAGGCCTTTATAATTCTTTTACGTTTTGGTAACAAATTGGAATGAGAGTTATTGCTTATTGCATTATTTGTTATTAGATAATTTAAGGAATAGGTGGGATCTAACGAGTTATAAATAGGATCAAGATTTATGTTGTTTTTAGTGCCTTTTTATTTACTTTTGTATGAGTAACAGTTGTAAAATTTCTAACATTTTTATTTTGTAAAAATAAAAGTACAGCTTTGTGATCAGTTAATGTGGATTCTAGGATTAGTGTAGTAGCTACAGATTTTGTTCTTAAAAAAACATGGTCAATGCAAGAATTACTAGCATCACGTGTAACCATAGTGTGAGCTGGTAGGAGACCATGGAATGCCATTAGATTTAAATATTGATCCGCGTTAGTATTATGGATATCTGGTGTGATGTCTATATTAATGTCTCCAGTTATGATAATATTTTTGAAGTTTGCACATCGGGATAAAATGTTATTTAGCGATGAAAGAAATACATCTATATTACTGTATGAGGGAGAACGATATATAGCAATAACTATAGTCTCCATTCCTATTTTAATAATAAGGCAATTACCTTCGCGAAAGATTGGTTCCTCTATAGATACCGCAAGGTCATTTTTAACGTAAGCTATGACTCCGTCGTTTTGATTTCGGTGTATCTTATTTAAAAAAGAGTTATATCCATTGAGTTTTGATAGTTTGTATATAGTTGTGAATTACGTTAACACAGGACAACCAACACTCTGTCAATACCACAATGTCACAGTTAACTTGTAAGCGTAATAATAGAACTTCAAGACCATTAAAGTTACAGTTGACACTGCGTATATTTTGAGTAAAGATAGACAAACTTTTTTGCTTGGTAAAATTACTAACTAAATTACGACAATCGTCCACTTCACATGAGTATATGTATCATCACGGGTGCCTTACGGCGCCCGAGACCGCCTAGACGGCCCCAGGGTACCCAGCTCAGGGGTTTTAATCCCACCTCGTCGTAGCCGATGGTATGAGTCTACACCGAACAAGTGGCTAGCTCGTTGCAATGTTTTGAATAGACTCAATAACCCATCTATAAACAGTTTCACAAGTTGGTATAGTGAAACCGGGACCGACAGCTTAACGTGCTCTCCGAGGCACTATAGTGGTGTTGTCAAACAAATGTACATAATTTTTTTAATTAAAAACTCATTGGTACACACCGGGATTCGAACCAGGGACCTAAGTGTTTTTAAGTCCAAGGTCTAACCAACTAGGCCACCACGTATATGATTAAGATCATCACATGAGTAAGACTTAGAAATCGAGATATTATCAATATCCAAAGCTATATCGATCAAACTAGCGCCTTTTATATTTATAGGTGTTTTGATTATTGTAAATGACAATTAATATAATTTTATTATACGTTGTAATTTTAAACAATTTATGAAGTAAATAATTTACGTAAACATTTCTATTAATAATTCGAATTATCTGAAACAAATAAAGTGTGTTAGATGTGTTTCTTACTTGGTAAAATATATAAATTGAAGCTATAAAATTTTATTGCCAAATATTTCGCCTCTCTATGGAGCGGCGTCATCAGTGACAGTGACTGAAGGTCTTTGTCATAAATTTTGAAGAAGTAATTTTATGTCTTTTAGCAATGGTAAAGGCAATGCACTATACAGTTTTGTATTTATTTTTTAGAAAAATATCATCACCACCTAGCCCATCATAGAAAACATCATCAGCATGTTATGTCCATTGTTGGTTCGATATTAATAAATTTACAAAACAAGTTAGACAAAACCTAATGCATTACATTCAGACCAGGGCTATAGTATGCACCAAGCTGCCATATAAAAGAGCTTTCCCATGTTTTTAAATCAATAGACCGAATAGTTTTAGGAAAACTCTTTAATACTCTTACTGTGAAACAATTGTTAAAGGTAGTGTTATGTATACGCGCATGGGTGGGCACAGGTAAAATATTATTAATTTGAGAATCTACTGAATGTCTGTGTCCATTCATGCGAGTACGAAGGGGTGTCGTAGTTTCTCCCACATAAAAACTGTTACAAAATCTGCACTCCAGCAATGAGAAGTAGTACATTGTGCGAAATTTTGAATTTTGATGACAACAGGGTTATGATGAGTTTGTATATTGATATCGGAATTTATTATGGGACATGTTTTGCAACGAGATTGGTTGCACTTGTGTGTACCTAACAATGTGTTATTGCTCCGTGTATTTTTATTTTTTGCCAAAATAGCTTTTAAATTTTGATTTTGTTTATACGTTACACTAGGGCACGTTTCCAAAAGATTTCGTGTAATATTATTATTTTTAAGGATAGAGAAGCTATCCTTTAATAAATTTTGAATTTTGTGTGCCCCGTGGAAGTATGGTATTATAAGCCGAAGGGAATTTTGTTGTTGTGTGTGTATAGCGTTTGGAGTGTTAGAAGGCCTGTTCATGTGTTTGTGTAAAAAGTTTGGGGGATAATCGCGCCTACATAACCCATTGAAGATTTTGCCTTGATATTTAGCCAAAGATGTTGAATTATTACAAATTCTTTTACCGCGGATAGAAAGTGAATGTGGTATAGACCGTTTTGTGTGCGACGGGTGGCAACTACTGTAATGCAGATACTGTAACTTGTTGGTTTCTTTAAAATGAACAGAAGTTGAAATATTATGATTATTATAAGTAATATCTACATCTAAAAATGTTATGTTAGTTTTAGAAATTTCATGAGTGAATCTTAGACTGCTAAATGAATTTAGTTGACTAAGGAATGTATTAAGAGTTTGTAAACTATGAGGCCAAATCATGAAAATATCATCTATGAATCTTAACCATGTTAAAGGTTTGAGAATTTGACTATTTAAAAATTTTGTTTCGAGAGAACCCATATATAAATTTGCATAAGAAGGTGCCATGCGCGTACCCATGGCAGTGCCTTTCTCTTGGTGATAGAATTTATTATCAAAAGTAAAATAGTTATTGGTTAAAACCATTTCTGCTAAATCTAGTAAAAATTTTGAAGAAGGCGCGGGTTTGGGCGGCTATCGAAATACTCTTTTAGGGCATACAATCCTTCGTCATGTGGTATATTAGTATATAAGGACACAACATCTATAGTTACTAAGAAAATATCATTACAATTTGGAATATGAATATTTTTTATAATATTTAAAAAGTGGTAAGTATCTTTAATATGCGAATCTAAATTTTTTACTAAAGGTTGCGCATAAAAGTCTACAAATGATGATATTCTTTCGGTAGGACAATCATAAGAAGCTACAATTGGTCTACCTGGATTACCAGGTTTGTGTACTTTCGGCAACATGTAAAAATGTGGTGTCCTCGGATTAGAAGGAATTAAGGCCGAAATGTCATTGTCAGAAAGTCCTTCATCGGACGCATTTATGTAAATATAATTTTGAATTTCAATAACTAACTGTTCACAGGGGTCAGCTGTAACAGTTGTATAAAATGACACGTCATTTAGTTGTCTTAGACCCTCATTAATGTAGTCAGTTTTGTTAAGTATTACTGTAGTAGATCCCTTATCTGCTGGTAAAACCATTATTGATTCATCATTTTTTAATTTTGATAAAGCTAATTTTTCGCTAATGGATAAATTTTGATTACTACTTTGAAGGGAATTTATAAAGTTAGGATCCGAAATTTTATGTAAAATATGATTAATAAATGTATCGATGGGATGACCAGCCGGTAACGGAGGTGGTTCATTTCCCGAAGGTAATTTAAATTTTTGCAATGCCTCATGCAAACCATTACTATTATTGCCAGATGGTACGCGATTATGCCAAAAACTCGACTTCATTTGGTTAAACTATTAATAACTATAAAGTATATTAATGGGAATGACTAATACAACATGCTTGTCTTGAATATACCCTTCATTAAGCCCTCAATTGCTATAATGAATTATTTTTAAGGCATTGCATGGCTTAATGTTACTTTAATTGTACAGGTTCACTATTATTAATAATTCGAGGAGCGTGTTTGAATAATTTTGTATTGAAAATTGCGATAGCATTAACATAATATACAGTTATTGTTAGTGTGTAAATGTAATAAGTATTTATAGCTAAAATATGACAAAATTTAAAAAACAACAATTTGTTTTTAGTAAAATGATTTAAGATTAAAAGTAGAAGACATAACATAGCGTAATCAGCGGTTTTTGTTATAAGAATAAATGCGTTGGTTTTAATAGTGAAAAGATTATGACCCACACTAGTCAGACCATTTTCTTTAAGTTCTGCAGATTTGCCTCGTTAATAATACGTATTTGGGGTAGGTTTTCACTTTTTCTCATATAAACAACTCCACGAGATGTCCAGCAAAAACTATAACCGAGATCTTTCTGTAAATTTCTGCCATGTAAAAGAGCTTTTGGGTTCGCTGGGTTAATGATTCCGAAACATATACAGGTTTTACTGGACTTTATCTGAGAAGAAATGGGTTGTATTAAGCTTTTCGCCCTTCGACTTCATTTGGTTAAACTTTTTCACTACCGTCAATATTCTTTCCTTCATTAATGTAGATGTAAAATCCGTTATTATTGGTTTTATGGCGTCCTTGGATCCAGTTCTAAATATGTCCTTTATATGAGAGTTCTGGATGTTAATGTCAAGAGTTTTCCCTAATTTCTTAACAACATCGCATAAATCATCCTTAGTTTCCGGTTTTTGGTCCGTAGTTTTAGGGATATTTCGGATCTCCAAGCCGGTAGCACGTGCTTTTCTCTCTAGGTTCTCAATCTTTTGTTCTAGAAGTTGTATATATTTTCGGTCATCCTGGCGTATCGACTTGAATTCTTGATAGAAACTCATCATACTTGCTTGAGATCAGATCAAGACCTCTGGTCAATTCGGAATTTTGTTCCTTGATCTCGTTGACTGTGGTTTTAAGATCTTGGAAACGTTTGTCCTGTTCTTTTGAAAATGTAACAAACTTATCCTTGATGGAGCGAAATGTGAAATGAGAGCCAAGTCCAATATTATGATACATGCCTTGGTTGTTGACTTCAACGACAAAAGAAGTGAGATCTAAATGGGTGCCAAGTTTAATGGCAAGTCCTGAAATTTATTTATAACAACATAAAATATCATTTCTTCCTATAACTTAGGATAATATATTGTAATCTAAGGTCTGACTTGGCTAGTTTGGTTTAAAGTCTCAGAGTTAAAATAATATTTTTATCGGTCTTAGTATTTAAAAATATTAATAATACTCGTAAATACAATCACCGGCAAATTTATTATTTTAATTTTGCGAAAAACAATTTCTGTGTTTGGTGTTTGTTTCGAAATCAGAAAATAAAACTCATTTTCATTACAAAATATTAAGCTAATAGTTGATCTTCCTAAATTACAATTTTGAGTAAAATATTATTAAGTAAAATCAATATTAAGTAAAATCTACACCTCCACGTTCTTTTTTTCAAAATTGTAATTTAGGAAGATCAACTATTAGCTTAATATTTTGTAATTTATTTTTGTATGAAATAATAATATAACAGCTGTAGATTTTCTACTTTAAATAAATAAATAAAATAAAAATGAAACAAACTTTAATATCACTGAAATAAACATATTGATGGATCCTATTCATAAACTTTGTAGGTCTGCTTATTATTAAATACAAATACATTATAACTTTATTGCATTAAGTGTGGTATATTAGATGTTGTAATAATAATTGATCTCACAAATAGCATGGAAGAAATAATAGTACAAGTACAAATAGTCAATTTTGACGCACAAAAAATATTAAGAATGGAAGTTAGTACTACCTTCTTTTTACATTTTGCATTAATTGTGCAAATATACAATGTCATTTATATATAATTATAAAATATAATATGTATTACTCGTCGCCTCTGGCACACACAGCACAAGCCTAGCTTAGCCTGCGACCAAAGCAATATGTATAAACTGTCCTACCTATACGATTATAAAATGTCATAAATCTTTATTTGCCTTAGATTCATAAATTCTTTTACAGAGTAGAAACATTGCATTGTCAAATATTTAAATAGCTTCCTTTTAAATGAAATCAGGGGTAACAATTTTATTTCCTGGGGTAACTTATTAAATAATCTTATCGTCATAGGATAGCTATTTCTACTGTAAAGGTCACTCTTTATAGACGGTAAGAGTAAAGAGTCCGGATAGCGAGTGATAAAGTTGCTAACATTTGTCAAAGTTGTGTACAATTCTGGGTGGCTTTTGACAAACATGCAGAATTCGTAGATGTATAGTACTTTGGAACCGTTAATAGTTTAAGTTTAATAAATAGTGGTTTGCAAGAGGTCATGAATGGCACATCACATATGGCACGGACACATTGTTTTTGGGCTATAAATAATCTATTTATTAAAACGGAGTTTCCCCATACCTCCATTCCATAATAATATCTTATGCGTTTTCCATGAACACTGGTCGTCCATTACTATACCGAGAAATGTAGTATTATTGCATTCCTTAATTTAATATTCATTGTGAATAATGTTAAGCGTTATATTATAAAATTGTATTATTTTTGTCTTATTTATATTAATTTTTAAATTATTTTAATTAAGCCAATTAATGATGTCTAAAACAGTGTTATTTATTGCTGAATTATAATCGTCGAGTTGATTGTGTTTTATAATTACTGATATATCATCAGCAAATTGAGTACATTTATTATTGGTAGCATTTGGGAGGTCATTAACGTAAATTAAAAATAGCAAGGGCACCAGAATACTACCTTGAGGTCCCCTGTCTTATTAGTCTTTAAAAGTGATTTTGTTATATTTTCTTCAAATTTAGAGTTAATATTATTTATTTCTACATATTAGTACAAGTAACTTCTTAGCCAGTTATAGGCCTGCCCTGGTATACCATATGATTCACATTTCTTAACAAAAAAATTTGTGAAACAAAGTCAAATGACGAAATTTGACGAATGATGTAATTTTTTGTTTTGAGTAAAGACTCAAAACAAAAAATACTACAAATGTAAGTACCTATATTTTTATCAAAAACTTTATTTATGCCATGTATCAGTTTAAATTAAATAAAGATTTTTTTTTTAAATACTGCTAGTATACCTAAATAAATGCTAGTATAACCAATAAATTTACCAACCTATTCTTCTTTAAATTATCAGTTAAGAAATGACCAGTGCGTCTCTTATAGGCTGCAAGTGATATATGTATTAAAACAAAAAAATAAAAGCCTCTATACTTTTATTTGTCATTGCTTATGTTTTTTTGCTCTAAATTTGGCAAAGCCCTTTTACAGCTGCTATAATAAATATTTTATCACAATTATATGACATGCATTATTATTGATAAAATAACTATGATTTCATTTTATATAATGTCGTTTATAAGAATTTGAAAAATGTGTTAATACGACTTTACCAGGTCCGGTCGGACTGATGGTGACAAATTATACAATATACAAGTCCTAAGTCATCTTTTAAAATACGCGACATGGTTCTAGGTGCTATCTTCATCTCCTGATCATTTTCTGTCACAAACAGAGGAGGTCTCATTGTATCTATTAATAGCCCGGTACACAAACATTTGACTAATATCAAGTGTATGGAGAGTTTTAAAAATTGCATTTGGCTCCATACCTACTTTGTGTAATGCAATTAAAGCGATTCGGTACTCTTTATCACCCCACTCCATTTTAATATCGTATTGAAGAATGTATTGGCAAAATGAGAAAACACAATGAATAATCGTATAAAATGACATCCAAATGTGAATCCAAAAATGATGCCAAATACAAATGTTTTTTTATTTTTTTTATTGTAACAGTATTTATGGCCAGACTATGTATTTAGGTAAATATACTTATAATATTCAGTGTCTAGGTTGAATTGCGTGTGTGCGTCAATAAACGTCTCCCCTGTGTTCTTTGCTTCTCATCACACCATTTCACTTTAAGCAAGCTTGAAGTTGGAAAAAAAATGTATCAACTCGTAACAAATCTACTTACAAAATGGGGTTTCTACAACAATATTTGCGGGTAAGTACCTAAACTATCAATCTACAAACTACTTACTTTTACGTTTTGCTTTATCGAATTATGATATGATAATGATATGTAGGACAAATTACACATATTGCTCTGGTCACAAACTAAGCTCTAGGCTTGTATTATGTGTACCTGAAACAACGATATAATACATATTATATTTTATAAACACCCAGACCATGACAAACTGTACAGAAAAAACGTACTAATATTTTTTGCCATGGGTGGGAATCGAACCCACGACCTCCGGATACAACGCCAAAGGCGCAACCACTAGTCTACGGAGGCTGTCAATTAAAATTGAACAGTGAGCAAGGCCACATATTTTTTAGGTTGTTTAAACTTAACGATATATTAAACCTAAGCCGCCTGCATCAGTTGGTGGTCCCAATACTCCGTATGTCTATTCCTTGTCTTACTCAACTTCTCTTCTTTTGACTGCCAACTGTCGCAAAAGGCTACGACTCTATTCAGAAACGTTTAGATATTTAATAAGGCTAGGTAAACCTCTATTTCCCCCCTGACCTCGAATGAGGACCTCTTCATGTATCCATCGTTATTTCTAAATTATACACATTCATCATCAGCCTATCGCAGTCCACTGCTGGACATAGACCACTCCCAAAATACGCTCGTGGTCCTACAGGGAATATTTGGTCTTATTTTATTCATTAGTACGCCCGTGTGAACCCAGGAGGGGCAGCTAGTAATTATAAAAGATAATTTAATATTTTCATACATACCATATGAAAATACAGAGGGTAGTTTTGTGAAAATTGTATTGGGAGATGATGAAGTTAGTGCAAAATAATAAAATACAACAAAATAATTTTATTTTATTTTCTTATTAATTTTAGGTATTTTTTAAGTAGTATTTTTGTGTAAGTATATTAATAAAATACAATAAATTAATTTTGATATACATAAGTATCATATTTATTCAATAAAAGGAATGTCTATTTATTTAAACAAAGTATTTAAATAAGTCACTGAACAAATACAGCGGCCACTTCTCTGCCCATTCCGCATGCGACTTGTCCTCGATGTAATTTTAAATATCCAGCTTCTCCAAACTTCAATCCCCAAGAGTTCTTAATCAGCCAATAGGGTTTGCCGTCCTCTAAAACATTAAAAAAAATAGTTACATAAAGGCACATGAACCATGAAACTAATAATAATATATGAAAACCTCCATAGTGCCTTAAATGGCCTAGAAAACGAAATGTCAAACGAGTTCCAAAAAACGATCGAACCATTCCGTGAAAACAGCTCTGTGAATTTTTTTTTTAGGGAGCACTGAATGTGACCTTATATCTACCTGGTGGTAAGCAGACCTACAAAGTCCATGAATGGGGTCAATTAATATTTGTTCTTAAACAAAATTGATCGCTACTACTATGCCGGCTAAATGATACGATTACGAAATCGGTGGCGACAAATTGCATTACGAGTATATTTTAATGTATTCGCTGCCTTATCGTCAATTCAACCCATTTCGTAATCGCACCGTTAAAGGAGACTGCCACCTTGACAAGAAATCGATACAGTAATTTCCTGAAAACCGGTGAACCCACAGACTAAAACCGAAACATGACTGAGTCACTTGACGATTTTTGCATCTGTATGGTGGTAACGAGACCGGTCGGTATATACGACACTTAGACGCGAAAAAGCTAATATTGAATTATTATAGGGAAATATTATTCTCCAACGCACACCTATCTAAAGATGCTACACAATGGGTCTCAGGGTCTGAAATACCGTTTACTGTATATAAGGACAATTAATTTGATATAAACTTAAGATGCACGAAACGGATACGTTCTGAATTTGGCGAAGATTTCTTCTCTTCCTCAAGGACGAGATGAAATCCATGTTTAAAATCATGATGGAAGAGCAGAATAATAGATTGTATATACCTACTTGAAAATCATATAACTGATATAAATATAAAAATATAATAATAAATGTTGGATTTTATGTGTATACTGCGTGGTGGCCAAGTTGGTTAGACCTTGGACTTAAAACACTTAGGTCCCTGGTTCGAATCCCGGTGTGTACCAATGAGTTTTTAATTTAAAAAAATATGTACATTTGTTTGACAACACCACTATAGTGCCTCGGAGAGCACGTTAAGCTGTCGGTCCCGGTTTCACTATACCAACTTGTGAAACTGTTTATAGATGGGTTATTGAGTCTATTCAAAACATCGCGACGAGCTAGCCACCGGTTCGGTGTAGACTCATACCATCGGCTACGACGAGGTGGGATTAAAACCCCTCCGCGGGTACCCAGGGGCCGTCTATAGGCGGTCTCGGGCGCCGTAAGGCACCCGTGAAGATATGTATGTATATGTACTGCTTGATAACTCTCTAATGATAATAACTTGTTGTAAACTCTCATTTTTGACAACTACCTGATTGTTCCTAAATTACCTAGTGGTTGACTGGTAGACAATGCCTAGAGGCATTAAGTCCGCCCTTTTGTAATAAATAAAGTGTTAAATAAATAAATAAAAATAAAGGGGCAGTCATCTATTCAGAAAAGTAGTGAGAATATCGATAAGAAGGTGGAAACAGTTTCTCCCCAAATAACAAAGCTAGAGAGCGAGTATAGAAATATTAAGGGGGATTTGTACTTAATAAACGATAAAGTGAAAATGATCGAGCGCCACGTACGTAAAACAAATATAGAATTAAGAAATGTGCCGAGAAAGAAAGTAAGGAAATAAACAAAACAAGAGTTGATGATTACTAAATAATACCTCAAATAAAAATAGTGACGAAATTAGGGATATATTCCCATTACCTAATAAAAATAACAAACATTCTACAATCATCGTGGAGTTTAACAACACTTTGGTAAAGTCAAGCGTTGTGAATGCTGCAAAGGAACGAACTTGATCCAAATAATCCTCTAAACTCCCAACACGTGGGTCTAGATTGTTCCACATTTTAATAGTGCGATAGATATACGAATCACCAAATTTTTTTGTGCGGGTTGGTATATCTGCCACAGTATATGCATGCATTTTGTTACCCGCTCGTGAAGTGCTATATCGGAAAGGAGAAGGAGGAATGAGATGAAAAAGTTCTTCAAAGCACTCTCCATGATAAAGGCTATAAAACACGCTCAACGACGCTACATCTCTGCGAAGCTGCAATGGCTCTAGAGTGTCCGTGAGCTCTTTGAATTTTTCGGTCGACATATATATACAAAATTTTTAATTTTTAATAGTATTACACAAATAATATACTATATCTGACTCGACACGAATGTAAAATCTAAATTCGAGAATGGTTTAGCAATGCAAATTATATAGATACAAAATTTCCTGCAAATAATATAATAAAACTCATAATGCTTCATACAAAACACACATACAAAAAAAACATACACACACCTACTAAATAACACACTACCCAAAAACGTTTCTTAGGTGGGAGGAAGGCCTCTATAACTTCGTTAGGCCGACCAGCCGGTCTCGTTACCACCGCCCACACAGATGATTACTGCATCGATTTCTTGTCGAGGTCGCAGTCACCTTTCAGGGTGCGATTACGAAATGGGCGGTTGAATTGTCGACAAGGCAACGAGTATATTAAAATATACTCGTAATGCAATTCGTCTTTGTCGCCGCCTATTTCGTAATCGCATCATTAAGCCGGCATAGTGGAAGCAATCAATGTTGTTTAAGAACAATTATTGATTGACCCCATTCATGGACTTTGTAGTTCTGCTCACCACCAGGTAGATACAAAGTCACATGCCGTGCTCCAGTAAAAAAAAAACATAAGTTAATAATAATACATAAACGTAGTACATAAATAGTAGTAAGTAGATATTTATACCATCATCATATTTTTATCATAAGGACTGGTGGGTATAGTTCATGGGTGTGGGTTTAAATATATTTATTAAATAGAATCGGTGAGCTGGAAATGTTAATTTGGTCATTTAATAAAGTTGGAATAGAATTTTTAATTATTTCTAACTGCTCTAAATTATTTAAATGCAAACCTCTCTTTTGGTTGGAATGTAGAATTTTGAATTGATTTAAATGAAATTTGTGGTATGTACCCACCAGTCCTGAAGATGCCTCGTTAAGAGGGGAAACAGCTTGTGTGGCAGCTTCTGATGATACTAACATCCTAACAACTAACTCTACTCAGAAACTAGGCACATAAATCATTTCATTTCATTTCACCACGTGTCGAAGACTACAGTGTTCGTTTGTTGGTGATATTTCTTTGTGTTGTTACATGTAACATATAATTTAATACACCAACATTATAAGCGGAAGATATTGCTAAATGTTCGGTATTGATGAGGCTGTAGGCAAAAGACCCCTTTGCCTTTTCGTTATTGACACAAAAAAAGAAAAAAACAGGTTAAGACACATGACGTGCTGTTGTGTAAAAAAGATGGTGTTTTTGCTGAGTAAATTTGTGCGGCCGCTTATATTTTATATTGTCGATTTTGTTTAATATTGTAGTCTGTAGTATTTCGTTTGCCATGTATTTAGGCGCCTACAAATAATTGTCAGATTTGTCGCGTTGTGATGTTTGTCCAACGTAGTATTGTTATATGTCTGAATAGTAATTGCATGGCTTGTTAGTGGTTTAGAAGACAACGAAGATATTGCATTCCTTGGGTACCCAGGGAACTCGCCGCTGAAGTGTAACCAAGAGAGCCACAAGTAAGTTATTATTCAAGTATCGTATGCATATCATACTTATGCATATAGGAGTAATCCCACCTCTTCGTAGCCGATGGTATGAGTCTACACCGAATAAGTGGCTAGCTTATCGCAATGTTTTGAATAGACTCAATAACCCATTAACATTTTTAAAGGATTTCGTCATTTTGACAAGCTAACGTTTCCGTTATAAGTAACAGAATGTGGCCGCAGTGTGTTCATTTTACTCAAAGAGCTCAGGCTGTCAATACAATCAACGGTTAATATAATATCTTGTATGTATTGTTCACTGGGCCCTAGTATATGTACGGCCTCAGGGTACCCAGCTTCAGCGGTTTCAAGTTCCCATCTCAACTTATCGGAATTTATATCTCTGTATTACTTATAATGATCATGAAACTAAAAATAATATATGGAACCGCCCGAATGCCTACATAGCCTATAAAACGATATATCAAACATTTTAGTTGCTGCCATATTCTTACTTCAACCAATCAACTGTCAATGAATGGTTATAAAAGTTTGGTATATAAAAGTTTTTAATTAAAAAAATTATGTACATTTGTTTGACAACACCACTATATTGCCTCGGAGAGCACGTTAAGCTGTCGGTCCCGGTTTCACTATACCAACTCGTGAAACTGTTTATGTTATGTAGTCTATCCAAAACATCGCGACGAGCTAGCCACTTGTTCGGTGTAGACTCATACCATCGGCTACGACGAGGTGGGATTAAAACCCCTCCGCTGGGTACCCTGAGGCCGTCTAGGCGGTCTTGGGCGCCGTAAGGCACCCGTGATGATATGTATGTATGTAACCCATCTATAAACAGTTTCACAAGTTATAGTGAAACCGAAACCGACAGCTTAACGTGCTCTCCGAGGCACTATAGTGGTGTTGTCAAACAAATGTACATATATTTTTTAATTAAAAACTCATTGGTACATTACCGGGATTCTAACCAGGGACCTAAGTGTTTTTAATAATAATAATAATAATATCATGTAGGACAATTTACACATATTGCTTTGGTCACAAACTAAGCTCTAGGCTTGTACTATGTGTACAAGCAACAACGGTATAATACATATAATATTTTTATAAACACCCAGACCATGACAAACTGTACAGAAAAAACGTACCTACCAACAATTTTATTTTTTTTGCCATGGGTGGAAATCGAACCCACGACCTCCGAAGCCCAAGCCCAAGCTCAAGCCCAAGGTCTAACCAACTCGGCCACCATACGATGATATATACGATGGCCGTGTTTATAAAAATAGAAAACAAGAGAGGAGATAAGACTCCACCTTGTGGTACGCAAGTCAGTATGGGACACCAATCAGAAAACGAGTCAAGAGATATTAAGAGTCTTTAAAATTGCTATCAGGATATCGTGATCAACACAGTTAAATGAATTGCAAAAGTCAAGAAGAGTTAGAACGGTTAGTTTTCCACAATCCATTGCTGCGCGAATGTCATCTGTTATTTTAAGAAGAGCAGAAGTAGTACTGTGAGCAGGTCGGAAACCTGATTGAAAGGGATTAAACAGATTATGACTATTCATGAAGGCAGTAAGTTGGAGATGGACTACACGTTCAAGGATTTTGGAGAGAAATGGGAGAATAGAGATAGGTCGAAAATCTGTGGGAAGTATAGGTGATGCCTTTTTGCAATGGGTAAGATATGGGCATTTTTCCAAATAGAAGGAACATTTCCGTTTGACAATGATATTTTTTTTGATATGGGTGATGCAGGGTAATATTATGTGAATGATAGGCATTAGCAAGTTACGGCCAATACTATCGTAACCGACTTCTTTAGTGTGAAGAGCGAATATTTTTGATTTGTTCGGCAGTCACAGGTTTGAAATCAAAGTCGCCACTTGAATTGGTAGATGATAGAGTTGATATAGTAATATCTTTTAACACTGGGTCCAAATTCAGGGAAGGTTTGTTTAGAGTGTTTATGTCAATGGAAGAAGAAATGTTTGAACGAGATTTAACAATTCTTTCTAAACATTTTTTAGGGTAAAATCGCTGACAGTTCAGAAGAATTGACGTTTAGCATTTCTACATAATTGGCTGACAAAGTTTCTGGCGCGCTTAAAATGTGGTAAAAGCCACATTTTTAAATAAACGAGCCCCAGTTATAGGGGGCATATACATTGCTCTTACGAGTAATTCTATGGCTGTACACGACTTGGTTGCACGTGTGCAACACTATGAACAAAATGCTTGACCGGCCAAAAGATGACGCGACTGGCGGCGCCAGTGTAGCTTTTTTGACTGAGCAGCGTTTTTGGTCACATTACTTATCACTAGCATTATTATTACTGATCTCAGACTCACAGTGTGCTATAGCCGTATACAATTAATATATCTCCAATACCTGTTCCATATCCCACAAGTAACACTGAGTGGTTTAATGATTCTAATTTGCACTCATCACCGGTCATGACACCACCTTTATACTCATGCATCTTCTTTGTGAAGTGTAGACCTGAAATAAATTAATAGAAATAAACTTAGTTATTTATACGTGGAGGATAAAAAAGACCCAATATGATATATTGAAACCGTAACCTAACCGCAAAACGGAATCTGGGAGCCCGCTATAGATGATACTATTCTAGTGCGGGTCCCACTGTATAATCTATATTATTTAAGTAAATCTTTATTATTTTAATAAATGAATTGAATTGTAGTCGGTGATACTCCTTACTTATAGTTAACGGTCCATATTCATTCAAAGCAAATTTTATGTCTTCTTCATCATTGAATTTCAGCATCAAACAACTGGAAACCGCCACTTTAGATTTACTCTTATCATATTTGCATTTGGACTGTTTGGCGGTGTATGGATAGTCAGATTCCAGCTGAAGACCATCACCGGCATAGCTGAAATAATAATAGTAAACCTTAGATTTAATATTGTTTAAAAAGTGAAACTGTTATGTTCTACGAATAGATCTCGATTTTGTTTGACCTATAGAAAATTAAGTTGGGAGCCGGTTATTTGTACAAAAAACTTTATGTTGGCTGGTGTTTGGATTGGGTAACAGAAAAGGCGGCAGCAGACCAAAGGATATTGAAAGCCAGAGGCCGCTACTTCTGAAGGATACTAGATGTAGAACTCAACCCAGAAAAGCAAATTAAATTTATTTTTTAGCCCCGCGTTTCTTGAGCAATCTGGCCTTCTGCACAGGCTATATTTATTTATTTATTTTAAATTCTTTATTGCACAAAATTGTACATAAGCGAGCTTAATGCCTTAGGCATTTTCTACCAGCTAACCTTTGAGAGAGTGAAATATGCTTAGGCTGCGGAACTTTCGATAGAAGGATATACATATAATTTTAACAATGATGCATAACAATACTTAAACTACTTAAATACTGTATATAATATAATAAATGTAATACATAAACATACATACCATACCAAACAAAATATGTCACGAGGATCTGGTTTAAGCGTTCAGATAATGAGCAGTGAGCAAGCGTTTAAACACCCCGATGGAAGGGGCTGATCTTATAGTCAGAGGAAGCAAATTCCACTGGCGAGCAGCAGACACCGTAAACGAATCTGAATATTTGGAAAAGACGTGTGACGGGATTTTTAGAAGGTTATTGACAGAGGAACTGAGAGGACGATCATGCGAATCACCAAGGAAAAGAAAACGAGTCTTAAGGTAAGAGGGAGTATTAGGGTTATATAGTATATTATATAAAAAGGATAGCAGATGTACTGATCTACGAGACCGGATATTAAGCCACCTTAACTGTTTGCGGTATTCGGTAACATGGTCAAATTTACGCAGGGCGAAGACAAAACGTATGCACATATTATGGAGGCGGTCAAGTTTGTTAAGTAGATCTTCAGTAACATCCGGGTAGGAGACATCAGCGTAATCAATGATAGGAAGAAGCAATGAATTATGAAAATATGTGTAGGAACCAATTTAAGAACTTACGTAAAAACTACTACAGCCCATCCACCTCCGCAGCCAAGGTTATTTGAACAATCTACAACTTGTTGTTTGGAAAATGATAGTAATTGTTTGTATTTCTTTGCGTATTGACCTTCAATGGCACCTGCAAAATATAACTTTTTATAACTTTGCAAAGCCGATCGTCCAATCTTTTAAAGAAGTCTTTATACCTAGCTGTGAAAAACCAGTTCAATAGTTGAGATAATGAGATGATGATCAGTTTCAAGATTACCAGATTAATTCCAATCTATAAATCTGATACTATGAACAACAATATCGAATAAACCAGTTTTCGCGTTACAAAATTTTGAAAGAGTTATCTACTAGCTACTTGCTTTTTATCAATATTTTTTTATAAAATAGATGCTATTAAAATAAACACCAATAGCTAGGGGTGTTAGCTCAGGTATCGAGCTCCCTACAGAACGTCATCTATGTTTCACAAAGTTATTTAAATAGATTACATACGTAGTTTCAATGCAATCTATTGGCCATCAACACATCTAAAACTTCAAAAATAGTCTTCTCAGCAAAAAACCAAAAAGATCGAAACACTTACCATTAAAAGTGGGTCACCTTAGAACAATCAAATCAGGTAAAGTACCTCGATTATTATTTTAAACAATAAAGTTATATGGAAACTACATATAAAACATATATGCACAAAATTAATACCACTGAATGAGGGTCGGTTATTAAATCCACTCTCCCGCTCCGTGTCGACTTTCACCCGTCCTCAGCTAACCTGCGCTGCAACAGCGCGGTACCAATTACTGTCGGTAACAACTAAAACACGGCCAGAATCAGCAGAAAGTCACTCTGCGTATGGCGACTACCGCGTGGTGGTTTGTGAGCTAAAACACTTTTCAACTACAACCTGCAGCGCGCCGGAAAACCCATCCGCCATGCCGTTTACAATGGAGGACTTCGCGTCCTCGGCATCGAGAGTCAACCCTTGCCGGTCCTCGACCCCACCGAACGACAAGTGATGATATTGATGTAGGTACAAACTATTTCTGCAATAAATATTTTAAATTATAAATAATTTAAAAGTAAATAATTACCTACGGCGCCAAAAGAATAGCAAGAACCGCAGCCCATTTGATCGAGAACCGGAGTTACCAAGTTTTGGGTCCTGTAGTCAAGGGTCTCTGGGGCCTGGGTTGTGTTCGTGTATTTTACGGTGGTGCAAATAAAGGGGGCCTTAAGGCTATCAGTCGGAAGAGCACCTGTGTACCGGCTTCGTTCTTCATCAGTAAGATCGGTGAAAAAAGTGACGCCTAAAAATAAAAAGATATAAAAACCCAGAACAAAAATGATAATGGCCAAGAAAGAAATATAACCAAGACATTTTTGATACAAGTTAGTTTAATTTAATAAATGTGATGTCTTGAAGGTATATAAAGTAGCGACTTGCGAAATACAGGTTACAGGACAAAGGGGCAATTTTACTGAATAGATTGAATATTAATTCAATATATTAAAAGCATTATTTGACATTTTTCCATCCTAAATTGATATGCAAGGCCAGTTGATATGCCAGTAATTCATTTAATAGAATTATGCCTCTGGAATCCATCGAGCGCTTCTAACAATTATGTGAAATGGAATAAAATTAATGAGGGAATGAATGAATGAATCTTTATTCACGGAATAAATAAGGTACATTATAGACAACAGTGTATATGTAAGCAAATATGTTTTTTTTTTTTTTAATATATTATTAAATGATATTTTAGCATGATATCCGTCTCACCATAAACTGCAGACTTGCTCCGATTGTTCAGTTCGTTGATTTCTTGTAATCGCTTCTTGAATATCTTTATCCTGCGAATGTACTCTTCTCCGTCATAGCTTTTGTTTTGTTCCTTCAAGAAATCTTTGAAGATTTGTACATGGTTCTCTATATCGTAAAATATTTTGGTTATTTTGGAAGCATCACTTTGTCCTATTACTAGAATTACAAGAGTAAAAAAACACAAAGTTGTTACAATCGAAGCCATTTTGATATGAGTGAAATGCTCAATCAATTGATGTCAATTATGGCTGCATAAAGATATTTATACCAATGTTTTAGATAATAAAATATGGTAAAGCATTCTTGAAAAATCATAATAATATTAATTTATAAAAAACAAGTGAATATTTTTATGACAAATTCCTATGGTAAAACGCAAGGTCACTTAAGTTACCGATTACCTATTGTGTTAATGGGCCATTAAAGTTTTACTGGTGTGGTAGTTGCATTGTTTCTTATTTATTTTAACATTTTTATAAATTCCTTATCAGGATAATCTTATATTGATTTTTTTAAAGATAAAATGCAATGAAAAAAAATCCTGGTGGGCAGGACTCGAACCTACGATCCTCGGTTTTGCGGCAAGGTACTCAACTGAGCCAATCAGGTTCCAGTCCCCCTTCACGATTTTATATTTTTTTTAGTTTCCTTATCAGGATAATCTTATATTGTTTTTTTTTTCAGATAAAATGCAATGAACAACCGCCCATATAGATGCAAAAACCGTCAAGTGACCTGGTCATGTTTCAGTTTTAGTCTGTGGATTTACCGGTTTTCAGGAGATTACTACATCGATTTCTTGTCGAGGTGCTACTCTCCTTTCATGGTGCGGTTACGAAATAGGCGGTTGAATTGATGATAAGGCAGCGACTATGTCAAAATATACTCGTAATGCAATTCGTCTTTGTCGCCGCCCAATTCGTAATCGCATCTTTAGTCGGCATAGTGGGAGCGATCAATGTTGTTTAAGAATAATTATTGATTGACCCCATTCATGGACTTTGTAGGTTTGCTCACTACCAGGTAGATACAAAGTCACATGCCGTGCTCCAATAAAATAAAAATAAAATAAATGAATAAAATCCTGTAAAAAATGTAGCACAAAGAGGAGTCTGTATATAAGTAAATAAAAAGCAATGACAAAATCCGTGAGGGGTGACTGAAACCTGGTTGGCTCAGTGGTTGAGTGCCTTGCCGCGAAAGCGAGGATCGCAAGTTTGCCCACGAGGACGTTTTTCATTGCATTTTATCTTTCAAATTTGTTATTTATTCAATTTCTTTATTGCACACAAAAACGCAGTTCTTGGGCGAGTTAAAAAACCGGATGCTATAACTTTTGTGTTTTTTTAAGGCATAAAATATTTTTTAAATTACAAATCAAAACCTATTATAATACTACCTAAAAAACAGAATATATATGTAGGTATTTAATAATCGAATAAATGGCTACTTTCAACTTTGCAATAAAAACTATGACGGAGAAGAATATTTCCGCAAACTAACAAATCTGCCGTTTTTGGTAGATAAATTTAAAACAGCCTAAACAGACATTAATTTCATTTTAGACATGTACTTATCCATTGATAAAATACCATCCAGAAAAAGGGAGAGAGAAAGAAAGATGTATAGGTACGTGAAGAGATCCTCATTTTATATCTTTTATTTTAGGCAATTTTTTCACCGAACTTCATCATGTGCTTCTATTACTGAAGGTCGGCAGTAAATTTTTGAAAGCCTTCCCTGTCCATGGCTGCTCTGGTAATTGCCCCAAGGTTTTTTTGCTGCCCTCTGATGTTACGCAGCCATGTCCACAACCTTACTGATGAGGAATCGAAAAATTGTAGTTCACCATACTAGTAGGGTGAGGGTCGGCAGGTTACCTAGAAGGGTGAACTAAGGGACTCTTCGGTCCTATAAAAGTAAGCATAGGAGCTGCTTATTAATTCAAAGTTGAAACATCACTAAGCAAACAACAAACATACAAGTTTTTTGCTTTCATTCGTGATCGCAAAGTCTGTGTTCTACAAAATAAGCTTACTTACGTAATACTCGACCATTGTTTGTCGCAGAATTCAAATTATATTTTTGTCGGTCTTTGTATTTAAAAAGTAAATACTCGTAAATACAATTGTTAATATTATTATTTTTATTTTAGTTTATTTGTAAGTTAAAATCTATTAAATCTGTAATATTTACATCGAATAAATTTATAGATTTATTCGTAAATAATATTACAGATTTAATAAATTTTAACTTACAAATAAACTAAAATATTAACAATTGTATTTATTGCCGACAAATTGAATATTTTAATTCTGCTACAAACAATTACTGAGTTTGTGTTTTTTCGAAATTAGAAAAATAACTTATATATTATAATACAAACATATGTGTTACCCACAACAGAAAAAAATTTGAACATAAAAATAATAATTGCACAGCCAAGTTGTAATATTGGAAGTACATTAAAATTTGTATGGGGGTCAAGTCGGCTACAGAGCCCTTAATTGCATGATTTCTGAACTATTTAATGGATGAGAGTCGATACATCGATCGGGATGGTAGATTGTAGGCGGACAAATAATGTAATTTTAATAATTTAGGAAGACTAAGTAACATATTTTTGTAAGACAAATAAAATACATTGAATTAAAGCCACATTCAAGTTAGAGCTACGAAGCCAAAATAAAACTAGACAAACAGACCCAAGTACCTATAGTTATAAATACACTCTAAATAACAACAAAATTAAACAATTATTTTTAATTCACTAATGTATTTATCAAAAGTTAAAAATAATATAAAGAGTCACACTTCCGTGGTTTTCAAATTAGCGCCATCTGTCTAATTTCAATTCAGTTGCCACGACATGTTCGAGGAATGTGTTCCCGTTTGTTCCTTTACATTTCGGTAGTACACAAGTTTTCCCCTAGAGGGCGCTTTATCGTTTGTTCAAATATTTTTCAAATAAAATCATAGATGTCACTATATTCGCTTCTAAAGAATTTTATACTTTATATAAACTATTCCTTATGCGCCTTTTTTTGGAAGGTTTTGTCTCTTTTTATTAGCAACAAAAATGATTATGCGTAAAAGAGAGAAAACCTTCTATAACTAAAGTGTTCTTCAAGGCCTCAATATTTTTTTATGAATTAGGCCATAACTAGCGACGAGCTAGCCACTTGTTCGGTGTAGACTCATACCATCGGCTACGACGAGGTGGGATTAAAACCCCTCCGCTGGGTACCCTGGGGCCGTCCAGGCGGTCTCGGGCGCCGTAAGACACCAGTGATGATATGTATAATGTGTATATGTGTGTAGGCCATAACTCTGTATTATTGCACCAGCTGATATTATCTATACTAATATCTATTATATATCAGTTTTTTATATATAAAATTTTTGGTGATTTTAACATCCCGAAGTGCACGTGGTCACCGGTCACCACCGAGGGCGTGATGCGCTTGAGTCCGTCTGAGGAAGAAGCCGTGGTTTTTGCCCTACGTGCTTTCTTGTCTTTTACCGGTATGGAACAATATACTTAACTCAATCTATAACCACAACAAACGTCTGCTTGACTTGTTAATTAGTAACAAAAAATGCACTTGTCCCAGAAGACGCGCATCACCCATCGATATTCTATTGACGCGCTGTGTCTGCTTTAGACTAAGTATCAAAATATTATTTCGGAGCTCTGTAATATCAATTGGGAATGTGTCCTGGATACAGCGGATGTTAATGTTGCGGTCCAAAACTTTTATAACATTATTAATGAAGAAGTCATAGAAAAAAACGTTCCGTCTAAAGCTATGGCCCATTTCTCTAAATTCCCTGTATGGTATACGAAACCTCTGATAAATATTATTAGACAAAAACTAAAAGCACATAAGAGATGGAAAATGTATGGTTATAGTTATTACTACGAAAAAATCTCTGAATTAAGACGTATTCAAAAGTCCACAGAGGTTTCCTGTTATAATGAGTATTGCATATAATTAGTGAGCCTACTAAGCAATGTAACTTGGTATATAATCTAAACCACGTTGATATTGGTCACGTCCCAATCATCTGCAATTTAGTCGCTAAATCGCTAAATACTTAAAGAATCTGGATAGTACTTAGGGTGCCGGTCCCGACAATTTACCACCCACTCTTTTTAAAACAATTAAGTAAACCTCTTTCTTACCCTATATTCTTACTATTAAAGCTATACCTAAAATGTGGTTCTTTCCTATTTTTTGGAAGCAGAGCTATGTTGTGCCCATATTTAAAAGCGGTGATAGGCATGACATCAGCAATTATAGTGGGATTTCAAAACTATCAATACTACCAAAACTTTTTGAAAAGATTGTTTATGATTACGTTTTTCCGCTTTTGAGAAGTGTTTTAATACCGGATCAACATGGCTTTGTTAGTAAGAGGTCTACGGAAACGAACTAGCTACTCGAGCTGATTGACATTGTGGGTGAGAGCATGAGTGGGGGCGGTCAGGTGGACGCCGTGTATACGGATTATTCAAAAGCTTTTGATAAAATTTCCCATAACATATGGGTATTAAAATTGACCCAAGTCGGTATACACGGCGACCTCCTTCGTTGGCTTGACTCTTATCTGCGTAATCGTACTCAAGCGGTCACTGTGAAGGTTTACTGTTCCTCCTTTATGCCCGTAACATCAGGAGTCCCACAGGGCTCTCACCTCGGTCCTTTGCTGTTTAATTCATTCATTAATGACATAGTCAAGGTAATCAAACACTCTAAAATATTACTATGCGCAGACACTAAAATGTTTAAAGTTATAAATTCGGAACAGGATTGTACAAACTTACAAGACGATTTAAAACGTATAAGTAAATACTGTACAATTAATAAACTATATTTGAATGTAAATAAATGTCATGTCATATCATATTCCCGTAAAAAAATCTTTTTAATTATTCTTTATTTGACAATATAGTGGGCAGGGTGACCGAGGTGAGAGATCTGGGTGTTTATTTGGACAGTGATCTTTCATTCCGAGCTCATTTTAACTATATGGTACTGTAACAGTCGTTTTCGTGACTGTTACATTTATACCTACCTAACTATTTGGAAATAAATTAAAACTCCTATTATTTTTGGACTTGTTTTATTGAGTATCCATCCAATATCATTTATATGTTTATTTACTACAAATTTATATGTATTTATTAATATATTTAAATGACTGCAGGCATTTGCTGCTTTTCCTAACCTAGCCCGAACGAAATATCTACTCCTTCTCTTGTCTCCCGTCACATGTCCGTGGACCTTCAAATTATTTAAAAATAAGAAATAAATTTAAGAATAATATGGTCAGCCCTCTCCAGCCAGTACCATAGGTTGCGTTCCAAATACTAGAGGTTATAGTACCCAAAGCATACAAGATTCTAGGCTTTGTATTAAGAATGTCTACAAAGTTTCGAAGACCTGAGACGTTAATTCTTTTATATAATTCATTTGTAAGGCCGATTCTGGAGTATGCTTCGTCTGTATGGAGTCCCTATTAACAGGTACACAATTTAAAAAAAAAGTTTTATTATACGCCCCAAATATCCACTATAAGTAATAATTAATATAAAAGTACAAAAATATATCAACCAGAGCGCAAACACTGACCGCCAGAGACACCCCGGAGAAAAAGGCACCAGCAAGTAAAAAACTCTGGCGTTCCACATATGTACCTGACCATCAGGAGATACGCTTATTTACTAGCTTATAATTATAGAATATGATAATTTACCCTCATCCTGCTGAAGAGCACGGGTAGAACACCCTTTATACTAAATACTTATGAATATATTTATTTTTGAATGCTTTCTTAGCTCTAAATAACTTAATATCATAAAAAATAATTATCTAATATTTATGGAAAAACTCGTAGTATTTCACTATACTTTCACAAAATATCAGATTTTTATGCTTATATTAATTTTTATGACCTAAAGAAATGAAATACCTACCTGTATATTATATAGCTATTGAAATAAACACTAAAAAACTGTCTATTAACTAAAAAAAATCATTGAATATATACAAACATATCTACCAACTCATTTGTCTACATACCTACTACCTATTAACGCTAAAATTACTTTAAATTAATCATTTGTTAACATTTTATTTACATATGAGTCACTTATTTATTATTATTATATATGTATATTTATTTACATTTAACATATTGGGTAATAAATATCGTCTCAAAGTAATATAATATAAAGTACAGTACAGGTGATAGGTACTATGTACTGAGTAGACAAAGTTAATTTCTCATATTATAATTTACTTCTCCAACGTAAATAACAACTTAATAAAAAAAAAATTAACTACTCTAATTAGATATAAGTAGTAAGTATACGAGTATGTATGTATGACAGAGGTTATATTATAAGTAAAGTGAAGAGCGGTGACTCCCCACACAAGTATTGCTATACTTAATGGGAGTCCCGAAACCTGTAAAATGTAACAATTTAACTTCGAATAAAAAAAATAAAAAAAAGTATTTCTTGAAAATATTTTTTTAAATTTTGTAGGTTAAAAGTACCGAATACACTGGCCGAATTTCTACGTTGCACTGCTATACAAAAAAAAACTATAGCAGTGCAACTTAGAAATTCGGCCATGTTTTTTGGATATGTAAAATAAAAAAATATATAATCACAAGAAACTTCAATCAATTTGGAATATTTGTACATATTATGTTTTTTTTTTTTTCATAATTACAAATCCTATTTCAAGTTTTTATCTGAAATAGTTATGTCACCTTCTAAGTCAAAAGGTATCATTACATATTATTATGCAAAAAAAGTCAAAAGCCATAAGGCTTTCAGGAGACTACTGCATTGATTTCGTGTCGAGGTGTTAGTCTCCTTTCAGGGTGTGGTTACGAAACGGCGGATGGCTAATGTCAATTCGTCTTTGTCACCATCCGTTTCTTAACTGCATCATTTAGCCGGCATAGTGGAAGCGATCAATGTTGTTAAACACCAATGTATTGATCCACAAAGTCCGTAAATGGCACGGACTTTGTAGAACTGCATATCATCAGGTAGATACAAAAACATAAAAAAGGTATCGTCATAACAGACGGCCATACAGACGGGCTGACTGACTGGGTGTTCTTATAAAGATACGGTTGTTATTTAAATTCAGTTCTCAGTTCATTTTCAGTGATGAAATTTGAAACTGTTTAAATCTGGACCTCCTCTATAGGTACAGCGTGATGTTTAAAGGTTGTTTTAATACTACTTATATTCTTCGGGCTAATATCAGACTCTACTGATCAAATTATTCAACTCTTCCCATGGAACCTTGTGTCGCAAATAAAAATAAAAGATGCCTGTTACAATGCGTGCGTGAGAAAGAAAAAAAAATCTCACACTAAATTCTGGGCCATGTGCTAGATTTAATACATATACCTACATAACAAAATAAAAAACATGGCTTTATAATCTGATCCATATTGAAGTAATAGGATATTTCGATAAAAAATGGAGGTAGCTTTTCGTTTTTTTTTCTATTGAAGTAACTTTATGCTATAACATTTTTCTATTGAAGTAACTTTATGCTATAACATTTTTCTATTGAAGTAACTTTATGCTATAACATTTTTCTATTGAGGTAACTTTATGCTATAACATTTTGCTATTGAGGTAACTTTATGCTATAACATTTTTCTATTGAAGTAACTTTATGCTATAACATTTTTCTATTGAGGTAACTTTATGCTATAACATTTTGCTATTGAGGTAACTTTATGCTATAACATTTTAGTACAAAAACAATAAAAGTAGCACAGTAAATAACCTGCGAGTTCACAGCCCCAATAAATATTTAGCTAAGGGTACTTTTAAACAGATAAAAACATGGAGTCGCGTTCTCAGTGATAAATATGAACACAGGCCACTTTGTAAATCATGGAGAAGACATAAAAGGACTTCATAAGCCGCCATATTTATGAAAATAAGAGGCAATAAAGCGATAATGGAAAATACAAAAGTTGGGGCCCGTCGCAAGGCGGCTCACAACTGTGGGGGCCTTTATACTATGCGATAGGTATACGATATCTAGCGGCTATATAATATTATACATGGTGTCTTTGAAAGGTTGTACTTTGGTTGTAAAGGTTGTAATATGAGGTTCTACTGATGATGATGCCTTTTCCATATAAATTAGTAAAATTAAAACGGCCAATTTTTATGGAGAAGCCAACAATTTTTTTATGTGCGTCATATGGTTATATGAGAAAAGTTGTTCTATTTGATCAGTAGAGCCGCATATTAGGTCAATGCCTTTTCCATACAAATTAGTAAAATTAAAACGACCAATTTTTATGGAGAAGCCAACAATTTTTTTATGTGCGTCATATGGTTATATGAGAAAAGTTGTTCTATTTGATCAGTAGAGCCACATATTAGGTCAAAGTACAAAATTTCTAATTCACCCGTATAACACAATTTTTTCGGCTCAAGTTTTTGTACTATCTATATACAGCTTCGCTAGGCCCGCCGACCGGTCTCGTTATCATCGCATATACAGATGCAGAAACCGTCGAGTTTTGGTTTAAATTTGTGAGCATTTTCACCCGTTTTTATAGCAGACTACTGCTTGATTGTTAGGTGATGAAGCAGCGAGAATATTAAAATAGACTCGTACCTAATGCAAATTTATCTTTATCGCGCCTATTCCGTAGCCGCATCATTTATGTAGGTGCCATCAATATTGTTAAGCAACATGGTAAATGATCCTAATCAAGGACTTTTTAGGTCTGTTTACCATCAGGTAGATCCAAATTCATATTCCGTTCTTCAATATATATAAATAAAATTAAAATGTCGAATTGTATGTAATCAAATAACTCTGTGGTAATCAAGTACTTTAGCAATTTTTTTTTTTGTTCTGTTTGTAATTATTAGGATTATGATAACATTTGTATGAAAGAAAATGTTTAAAAATCGTACAGCATCTATACTAATATTATAAAGCTGAAGAGTTTGTTTGTTTGTTTGTTTGTTTGAACGCGCTAATCTCAGGAACTACTGATTCGAATTGAAAAAATATTTTCGTGTTGGATAATCCATTTATCGAGAAAGGCTATAGGCTATATAACATCACGCTACGACTAATAGGAACGGAGTAACAAAGAAAAATGTTGCAAAAACGGGGAAAAATTATTCCTTTTAAGAGCGTACGCTGCGTAAACGGTTAAATTTAAACGCGCAGACAAAGTTGCGCGGGTCAGCTAGTAATAAATAAAACCGATTATAAAATTTCCATATAAAAAAGTGAGTGAGTGAGACAGACGACAATAGATGTTTAAAAATATTACCATAGTTAACAGATTGACATTTAGTTATTTAGTTTTAAAAATATATAACTTTTTTTAAAGCACTGCATGTGACTTTGTCCATGAATGGGGTCCTTCAATACATTGTTGTTTAACAATATTGATCGCACCTACTATGCCGGCTAAATGACGCGGTTACGAAATGGGCGATGACATGGACGTATTTGTAATGCGAGTCTATTTTAATATCCTCGCTTCTTTATTATCAAGCTAATCGCCCGTTTTGTAACCGCGCCATAAAAAGTAGTAAAAATTACATGGTCGTAAAGCAAACATTTGGTCTCATTTTACTCCTTAGTACGCCAGTGTGAAGCCGGGACAGGGAGCTAGTAAAAAATATAAAAATACCCTGGTCAAGAGCATCGGCACTTTGTGACGCGGGCTTTTTTCGTGAAATAAAAAGAGCCAATCAAACTATCATCCTATGATGATAATTATAACGGATCTAAAATGGTCACATTTGCTCATCACAAAATCCAGAATTGCAGTTAATTTACACGAGTCGAGCGAGACCATTAACTGCGTACATACCTACTCACTGTAGGACAAAAGCAATTTTTATATAAACCATATATTTAAGAAAATAAACGGAATAAAAGAAGTGGAACAGTGTTTGTGTGTAAGATTGAAAGAGGTATGTTAAGGTGGTTCGGCTACGTTCAGCGTATGGAAGATGAACGAAGACGAAACAAATATATAAAGTAAACATACAGAATGATAGTGGATTACGTGGCCGAAAAATTATCTTAAGTGATGAGGCCCATTTCCACCTCGGTGGCTTCGTCAACAAGCAAAATTGTCGCATCTGGGGCTCGGAAAACCCAAGTTATTATTGAAAAGCCTCTCTACCCTCAACGTATGACTGTTTGGTGCGGTTTTTGGTCCGGCGGAGTCATTGGACCTTACTTTTTCGAAAATGAGGCTGGAGCAACAGTTACGGTGAATGGGTTGCGCTATCGAGAGATGATTAATGATTTTTTATGGCCGGAATTGGATGGTATTGAACTGGACAACGTTTACTTTCAACAAGACGGCGCTACGTGCCACACAAGCAACGAAACCATTGATCTTTTACGGGAAAAGTTTTCGGGCCGTGTTATCTCCCGAAGAGGTGATCATTTGCCTGATGTTATTTTCCACTATTAACGGCATACCTTCCTCTTTATAATGAAATAAATAACCGATCATGTATATAAATAAATGGCATTTTTCTTTGAATATCAAAATAACACCTCTTATTGGAAAACCCTTTATGTAGAGACCGTGCGAAGTGGCGTACATTGCTCTTTGACTACCCCTTAACAGGGATAAAAGCGTGATGGTATGTATGTATATTTTCGACCAATAATTATGATTGCCCAATTTTCTTATTTAACGTAAGGTGTAAAGGCAACTTAAGCTGTAACTTATTGTTATTGCGGCTTTTTAAGCTGCTGTTTTATGTTTTAAATCAGCCAAATTCAGTGACTATGCGCATATATTAGGCCTTTGGCTGCTGAAGAAAATTATACCAATATTTTTGCTTGACCAAAAATTTATTTTAGTAGTTTTGCATATCAAAACCGAATCCAGGAAAACCTGCCCTTTTTCGGAGCTACCACCTCTCTGAATTCCAGGTTTATTCATATTCAAGAAAGTAAGTTATTTTGGCCTCAATAAACTCTCTCGACCAGTTTTTATTACCATCGCCCACAGATTTAAAACCATCGAGAGATGCTTCAACAGAATCAGTATGTGTGAAAATAATAACATTTGTCCTAGAGTTTTTCACCTAATGCGATTATGTAATGTTACAAGGGTCCAGTAGCTCTACCATAAGTTTCTTCAAGCAGTTTTTACTATAGTCGCTAGTAACTATAGATAGGAATCAACCAATAAAAGAGGTTTATTTGAAAAATGAAGCGATCCTATTGGTTAATCCCTATCAAAAGTTACTCGCCGGAGCTCATGACCTATTTATTATATCGATAGTTTAGTATTTAGTATTTATTTATTTGCTTCTTGTTAAAATTATAAAATATAAATTAGACAAGACCCTGCAAGGGCACTACAAAAAAAATCTTAACTAGGTATTTACACACATTAATGAGATCTAAATATATAATATTTATAATAAATTAAATTAAATACACTTTTATTTATATTGCTTAAATTGGCCTCATTCATCATTAAGAAGATTATACTCTTTTAGAGTATAAAATCTTTTGGAATATAAAATCATTTAGATTATAAAATCTTTTGGAGTATAAAATCGTTTAGATTATAAAATCTTACGTAAGATCATTCCTGCAAGCTGTTACAGTAAGAAACAGTACATAACTACATGATCTGTAGAAAAAAAGAACCTGTCTAGGGCTTAATATTTCTGCTCAGCATCAGGGAGGTAGACTTCCCCCGTATTCTAAGTTGTATCCTCAATTGCACTTTTGACTCAAGAAAAGTTTTTCTCATTCTATCTTTCTTGATTTGATATTGGTGGAAAGAGACAAGACTTTCCTTGAGTGAAAATTAAGACTTAGAATACGGGTTTTATAGAGTAGATAATAATGAATTAAAACATATACCTACTCGTATATAATCAAGGGTTTGCCACATAGCAGTTTGTCATTGATCTACAAAGACCAGTGTACTCTTGTATCTATCTGTACTTTTTTTTTATTGAAGCACGGCATGTGACTTTGTATATACCTGGTGGTGAGCAGACTTACAAAGTCCATGAATGGGGTCAATCAATAATTGTTCTTAAACAACATTGATTCTCCCACTATGTCGGCTAAATGATGCGATTACGAAATGGGCGGCGACAAAGACGAATTGCATTACAAGTATATTTTATACACTCGCTGTCTTATCGTCAATTAAACCATCCATTTCATAACCGCATCCTGAAAGGAGACTACCACCTCGACAAGAAATAGACGCAGTAATCTCCTGAAAACCTCCTACGGAAAACTTTCTACTTTTATAACGCCAAAATCATCATTACCAATATGACAAGAATACTTAATTATTACGCATTCAATACCACGTATTATACATATATTTATATACAAAAACAAAGTAAATAACCAAATAGCGAGAGAAGTAACTCGGCACAAACAAAGGAACCTAAGTAGACATAATACCGACAAACCCGAGAAAGAAAACTGAATAAAATGGCGTGAATATCTACCCGCCACACATAATAGAATGTCTCACTCAGGGGGCGGCAGTGTCTACACGAGACCAGTGACGCGGCACTAGTCGGCGGATATATTTTTTTTGTTGTACACTTTCACCGATATTCATAAAAACTTATTGAGTCCTTGAAGAACAGTTTAATTATAGAAGGTTTTGTCTTAACCAAGTTTTTTAGCAACCAAATTTAATATGCGTAAAATAAATATAACCTCCTATAACTAAAGCGTTCTTTAAGGGCTCAATAAGTTTTTCAAATCCAGCAACAATGCCACAATTATTGGTTAAGTCTTTTAATTTCATTTTATATCTATTTTTGTTCTTCTGTTTCATTACATATTTTATTGTAAATAAATAAATTGGTTAAATCTACGAAGACAACTTGAGGAACTTTTTTATACTTCGCTTAAAGTATTCAAGATAAAGTAAGTACGTCAGAATCACCCAATAAAAATATACAGTCCACTTTTCTTCGGAGCACATATGTAAAAAACCGCACAAATATTATGGCTATGTTGAGATCTATCGTGGGATGTGTCTCTCGTGTAAGGATAACCGCCGCTCGCTTTATGTCGCCATTGAAACGATATTTTTATTTCCTATTCAGGCGTTCTATACGGGAGAAGACGTTTCGTCTGCGATCCTTTATTCCCTATATATTATTATAGAATACCCACAATACTGAATGGTGTCAATTGTTCAGTTAAATAATGTTCAAAATAATTCTTCCATACATACATACAAACTCAATAATTTAAGTTCACACTTGTCAAGTTTAAGTCGACATAATTAATAAATAAAATCTTTTTTGCCAATGATTATAAATATTTCATGTTTTTTTAAAGCCCGTTGTAGCAATAATAATACAAATATAACTGGAATAAAATTAGTCCAGACCAGTCGAACCATGTAATTTATTCAGCCATATGCCTCAAAAATGATTTTTTTATTGCAATTTTATTATTATATACTAATGTAACTTTTTTAATTTTAATTTCACCCACTTGAGACTTTTTTTACAAACTTCAACTCGATTTTTACAACAAAAAATATATGAGGAAATTCTTATTATAAAGCGTGCGTGCGTGGTGGCCGAGTTGGTTAGACCTTGGACTTAAAACACTTAGGTCCCTGGTTCGAATCCCGGTGTGAACCAATGAGTTTTTAATTAAAAAAAAAAATACATTTGTTTGACAACCGGTTTTACTTTACCAACTTGTGAAACTGTTTATAGATGGGTTATTGAGTTTATTCAAAACATCGCGACGATCTAGCCACTTGTTCGGTGTAGACTCATACCATCGGCTACGACGAGGTGGGATTAAAACCCCTTTGCTGGGTACCCTGAGGCCGTCTAGGCGGTCTCGGGCGCCGTAAGGCACCCGTGATGATATATATATATATTATTATAAAAATGTGGCCCCGCAATCCAAATACTCTTCCTACCCTTTCACATTATTTATGCAACACCTAATTAGTAAAACTAATTTGTAAAATTTAGTTTTAAATAAATATATAATATCTCAGACTAGTATGAAGCCGCTGGTAAGAGGTAGTTAATAATATCGTAGCGTGATTGCATTCCAGTGGCGCGCTACGTGGCAAATCGTAGCCCGATATTACAGCCGACGGCTACGGCGTAGCAAACACACGCCTCTGTGCCACCAGAATGAGAGGTTGTCTAAACAATTGAGCCACTTATTGCTTTCCTATTATTTCTTGGGCATTGTTGTCTTTTGTCCGCACTAATGTAGATTGTTATTGTAAGAGACAGAGAAAAAATATTATCTTTATTGCTTATCGTAAAGGATGTGTTAGGTGTCATTGAGACACAATTAAAATTACTTTTATTATAAACAAATATTCATCTTTTACTTTCTCAAAGTAACCTTTGTAGAAAATGCTTAGGGCATTAAGTTCGCCTATGTACAATTTTAGTTCATAATTTTATGTAATAACGCATTTTAAAAAAAGATGATACCGTAAAGAAAACTTACAAAGTGGCTTCTAGCAATTTGTTTTATTCTACTATATAATATACCATCCATCGGCTGCGACGACGTGGGATTAAAAATCCCTCCGCTGGGTACCCTGAGGCCGTTTCATGCGTTCTCAAGTGCCGTAAAGCATCCGTGATGATTTTTTATATTTATATATCTTCACGGGTGCCTTAGGGCGTCCGGAACCGCTTAGACGGATCAGGGTACCCAGCGGAGGAGTTTTTGATGATCCAGTAGCCGATGGTATAAGTCTACGCCGAAAAAGTGGCTAGCTCGTCGCGATGTTTGAATAGACTCAATACCTATAAACAGTTTCACAAGGTATAGTGAAACTGGAAGCCACAGCTTTACGTGCTCTCCGAGACACTATAGTGGTGTTAAACAAATGTACATACATTTTTAGATTAAAAACTCATTGGTACACACAGGGGGTTCTTAACATTTGTGATGATTATTATCTATCATCGGAGACTTCATTTACGAGTGGTAGGAGGCACTCGTATTGATATCATAGGTATGATATTTTAGTCACCCAATGAGGTTGAAAATTCGTTAGAAATCGATAACTTTTTTGACATTTCAGTGCAAATCGCACCCCTGTTGATAAATATCTGGCTTTGACCAGGATTAACATGCTAGTTTATACAAAGTCATATATTTCGCGAGTGTTACCTTTGACAACATTTTTTTTTATTTTTTTATTTTATCTCATAGTCACATGCCGTGCTCCAGCACGGCATGTGACTTTGTATCTACCTGGTGGTGAGACCTACAAAGTCCATGAATGGGGTCAATCAATAATTGTTCTTAAAAAACATTGACAACATTGGGCGGCGACAAAGACGAATTGCATTACGAGTATATTTTAATATGCTCGCTGCCTTATCGTCAATTAAACCATCCATTTCGTAACCGCACCATGAAAGGAGACTACCACCTCGACAAGAGATCGATGCAGTAATCTCCTGAAAACTGGTGAACCCAAAGTCTAACCTAAATACTGTGACCGAAGTTATGGTTTACTTCACTCTTCGGTCACCATACCCAATTTCCTCGGGTAACTCCTTTAGATACTTCTTTAAAACCACTTCAATGCGTTTTCATAATTATATTAATACTGTTTTAAATTCCCTATAGAATATAATATTCCTATAAAGCTATATAAACTGAAACTGTGAGGATTAATCGCGGTTTCTATTCGTTTTTGTATTAAATTATAAAAATCACACATTCATCGTGTGTCCCTCTATTGATCTCTCTTTCGAATCTTTTGTTCCTTCGATTTGTTATATTCCCGTCACAAATGTCATAAATACTATTCAAATAAAATAACTAACATTTAAATAGCCAGTAGTAGCCTTACTCTACAGTAGAGAAGGTTACAATACTACCAAACCGCCAAATCCTCCGTGGTTTAGTTTGTGAATGCTTAAAAAAAGCACTATAGTTCCACCCACAATTAGACATAAGGTTTGACATTTTAAGGGAAAGCCGATTAGCGTTTAAACTTATAAATTATTTTATAAAATAGCAATGTTATAATAATTAATAGTATTAAACTGCCAATAATTTAAATTAAAGGTGCTATTAATTACACCTTAAGTTTAGATATTTAAAAATTTTTTTTAAAGGAGAAAGAAGGGCGAATTTTTGTTAAATAAAATAACTGATCCTCTAAACTAATCGCTCTCGAACTTCTTTCTCAGAAGATTACCAATTGTCTGCATAATCAGCATCCAGCGGCCAAATTCTGTTTCTTTAACGGAAACGTTAGCTTGTCAAAATAACAATTGAACAATCAGCAACAATAATAACTAAAAAAGGCATGTGCATATCATCACGGGTGCCTTACGGCGCCCGAGATCGCCTAGACGGCTCCAGGATACTCAGCGGAGAGGTTTTAATCCTACCTCATCGTAGCCGATGGTATGAGCCACACCGAACAAGTGACTAGTTCATCGCGGTGTTTTTGAATATACTCAATGACCCATCTATAAACAGTTTCACAAGTTGATATAGTGAAACCGGGACCGACAGCTCAACGTACTCTCCGAGGCATTATAGTGGTGTTGTCAAACAAATATACATATTTTTTTTAATTAAAAACTCATTGGTACACACTGGGATTCGAACGAGGGACCTAAGGGTTTTTAAGTCCAAGGTCTAACCAACACGGCCACCACGTATAACTAAAAACGGAATATTCTTTATTTCCTTGTATTTGTTTTCGTTATTTTGACAATCCAAGGTTACCTTTAAAAGAAACAGAATTTGGCCGCTGGGACTACATGGTTCCGGACTCAACAGAAAATGTAAAAAAGTCATAAAATTATAATACCAAGTAGGTATTAACGTAATGAAATTTCATACAGACGCTATTAATTCAAAACAATAAAATTAAATACATATTAAAGCAGCAGAATATAAGATAAAGACCCCTTGGTAACGACGCGAAGACAATTATACCTACTTATAAAGGGCTATTTAGGTTAATTAATGACGTCATAACTTGGTCTTAGCGCACTAAAACTCGCTCAAATGTTAGAGCACTATTTACTTACTGATGTGTTACATTTTATCAGTAGTCACAAGTTGAATATTATATGTACGTTCCTTTAATAGCAAAGCTATCAAAAACTTTTTTTTGCATAAGACGTTGCATTAGTAATTTATTTTTATATCTGTGGCTACAATATGCGTTTTTTTACCAAACCAAACTTAGCATTTACTACTATAGCACCATGTAATAGTAAGTTTTAATATTGAAATGTCAATAATAACAATAAGAAACATATGATTTGAAAGTAAATTAAATTTTGATAAGTTTAAATTGATATGTATATCAATTATATTATATTACATACCTACAATAGTTTATTCGAAAAAACTTTTATTCGAAATATGAAAAGGCAGTTTTTAAATTCAATTATTTAATATTTTAAATAATTACTACATGTCTAAAATTTTACATCAAAAAGCAACATCGGTAATTTTTAAAGCTCATATTGACGTATTTTTTTTATTACATAACTAAGTTTTGTGTAATTATAAGTATTTTGGTTCTTATCGTCAATATTATTATGGTTTATGATGTTGCTACGAATATATATAATAAGCAATGGTTAATTTCTAAAAAAAAAAAAAAATGGTTTTGGTACTACGTAGGTACTAAAAGAAATTTATTTTTATACTATAGTTTAGCACAAATTATTTAAACTAGAACAAATTTTATACTTATACTAGAGTATATAAGTAATTATATAATAATAGAGCTTTTTTGTATTAGATTCTTGTACACAAAATGATTAATTGCTTGTTGCATTTTATATGCAGCTGGAAACTATCTATTCTAATTATAAAGGAAACATATAATATGTTATATTCAATCAGCACTGAATCAAATTCAGAAAAGGATAAAATGATGAAGGAATTAATTATATACCATCAAAACGTTCAAGGGATAGAAAACAAAATCGAAGATCTTTGCATGTTTGTAAATTCGTTTAAATGTGATATCATATGTTTGACTGAAACATGGTTAACCGACGATAATATTACTTTGTGTTTATTGAAAGATTATAATCTAGTAAGCTTTAACTGTAGAAAAAGGTTTATTCGTGGTAGTACGTTAATTTACGTAAAAAAGAGCATCAAGGTGAGTAATAGGACTGACATAACATCATTTTCTATTGATAAAGTGTTCGAAATTAGCTGCGTAGAGCTGGACAATATAATAGTGTTAGTAGTATATAAATCTCCGAGTACCCCAGATCCTATATTCATAGATAAACTTGACGATTGTCTATCCAAAATTAGCGAAAAAAAAAAAAAAATTATATTATGTGGAGATTTTAATATAAGATTTCCTTTAAATGCAACTGAACCTCATATCCTAACGGACATTATGGATACCTTTTTCCTTAAACAGCAAATTTTTGAATTCACAAGGATTACTCCTACCAGTCAAAGTTGCATTGATAACATATTCACAGATATTAAAGTATTAGACTCAGGAGTCTTGCAGGGTGTAAATTCTGATCACAAAGGTCAATATGTTAGAATAAATTCATTTGTTACTAATAAAGCCCAACAACAACAAAAAGAAAAGAGAAATATTACTAAATACAATATGCTAAAATTAAAAATGGCCCTAAACAATTGTCTTCAACAATAATAAATAGTTATAGCTCTTTTTTTAAAACCTTAATAAATCTTACAAATATCTATTTACCTTTGAGTAAATCAAATAAACATAGAAAAACAACAGAATTTTGGATAACAAAAGGAATCCAAATATTACGAGAAAAACTTTATTTACTGTATGATCTGAAAAGCCATTACAAAAATATATTACTAGAAAATTATATAAAAATGTATTCAAAAATATTTAAAAAGGTAGTATTAGACGCGAAACGAAAAGCACTAAGCAACAGAATATTAAATTCAAAAGATAAAGTAAAAACGTCATGGGCTATTATAAAAGAGATTACAGGAAAAGTAAATGAAGATAAGAGTGAAATGGAAATAAAAGTAAATGGGGATTTAATAAAGGACAAAATCAAAATAGCTGAACATTTTAACAATTATTTTAAAAATATTCCATTGGTTACAACAAATAATTTAAATATAAAGCATTAAAATATGTTGATATGTATATAAATGACTTGAAACTTGTTTCAAATAATAGTAGAGTTTTTTATGCAACAAATGAAAACGAAATAGAAAAGGTAATAATTAAAATGAAGGCTAAAAATTCAACTGACCTATGGTATCTATCACCAAATTTAATTAAACATTTAAAAAATGAAATCGTACCTATACTTACATATTTAGTAAATGAATGTTTCACATCTGGCATTTTCCCCGATGAACTAAAAATAGCTAGAATTGTCCCGCTCTTTAAAAAAGGAGAGGATCATGATGCACAAAATTATAGGCCCGTATCCTTACTTCCAGTGGTAAGTAAAATATTTGAGCGAGTTATCTATCTTAGATTGCTGGAACATATGGATATCAATAACATACTTAACACAAAACAATATGGCTTTAGAAAAAACTGTTCCACGTCAGATGCTTTATCTGAAATGTTTAAGGCAGTGTTAGAATCACTAGATTCAAAAAAACAGACATACGGTATTTTTTGTGACTTGTCGAAAGCTTTCCACTGTGTGCACTATGGTCTTCTCCTTGCTAAATTAGAACGCTATGGTATCGAGGGTATTGACCTAGTCCTTTGCAAATCTTATTTAGAATCGAGAACGCAGGTAGTTGATATAAATGGTACCAAATCTTCTGAACAAACAATTAATATTGGTGTTCCGCAGGGTTCGATTCTGGGGCCAATATTATTTTTATTATATATTAACGATATAAGTAAAAGTATAGATAATGACATAAAAATTGTTATGTTCGCTGACGACATTTCTTTAATTGTTAATAGCAACAATAATGATATTGTATCTAAGATACATAGTACTATATTGCAAATGCAGCGTTGGTTCGATTGTAATATATTATGAATATTGCAAAGACCAACGTAGTTTATTTTACCCTCGATACACATAACAGGCAGAATTATGACGCGCTAGTAAATAAAATTAACGTAAATATATCACCCGAGATTACCTTTCTCGGAGTGACAGTAGATAAAAGAATCACGTGGAAACCCCATGTTAATAAAATTGCAAAGAAACTTAGTTCTGCATGTTATGCAATTAAAAAAGTAAAATTGTTTTGTGGTTTGAACGCTAGAGCTGTCTATTTTGCATACTTTAACAGAATTATGACATATGGAATTTTGGTATGGGGTTCAGCGGCAGAGGCGAAGCGCATTTTTATTTTACAAAAACGTGCAATTCGATATATGCTAGGACTAAAATGTCGTGATTCATGCAGAAATGCATTTAATGAACTAAAAATTATGACGTTGGCTAGCACTTATATCCTACAAGTATTGCTCTATATTAAAATAAATTTAAAGGATTTTCCATTGGTCGCCGACACCCATTATTACAACACTAGACGGCGGTGCGACGTCCAATACCAGAAGACAAGGCTGTCTAAAGTGTCCCGCAGCTTTGTGTGTCATAGTGTAAAATTCTTTAATAAACTTCCACAAGATATCCGCGACCTAAATTTAAAATCATTCAAATCAAAAATAAAACAGATTTTATTGCAAAAATGCTACTACAATATAGAAGAGTTTTTAAATGATAAACATATTATTTAGCTTGAGCTTTAGTTTTTTTTTTTTTTTTTTTTTTTCATTATTTACGATTGCTTAGGTACCTACCTACCTACCTAATTATTTTTTATTGATTATTTTTATTATCTGCTTCGGGACAATTTATGACAGCAATACCTACCACTACTAATATTTTATTCATTTGTGCTTATTATTATGTAGTAAGTATCTCAGGATATATTATTTTATATTATTTTTTGTATCGTTGCATCGTTGACATAATTATTATTATAATTTAGTAGGTACTAATTATTAATTTACACTTTTAATTTACTATTATTTTAACATCTTGTGTTTATATAATAACTGAGACTATTTTATCATATTAGTTACATGACATCTTTATTATTCTTGGTAATTATACATTAATAATAACCTAATTAAATGACATTTTATTATTGTATCAATAGATACACTATTCTTATTACTGCTAGGTATGTATATATGTGTACCTATGTATTTATTCAATAAAAAATTGACATTCTGTTATTTAGTAAGTACACTGTTATTGATTATATCAGTGTGTTCTTGATATCTTTATTATTACTGTTTATATATAATCAATAATTATATTTATTCATTAATAACCTAATTTATATTAAACGATATTTTTTTTATTATTTTATATTGTATCAATGGATACAGAATTATTATTATTATTATATATTATTAAATAATTTTCATTTGTGTTATTAATGGATTCATTATTAATATTATTTTATTTGTATTTAATTAATTGACATCTTTATAAATATATTTATATTGACAAAATTTATAAATGAATTGTATAATATTTATATGGTTACAAAAATTGTTGTGGGTCAGATCCTGTTCGTCACACAATGTATGTGCGATACACACCTACTTATATTTATGATAATAATATAGTCTTTGGTTAACCTGTTTCAGATCTATTTTTTGTAGTAACTAGTCTATGGTAGTTTAAAAATTGTATCTACTTTATTTGACAATGTTAAGAGGCCTTAGCAGTCCTATGATTGCAATAAATGAATATACTGAATATACTTACACTAGTTGGTTATGTAGTGTGTGTTCGGTTCGATAATTTTCATATTAACATTTCCATTCCATCGTGTTTAAGTTCTAAATCTGATATCGAGGTATAATAAATATTTGTCGTTCTTTTGTTAATGAACAGCTACCTAACCAAACGCACTCTAAGACCTCATTTTTTTGACTATTCCTAAATATCTGTAAAGATTTACATGAAATAAATAATTTTGACTTTGACTTTGGTACATTATAAGAATCCACCACTATTTATTTAAACAAGATAAATTTTAATTTTATCCCTACACTCTATTCTAGTATAAAATTATATAAAACCAAAACAAATTTCATCCCTAGTCGCTAGCCGCTAGTACAGTGCAACTTTGATCCCTTACGACGTGCGGTTTAGTCGCATTAGCGCTGATTCAGCTGTCAATGCAGCGCTGATTGTTCGCGCGGACTCCCTGTATCATGCAAATGCGGGGCGATGGACAAACACACGTCTGTGTCGGTCTCAAAGCCGCGGCTTACTTAGTAATTATCACTTAAACCGCTTTCCAACTGAGCCTAGGGTTGCCACTTTAGTTTTGGATTTTTTTTATAAAAAAATTGAGATAAAATAGCAATAAACATTTTTCTAGTAGGTGGGACTCGAACACACGATCCTCGCTTTTGCGGCAATTTAAGTATAAGAATAACATGATAATTATAATTTATGTATAGTAATATACGTGGTGGCTGAGTTGGTTAGACCTTGAACTTAAAAACACTTAGGTCCCTGGTTCGAATCCCGGTGTGTACCAATGAGTTTTTAATTAAAAAAAATATGTATATTTGTTTGACAACACCACTATAGTGCCTCGGAGAGCACGTTAAGCTGTCGGTCCCGGTTTCACTATACCAACTTGTGATACTGTTTATGGATGGGTTATTGAGTCTATTCAAAACTTCGCGACGAGCTAGCCACTTGTATTCGGTGTAGACTCATACCATCGGCTACGGCGAGGTGGGATTAAAACCCCTCCGCTGGGGACCCTGGGGCCGTCCAGGCGGTCTCGGGCGCCGTAAGGCACCCGTGAAGATATATATGTATGGCGTCCTATAACTTATATTATATTTTAATAACAACTTTCGTTATTAAAATAAATATCTACCAACGTCGCAAATAATAAGGTATCCGTCCCTTTTTTCCGTTTAACACCTAACTGACTGGGTAAGCAAGGCAAAGGTATCTGGACCTTTGTCTTGTCAGTATAGAAAACCAGAAGATCGAAGAACGTAAAAAAACTCAATAACGCATTCCGCTGCGTTTAATGTTAGCTACGTGCTATCAATAAACAAATAAAAAAGTATATCATTAACGATTAATACAAATTTCTATGTTTTCTAAAAATTGCTAAGTTATATAATTAAATAAATAATAATCTAAATCTGTTCAGCCCTCGGAAGATTTATGATAAATGGAAGGCGCTATTTGACTGCCCATGCGCAAAAGGTCTAAAAACCATCGCTGAAAGGTGACACAGCATTAATTCCTTTTTTTTCCCCTTATTGCTTACGGTATTCCATCTAGAATCCCTAATTTAGTTTGTTGCCGACATTGGGTCATCTTTAGGTATCGGCGCCTGAGACTGCCATGTCAAAGTTATTTCAGTGTTAAATCAACAAAATTTTCAACTTGTAAAAATTGGATAAGACTCTAAATTAAATAAATAAAAATCACCACGGGTTTCTTATGGCACCCGAGTCCGCCTAGACGAAGGGGTTTTAATAATGGGGATATTTTTTATAAATTTAAATCAATTATGCTAGACTAGTAGAGTATAGGAATGATTTTTTTTTCTAAATATAAATCAATTTGGACTATACTAGAATATAAGGATGAAACCTTTCTTTTTTATTTTAAAACACTATATTGTACGGATTAAATTTATTCTATTATTTTTTTTTAATAAACTATTAAGTCTTTTATTTTTATTTGTTACATTTTAATTAACCTTATTGCTTCATAACAATCTTATAAATATATTCCAAATAAGGTATATTGTTAATTTGTAGTAACTCAAATAATTAAATAGTAGATATATATATAATATACCTAATATAATAGTATTTTTATTTTATATTAAATTTATATTTCAACTAAAGCAATCTAAATAAATCCCAACAAAAACTAGCGACTTTATACAAATTTAAAGAAAATCTTAAAAGAAAATTTAATCTTGGAATGTTACTAATAAACATGCAAACATGCGCCGCTACCTGTTGCGAGCGAAGACTGAACCAAACCGCCCAATGAGCGCGCGGAGCCGCCCACGAAGCGATCCCATTGGGCGGCTGCGCCTCTGGTGGGGAAAGAGAACAACGTTGGAAATTCCTAGACGACTTCGCTTTTTAACTTGAACGCTCGCTGAAAAGCACCACCGGTGTGCTTTCGAAAAGCTTTCGCGCGATTTTCCAAAAAACCTAACTCGAACTTTTTTTGAAAAATAGTAAATTTTAATAATGTTTCTAAAATTGTTATTGAAATAATTTAGTGACGTGTTTGAACGGTTATATATATATTTTTTATAACTTTATTTTACAAAAAAAAACAGTCATGTCTTTGGGAAAACAACCCGCGGAACATATTAAACGACCAATGAATGCGTTTATGGTTTGGTCCAGAGGTCAGAGACGCAAGATGGCACAGGACAATCCAAAAATGCACAATTCTGAAATTTCTAAACGTCTGGGTGCTGAGTGGAAGTTACTGACTGAGATGGAGAAACGGCCTTTTATAGACGAAGCAAAACGTTTGAGGTCAGTAAATAATACCTACAAGTTTTTCATTAGAGTGCTGTTACGAAACGAGCAGCGACGTGAGCGCTAAGGCAAACTTGTAACTTCAGCTGACATGGTAAGGGCGACAATTTTTTTACACAACAACTTTTTTTTTATGCATTCTACATCATTTATCTTACTCCTAAACATATTTTTTTAATTAACAAGGAAAATCTATTTTCTTAAAAAATATATCGGAAAGTAATGTATTCTATGAAAGCCTATAGAGTAAAAAAACTCTAATACAAGTAAATTATTGTCGTAACATGCAAATAAAAAACCTTGAGGCAAAATGTTTAATATAAAAATATAATAAATTAATAAAAAAATGTAAATGTAATAAAATTAAAATATTTTTAGACATTAATATTAATCAAATAATTAAATAGACGGACGGGTAGAGATATATCATACCTACTTTAAAAAAATCATAAAATCAACATGCCGATGATGGTCGAATATGCGGACAAAAATACACATTAACACCATGTACTTAATTTATAACCTTATTCTGTGAATAAAGATTTAATTTCATGAGTTTAATATAAAAGTTAAAGAGATTTGAGGAACTTTCATCTTATAAAAAAAAAATACACTTGAAAAAAATAACATTCAGCATATAGTCGTTTTTCATATTATATTCATTTACCCAAAGGTGCTATCATAATTTCTAGATATTTTTCATTACCCAAGCAAATAGGGTTGTAATAATTATTGCATTACTGTTAAAGGGTTGAAGGAACTATTGTGGAACTTAATTATTTAAATTAAATACCTTGTAAATCACTTTATACATATAATAAAAATATCAATAAAACAATCTATTTTATCTGCAAACAAACACTCATTGAAAATATTTATATATTTTTTTTATAAGCATTTTTTTGTGCCAGTATTTATTAGTTTTTTTTTTTATTATTTTGTTGAAACGATGTTCCTACAAGGGTTTTACGGTTTTCGCACGCACTTGCAGTCCAATTATACTCCACTTTAGAAGGACCTATAGAACTCACAGAACGATTTTGATATAAAATGACTTTCGATAAAATTAAGTTTATAAAGCATAAGTTCAGGGGCGTATTTAGGTTCAGTTTTGCCCCGGGCCATGTACATCGGCCGCCCCAAATCGATAGTCATAGTACTTATTTCTTTGCATCCCACTAATATATTACTCATTCAGCGGCCATATTGTTTCTTTTAAAGGTAACGTTATGAAATCCTTTATGTACAATGGTCACGACACGAAATGCTAAACTTTCAAGCCAAATGTATCTGTAATACAAGGGAATAGAGTGCATTACCTTTTTAGTTTTCGTTGTTGCTGATTGCTATATTCACATTTATAGGATTATTAAAATGTTGCGTTAATATTTCAAATTTCTATCTAAAATGGTTGCCAAGTTTGAATTATTTCTGTAATAAGACTTTTCTATAAACCTCCCTTTCTCCCATTTTTTCTTTTGTTATAAAGAACCGTAAGTGCGTGAACGAATTCGTATCTAACCGCTATTTATATAAAAATAATATACAAGTATATATATATATATCTTCACGGGTGCCTTACGACGTCCGAGACCGCCTAGACGGCCCCAGGGTACCCGGCGGAGGGGTTTTAATCCCACCTCGTCGTAGCAGATGGTATGAGTCTACACCACAAGTGGCTAGCTCGTCGCGATGTTTTTTTAATAGAATCAATAACCCATTTATAAACAGTTTTACAAGTTGGTGTAGCGAAACCGGGATCGACAGCTTAACGTGCTCTCCGAGGCACTATAGTGGTGTTGTCAAACAAATGTACATATTTTTTTAATTAAAAACTCATTGGTACACACCGGGATTCGAAGGGGACCAGGGACCTAAGTACAAATATACTTATTTTATTTTCTTATTATTAATTTCTTACATACTAAATCATTTAAGTACCTAGCCAAAAAGATGGCAAAAAATGTCAACAATTAAGCCAAAAGAATATCCTTGAGAAGTAAATTCAAAAATGTTAACATACCCAATTTTGATCGAGAACGCTTTTCTCTATAGTGGTGTATTTAAAACATTTTCCTAAAAAAGTAAAACATAAAGACTCTGTATAGCTACAAGTATGTAGGAAAATGTTATACTCTATGTCCTTCCCAGAGTCTCAAACTATCCCAATATTAAATTTCATCTAAATCGGTTCAGCGGTTTAGGCTTAAAAACGTAACAAACAAATTAATTTTTATTCCCGTATCGAATATGTCGGGCGAGAAAAAAAACTCAAGTTTGCTATTATAAAATCTATGCATTTTTATAAATTCCTTATTAGGATAATCTTATATTATTTTTTTAAAGATAAAAATGCAATGAAAAAAATCTGGTGGGACTCGAACCCACGAACCTCACTATCGCGGCAAGGCGCTCAACCGCTGAGCCAAAATTCGTGAGGTTTCAGTCACCCCTCACGAATTTTGTCATTGCTTGTTATCTACTTATACACAGACGCCCTCTATTACCTTTCTTCTATTAACTCTATACCTTTTTATGTTTTTTTTTTATACTTTAGTATAAAATAATAATATTTACCTGCAAGCATGAACTATAATGGTTTTTATGGAAAAAAGTTAACCCAGTTTTTTTGTTTAATTTCAAAGTTTATCAAAACAATAAAAGTTAACTTCAAAATAAATAAAGTTACTATTGTTTAAGTAATTACACAAAAAGCCCACCCTGCCTACACCTGATATCCTAAATCAACTTAATAATTAAAAAAACGGCCAAGCGCGAGCAACATTTTCACAATAGGGGTTCTATTGAAATTATTTTATAATATTTCATGTATTGTTTTGATCATAAACTAAACTAAAGTGTCCCCAACCTAGTGGTTAAGTCACTGCGCAACTGATAACAAGGTTAAGCGGATGACAACAAGGCCGGACCTGGGATGGGTGACCGCTTTATACAACGAGGCTATACCATCATAAACACCGCAACAAGCTCGCCACTTGTTAGGTGTTGCCTCCGAATACCATCGGCGAAATGAGGATGGGTTAATCCTTCTTGGTACCCTGAGGCCGTTTAAACGGTTCTCGGGAGCCAAAATGGCACCCGTGATGGTATTTTTTTTAATAAACTAAATTTCTTAGGATTGTACTAAATGAAACAGATTACAATAGTACTTTATACTCGTACATTTACCGTGGCAAGCTGTACGGAAACACGTCAGTACATACATTTTTGTGCTATAATGGCAAATCAAACAATTCCAAAAATGTATTCCACTTTTTAAGGTGTGTGTAGAACGCGCATAAAATTATTATAAATTATTTTAGTAACATAGTATTTTTTCGGGTTCTACCCTCGGCCATGACCTTTATATTGCGGTATCCTAAAAAGGTAATACAAAAAAGAGTAGTTTTCCAAAATATTTATCCTGTGTTATTCCCCGAGGCCCAGTGCATAATAAAATAAAGCCTCAGTGTGTACAAGCCTCAATGTGTACAAACGCCCCAGTGTGTACAAGCCTCAGTGTGTACAAAAGCCCCAGTGGAACTAATATCAGACCTCGTAGACAAATACTCAGCCGCCGGATATTTGGACTTTTTATCTTATTTTATTTCACACGATGAATTAAAAATTGTGTTTGTAGATCAACACATAGATAGATAGACTTGTTTGTGTCTGTTTGGTACTGTATTAAATAAAGGTACTAAACAATCAGGCAGAATATAAAAAAAATATATAAAAACATTAAATATGTGTCATGTGTTCATAAAATATACTATACTTACTTAAAAATAATAAAATTAAAATAAAAAATACTTACACAGATTTTTTTGTATCTTAATAGGCAGATCAATAAAATATAACGTATTTTTATAATTCAAAATCTGTCTGGCTGTTTGTTTGTTGTCGGGTATCACTTAATAACTACTATGTATGTATGTATCATCACGGGTGCCTTACGGCGCCCGAGACCGCCTAGACGGCCCCAGGGTACCCAGCGGAGAGGTTTTAATCCCACCTCGTCGTAGCCGATGGTATGAGTCTACACCGAACCAGTGGCTAGCTCGTTGCGATGTTTTGAATGGACTCAATAACCCATCTATAAACAGTTTTACAAGTTGGTATAGTGAAACCGGGACCGACAGCTTAACGTGCTCTCCGAGGCACTATAGTGGTGTTGTCAAACAAATGTACATACATTTTTATATTAAAAACTCATTGGTACACACCGGGATTCGAACCAGGGACCTAAGTGTTTTTAAGTCCAAGGTCTAACGAACTAGGCCACCACGTATATTAATAACTACTGGACCGATTTAAATGCGTTTTTTTTGTTGAATTAGCTCTGTGGGTAAAATAGGGTATATTATATTTCGATAAACAGGGGGTTCAGATATATATGGTGATTGTGTTTTAAAGGCTTCTTAGGAAAAGTTTTTAAATACACAAAATAGAAATACGTTCTATGAAGCAAAGTTGGGTATATTTTAATGACATAAAATTGCATTAAAGTATTTTCGAATTTATATTTACTTTTTGAGTTTTTTTTTCGTATAGGTAAAGTTTGTCAAAAGATTTTATATACCTATAAATTGGGGTTTTAAATGTATAATTAAGGGGCAAACGCGTGCAAGGTAGCCATGATTAACATATTTACTTTACCTTAGTAAAAATAGATATCTATTAAAAAGCAATATTAAATATATATTTTTTGTTTTAAAATAAACACCAGCTAGTATATTGTATTGGGGGGAGCATAGTTTGTGGCCAAGGTGAGATGTCCCACATATAATAATAAATGTAAACCAGTAGGTATACTTCAAAATTATAGTTTAACAAATATTATACACGTTTTATTTATTTAAATATTTATTGCATACATACATATACATATTTATATAAAATTCAGAGGCGTATATGTTCTGATTCGATCAGGCCCTAGCGTTTAGTTTAGTTGTTAATGCTCTCACAGCTTAAAGTGCGTTCTCTCCGCCACAACCTCATAAGCTTTTTTTCTGAAAAATAAAATAAAATAAAATAAAAAAAAGTCATATTGGTGAAGAGTTAACCGTTTACCCGATAGTAAACGTTAAAAACTCAGACTACAGCCACTGAATCCAAACTCGCCAATTTACTTTTTTTTTATAAATTTTCACAACACTACTCAGACAGTGATTTGGACTATTGATTAAGACTATTTTAATTTATAGATAAGTATTTTTAATTTTAATTATTTTATAGTTATTATTTATAATTAGTTATTAATTATTTTATTGCCATTTTTATTGAGGATTTTAGTTATATGTTTATGATAATACAATCAACACTACTTAATGTTAATAAACAAATCAAATTTCACCCCTCAGCTTCATTGTTTCGGAGATTTTGTTTTGAACAGAGGTAACCTTTTCTCACTTTATTATTTTTGTAGATTACTTTATAATTAAAACTAAATCGCTGTTAATTATCATTACACTAAAATAGATTTATAAGTAAAAACCTCAAATAGTAAAAACGTAGACTTTCTCGGATCATTTTAATATTTTGAAGGTAAAATAAATATTTTATGAAATGCAGTTTATCGTTCCGTCTGTTTGTAGGTTTGTTTGTTCGTTGAACAAACTCATTGGATTTAAAACAGAACTACTGAAAGATAAGAAGCTTTATTGTGAGTAACCTTTAGCTTTAATTTCATCAAAATCGACCAACAGAATCAAAAGATACTATATTTTTAAAATACCAAATCATATTTCGGTTTTGGTCTGTGCGGCGGGTTCACTGGTTTTTAGAGCGTCGATTTCTTGACGAGGTGGTAGTCTCCTTTCAGGGTGCGGTTGCGGAATGGGCGGTCGTTTTTTTTGTTGAAGGACTCATCACGCACATATTTTGCCTTGGTCATAACTTAAGCTCTAGGCTTGTAATATAAAAAAAGAGAAACATCGATATAATATATCTTATAAACACCCACACATTTACTGTACAGAAAAACGTACTATTTTTTTTACCCATAGATGGGAATCGACGGCAGATTTGTCGATAAAGCTGTGAGAATAATTAAAATTCAATCTTCATCATCACTCATTTGGTAACCGCGTCTTTATCATCACTCATTTGGTAACCGTGTCATTTAGCCGACATTAGGAGCGAACAATGTTGTTAAACAACAATGCTATTTATTGAATTCCTAAATCTGCTTACCGTCAAGTAGATACAAAGTCACATGCCTCTAATACTAATAAAAAACCGTATAGAATTCTCGTTGTTTTTATAAGAAACAACACACATCTGAAGTTGGGACAACAGCTAGTTTATAATTAATATTTTGCGTCAAAATAAAGTTAATTTGTGGGATTCCACTGTCTGTGAACATTAAGAAATGCTCGTACAATCAGGCATTGTACTGGTGGAGTGCCAAAGCCTTATCGAGGCAGACCAGGGCTATAAAACTCAGCTTATGTCTTGTGTCTAACCCTCAGATGAACGGGGAATGGTATTATCATTTATTTGTTTGTTTTGTTCTTAACTTCAACGGTTTTTGTATTTGTTTATAGACTACGGACTATCATTAGTGTTATGAAACTTAATAGGTAGGGTTAGGTATAATAATAATTGACAAAAATGTCGATATAATTTGTTATTTGATTAATAAAATGGTTGATATATTTAATAGCAGTGTCATCAATGCCAAGAAATATTATAGGAAATGTGTTACTTATATTTTTTTGTTTTTTATTATGAAGGCGTTTTTGTTTTAATTTGCGACACATGATGCCATAGGAAAAGTTGTTCTATTTGATCAGCAGAACCTCATATTACCCCAAAGTACATCCTTTCAAAGTCACCCTGTATTGGTGATACTTATGATGTCTATTTTTTTTTTTTTTATTTATATAAAACCTTAAAATATATTTTTAAATAAAATCTACGTCAAATATTTAAATGTTGTATGCGGTTTCGCTAACTACTTAATTCATATTGACCATACACTTAAAATATATTTAGTAATAAATAGACTAAGGTCTGATTTTTCAATCGTTAGATAAAGTTATTCTACAGTTAATTTGTATGAAGAACTGTCAAATTCGTTTGTTCTCCATACAAGTTATCTCGGGAATAACTTTATCTGACTATTGAAAAATTAGCCCTAAGAATTTATGAATTAGAAATCATTTTAATCTTCAAAAGAGTATCTCCAGATGAATACAATTTTACTTAATAATAATATAGAAAGTAAACACCCAGTGTTTACTTTCTAAAATTTTTAGGCATTTTATTTTAATTTTAAATTCTTTATTGCACAAAATTGTACATAGGCGAGCTTAATGCCTCAGGCATTTTCTACCAGCTAACCTTTGAGAGAGTGAAATATGCTTAGGGTGCGGAACTTTCGATAGAAGGATATACATATAATTTTAACAATGATGCATAACAATACTTAAACTACTTAAATACTGTATATAATATAATAAATGTAGGTAATACATAAACATACATACCATACAAAAATTGTCACGAGAATCTGGTTTCATTCAGTTAAGTTTTTTTATTTTTTTATTTATTGCTTATTACTTCACCAACACTTAAATAAAGTTGTAAGCATGCACCAATATTACCTCTCGTTTAATTCTCAATAAAAAATAAACTCCCTTAAATCCGTAATATAGTATAAGCGTTTTACTAATCCGTTGGGGCTAAATTAAAATCAATTTTATAAGCGATTGAGAAGGGTTGCACCCCTGCACCCTCTGTAAGTGAATATGTCTACATTGTGGCCGATTATAAATGTATATTTATTCTACTGATTTTAGGGTTCCGGGCCTTTAACTAAAATAAAAGAATATTTGGCATGATTTAGTCTGGCCGACTGGTATATTAAGGAGATCCTTAACTATTGACGTAGGGAGTTTTTATATAGACACTACATACCTACAAGAAAATCGTAGATATTCCGTTTAAAGATTTTTGTCAATAATAATAACTATAAATGATTTTCATAAATAATATAATGGTCATTACACTTGATTACACACAAATTGTCCAGGTTAAGTCACTGCGCAACTGATAACAAGGTTAAGCAGATGGCAACAAGGCCGGATCTGGGATGGATGACCTTTTTATACAACGGGGCTGTACCATCATAAACAACGCAACAAGCTCGCCACTAATTAGGTGTTGCCTCCGAATACCATCGGCGAAATGAGGACGGGTTATTCCCTCCGCTGGGTACCGTGAGGCAGTTTAAACGGTTTTCAAGAGCCAAAAAAAAGGTATCCGTGATGGTAATTATTTATATATTCACAAACTAGGCTCTAGGCTTGTACTATGTGTACCAGAAACAACGACACTAATACATGTTATTATAAACACCCTGTCCGTGACCAACTGTACAGAAAAATATACTAATATTTTTTGCCATGGGTGGAAATCGAACCCACGACATGTACTGGAATACGCGGGAATTAAGTAATAGAATAATTAAGTAAGTAAACAACGTTGGCCCAATTTCAAACTTTTAATAAATAAGAGGTAAGTGTACACAGAAAAAAATACAACAACATTATTTTTATAAGTGGAGTGTGATATTATTTTAACCAATATATATTTTTCTTTCTTTGGCTTCATTTAACTTAAAATACTTTTTGTTTAATTGATCCTTATGAATGCTATCGATAGGTGCAAAAAAAGTATCGATTTTTTTTTTCGCAGTCGTTTCGATTTCTGAGTGTGGCAAGCGTATTTTCAATAAAGGAATGTTTGCTGTAAAATATATCAAATATTTCAAGTACTTTTCTCCATCCGCGACCTTTTTTCCACTCTGTGTAATATACCTAACTTAAAAAACGAAAAAACATAATTAAATAATAAATTATAATAAAAGTAAATAAATTATAATAAAAATAAATAAAACTAAAAGTGAAAATTGTTAAGAATTAATACAAAAGTATTTATTATAAACCAAGTTGGCTGACATTGTAAGCTTGGCCACAGAAGAAAGAATAGTACAAGAACTGGCCTTAAGTTTTTAAAAATTATAGTTTATGCATTCATAAGTGCGCAATAACATTTGTAGCTCCTCCTGTCTGTAACCGTCTGTAAGGTATTAATAAAACTATTTCAATAATTTAATAAGATCTTTCACTATTTACCCATAAAACCCGTCAAAAATGTAAAACTATTTTTTTTATTGGAACACGGAAGTGCTACAAAGTCAATAAATATGGCCTATCAATATATAGGAAGTTATTTAACAGCATTAATCGCTCCCACTATGCTGGCTAAATAAGGTTACGAAATGGGAGACGACAAAACGATTTTATTAACAGAGAAAAAATTCAACAAAATAAATGTATGTTCTATTACTCTCTTGCAATTTTATTATATGTATAGTGTTGCGAAAGAAAAACTTTTAAATCATTGGTTTGTTTAACAAAATCATTCAGCATTGTCAAGTGTTTATACCCACAGACTGGGTTTATTAAACAGAACTGCAGTCACCTCTATTCGTCCTGTAATTGTTACTTGCTATTGACAATTGTGAGTTATCAACAAAATAAACGGCTTAACAATACCCGCTCCTCGGGGGCAGCGAACAAATGACATACTAACACCACTCCGTGACTGCGTTTGTTTAGGGGTGTGGCTTGATAGCAGCATGGCGCATAGAGGTTCTATTTAAAAAAAGAATATGTACATATTTCTCCTAGAAAAAGTCATCATCATATTGGAATTACAATGTGCGGGCCTCTTTGCTATTAATAAGGACATTAATGGAAAATATTATTTTACATTAATACGATAGATTTTATAAAATACAGAAAATCCTATTTAATTTTTTAGGACAAATATTTTATATTAAATTAATTTTATCCTATAAAAAGTATCCCCAAGTCCACATTTCATCATAATGGAAACACAGTGTTAGACTCATCGCTTATAATTAGTTGATATTTTATATTAATGTGGTGGACTTAAAATGTTACTAGTAAATTTTAAATGAACGACCAATCGTCATTTTATCCACTTAATCTATTAGATTGTCAATGCCATGGGGTACGGGTATATGATCTAAAACGACTTTAGGAATCTATTTTATTCGGTAGGTAAAAACAGAAACGTAAATAAATAATAGATATCTAACTTTATAATGACAATTTATGCATTAAAAATATTAAAATTTTAGTTTCTTAATAAATTACATTTTATAACATTAAAATCTCGCTGTCAGGTACTCATGCACAAGATAATAAAAAATATTTCCAAGAGTTATGTATATATCTTTTAACCTTGTTTGTTATTTTGCAACAAACAAGGTTAAAAAGAAACTATTCATACCTACTGCTGAAGTCATGCCACACCCTTATATGAATTCAAATAATTGAAATATCCACGATCCTATGAATCACAACAAAACCACCATTGTGTGTTATTTATCTTTAATTCTGTTGAGTATTTAGTTACACTGATAGTACTCTACATTCACCTACATATAACCTAACCTAATAAAGCTAGATAGATAAACCGTACGTACCTAAATAAAACTCTTGTTCAGCTATTTTTTAAAACCTTTTTTTTTATGAAATGAAATTATTTATTTGCTTCGTATCTGAGTAAAGGTAGATGTTAGTAAGGTAATATGTTCATCAGAAACTGCCAAGATAACATGGCATGCAAATATGTGGTAGGTACAAAATATTTGATTATTATTATTATTTTATGTCAATCATTAAAATTATTATACAAATCAAATAACACATAATCAATAACAGAAATAACCAACTATCATAAAATAGTACAACTATCGACAAATAACTTAAATGACAAAATTGTGTACAAATTAAAACCTAATGAACCAACAATGAAAGTTCAATAATATAAGCAAAATAAAAACTCGATAGATTTAATACAATAAACTTGATCAGACTTTGCTTTCCAAAACTTTCCAAACTACGATTCAGTAACCATTTAGAGAGCGTAGACTCAAATATATGTGACGGCAGTTCCTTAAATTATCCTGGTATATAATTGTAAATCTTAATGCTCATCATGTAAGAGTTAATTTGGTAAACTCTGGTCTTGGGCGTTATGTCATTGATTAGCATAGATGGAGTACGGGATGTTGGGTACAAATCTCCATGTTTCACGAAGAGGTCTCCATTAATTCTTACAAAATTTGACATTTCATATATATGCATGCCTATAACTGTTTGTAGTTTAAGCTTCTTGAAAATAGGTCTGCATGACTCGGTGGAGACTATACCAGCAATGGCACGTATGCATTTCTTTTGCATCAATAGAACACGACTAATCTGTGAAGAATTTCCCCAGAGTAATAAACCATAACGTATAACTTACGCTACATAACCATGATTTTAACGTATAACTTACGCTACATAACCAATTGCCGTATGTTGTGTAGTAGTTCTATTCGGTCTACGAAGTGGATATATAAATGTATTAATTTTAGTGCATACATTATCTATGTGTTCGAACCAGTCACAGTGGCAGTCTATCGTTAAATCCAGAAATAATTTACATTCAGACCCAGATTTACATTCATTATGTCACTGTTATTATATGTTACTTCGATGTTACACGTTTTGCCTCCTTTATTATAAAATTGGATGTATTTTGTTTTAGACAAATTGACTTGTAATTTATTTTCATTCAGCCAAGTAATCATTGAAACAATTACATCATTTACGTCTCCGTTGTAGTATTTTAAGTTTTTAGCTGTAACCAAAATTGGTATATCATCAGCAAATAATATTTTTTTATGAGTATTTACCTCAGCAAGATCATTTATGTAAAGAATAAATAACAAAGGTCCCAGCACACTTCCCTGTGGGACACCAAAATTTACCTTGCCATATTTAGACTAATATTTAGTAACAATATTCTTATTATTTATTTGAGTAATTTCCATACATTGTTTGTACCTTATTGTTAATCTATCATTGTAGAATAAATTTATACTATACAGTGTGAATTTTGATAAAAACTAAAACAGCAACATTAAATTTAAAAAAAAAAATCCTAGCCGGGAATCGAACTGGTTGATTTTGAAAAAAGAAACTCGCCTGTACCAGTTGATAGTGTCGCTTATAAGGATGAAATGGTGGAAAGTAACTTCAAACAGCGAACTAAAGGAAAGTGCTAATTTTAAAGAAAATAATAATCTAAGGTGGTAAGATCCGGTGACCCTGCCGGCCACCTGGACTATGTATTAAAATAAATTTTTCACCCAACTGCGCAGGATGGAAAAAGAGGCCTAGTTGGAGGGAAAGTACTAGTTAAAAAAAATTCTGTTAATAAAATAAAATAAAAATATTTTTTTGTGAAGGAGTGGACTAGAGCAGTTGACAAGTTCGGTTGTTTGACAGCGAGCTTCTCCCTGAAAAAACTATTGTGCCAGGTGTCAAGCAGCAGGATATTATTAATGTGCTTTCCGAGGTACAAAAATGGTGTATAAAAGAAGTTATAAGTTATACACTGGTATTGATAAAATCTTATTGGGTCTTTGAAGAATACTTTAAGTTTAAAATGCATATTTTAAAGTAAAGGAGACAAAAGCTATTTTAACCAAAGTGTTCTTTAAGGCCTCAATAAGTTTTATGTATAAGGCGGCCGCATTGTGTTTCGTATAACGTGATCGTTAGATTGTCAAAATAACGATTTCCGCTATTAGCGAGCTCTTCTCCAATCAGAGTAGTTTTTTAACCTTCGCTGATTGTAGGAGAGAGCGCTAATAACGGAATTAGTTATTTTGACAATCTAACGCTCACGTTTTAAGAAACAGAATGTGGCCGCTGTAAACTTTAAAATGACATTAATTTAGGTAAAGATGTAGCATTACCTACTGACTTATGTATAGTGAGTAGTACCTTACCTTGGTAAGGATTCCATTTAGTTATAACAATATAATCCATCACACAATCCAGCACTTTTACATAGAGACGATGATAAGTAAATGCCATCGCCAAGGAAAATATAGAGGCCTAATTCCGGAACAGTTTAGGTGGAAGGACGGTCTCTATAACTTCGTTATAGAGACCTTCCTTCCACCATATGCAAAAATCGTAAATTGACCTAGCCATGTTTCGGTTTTAGACTGTGGGTTCACCGGTTTTCGGGAGATTACTGCATCGATTGGTAGAGCTTGTCGAGGTGGTAGTTTCCTTTCAGGGTGCGGTCATGAAATGGGTGGTTGGATGGACCATAAGACAGCGAGTTTATTAAAATATACTCTTAATGCAATTCGTCTTTGTCTCCGCCCATTTCGTAATCGCATCATTTAGCCGGCATAGTGGGAGCGATTAATGTTAAATAGAAAAGTGGCATTATTTAAAAAGAACAAAGCTTTCAATATGAGCATTTAAAATTGAATTATAGTACCGAGTAGTATTGAGTACCGAAATGACACTTGCGACACAGATAAGCTTAAAGTAATAATTTTTTAAAGTGTCTTTTAAAATAAAACTCGATTAATAATGCTCCGTTCTACCTAATAATCTTTTTTTTTATTATTTTGGAAAATATCACTTTTCCATTTAACCGGCGAATTATTGATTGACCCCATTCATGGGTTTGTAGGTCTGCTCACCACCAGGTAGATACAAAGTCACAAGCCGTGCTCCAATAATAAAAAAAAGTCAGTATAAAAAAATACAAATACAATTCAATATTTTTTTCGTGTGTTTATAGTTGCAATACAGTAACTGAGTATATAAACCAAAGAATATTATATAAAATACTTACAATCTATTATACACTACTTAAATATATCTTATATATATACATACATAAACTACATATACACAATACTACCAACCACAAAATGAGAAAGGAGAAGTAACAAAGTGGAAAGGAATAGAATAATGAAAGATAAATAAAAACAACCTATGAATTTAAATAGTAATCATATACTCTTTTTTTAAATATGACTATTGACTATATTTGGTGAAATTAATATTTAATTATATTAGTTTGTAAGCACTTTAAAAACAAATAAAGATTTGGTTCTTTTATTCTTATGAATACACTCATATAATTTGTTAAATTTGCTAAATCCCTATTCACAACGACATTATCGCAATTACAATGGAACCTTTGAAATTAAATATTTAAAGAAAATTTTTGTTCAATACGATTTTACGATTTTTTATTAAATGTTTTTGTATAGGTATTTAACTAGTAGATTCTAGGATTATTGCGTTCAAATATACTTGAACGCAATAATCCTAGAATCTACCGATTACAAAAAAAAAAAGACCAAACTGGCAAACTATACCAAGTAAATCGAAAACAATAACAGGCGAAGAGAAGAATGAAACTCGAGAGAAACAGATAGACATGGATTCTCGCGCGACCCAAAAGAGATTACAAAAATTTGTCAAAATCAATAAAAAAAAAAATCGGAGACAGCCGAGCTATATTTTTTTTTTTACAAAAAATTAGCTTGAAAATCCAAAGGGTTACCCCGCAGCAGGTATTTTGAGTAGTATTGGAAATACCTGGAGATTTATTTTTTAATAATTTATTTTTGTTTTATTATATATATACAAATTAATCTACATTAAAAATAAACTTAAAATATTCCTCAAGTTTGTCTTAAGACCCAAGACGCTGACGAGCGCGGCGTTACCTTTTTTTTATTTTAAGTTTTTAAGTAAATAAATAACGTATTAGGATAGACATTCTATACGTTCATACTTCTGTGTTCACAGCAAAGATGTCCAAAAGTCAGTATTTACACGGGAACCGATTCCTTTCCGTTCGCGTGATATCGGTCGATACAATAGGCACCCAATGTTTACCCAGATAATGTTCTTTATCGTTTATCACTTATCTGCTCGATGATATTGTATCGATGCTTTATTGAATTTGGATGGTTGTGTGGCTCCAATGCTACTGTTTGTTTTTAAACATTTGGACGGACCATTGAGGGGTAGGTTTTTTTGGAAATATCTATAAAAATAATAATAACCATGTATTCGCTACGACTACATTGGTTATACCTACGTTAGTTATACTATACCAACTTGTGAAACTGTATTTAGATAGGTTATAGAGTCTATCCAGACATCGCGACGAGCTCGCCTTATTCGGTGTAGGTTCATACCAACGACTACATTGGTTATACATTAGTTTCACTGTATCAACTTGTGAAACTGTTTATAGATGGGTTATTGAGTTTATCTAGATATTGCGACGAGCTCGCAACTTGTTCGGTGTAGACTCACACCATCGACTACGTCGAGGTGGGTTTAAAAACCCCTCCGCTGGGTACACTGAGGTCGGTTAGGCGGTCTCGGGCGCGTAAACACCTGTGATGATATTTTTTATTTATTTACATTGCATCGAAGATGATACATCTTCTAATTTGATAGTTACTACATACTGGGTGTATTTGGATTTTTTTACATTAGGTAGAATAACAATAGGTATAAGTAGTCATTAAATTATCGTAAAAATAGTACTTGGTTTATTTTAGAATAATCATAAAAAAAACTAGGATCACAGCAGTGACAATTTTTATTATTTGCAGTATCAGATTGGTTATATTATAATTATCTACATAAATAAAATAATATGAACGGCGCATGGGAACAAAGCCCCTCTGCCGGGAACCCTGGGGCTTCTGGATTTTGGGTCCGTAAAGCAGCCGTGATGATAAAATAAAATAATACATAAATATAAACTGTTACATTAATTTTTCTAAATTTCGGTTTGTTAGAGTTTTTAATCAATTTTCAGGCAATCAAAATACATTTATTTGAGAAAAGTAAAGATAAAATCAACCCTATCCACTACTAAATACAGATGCAAAAACTGTCAAGTCACCTAATCAAGTTTCGGCTTTAGTCTGTGGGTTCACCGGTTTTCCGGAGACTCTACATCGATTCTTGTCGAGGTGGTAGTCTCCTTTTATGGTACGGTTACGAAACGAACGATTGATTTGACGATAAAACAGCGAAGATATTAAAAGATTCGTAATGCAAATACGTCCATGTCGTTGCCTGTTTCGTAACCGCGTCATTAGCTGATATAGTGGGAGGGATCCATATTGTTAAACAACAAAGTGTTGATCGATCCTATTTATGGACTTTGTAAGTCTGCTTAACATCAGGTAGAAACAAAGTCACATGACGAACTCCATAAAAAAACTACATGTAGAGAGTATAAAGTAACATCTGCTTTTAAAAAAATGATATTATGACATATTGGCAGTTGACAAGGTACAAAGAGAGTAAAATAAGTATGTTAAGATAGAGAAGATTCAACTCGGGTCTCTGCCTACCCTGCAAGAAACCTAGCGTGAAGATAAACTAATAAAAAATACTAGCCATAATAATAAAAAAGCTATTTATTATTATCTCATAAATAAATAAAAGAAATACAAAAATCTACGACGCCACCCAATATATCATAATATGAACGACGAAGTTTCATATCAGCTAGTTATTTACATAAGTGGATTATAAGTACAGAATACAGACATGGTCGATAATATAAACCTATCTTACAAAAATACACGTAAAGCCAAAAAAGCGATATTGATAAGCGAGCAATGCCACTCTGTTTTTTCTTCAGGCATTTTGTTGTTTTTCTTTGGTGCTATCTCATTTTATTTGGCGGGCAAACAACCTAATGAAAAGGTAGGTATCGTCTATTTCGGAGTACCTTTGGACAAATAGTAATAAATTTTATAAAAATGTTATCACTAGTTTTTTTTTGGAGCCCTTCATATTACTTTGTATCTACCTGGTGGTAAACAGACATACAAAGTACATGAATGGGGTCAATCAAGAAATTATTGTTTAACAATATTGGTCGCTTCCACTATGTCGGCTTAATGGTGCAATCGCAAAATGGGCAGCGTTAAAGATGAATTTGCGTTACAGGTCTATTTTTTCACCCTGAAGCTGAAAGGAGACTAGCACCTCGACAAGAATTCTATGAGGTAGTTTCCTAAAAACCGGTAAACCCACAGACTAAAATCGAAACGTGACTATTCCTTGTTCAGATGTATTAAAATTATTCTGAAAGGTAGCATAATTTGTTTGGTTAATATAAAGTTTAGAAACAAAATAATACATTATACCACACAGTTATATTTATAATAATAGAACGGCGATCAAATTAATCTATGATCAAAATTAGCTACGTGATTGGTGGAAACTTCGGGAACACTCGGTCCCAAGGCCAAAGAATTTCTCCATGACCTCGGGAAACGTGTATTTTTCGAATGTGGAGACCCCAAATGCCACAACTACTTCAAACAAAAAGTCAGCATTGCCATTCAACGTGGCAATGCTGCCAGTGTTATAGGTACTCTGCCAAGTGGTATCCCATTTAAGGAGATTTTTTATTTAATTTAGATAATTTTAGATAGTTTTAATTTTTTATTATTAATTTATGTTTAGCTACAACTATGTTCTAATCCACCACAATTTAATTAACATTAAATATTAATGGTTTTACGTACGTTAATTTAAAAAAAAATACAGAAAAACAAACAAACCCCCATTTTACAATAACATACATACTAAACTATAATTTGACATTGTAATTTAACATATTTTTAATAATATTATTGGTTTTTACTTTGCTATTTAGTACAATACAAATGTTCAACAAAACAGCTCTTATCAAGGAAAATTTATGTTTACGTACGGAACCCCCGACACCGCGGGTCAAACTTGTGCTTGCACTATAATTTTTTATTCTTCCCGGTCGCTGACCCCTATATATATTCGTTGTGAATTGTGAAACCCGAATTATCCTTATCATTAATTCAATACAAAGTCCGGGCGATGAAAGTAAATACTCGTAGATACATTTAAATATTGCATAATATCTACTATTGATTGATTCATAGGAATTGTTGTCTTGTGAATTATGTTACTTATGTAAGTTTAAACGCTTCGGAAATGTTTTCATAAATGATTTTAATTTTATATAATACTTACTCAAACTAATACACAATTTAAAAGAATATGTAGTCATTTATTTTTTCGGTGTTTAGGTATCTAGACTAGAGTATTTTTTTTAATAAATTTTGTTTTATGGATGTTTATTTAAAATAAAACAAGGCCAGGATGGCACAAACTAGGCATTAGCATTATATTTTATAAACACACAAACCAAGGTAAAGCGCACTAATTTGCCTTTAGTGGGAATCGAACTCACGATCGCCGAATACTACGCGAACTGTCAATATAATAAGGTAACCTACCGGGAAGCTGCATGAAATACCGATCGACACGCCAATCGATCGCAACCGAAAATCAAATGTATTTGATTTGACGTTTCTCGTCGATCAAGTTCTACCCATAGACAAATTTTCCTATACATTTTTATCAATTGACGCATTGATCATAGATCAGAAGATTTGTCGATCATAGGGCCCCAGAATATTGTTTCATAAAAGATTTAAGTTGTATTATTTTTAAATATTAAGAAAATCTGCAATTCTGAATTTCTACAATAAAGTCATCTGTGGTGATGTAGTATAATTTATTTGTGATATTAATTACCCTGTTGAAGTACCACTAAAGAAACTAACAGTTTTTGTTTTACTTGTATAATATATATTACCCGCTATAATTCTACATTTTGTAGTACAGAACCATAATTTCGCAAACACTAATCGCACCTGCCAACATTTTTACACAGCATCGCCCGGAAAATGTTCTACTACCAAAACGTCATCGCACAAAATACTGACATTAGATAACGAAGATGTTTTTCCTTTCACTCCATTGGCACTGCAACTATCTGCCTGACTGACCCCAGCGAGCCGAATAATTGCACGAGACTCGCTGACAATCGCACGATTCTATCGCAAGCTACACAACACCACAACACTAACGACTTTGTATTCAAACCCTAACTAAACAAACACAACTTTATTGCTAACATAATAAAGTAGTGTTTCGAGTGTTAAGCAAGAGGTAGATAGGATTTCAAAGTTAAAGGTCGCGTTTGTGATTGGAACAATGCAGTAATCCGTGCATTGTTGAATCGGCATTGTTGGCAGCGGCCGCCTGTCGCGTGCCAATTGGGCGCTTTATAGCATAAATAATAATGTTTTGTATTTATTATTTTATCTCGCGACACGATGGGTGTGAGTTGCGCGATTATGAATTATTGGGGAGGTGCTTCGGGTGCTAGGCGGTTATGAATGTTAGTTAGTTGTATGTTGGCTAAGTATTGGGTTAAAATTCTTAATTCAAATAACTAAGTAGATACTCGTACTTAATGGCGGCTTACATGATTTTTTAAATGCATTTACCTATCTTAATATCCACTAAAATAACATATTCTTTGTTTTGAAAGTCTAGCTTTATGTGTAAAAAGCTCAGTTCGGGGCTAAATAAGTTTTCAGTAAAAAAATATATATATTAATTTGATGCACTGAAACAAAACAATATCTCTACTTATAATTATTTTATATATTAGAGTAGAACAATATTTAACCATTATTGATTTATTAATGAATTTCTCTTGTATTAATAAAATTAGCAATGTCATTTTAATGCATTAGTGATTTTTTTTCTGTGTTGCATATAAAACATTTTTTTTTGTACTAACTCATAATTATCAACTTTTCACGTAGCCTACTAAAAACGCACTTGAGTGCAGCCTTATACCTGTAACTCAGGTACACTCTCTCACTTTCTGCAACTAAAAAAGTTTTTTTTTGTCTCCAGAGCCCTTCACATGAAAGAGCACCCAGACTACAAATACAGACCTCGTCGGAAACCAAAGGCCCTCATCAAAAAGGAGCAGAAGTTCGGCTTCAACATCGGAGGTCTGATGGGCCCGGTCCCTCGGCTGATGCAGCCTCAGGTCCAACAGCCGATGCACATGGGCCTCCCACATCCGCTTCTCACGGACAAACCGGACCTGGGCCGGGCCTTGTTCCCTCCGCTGCCATACCCGTTTTACCCGTTTGCCAAAATTCCTATGGATGAGGGAAAATTAGCTGCTGAATTGGCTCATATACAGGTTGGTATTGATTACGTGGTTACTGCCATTTTGAAATATTTAGGTAGTGTTTAAAATACTTAAAGCTATTTTTTTTCAATGATTGCATCATGCAACCTTGTACCTGCCGAGTAAAAATACGAATATTCCATATTACCAAGTACGTAAGGAAATGACCTAAGGGATAAAATAGCCTTTAAAATTAAATGTAAACATGTTTGCTGTCGCCTTATTCTGTTGCTCACTTCTTGAGCATTGGTGAACACAAGAACAAAAATAATTATGTATAATCTGAAACGTAGTCTTTTGCCCGGGGCTCACAGACCATGAAACAACTCAGGGCAGGGTACTGACAAGGAACAACAAAGAAAAGAGAGAAAGGTTAACACAATATATTTACAATAGAAAAAACAGAGAACCACAAATCAAACTTAAAATTATACTTATACTAAGGAGCCTTATACTAACAAATATAAAAATAAAAAAAATACTCCCCGGGGACTGTGACAGCTCCTCAAGGGAACCCCGTCAGACCAAGCCTGTCCTGCACAGCCACCGTAACGCACCACCAGTGCTGGGAGTAAGCAGCGTCCAGATACAATTACTGACCTGTTAGACAACAATATTTAGGCTTCTATCTAGGAAACAATTTCAATACTATTCTGCTGTTCCACAAAAGCTATACTCACAATTTAGATGCCGGGACGCTGACACTTTTATTTTATTTATTTCAAACAATACAATGTCGTGTTAGCCTCTTTGGTTTGGAAAGGAAATGTGAGCGATCACCCCGAGCCTGGTAATTTATAGACTCGGTTCCTAAACTCAAAATGAGGTAGATATTTTCAGGTAGCGATCGAACACATTTCCCTTCAACAGAGGTTACCTTTTTGACGTTGACAGTCATCCTCGGTGTTGCCAAATTAAGATTTTTAATTTGCAACACTCCGATAACTGTCACATTCAGCGCTAGATGGCGCTATTTCGTTACAAAATCCCTCTCCTTATTCAAAACCGTGTGGATATATTTTAAATATAACAAGTTATTATATATATTCCATATATAAGTTACACAAACAATGTAAAAATTAAGAATATTTAATATTATTTCTTATAATTTTTTACACAATAATAACTATATAAAACTTGAAGCACGGTTTTGTCCACTCGTCCTCGAGTGTCTATTTACAAACAAGCAAATATTGCTATTAAAGGAGATAGGAGAAGTAAATTTACACCCTTCAATAAACTATATGTGTATGTAATGACCCCTTGTAGTTTTAATTAAATCCTACAGTAGTCCTATTTAGGTCCTAATATTGAATTTATGGCCAGTATCAGAGTTCAATACATCTGATTGTGTACCCTGAGACTATCTATATATATATATACATAATACATAATTAGATACTTTGTTTTCATATGTGTGTGTGGCAAACTCAGATTTCCATGCTTTGGTGATTGCAGATACTAATTTTAAATGCCCTGTGAGATGACCGTATAGGTCCCCACTAAGGACATTCATGATCCAGCACTACACTCACCTGTGCATGACCAATCTAAGATTACCAACACACAGTGAATATATAACATAAACTACATAAAATAATAATATTGAATAATGTGTAGATTAACCTTTTAGGTTTCCACTCATGATATAAAAAAAACTAATTTAAAATAATTATATAATTATTATTATTAGTCTCTATTTTCCTGTGATTTTAAAATATCTTTTATATGAAAAGTTCCTAAATTTTTACCTTCCATGGATTTTAATTTATATACCAAGGGAGATAACTTTTTATCTACAACACATTTTTGAAACTTAGGTGCTAACTTGGCAGAAAAGTGTTTATTTGCATCAGACTGAAAAAAGGTTCTTTTATATACAATTTGCCTTTCCTTATATTCATCTTGTCTCTTTCTAAGATTATAGTATTTACTATTTTTATTATGAGAGCTAACAATGCGTTTTTCTATGTCTTTCAAAATCTCTTGTAACTCTAAAAGGTGTTGTGGAAAATTATTTTGATTATTAATTGCTATTTCTGATCTGTTTACATGGTCTATATTATGTAAAGACCCGTCTGTGAACATTTCCCTACCATGGACTAAGAAATAAGGTGTGAAACTTGTTGTCTCATTTACTGCTGTATTTAAGGCACACTGAATTTGTGAAATATTTTCATCCCATTTTCTATGATTATCTTTAACATATGATGCAATACTATAAACTACATTTTTTATGGCTCTTTCTGCCTGGTTGACCTGAGGGTGATAGCTAGGGTTATAATAAATGTTAGGTACATTATATTTTTTTATTAAGTCCCTAAACATCTTAGAAATAAATTGTGGTCCATTGTCTACATACACAAACTTAGGTATTCCGTGTATTAAAAACACATGTTTTTCAACTAATTTTATAATTGTATTTGCTGTTGTGTTCCGTATAGGAAACAACAAAACATATTTACTAAAATAATCAGAACAAACAAATAAGTTAGTATTTTGATTTGTAGACTTAGGAAATGGACCTAATAAGTCAAAACAGACTCCTTCAAAAGGTTTTGTTATTGGTTTTGGATTTCCCATTAGCCTTAATGGTTTTTTGTTGACTGGTTTATATTGTTTACAAATTTCACAATTATTCACATAATTGGTGATATCTTTGTACATATTATTCCAATAATAATGCAAACCAATCCGTTTATGAGTTTTAAAAATGCCCATATGACCAGCAGTTGGGTCATCATGGTATTGTTTTAAAATATTCATTTGTTCATTTTTTGGTACAACTATTTTCCAAGAATATTCAGAAGTTAAATTATATTTATTTTTGCAATATATAAACAATTGGTTATCTTTTATTAAAAAAATTTTACAGTTAGTTGGATTATTTTTACATCTACTTATTATTTTATTATACCACGGATCATTCATGCTATCTAAAGTAATATTATTAATTTCTACTCTTGATAAAGCATCCGGAATGACATGTTCTTTGCCTTTTCTATGTAAAATTTTAAAATCAAACTGACTAAGTCTCATACTCCAACGAGCTAATCGACCTGAAGGACTTTTTAGTTTATAAAACCACTGTAAAGAAGAATGATCTGTTATAATATTACACTTAGTACCGTCTATATACATTTTAAATTGTTCTAAGGAATATATGATTGCCAAGAGTTCTCTTTCTGTTGTAGAATAATTAACTTCATTTTTATTCAAAGTTCGACTACAATATGCTATTGGGTGTTCTATGTTGTCATGATTTTGTGTTATGACACCGCCTATCGCATAAGATGACGCATCGGTATGTATTGAGAACAACTTAGAATAATCAGGGCATTTTAATATTGGTGCTGATATTAAGGATTGTTTTAATAATTGGAAAGACTGTTCGGCTTCGTCTGTCCATTTAAATCTAATATTTTTTGATGTTAATTTACATAATGGTTTTATGATTTTTGAATAATTTTGAATAAACCTTCTATACCACCCTGACATCCCTAAAAACCTTTTGATTTCTTTTCTAGTTTTAGGTGTTGGATATTTTTTTATAGTTTCAATTTTCTGTGGATCTGTCCTTAAACCGTCCTTATCTACTTGATAACCTAAGTATTTTAATTCACTTCGACAAAATTGTGATTTTTCCATATTAATTGTTAAGTTTGCATATTTTAATTTTTTATAAACTTTATTTAATAAGTCTATATGTTCATTAAAGCTTTCTGAAATTATGATTATATCGTCTTGGTAACAATAAACCTTATTATCAAATTCTGGACCAAACAAGCTATCCATCAGTCGTTGCATTGTCGCTGATGCTCCTACCAAACCGAAACACATAACTGTAAATTGAAATAAGCCTTTTCCAGGTACAGTAAATGCAGTTTTCTCAGCAGACTCCTGGGAGTCATATGGTACCTGCCAGTAGCTACTACTCAGGTCTATAGATGAAAGAAACCTCGCATTGTTTAACTGATTAAGTATTTGGCTTATATATGGCATAGGGTAAGCATCGGCCTTTGATATTGCATTAATTTTCCTACAATCTAAACAAACTCTAACTGATCCATTTTGTTTATCCACCATAATAATGGGTGAGCTCCAGGGTGAGTTTGATTTTTTAATTACACCCTGTTCTAACATTTTATCTATTTCTTGGTGTAGTATTTTTTGTTTATGCACTGATAAAGGGTAGTATCTTTGTTTGATTGGGGAATGATCTCCAGTATTTATTGGATGTGAGATTAAATTTGTTTTCCCCAACCCTACCTTCTCAGTGTTTATGTTTTCAAAGATATTTTTAATTTTATTCAGTTCACATTTTTGTGACACTGACAAGTTAGAATAATCACACAATCCCTGAATAGATGATACATTATTATTATTAGATTCTGAATTATTATTAATTGATTTTTTAATTGGATCATTAATTATTGAATTATATTTATTTATTATATTATCACTTTTCTGAAAATCAATGCAAATATTAAACCTATGCCAGAAATTAATACCTAAAATTATATTAGTTATTATATTGGGAACAATTAAAAAAGTTATATCTTGGGTAACATTATTAAAGGTGACCGGTAAAGTTATTGTTCCTAAACATCTTAGAAATGAACCATCTGCAATTGTAATTGATTGTGATGTCATTTGAATATTATTATTATTTTTAATAAATAAATTATGGATATTATTTCCTAACACTGAACAGTGTGCACCCGAGTCCAACAATGCAGTTTGACATGTATTATTAATGCTAATATCTATATGGGGACGCAAATCTTGATAGTCACTATGCAGCTTCACTCCATTCTCACCAGAAGTAAGAGTATTTAATGGTGAAGCTGCAGGAGCTAGTTTTTTGACTCCTTACACTTTGGACAATTAGATTTTTTATAGCCTAATTCACCACATTTAAAACACTTAATTTCTTTATATTTTTTATGTTGATTTTTCCTAAAATTAATTTTATTTTGAACAATATTTATATTATTTTGTTCTACTGTTGGTGGAAGGTCACATTCCCTTTTCCATGCCACTTCTAATTTTTTACATAAAGACTTAAGTTTAGTTATGGAGTCTATATCTTGTAAAGCTAAATGAGGCATGTACTGAGGCCGTATATTGTGCATTAATATGTCTAATTTTTCACTTTCACTAATGTCCTTACTAAGTTTAGAACACATGCCCATTATTTTAGAAATATATACTATGATTGTGTCTTGACTACATTGTTTAGTGTTTCTTATTTCCTGTAATAAGCTGTAGTCAAAATCTGGTAGGTCAAAATCTAATTTTAAATTTACCAAAATTTCATCATAATTTTCAAAACTATTTTTACTGTACCTAAACCAATCAAGAGCAGGGCCTTCTAGGATTTCAACAAAACTATTAAAAATTTGTACTTTAGTTAATCCCCTTGATACTCTAAGTTCTTCTAACCTATTTACAAAGGATCGTACACAACCCTTACCATCAAACTTTAAATTAAGTGAATGTGGTGTAAATTTACTTTCCCTCACATATATAATTTGCTCAGATGCAGTTTCTTCAACATCTGAAGTTTCCAAAGATTCATTAAGTTTAGGTTTTCTAGGCATTATGTAAAATAACTATGTCCCAATAAGATATATCTAAATGAACAGGTCTTAAAATTACAGTTACAATTGAAAGAAAAAAAAAAACTAACACGGATCACTGCTTAAGGCTCCCTAATGATAATGTGTACCTCTGGTTTATTCTTGTTGGGCGCCAGTTGAAACGTAGTCTTTTGCCCGGGGCTCACAGACCATGAAACAACTCAGGGCAGGGTACTGACAAGGAACAACAAAGAAAAGAGAGAAAGGTTAACACAATATATTTACAATAGAAAAAACAGAGAACCACAAATCAAACTTAAAATTATACTTATACTAAGGAGCCTTATACTAACAAATATAAAAATAAAAAAAATACTCCCCGGGGACTGTGACAGCTCCTCAAGGGAACCCCGTCAGACCAAGCCTGTCCTGCACAGCCACCGTAACGCACCACCAGTGCTGGGAGTAAGCAGCGTCCGCTCCAGATACAATTACTGACCTGTTAGACAACAATATTTAGGCTTCTATCTAGGAAACAATTTCAATACTATTCTGCTGTTCCACAAAAGCTATACTCACAATTTAGATGCCGGGACGCTGACACTTTTATTTTATTTATTTCAAACAATACAATGTCGTGTTAGCCTCTTTGGTTTGGAAAGGAAATGTGAGCGATCACCCCGAGCCTGGTAATTTATAGACTCGGTTCCTAAACTCAAAATGAGGTAGATATTTTCAGGTAGCGATCGAACACATTTCCCTTCAACAGAGGTTACCTTTTTGACGTTGACAGTCATCCTCGGTGTTGCCAAATTAAGATTTTTAATTTGCAACACTCCGATAACTGTCACATTCAGCGCTAGATGGCGCTATTTCGTTACAAACCAACATAATTATTTTTGTTCTCACTTTTTGGTTTTGGTTTGTACGGCGGACGGCCATCTACTATTCTCATATTTGGAAAGGTGCTTTTATGCTTTAGGGAACTTCCCTATTATATACCTCAATACATATTACAGATACATTAAATAAATATTATTTTGTATTTTTTTAAATATAATTATAACTTATTTACATAATTTTTAACTAGGCTAATTACAAATTTAGAAAATCATTACGAAATAATAAAATATCTACTTATATCTTTTATTACTTCCAGTTAATAAAAAAAAATGTCTATTACATTTATTCAGGCATTCTACGGCGGCGCCTTATACAGCAGCGCCCTCTACGGTGGTCCTCTGTCACCATGCGGCTGTCCATCAGGAAGGAGGTCACCGTCGCCTCCTCCTCCGCCGCCCCCAGAGGTGAAGCGACCTTTGGCCTACGTCCTCATGAAGACCGACGACCAGGAGCCGCCGCAGCACGTCATCTGAAGGCCGCTGGCGCTTCCGGCCAGGCCCACGTGGCCAGCTTGGGAGCGTCCTTCGACTTCGGTGTCCAGCGACATGCACAGGGAATGCTCGTCCCCTGATAGTGTGTGAGTGATAGGTTTTTTGGCACTTTTAAGACTGATATGGACGGTTATAGTACTCTACTTAGATGTTAATAGTTGTTAAACAATCAAATTTGATATTATTTTATTCCAAAAACGTAAACCAAAAACAATGCATGTAAATAAATATATGATTTGTTTGTATAATATCACAGGATCATCGCGTAAAGATAGGTCGCGTAAAATGAGTGCAATACTATTCAATATGATAACAGAATCTGTGTTACTATTCTCGTGTTTCCACAGCTATAACTTCATGAAACAACTGTGTTTCCTTAACTTTATTGTATCAAGCGTTATTAAATAACTATTTGTATAATTCATCTGCGCTTCCGTGACAGTTACTGTTTTCATAACATTATTTTTTTTTTGTTTTCACAACTTTAACTGCATTAAATGGTTGTGTTTCCATATCAATAACTGTTTTTAACAATGTATCCATGTTTCTATGACCATAACTGTGTTTGCACAACTGTAATTGTTTTTATAATTATCTGTTTCCATGACAATAACTTTATTTTCTCGACTATAACTCAGTTTTGTTGCATTAGTATTGTGATTACACAAACAGTTGAGGTAACTCGTAGAAAATTCAATGTAATTTTTGTATTTGTTATCAGTATTTAATTGTCAACGACCTCTTATCTTTATTCCATGAAACTTCAGTCGAAAATCTTGTGTACTTTGTGATTTTTGATGAATTACCTACCTACTGTGAAAAACACGTTCATGTAGTGATAATTTTTTTAACAAGGAAGTTAATATTTTACCAATAATTAAGACTTGAACACAAGTTATTAATAATATTAGTTTTACTGACTACCTTTTTAAAAAAAAATTTAAAGAAATAACTAAATAATATTTATTATTAAGATATTATTTTTTAAATTCGAATAAATTTCGAAATATTAGTAGGTATTCATTTTTTTTTTAAATGAAAACGTTTTCATCTATAAGTCTTATAATGTATTGTTTATTTTTATTTTTAAATACAGTAATTAAAACGCTTCGAATATAACTTATTATTGTAGGATTGGTGAAATTCAACCCAAGTAAATTAATTTGTTGGTCTCTACCATAAGTTTTTGTTGCTATAATCTTATAGCAAAAACTGATGTTAGACTTATTATGTGTTTTACGTTATAGATACATTATATGTAAAAAAAGATCATGTCTTACCTATAAATAAGTCGACTATGTGCAATGTTACATCGGAATATAATGACTCGAATAGTTAACATATCAAATATAATGTAGATATTATTAAAGCAGTTGTTGATAGATATTAGACATTATAATAATTAGATATTAAATTAATAATGTCCGTATTCATGGTTTAATCTTCATTCGTAATTTAGTTATGTAACGTCTCTTCTTTCAATTTGGCATTTGGCGAAAATATATAACACATACCTACTAACATCGGTATTCATAAAAAAAATTTAGTCCTTGAAAAACCTAGTGTTGTGTTGTGTAATTGAAGGTTTTAGTAACAAAAAATCGACGGCATTCGTGGATGTTGTAGGTCTGCTTACCACCAGGCAGCTTTGTATCTGCCGTATTTTATCATATGCCGAGTTCCAGTAAAATAAACACTTAATTACACACAAATGTCAAATGAAGAATGGATGAAAGAAAAGGGACAAACGTTACTTAAGTAGGTACCGTATGTAAGATAGGTCATAAACAAAGGTCTAGGTACGTGTTATTTATTATCTCTCTTGTCAATTTGTACAATTTGCACTGACTTTTATTTGTTAGAAAGGTTTTGTAAAATTAAACCTATAATTGCTAAAAATATTAGAAATTTTTGTAAGTAAGTAATCAATTGTTTAGAAAAACATGAAATTGGTTTTACACTAGGTTTGATCGCTCTTATAATTAAATTAAAATAAATCTAAAATTGATATTTCAGATTGTAAGTTATATTAAGTTTTTCAATAATTATTAAGTTTGGTCTCGGTGGGTAGCAAGGTTGTCTATGTGAAATTGTCTATGCTCGTCTTCTAACGATTATTCTTCCTTAATTTTATTTGTACCTACTAATGAAAACTTCTAAGCAATAATATTACCACATCATTATTTAGAATAAAATGGATCATAAAAGCCTTACATGCCTCCATAATCATCCGTTCGTATATACTTTATAATAATATTTACTACATATAGTTAATCAATTTCACCAGATCTATCTAAATACAATTACAGAATTTAATAATAAAAAAATATATAGGATTGTTATTTTTAAACTTTTATTTAGAATCTTTTTTTTTATATAAAGTAGGCAACTATGAGTATACTTGTGAAATAATACAAATATGATAACTAATATTTAATGCTATGAGAGCAAAAGATGACAAAATATTTTTATTTTAATATAATAAGAACCTGATTTCCCCTAAATAAAATATTGCCTCCTAAACCTATTTCATAAAGTTAATTACTTTACACGGCTTAGGGCTTAGAAGCTCTACCGTGGGTTTTTAGTTTGTACCAACAAGTTAAAACGTTAGGAACCACCAATAGGATCGCTTTATTCAATCGTGTTACCTAAAATAAAGCGGCCCATTGGTTGTTGGTCACGTATTAACGTTACGTTGCTACAAAGTAAAAACCCATGGTAGAGCCTCTGCATTCATTCTAAAAAATAATCGACTGTACAGAGGCTCTACCATGAGTTTGCGCATTGTAGAAACGTAACGTATTCATTTACGTATACGTGAGCAACAACCAATAGAATCGCTTCATTTTTGGTAACAGGATTGAATAAAGAGATTCTATTGGTTGTTGCTCACGTATACGTAAATTAATATGTTACAATATGGTATTATTATCATAATTAGTGCTGTAACCTAAATAATAACTGTAATAGTTAATTCATAATAACAAAAAATATAAACCATGATATTATGTATTTTAAGCTTAAATCTCTTCAAGTAGGTATTTATAAAAACCACGCCAATGAGTATTCTTCTTGGTCTGCATGGTTTAATATTATTTTAGATAATATTATTTCAGGTACCTAGATACAAAATCTAATAATAATAAAATCTAAGAAAATTGTCATTTTTTTAAATAGATGTATATGCAATAAATTATGCCAAGAATGTTTACTATACGGTCTAGTAAAAGTAAAATATAATATATATTTTTTTGTAGTTTATTATAGCAGGTAGTGACAACCTATTCAATGCATTGGATCCGATATAATTTGAATTTGTTTCATTGAGTCAAATGCAATTGTGTACAGATACTACGAGAAAATTACTACGAAAACTGCTATAAAATAATTTTTAATTTTGATCTGTTTTATACAATTTTATTAGAGGGCGACAATGCACTCAAACCAATAGTAAACCGTATATTGTAGAGTTGAAGAACACAAACAATAGTTAATCAGTGCGAAACGGTTGGTTAGATATTATTTTTTTCCCAAAACATTGTCATATTAATTCTAGGAATAGTAGTCTTTTCTACGGTGTTAGTAACCATTATTATATATTTTTTTTTAATAGAACAGAACATGTGATTACATACTACATACACCTGATGGTTAGTGGCAATGTAACGTCCAAAAATGTTCTGAACCAAATTAAAGCAATGGTTTTTCAACTGGTTGATTCCACTAAGTCTCCTTAAGAAAATAATTCACGCCTCGCTTAAAGGACTCAAGATTAAAAGAAGGGAAATCGCACGCAGGCAATGCATTCCACTTTTTTATCGACATATATAAGAATCACTATATCTGTTTGTTCTGGTGGGCTTGTCATGCATTTTATGTAGATGCATTCTAGTATGTACCAGTGCGTGTAGTAGGTAAACGAAATGGGGAAGGAGGGATGAGTTCAAACAGTCCTTCAGAACACTGTCCGTGATATAGGCGGTAGAATACGCTCAACGATGCAACCTCTCTACGCAGGTGCAAAGGCTCCAGTGTTTTAAATAGCTGATGAGATTGAGATTATACGAATTCCACGCTTCTGCATTGCATTTAGTGGTGTCTGTGCCTTGCCGCCCATTGTAGAGTCATAGTAAATATATATGTTTCAAAAGCAACTTTTTTTATTATTATTTTAGATTTATAATACATGAATTTTTGTTGCCCAAAAAATACAGGACTTAAGAAAAGAAAATGTTGTTGTCTAATAAATAGTAAAATTGTTAATTTTTATTCGATTAAGTTTTTTTTGTATGTTTTAGATTAATTTGTCGGTTATTGTTTTTTTTTTATTGACATAAAATTGTACTTTATAGGAAAGAAATAAAATTATTCTTTCGAAAATTTGTTTTTTTTTAATTTACTTTATATTACATACCTATTGCTAAAAAAACAGTTGATTATATATATGTGGGAACAAAATCCCTGTGCTGACAAAGATATTACAAAGATATTACAATGACACTGAAATCTGTATATAAACCTATTGCACTTTTTCATAAATTTGGTATGAATCATCCCATATGCAGACGATCCTTAGCGACGCAATTCCGCTCAGCCGTATATTATAGAAGGTACTTGTAATACCTTGTAATCATAATATAACGCACAATAATAATAATATAGATCTTACCATACACCCTATAGATCTTACCATATACCCTATAAATCTTACCATACACCCTATAAATCTTACCATACACCCTATAGATCTTACCATATACCCTATAGATCTTACCATACACCCTATAGATCTTACCATACACCCTATAGATCTTACCATATACCCTATAGATCTTACCATACACCCTATAGATCTTACCATACACCCTATAGATCTTACTATACACCCTATAGAGCTTACTATACACCCTATAGATCTTACCATACACCCTATAGATCTTAGCTTCAGTTATTGTTTAGAAAACCGATTAAACAAATTCGTTATCGCAAGTGATTACAGCCCCGTGTAAAACGCTTATGTTTTGATAAACAGTAAAGAGTAATTGATTCGACATGTGTGCTCGAGTGCTCTCGTGAACCCGCCCAACTGCGGATACTTGAATAACGTTGTGGGGGAGGCGCCGACTACGAAGCGTAACTACGGCCGAACTAATAGGTAATAAATTATAAAGTACAGTGCATTTTTTTATATTTTTTTCCTAGTGTATGGTAGTGTGTGTTAATTAGTTTTAGCTTTTTACGTACGGAGGCTTGCAAGCAATGATTAATATGTAACACCCTTTTAACATTAGATACGTGGTTGCCGAGTTTGTCAGACCTTGGACTTAAAAACACTTAGGTCCCTGGTTCGAATCCCGGTGTGTACCAATGAGTTTTTAATTATTTTTTTAATTGTACATTTGTTTGACAACACCACTGTAGTGCCTGGGAGAGCGCGTTCAGCTATTGGTCTCCGTTTCACTATACCAACATGTGAAACTGTTTATAGATGGGTTATTGAGTCTATTCAAAACATCACGACGAGCTGTGTAGACTCATACCATCGGCTACGACTAGGTGGTATTAAAAACCCCTCCGCTGGGTACCCTGGGGCCGTCTAGGTGGTCTCGGGCGCCGTAAGGCACCCGTTAATTGGTTTAACTAATAGCTAAAACAAAGGATTGCCAGCAATGATTAAACTGTAACAACCTTTCGACATAAATTTACAAATATATAGATTATGATGACAGTAAATACGATTTACTATAAAACTTACTTCAACTTTTAACAATATAGTTTTATAGTAAATCGTATTTACTGCACAACTTACCATTAACTTTTAAAAGTACAGTTTTACAGTAAATCGTATTTACACCCCGTCGTAGCCGATGGCATTCTGAATACATATTATAAAACTTTTTGCTACCCTGTATAAATTAATTTAGGTGTTAATCCTAACAAATCATAAATTTATACAAAATATATAACTGAAATATATAGGATGTTTTTTACCCAGGAACCACTTTTACTATTTACAATTACTACAGGCTATAGTATTATTTATTATGTAATAAAAATTATTGACAATGCGGATGCGGTTACAAAACGAATGGTGTCTAAGATTAGAGTATGCAAACAAAGCTTCCCCCGCGGTCCTGAGTTAAACCTTTCACAAAACGCTCTCATTCACAATCCGAATGACAAATTATTTTATACCGGTCAGCATGTGGGGACTCACTGAATTATCAATACTATAGAGGTACTATATTATTTTTGACCATGACATTATGCTGTTTTAAATAGTAGGTGATTTTATAGATAACAGTTTATATACCTACTACAGAATTAAAGCCAACTAAATCGTTTGACACCTCGTCGTAAATATATATAAAAAAAAAAAGAATTAATATTGACTAGTAAAGTAAGAAATAAAAAAAATAAAAAAATATTTATCATTATGCCTTATGGCGTGGCTTAAGGGTATTTTGAACCTAAACTGAATAAGTGTAGTATTCGTAAGATCAGTATTTCTTATATTTTTAACAGAGAATGCGTTTGACCTCTTTTGCTAGATGGAAAGACTTCAAAATGAGCACTTAAAATGACTCCATTGTAACTGGGAAAACACAATCAGGCATGTAGAATTTTATGTTTAACTAAAATTATACTAAATATTATTATGATATGTAAAATTAACGAGCTGTGTTTTTTTTTTAATAATTACATATTTGATAAAGAAATCCAAGACCCTTATATTATTGTCGAAAATGGAGGAGTGTTATAAAATTCCACAATAAAAAAAATCTGCTTTCATTTTGTTATTAACACCGTTGTTTATTTATTTGTAGATATCGACGAATGTCAATGTAGGTATTGCTTTGTTGTCACGTCGATTATTATATGTCACGATGAAACACCAAATAAATACTTCTATTTGCGATATAAAATATTTTTTTAACTTTATTATAATAAAATCTATAAATATAAAAGTACTCAAACCTAAATAAAGGACAATCAGGTTGTGTGGAGCGTCGAAAAAAACTATTTATTTACTCATTTAACTTGATTCATAAACAAGATAAATAAAAGTGATGATGTCAAAAAAAACTTGGCAGGTCCACATGAATGTTCAAGCGAATTACTTAGAGGATTATGTATTCGAAGGCAGTTCGCGTGCGCGCTCCTTTTGGAGGCAATCGGTCCATTGTGCGATCCGCCAAGTTTTTCCGTCACTCTAGCGAACGTAAGGCGATTTCGCTTAGCGTATGCACGTGTTATGTTCGGGTTGTAAAGAAACTCGCTTGGTTATTACATATTTTTTTTTTAATCTAGTAGGTAGTAGTAGTTTGCAATTTAATAATATAAAAAATGGCCGTATTTGAATTTCTATGTAAATGAGTTAAAGTAAACAGTATCTCCTGAGATATCCCTTACTTCAGCACAAAATATTTATTTACTTACTTTAAAAGTTTTTTTAAATCCTAAAAATTCAAGAATTTATTTATTCAGATGAACCGCGAAATCTTAACAATCGTATTTTACAAACACTGTCCGTAACTTTATTATTTGCCCACAATTCTTTATAAAGGCCCTTTATCAAATTATCGCGTGACAATTGACGCCCTCCAGTATTATAGCGGGAAGAATTGTCACAAACGAACCATTGTTGTAGCACACTAGCGCCTTTGTTTCCACTTATCGCCGCAGCATGGCGGGCGCTTTGTCGAATTTGAATTTGTCTTTTGAATAAAAACAGAGGGTCCAGCGGTTTGATGAGATATTAATTAAGAAGATAATAAAGTGATTCTGAGTTTGGAAAGTTATTTAGTTTTATTGTCTTTATGTAAAGGGTTTTTCTTTAACTTATTTCGTAGTTTCTTTTAAATTAGAGTAGGTAGTGATGATTAAAATATTTTTTGGCTGTTGTAGTTTCCAACCTAATTAATACTTATGTATGTTAATGTATCATATTTGTATGTATGTCATTTCCTATAGAGTAGAATTAAAGCAGCCGACCGACCTCGTAGACATGTGTTTGCGCCTTTGGGGTTGTTACCATAGATCGTATGGGTTTAATTCCCACTCATGGAAAAATTATAATAGTACATTTTTCTGTACACTTTGGCATGGTCTGTCGTTGTCATTGTCAGTCCCAAACTCCTCTAGAGCTTTTGAAACTAGGTTATTATGAATTAAATTTAATTCACACAAAATTGATAATATAATAATTTATAAAAGTTCCAAATTACACAAAGCCTTAATAAAAAACCGCCGGCAGTAGTAATTTTTTAGTTTTTTTACTCTCTCCATCAATAGAATCGCTTTATTTTCAATAAAAAATAATCGTACCTATCTACATACATATACATATCATCACGGGTGCCTTACGACGCCCGAGACCGCCTAGACGGCCCCAGGGTACCCAGCGGAGGGGTTTTAATCCCACCTCGTCGTAGCCGATGGTATGAGTCTACACCGAACAAGTGGTTAGCTCGTCGCGATGTTTTGAATAGGCTCAATAACCCATCTATAAACAGTTTTACAAGTTGGTATAGTGAAACCGGGACCGACAGCTTAACGTGCTCTTTGAGGCACTATAATGGTGTTGTCAAACAAATGTACATATTTTTTTTAATTACAAACTCATTGGTACACACCGGGATTGGAACCAGGGACCTAAGTGTTTGTAAGTCCAAGGTCTAACCAACTCGGCAACCACGTATATTACCTATACGTACCAATCTGATTGGGAAAACTTAACGCAGTAGTTATAAGAAACTGGATACTAAACGTTAAAAAACCCCGCTCTACACGTCACAAGGGGCTGGTGGGTAATAAGATTTAACTATAGAAAAAATAAGTAAAAATCAGCGCCCTATTTCATTCATAATCGAGGTACAGCTCTCCCTCACGCCCTTACAAATTCTTATCTGGATATTTGTTCTATTTTATTGTATGATGCATAACGTAGCGCGAACGGAAATAAGGTTCTTTATGCGACACTATCGTATCGGGACCTTCCTCGCTGATTATTGTGGGAGCAAATAAAACTCTATCGCAGCTCTGTTCTTATATAAAGGACGCCTTTGACGACGTTTATAACGCTTTGTTGAGACGCTTTTGTGACTTTTTTAAGGGTTTTTAGGGATCCGTAGATGTAGGGAGAGGTCGTCTATGTTGTACTATTAACTTAAACGAAGTTTAAAGTTGAATTTATATTATTTAATAATAATAATAATAATAATAATACGAATAATAATAATAATAATAATAATAATAATAATAATAATAATAATAATAATAATAATAATAACGGTTTGTACTATGTGTACCCGAAGCAACGATATAATACATATTATATTTTATAAACACCCAGACCATGACAAGCTGCACAGAAAAAACGTACTAATATTTTTTGCCATGGGTGGGAATCGAACCCACGACCTCCGGATACAACGCCAAAGGCGCAACCACTAGTCTACGGAGGCTGATTTTATTATAATATTTTTTTGTAGCACGGCTTGTGACCTGATGGTAAGCAGACCAACAAATTATATTAATGGGCTGATTAATACATTGTATAAAAGCCTTTGTCGCTCCTACTGTGCCAGGTAAATTATGCGGTTACGAAATGTGCTTCGACAAACAAGAATTTGCTTTGTTTATTAGGTCGCTTGACTGTCTTTGCATTTGTACGATAGACCGACCTAGCGAAGTTATAGAGCCAATATTACTTATTTCTCTCAAAAATTGCCCATTACGCCAGTAATTGTATATCGAATAAATACCTACATACAACGATATCGACAATTATGCCATTTTCATGTTTTTTTTTATTACGGTATATATACCAACTCGTATGTACTTAAAAAAATAAGCATTTAAATATACTAGAAGTATCATCACCGGTGCCCCAGGTATCCAGCGGAGGGGGTCTTTATCCTACCTCGTCGGATATGCTGATGGCATTGTAAGTTTACACTGAACACGTGGCGTACTCGGTGCGGTGCAGTTACTCAAGAAAAAAAAAACATATATTAATTTATTATACAGGGTGAATTTGAAAGGATATACTTTGGGCTAATATGAGGTTCTACTGATCAAGTCGAACAACTTCTCTCATGGAACCATTGTCGCAAATGAAAAAAATATTTGGCTTCCCCATACAAATTGGTCATTTTGACATTACTAGTTTGTATGGAGAAGGCATAAACTACCAAATATCTAATTTGTATTTTTTAATTAAAATTTAAACTAGTAAATAAAATTAAGTTAGCTTATGCATCTGGAATAAAAAAATAAAATAAATAAATATAAATTATAGTTTATTTTAAATAACAACTAAAAACTTATACTGAATGTTTGTTCCAGGAATATTGTCAAGTATAAGAATGATATCATTTACAGATAACCGCAGTCTGACTCCACACAGTGTCGGACACTGTACAGACAAACACATAATATTTGAATAATAATTCTTTATCTCTCAAAATTATATCGAACTCTATATTATGTATTTTCCTACTAATACTTGACTTGTAAAAGGACAATTTATAAAATAATATAATACCAACTTGGTGCCTTTTTGCTCCCGAGAACCATTTCTAAACAGCCTCCAGTAGGTATCGAACCCAAAAGGTATTCAACGCCAATAAAAAATATATCGTGTTCCTTTTAAAAGCAGTACTTTTATGTAAAAAAGCGGCCCCAGCATAGTGGTTAAATCACTGAGCAACTGATAACAAGGTTCTGCAGATGGCAACAAGGCTGGACCTGGGATACGTGACAGTGGGATGTTTATGCAACGAGGCATCATAAACACCGCAACAAGTTCACCACTTGTTAGGTGTTGCCTCCGAATACCATCGGCGAAATGAGGTTAATCCCTCCGCTGGGTACCCTGAGGCCGTTTTAATGGTTTTGGGAGCCAAAAAACGGCACCTGTTATTGATTAATCCTCGCGGTTCCACGCACCGTTAAATTTGAAAGAAATGGAATCGAAAATAAAATACAGCCTACTATTGTTTATTCTTTTTGTTTTTTTTTTTAATTTCGCAAAATTTTGCGAATGTCAGTGATGAAATCTTTTTAAATATTTATAATAAAATCCAGTTTAAACAACCTTTTATACAAAAGATGTGTTTCTTTTCACTTGCTGCTCATTTCACGTAAGGAAAAATAGGTAAAAATAATAAACTATTTTACTATCGAATAGTAAGCAATAATCCTTACCTACATGACACGAATACATAATAAGGAAGACATTAAAAATCTCCTTGAGAAGTTGAGATCACTAAAAAAATCCTTTCATATTCCGTTTATAGCCCGCCCCGAAGCGTCACAAACAAATATCTACTAGCAAGTGATTGAAATTTTGTTTCACAAATGCGGGTCACGCGCCACGGCCGGCTCTCACAAAGGCGGCCAAATTTGCACGTCGGCACCCGTTTACGCGGCATCTCGCATTCATCGCATTCAACTGGGCTGTATACGAAAAATTGGCATTATGTGAGGCCTAGGGCGGGCGGAATGACACCGCGCCCCGAACACCGAAACAATGATTATTGTGAGCCGACTGGATGAATGCAATAAATGGTAATTGGCTTTGTATTGTACTTATCAATATTTTTGTTGTAAAGTAATTATTGTATTATTGCTATTTACTAAATTTTCAAAAAGCGCTCTAGCCGTCAAGTGACTAGTCATGTTTCGGTTTTAGTCTGTGGGTTCACCGGTTTTCAGGAGACTACTGCATCGATTTCTTGTCGAGGTGGTAGTCTCCTTTCAAGGTGCGGTTACGAAATGGGTTGAATTGACGATAAGGCAGCGAGTATATTAAAATATGCTCGTAATACAATTTGTCACCACCCATTTCATAATCGCATCATTTAGCCTGCATAGTGGGAACAATAAATTTTGTTTAAGAACAATTATTGATCGACTCCATTTATGGACTTTGTAGGTCTGCTCACGACCAGGTAGATACAAAGTCACATGCCGTGCTCCAATAAAAAAAAGCCTAGCCACTGCTTTGATAACAAGATAACTGATAACAAGGTTAAGCAGATGACAACAAGGCTGAACTTGGGATGGGTAACCGCTTTATACAAGGAGGCTATACCATCATAAACACAACAACAAGCTCGCCACTTGTTAGATGTTGCCTCCCGAACACCATCGAAATAGGGACGGGTTAATCCCTCCGCTGGGTACCCTGAGTCCGTTTAAACGGTTCTCGAGAGACAAAAAAGACACCCGTTATGTGATATTTATTTATTTATTTTATTAAATCTATATATTATATATGATCAAGAATAGATAATAATAAAAATAAAAACTTAAAGAGAGATCCAAAATCAAATCATATGATTCAACAGAAAGTATCCAAAGCGAGTATTTTTAAAGCACATTCATGTTATAGATATATATATTAAATTGTGATATTAAATTATTAATAATAATAATATATTAATAATAATTTTAATAATATACATATATTTTAATATTTAAATTATATATTTTCATTTGCAGTAGCTGCTTTATTATTTTTCATAGGTCGTTCAATAAGATACATAAATAAAACACAATATAATAATAATACTTTTGCTATATTTCGCCTTATTAGGGCGTCTTTAGGCAACAATATTTGCAAAATAGTCATGGTACATTATGACAATTTTTTTTTTTTGTAGTTAAGTGTGTGAGTGAGTGAAAAAGTCTATAGGTGATTGAATATATAGGTGTGTTTAAGTGAATGATAGAATATGGAGTGTGTTTAAGTGAATGATAACCAATCAATGTTTATTGTTTAGACCTGGTTTATAGTGTGCGCCAAACGTCCAGATGAAAGATGATTCCCAAGTTTTTAGCTGTATTTCGTTTAATGATGATGGGAACGATTTAATGACACGGACGGTGTAACAGTCATTAAATTTTTGAGAATGAGTTTTAGCGTGAGTGGGTATGGGTAAAACACTATTAATTATTGAGTCAGTTGTATGCCGATGGTGGTTTATACGAATATGAAGGGGTTTTTTGTTTCTCCTATATAAAATGATGAGCAAAAACGACATTCTAAAATATATACAAGATTTTTTGTTTTGCAGTTTGAGTTGGGCTGTGCATTATAACTTTGTTTGGAATTTTGAGTGCATATAGAAGTAAGTGTGTTTATGATGGAACATGTTTTACAGCGTGGATGTTGACATGGTACTGTACCTGGTGAATTATTTTGGTTGGTAGAACTGAAAATGGGTTTGGTTTTAGAGAAAATTGTTTTTAAATTAAAATTTTGTCTAAAGCATAACATAGGAATACAATTAAGTTTTTTTGTTTCATCATGTTGTTATAAAATGTGTATATTATCTTTAATTATTTTCTTTAATTTTTCAGCTCCAAAAAAATATTTGTTGTTAGTTTAAGCCTATTTGCAGAATTTTGTTGAATTATCTGGGTGTGATTTTGTGGTCTATTATAAAAATGTTGATGTATAAAATTTTCTGGGTATTTTCTATCTAATAAGGAATTGTGAATGGTGTTGTTAAACTGATGAAGTTTGTCAGTATTGTTGCAGATCCTTTGTCCTCGAATAGATAGTGAATATGGAATTGATTTCTTAACATGGTATGGGTGACAGCTATTGAAATGTAGCTACTGAAATTTGTTAGTTGGCTTGAAGTGAACTGATGTAATGATTTTATTACTTTCATTTAATGTTAAATCAACATCAAGGAAAGTAATAGTTTTAGTTGAAATTTGATTTGTGAATTTTAATATACTAAACTGATCTAATCTTTCTAAGAAACGGTTCAATGAATCAAGACTGTGGGGCCAAATCATAAATATATCATCAATAAACCTCTTACATATAATTGGCTTTTGCCATTCTGAATTCAAAAAATCTTTCTCTATATCGGCTATAAACATATTTGCATAACTAGGGGCCATACGAGTTCCCATAGCAGTACCTTTTATCTGATGAAAATATTTGTTATCAAATTGAAAGTAATTATTGAAAAAAAAAAATTTAAGTTTTAGATATCATAGTTTTCGCTAGATCGAACTTTCAGGGGTTTTTCATTAATATATGTACTGCTTACATTTATCTATTTACTTATATAAATTAAGTTAATTATTCTACAAAGAGTTAGCACTTGCGCTCAAAAGTACAAGTGGTAAAATAAAAATAGTATTGGGTGACTTTAATGCAAAAATTGGTAAACCAAGGAAGGAAGGACATAGATTTGTGGGAAGCTACGGATATGGTGAAAGAAATGCTAGAGGAGACAAATTGATACATTTTACGATGAAAAACCACTTAAAAATAATAAATACCTACTTCACAAATAAAAAAAAATCGTAAATGGACCTGGCATTCACCTGACAATAAAACAAAAAATGAAATTTATTTTATTCTATGCAACTGTAAACAATGTATATCGAATATTAACATTTTAAGTAATATAACATTTCGTACACACCACAGATTCGTAAGAAGGCACACTAATTAATCTAGACAAGCACAATAATAAAACTAGAAAGACATATAATAACCATAAAACATTGTTTAAAAATCTCGCAACGAATGATGAATATCTTGGAAATATAGAAAGACGTTTACATTATTTAAAAACGAATACATATTAATCAGTTCAATAATTATACGATGACATTGAAAATTTAATATTTACTTCATTAAACAAATGCAATGGACACGATAAAAATATAACAAAAAAAAGTATATTATCTGATATTACTAAAGAAATGCTAAATGAAAGACATGAACTACTAAAAAAGAAACCAAAGAGTTCAAGTCACAGACAAATATTGAAAGATATTTATAAGAAAATCCTTAAACTTATTAGAATGGACCACAACGATCACAAGATAAAATCTAACATAGTAAATAAAAGAAGCACAAAAGGAGCATTTAAATAAATTAATAGAGACAAAAACTGGATAACATAATTGCAGAGAAAAAACAGCATGACAACAAACAGGGATTCTATAATGGAAATAGCTACAAATTTTGATCAAGACCAATTAATATCCCAAAAAACATACAAGAAAATACTAAAAATGAAACAGAGAATCAGCAAATTAGGGTCATGTCAAATGAGGATACACCTTTATTTAGCAAAGAAAATATAATACGAGGAATAAATAAACTAAACAATGAAAAAAGCACAGGATCTGACAATATACCCAGAGAGAACATACTATAGATCAGACCTACATTAACATAATTAAATTAATTTACAAAGATTGCACAAGTAATATACTGCTAAAAATATCAGGCTGTATATCAATACAGCTATACAGAAGTGTAAGACAAGGAGACGCCCTATCACCCAAACTCTTTAATGCAGTACTGGAATGAGTATTTAGAAAACTAAAACGGGAAGACAAAGGAATAAACGTAAATGGAAAATTCCTCTCCCATTTAAGATTTGCCAATGACATTGTCCTGCTAGCAGAAGACTCCAACCAAAATTGCGACATGATAACAAGCCTACACAATGAGAGTTTAAATATTGGACTAAAAATGAACTTTGAAAAAACAAAAATTATGACAAACGCAAATCCAGACATAATAAAGATAAAAGATATGACATTGGAATATGTGTATATACGGACGATGGACAAAAGTAATAACAGAGTGGAAGGTACCAGAAGGAAACAAAGGAAAAAAAGGGAAACCCCCAAACAGATGTGGGGATGATGTCAAAGAGGTTGCAGGAGAAAATTGGAAGGAACTAGCAAAGAACAGAAGCATATGGAGGAGGCCTATACCCTTAAAGGGACTTTATAATTGTATATGTTTTATAAATTATTTTGTGTTTGTAAATGTTAGTTGGAATAAGGAATAAATGGCTTAAATAAAAAATAAAAACTATACGCGCCGCGACGAGCTATGCTTATTTATCTTATTACCAACGGAAACGACGACGAGGTTCACAACCTCTCTGCTGGATACCCCAAGAACGTCTAGGCGGTCTTTTTGATAAATAAGTAAAATAAATATAAAAAGACCAAAACTTTGAGAACCATTGGTAAGCCAGTGATGGAGGGAACAGAGGCGAACATTCTGCATACGAGACACATAGATAACGGCAATTTGAGATATTCAGTCGCCTTGTCCCGCCTTTTGTCGTGTCTTGTCGACAAAATAATAGCATTGTAGCTACCCCGTGATGCATGCAGCGCCGTAATAGACCAATTACTGAGTGGACGAAACCGTTGCATCTTTACTCTGTCCGTGTACGTACACTAAGCTAATTTATGAACCGCTTCGGCCGCCTACGTAACCGGAGTTTCATAACTGGTTATGTTTAAGGATTTTCATTTTCATTATACGAAACCAGTTTGGAATGAGCAGGTTTTTTTCTTTTAAGTAAACCATATTATAGAGGATGTTTTTCTATGTAATCAATAATCGAGTTATATAATAGTAGGTACCTATATTAAATTAAAATAAAACCTCTAATAAACTTTAAACACATGTTTGCAGAGATATCGTTTATACCGAGCAATACGCTCTGGTATTATAAAATTTGTCACCAACATCAAAATTAATATTTCTCCATTTTTTGTTTTGAGCTTACCGATGTGCTCTGTATCCACCAGATTGTAAGCCAGCAGACCTACGAATATAATATGGCGACAATTGATAATTTTTATTAAGTAATGTGGTTATAAAACAAGCGGTTTTAATTATAAAAATTATATAATATAGTTATTTAATATACTGACAGGAAACTACCATATGCATTGTCGATTGAAAATCGATCGAATATATAAACCAAGTAATAGAAGTAAATAGAATAAGATATTTTCATAAGCAAGCTACAGAATAAAATCAAATTTAAAACTAATCTTCAGTCGATTTTCCTCGCCAGTTTTATTTCTCGGCGAAAGATAAAAAATGTTATTTATTTATACAAAATACGTCAGTTTCCAATTTCGGTCTGTGACCGCCGGCTGAATCCCAATTAAGTCTGGAGCTTTATGTAAACGAATTTCAACTTTTTTTAAAGATTTTTTTTTTAATTTTGTCATCTTATTTTTGATAAAGTATGAAGCGGCTGAGAGAGATATTATTAATATCTTGTCGAGGTATTACGTAATTATTTTTAGTACAAATTAAGTTTATGGTTTTTAATTAAGCTTTTACTAGTTGCCGATTTTATTTTAGGAACTTCATCTCGTTTATTTTCTACATCATATATTATTTAATACAATCATGATTTCACTTGGTTAAGCTGTTTGTATCCAGAGGTTAGATTCCTAGTGCAGAATGCAGAGTAATGTAAAAATAATGTGGATTTTTTTTTTATTTAAGATTTTTTTTTGAAAAACTTGTATTATGTGTACAAGACACATAATACAAGTTTTTGACCAGAGCATTGTATGTGAAATGTCCTACTTATTATTATTATGTAATCCTAAAGAGATCCCAACGAAGTAATCAACTAGAGAAATAAGTACAAGTAACATTTTTTTTTTTTAAATATAATTCTTGGGTGAATTTTTCAAGTTTGCCTTCAAGGTCAAATCCTAAATCCTACAAGGAATAGCGAAAAATGCTCAAAGGGTCTCGGAGCCGATTTTAATAAAAACTAAAACTGCATCATTAGATTTTTTTTATTTATTCTCGTAGCCGGGAATCGAATCGGTTGATTTCTGCTACGACAACGAGGTGGGATTAAAAACTTCTCCGCTGGGTACCATGATGCCGTCTAGACGGTCTCGAACGCCGTCAGACACCCGTGATTATAATAATATTTATTTATTTATTCATCATATAAACTAAAATCCATAGTTCTATTAGGTATACCTAATAGTTCAATTAGGTATATTTTTTTGTAATGTGCTGTGGATTTTTGTTGAACCATCATTTTATATATACATACATACATACATATCATCACGGGTGCCTTACTGCGCCCAAGACCGCCAAGACGGCCCCAGGGTACCCAGCGGAGGGGTTTTAATCCCACCTCGTCGTAGCCGATGGTATGAGTCTACACGGAACAAGTGGCTAGCTCGTCGCGATGTTATGAATAATGTACATATTTTTTTTAATTAAAAACTCATTGGTACACACCGTGATTCGAAGCAGGGACCTAAGTGTTTTTAAGTACAAGGTCTAACCCGGCTACCACGTATACTTATATAAAACAAATATATATACAGGGTGACTTTGAAAGGATGTACTTTGGACTAACATGGGGTTCTACTGATAAAATCGAACAACTTTTCAAATTAGAATGGAAATATGTGTGGCTTCCCCATAGATATTGGTCATTTTAGCATCAAGAGAAAGGCTTCCTTTTTTTTCAATTACGACACATGGTTCCTTGGAAAAACTTGTTTGAATTGATCAGTAGAACTTCATATTTGCCCAAAGTACCACCTTTTAAATTTACCCTGTATATAAAATTGCCTTATTCATAAAAACTTATTGAGTCCTTGGAGAACACTTTGATACAAAAGGTTTTGTCTCTTTTACGCATATTCATTTTTGTTGCTAAGAAAGAGACAAAAACTACTTTAACTAAAGTGTTATAAGTATTTATGAATACCAGCGTCGTCAACAACGAATTTGCATTACGACTCTACTTTAATATCTGTAAAGAGACTACTACCTCGACATGGAATCGATGCAGCAGTCTCCTAAAACCTTGCAATTCCAAATTCAAAACAAGATTGAAATGTCAATAGTTCAGTAAGTATATAATATATCTCAAATAGAACGCAAATAAATGACTACCATTTACAAACAGAAAATATATAATAATAAAAGATATGGCTGGGAGCACAAGCGACACAATATCGAGAGTCGTTTTCCTTCTAAGAATGCTCGACATAAATAATCGCAGTAAATAAGAGTAAAATATTGAAAAGTGTCATGGCGGCAAGAAAAGCCCGCGAAACTGGATATCCTGGCGTATCCGGCCGCCGCTCTATAAATGGCGGAACGGATATTCATATACCCTTGGGCGGGCGCGACCACCAATGTTCTTTCTTCGTATATGTTTTTTTATTTGTACAATGTTTATTTACTAAAAAGAGAACAATTAAAGTATTAACTATAAAATAATTAAAAACAAAATTAAAATTAAAAATACTTACCTATAAATTAAAATATTCTTCCAAATCACTGTCTGTTAGTGGCATGGTACCCAATACGCTGGCAGCATTTCCTCTTTGAATTATTATACTCAATTTTTGTATGAAATAGCTGCCAGCTTTATTGTTTCCCGAAACATCGACGAGCCTGGGGGCAATTTCCTTATAAAAGGCTTTTGCCTCAGACCCCCACGGACCCATCGTCTCTACAGCAAACGCCGAAAATATATAATCTTTAATAATTGATTGATATTTTCGACGCTTGCTTAGTTGCGCCTGTTCCGCCGCAGCCCCTGCTTTCACTGAGGTACCTTGGAGATGGGAGGGAGCCAATGTATCACAACAAGTAAAATCCCATACAAGAGACTGTCCCAAACTCCAAGGTACCAAAGTCATCCCGTCTGGTCGCTTGCCATCGTCTCGATTTAAGCCGTTGGGTTCCAAAATAGACGGAATCGAGACCATGGCAAGCGTCCTACGGATAAGGTCATTACAGGCACTGTGACGGAAAAATCGGCCAGCACTTTTAGAACACGAGAGTCCGTGGTGACCCAACTCGCCGACATCTTTACCACACAGACAGCGATGAGGTTCGCACACCTTTAATCCCAAGCGTAGGCAAACGGATGTTCTTAGTGTACTGTTATCCAATAACGTACCCAAATTTTTTGAGGGAAGCGCATTAAGCCATTGACTGGCCTCATACTCTGACACCGCAAGAATACGTGCGCGGTCATCAATTGTTGGGGATGAATCCACCAATTTTTGATGAACACGCTTAACCATTGGTAAATCCCACGACCTCTGTATTGTTGGAGTATTAGGAAGATCCTCCTCCGGACATACCACTTTCCAAGCTTCTTTGGCCTCTGCCAAGCACACAGCCTCGACGTCCCCAATGGACGGGCTAAGTATTCTACCAATAAGGTCTTGAGTGCTATGGACAGAGGACAAGTATGCGGGTAGGGCTACGTCAGATAATTTTCTAATACCTAAGCCGCCAAATTTTATTGGTAAAGTAGCCTGAATAAATGCCTGTGAATTTATTTTGGAATTTAGTATTATTTCTAGTTTTTGTTTTAATGAACTATGAATAGTTTCGAGAATAGGTTGGAATTTCCAAACAGGGCTGGATCTTAAAATATATGTAAATTTTGGTAAGAATAAACAATATTTAAAAATGTACATGGCTATATGACTTTTTATTTCATAAATTCGATTTGATATTAAATTAAATGTATTTAATTTAGAATTCAGAAAATGAGGTATACTATCATCAAATATAGGAGCGCCTAATAAATTTAACGATTCTTTATTAATAATTTTTAAATTCGGTGCCAAAATATTAAATTTTTGAATTATATAATTTCGTTCATCTAGATTGTAAACTTCAGGAATGTATAATTCACATTTACCAAAATTTAATTGAAGACCAATAGATGAAAATTTTAAAATAATTTCTTCCAAATCATTGTACACTATATCTATTTCATCACCTAATGTGCCATCATCTAAATACCAAACATTTAGTTTAGATTTTAGTTTATTTAAAATGGAATGAATCGCTATACTAAAAATAGCTGGTCCGAGAGGATCACCCTGTTGACAACCAACAGCGGAAGATATTTCATGTTTTTTGTACATTAATTTAGTAGATGAACTGTAGCATTGATATACATAGGAATAAACTTCTGGTGTATGATTTAGAATTTCATTTAAAAATGTACAACGATCTATTGTATTGAAAGCGTTTTTTACGTCAATTTTTAATAAAATATATGTTTTTAAAACTATGTCTAAAAAAATACTACAAATTTTATGAAGAATCGGCTTTTTTTGAAAAGTATTAAAAGGATTATAAATAATGACTGAAATTATTTATGTTATTTAATTAATTCAGTTAAATTATTTATTCAATTTTTAATATAGTAGAGACTTAAAAACACTTAGGTCCCTGATTCAAACCTCGCTGTACCAATGAGTTTTTAATTTAAAAAAATATGTACATTTGTTTGGCTACACCACTATAGTGCCTCGGAGAGCACGTTAAGCTAACGGTCGCGGTTTCACTATACCAACTTGTGAAACTGTTAGAACTGAACTGTTAATAGATGGGTTATTGAGTCTATTCAAAGCATCGCGACGAGCTAAACACATGTTCGGTGTAGACTCATACCATCGGCTACGAAGAGGTGGGATTAAACCCCCTCTGCTGGGTACCCTGGGGCCGTCTAGGCGGTCTCGGGCGCCGTAAGGCATCCGTGATGATATGTATGTATGTATGTATTAAGTCGGCCGTCTTGGCGGTTTTGAACGCCGGAAGGCACCCGTGATGATATTTATTTATTTAATTGGATATGAAAATGGTAAAGTGTCTAGTGGTATTTTTTTAGGTGGGAGAAACTTTACTAAAGCGACTGTCCATTTCATTTAAAATTTTGCCAAAACTCTCTCAGGGTACCCAGCCGAAGGGTTTTAATCCTACCTCGGTGTAGCCTATGATGATTCTACACCGAAGAAGTGGCTTACGCGATGTTTGGATAGACCCGCCTAAACAGTGATGAAAAATATCTTTACTAAAACTATTTGAACTATTATAATTTTTAGAACCAAATCTAAAATCTCGGAGAGCACGGCCAAAGTTTCTAGTGAAACTTTGGCCGTGCTCTCCGATATTTTTGTCTTCAGATACCGTTCTATTTCACCTTACCTCGATGTTAAAAAGTCGCGGTACGCCCAGCAGTGAACTGCAGATTAGCTGATGATAGTGTTAATAATAATGATGTTCAAACGTTAAAAACTTTAGAATAAAAAATAAGTACAGTAGACAGAGCTCATTATAATGTTAATGGAACCATCTAAAGCTATACTTGAACTTTTAACCATATGTAAGTACCTACTCTTAGGTGGCAGGAAGGTCTCTATTACTTCGTTAGGCCGACCAAACGTTCTCGTTGGGCCCATACAGATGCAAAAACCGTCAAGTGACATAGTCATGTTTAGGTTTTTGTTTTCAAATTTAGCGGTTTTCAGGAGATTTTTATTGAGGTGGTAGTCTTTCAGGATGTGGTTAAGAAATGGATGGTTTAGTCGCCGATAAGGCAGCGAGTAGGTATATTAAATTACTTGTAATGAATTCGTCTTTGTCGCCGCCCATTTCGTAATCGCATCATTTAACCGGCATAGTGGGAGAGATCAATGTTGCTTAAGAACAATTATTGATTAATGACCCATTCATGGAGTTTGTAGGTCTGCTCACCATCAGGTACACACAAAGTCACATGCCGTACTCCAATAAAAATAATTAAAGCTTAAACGTCAATACTTACTAATGTTACTTATAACATAGTTGTAAATTCATAAATCGTAGATGACATTTCCCAACATTACTATCTAATAATCTACATTCAAAGCATTCAATAGCATTTCTGAAATACCGATACAAATACCCTTTAAATATTTTTGAGCCGAACGTCCACCCCTCTCCGTTTGGAGCATTTGATTTGTATCGTTTTCTGTTTCGTCCCGGCTTGGTATTTTATTCTTATTTGTTCGTCCTCAAAGCGAAACACTTTATCCGAATTTCATTTGGATAAAAGTGCAATCTGTACCTGTTCTATGTATACATTTATTAATTGCACAAAGGCTATAAAGCTAAAGCAAAACCTTTTTATTTACTGTCTAATTAAATTACATATGAAATCATTGCAAATATAATACACAAATATACCAGGTACTGCTGATAACACAATAAGCTTAACACAGTTTTTTTTACTGACATATCGTAAAATACGAGTATTTTTTTACTTGAAATAAACATTTATTATTACATATTGTACACATTCGAATTATAAATCTGAGTATTAATAGTAACAGAATCCATCAGTGAAAATAATTTGAATAAACATTATAATATAATCATATATATATTTTTTTATTGGAGCATGACATATGATAAATTGAATTTAGAAAACCAGCAACTTAAAATTTACTTAGAAAAATGTTATAAATTAATTGACATGTATAAAAGAATTGGTCACTCAAATATTGTAAGAACACCATTAACTGGCAAGAAAATAGGAAAACAAACTAATGACGTTATTTTATCTATCAAATCGGAAACAAAAAAAAATGGAATTAACGAAACACTAGTAACGAGAAAAGTCGAGGTTACCAATAAAACAATAAACGAAGATACTAGTAATATAAAACATAGTGATACAGAGATGACAATAAGTAATAAAACAATAAACCCAAAAATGAAAAAGATATTAATTGTGGGTGATCAACAATGTAGAAGAGTCCAAAAATCCTTACAAAGAGCGGTTGGAGATACTTACCAGGTATTATGCTTCTGGAAACCGGGGGCTACAATGGAGAATATACTGGGATCATATATGACTGAACTAACCAAGTTACACAGTGATGACGTAGCTATCATAATTGCTGGCATAAATGATAGGAATCCACATAAGCTATTATTCCAATTAGATGATTGCTTTCGGCGAACTTCCCATCTAAATGTATTATTATTTGAAGTACCTATTAATAAGTTTTTAAATGAAACTAAGCTTAATTATGAATTAAAGTATGTATGCTCTAGATACAAAAATGTAAATTTTATAAATATGGAATATAGTCTGTTTAAACCTAGTAGATATAACTTCCCTATAATATTGTCTAGAAACATCTTAAGAATGATATTACATTTTCAATACCAAAATAGAGTGAAATTATTCAGTAATGTTGCTAAATATAAAGATAATTGTACACAAACAGAAATAATAGATAATACAACACATAATGATAAATACTCACCGAAGCAATGCTTGAATCTTCATTCTCCTAAAGATTCCAACATACCATTATTCTCAATTTCAGAGATGCTACGTGCAGATAATAATAGCACAGGTAATAATAGTAACAACAATTTTTTTCGTCTATAACAATATATTCATATTACATCAAAATATTAATGGTTTAATTAGTAAATCTGATATGTTAAGTATTCACCTAAATGAACTAGAACTAAATAAAACCCAAATTGATGTTTTATGCATTACTGAACACAATATGGTTCTAGAAGATATGAATCGGCTAAATATTCCAAATTTTAAAAATGCTGCCATGTCTAACAGAAAAAATAGAAAAGGTGGTTCATGTATACTAATTCGTAATAAACATCCATATAAAGAATTATTAGATATAAAATCATTTAACGTTGCTAATTATATTGAAACTTGTGGTATTGAGCTTATTCAACATAATATTTTAATCATATACGTGGTGGCCTAGTTGGTTAGACCTTGGACTTAAAAACGCTTAGGTCCCTGGTTCGAATCCCGGTGTGTACCAATGAGTTTTTAATTTAAAAATTTATGTACATTTGTTTGACAACACCACTATAGTGCCTCGGAGAGCACGTTAAGCTGTCGGTCCCGGTTTCACTATACCAACTTGTGAAACTGTTTATAGATGGGTTATTGAGTCTATCCAAAAACATCGCGACGAGCTAGCCACTTGTTCGGTGTAGACTCATACCATCGGCTACAACGAGGTGGGATTAAAACCCCTCCGCTGGGTACCCTGGGGCCGTCTAGGCGGTCTCGGGCGCCGTAAGGCACCCGTGATGATATATATATATATATATATATTTTAATCATATGCATTTATAGGCCACCAAAAAATAAAAAATCTGAGCTCGATATATTTTTTAATGTTCTGAATGATCTATTAGGTAAATATTGTTATAAAAATAATAAAAAACACATAATATGTGGTGATTTTAATATTGACATCTTAAATGATTCTCATTTTTCTCTTACATTTCAACAACTGTTACTCAATTATAATTTAAAATTTTCTATAAATGAACCCACACGTATTGATAGTGGAACATGTATAGATAATATAATTAATGATATTCGTGGCTGTAAAGCTCAGGTAATTGAATTGGCATTGTCAGATCACACCGCCCAATTACTAAAATGTCCGGTCAAGAAAACATGTAAGATTTCCTATTGGTTAATTTCAAAAAGAGACTACTCCAAAGAAAATATGAATAAATTTAAATACTGTCTGGGCAGGCTATCATTTTCTGAAGTATATTTATCTGAGGATCCAAACCTATCTTATAATAAATTTCTAGAATTCTTCCAACTGTTCTATAACCTGTGCTTTCCAAACATACAAAAAAAAATTTTAACTAAAACGAAACCTAAATGGATAAGTAAGGGAATAAGAATATGTTGCAAGCGAAAGAGAAAACTTCTATGGACGTATAGAGCTATACCTAACCAACAAAATAAAAATAATTTTAAAAACTTTTCGAAACGCTTAAGTAGAATAATTAAACTAACACAAAAATCACAGAATGATTTTGAAATAAAAAGATCGACGAATAAAGCCAAAGCGTCATGGAAGATAATTAATAATTCCAAAAATAACTACCCTAACGACAATATTAACGAAATTATAAATTGTGACGGTCATAAAATATGTAATCCCAATGCTATTGTGGAAGTATTTAATAATTATTTTATAGACAACGTAACTACTCAAAATAATATCGACAAAAATAAATATAATTACAAATTAAAAACTAATATAAATTCTCTTTTCTTATTACCCACAATTCCTAAAGATATATTTAGTATAATAATGACATTGAAAAATTGTAATAGCACCGGCTACGATGAAATTAATACTAGAGTTATTAAATATGTAGCACTTATTGCTCCCATTATTAGTCATATTATTAATATTTGTTATGAAAAGATGATTTTTCCGGATAAGTTAAAGATATGAATCATAAAACCATTATTTAAGAAGGGCGAAAAATATCAATTAAATAACTATAGACCAGTAGCTCTTTTACCAATATTTTCAAAGATATTTGAAAAAATAATTTATAATAATATGTATTCATATTTTGAGAATAATAATATAATTACACCGGAGCAAAAGGGTTTTAGGAAGAAAAAAACTATAAATCAAGCTATATATGAATTTCTTGAAAAAATCTATTCCAACATTGACAAGAAGATAAGAGTTTTGGCTATGTATATGGACATGACCAAAGCTTTTGACTACGTGAATCATGAAATATTATTACATAAACTCTATGAGTATGGTATAAGAGGAAACGCGTACAACCTTATAAAATCTTATTTAGAAAATAGAACTCAAGTAACACAAATAAAAAAGATATGTTCGAATACAAAAAAGGAAATGACATTTACCTCTCAATCTAGAATAGTGAGTCACGGTGTCCCACAAGGTAGTATTTTAGGTCCATTGTTATTTTTAATTTATATAAATGACATTCCCAAGATATGTGATTACCCAATGGTGCTCTTTGCAGATGACAGCACAGTTGTTTTTAGTGAAACTGAAAATGAATTCAGTGAAGAAATTAATAAAACTTTAAGCAATCTTATTCAATGGCTGTCATCGAATAACTTAATGATCAATTTGAATAAGACTAAAATTATGTATTTTAATAAGCAAACAAATCCTCTTTTTATTAAATACAACAATACAGCTATAGATGACATAAGTGAAACAAAATTTTTAGGACTTATAATAGATGATAAATGCTCATGGAAAAGCCATATTCATACAATTTGTACTAAACTTAATAGTTATGTTTATGTTTTAAGGAATTTATACAAAATTTCAAATTTATCTACTGTTCTGGCTGCCTATCATGGATATGTCGCATCTATATTAAGATATGGAATAATATTTTGGGGAAATTCCACTGACAAACTCATGGTTTTTAAAGCTCAAAAAAAATGTATACGAGCTATCTGTAATTTAAAACCATGGGAAAGTTGTAAAAGCAGTTTTAATGAACTAAAAATTTTAACGATGCCTTCACTATATATTTATGAAGCCGTAGTGTTCATTCAATCTAACTTAAACTTATATAAAACACTAAATAGTAAACGGCATAAAAATAAAATATGCAGTATTAGCCATGCAACAGCATTGTTTGACAAATGCTTCTTTGGTATGGCACCAAGATTGTACAATAAAATACCTAATTCGATAAGGGAATGCTATAACATAACTAAGTTTAAAAAGGAAATGTTTAATTTTTTAATTATAAAAACCTATTATGACATTTACGAATTTCTTAATGATGAGACATTGTAAACTTTTTTTATTTAAATAAATATTTGACATAATTTAGAAATTGATATTTTGTGATTTAAACCCGTTGAATTTGATATTGTTGCAGTGTTAAGGTTGATTTATTATTTGTTACTAAAATAGGGGAAAAACGTTGGTTGTTGATAATATATTGTTATTATTATTATTAATACTTGTATATGGATGTATAATTGTAACTTGTTATAAAAAGAGGTATAATAACTAAATGCCATTAAAAGTATTTATTAATGAAATTATATTGTTAAATGATTATTAGTACCTGTACTTGAAATTACGATTTTTTAATTCTTTACTATTAAATCAATTAAATTGTTAAATTATTGCCATATTAATGAAATTGATCATTACTGAATTGTTTAATTTATAATATCAAATTCTACTAGGTATTATTAAATTGATTGTTTTGTGTCTAGAGCAAATCTATAGAATAACTGGAGAAATTGTGTTTGGGCTTAGTATTGTATTAATTTAAAATTTGCATGCCAATTGTGGTAAAATATGCTGAACTTTTATTTATAAATGATTATGTCCATCTTTGTAACCATATTTCGCAAATAAACTATCTTTATCTTTATCTTTATCTTTATGACTTTGTATCTACCTGGTGGTGAGCAGACTTACAAAGTTCATGAATTGGGTCAATCAATAATTGTTCTTAAACAAAATTGATCGCTGCCACTAACCGGCTAAATGAATAAATCTTAACTAACATAAGCGGAGTTATTTAAATACAGTTATTTTCAGTTGCAAAAGAAAATTCAGCAAAGTTTTTTGCGTTGTTTTTTAAAGGATCTTTTACAAGATCGACTTTGGAACTTAAACTCGTTTGCTAGATGGCATAGTAAGGTAGTATTTGCTTGGGTAGAGAGTGTAATGAACACAGTGAAAAAGAGAGTTGAATTCGGAAAGGCTTTTATTCCTGCTTCACTTTATCTTAAGTTCGGGAACACTGCAGTTGTTCACTTCCCTGCCTTCTAACCACGCGATGGACAATCCATGGATAGCAAAGAACATTGTCTCTTCAATTATCATTATAGACTAGATAGATAAAAACAAATGTTACTGGTTTTTTTTTTTTCATCACTCCGTAAACTTTAGCCAATACCCAGCTAGAACTTTCAGGTGTTTAAAAAATTAAACACACCCATGTTATGTGATCGTGATTCTTAATCAAATATCTGCGGTGATGCCCGGGTCATCATTTCATTCAACGATTTTTCATTCATATCATTATAAGAGGTAATAGCACGTTTATATCCTACAATGTAAGATAATCACTAGTTTCTTAACCCTACCTACTTAATTCTATCCTCATCCTACTCCAGAAATATAAGGAGTAGAGTAGAGGTCTGGTGGACTACACCTAGCAGCAACCGTGATGCAGACAATAACTATTAAAATAATATTAAATCATTGTTGCCTTAATTTGAACCATAACTGTTTTATTAATTTTGAAAATATAACTGTTTATTTATTATATATGGTTTATTTAAAAACTGTTTTAAACTAAATTGTTGGTAGATAATCACAACCACCCTTTCTAATAAGTAGTTTAAACAGGCCAAAAACAAATAAAAACTAATCCACCAACCATTAAAAAAATAAACCCCATTATCTATGGCTTATTCACTGGCCTAGGGACGCGGCAGATTTGAAATTGGAATCAAATAGGCGGTAAATGGCACCACGCTGTACGTTATAACGCAAGGGGTATCAACTACGGTATGTGCATTTGCGCCACCTCTGGGCAAAATATGCGAAAAAGAGACTATATACAACAATACGGAAACAAGAGAGACAGAATGATATACAACAACACGGACACAAGACGATACAAAACGGATACATTTTTTTTTTTTACACGGAAAGCAAATGAACTATTTTTTTCTGAATAATTTTTAATTTAATAAAGCATGGATTTTATTTTATTAATATTAAATAAAGAAGTACTTTTTGATATAAATATATGAATAAAATGCTTTCTTCATTAAACTACGGCGTAATTACAGTGTAAATTAATTTCTTGTTAACTAAACATGGCAGAATCTCGCGCAAAGTCAGAAGCTATTTAACAAGAAAAAGAAAGATATTTATTTATTTTAAGAAAGAGCGGCATATTGTTTATTAAAGTTTATTTATTTGTGATGTGTTCTTAAACTTTTGCAAATGTTTACACTTGAAATTGCCTTGCATTAATAATTTATTGAGTGACTATGAACTTGTGTCGTTTAGAGAAATCCTATGTTTTTGTGTTATTAATTTCTGTGTAATGGAAACAGGAAAGTGTAGTAAATGCAGAGTGCGCACTAATTTCCTCGTATACTGAACCTTTCATAGGTTTCCCGCAGCTACTAAGCCTAACTCAGTTAAATTTTCTATTACAATATGCTTAATTAATTTAATTAAAAACGTATTATGAAATGATGTTTTATTCAACTGTACCTACTTAATTTACCCTTATATATTTTTCTTTGAAGTGAAGTTTAATTGAGTACGTATTTGATTGATGAAAATCAGATATCTACTCAATTAAATTTCACTTCAAAAAACTTTAAATATTTCTATCAGGAGGCCATTTTGAATTTTTTAAATTTTAGTTCCCAGGGTTAACGCTGTGGCGCTTAAAACTTGTCGGCATTTATTTACTATGAAGTTGGCTTTCTTCTCTCGTAGAGAGTATTAAGTTCCTTGTTATAACGTCATTTGGCGTTCATCAACGGGTGAGGCAGCATGTTTCGTCGCTGCACCATTTTATTAGCGTAAGGAATAGCCGGGCGGCACACTGACTCGTAAATTGGGATTTGCATCAAGGAATATAGCGGGAACAGTGATTGCATTTTCTTTGGACTTGCATAGCCTTCATTAGATTTTGGGATGTACTTGAGACGAGCGTTTGGAGCACGTAAATGGTTTAACACTGATTTTGTCTTAATTATTTATCTTGTCTACCTGTAAATATCAAAACTAAACTAGTTTTTGCTAAAGTCGACCTAATTACTGCAATTATTAACCTATAGATACCTCGTATGATCGTAGGTTACAACTCTATGATTTAATAAGCCATAGGTTCTGTTCCATTCATGACAAATATTTTAGTCTTTTGGTTGTCATTGTTAATTATAAAACTGTGTTAGAAATTTGTTGGCATAAGTAAATGGAGGAGAGAGAGAAGCCGAAAGACATCCGATATGATAACATCTGTTTATTTTGAGAACTTTCTACTTTTTTTTCAAACTTCTTAGTTCCAAGATGCCGTTATAGTACATTAGTATTGGATGCCGTTATAGTACATTAGTATAGGGAGCACCGAGCACCTAATCTCAGTGATAAAGAGGGTACTAAACGCAATAGAGTTACCTCTCTACCTAGTTGAATTTATAGATTTTAAGGTTTGTTTTATTTAAAAAAAAAAAAAAAAAAAATATTACAGTTTTTAGGTCTCCATTTCAAACCCCGGATATCTACCAATAAAAAAACTTGTGCAATTACATTGCGTTTGCGCCCTATGCATAATCTTTTACTTTCTCAAAGGTTAGCTGGTAGAAAATGCCTAAGGCATTAAAGTCGCCTATGTACAATTATATTTTGTAATTTTGTGTAATAAAGTATTTTAAATCCAAAAAAATAAAATACACTTACCACACCATTATAGTGCCTCAGAGTGCTCCCAGTTTTACTATACCAATTTGTGAAATTGTTTATGGATGGGTTATTAAGTCTATCCAAACACCACGACGAGTTAGCCACTTGCCCTGAGTAGACTTAGGCTACGATAAAGTGACAATAAAACTCCACTGCTGGGTACCCTGACGCTGCCACGGGCCTGTGATGGTACTTTTTTAATATGTTACGTAGGCGCTACGCATTTTCTACCACCTAACTTTTACGACCTCATTGCATTGACTCCTCATCCTTCCTTCTACCCAATAAATCTATGGATAGAATATTTTCTCAATCTTTTAAAATAGATTCAATTCTAGGAAAGAAAAATACAACCTCAATTTCAGAAAAGGCAATTTCTTCTAAATTATATATTTGGGGAAATTGTATAAAAGATCTGTTGGGTAACGGGCTCGTCTACAATGCTTCCAATACCCATTATATTCCGATATTGAATATGCAAAACTGTTACGTTCGCGTGACTGGAGACCAATATGCAAGCGCCCTGCGGCTGTATGGGGGAATCTAGAGGACAAACTATTTTGATTTGTCTATGGTATAAAGAGGGTCTTAATACTATGACTACTATCTACACTACACTAAAAGAAATTAGTTATAAATATTGAAGATATAAATTGGAAGTTATTATTTTTATTACTAATCTTTTTTTACTTAAAAAAATACTCGTATATAAGGAAGTATAATAAACTATTCTAATTTATCTATAGAAGAGGATAGATAATAGAATAATTAAATCAGTAAGTATTCATAATGATAATGTAATAATTTAATTTTTAATATGTAGGACATTTTTTACACATATTGCCCTAGTCACAAACTAATCACGGCTTGTACCTACTATTTGTACCAAAAACTACTATATTAATAAATATTACCTATATTTTATAAACTCCCAGACCATCGCCAACTGTACATTTTTTTTTGCATTTGCAAATAAAAATAAATGAGTATTAAACTTGTTACCTACCTATTTATTTTTATTAAAGAAATTTTTCATTGTTCTGTTTTAGTAAATAAAGCGTCGAAAACCCAAATCAATATAAATATGTTGAAACTATAATAAACACTATATTCCTGACATTATATTCCAGACAGTAGGTGCAAGAGCTCCGTTGTCTGTAGGTAGATGATGCCCATCGCCGCCAGGGGGCGCGCGTCGTACCGTAAGCGAGCTGGTTTGCTTCCAGCCGCCCGGAACAAATCCACTTTGTCAACAAATTATTATTTAAACAACATTCACTTGGAAAACAATTATTGGTGATCGCGACGAAAGTATAATAGCCGCTATAGCTTCGTCGGGGTAGGCAGGCTGATCCATATATTGCTCTTTGTTTCGTGGTAAATACCATGGAAATAAAATAGGGAGGTGCCCATGGCCCTTAAATCGAATTTCCAGGTTTGAGAACAAAAAATGGCCGCCGCCAAACAGATTATAAAAAATAAGTGAGAACTAAAGCAATCACTGAGCGTTGATTGGTTAAAGTGAGAACAGCAACCACAGACAACGAACTTGTTTGACATTCCATTTTACAAGCCATTTTAAGCATTAAGGCTGTTACATTATATTGGTATTAGTTTCATGGGGTAGGCAGGCGGATCAATATATTGCTCTAGTTTCGTGGTAAATACACACTACATTCTCTGGTAGTGGCACCCGCCTAGGCCTAAAATTGCCTATAAAACGAAATGTCAAACATGTTCGTTGCCGCCATTTTCTGTTCTCACTTCAACCAATCAACGCTCTATTATAACATGAATCATGATTTGTTTCTCACGTTTTGTTTTGAGTATGTATAGCGGCGGACATCTTGTGTTCTTACGTTTATTTTATTTAGGTGGGAGGCCTCTATAACTTTGCTAGGTCGACCGACGGGACTCGTTACCACTGCCCATACTGATGCAAAAACCGTCAAGTGACCTAGTCATGTTTCGGTTGTAGTCTGTGGGTTTACCGGTTTAGAATTTACCTTTACATAAAGGTAAATTCTAAATATTAGGTAAAAAAGGTAATAAAATATTAGGTAAAAAAGGTATAAGGTATATTAGGTATTTTCCTATGATGCAGGTACATCATAGGAAACTGTAATAATAATTAAAATTAAATACAAAATAAAAATAAAAATAAATAACTATATTGGATAAAACTGAATAAAAATAATCCAAAAAACAATAAAAGATTTATTGTTTTTTTTATAAAAAAAATTTGAATAAAAATTAATAAACGAAATCGTTTATACAGCTACATAATTTCATAATAATAATATTTTATACATTATATGAATCGGTAACTACCTACCTACATAAATTAAATTCGTAAGGTATTAACAGTAAAAAGCTCTCCGCCGTATAATTACATTATTGACGTAGAAAAGTTAATAAAAGGTAAATAAATTATCCAAACACCATTAATGGAATTACGTCGACCTCGACAGATTGTCGCGACTTCGATTCCTACAAATTGCTATTTGAAAAGTCAACAAGTCACTCCATTCTTAACAAAACGTATAATTTAGCTCAACTCATTGATGTAGGATAAATTAAACAAGTAACTTAGATTCACGATCCGTGCCTCAAATAATATATAATAACCTAGGTAGGTTAAAAATATACATGTAAAGATAAATAAAGTCATATTCTCGTAATGCAAAATGCTTGTATATAACGTAGAGATCGGCTCCAGTCCCTTGTAGTGTAGGACTTTGCCTATAGATAAAGTAAAAACCGGATCTGATCGCTTGTAGAGTATCTGCTGGTAAATAAAGTAGACAGGATCTAGAATCACACGGTGGGTAAATAGTTCAATGTTAAGAAGCAGGGAAGGTTAAGCGAAGTAAAATCATAATTACGTAATGCAAACTTCTTGTGACAGGGTGAATTTTTCGATTGTGCCTTCAACGCCAAATCGTAAACAGTAAGAGTTGCGAAAAATGCTTAAAGGAGCCTCGAGGCCGATTTTTATAAAAACTAAAACTGCATCAATAGATATTTTGAAAAATTTGACCTTGAAGGCGCATTTGAAAAATTCACCCTGTATCACTCCGGTAGATAAAGTATGATATAGAGTACATAAGGTCGCTTTATTTATCAAATAAACGTCTCGTATTGGTTGATTCCTATCTACAGTTTCTAGCGACTATAGTAAACAATTTTTACCAAAACTTGTGGTAGAGCTACTGATCGCAGGTAGCGTAGAACTCTGCAGGTAAATAGATTAGACCGAATCTCTTCGTCCAACTTACAGAGTAGATCATATAGGTATACATTTAAAAACTTACCTATACTAGCTAGTGTACTTTTTCATTTTTTTTTTAATATATAAATATTAAATACCTACTATTTTTTATCTGGTCCGTCAGTCTATACTTCTTTTGGGGTGAAGGCGGCATCTATACAAAATACGTCAATGGTTGAACCGCAATGATTGTGATCCGAATTAGATAAGATAAATAAATACTAAACGAAGTAATCCACTTGCTTTGGGTCTGATCACTCTCCAGCGCTTAAAGGGGCGGACAATGACTAAATAATCTTGCCAAGCTTTAATAATTGTGAGTAATGGAAATAAAGATGTTATAAGAGCATTGTTCGCTATTCCACTATGCCGGCTAATTGATGCGGTTATGAAATAGGTTGCGCCAAAACGATTTTTTATCTACGTCTATTTTAGGTTTACTAATGTACTCGCAGCTTTATAGTCAAATTAACTGTCCGCTTTGTAACCGCATCCTGAAAGGACCCTCACACCTCGACAAGAAATCTCCTGAAAGCCGGTAAACCCACTATTATAACAAAAAAAGTAAAAAGCAATGACAAACTTTGTGAAGGGTGACTTTACTGTAATGGTTCAGCGGTTGAGTACCTTCGCACTATCCATAATAATAGTAATTGCGAAAGCGAGGGTAGTTGGTTTGAGTCCTACACTCCAGGATTTTTTTCATTTCAATTGTATCTTAAAAAACATAAAATTTAATATAATATATGCTAATATAAAAATATTCTAATAATAAATTAATTTAAAAAAAATTACTATACAAAAAAAACTTTAACAAACATAATAATATTTTCCCAGCCTGTGAGAAGGTAGTATTAATCCCGCGCATAAAGAAAAGCAAAAGAGTACAGTTAAAAAAATCCAAATTTTATATAATAAACAGCATAAAGAAGAAAAAGCCAGAGGTTCAAATTAGAAAATAAAAAAGCACAGCTGTTATCTTTTCTTAAAAGCCCAAGACGTGACCATAAACTGCTTGGTTCGGAGGGTAGGCGGAAGTCTGCCTGATAAGCCGGCATAATGGCGGGCGATATCGCCTCCCGCCTTTTTTCCCGCCAAAACACCGCGTCTTTGTGCGACCTCAATGGCGTCCACAATAACGGAAAAATACACAAAGAATATGCAACAATAAGCTTTCGTCTCATACGTTGTTTGTGGTACACTTCTGGATTATTTATTGACTATAAATATTATAGTTTATTGACTATAAGTATACCTATAGTTTTATTAATAGGTACCTGGAACTGAAAACCAAAAGACCTGCTTGGTCTCAGGCGCCGTAAGGCTTAGTTTATGGTCATAAAGGACAATATCTGTAAAAAAATACGTACATATCAATATTATTTATATATAGCGAGTCTACTATTTTATTTCTTATTAACAAATTTAATAAAACTCTCAGTAAAATCTTAAAATTTTTAATAATTCATTAAATAAGTACTCCATTAAATTATTACAAACCCAATATAGACAGTCAAGTATCTACTTAATTATATTTGTGTAATGAAATATAATTAACATGTATTAGCTTTACAAAACTAAATTACCATCGTCGGAGGCCGCACGGCGCGGTTCTTTGCCTCCCTCGCGAACATTAGTGGCCCGCTAAGGGGGTGGGGAGCGCGACAATTTTTGTTTTTCACTCGTGAAAAGCTGAGAGAGCTTTTCGTTCTTGTCTTAAGTTAGAAGGAGACAACGTGAGGTGCACACATTCCTTTTGTTAAAGTGCAAAAATAATAGAGAAGTCGGTCGTTTATCTCTTTTTTATGGCGGTGCGCTATCTCGCCTTCTTCGCCATAATGGAAGACAATTTTGGCGCGAAAGAAACTACTTATTACTTATTCTCGGTGCAGTTTGGCAAATTTCTTCTGTGCGGGAACACTGAGAGCTTTTTAAGTTCACTTTTCGAAGCAATTTTCTTCTAGAGTTGCATTTTTTTTTGTTACAAGAGTTGCAAGTTTTTATTGTTATGGCAAGCGTATTTTGTAGGTACTTTAAATGCAATGTTTTTTACTAAACAAAAAATCATTAAAAGTTCATATATATACGAGTATAAAGCTGTAAGATTTAATTTATTATGAGATTCTTACACGTTTTTCAGATTAAAAATTATTAATAGTTTAAATACGAGTCGAGTTTGGGGTTTTAACTAAAATTACTATGACCTGCACAAAATCATATTATTTTATAAATTCAGTTTAAGATTAGCCTGGACTCGAATCAGACTTTGTAGAATCTATACTCTCTCTTAGATTTTAAATAAATTATTTAAAAAAATACAGGTTCAATAATTGTGTGCTCTCTACATCCCTGTAAGAATAATACAGTAGGTACAAAATTATTCAGTTTTGCTAAACATGCTTTAGGAAACTGAAACAATTCCATTAACATATACAGCCTCCGTAGACTACTGGTTGCGCCTTTGGCGTTTATCCGGAGGTCGTGGGTTTGATTCCCACCCATGGCAAAAAAATACTACTACATTTTTTTGTACAGTTTGCCATGGTCTGGGTGTTTATAAAATATAATATGTATTATATCGTTGTTTCTGGTACACATAGTACAAGCCTAAAGTTTAGTTTGTGACAGGGTAATATGTGTAAATTGTCTTACATACTTATTATTATTATTATATTCCCTTGCAATTTTTATTTTTTTCCCTATAAAACTCAAACTAAGCAAAATATTACTGAATGTTCATTGATTTTCAAAAATACACCAAAATAACCTATTGACACCCAAATTAAATTTAATTCACAAGTTTTTTCTTCTTTATCTGATATATTTATATTAACAAAGGAGGGGTTTCCATCAACATTTTATCTCTAAAGGGTCTCCGCTCGCCTCAGAATGGAATATAAAAGTTCTTTCAATAAACAACATAATTTGGCGGAGGTGTAGAGGGGGTAAGGAGAGGGGGAGGGGTGAATGAGCTAATTAAGGCGGCGACCGAAAGAAAACGCAAAGAAAGACGCGAAAACTTTGGGAAAACAAGTATATTTCAGACGATGCGCAGGGTCGGACTGTAACTGTTATTAACAGATTTTAGATTCCTTATAGCTGTCTATTTATATACAAAAATATAACGGTGAAACCTATACCTAAACCTAGCTACATCAATAACTCTATCATGAGTTTTTGATGTGCGATTTTACTAAGCATTACAATGCGTACAGCAAAAAAAATGTTTTTACTAAAAGTGCGCCGTGGTTGCACGTATCGTTTAATTTAAAAGAAATCGGATTATTACTTCATTCTTTATGATTCATTCTCTCTGACTTTTTTCTTCTTTTTGCTCGGCCCCTAAATGCAACAATATTTTTTAAATCGGCTGGTAGTTCCAGCGCGTCCAAACAAACTGTACTAATTATAATATACATTGGTGGATCCACCAAATCTGCGGTATATATATATATATACCGCAGATTTGGTGGATCCATATATATATATATATATAGCCGGTTAGTTTTGCTATAAGATATTACTATACATGTAAACCTTTGTTTAGATACTGTATTTTCTTGATACATGTAAACCTTTGTTTAGAAAACTAAAAAATTTACCCCTTCCTTGTCTGTACATCTTAAGTATTTGTGTATTTGTAAAGAAACACTTTGATTTATATAAAAGAAATTCAGAAATTTTTTCATTGGTTAGAAGTACAAGATACCAAAATAAAGTATACACCACTCCCCAACGTCTTACAATGATGAAATGTTTACATAATTTCTATAAAAAATTATAATCACGTCCCTGATAATATCAAGGATCTTTCATTAGGAATGTTTAAGAATAAATTGTCTAAATTTTTGTTAAATAAAATGTATTATACAGTGAAGGAGTTTCTTAGTGATAAAATTAAAAATGTGTGATTTGTACAAGTTTGTTAATATTTTCATTTAACATTTAAGACTGAAACATTTTTTTTTTTTTTTTGTATACCTACGTAATTTATTGATTGTGTGTGCTCATGACATATTATAATATGACATCAAAATAATTACCTATATTGTAGTTTAATTTTTAGTAGTTTATAATTTTGCGATTGAATTTATTAATGACATAGTGATTTGTTTATTTTTGACTTTGTGCTCCATTATTCCTACTGACATTATGCATTAATACAATAGTAGTTGTTTCAGTGTTAATAAGATCTCTGACTGAGTTAATTTATATTATGATAACATTTTAGAACATATTTTTGTAATTGTTTGTTATGGTTTAATTTTATATTTGGATTTGGACATTGAATTTATTAATAAGACATCATAATATTGAATTCATTTCTCATTATTTCTAAAGACATTGTGTATTTAATGAAATAATTATGGATTTTGATAGAATTTTGACATTTTGAAGCAATTTTTTTTTTAGAAATATATTTGTGTTTTTTAATTTGTTTTGTATTGTATAATCTTTGTAAAATACGGCTTTTGTTCACCTTTGGGATTTTTGTATATTTTTGTGTACTTATTAATATTTTGCACACCTGTAATAGGGTAGAATATGCTGATCATAAAATCATTCGTAACACCATTCTTCTGTATCATGTTCTGGCAAATAAAGATATATTTATTTATATATATATATAGTAATATCTTTTAGCAAAACTCACCGGCTTATTGAACATAGACCACGTGACCTACACATTATACATTAAATGTTAAGTTTTAACCGAGGGCCACGAAACCGACACTCCAAGCGTCAGCGTTGGGCTTCAAAATTTAAACGGATGGGTTCATATCTGCAGCGTCACAATTTGTAGTGCTGTTTCATGGCCTTGCATATGTTTGGATTTTGACGCCCAACGCTGACGCTTGACAGCATAAACTCGAGCAATAAACGAACTTGTAGAAGTAGTCATCTGAAAAAAAAACGTATAATTAAATATATTTGTATGTGGAGTCAAGTCCGTCCCTGTACCCTCGAAGGAAGCGGCCGTGTCCTGCGCGGTCTGAATGGCTGCTAACAAACTCTTTCACAAAAACACAATAATTACTTTAAGAAGAATAAAAACGTAGCGACCGGTACAAGGGCCCTAATTTCACCTTAGGATAGAAGGGGGCCGCTTTGGACAAAAACGACCAATCCTAAATCAACTTAATTATGTTAAATTCTTTTTTATTGCTTTTTATTTGATTTTCTTTCTTTTCATATTTAACTTATTATTAGATAAGTACATCTTGAATAAAATAACATTTATAAAACATAAATGTTATTTTATAAATTTCGACGATTTTTTGTTTTAAATTTTATATGCAGCTTATTTTATATAGCTTATAATTAATTATACAGCTTCAAGTATAGATATGTTATTAGCTACAGATAAAGGCGCAAAGTTTTTTTACTTAAATTACATAGATACCATCACGGGTGCCTTTTTGACTCCCGAGAACCGATTAAAGAGCCTCAGGGTACCCAGCGGAGGGATTAACCCGTTCTCATTTCGCCGATGGTATTAGGAGGCAACACCTAACAAGTGGCGAGCTTGTTGCGATTTTTATGATGGTATAGCCTCGTTGTATAAAGCGGTCACCCATCCGAGGTGCCATGTGCTTAACCTTATTATCAGTTGCGCAGTGACTTAACCACTTGGCTGGGCCGCTTTTTTTAACCAGTAGACACAGTATAAATAAATATGATATATTTTTTTAACACTTATTTAAAAAAAAAAGTATTTTTCTGTGTAAGATTTTTTGTTTTTGTGTCATAATTTGTGGATGCTATTTTGGTTTTTGTTATTCTAAGATGATTGTTAATTTGATTATATTTTGTATATATACCATGAAGGTAAAAACCGTGCCAGACCGCGTTGGCGCGGGGCGCAATTTTTTAGCTTCATGCTAATAACAATTAAGTAATTAAAAATAAATACTTATTTGTAATTATTTTTTATTACTACAATTTGTGTTTTTTTTTTTTTTATTTGCTATCATAATAGGATTCATTATTTATATTAACATTGTGTATTGCATTTCACTATGCCGACTTGATAACTAATTTAGTATCTACTAGCCTAAGTACTGTAACCTTCTCTATTGTAAAGTAAGACTACTACTGCCCATTTAAATGATAGTTTTCTTATTTGAATGTCTATAACATTTGTGAAAAGAATAGAACAAATTGAAGAAACAAAAGATTCGAAAGAAAGATCGATAGGGGGACACACGATGGAAGTGTGATTTATTAATTTAATATAAAACGGGTGCAACTGATTGCGATTAATTCTCACGTTTTGAGTTTATATAGCTTTACAAGAATTATGTATTCTGCAGGGAATTGAAAAGAGTATAAATATATTTATAAAAGGTATAAAGTTGTTTCAAAGAAGGATCTGAAGGAGTTACCCTAAGGAAATTGGGTACGGTGACCGATCTGAAGGAGTTACCCTAAGGAAATTAGGTACGGTGACCGATCTGAAGGAGTTACCCTAAGGAAATTGGGTACGGTGACCGATCTGAAGGAGTTAACCTAAGGAAATTGGGTACGGTGACCGATCTGAAGGAGTTACCCTAAGGAAATTGGGTACGGTGACCGATCTGAAGGAGTTACCCTAAGGAAATTGGGTACGATGACCGAAGAGAACGAAGAAAACCATACCTTCGGTCACAGTACCTAAGTACTTTAATACCCTCGCTGCGTTATCAACCCGAAAGGAGACTACCACCACGAGAAGAAATCAATACAGTCTCTTGAAAACCGGTAATTCACAATAAAACCGAAATATGACCCGGTTATTTCACGGTTTTTGCATCTGTATGAGCAGTGGTAGAGAAACCTGTCGGTCGGCCCAGCTTCCTCCACCACCGGTTTGTACTAGTGAGTATTTTAGCTTCGTTACGTCATGATGAATTTGTAAATGTACTCGTAATATGTAATCTAATTTTGTGGGCACCAGCTGAAACCTTATGCTGAGCTGGTTACCTATTTGTCGCCATGCAATAGTAGTAATTATTGTTACTGAGAATATGTGTTTATTTTCTTATTAGTTTTATTACCAATATTTGTTACCAATGTTTATCCAGTGTTTAATGTGTTCTAACTGTTGTAAGGGATAAATAAAGTTTGTCTTTCTTTCTTTCATGAATTTAAAAAAAAAACAAACAAAATTTTAACTTACAAAAAAGATACTTTCCTATAAATTACATTCACAAATCTATAGCTTGTCATAATCGTGAAATTTAATGAATTCCCTAAAATCACATCGTAAACCATGCAGGAATAATATTGGTGGTAAAGATAGGCTTCACAATAAAATAATTCGCTCGCATCGCATCTCTCGCAAATTATCCTCGGCGTCGGAGAAAATCATAAAATTTTCATTGGAGACGTTCGCGCGATCCGCGTCTAGCGCTTGGCGATGAATAAAGCGCTTTCATGATTCCCTTTTATCTTAATGTGTATATTGATCGTTTTTTACAGTAGAAAAACAACAAATAGCTAAATTGTAAAAATAATATATAATGTATACAGTTAATACGTGTAGCATTGCTACATTTTTTTCAACTTGGTTATCCTAATTTAATTTTGTTAAACGCCTTTATAACAATAGTCAATAGTTTTACAACAAAAGCTATGGTATCATATTATTTTTCAGGCGTCTATTCCATAAGGATATTTCAACTAGCTTTTATCTTAAAAAAAAAAAAAAAATAATATGTAAACGTATAATAATTTTATAAAAATATTTCTTAAAGTATGTAGAAAAAAAAAAAAAGAGGAAGATCAATAAGGTCACCGACCGAATCAGCGGATTTTAGATATTATTTATTGATATAATTATTGTAATTAATTACGCAATTTTAAGTCAACTTCCCAAAGTTTGGTAGTGTAAACTAGGCTATTTAAGTAGGTGCTTAAACCAAGTTGCAGTTCGAAAGACATTAAAGAAATACGCGGAAATATGTGGACGTGACTCATCAGAGTTGGGAGCTGAATTTCTACCGTTTACCTCGCCTGGATTTCCGCATATGAATCTTTGCTAATACTGATAATAGTTGTGAATCGCCGCCGGGTCGATCCAGTCTACTCACACTATACTGTCATCTTCACCACCACCAGGATCACAAGACCAGGTACCCAACGAGAATGCCTAGACTGCCACGACTAAGTACGTACTAACCATTCTCATTAATATTAGGTAACTCAGTCGGCCAACTCTTGTCTTATTTTTACGTTTTCCTTTTGTTATTTTTACCTATTTTTTTTAGTTAATAAGTTCTATACATTATCGTTGTTAATTATAGGCTTTTAAGGATAACCCAGCTGTTTTTGTAAATCCACAATCAACCAAGAAGACACGGATCCTTGACTCAATGGTCCTTGCTCTTGCTGGCGGAGTATCCGAGCTTAAAATAGAATTAATTAAATATCATATTTTAATTTTACCGCTTGTTATTGGTACAAAATTGAAATAAGTACTTACAACAAAACTTAACATGACATTCGGAAAGTTTAATAAATAACATTTTTTTTTTTTAAAGATAAGATTGAAATGAAAAAAATCCTGGTGGGTGGGACTCGAAACCACGTTACTCGCTTTCGCGGCAAGGAACCAACCACTGAGCCAACCCGGTTCCAGTCACGCCTTACGGATTTTGTCATTGCTTGTTATCTACTTATACACATACGCCCTCTATTAGCTTTCTTCTAATAACTCTATATTAGTGAAGATAGAAGTCCAAGTTAGTAGTTTCTAATACTAGATGGCAGAGGAGTCTATTTTTTCTTGTTAATTTTTCAAATTTTTATATTTATGCATTTTTATAAGTTCCTTATTAGGATAATGTTTTTTTTTATCTTTTAAAAATATTTAATAATAATACAAAAATGGCCCTGATTCTATGCTTGTGTACCAGAAACAACACATAAGATACTACTACATTGAAATTCGGCCATACGGTGGTGAACACCTAGACCATCGTAAACTGTACAGAAAAAAAAACTTAATACATTTTTGCCATAAGTGGAATTCAAACACAAAACCTCCCGATACAACGCCAATGGCGCAAACACTATACCACAAAGTAATGTAATGTACAAATCTCAAATCTAGACATAATGCTACGATCATGTGCTACGATTGCTACGACCAAAACTATAATAGTCAATATTCTTTAAAGTATTTATTAATAAGCAAAAATACATATTAAAACTATATTTAATATTGCGTAAAGTAAAGGAAAATGACACTTTCGTATCTATTATATATTTTTATACACATCGGCAATTTAGCCTTGCTCATACTCATTCCTTAGATTAATAATAATAACAAATCTGAGGCCCATTCAAATCTATACGGAAGAGACATAAATTAAAGGTTAACTACCTATTTTTTATTTTTTCGAAAAAAAAACAAATGTGTTCAATGTCGTCATATTATTTTATTGTTTATTGATATATTTATTATTGTTTTGCTTTGGATTTGTATTGCGAACGGCCATCTTATGTTCTCATGTCTACTATACTTTTATGGCGATTACAGTGACAAATTTTACAATTTCGAAGTTTCAAAGTCGACGACTAGATAGCGACGACGAGTCAGTTGTCGTGATGTTTGGATAGACTCAATAAGCCATATACTGGCCATATTCTGTTACTTTTAACAGTTTATTACGTTAATTTATAAAAATATCTAAATCCGATCAAAATTAAATTAAACAATCAGCAGCTTCATGCAATCTATTCCCTTGTATTAGGGGTGTATATGGCTGAAAAGTGTTTTGAATTCGGTATCGTAGCCATTGTAGTTACTGGATTTCGTTATTTTGACAATCCAACGTTACCGTTAAAAGAAAGATAATATTATGACCACAGATTTCTTGAGGGTAGCCCGAAGACTGTAGTCGTGTGTTTCTGGTATATTTTTCATAGTTAAGTTTATATGATATTATTGTACAAAATATACCAATTTAAAATTTAAAAAAAAAAGCGTGACTAGTGGTTAAGTCACTGCGCAACTGATAACAAGGTTAAGCAGATGACAACAAAGCCGGCCTGGGATGGGTGACCGCTTTATACAACGAGGCTATTTCATCATAAACACCGCAACAAGCTCGCCACTTGTTAGGTGTTGCCTCCGAATACCAAGGGTGAAATGAGGATGGGTTAATTCTTCCGTTGGGACCTGAGGCCGTTTAAACGGTTCTCGGGAGCCAAATAGGCACCCGTGATGGTATTTATTTATTTATTATATACCAATTTTGTAGAATAAGCATTCCGTTGTAATCTTACGTGTGAGAAGTATAACATTTACGCAGTGACCTCAGTGTTTGTGCTATCTCAACGAATCCTTTTATGTTCAGTAAAATGGCGATACCCATTTTACTGTCGATATTTTCCTCCTACACTTGAAGCTGGCATCACTATACCGTTTGTTTGCATACGGTCATGTGGCTATTCCTAATTTTAATCTAGTCCTTTCCCTATTCTCTTCCATCCTATTATCCCACTTTTACCGTACATTACCATTTCTTTATAAATCCACCCACATGTCATTGGCAAAATTATTCGTAAAGTGTAGAAGGCCATTTAGGTAAAAGAAGAAGACCACAGAGAAGCCAAATTCCGTTTCTTATAACGGAAACATTAACTTGTTAAAAAAACGAAATCCTTTATAAATGACATTGAACAATTAGCAACAACAATAACTAAAACAGGCGTGTACTCAATGTCACAGCTTGTGTCACAGGTGTTTTTGCTTTGAAAGTTTTTAACATTCCGTGTGGTGGCAATTATCTAAAGGATTTCCTTATTTTAAAAGTCTAACGTTACCCACATAAAATGTACTTACATTGGAGGCATTGGGTAAATATAAGTATTCGTTAGGTACATAACTTTAGCTACCGTAGTCTTCCCCGACAGGCTAAAATTAATAATGCAATAACTTAGATAATCTTGATAGAACAGAGTTATTTCATTAAACAAGTCATTACAAAGTGAAGGCGTGTAGGTGAAGCCATTAATTTGCAGCCAAACTTGTGAAACTTGCAATCTTGTAAAAGAGCGCGAAACCGCGACGGGCGCCATCTTGAACGTTCAGAAATTACACGCTAATCTAAATTATTGTGCAACTTGTGTAGAAGCCGCTGAAAGTTTACCAATAAAGCGACGGAGAAGTTAATTATGTTTATAGACTCATTCTGCTTAATTTATGTAATCTGCTTATTAGGATAATTTAATTCAAAAAGCTTTATGAAATAGATGTCAAAAAATAATCCACGTTGAAATTATTTGCCCGTTTCGTAACCGAATTATTTGCCCGTTTCGTAACCGCACTCTGAAAGGATACTACTAGCTTCTACTAACAGTTTACCCCAGTTTATATTTTTTCTCACTGTGCCAGCTAAATGAAGCAGTATCTACCTAATGGTAAGAGGACTAGAAAATAGGTTCCATTAATACCTTGTTGTTTAATGTCATTGATGGCTCCCACTATACCTACCAGTTAAATAGTGCGGTTACGAAATGGGCGGCGATAAAGATGACTAGCTTCTTTATTGTCAAATTCCTACTGCTACCTCGACAAAATTCTATACAATAGTCTACTAAAACAAATGTACGTCTATATAAGTTATTTATTTATATAAAAAAGCGGCCCCAGCCTAGTGGTTAAGTCACTGCGCAACTGATAACAAGGTTAAGCAGATGACAACAAGGCCGGCCTGGGATGGGTGACCGCTTTATACAACGAGGCTATTTCATCATAAACACCGCAACAAGCTCGCCACTTGTTAGGTGTTGCCTCCGAATACCATCGGCGAAATGAGGATGGGTTAATCCCTCCGCTGGGACCCTGAGGCCGTATAAACGGTTCTCGGTAGCCAAATAGGCACCCGTGATGGTATTTATTTATTTATTATTTATAATACTAGGCAATTATTAGGCCCGTGAATTAAGCTGCTATCACACAAAATGAGTTATTACCGCAGGAACTGTGTGATGGGCAAACTTTTATCTTGGCATTCGCGAGTCGCGCCATTACCGCTGGTGTGCGGTGTTCAAGCAATTAACACTTCTGTGGCGGTATTGCGGAGAGTAACCCAAGCATAAAAAGCTATCATGTTTCTATCTAGCCTCGCCTTGATTTAGACATGCGTGAAATATTTTGTAGATAGCGGGAAATAGTGTAGATAGAGTATAGAATAATAATATACCTTGTCGTTCGCTATATGAGTTATTAAGAATTCGTCAATAAGTCGTGAGAATTTATCATTTTATTTTTACGCCTGGTCCCCGGGGGTACTGTTACTGTACTGCGGAATAGGTAGTGCTGCCATTATTGTCTCGTTTTTCAGGATTCACGAACAAACCGTGTCTACGATTATGTTACCATCGATCAAAATATTGATCTTATATTCAGGACCACTGTTAAATCTACCATTTAGGGCATTTAATTTAAAAGCTAACAGACAAAAATATAATAGGTATATCCCATGTTACACACCGTTAATGTGGGTTTCTTTGGGTTAAAAAAAAAAAAAAAAAAATGTAAGTAGGACAATTTACACATAAAATTAATAAACTCTAGGCTTGTTCTATGTGTATCAGAAACAACTATATATAATACATTAACTCAACATCTAATTCCGGCCGTGCCGCTGCCCGTCTGGCGGTTCTAAACAAAAAGCGAAAATATCCCTCGCTGTGTGGCCGCTTTGAGTTTCTAGCTTTTGCGGTTGAAACTTTGGGCACAGATGCGAAAAAGATTGCAGAAACACTTGGCAAACTTTTAGTCAAAAAATCTGGTGACTCAAGTGCTAAAAGCTATTTTATTCGCCGCATAAGCCTGGAGATTCAGAGGGGTAATGCAGCGAGCATATTCGGTACTTTGGAAACTTCGGCGGAACTAGACGATTTTTTTTATTTGTAGGGCCTCTGCTTATCTTTACCTACTAAATAGTATATATATTTTTATTATTTCAGTTTTTTGTATGAAAGAACATAATATTGTATAATGTTAAATAAATATTGAATTGTCAATTAAAGAATTTGAAAATAACTATATAATGCATATTATTGTTTTTTTTTATAAATACTCAGACCATGACTAACTGTATACAAAAACGTACTAATATTTTTTACCCCGTGGTTTACCACTATTTATTCCCACTCATTCTTTAGAATGAGTGGGAATAGAACGCACGACCTCCGGATACAACGCCAAAAGTGCAACCATTAGTCTACGGAGACGGTCAAAATTAGTTTGCGAGTTTATCCGGAATAATAATAAATGTATTCTTTATAGATCACAACAATACCTACATATTAACCAGTAGTGAACGAAACAAGATAGCTTTTTCCTTCGGAATAGATCCCCGTTATGAGAGTAGAACTGCAGGAGATTGAATGCAGATAATATCAAATTGATGGCAATAGTTAGTTCGCGGGAGTTAGTGGCAGATTGTACCAACTTTGTTATTTAATTATACGCCGCATTGCTTAGAGGCCGGGTTGTTTGGAGCGTAGTAAACAGTAAAGCGTCAAAGTAAAAAAAACAGTTAAATTCACAGATTATTGGACCACCTATTTCTATTTATTCTCCATTAGGTATAACTCTACTAGGCAGGCAGATGCAAAAGCCGTTAAGTGACCTAGTTAATTTCGGTTTTTTTTTAGCCAGTTGGTTACCCGTTCTATTACTGCATCGTTTTATTGTTGAGGTAATAGTCTCCTTTGAGGGTGCGGTTACGGAACGTATAGGTAGTTAATTTGACGATAAGCAGCGAGGATACGTAGATAATGGAAATCTGTCACCGCCCACTTCGTATACGCATCAGCCGGCATATTGCGCGGTTGTTCTATGTACATATGAACAAGAATGTATTCATCGATCCAATTCATGATCGATGAATTTTGTAAAATAAAAAAAGAATATTTCAATTCTCCCGTGAACGATTTGTAGTCGAGTCAAATTGGACAATCAAGGTTAGTACAATAAGGACCGTTTCGACCAAAAGATTAAAAATAAAAGACAGCCCAAGTTACTTGCTGATAATGTAGCTTTTATCAGTGAGTTTTTTTTTATCGGTTCCGTAGTTTATGTTTACCCGGAAAAATCAAATAATCAAATCTTTTGTCTTTATAACATTAGTATAGCTTTCCCGGTCAGTACTTCTATGGACAGGATTCTATGAATTGTACCTTGTAATATTAGGTTTTACTTTTTTTTTATTGTAGCACGGCATATGATTTTATATCTGCTTGATGGTAAGCAGACATACAAAGTCTTTGAATGGAGTCGACCAATACATTGTTGTTTAACAATATTGGTCGCTCCCACTATGCCGGCTCAATTTGCAATTCGTAATTTTGACGAAGAAAGATTTATTTTTATTTTACTATTTACACGTTTTGTATTTTTAATTTAGAATAGGTAGGTATATAAAAATAAAACGAATAAAATAAATTCCATAGCTTTATTAACAAATAATTGATTGGCTTATCATATCATTTACAACCATATACAAATCATAACGTCTGCCGTTAACCCTGTCATATACATATATTACTTATTGCTATTGTTGGGATTTGTAGGAAGCTACGTTGGGTGGTAAATATATAAATACTGCAATTAATCTTCACACTTTTATTAAATTAAAACTACAATGAAAATTAACTTATGTAATGTACAAACAAGAATCTTTCTAGATAAATATTACTTTTTTATACAAATTATTAATTGCCAGTATTATAAACATATTAATTCTATCCCAGGTAGCATTTTGACGTCCCTATGACGTCATTCTCGACGCAATTGCATATATCATAGGGACGTCAAAATGCTACCTGGGTTGTTTCTAACAGCCATAGTCATATATATAATAATCAAAAACTTGTTTAAGTATGTGTATTATTTATTAATAATCATTTTACATAATAATCGTTTACTTTTTTCATTATGACCATAATAATATTAGGTACCTATATCATAATTTGGCCTGGGAGCCCTAGGGCTCCGCGGAGAACACGGTTTGCCTGCGGTAGTGTATACCTACAATGTACATACATGCACATCAAACAGAACATTCAAAATATATAACCCTGGTTATTATAAGGTACATTATATATTCACAAAAAAATACATAACACAATAAATTAAAAAAAAACTGAAAATAAACTCAATACAAGCATTGTTTTTGTTATGCATTTTATATCATATAAATAAAACAACTATGTGAAAAATAAATAGCCAATAGAAATTGTTGAAATTACCCAATAAAAAATGAGCAATTACATTTACTAGTAGCACATAAACGTCACATTTTAAATAGTTTTACAAATAACTATACCTTTCGTTTTTAGGGTTTAAATTTTTTTCTTCTCTTCTTTTGTTTAAGATTCCGGTGTTTGTCTGTCTGTCCGCATAAAATATCTCGAAAACTACTGGTCTGAATTTCTTGAAGTTTAGTACCACAAATAATGTTTGTTGAGAGTGACGAGGCAAGTTCGGAATTAGGTACTTATTTTTTCCAAAATCGAAACTTTTTTATACGATTTTTGTAAACGGTGGCCGTTAGCATGGTGGCCCTTCAGGACAAATTTGTAGCGGTGAAGCAGGAGATGCCGAAAATAGTTTTTATTCCACATATTTAAATCGAACCTATGTCTCCAAATGTTTTAGTTTTATATTTTTTTCTCGGAAACGATGATAGAATAGAGTGGTAGCTTTTAGGGGCAAAATTGCAAACAAACAGATTCTGTTTTTTTCTGTTTTAAAGCTGTAGAGCAAAGCTGTTTTGCGTAGGTACCAAGATAAATTAATAATATACCTACATGGTGATTTAGGAAGGATGTACAATTGGGCTAATTGAGGCTCTTCTGATTAAATCCAACAACTTTTTCCATGAAACCATGTGTCGTAAATGAAAAGAAATGAGTTCTCCATAGAATCTAATCAATTTGTATGGAGAAGTTATTATATATATATTTTCATTTGCGGCACATGGTTCCATGGGAAAGTTGATCTATTTGATCAGTAGAGCCTCATTAGTCCAATGTACATCTTTCCCAAGTAACCATGTTGTCCTCCCATACAAATCTATGTAAAATTTTCTAATGTATGAAAATCTTTCCAACATTGCCAATGAAGAGAAAAACTTTGGAATGACTACACGACATTTGGCAACTATAATGGCACAAGACATTTGTCTTCAAACAATTTTTCGCCGCAACAGACATCGCCCCCTTTCGTAGCAGTCTTGTTTGGATCTTCTTCTTCTCTCCGTTCCTTCTTCATTTTTCCGAGAACAGTGTGTCGAACCACACTGTTCTCAGAAAAATGTCCCAAATTCATGTTTAGCCGAGAACAGGGGGGGGGACCTGTGTCTTATTGGAAAGGCTGTCCAAATTGCGGAGTTAAAAAAAATTTTGATATCGACTGGCGGCAACTCTTCCTCTAAAAATTTTTATGACGATATATTTAGAACGGATATACAGGGTGTAGTTTTCAAGTGCGCCTTTCAGACCATTTCCTAAACTACAAGGGATAGCAAAAAATTATTCAAGGAGTCTAGGCCGATTTTAATATAAACTAAAACTGCATCATTAGATTTTTGAAAAATATATTCTCCTAGCCGGGAATCGAACTGGTTGATTTTGAAAATAAAATCTCACCTGTATTATTGCACCAGCTAATAGTGTCGCTTATAAGAATTAAATTCTGCTAAGTAATATCAAGTGGCAATTAGTTTGCAAAAGTGCTCATTTTTAATTTAAAAAAATTTAACGAAATAAAAACATACTTCATATATTATGTTTATTTATTGTCTAATTTACCAACTAATCAAATTGTTTGAAATAATACTCTTCAAAACCCTTCCACATTGAAAACCACTCATTTTTATTATAAAAGTAAGAAAAGGTTAATTCAGCTATGTATATTTAAAATAATGGCTATCATTTCGAACAACTTATGGGTGAGGGCTAAAAAGCATTAAGCATATTTTCTTAAAATATGGCACTTTCCTTTAGTTTTCTGTTTGAAGTTACTTTCCATGATTTAATCCTTATAAGCGATATTATCCGCCGCGCTGGTGCAATAATACCTACAGGTGAGTTTTTTGTTTCAAAATATACTGGCTAGATTAAAAAAAAAAATTATGTAGTTTCAATTTGTATCAAAATCGTGACTACTTTGAGTATTTTTGCTATTCCTTGTAGTTTAGCCTTTTTTGAAGAAAAATATTACCCCGTATCTATATAAGCGGCGAAAAACTTTTATGTAGCACTTCATTCCACGCTTCTTTTCTATTTAATACATGACAGTTTCTGGTCTTTTAATCCGCGCCCCCCTTATGGGAATTATGAATTATATTCTTCAACCACATCGGGTTTTGATACATTATCCCCTGCTCGCCGACGCTCCACAACGGGGCGATCTGGAAAGTCGACGCTTTGGTGACTAGTCTCACATCTTTCAAGACAGAAACATCACTATAGTCTGGGCTTATTAATGTTCCGTACTTTCTTCATTTAACGCCGGAGCCGCGTTCGTTTTTGCGACACCGCATCATCGGCCGACACTGACATTTATGACACTGACACAATGGTCTTTAACTCTTACGACAGGTCAGTATCGCTACTCAGTGATAAAAACCCTACGCGGTGTTAGTTACCGAGCGCGGCTCCAGTACCCTAGTGTGAGATTTCTAACTATTACTTTGCGTTTGAGTTAACTAAAATTTATATGGGAAATAGTTCAGCGCTCCAAGCGGAAATTTTAAGAACTAAAAATGCGAACGTGTGATTGGTCAAAATGTTAACACAGTAGTATAGTTAACGCGAAAGTAAATGGACAGTTAAAAAAACTCACACTAGCGCTACAGATGTCAGCTGGCGTGTCAACCCTGCGCTGGTTTAGGTTACCAACCAAGTCGGCTTTGGTCCGAATGCATTGAACCCAACTTTAATGACCTTTCTAAAGCAGCAGCCATTCGTCAATATACGTACACTTTTATGCGGGACGTGTACAGACCGTTCACCGTAAGATGTCCTCTGCCGTGATATGGGCACTATGGCGCCCAGAGTACGGTGAACGGTTTGTATGCGGCTTTGAACTATTTATTTAGGTTATCGATAATTGGACCCACCATCACAATTTTTCTTTCAGTGCCACGGGAGGCGACGATGCTGCTGTTAGTGCAGTGTAGAAATTTATTAACACAATAAACCTATTTTCCGGAAGTGGCATACTATAGCGAGGATCTTGGGGCCAGCTCCAGACTACATTTTCATACCCTGATCATCATCTACAAGTCACCTACGTGCCGAGACAAATCTAAAGAGACCAATCGATGGGTCCACGTTTACTATAGCGAAGATCCTGTCACCAGCTCCTGGCTCCATCATCATAACTGATCATCATTTATCACCTGTTTATCTGTATGTTGGATTTAACAACCAACGTTCCAACTTACACAGAAAAGGTAAATAAGCTGTAAAAAAAAAGCACACGCCGTACCTACATGTTGTTGTGTATCTATGTGCGTTTTGAATGATACATTCTATAAATATTTTAATGTCTTGTAATAAACTGATACTAATAATTAATTTCAATAAAATTATCTTTAAAATAACATGTTAATTATTCGTTGATAATATTGCACAAACTTAAAAAACTTCAAACGTTTTTTTCCAAGTTACGCTTCCGTGTGTTTTAAGCCTGAGGTCTCACCAATTCGGCCACAACGCATATTGTAAGACAGCAATAAAATTATTAAAAATTATTTAAAACCTATTCCTCTTCTATTTTTCTCTTTATTTCATATTAAATTTTTAAAGATAAAAATGCAATGAAAAAATCCTGGTATGGGACTCGAACCCACGAACCTCACTATCGCGGCAAGGCGCTCAACCGCTGAGCCAACCAGGTTCCAGTCACCCCTCACGAATTTTGTCATTGCAATCTACTTATATTCGCCTCTATTAGCTTTCTTCTAATAACTCTATGTGAGTGAAGTTAGAAGTCCTAGTTTCTAATACTAAGAATTTTAATACAATGTTCAATGTATTTATTGCGGAGTATTCTTGTATTATGACAATCTTCATTTCTGCCTATAATTTGTCACAGATAAATAATACATACCTGTATTATGTATAACCTTTATTATAACCTTATGAAACATAATAACAACCTTTTTAAACAAACACATAATAATTATGGTAATAATAATAAATATCCATATTCTAATTAATTTAACAAATATAATTAGCAACTTATATACAGTAAATCATTTCATAAATATTATAACTACCAAGAAAGTAATTGACATTCCCAAACTGTTGAGCCATTCACAAGGGTTGGGCCTTATTTAATAAACAGTGGAGTGATTACGCGCACATCGTTAAGCTAAACTTTAATCGATATGATGCAATCCTGACGTAATTCAAACCTGACATTTAAAATTGACAGATTAATACGTCATTTTGGTTAAAGTTTAGCTTAACGTTGTACGGCGTAATAGGCCAACAGATCTTATGTTTCAGACGCTTTTAAAATGTGATATGTTATTATTGTCTAGTGATTGCGCCTTTGGTGTTGTAAGTTCGGTTTCCACTCATTGCAAAAACAAAATAGTACAGTTTTTCATAGACTGAGTGTTTATAAAATATAATATGTAGTACTATCGTTGTTTCTGGTACACATAGTACAAGCCTAGTTAGTTGGTGACCAAAGGGCAATATGTGTAAAAAACGTCCTAATATTATTTCTGATTGATATAAAAATTAAGATCTGTCTATTAATACGGTCCTAAGCTTTGCCCTATAAATATAATTTAAAAAAAATAGCACCTAAGTATACTTAAAAAGCTAACTTTTTTAACACAAACTTATAATATAAATAATGCCATAATATAAAAAATAATATAATATAGTAATATATTATGTAGTTAATGTATCTATCTAAAGAATACATAATAAGTACGTACAATTTGAAACATTCTTTTATATATTTTGTGCAATAATAATTATCAATTTGTTACCCATTTAGACTAGTATTTTTCAAAGTCCTAATTTATACGATTTTTTAGAAGTTCTCTAACCAAATATTACTATTAGGTCAAAACAGATTTGATATAAAAACATTTGTACTTACATACATACTTAAACAACAATAACCTACTATATAACCATAATTTACCATAATGAGAAAGCATATAAACCAAAAAACATATAAATGTTGTTTTGAGTGGTAATAAAGTTTAAAAAAAAAGATGGAGGTGTAGATTTCACTTACTCGATCCTAATTACATAATTTATTTATAAGACATCTGTTAAGTTTTGAAATGACTTAGTTGTCATGTTGTGCTGGCTTAACAGATGTTTTATACAGAATAATATTTTTAGAATAAAAAAAAAATTTGGTTATCTTTTAAAAAAGAAGATTTTTTATAATAAGAGTAACAAATTAGGATCAAGTAAGTAATATATATTTACATTTCCACTTATTTTTTTTTAACTTTAATTTCTCTGATAACATTTAAATGTTTTTAGACGACAGGTTCGAAAATCCGTTTCCTGGTTCCTTAAGAATCCATAAAATTCCTGGGTACCGTAAGCAACAAACTATAAAGAAGGGTACTAATATATTGTAAAATATAATAACATATAGGTGGAAAGCTACTGTGTCACCTCCAGCGGCGGTGTGTTGGTTACACAGCTTCTTTATAACACAGATAATTGACTTTATCATAGAGGTAGAGTCTCCATATTAAGAAAGAGGATAGCGGTACGGAATAGTACATTGTTCACCGAGGGGAGAAAGTCACCGATTACTAACGAGGGCGAAGTTTGAGGCCCGACGCGAAGCGGAGGGCCTTAATTCGCTCGAGTTAGGAATCGCACTTTCTCGCCGAGTGATACATAGTGCTTTATACTACACCTACGAGGAAAATAAAAAATAAAATCTCTATTAATTAAAGTTTATATTAAAATTATTACAGTTGTTAAAACTTAATAAATCAAAAATGCAAAGAAAGTAAACAGTCAATAAACCAATACTTTTATTTTATTTTATTTTATTTTGATTAAAATTTCGAACTTGTAAAAAAGAAACTAGGCTGTATGGCTTTGATCCCTTGCCTTTCCTAATTTGGAAGAATTGAAGAAAAAAAAATTTAAAAAAACTAGCACGTTAACAATGAATTTTCATATACTTTTTCCTCCCGCTTAAGCACGTTAACAATGGATTTTCATACACTTTTTCCTCCCGCATATTTGTACGACTACAAAGACGTACTTTCTGACCTATTCTTACGCAAGTAAGAACCTACTTTCCGAGCAGGTGTAGTATAAAATATGTTTGTATATGGTTATTTTTATTTTATTTATTTTAAAAACTTTATTGCACTGAAATTGTACAAAGGCGGACTAAATGCCGCTAGGCATTCTATAGTTAACCTTCGGGACAAGTGATAACAGTTGTGAGGGTGCATGACTACTTACAGTCAATTTATTTAATTAATAAAATACATATAGTACATATTACATGAAATTTTATACATGAAATACATGTATAAAATATATATGTGTAATGTAAATATATATGGATATATGTATGTATTATTTATTATGTATATATTGTATAATATACCTATATGTTTATGAATGAATGACTGAATGATACGTAGACGTCGTGCAATAGCTAAGCGAGGGTGACTTTTTGCTTCTGATGGCTGGCAGTTATTCTTTCTTGCGGCGACAAACTTTCTCCTCTGAACCTTTTGTATCTGAAATCACGACAAATAAAGTCATTAAAACCGTCTTTTTACATTAAAATTAATTTCAGTAACGATATGTCACTGCGCAACTAATGACAAGGTTGTTGTCTTCTTCTTAGAAGACAACAAGGACGAACCTGGGATGGGTGACCGCTTTATACAACGAGGCTATACCATCATAAACACAGCAACAAGCTCGTCACTTGTTAGGTGTTGCCTCCAAATACCATCAGGAAATTAGGACGGCTTAATCCCTCCGCTGAAGCTGCTCAAACGGTTCTTGGGAGCCAAAAAAGGCACCCATGATGATATATTATTTATTATTATATTTTATTGGAGTATACAGTATGCGACTTTGTATCTACCTGATAGTGAACAGACCTACAAAGTCCATGAATGGGATCGATTAATAATTGTTGTTAAACATTGATTACTCCCACTATGTCGGCTAAATGATACGATTATGAAATTGGCGGCGACAGAGACGAATTGCATAACGAGTATATTTTAATATCCTCGTAATGCCTTATCGTCAATTCACCCATCCACCTACCACTTCGACAAAAAATCGATGTAGTAGTCTCCTACAAACCCACAGACTAAAATGAAACATGACTAGGTCCCTTGACGGTTTTTGCATCTGTATGAGCGGTGGTAACGGTCGGTCGGCCTAACGAAGTTATAGAGACTTTCCTCTCATCTATAAATATAATTAGTTATATGGTAGTTACAAAATAACTGATTTAACACAAACACTAATAGCGAATTTATGTTTATGCAAATATGCCTTTAGTAAAAAATATCCATATTTCTCCATTATATTAATAATAATGGATGAACACGGGGTTTAATGTCTTAGATATTTCTAAACTTTCCTATGTAGGTATTAAGTTCTTGTACAATATAGAATTTTCATTCATTCATTATTTCCACATTAAATTTGTTACTATAAATTTTAAAACAAGGTTTTTGTAAAGTAACGTCTATTGATTTCTACCTTTCAGGTCACATTTTTTATGGAGATAATAGGGAGGTGCCCTAAAGCCTAAAATGCTTTTCCAAAAATAATGTATAACCAATCATTGTGCATTAATTGGTTTTAGGGCAGTTCCATATATTATTTCTACTTTCATGGCCATTCACAGGTAACCTATGTGTTAATACTTACATAGTGTCATAGTATCGTCGCTGCTCTATGGACAAGGAAGGCTTGGTCTCCTGTAGCGCGGCTTCTATGTCCGCCTTACAGACTTGTACATCTTCTACGTCGCCGTCATTGGAATCCTACACACAAATGGCACTGTAGCAACCGCATGTAATAGTAACAATACTCATTACAGGGTGCAGTTACCCCAGTTAAACGGATAGTTAATTTGATAATAAGCAGCCCGGACATATATAGACACTAGTGATAGAAATTTAATTTAAGTTCTTTATCGTTTTGTAATTACTTAAAACTCAACTTTATGAAGTATAGAAGCCGGTTCCAAAGGGATTCCAGCAGTCTCGTTGTCGTCTTTTAAAGATTGCAAGATAGGTCGTCGAAACTTTTATGGAACACGTTTCCAAGATGGCGCTGACAGGGTCGTATTTGGTCGGGTAGAAAGGGTAGTGAACACATTGAAGGGGAGAGTTGAATTCGGGGCGGCTTCTGACCCTGCTTCGCGGTCTCAAGTTCGTGAACGCTGCAGTTCACTCCCCTGCATTTATAATAATATGTAGGCAAATTAAGACATATTGCTCACGTCACAAACTAAGCTCTAGGCTTGTACTATGTGCCACAAATTACGATATAATATTTTATAAACGCCCAGACCATGATAAACTGTACAAAAAAAACGCCATTTTTCCCAAGGGTGGAAATTGAACCCACGACCTCCGGAAACGATGCTAAGGGCGCAACCACTAGTCTACGGAGGCGGTTAAATAAATATAACCATCCAGACAAAGGAAAATTGAATCTATTAAACATAACCATTAGACTACGGAGTACATTGTTCATTAACTGGACGTATCAAATTAAAGTTTCAAGATAATCCATTACAGGAATGCACTAGGAGAGTAGTGGGCATACAGAAATAGACGTGCATAGGAAATGGATTCGTGAGCTCAACGTCACGTCGAACGTAACTTAGTTAAAAAAAAGAATATGGAGATGCAGATTTTACTTACTCAATCCTAATTACATAATTTATTTATAAAAAATATGTAATGTTTTGAAATAACAGCTAAAGAAATAATTTTAGAATCACAAATCAAACCTAGGTTGTCTTTTCAAAATCTGATAGATAAGAGGTATCTAATTAAGATCGAGTACGCAGTATTTATTAATACATTGGAGAATGTGTCAAAATGGCTTGAATATAATAACTTATTACTAAATTTAAATAAAACTAAAGTGATGAACTTTAGGCAGAGAATAAATGATTTTCATAATAGATGTTAAGTGTAGAAATAAATCAATAGAAGAAGTTGAAACAACCAAATTTTTAGGCATTATAATTGATAGTAAAATAACATGGAAGGAACAAATAAAACAAATATGTAAAAAACTTAGCAAATTCTCATATGCCTTATATAAATTATCCAAGGTGTCAAGTAAAGCCACACTAATAACTGCATATTATGGGTATGTTGCATCTACTCTGAGATATGGCATAATATTTTGGGGAAACTCCACAGATAAGGAACTTGTGTTTAAAGCTCAGAAAAAGTGTATTAGGGCAATGTGCAATTTGCGAAAAATTGACAGCTGTAAACAATATTTTAAATCATTAAAAATACTCACATTTCCTTCTCTCTATATATTAGAACTATCAATGTTTGTAAAATGTAACTTGAATTTGTTTGGAAAATATAACAGTGTTCGCTTAAAAAACAAAATTTGTCCGGGTCAGTCTAAATCGGCATTATATAATAAAAATATTTTTGGAATGGCCCACAAAGTTTACAACAAACTGCCTGGGGAAATAAGAGAGATTAATATTATAAAAAACTTTAAAAGGAAACTGACTGAGATGCTATTGGAGAAGTGTTATTACAGTATTAATGAATATTTAGATAATATAATATTTTAATAATAATTGTAAATAATAATTATAATTGCAAATAATATATATAACTATAATAATTAAAATAATGATAATGATAATGGAACGACGGATAATAATAATTATTTGGAAAACATAAAAATGTCTTTGTTTGTAAATAACATAATCTAAATTATTTTATTGTTATTAATATAATTAATGCATAATGTATAATATGTGTATTTTAATAGTTTCTAATGATTTATTTTAATTTTAAATTTGTTCAATATTTGAGTTTGTCTAGTATTTCTGTTGTATATATTTATGGGATTGTTGTGTACTTCCTATAACTCTGTGGTTGTGTACCTATATTTGCGAGCCTATAACGGACAAATTCTGTACTAAATAATTACATTCAACACCTTGTTATCAGAATTGCAAATAAATGAATTTTCTTTCTTTCTTTATTTACACATCCACTTTACCCCTACTTTTCATTTTTTTAATTTTAATATCATTGAAAACACCATTTAGACGTTTTTAGACATTCTCGAATCCATTTCCTAGCTTCTTAAGTGACCACGACCACTCTGTCCAAACTAGTGATGCAGAAGTGTTACCAGTTGTTTCTCCAGCCGACTGAGTTGCGCGGTGACCAGCAGGGCCTTGAGGTCCGCCGGGGAGAAGCCCGCGGTGCGGTGGGCGACGTCGGCCATGTCTACATCCGCACAAACGTTCATACTCTCGCTCAATATTCTCAGGACTTCTTTGCGATCTTCCTGTAATAACCGTTGTCGTCATACCATTATCATTTTCTACCTAGATGCTTAACTAACAGCCAAGTTGTAATATTGGAAGTACGTTTGTATGGACTACATCCTATATACACCTACATCTACATAGGTGTATGAATATCAAGAAATAAACTACGACCTTTTTAAGTAGTAGCTTAACAAACGAATAAATAAACGAAATGTTAGCTTTATAAGACATAGAATATAATTGTTAGAATGATATTCCTTATTTGATCAGGATTTTTTTTTTACGCCTGCATTACATTGATACAGTGCCCCCTAGTTCGGGTTGCAGTGAGACCTTAAGGGGCCTGTAGTCGACTTGACGCCCATACAAACGTACTTCCAATATTACAACTTGGCCGTTGGTCGAAGTTCTTTTTTTTTCGTAATTGTGCCTACTCAAAAATCTTTCTGTGGGTAATACAATCTTTTGTATTATAATATTTAAAAAGTTCTTTTAAGATTTCGAAAAAGATAAAAATAATAACCCAACACAAAAAGATTAATAAATACAATGACTGACAAAAAAAATATTTTAATTCTGGGACAAGTAACGCGGAGTTCGCGATTACGAATGCAGTGCTCTTAACTATAATTTACCAGCACTTTGGTTTGCGTCAGTTTTCTTTAAATTGTTTTATTGTAAAATATGTGAATCTAATTGTTTTTTTTTTCTAAAAAAAAAAATATTATTATCATCAGGCACAAATCTAAATGAGAAAAAAAAGACTTACAAGATCGGGTAACCCACAGTAGACGTGTGTGTGTATGCGGCCAGCTCTCAGGAGCGCCGGATCCAAGAGATCAGGTCTGGCGGTGGCCACCAGCACGGGGCCGCGTGCGCCGCCCTCTGCGCCGTCCAGACGGGACAACAGCTGGTTCACCACGCGGTCGGTTACGCCCGTGGAGTCGTGACCGCGTCTGGGTTAAAGTACACTACACTTTATTAAAGGCTCAAAAGGAATACATTTTCCGCGTTTTAGCAACATTTTTCATTGATACTCCGCTCCTATAATTCGTAGCGTGATGTTATGCCTATAGTCTATATGTATATTTGTATAGCCTACAGCATTTCTCAACCAAACAAACTCCTTAGTTTTATAATATTAGTATAAATTAACTTATGGCCAATTCCTATAATCAACGGTAGCGGTAGCAGTAACGGTGTATATACCTATCTTCTAAAAAATATTTAGTATGAAATAACATAATATTTAGTATGAACCGTAGCACTGCCATAATTGTTTGCTAAGTGTGGTTAGTATAGTCTTAATAACTATAGATAAGGATAGAAACCATTAGGATCACTTTATTATTAAATTAACTGGTCTTATTGGTTGATCCCATCTATAGTTACTAGCGACCATAGTAAACACTGTTAGCAAAAGCTCATGATAGGGCTACGGTCACTAACCCCAAACAATAGGAATCGGCCCCAGAGATTCCATTGTTAGAGTATATAAGAAGTTATTATTCCGATAAAGGGCTGCAGTAGGTACCTATTTTACCTATAAAACGTCAAGTTTTGTTTCGGTTTTAGTCTGTAGTTCACTAGTTTTCAGAAGACTACTGCATCGATTTCCTGTCGAGATGGTAGACTCCTTTCTTGATTAGATTACGATTCATTTGACAATAATGCAGCGATATTAAAATAGACTTGTATTGTACATTCGTCATTTGCCGTCTCTCATTACGTTACCGCATCTTTAACCGGCATAGTGGAAGCGACCAATACCAACAATTTTTTGATCAAACCCATTCATGAGTATTATAGGTCTGCTTACCATCAGGTAGATATTTATTATGCTAAAAACGATCACATGCCCAAACCGGGAAATAGCTGAGCATAGTGTGCACTTAACCACTATAGTGAGAAGTTTTTTTAATAAATTTAAAAACATAAACACTGCGTGTTATTACTTGCGACTTGTTCGGTGTAAATACAAAATACTATTCGCAAAGCAGTGGAAACAAAACAGGCCGTCTCGGGAGCGATATACATAATATCAATAACAGTAACAAAGACAATTGTTAAAATTACTTACCTTGGCGCTAAACTGTCGAACTCGTCAAAAAACAATATGCATGGCCGCTTCATATCTGCTCTAAAAAAAGATTAATACATTAAAATGTGTAAAATTAATAAATAAATACCATCACGGGTGCCTATTTGGCTCCCGAGAACCGTTTAAACGGCTTCAGGGTTCCAGCGGAGTGATTAACCCATCCTCATTTCGCCGATGGTATTCGGAGGCAACACCTAACAAGTGGCGAGCTTGTTGAGGTGTTTATGATGAAATAGCCTCCCTGTACAAAGCGGTCACCCATCCCAGGCAGGCTTTGTGGTCATCTGCTTAACCTTGTTATCAGTTGCGCAGTGACTTAACCACTAGGCTGTGACTTAACCACTAGGCTGGGGCCTAGCCAAAATTAATTATAATAATTAAGACCAATTCACTTGTGTTTAAAGAATCCCATATTAGAAATTTAATGTAACTACTACTGCATCTATTCCTTGTCTAGGTGGTAGTCTCCTGTCAAGGAGCGGTTACGAAACAGGAAATTATCGCCGCCCATTTCGTAACCGGCTGAATCAATACTGTTAAACAAAAATGTATTGATCGACTCCATTCATGAATTTTACAGGTCTGCCCACCATCAGGTAGAAACTAATTAACATGCCGTGCTCCAATAAAAAATCGTTTTTTTTTAGTACATTATAATAAAACGGATTTACAAACTAGAACAGAAAATCCTATAAAACAAATGTAACCTACTTATTAAATGTAACTTACTTATCAAAAATATCCCTGACAGCTTTCTCGCTCTGTCCAATGTACTTAGACAGTAGTTCGGGTCCCTTCACGCATATAAAGTTCATATGGTGTATCCTGGCCAGACTGGAGCCAATGAACGACTTGCCCGTGCCCGGGGGGCCGTACAGCAGCAGTCCGCACGACTGGGACGGGAATAGAGATGGGTACTGGAAACCAAATCGTTGGACAAACCCTTAGACTGAGATCCAAAGTAACAACTAAGGGCCAAATTCACCATTCACACTAAACGCGATCAGTTCTAGCTAAACAGAGTTTAAGCGTCTAACCAAGTTTAGTTTTTTTTTTTTACGTTTCACCAATATAAAACTAACGAAGTTCAAGTTTAACTTCGAAACTCGGTTTACTTTCTGTAGCCCTAGTGTGTTTTTTTAAATTTACTTTCGCGTTAACTGTACTACTACGTTAACCTTTTGACCAATCACACGCTCGCATTTTTAGTTCTCAAAATTTCCACTTGGAGCGCTAAACTATTCCCATACAAATTTTAGACGTATCGTTAGTGTCTATAAACTTGTTTTTCGGAAACGCGATCAAAATTTAGCTGGTGAAATCGGATTCATGTAAACACAGATCAATTAGAACTCATTTAACCAGTTTTGCTAAACTCAGTTTATATAGCGTTCGGTGAAATGGGCCCCAAGTTTGTAGACTACAGTTTTCAGAAAGCAAACAATTTAATTATAAAATGTACTCCACTCAGCTTAAAGCACTAATTTAAATAAACAGTTGTGCTGAGCCAGAGCAAAGCAACTTTCATACCTAGCTGATGTTAGGTATGAAAGTGACTGATAGTCATTAATAGGAATAAATTGCTATTTACTATGTCCAATAGCTGATATACCATGACTGATGTAATATCAATCAAATATTTTTTGCAGATAAATAGTTTTGTATTATAATTAAACTTTATTTCTAACATATAGTACAAGCCTAGAGCAAAATACCTCTTTTAAAAGCAAAATTGATGCAATTTAAGCGAGACATCCGAAGCCGTGCCCCTGTCCTCTATCGTAATAACAGAAATAAAACAAAACGGCAAAAATAAAAAATAAAAGTTCGTGGACAATCGTAGACAGAGAAAACTATAGACTGAGTGATAGCTGCGTTTCATTCGCACACAATGAGAGACAAATATATAAAATAATAGTTTAGCGGAAAGAGATACAGATACATATTGTGCATCACTTTCCCGCGTGCTGAATGACGGGGGGAAAGGGGGTAAATTGGTGGACAATATTGTCCACCAGTAAGACAGTTCTCTGGTGCTTATTTAAAATATTTATGTTAATGTATATAAAAATGTGGTTTTAAACTGTAAAAAGTGCATAAAACGTTTAATTTAGTTAAATTATTAATTTTATGTTTGTATTTTTGAAGTAAAATGGTGCATTGCGTGGTAAAATACTGCAAAAGCAATAGTAAAAGAAAAGAGAGTGGCGTGTCGTTTCATAGGTAAGTAGAAGTGTTGTATACCATTCATTGAGTTCAAAAATAATATTTCATTATGTCTTTAATTTAAAAACTTTATTAAAAACTTATTCAAAATATTTTATAGTTTTTAATTGTTTTAATAACCAAAAACTAGCTAGACGCCAAATCTAGTGTTACCAGCTATTAAGTTTTCCAAAAAAATAGGGAAAAAGTATTATTTATTATAATAATTAAAATATAAAATTTAATAAAATTATTTGATTAAAATTCAAGTGGCCTAGTAAGATTTTTTTATAATAAATATATTTGTATACAAAGTTTCCATTAGTTCAAAAGTGATATAAATCTTAAATGAATGTTTTGTTTCCTTATAGATTCCAGAAACACACCACTATTTTTAAGAAATGGGTATTATTCACTGGTCGACACGGTAGTTGGGTAATAATGATAGGATTTGCAGCAATCATTTTGAAAACATATACATAAATAAAAAAACTCATAAAACGTTTCTATGTGATGATGTAATCCCAATGATAGTAAGTATTTAGTTTCAACGTAATAACGGTAATTATCTAATTAAAGTTATTCCGAAATTACCATTATTTAGGCGGTGTAACTTTATTGTAAAGAAAACTATTATATTTTATGGTATGTAATGTAATAAATCACTATATAATTTACACAGTTACGTACAATGGAACTAGCTGTTTTCGGAATCTAAATCTGCGTAGTTTACTCTTAAATTTTACTGAAATAAGGTTTGCACATCAGTGAAATTTTTTATTTAATTTTAAATATTGTGAATGGACTCGTTGTAAGGCCCCATTTAACCTCCTTTCTTTCGGTTTTACGGGTAGTTTTGTAACAACCCTATATATCATCTTGGTCCCTAACTAGAACCCCTTCGACCATTATAACAAATTTTAACGAGACTCTTGGATCCTAGTTGTGGCTGCCTTTGTCTGTCCTTATATAAACTGTTATGTTTTAAACACCATCAACAGAAAAAAAAGAATTGGACTACGACCAACAATCAATGAGTAATCCTTAAAGTGTGTTCGTATAGGGAGTCAAAGCAATTAGGGTTTAAGAGTACGCCATTTACACTCGCGAAATCGTATACACGATTTATATGGGGACGTAAAGTTTAAGTTAAGTCGTAGGAGTAAAATAATACTTTTCATCATCATTGATTTTAAAAATCTCATATATACTGGGTGTATTTTTTCGCAGTGAATAAAATAATTTTAGGTATTCAATAACGCTTACAGAACCCATTTTTTATATTTTCATTTTTCCCTAAAATAACGCGGACGTAGCCGTGGTTAAAAGCTACCTTAAATTAAAATGCAATAGGGATTCATAAAATAGGGATTCTAATATTTTTTATCGAAATGACATTACAATTTTACCCATTTTAATAAGTAATAATAAAAATGGGATTTTTTTTTTAGTTGGTATCATTTTTATATAGTTATCTCATGCGGTCTTGCCAATTGTGCTTCTATATATATTTTTTCTATGTGGACAATAGTTATTAATTGAAGTATTGATTTTTTTTTTAAAATGAAAATGTATATTTTCTTGCATGAGTTTACACAGACGGATACAGTATTTCAGTCAAATTATATACTTATATATTTTTTCAAGCATATTTAGATTTTGTTGTTGTTGTTGGACAGGAGTTTTAACCGAAATTCCCAGGTTTTTTTTTGACGTACAATTATCAACATAAATATAATAATTGAATTTCGACCAACAGCCAAGTTGTAATATCGAAAGTACGTTTGTATGGGTGTCGACTACAGAGCCCTTAATATAAAACTACGGCTAAGATTATGTTGGTCCCAATTGCAAATTTTAGGAGATAAGTCTTGTCTGTTGATAATACTTGTTACATTACTTTGGATAAGGTAATCATTAATGATTACCTACTTTTTTTATACGTAATATATACTACAGTATACTGTGTAGTTGTGTACATTAGTACAGTAACATATAATCTGCGATAGGGTGTTTTACGCATGCTATTCAGTAGGGTGCATTTTGAGTATGCTATGACATACGTATATATATATATGCTATATAGCATAAGCAAGTCAATAGCTGTGCTCCTCTGTTGGTGTGTGAAGCACTAGTTTTTTACTTGCTGTTCCTTTTTCTCCGGGGTGTCTCCGAGGGGATTGACTTTACAGTTAATGTTTACGCCCTTAAAAATATCGATCCATATACCTTTATATATGCGATTCGTTACTCACCTTATATTTAGAATAAATATTTAAGGCGTGGATATGGTCGGTGAAGTTGATCATCTTGGTGGCTCCCTTATATGGCAGATAATGATTGACAGGTCAATGGGTTCATCTAACCACCTAGTCTTACACTACTTGGTTATGTAGAGTATGTTCGGTTTGGTAGTATTTTTCATATTATGATTTCCATTCCATCGCGTTTAATTTCTAAATTTAATTAATTAATAAAAAAAAATATTCGTCGTTCTTTTATTAATGAATAGCAGCCTAACTAAACGCACTCTAAGACCTCATTGTTAAAAACTTTGTTTTAGTATTCATAAATATCTGTAAAGATTTACATGAAACAAATAATTTTGAATCTACTTACCATCATCGGCCAAAATATAGACTCTGTGAGTTGTTTCTTAACAAGGTGCATGCCCCCGACCTCGCCCCACACGTCAAAGGCGGCTGTCTGCTCCCGTTTGTCTGACACGGGCTCCAGCAGACGAGGTCTATCTGTCGCAGCATCTGGTCACCAAAGGTTACACTTTATTAGCAAATAAGTTATTTGCTCACCGAGGAAACTATGTGTAAGAAATATTCGGAACACCTTAGTACTGTATAAAAACGCTCGCTCTAAAAAAAACTACGAATGGAAACTAGAAAATATGTTAGATCAAATCTATACTTTATACAACTAAATTCCAACTAGTTTTAAAGTTAATTTAAGAAAATAGTTAAGGCGGGCCCAACTTGAATCATAAAAACTGCATACAAATTCATTGTGTGGTGTGACATAAATCCGTATATTATAGTCAAAATTCGTAGGTGTTTATTAATATTAAAAAAAAATAGGAGCTAAATAAAAAAAGTATACGATTAATGTTTTAGTACATTATAATACCAATACAAAACAATTTAAAAAAAGCATATAGATGTCGCTGAAGATATTGAGTATTACGAAATCAAACTTTTAGTTTTTTGTTTTTTAAGTAGGTAATAAATAAGCAATTTTATTATGTATAAAATCTAGGTTACTAATCATGGTTCATCCTAAAAATCAGCGCGAGGCACTATTTATTTATTCACCACACATAGCTAAGGGTGAAACCATTTCAATTAAGTGTAGTTTTACTAGCATTGTAATTAAATTTGTTTTATTATATTATTATAAGTTAGCGTAAAAAAACATTTACCAAATTTTTTTGTTAATTTTTATTGAATAAATACATATTCTATGATATTCAATATTTATTTTGCCAGTCTCCTAAGGGTTAGTCAGAAACAACATTTGAGAAGGAAAATGCAGATTTTGCGATCAAAAACTTTTTAGGAAAAGAGAGTATGAAAAGAACGGGCTCGTGCACAAACGACTACCCTTGTTTAAAGTGTTAGTGATTAGAAACCAGCCTCAATAACAAGATAAGATTATGTGCAATACTTACTTTTCCTCTTGACAGCCTTAAATATTTTCCTATTGAAGTAGTCGGTGATGTCGCGTGCATTATGGCCGGCTGTCTCGGACGCCATCTTGGTGACGTCATCGTCGTGCACCACCAACTCTTTGCGAACTTTATCGTTAAGCAAAAAGTTCAGCAACTCTGATCGTTCTGGCTAAAACAATAACAACTATTAGGGTAAGAAATTTATTAATTTATTTGTGAACAAAAGACTATGTACAAGTACAGATGTTACAATAATTTGCAGTCGCTTTTGTTCTAGCTTATATTCCTACTAATAAATAAGTTTTATTTTATTTAGAACTTATCTAGCCCTGCATACCTACGCATATTACAATTTAATGGGGGAGCAATAAGATATTTTATGATTTCATGAAACAAACAAATAATTTGTATTACATAGAAAGAAAGAAAGATATATTTATTGCCATAAAATAAAAATAAAAACCATAACGGGTGCCTATGACTCCCGAAAACCGTTAAAACGGCCTCAGGGTACCCAGCGGAGGGATTAAATCGCCCTCATTTCGCCGATGGTATTCGGAGGCAAAACCTAACAAGTGGCGAGCTTGTTGCGGTGTTTATGATGAAATAGCCTCGCTGTATAAAGCGGTCACCCATCCCAGGCCGGCCTTGTTGTCATCTGCTTAACCTTGTTATCAGTTGCGCAGTGACTTAACCACTAGGCTGAAGCTTGTATTATGCTTTTAACAAAGCATAATACAAAATATAATAAATCAAATATTTATGGCAATGGGACCAAGCGTCAGTTATGCTGCTAGCTGAAGAATCTACATAGCAGGAACTGGTTTTCAGAATGGCCCCCTTTCCATGTACATTTTTTTACATCACATACATGTAATGTGTAATGGTGGTACCACCATAAGTTTTGTTTCAACATTACTACAAATAAATAAAAAAATGTTATTTAGAAATATAAAAATCTTTTCCTGGCTAAATGATTATCTCATGGACTGAAGATATTTACCCTTTACAGAAAATACCAAGCTATGAAACAAGTTAAACAATATTGTAACCTTATCTAACTCTGGAATGTCAAAGTGAGCAGTAAACAGAGGCTTTCCAGAACACTGCTTGAGAGTGGGGTGCAGCGACCTCAGCTCCAGCGACGTCATCAACACGCACAAACCTGCGCAGCACTGGAGGGAATGTTTTATCACTATGGCTAACCTGTAACAAATGCTTTGTTTCTTCAGCTACTCTCGACTGTTTTCTACTATTATATCTAATGTATGTGTTATTCCATAATTATTGTTTGTTAGTCATTTGAAATATTGATTGTAACAAAAAAAATACACTGAATTACATTAATATATACTTTTTGAATTATATATTTTTATTTGCAATAGCTGCTAATTATTTATCATAGGTCATCCAATAAGTTACATAAATAAAACACAATATAATAATAACTTGCTATATTTCGCCTTATTAGGGTGTCTTCAGGCAACAATATTAATATAATTGTACCCACTTTATTTTGTTGAATATTGTTGCCTGAAGACACCCTAGTAAGGCGAAATACAGCAAGTTATTATTATATTGTGTTTTATTTATGTATCTTATTGGATGACCTATGAAAAATTAATATATAAATATATATGTATAATTTTTTACTTATTTCGATAAATCTACTTAATCAATTAAATGAATTGCTAAATGTTGCTAGGTTTCAAAACTTGAGATTGGCTGGACCAATTCAGATTTTTTTATAAAATATTTGTTATAAAGTTGACATTTTATGTCAAGTTTTTGGCAACTGCAGTTAAAGTTAAGTAAGTACTTAATAAAACCCAACAATTTAGCTATTAATCTAATTTTCTTTTATGCTATTAATACAATGGGCACCAAGGTATGGTTAACAATAAGTACTTAATAAAACTTTTATTAATTTTTATTAAAAAAACAAATTTAGGGTTTTATTTACTGTGTATTATGTATTTTTATTATAAATTTGAGCTCCTTCCAAAGAAAGAGAAAATCGTCATAATACCTAATTGATGTGTAAAAGTAATTTGCTTAATAATGAATTTAATTGAATTAGAGTGAGGATGGCGGGTTCATCTTGTTGAAGGAAGGCGGGTTCATCTTGTTGAAGGAAGGCGGGTTCATTTTGTTGAAGGATGGCGGGTTCATCTTGTTGAAGGAAGGCGGGTTCATCTTGTTGAAGAAAGGCGGGGAGTAAACTGAGCTCTGGACTTGATACCACAGAAAGTAAAACTGGCAGGCGGTTTATTATATAAACACTCACCTCCAATGTGTTTAATACCCTCTCCAGCTAATCAAATACTATAAGGTACAAAAAAACAAATACAAATACATTTATTTAGATAAAAATACATAATTTGTTTTACAACGGGCCCCGCACTAGGAAAACCTGTATAGCGGGCTCCCAACGATGAGTTAACATTTTTTCCTTGTTTGAGGTGTATGTATATATTTATATATATACTTATATATATACATAGTAAATAAAGTTTTGTATGTTTATTTTCATATTTTTTTAAGGTTTTATATAAGTAAACAGAATTACAGAGAACTATAATCATGGTCACATTAAGTGAGGCATACTATATTGGTATGATACCTAAATTATGAATAATACCTTTGATAATAAGCAATATCTTGAGGGGGCATTCCATCAAGATTAGGTGGTACCAAAGAATCCACATCATCACAGATAAGTACCGCTGGGCTGTGTTCCTGGCACATAAGAATAGCTTTCTCCAGGACTTCTGGAATATCCTTACGACCTTTAAGAGATCTACAGTGAATTATGTGAGACCAAACCGTCAACTCTTTTTGGATGATCTGACATAGTGTTGATTTGCCAGTGCCACTTAAACCTAAAACCAAAATTATTATTGGTAAAAATGTTTTAGGTAAAATGTGAAATGGAATTGAAGATAATCAATAAACAAAGAAATATTATAATTATAATTATATTAGTAAAAGTAACTTTTTGCTATGAAATTATTAAATAATTCAGACAGATCTGTCTGTAATATGTGATTTTCAAATGTTTATAGCATCTGCATAACATGTTTATCATGCAAACCTACATGTTATTATATATTAATACAAAGCTGTAAAATCTGTTAGTTATGCTTTAGGCATGATATATTATAACTCTAACATAATATGTAATAAACTAGCCAAATGAAGTGTAAGTAGTAAGGCTACGTTAATAAACTAGCCAAATGAAGTGTAAGTAGTAAGGCTACGTTAATAAACTAGCCAAATGAAGTGAAAGTAGTAAGGCTACGTTCGCGCGAGCGTTTAATAAAGCGTTCGGAGTTCGGCATTAGGAGTTTTTTTACCGTCTTGATTAGACACTGTACAAACTAGCTAAAATAACCAATTTGCAGCAGCACTTTGCGCTTGATACGGACGCGTCATGACTTCAGATGAAATTGCAGCAATCGGGGTTTATGTGGTATAATGGCGAAAAACAAAACTGTGGGCTCATCCAATTATTAATGAATGGTTAATAAAAGGCCAATTTGTGACGCTATATGAAGAAAATATATCATTTTCTTCTTTTGTAAGTAGTAGTAGGTAATATTACACTTAATGTTTTATAGTAGTATTATAAGAGCCTGATTCCCACAACACAGCCTTCTATATTTTTTAAAAACCGTACTGAAAAAAAAAACAGGGTAACCTAAAGTGGAAACAGCCTACAATATTTATTATTGATGGTATTTTTATCATAAATTCTTCATTGTCAACTGGAACTTTTCCTTCTATTTGGAAAAAAGCATATATCTTACCCATTGCAAAAAAGGCGTCTCCTATACTTTCCACAGATTTTCGACCTATTTCTATTCTCCCATTTCTTTCAAAAATCCTTGAACGTGTAGACCATCTCCAACTTACTGCCTTTATGAATTGTCATAATCTGTTTAACCCCTTTCAATCAGGTTTCCGACCTACATGAAGTACTACTTCTGCTCTTCTTAAAATAACAGACATTCGCGCTGCAATGGATTGTAGAAAACTGACCCTTCTCACTCTTCTTGACTTTAGCAATGCATTTAACTGTGTTGACCACGATATCCTGATAGCAATTTTAAAGACTGTTAATATCTCTTCAACCGCGTTTAAGTGGTTTAAGAGCTATCTGGGTGATCATGTGCAACGCATTTCAACTTGGATGACGCGTTTTCTGAATGGTGCCCCACACTGGCTGGTGTACCACAAGGTGGAGTCTTATCTCCGCTCTTGTTTTCGATTTTTATAAACACGGCCACAAAAACCTTAGCGTGCAATTACCACTTATATGCGGACGACCTGCAGTTATATAGTGTTCAATAAGGATGAGGCCATTGACGCAATTAATAAAATAAACATTGACCTTGAGGCTTTGAGGGTTTGGTCTCATGACAATGGTCTAATGGTAAACCGTAATAAAACTCAAATCGTGATGGTTGGTAGCAGAGAATTGCTGAATAAAATAGACATGTCGATGCTTCCAAGCATCACTTTTAGTAATGTCTCAATCCCTTACAGCTTCCTTACAGGTTTTTTCAGCTTCACTGAAAAAACCTCGGTGTTCACATTAGTCAGGATCTCTCGTGGAATCAACACGTTAATGAAGTCAGTTTCTACTGGGGTATTCGCAAACATGCATACACTAAAACGGGCTCAAATTTTCCTGCCTCTTGCCACAAAGCTACTGCTAGCAAACACTTTGTTGCTTCCAATGATTATGCTGATGTCTGCTTCTCTGATCTTACTGAAGAGCTACTGAATAAATTAGATCGACTTTTCAACTTATGTATACGCTATATATTTGGCTTGCGTAAGTATGATCATGTATCCCAATTTCGTATTCAGTTAAAGTGGCTCAATATCCGCTTTCGCAGGCATCAGCATATACTAACTCTTCTTTTCAATATACTTTCCAACCCTCTTTCCCCGAATTATTTAAAAGAGCGCTTCCAATACCTCTCTTCTACCCATGATCGTGACCTAAGGTTTACCGAAAACAACCTTCTAGCTATTCCTATGCATTCTTCGACCAGATATTCAAATTCTTTTACAGTAAACGCAGCATCACTCTGGAACAATCTTCAATACGAACAAAAGTTACTACAGCTTCTTTTAAAACCCATCTTCACTCTTTTCTCCTCAATAATCAAAACTGTTAACATTTTTTTTTTTTACTGTAAGTATGCGAAATTATTTATTTATGTAGGTATATATATATATATCTACTTATTTATGTATGTCTAAATATTATTATTTATGTAAGTTTATGTATACTATTAAATGTTATTATATATTGCATTAATTAGCACTCTGCCTGTTTTTGGTCAATCTCCCAAAGGTTAGCTGGTAGATAATGCCTAAGGCATTAAGCTCGCCTATGTACAATAGTATTAAGCTTTTGTGCAATAAAGAATTATTCATTCATTCATTATCTTTTTAATCATCAGGATAATATTATGAATATTTTTTTTTATTAAAAATATTATCCTGAGAAGGACTAAATAACTACTTCAGAATGACAATGAATTCGATGTATCCATTGTGCCATTTATGCCATTGGGGGTCCTAGAATAACGCTGCATGATACAAATATGAAATTTCATACGCTTACTCGTCGATATCGCGGGCGCAACTGACACGTACTATTAAAAAAGCGCTCGTGAACATATCGATACATTTCCCTTTCCTTGCGGTCCGATTCGCGGCAAAATCGATGTCAGCGCTGTCAGCGCCGGTCCGATTGAGCGTAAGCACGCTAACGATAGATGATTTGACATTAATAGTGACGTCATTACAGACGCCATATTGGACTTACAGTGATTTTGCTTCTGGTGGGCGATTCTCGCGCTTTCGAGATTCATCTCGATTCGAGATTTTTAAACGAAAAATGACTAAATATGTGATTTTTCGTTCAATATATATATATATTTATTAATTAATATTTATTATTTATTTCGTTTAATGTTCGATATTTTTGAACGAAAAATGGCATATTTAGTAATTTTTCGTTTAAAAATCTCGAATCGAGATATTTAAACGAAAAATTACTAAATATGCCATTTTTCGTTCAATATTTATATATTTATTAATTAATATTTATTATTTATTTCGTTTAATGTTCGATATTTTTGAATGAAAAATGGCATATTTAGTCATTTTTCGTTTAAAAATCTCGAATCGAGATGAATCTCGAAAGCGCGAGAATCGCCCAACTGGTGGGCGATTCTCGCGCTTATATACAAATATTGAACGAAAAATGACATATTTCGTTTAAAAATCTCGAATCGACATGAAAGCGCGAGAATTGCCCACCTGGGTGAAATCACTGTGAGCGCTGTCAAAATGTCATTTATCTAAAGACATGTTTTTGAGGAAAGTATTAAAATTTCTAAAATAATTATTAAGTAGATAGTTAAAAGTATTGTGTTCTTATTTATTTTGGTATTTATGTAAACAAATATACAAAATACATTAAAATTCATAATTTTTTTATGGCGTTTTATTTGACATTTAAACAGAGTGAGAGGAGCATATGTTTTAGTTGCGAGATAGAGGGAGATACAAGTGATGTTCTTGTGAGCGCGCTTAATCACTGGTCCGATTCATTAGCACGCTAATAGCGCCGTGAGTGGTCTCATCGCGGGTTTTTTGAATCGGACCGGTGATTATGAACGTCAGCGCTGACAGCGGTGTTATCGCCATTCGGACCGCTCGGCGTTTAAATTGGAGCGTGGCGAATAAAAAAACTCCCGGCGTAAAAAAGCGCTCGCGTGTGAACACATAGCCGAGAAGTCATATGGGTTATTCGAAACGTTTAAATTAACGCGCGTAAAAACGTCGAAAAAGCGCTCGTGCGAAAGTAGCCTTAACCAACTTGGTCACCATTAACTCTCGTGCTCTAAAAGCGCGGGACGCTTATTTCGCCACAGTTCCATCAACGATATAATCCGCAGGTCGCTTACATCAGTCTCTATACCATCAATACTTGAGCCTTGTGGCTTAAGTCGAGACGATGGCAAGCGGCCTGACGGTATGTCTATAGTTCCTTGGAGGTTGGGACGATCTTTAGTGTGGGACGCAACATGCGTTGACACTTTAGCATCGTCTCACCTACAGGGAACATCCGTAAGGGCTGGAGCTGCGGCGGAATCAGCGTAACTGCACAAATGCCGAAAATACAGTAACATCAAAAACGATAACAGTTATATATTTTTGGCATTTGCTGTAGAGACGATGGGTCCATGGGGGGCGGATGCCTTAGAGTTCTATAAAGAACTTGCTCCAAAGTTGGTTGACGTTTCAGGCAACCCGAGGGCTGGCAGCTTTTTCTTGCAAAGAATCAGCCTTGCTATTCAGCGAGGAAACGCTGCCAGCATCTTAGGCACCATGCCCATGGACAGCGATTTGGAGGAAATTTATAATTTATAGGTTTTATTTTGTAATTAGATTTTATTTTTAATTTAGTTTTTTTAAGTATTATGTTTTTTTTAATTTAATTGTATCTAATAAATAAAATTTCTTTGACTAAAGTGTCCTTCAAGGACTCGATAAGTTTTTATGAATACTGGTGTTAGTTTTTAAATGCTAATTAATAGATCCTATTTTAACTAATAATTCACATAATATTTATAATAAAAACTTGCACCTACCTGTTATTAGAACATTACTTTTAATTTCAGACACTCCATTAAATATAGCTTCTCTATGAATTTCGAAGTTCAAATGTAATAGTACTTTCTGTACAATATCCTCTCTTATTTTCATTGTTCTACATAAAGTATTAAAATCCAAATCTGTTGAACTGTTTACAGGTTTATTTCCACTGAATTCTTCTTCTCCTGAACATTTAGCAGAGATAGAACATTGCCTAAAAGATTCTGAATTTAACATTGTATATTTCAATGTGTCAGGTTTCAGATTAAACTTTATAAAACCACTACTTATTTGAATATTTTGTTTAAAAAAACCATCATTAATTAAAAATTTCTTTCCAGAATTTGTATTTTCTATAACACATAATTTAAATTTCTCTATCACATCATTCTCATTCTGAATTTTATCAGAGTAAGTTTCTATATGTATGTGTTCAGGTTGGTCTATTATACTATCTAGCATTGTAACTATAATTTTCATTCCATTTTCAATATGAATTATATTATTTAAAGATTTTGGTATTAAAATTGTAGGTACATGTTCATTATAAACTTCTCTGCTTAAACTTTTAAAAACAATATGATTTATAGGCACTATTTCTACACATAAGTTATTAAAAAATACATTATTTTCTTCATTTTGATTTTCATCTTCATTTCCTTTTTGTGGGGTTATTAATGGAATGCCTTCCATTGTAGCTAGAATAACATTATTTTCTTTAAGTTTAAAATCAACAAAGTCTTCATGTATAAAAGCAGTATATGGATGTATAAAATTCTTCTTGCCATCACTGTCTATAGGTATGGCTCTTAAAACTTTTCTCTTAGGAACATTTAAATAGGGCTTAAGCATAGTTTCATTTATAAGACCTATATTATTAAATTTAGTTTTTGTTTCTTTTGGCAAATCTGGAGGTTTTTGTTTTAAGCCTTTGTAAGTATCAAAGGGATCGACTTTGACAATAATTCTGCTTTGGTTCATGAGGATGCCAGTACGTTGAGGGGTGAAAACAATTGGCATGGCTACTGAGATCCATACAACAGCTTTCTGATTTGCAACTACCAATCTCAGTTGGTCTAAAATATGTAGTTGTAGAAGTTCTGCATTGTGTTCCTAAAATTATATGCATCTTCACATATCTAATGTATTTATGATACAATATGATTGAAATGAAACAAATAATAAATAAGTCAAACAAAATGACATTTAACCTATAACTGTTACATTTTTGTTATACTACTATGGACAAGGGGTCTCACAGATTACTATTCTTAAAGGCCAAATTCTATATAGTTAAGTAAGTATTGTACCAGATTTTGTTTTTATTCCTTTTAGGAGTTATTTAATGTAAAAAAAAGTGTAATTTTAATGAATATGTATTTATTTTAAACATAAATCTAAACATTTAACAGAAAAAGGCACTTTACAGACTTTTTTACTTGTAAGGAACATTATCTAAAGAAAAATTTATTTTACTAATTCAGTCTGTTTCACTAATTTTACCATAAAATATAAAGAATAAAAAATATAAAAAACTTAACATTATATTCTTATGACAAAACATAAAAATTTTAAGAAAGGAACAACTTGTACATATTTTATTGGTAGTCTTTACATAATGGCTTAGAACATTGTAGGCATATTGGCTATTTACAGCCTACACAAGTCTAGGTCGTCTTTCTTTTTATATCTGATGGGCATAGTTTACACGTCTTATGCTCTTCTGCCATTTATAATTTTAAAAATCTAGACACAAACAAAAACACCTTCAAACAGCTAAATTGATTACACAAATGCGGACAAATAAAGATAAATTATGATGATTTTATTACAAGAGAACATACAGCTGGCGAAGTGAACTTTACTCTCAACAGTTGTTACGCCACTAGAACCGAAGCTACTGAGACCTACAGATGCATGGGGTACATGGGTGGAGAGGGGCATGTGAATCACAAACTGCAAGCGGCCTGTGAGACCAAGAGTCCATAGTAGAAGGTTAATGAAAAAATCATAGTTTTATTCAACAATGGTATTTGCTATTACCACTATACAGACTTATTTATGTAACTAATATTTCAAACAAATTTACCAAAATTTCCTGATCTTCTGGACTATCAGTATCAATATATAGTTCATCCAATATTTTCACTTGAGGACAAGGAGACACAAAGACCTCAAGTCCCTCATCTAGGCCAAGGATCCGGCAGAACATGGGATTGCACAGAATCTGACGATCTGGCACACTGCTCGTGAATATTACCCATAACAGCCACTTCTTGCCTTTACACAACAATTGTATGCACTCATTCTACAATTTATAAAACAATGAATAACTTTATCTTCAGTCCAAGGGTTAATGCACATAACCTTAATGTTTTATACTTAATTATTATTAAAATCTCAACAAAAAAATAACGAATATATAAATACATGCTTCAATTTTTACATGAAAACATTTAGGATAATATAATAATATCAAGAAGTAATTTGATGTATTTTTTTTTAGTAAACAATAATATCACAAACCTCTTTGTTTGAACTGTATTTTGAGTTTATGTATGCAAAACATGTTCTTTCAGGGGTGAATGATAAACGAAGTCTTACTCCACCGAGCATAATAAACTGTAATTATATGTTTGATAATTTTAAATTGTAAAATAAATAATAATAATACATTCGCAATACTCTATCTATTTAATCTGTGACATTCGCTAAAAATTAAAAAAAAAAAAAAAACTAGACTCGTACAGTTGGCGAACGATCTAGATCTGAAGGACTAAAAAACCGACAAGAACTATCCTAAAACTAAAAGACGACAACTGTTCTCACTTTAACCAATCAACCCTTAAGGAGGTGGGGCAGATTGATGCAGAAATATTTAAAACCCAATAACATGTGATATAACAAAATATTTTTAACTTCTATTCAATTTAGCGTATAGTTAAATATATTAATATTATAATGTTAAGAGAAAAAACGGCTTAAGTCTAATTGAAATTGAAAAATTAATAATTTTGTAAAAAAATAAAATAACCAATGTATATATTTTCAGTATCAGAGGTATCAAACCCTTCTCCAAATTCATCAAATTCTTCATCATCGTCTTTATGACTTAATTGCAACGACTATTTTTTACAGAATTGGCTTTTGACATTAGCTTCAAACGAGATATACTTTTTTATTTTTTAGTTTCTGTCCCAAAAAAATGTTCACCGTTATTTACTTCTTTACTTTCTGCTTTATCTATTTTTATTTTTTTCATTTTCATTTCATTTTCTTCAAGTAATAATTGGAGTGTAAGTTTTGACGTATAAAAAACAAGGATCATACATATCGAAAGAGGTATTTTCCTATTTGTGTTTTTCTTCTTCTTTATTTAGGCTTAGCTTGTTTATGTGCAATCTTATACTTAGGAGACAGCATTAAGAAAATCAAAAGATGAACACGGTAGTGTTCACCTTATAATTGAATAGTAATAAGTAATTATAAGTAGTTAATACCCAAATGGGCTCAAGACAGTTAACCGCCTTATAGGTATGACGTTATCTAAAAATTAACTAGTACCCCACCCACTTGAAATGCGATAGAATGCTATTATAGTATACTTAAAACAAGCATAGTACCAAACTAACTATAATTCTGTGATAGTTAGAGATGGGCGTTTTTCAATCAACGATGCCGGTATCAGATGCCAGTAAGAGATGCCGCGCATCGATGCAGGTTGACTTCTAGTTTCGGTGCCGAGAAAACGGATGCCGCATCGCATCGTCCCAGGCATCGGCATCGGCGCAACATCTCGCGTTTCGTTTCCGAGCGTACCACAGCCCATCGACCGCGGCACCAGGGGCTTTATTCCGAGTTTTGCAACGTTCACCGTCGCGCATTTTGCGTAAGGTATGGGTATTGAAATGTAAGTTCTATCCTATTAATTATAAAGTTGAAATTCCAATGCTCCATACATGTTCAAACTTGCGAAGAATTCGTGTATTTCAAGATGGCGCCATAATAATAGCCAACCTAGTACATGCTATATAACCATTGGAATAGAGCTTATATTTCCATATTTATAGTTTGCGCAACGTCTTGTCGTGATTAGCGGTTGCAAACTCGGAATAAAGCCCCAGCATCGGCGCAACATCTCGCGTTTCGTTTCCGAGCGTATCACAGCCCATCCCCCGCGGCACCAGCATCGGCGCAACATCCTGTGTTTCGTTTCCGAACGTACGGCACCGCAACTACCATGGGCATCGGCGCAAATCTCGTGTTGTTTTGATTCACAAAATGCTAATTAGATTTTTTTTAACTCCTATTGGGAACATATTTATTAAAAAATCATGTTTTTGATGACAGGTATTTATTTTTAAATTTCAGTATATAATGTGGCCATGTTCGTCGTACATTACATATTATAATTAAGACAAATTGTAAATTGTAGGTATATAAATTTAAGAAGCCTCTTTTGTCCATTCATTCTGTAGCAAAAAAACGAAAAAACGATGCTGGCATATATTTTTATATATACAGCGGATGCCATTTTGATGACAGCGATGCTCATCGATGACAAAAAAATACGAAAACGCCCGCCCTTGTGTTAGTGTCTTCGTTTTGTTTTCTTTTTTTTTTGGAGAATGGCAAAGGAACCCTCAGTAGATGAAGAAATTATTGTAACTGATTCCGCATTCGAACTGAAAATTATTGAAAAGCTAAAATGCATAGCGAGTGAGCCGTTAATTTTATCTTTGAGCTGCGAACTATTTAACTAAAAGTACGATATCATTTCGATACAACTAGGAACTGTGAACCACTGTGAACTGAAAAAAGAACAACATTACTTTACGTCATTTTTATTTACGTTCCGATTCCTCTATGCAATTCTTATAAATATATATAATCGATATTTTAATATATTTTTATAATATATAAGCTAAAGAAAAACATAACTTTAGAATTTTTGGAATTATCTACAGGTTACATAACATAACAGTTATACAAAAATAATAGAAATATGCGTGCATTGGAATCGTTACAATATTCCGTTTCATGTCTGCGATAAAACTAAAATAATAAGAAAAAAAAATCTATTAATATTTAAATTGAAGTACATTTAACTATGTTAAATAAATAAGAGAAATGGCCTCCTTTATATTCTGTTAATATTTAGTTTTCGATTATTATAATTACTTTAAAATAAAAAAATCTTTAGAAGTGTGAACGGAATGTAATCGAAATTCTATTGGTCGCTGCTTGAACCAATAGAGAATAATAGAGATTCAGTTCAACGGTTTTTGAAAAGCTTTCGTTTCAATGCAGTGTTAATTTTAGCATTTAATTTTATTTTAGACAATTTACACGAATTTTGTAGTCATAAACTTGAAATTACCTTAATAATTTAATAACGGCATTTGCCGTGTATATAGGTAAGTAAATTATGCATGTGATAGTCAAAGAAACCCAAGAAATGTATGCATTGGCGGTTGTCGCTTGTTTTACCTCCATTTTTGGACGTTAAAACGTATGAAATTTTAAATTTATTTTGTACAATAGTAATTTTTCCAGCTGTAGTTTACACAAAATAATTTGTATATAGCACGTGGTTAATGTTTTCACCAATCATTTTATACGTATAATTGTAGTAGGAGAGTAATGGCGCCAACCAGACTTTCGTCGAAACCTTTGGGTATAAACGAGAATATATTGAACCATGGGATCACGACTAGAAGTAAACAGTTGGCTTCTCTGAAGACTTTTAAAGATACTTTAAAAGGCCCAAATAAAAGAAAGGCTGACAGCCCGCTTAAAGACGGCGGCAACAAGAGGGCAGCGTTCGGAGACATCACTAATGCCTTCAACAAGTCTTGTGGGCTAGACAAGGACAAGGTTCTGGCCGCTAAGAAGGTGACAGTGGAAAGCAAAGTCCTGCCCACACTCAAGGTAAATACTTTGCTTTTTGAGGGTAGATTACTTTAAATATTTTAGCCACTTTTAGGTACCCATAGTTCCAGTTTGAGGAAATAAGCTGGTATTAAAAAAAAATGAGTCAGCTACTATAAATTGTGATTCAATTACATTCTAGCCCTGCAGCATGGCACCCAAGGATGTTTGTATGGAAATATTGAACTAATTTAGTACTTTCAGGGGTTGAAACTGGTCAGTTAAGACAAAGTTTTGTTAGCTTTTTTAATAAGAGAGTACTGCGTAAAGATTACTTAAGAACACTAGTTGCTTTGTGTTTCACATACAAAATGAGCTATTACATTCCTAGTGTTTCTCCACTACTTGCTGTTTGTCATAGAATTTTAAAAAAATAAATGTTTTTGTCAGTCATTGTTATTATCTTTTGGATGAAATAATGTTAACATTTTTTTTTTATCTGAAAAAAACTTTATTAATAATAGAAAAGTATTAATGCAAGATTTTTATGTACAATTACCGACATAAAATTAACAATTGAACTATGACTAACAGCTAAGTTGTAATACCACTCAGAAGTACAAGTATGTTTGTATCCACACAACTGGCAAAACCTTAAATACAGCATTAGCTGTTCTTGTAGTGAGTATGAACTTATATATGTATTTATGTATATGTATATTAGTCAGTTATTTTTTAAAGATATAAGTCAGCAAAATATTTTTTTTGGTCTATAATCTTTTTTTTGACCCCTGTATTTTAATAGATTAAAAAATAATAAAAGTTTTTTTAACAGAGTACTAAAATAAAAATAAAAAAAGTAAAATTTTTCTTTATAAAACTTATTAAAAAACATGTAAAAATAATCAATATTTATTTAATTCTCTTACTATCAACTTGCTGCTCCTTGGCTGTCAACGCCTTATGGATGATGGCATGTGATTATCTACATGGTGGTAAGCAAACTTATAAAGTCTATACAGGATACACCAATACCTTTCTTTTCTCAATATATAATAATAATACATGCAAGTTGACAGATGTATCACATGCTTCATACCATAAGAAGTTTGCAGTAGGATAATCAATTTTGCTACTGCTACTAGCTACTTCAGACTATTAAATGGTTTTCAATTAGTTTAATCATTTTGTACGATTTGAAATTACTATAATTAACCAATTGATGTCTAGTAGGACCATTGGATATATGTATGTATTTAACCCACTAAATACTATAATACCAATCAAACATCAAACCTCAGTTTTAAGAATCCAATAATAATTTTAGAGTGATTTATTTTAGTAAATAATATTTATATAACTAAGAAAATTATGTTGACATTGTAGGTAGGATACTATTATATTGCATGTTTTGTTTACTCTCAATTTTATTGGTTGTATTTTTTGCCACACAAACTCTCATGAAATGCACTATACCTAATTCAAGTTTTATTTAAAGTCAAGATTTTCTTTAAAACAATGACAATATTTTCTAAATGTAATTTACCATTCCATGAAATCAACAGTTCCAAAGTAATAATGAGTATGAGACAAGAAAATATTCTTAGCTATAAATATAATGGTGAAATTACTTTCTAGACAATTAATTTAAGTGATAATTTACATACTCAATATAGGTATTAACTAATGGAATACCTAGTGGGTTTAAATAGATAAAAGTTGAACACTAAAAAAATTTTAATTGAGTGAATATTTTAAGCAATTTTGTAATATAATGTTAATAATAATAAATATTTTAGACAATAAAAACGACAGCCCTCACAAATGGCAAAGCATCAAAAGCGAAGCAGCTCCAAAAGGTTGCATCCAATGCCTTGGAGTCTGTTCAGAAACACTTCACAAAGGAGCCGGCGAAAGCAGCACCGCTGAGGGCTCAAAATGGGATCCTCAAAAACATAGACAAGAAAGAGAAAATGTCCACAAGGCTCAGCAGTAGCAATGCTAAGTCTTCTGGCAGCGATGTGTCGGAACCTTCCTTGTATGTTACAGCATTAGAAAATAGGTGGGTATTGTTCTTTATTCTAACATCTTTGTGTGTTTATTTTTCACGGTTCAGTCAGCTCAGATCTAAATGATGGTAAGCAGACCTATAAAATCCATGAATGAGGTCAATCAATACATTATTGTTTAACGGCATTAATGCCTACATACGATTAAATGATGCGGTTACGAAATCGACGGCGACAAAGATGCATTACGAGTCTTTAAATCGTTTTATCGTGGAATCAACCGTTTTTGCATCTGTATTGGTTTTTAATTTTCATTTATTATAGCTATTTATTATTATTAGAGCACGATATGTGACTGTGCCCACTGCTTACCACAGGCACAAGTCATTTATGTCAAATCTATATGAAAACAGTCATCATTTAGTTTAAAATGTGATAGTTTGTTAGCTTCCACTCTGCATCCTCTTTATAAAGAAACAGAAGGACTGGATTATAAGATTAACAAAGCCACAGGTTGGTAATTCATTCTACTTTTTAATAGTAAAGGCAAAATGTTGAAATCACCAAAAGTTTGGTACGAGTTCAAAAGTCTGCTACAGTATGATGCATTTAATTACCAGCGCCATAAGTCTTAATCTGAATGACGACTACCTTAACGGAGACTAGAACCTGGACGATATATCTAAGCTGTAGTCTACTGAAACCCGAATTCACAGACTAAACCCGAAACATGACGGTTTTTCATCTGTATGGGCTGTGGTATTAAAACTGGGTCGGCCGGCCTAGCGAAGTTATTATTATTTCACCATAAATTAGCCAAAATAATAATAGAATAGAATAAGTATTTATTCAATAAAATAAAACAAAAATTAACTTACGCTTACTAACAATAATATAATAATACAAATTTGATTACAATGCTAATAAAACTACATTTTATTGAAATGGTTTCACTCTCAGCTTGTGCGGGGTGACTAAATAAATAATGCCTCGCACTCATTTTCAGGATGAACCGTGATTATTAACCTAGATTTTATACATAACTAGCTGACCCGCGCAACTTTGTCTGCGCGTTTAAATTTAACCGTTTACGCAGCGTACGCTCTTAAAAGGAATAATTTTTCCCCGTTTTTGCAACATTTTTCTTTGTTACTCCGCTCCTATTAGTCGTAGCGTGATGTTATATAGCCTATAGCCTTTCTCGATAAATGGATTATCCAACACGAAAATATTTTTTCAATTCGAATCAGTAGTTCCTGAGATTAGCGCGTTCAAACAAACAAACAAACTCTTCAGCTTTATAATATTATATAGTATATATAGTATAGATAATATTACTTATTTAATACCTACTTAATAATAAAATTGTCCTCCATTTCCTTTTTCTGTGCTTGCATTAACCATTTTCTTAAATTAATTTTAAAACTAGTTGGATTTTTAATATTTCTTATGCTTAGAGGTATTTTATTCCATAACCTAGAAGAGGTCAAGATAAATGAACCTGTGTATTTGCTAGTTCTATGGGTATGGCCTTTCATTAAAAGATTTATTACATTACGGTTGGATCTTAAATATTTTATTCTGTCGTGCAAATTTGAAGGTGTAGGACAATTTACACATATTGCTATTAGTCACAAACTAAGCTCTAGGCTTGTACTATGTGTACCAGAAACAACAATATAATACATATTATATTTTATAAACACCCAAACCATGACAAATTGTATAGAAAAAATGTCCTAAATTTTTTTTTTGCCATGGGTGGGAATCGAACCCACGATCTCCGGATACAACGCCAAAGGCGCAACCACTAGTCTACAGAGGCGGTCAAAATTCTGTGCCATTTTGATTTTCTTTCTTTTCAAAAAGATATTATTTATAGGAACTTAGCACATACTTGATATCTTATTCTAGATATCTTGCATTACATACTTCTGTAATGCAAGATATCTTTCCCATCCATTTAAGCTAGTAAATACAGAACTTAATTATATATTTTTAGGTCTACGTACCACTTGTAAATAAAAAAAATGTCATTACTCTCCAGTACCTAGAACATTGCAATAATATTTATTGTAAGTCCAAAGTTAACAACACACATCACTGTGGAAAAATGAGCGAACGTGATGTACCAGTACACGTCTGGGACAAGGTCTCTATAACTTCGTTAGGCCGACCGACCGGTCTCGTTACCAGCCTATACAGATGCAGAAAATGTCAATGTTTCGGTTTTAGTCTGCGGGTTCACCGGTTTTGAGGAGACTACTGCATCGATTTCTTGTCGAAATGGTAGGTCATTGTGTTTACGAAGTAAGCATTTGATATAACGATAAATGCAAAATCTTTGTCGCCGCCCATTTCGTAACCGCCGGCTTATTGATTGACACCATTCATGTACTTGTAGTGTTACCATAATATAATACAAAGTCACATGCCGTGCTCCAAAAAAATGTGTATCTAATTTTGATTATACAGGGTGAATTTGAAAGGTACTTTGGGCTAATACAAGGCTCTACTGATCATTCGAATTGATCAGTAGAGCCCATTTTTGACCAGTAGACCTTTCCCATGAATGATAACACTATATGTTGCAAATGAAAAAAAAATGTCTTCCCTATACTTGCACCTGTATGCATCCGCTTGTTGCTATCATTCCTGGACATTGCATACTGCTTAACATCAGGTGTATGCAAGGCCACATGTTGAGCTCTTATAAAAAAAACTAATTGGCCATTTTAACATTTTTAACATTACTAAGTGGTATGGAGAAGGCAATTTTTTCATTCATTTGCGACATTGGTTCTATGGCAAAAGTTATTTGATTACTTCAGTACAGAATCTCATGTATAATATTTGATCAGTGTTCTAGAATCTGGAGGTAATTTTTTTCTATAAATGTTATATACATTTTAGTAACCTTTTTAGTCCTGCCAGTGGTAAAGAAGAATACAAGAGTATTAGTGAGAAGTTGGACAAAGTGGTGTTGGATGATACGTTTGAGGGGTTCCTGCCGGTGGACCCAGCTCCCATTCCCAAGGTCCCGACCGGAGTGGCGGACTTTGACTTGGAAAACTGGAACGACCCCGTGCAGGTGTCCAACTATGCCATGGATATCTTCAATTATTTAAGGAATAGAGAGGTAAATTTTAGTGCTTAATAAGAATTTTTTGGTAATATTTTAAGAAAGTCCAATCGTACGGAAACCAGAACAAGCCATAGAAAAAATGGAATAGCTAATTAATTAGAAATATAATAATTCATTTATAATGATTTTTTTAAAGATGAAAAATTCTCTGGTCGATGGCACTCGTACCCACGATCCTCGCTATCGCGCAAGGTACTCATCCACTGAGCCAACCAGCAGGATAACTCGTTACCGTGAGATCTCGATCGAGTTGGGATCGAAAATGATGTTTATGGTATCACGAAAAGTAAAAAAGCGTTGCTTTCAGGCGTCTGGTTTCATTACATCTTTTAAAAAAATCAATTCTAATTCCAAGGCAATAGTACAACGCCAACTAAAGTTTTTATATTTTTTTGTTTTAAAAGAATCATTCTATTTAGCCATCTACCGATTATTTAGTGAAGTTATATCATTGTCTGTGATATTTAAACAACAAACAAACAAAAACGAGACGATGTAATTCACTAGATGGTGCTTATAACAATGACGCATTGTTCAAGTGTACTGGATACTAAAGTATCTGCGGACGACCCTATATATTTTTTTGGTTACTTTTGTATCCACGGACGGTTGAGTGGATAAGATTATCCTGATAAGGAATTTATGAAAATGTTAAAATATATAATTTAAAAACTTCTAAGTATCATTCATCTTTGTACACAATTCTAACGGTTAATTTATATTAAGCGATGGTAGATAATGAAGGAATTAAGTTCTTTGTCGAAACTGGTCAGTTACATCAGACAGTTTTTTTTGCAAAAATGGTTAGTTTTGCCAGCTTTTTAATAAAAATAGGTAGATAATTAGAACTTGAAAAATGGTTTACAGTACGTAAACCATTTTTTGAAATGGTAAAAAACCTGAAAGATTACTTAGGGTAAGTATAATTTTTAGGAATAAAAATAAAATTTTCACCATTACACCCACAAGAAATAAGGTTGAATATTGATTTTATAATAAATAATACCTGTTTAATATAAATTGTAACTAGCTAATAACCTAGTATAATAATAAAGCTAATTAATTCTGAAATAATAAAAAAATAGGTACGGAACAAAATATTGAGAATGTTGAAATTTATTGTCCAAGGCAATATTTAAAGCGGTTTTTAATAGAATATTTAAAATAATGTTCTTACGGTATATATTTTTTTGTATATTATCTATTAAATTTTATTTAAGCTTGGAATGTTACTCCAAGGGGTAGAACTCTACGTCAAAATATTTTACTTTTATGCGATTTAAGGGGCCTGTAGTCGACTTGACGCCCATACAAACGTACTTCCTTAATTACAACTTGGCTGTTTAAGTTGAAGTTTAATTATTATTTCACGTTCGTAAATATACGCAAATCTCTTTCTAATCAATATTTTTGTATAATATTAAAATGTTTTCTTTTGACATCGAAAAAAATTTTAACGAAGGAAAGTGGAAGAGCGAAAGCTTGTATGGAGAAAAAAAAATTTTAACAATATAATTAACCAGCTGACCCCACGCAAGTTCGTCACTGTAACTTCAACCGTTTACGCAACGGAAGCTCTCAAAAGGAACAAATTTTCCCCGTTTTATCAACATTTTTCATTGATGTTCCTATTGGTCGTAGCATGATGTTATATAGCTTTACTCGATAAATGGGCTATTCAACACTATAATAATTATCAAAATTGGTTCAGTAGATCCAGACGCCTTTAACTTCACAATCTCACAAAATTTTCCTCTTTATAATATTAGTATAGATTAGAAACCATTACAAATAGGCAGGGGCGCCGACTCCGTGGGTGCTCGAGGGCTAGAGCACCCATTAAAGCTAAATAGTGGGTGCAGGGCACCCATGACCAAACATCAAAATGGGTCAATATCCGGTTTATAGGCATAGAGGTACTTACTTACTAATATTACAAATGCGAAAGTAATTCTGTATGTCTGTCTGTCTGTTAAGTTTTCACACTTAGAGCGCTGAACTGGTCTAAATGAACATTGGTATGGAGATAGTTGAAGACACTAGAAAGGAGATTGGGTATATCATATCCAATGTAGGTAACTTTGTGTTACCATCTTGCCAACGTTTATAAAATGCATCATCTTTTAGCCCTACTTCTATATATTCATAAAATGAGCACCCACGGTGTAATCTAAAAACCGGCGCCCCTGCAAATAGGTATTTAACACAGATTAGTGACAAAACATGCCCACTGATATTAATATTAGCACCACTGAAAGATTTTTACGTACCAACTTATATATATATATATATATATCATCACGGGTGCCTTACGGCGCCCGAGACCGCCTAGACGGCCCCAGGGTACCCAGCGGAGGGGTTTTAATCCCACCTCGTTGTAGCCGATGGTATGAGTCTACACCGAACAAGTGGCTAACTCGTCGCGATGTTTTGGATAGACTCAATAACCCATCTATAAACAGTTTCACAAGTTGGTATAGTGAAACCGGGACCGACAGCTTAACGTGCTCTCCGAGGCACTATAGTGATGTTGTCAAACAAATGTACATAAATTTTTAAATTAAAAACTCATTGGTACACACCGGGATTCGAACCAGGGTCCTAAGCGTTTTTAAGTCCAAGGTCTAACCAACTAGGCCACCACGTATAAGATATAAGATAAATATATACATACATGATAAATTTCTAGAAATTATTCGTGAAGCTGTAAGTCTCAGTATTGCTAGAGCCAGAAAAGGATTAACAACAAATGAAAGACTGACTACTTTTGTAAAGGAGGGACAACTCAAGAAAACTCAAAGTAAACCTTTCTCAATCCTGGACAAAGCACAAGACAAAATGGAAAATATTCATGGATACATTTAAAATACATTACAAGATTCCAGACGAACTAGCAGTTTCAGCCTATAGACCAGACATACTGGTGTACTCTCGGTGCTTGAAGAAAGTAATACTTATAGAACTTACCGTTCCGTGGGAAACAAACATACCTAAGGACCACAACATCAAGTCGAACAAATATTTTGATCTCACAAACGAAATTACTAGAAACGGATTTAAAACTCAACTTTATGCAGTGAAAGTTGGTGCAAGAGGAATTCCAGCAAAGTCTTTGCACCGTCTATTGAAGGATCTTGGCCTTCCGAGAACAGCCATCGGAACTTTTATGGAGCGTGTTTCCAGGATGGCGCTAACAGGATCATATAATATTTGGTTGAGTAGAGAGGGTAGTGAACACAGTGCAGCTCTCACCTGCAAAAGGCCTTTAAACCTACTTCGCGGTCTCAAGTCCGGGAACGCTGCAGTTCATTCCCCTGCCTTTCAACCACGCGATGGACCCGGCACCCGCACGGTGAATCCATGGTTTGCTAAGAACATTGTCTCTCTCTATATATATATATTCTTTTAATTGTACTATGACTAACAGCCAACTGTATTACAACATTAGGTATGTTCCGTATGTTTATATTAACGCGCCTGCCGAAATACTCGGCCACTACATATATAAAATCTATTTAAATTATTGGGCTAATAAACTGTATTCGCTGATACTGGGATACGAAATCCTAGTAGCTATCTATACAATATTCTCTTGCTCTTTTTGTGCCAGAAAATATCACACTATTATATATTTTTAATTACAAATACAATACGATAAAGCGTTAGAATTTGCATAACAAATTGAAATAAAACTACAAAAAATGAAGGTCCATTTTGTCCACGATTACTTGCAGGCCCTGTTCCCTATAGACAACTACCTGAGCCGTCTGCAAGGCATCACCTACTGGATGCGAGCCCTTCTGGTGGACTGGATGGTGGAGGTCCAAGAGAGCTTCGAGCTCAACCACGAGACCCTGTACCTGGCCGTCAAGCTCGTGGACCTGTACCTGGCCCGGTCCACCCTGGGCCGCGGCTCTGCAGAACATATCACTAAGGAAAACTTGCAGTTGCTGGGGGCTTCCTCCTTGTTTATTGCTTCTAAGTATGACGTGAGTTATTCGTTTCTTTTTGTATTTGACTTAAAATGCTGTCCAAATTTTGGCACTGAACATAATTCCCTCCTTTGCTGCTGAATGCCTGTTTTAAGAATTAGAGATCTCACAAAATGTTTAATATGCGATTACGTTTTTTGTTTGTTGCAACAATTGAAATGTTGCAGCTGGATTCTGAGGAATGGTAGCATTTATACATTTGCCACATATTGTGTGGTACCAGCTTGTTTTTATATAAAACAGGTGTTTTATTAATTTAAAAAAAGTGATAACTAGGTAAGCTAAAGACAACAAGGCCTGGGATTGGTGGTCACCCATCCCAGGCTTGTATAAAGCGGTTGCTTTATACAACGAGTCTATACTATCATAAGCACCGCAACAAGTTCGCCACTTGTTAGGTGTTGTTTACTAATACCATCGGCTAAATAAGGACAGATTAATCCCACCGCTGGGTACCCTGAGGACCTTTAAAAATAAAATAGTTCTCGGGAGCCAAAAAAGCTTGTGATGGTATTTATTATTTTTATTAAACAGATTGTCATAAGTTCTTATCACATTTGGGCGCCCATGCTTCAGGGGATGGTTTTTGTTTGCAGGAAAGAATTCCTCCACTAGTGGAAGACTTCCTTTACCTGTGTGACGGCGCATACTCCCTGCGCCAACTCCTGCGCATGGAGACACTAGTCCTGTCTGCCGTGGACTTCCAGCTCGGCATCCCTCTCTCCTACAGGTTTCTGAGGAGATATGCACGGGTCAGTATGTCATAAAGGTTTTGATCTGGAGACTAAGTCCTATTAAAAAACTTTGGTAAAAATGTAAGAGTATCGAAACTTAAAAAAAAAAACATTTCTAGTAATTTAATTTGTGATATCTTTGTATTATTATTTATTTTATTAAGACTATTGCGTCGATTTCTTGTTAAAGTTGTAGTCTTCTTTTAGGGTGCGGTTAGGAAGTTAATTTGACGATAAAGCATTGAATTGAAGCTACAGTAAACCTGTAATGCAAATTCGTTTTTGCGAAGCCCATTTCGTTAGTGCATCATTTAGCCGGCATAGCGATCAATGCTCTTAAACAACAATTTTTTGATAAACCCCATTCATGCATTCGTAGGTCTGTTTACCACCAGGTAGATACAAAGTTACCTGCCGTGCTTTAGTAAAAAAAGCGACTAGATTAATACTAAGCGTCCATATTCCCTAAAAACAAACTAAGAAAAAACTTGTGTATTGCAGTGCGCAAGAGCGTCCATGCCCACGCTGACTCTGGCGCGCTTCGTTCTAGAGCTGTGTCTGCTAGAATACTCCCTGGCGTCTCGCTCTGACAGCAAGATGGCCGCCGCCGCTATGTACCTGGCTCTCAAGATGAAGTCCCTAGGGGGGTGGAGCGATGCCCTGCAATATTACTCTGGTAAGGAATCAATTATACACAGTGTATAATTTTCTTATTAAAATAGATATTACTAAAAACTAAAATATATATTGTTTGAATAAGTAGTTTCAGAGATTACCCATTTACATAAAGAAACAACTTTTACCTCTTCAAGTTATATACAACAGGTGCCTTACTGCGTTTAAGATGGCCTCAGGGTCCTAGGGGTAAGGTTTTATTCCCACCTGGTCATAACCAATGTTTTTCTGATCTTACAACAAACAAGTGGTCAGCCCATCGCGGATTGACTCAATGACCCATCTTTAGTTTCATAAGTCTTTATAGTAATAATGAGAGAGATACAATGTTCTTAGCTATCCATGGATTCACTGTGCTGATGGCCCCGGTCAATTGCATGGTTGTAAGGCAGGGGAATGAACTACAGTGTTCCCGGACTTGAGACTGGGAAATAGCGTTAAAGGCCTTTAAACTCTCCCATGCGCTGTGTTCACTACCCTCTCTACTCAACCAAATAATATATGATCCTGTTAGCGCCATCTTGAAAACACGTTCCATAAAAGTCGACAGCTTAAGTGGCAAAATAATATAGATAAAAGATTTGCGTAGGTAGATTGATGTGTTTAAATGTTTCTCTCCCAGGATACAAGCTGCAAGAGATCCTTCCTCTGGTGTTGGAGCAGAACGCAGTGCTGCACAAGAAGCCCAAGTCTGCTCTAAGCACCATCAGGAACAAATACTCGCACTCCATCTTCTTTGAGGTGGCCAAGGTGGCTCTGCTGGAAGATGCGGCTCTCACCAGCTGAGTACTACTTCATGTAACTTGACGGAAAAACTACCAAATATAATGGAATAGCCACATCGATGCACTTATTTCATTAAAGCACTCGCTACTGCTACCGTTTTTATTTAATATTTAAATATTTTATTTTTGTAACTAGACAATTTATGAACAATAAAGATATGAAGTGAATTAAGTGCATTGACTCTTAATATGCGTGTAGCTATTGAGATCTCTAATTTGACCCATCGAATATAATAATTGTTTTAAAATAGTAAATAAATATTTATGTTTTTATTTATTATTTTTGCAAAACATGTATCAAAATATTAAACATATTTTTAACTTTCATATTTTTGTAAAGTCTTATTTTGTGAAATAATATAAATAAAAATGTATATTTATTTTACTATTATGGTAATTAATATATTGTAACTGAAATGATCTCAGAGGTTGAGATATTTTGAGCAAAAAAAATAAATTAAAAAAGCTAAATGATAGTAAATCATTTTTGTTATGTAAATTTTAAATTGGCTGTAGGTTTTAAAAAAATGTTCAATTATTACTTTATAATCCTAAAATTCAAATTGCATGCTATTTTAATAAGAAATACTTTCAACGGCTATTTTTTTTTTGTTTTTTTTATTTAACTTATTAAATAGACACAATCCACCAATAATAATAATATATTAAGTAGTATTGTAAAATTTTACGAATGTTGTTAGTTAGATAATGAATTTTTAATTAAAAGCTTAGTGTAAAAAAATATTGGAATATTTTGGTCATTTTGAATTAGTTAATTTTTATTTTTTTATTAAAATCAATATTGTTTTAGGTTAGGAAGTAAATGTTAAAAAATATTTGGTCCAATTTTATGTAAGACTGAACGATGTAACTCGGGACAATCAATGTTGCCATTGACCATAAACTCATTCCAGTGTTGTCACTAATTTTATTTTAGCTATTTTTTATAGGGGTCATTTGTCTTCCTATTTTAATAAAATTGTTTGCGATCGAAAGCGACCAGCCACCACCAAGCTGAAGGATAATAATAATATGTAGGACAATTTTATTTACACATTGCTCTGGTCACAATCTAAGCTCTTGGCTTGTACTATATGTACCAGAAACCACAATATGATACATATTATATTTTATAATCACCCAGACCAAACTGTACAGAAAACGTACTAATATTTTTTATCAAGGGTGGGAATCAAACCCACTACTTCCGGATACAACGCCAAAGGCGCAACCACTAGTTTACTGAGGCGTCTAAGAGGAAGGATGGCGTTGTATCGAATAAACCCAATGCTAATATATTATAATTTATATTCGATGGTTGTGTATTTAATTAAAATAGTGGTGTTACAAAAAAAACATGTTTTTGGAGTTTCTTTAACCATTGCAAATAATAAAATGGAAAAATTATACGTTACTTGTACTTTTCGTTGCATTGTCGTAGTTGTACACAACAAGCAAAATCGCCGCCATTTTGTGTTCTCGTTTGTCATGTTTTCGACAAGTTTTTTTATGCGGTTGAGGTACCTATATTTTTATCAATTGTAGAGATAGGAAATCAGTAGCTCTACCACAAGTTTTAGCAAATATTTTTTACTATAATCGCTAGTAACTATAGATAGGAATCAACCAATAAGAGAGGATTATTTGAAAAATAAAGCTATCCTATTGGTTTTTTCTTACCTATAGTTACTAGCGACTATAGTAGAAACTGTTTGTAGGATGATATCTATTTTGTGCCTTGGTGGCGGTACTCCGGTCGCTTTCGGTGGCAGTTTTATATTTTGACGAACTTTGTTGCGACGTTGTCGTATCACAAACTTTATAATTTATTTGTGCAATTAGCATATAATTTATAAAATAACATTTTGATTTTGTTATTTTTTTTTTCTAAGCTTTTTAATAATTATTATTAATGAATTTTGTACGTGTTGTTGATTAGTATTTGTGACTTTGTAGTTGGAATACAAAACAACTCTCCGTGCCGCGACTTTGATATAAGTTTTAGTATAATCTATTTACGTAGAACATTTGTCATCTTAGTGTTTATACACGTGTAAATAAAGTGATTTTGGTTTTAATATTTTTGTTTTTTTTTTTTTCAAAAAATTTAGGATTCTTCATACAAATTGGTTATTTTAACATTACTAGTTTGTATATAGAAGCCATTTTTTAAATATATATACTGCCGTCATAAACAAGAGACGTATCTGATAAAATGTAAAAAGATAAAATAAAGGGTCTCCATAGACGGACCGCATGTTGCAGTCGAGACCGACGGCGATCTGCAGTTTCCATACTAAATTCATATCCTTTCCCATGGTATGGAAGCAAGCATTTATAACACCAATTTTTAAAGGCGGTGATTCTCACGACGTCACTAAATACAGATCAATTTCTAAACGGTGTGTACATTTGAAAAAATCGTCACCTCACTATCAGCTGTTTTTTCCAGGCACATTTCCTTCCAACAGCATGGCTTCTTTAAGGGTAGAAACGTCGAAACCAATCTTGTAACGTTCACAGATTTTGTATTGAATGTACTTGATGCAGGTGGCCAGGTGGATACCGTGTATACCGATTTTTCTAAAGCTTTTGACAAAATTCACCACAAAACACTCATTGGAAAATTGTTAAACCTCGGTATACACGGTGACCTCCTGAGATGGTTGCAATCTTACATCAACAACCGGAGCCAAGCTGTTGTAGTTAAAGGCTATATTTCTGGGTCACTTCAGGGGACGTCGGGAGTGCCGCACGGTTCCCACTTGGGTCCTCTCCTATTTACATTATACATCAATGACATTGACGCAACTCTCTCACATTCCTGTCATCTTCTATATGCAGATGACACAAAGATTTTTAGAGCAGTTTTGACATCAAGCGAATGCTTGGAACTCCAAAGTAATCTAAATAGTTTCTGTCACTACTGCACTGAAAATCAACTTCATCTGAATATAGATAAATACCAGGTAATAACATTCACCAGAAGAAAAAATCTCATAACTTTTCCTTACCACCTTGGGAAGACTCGCATAGCCCGAGTGGATCGTGTGCGGGATCTAGAGGTGTTGCTTGACTCTAAACTGCACTTTAACTTGCACATCGACCAAATTATTTAAGAGCCTCGGATTTATTTATAGGACATGTAAACCCTTTAAAATGCCATCTACCTACCTAACAGTATACCACTCTTATGTTCGTTGTGTATTGGAATTTGGTAGTGTAGTCTGGAGTCCAAGCTACGCTGTACACACAGTGAGATTAGAGAAGGTTCAAAATAATTTGTTTGAAAGCCCTCGAGTATCGAACTCGTAACAACTTCTCGAGCTATGATGAAGCCGCCGCTCGATACCGACTTTCGTCTCTCCATAACCGTAGATTATATTTTGACTCCGTATTTTTGTATAAAATTGTAAATAACATACTGGATTCCCCATCTTTATTAGAAAAAGTAAATTTCATAGCACCGCGAACCTCATCTCGTTCTCAAAACAGTTTTTACATAAAACATTGTCACACTAACTCCGCCAAAAATACCTTTTTTAGACGCAGTTGTGATTACTACAACAAAACGCCCATTATATTGATATATTTTCCGTATCTTTTGCAAAATACAAGAGAGCTATTGGAGACATATTATTCACATAATTTGTTAATACGAGTATATCTATTATTTCTATTATATAAATTATAATTTTTGTTCCTAATTTACTTTATATGTTACCTAGATCTTTATTCCGAACTGTCTTCTTTCTTAAGTATATTGTATTTGTTTAAAAGTACACCAATGTCTGTTTGTTACTCTCTTTCCATTTATCTATATTTGTTTGTGACTGTATTGTACCTAAATAACATACACGGGCCGCTCGAGCAGTTCCCGGAGCAGTCGTTCTGCGGTCGAAATTCGCCGTAAATAAATTATATATTTCATGGCGTGCTGTCTTCATAATATTTAAAAGGTGTATACAATTATTATCCCATTGCATCTATTAGGCTTTAAATTAACAATTTCCAACCTTTATTTTATTATATTTTAATTATTTATTTAAAAACTGAATATGTTTACTTCTTATTTAGTATAAAAAATAAACAAAATAATGGGTAATATATTAAAAAGGCGGATATAAAATGCGTCTATTAAGCATGGGCGTATATATGGGGGAGCCGGGTGTCACAAAAATACCAAAAAAAAAAACACAACTTTCTCCGGTCAACTTTTTGGCTCTCGCCAAAGACCCACACCCATATCTTTCCTCTACGGGCTTTCGATCGCCACAGCCTTAACTTTCCTCTACGGGCTCTCGCCAAAGATCCACAGCCATAACATTCCTCTATGGGCTCTCGCCAAAGACCCCAGCCATAACATTCCTCTATGGGCTCTCGCCAAAGACCCACAGCCATAACTTTCCTCTATGGGCTCTCGCCAAAGACCCACAGCCATAACATTCCTCTATGGGCTCTCGCCAAAGACCCACAGCCATAACTTTCCTCTACGGGCTCTCGCCAAAGACCCACAGCCATAAATTTCCTCTACGGGCTCTCGCCAAAGATCCACATCCATAACATTCCTCTATGGGCTCTCGCCAAAGACCCACAGCCATAACATTCCTCTATGGGCTCTCGCCAAAGACCCACAGCCATAACTTTCCTCTACGGGCTCTCGCCAAAGACCCACAGCCATAACTTTCCTCTACGGGCTCTCGCCAATGATCCACAGCTATAACATTCCTCAATGGGCTCTCGCCAAAGACCCACAGCCATAACATTCCTCTATGGGCTCTCGCCAAAGACCCACAGCCATAACTTTCCTCTACGGGCTCTCGCCAAAGACCCACAGCCATAACATTCCTCTATGGGCTCTCGTCAAAGACCCACAGCCAAAACTTTCCTCTACGGGCTCTCGCCAAAGACCCACAGCCATAACTTTCCTCTACGGGCTCTCGCCAAAAAAAATGGTGTTCTATTAGGTAAACCAGGGGTGCTCAAACTTGAACTGCTGGCGATCTACCTCCATATTTTTAGACTACTTACGATCGACTCTGAGAGGCTGCAAGTATGTGTGATGCAGGGTTGTCGTACAATGTACGACAACCCTGCATCGACGTGTACGACGTACATACACGATACACCTACCTACCTAGGTAGGGTGTAACGTAGCATATATAGATATTAGCTTTCCGCACAATATACATTATTTTAGTCAAGGTTTGGATTAGGTTAATATCAATGAAAAAACTCACAGTTATTCAAAATTGCGAGTTTATTGGTTGTTACAAAACAAAAGAGTTACATATGGTGTTAAACCTAACTAAGGAGTGACTTTGGACGTTGAAGCGTGGCACTGCATGTCCTCTGCATACTTTTCATAAGATGGTACGTAACCACTGAGTGCTAATCGCAAGCATGATGACATATGATCGTCAGTTAGTCGATTGCTATATTTTGACTTAATTATCTTCATTTCAGAAAATGCAGACTCGCACAAGTAAGTTGACCCAAACATTGCCATCAGTTGAAGGGCGATTTGCCTTAGATTCGGACATTTATCTTCAGATATAAAACACCAGAAATTTGTATCAGATGCTGTAGCTTTGAGATGTATATCTGATATAATTTGCACCAACTCATTTTCAACAGAACATAGAGTTCATATTAAACAGACTTGCTATTTCAGAAGCTAATTCCTCAATGTTTTTACATGAAAAAGGATAACTCATAAATGATGCTATATTTGCCAATTTACTGCAATCATAAAAACGCATTCCGAATTGTCCCAAAATATTTTATAATTCAGCCTCATACGTATCATAATTCAACTGAGGAATCCTTGCTTTCAAAGACGGAAAATGTTTCAGATCCCTTCTTTTCAGTTGATCTATCATAAGTTGCAATTTACTTTTGACTGCGTTTACTGCGCTAATCATCTCAATAATAGTTTTTCCTTTACCTAGAAGCTCCAATTTAATGGTGTTTAAGTGCATAGTGATGTCAGTCAAAAATTCCAAATCAGTCAGCCATTTTTCGTTTTTCAACATCTGAGTGTCATCACCTCTTTTGTCTAGAAAAGCTGTTATTTCGGGCAATAATTATTGAAACCTTTCTAGGAATTTTACGCGATTCAACCACCTGACGTCCGTGTGAAGAACTAAATCAGTGTGTTCAGCTGACTCCCTATCTTCCAACTGCAACTTAAAGAGTCGCCGTTGCAAGCTACGTGCACGGATGAAATTCACAATTTTTGTTGCAATGCCCATAATTTCCTCCGTGTTTAAAACTTTTGAACACAAAACTTGTTGATGTATAATGCAATGGAATGAAAAAAATTAAGGGAAATCTTCATTAGCTCGACACAATGCCACAAAACCGTTTTGTTTCCAATCATTGCTGGTTTTCCATCGGTTGTAATGCACACTAATTTATATATTGGTAGCTTGTAGTTTTTTACAAAATTGAAGAAAACTTCATATATATCTTCGCCACGGGTCTTCCCCTTCAAAGGAATGATCGTCAAAAATTCTTCCTTAGCCAACATGTCATTGAATACCATCCGAATAAAAATACACAGCTGGGCAGTGTCTGTCATATCGGTGGATTCGTCGAACTGTAAAGAAAAGTATGTACATTCCATGATATCATGTTTTAGTTTATCTGCCATGTCCTGACTCATGACTTCAATACGCCTTGTGACAGTAGGGCGGAATAACTGAAGTTCTCTAATAGCAGACATGATTTCTGTTTTATTTTTAAAATCTCCAAATAAAAACAGTGAGTTTTTCAATAAATGCTTCCTTCATAACCGTTCCATCTTCGAATGGTTTCTTGTGTTTCGCCAATATATGAGATATTTTAAATGACGCGATCGTAGCAGCTTTTGATTGTTTGGCTGGTCTTGTGAACATGGTTTGTTCATTTTTCAACCAAGATATCAAATCACGTACTTTTCGTTTTCTTATTCACTCTGTGGCGGAAAATCCTTTTTATAGTTTTTATGAACCGTTTTATGATGCCTCTCTAAGTTACCACGTTTAGGTATTGCACTGACGCACGACAAATAAGACAAATGCACTTATCCTTCACCATACAAAAGAAAATTTTTCCTCCCAATCGTTATTAAAATGAAACGTTTTAGATTTCTTCGCTGGACTCATTTTGTACTATTTAATAATAAACTTTGTATCGACGTAGTATTGCCTTCCAGAATGACTCCAATTCCTGCAGGCGCAACATTTATATCCCGAAATTTCTAGAAAAGCGGCAAAAATAAAAAACGCGGCTTTTCTTTGACAAGTACGGCGCGTTCCCTTGATAAAGCCGCCTTTTGCCGCTAGCAGAGTGTTATTTTATTAAGTAATATTTTTTTGTAATTTAGTTACCTACTTATTGAAAAAAAAAATATTTTCGAGATCTACTCAAAAAGCACTCGCGATCGACCGTTTGAGCACCCCTGAGGTAAACAATCTTGGGTAAGTTTTTATTTAAATCCGCATTACGTGTTTAATGTTTCGTAAAATTTAAATATGCTGTTCTTTGTTTACCTTTTTGTACACGAATTTGGTATATACCTACAAAAAAGAAAAACAAGGTCTAGGTTTAAGTCTGTACACTTAGGTCCCTGGTTCGAATCCCGGTGTGTACCAATGAGATTTTAATTTAACACACAATTTTTTTAGGAATGATTCCCAATAGGGAATATGCATGTGTTTTTATTTATTTCATTACTTGATAGTAAGTATAATTAAGTTACAAATTGCACAAAATTACTTATTGTTCCCATAATACACATAGGTATATATATATATTTGTAACAATGTTAAATTTAAGGTAGTAAATTTTGTTGCTTTTTTTGTTAGTAGGTATATTTTAAGCTATGATTTTAAGTACTGTTTTATATTACCTATTGTGATAGTATGATCGTTCGAGACGGGGATCACTATCCCCCGTAACACAGGGCGACCTAGCACGGGGGACAGGGATCAAAACCTTCTAACACATACTTACTTGTTTTGATGTGCATTACCTAATACTGATGTATTTTTGTTTGGTATCAATAAACATATATTTCATTCATTCATTTCATTTCATAGAGTAACTACATTAGACCCTAAAAACAAATATTAAACATTTTTTTAAGGGTAATAACACTAAAATAAAAGGGTTTAAACTTTATCTGCCACTACCGCAGTAAAAACGGTACATCACTAGCCGCCATTCTGTGACGTCATTCGTGCTCAAAAAGTATATTAGTTTAATGTTATTGCACCTCAAAAGTTAGTCAAAAGGTTTGTTTCTAACAAATTATCGTAATAAAGGACAATAAATACCCGAGAAAGCAAGAAACTGTAGACTACAGAACACACGTTGATATTTGTTTATGCGCGAATGACGTCACATGAAATGTTTGCTAATATGCGTTCCGTTTAATAATATATGGATTTAAAAAAAAAAACGCTAATCAAAATATAATAGATTACTGTAAATATGTTCAAAGACATTAAAGGAACATTATATATTAAAATATTAATAATTGGCGTTACTTTAAATCGCGGTGGCGATTGGATTCTATCAAAAAAGAAACAAAATAACTTGACATTCGTATACACTGCCTCGGTTTTCGCTTATTTTTATTTTCAATTTATTTAATAAGCAAAAAAAAAATCGTCGTCTGTAAATTACTTATACATATCGGAGAGCACGTTAAGTTGTCGGTCTCGAATTCACTAAACCAACTTGTGAAACTGTTTATAGATGGGATATTGAGTCTATACAAAACATCGCGACGAGCTAGCCACTTGTTCGATGTAGACTCATACCATCGGCTACGACGAGGAAAACCCTCCGCTGGGTATCCTGGGGCCGTCTAGGCGGTCTCGGGCGCCGTAAAGCACACGTGATGATATGCGTGTAGGTTCCTCAGGAGACTACTGCATTGATTTATCAGTGTGAGTTTTGGTACAAGTGGTAATCTCCCCCTTCAAGGTCTCCATGGCCAGTGGTCTATTTAGAAAGTCGTCTTGTCAGCGACGTCGCTGAGGGTGACGTTACCAAGGAATGATAGCGTATTGTGCGTTTCTTAATCTGAGGTTTCACGAAAGAATTCCCGCGGCGTAAAATGGAACTAAAAAAATTAGAGTAAACACAAAATGTGCTCAATATTAGTACTTACGATTTCAAACATTTTTTTTATTATAATAATTTTATTTACAAATATTAATCGAATTCGCCGTAAAAATATTTTTGGGCAGTCTTAAAACTGACTGGTTTCCCAAATTCCATGGCGCGACTGCAGCGCCACGTCCAAAGGAACTCTTTCGTGGAACGAACTTTACATGTAGGGTAGGCGTGCGTTCGATTAAGTAACACTTTTCCATAAAATGGCCAAGTTACTGTTCCACTATGGGTTTCATTAATAATAATATGAAGAACATACACACATATTAATCTGGTCACAAACTAAGCTCTAGGCTTGTACTAAGTTTCCCAGAAACAACGATATACATATTATATTTAACCGCCTCCGTAGACTAGTGGATTCGCCTTTGGCTTTGTATCCGGATGTAGTGGATTCGATGACCCATGGCAAAATAAAAAAATAGTACGTTTTCCTGCAGTTTGTCATGGCCTGGGTGTTTATAAAATACGTATCGTTGTTTCTGGTACACATAGTAAAAGCCTAGAGCTTAGTTTGTGACCAGATCAATGTGTGTAAATTGTCCTACATATTATTATTTATATGAAGCTAAATAAAAACATGTTTAGCAATAAAATAATAAAACTTAATGGACGCAGCCTAACTCTGTAGATACCATGAGCCTTTGCTATACATTTTACAGTAGTCGCTAGCGTGTACAGTTAGTTGAAATCGTATGGCAAAAGCTCATACAAACAGCCACTGGGCGATAAGAAATAAAAAACATGTTACATGTAGTGATTTAATCACTAATATTTCACTGTTTTCCGAAATAAAATAAGTAAAGATATTACTTGTAAATTTACAAAAGTTACAAATACTAGGGGTTACAATATTGGTAGGCATAGAGGACCAATAGGATAGTGACGTACCTACGTACATATATATGAGGTCGCGGTTAAATATTCCCTGCATACGATTATATATTGGTATAATTCAACTCTACATATTTAATTATTTAATATTAACGGTGCATTCTACGAACGGGTAACACAAAATATTTTATGTTTTCCTACTAAGAACAGTTAGTATAATTATATAAAAATACTAGAAATATCGAAATATATATAGAATCCCTGGCGAAGTTGAAGAGCTATTTGAACAAAAGCTTCGTAATTAGTTTCATTGAACTTATTGGATGCGATATAAAAAATAAATCATGTTTAGTGTAAAATTGTCTATTTCTGGGCCGCGTTTCAAACAGGAAAAATATTACTCTAGATAAAAATAAATCGGCCGTAGTAAAACCTATTATTATTGATTAATCTCGTGAAAGTATGAATACTATGGAAGCCCCTTAATATACAAAATAAAATTGAAAAAAAAAAAAACACTTCAGGCATAACAATTATTAAATAGCAATTTCTTATTATAAAAAAATGTGGCCACTTTTCAGGATTGAGTGGCATCGAGAATAAAGTAGAGTCGACGTTTGACGTTATTAAAATTAAATGACAAAAGGTACCATTATTAAAATAAGGTACATTAAATTAAGGGCTGTTCCTAAATTCATATATACCCGTGCAATCACTCGGGGAAAATAAAGATATTGAATGTACAGAAATTACATATCTCCGTCTCTTTCTTTTTCCCGAGAGATTAATAGTTACTTATTACCCCGCACAAGTTAATTATTACCCCGGTTTCGAAATGCGGGCTTAAAGTAAGGTACATTCATTTTGGCTCTTCCCTATCATTCTTACTTTTATGACTTATCTATATTAGTATTGTTTTCCTGTTTGGAACGCAGCCCAAATAAGTATAATAATAAAAGTTACAGATTAAATAATCAATCCACACTAACCCTCTTATTTATAAAAACATTATAGGGCGTTTTAGTTAAAATTGTGTTTTATCCTTTTTCTGTCAAAGATGGTTTTCATTGGTAAGAATGAAACAAAACTTAATTTTAACTAAAGTGTTTAATAAAGATTTTATACATAAGGGAGGGTAATACTTCCAGCTGCAATTGTTATAATGTGTAAGCTTACCACCATTTTTAATAATTAACTTGTATTTACAATAAGTTAAATTTTAAATAGGTAAAGCTGGACAAAATAAACAATTATTTATTATATATTTTTCTTTTTGAAAATAATTTGAATTGAGTTAAAGAAATGATTAGAGTTATACTTAGAAAATAATTATACACAATATATTTTAATGGCCCTATTTTATGAAACCGTATCAGATCACAAACAATAACAAACCAACTTACACAAACATAAAACAAATTAATCAACATACTTATATATATTCATTGTTACAAACTTCTAAATAAGGAATATAGATTTATGTTATGGCCATTAAGATGCAAAGTTAGTTTATTTTCAATGGATAGTTATTATCGAAACCACGTGTCCTCAAATTAACGCAAATTCTCATAATTTCTTTTCATTTATTTTATAGAGGCTGCAATAATTTAAAGTTTTTTTTTATTCGGCTGCAGGTTTATACTTTTAATGTTAACTCATTACTCTATTCAGAACGTTTCGATAAACCAAGTTTGGGCTAAACCTGGTTTAATTATTCGTTTCTGAATATAGCTGCTACAATACGTTCAAAACTATTTTACCAAGCTAATAAAAACCTGTCGTTGTTCTTTTGGTAATGAATATCAACCTAACTAAAGGCACTCAAAGGCTGAGTTGTACCAGTGTCTGTTAATGTAATGTAACGATTAAAATTAATAATGGGGTCGAATGTGCCACCTGTCATTCGAACTGCAAAATAAAATTGGTACATTTGACGCCATTTTTAACTTTAATCATTCAATTTCATTTGCATCAAATTCATTTTGGTGCAACTCAGCCTAAGACCTCATTGTTAAAAACTTTTTTATTGCTACTTGTAAAGATTGATGAAATTAAAAAAAAATACCTGACATTTATATTTATTACCATTTATCAGGTCCCGCTAGGTTGGCAGTACTAAATAATATTTTAATAATGAATGATGAGATATGAAATGATTTTGTCCCGGGTTAGTCAACATAAAGCCTCGTTTCCAGTCACGAAAACCACGTGACCAACGAAGTCGCGCGCGACATCTACCGGTCGCAGGACAAGACTCGTTTGAACCTTCAAACGAATCTTGTCCTGCGACCGGTAGATGTCGCGCGCGACTTCGTTGGTGTTCGAACGTACTGTAGTGTTAACATTAACATATTTATATTCAGACGAAAACAGGATGTTTGGCATTAGTCTGAGGTGATTTTATATTTAACGAGGAAAATGATAAAACTTATTATTTTATTAATAAAATGGAACAAAATAGTTAATCAATTTGCGTCAAATTCGAGTCCACGTTGTATAAATAATATTAGTACTGAATTTTGTATAATTTCTGTAAATATCAAGTATTTTGGTAGGTTTTTACGAATAATAGAAATGGAGTTGCTGGAAATTAATATTTAGAATGAATTACTTTGGTGCATCTTACTTTTACGTTAATATAATAAATGCATGTCGACTGTTCCTAATTGTTATAAGAGTTACATATATTTGAGACATGTACCACTTGAAATCCTGTATAGTCAAATGTACAATCTAGGGGGTGATATCTCGTCATAGGTTCGCTGGCTCGCCAACCGTTATGACGTAGTTCAAGCTTGGCTTCTTAACAATGGCTTCAAAAAATCTTACAAAATAACGTCGCGATTGTCAAGTCTAAATATGAGCATAAACATCTTTTTTGATAAATATTCATCATCTGGTCTAACTTTAATATAATTTTCCACAATAGGAATTTACACCCGTATACATTCCCTTTACTTTCAATTTCCCTACGGACTGCATTTCTGCCAAAAATTTCCTCCACTTAAGGAATTTTTAAGCATAGTTTCCGAAGGACCTTTACGCAGATATATTACATTAACATTTGGGTTCCTTCTAGATAAATCCTTAAATGGGGGAAAACGTTAATGCAAGACTATAAACTGATATGAAAAATATTGCAATACAAAGAAAATATTTATCAAAAAGTCTTTGGTTACTTGAAATTGTTGAAACAAATAAAATTATTTATGTGTTACAGATTCGTTAGATAATATACAATTATAAATGATTCAACAACCACATATTGTACCAATAAATTAATACCTAAGTATATAAAAATAATTCGACGTAGAAATAGCCAAATGCAAAACTGTTTCTCCGATGTACACACTGCGGACCTAAAACCTGTAGATATTATATATTAACAATATGAAAATCAGAAAATAGTGTGTTAGAGCACAGTTTTACGTTCATCTATTTATATCAACTTTAAACCTATTTCCTTTACAAAATGGTTATCTTATTTTTCCTAATGAAAACAACAATAATATTAGCGGTGAGGTTATTATTTTTGGCCTTCGTGAACGAGAACTATCAATATTATGAACAAAATAATCTACTAGGTATACACGTATATAAGGGTTCCGCTAACATATCCATAATGATTTGCAAATGTCTTGGGAATGCCCAACATGATGGATTGAAAAATTTAAATTACTACTAAAATAATTTTAATAGGTGGCTGTTCCAAAATTCAAATATTATATCCCGTGCAATCTCTCAGGGAAAAGTAAGAGATGAAATAGAGATGAAATATACATAAATTACATATCTGCTTCTCTTTTTTTTTCCCAAAAGACAGCACAGGTTAATTGTTACCCTGTTTTGGAACAAGTAATAGCAGAGCAAGTAATATTTCCAGGTAAAAATTATGCACTAAAGCCCGCTGTAGGCTTGTATGGTAAACATGTCTCTGTCAAAATATATCAGAAAAAAACAATGTTAATTCTGTCAAAATATCTAGGTACCTTCAACACATATCTACATATTTTGACACAATAAACATTTCAAAAAAAATATTTTTCCTTGCTTAGTTGTTTTCGACTTTACCCAAAGCCTAGCAAATGATATACCCCAATATATACCTAGTAAATATATATAATAAGCCTAATATCACATACCCATTATTTTTATGGTATTTCTTCAAAGGTCATTTAACAATTTTATTACTGTTTTAGGCCAAATGAATTTGAAATTATTAGAAAATATTTTTATCAAACAATTTTGATAGATCATCACTGTACAGACTATATAAGGCAAACATTGATTGTACAAAATTTACATATTATATTTTGCTTACAATTAAATTAATATATACAAATATTGCGTTTGTGTTTATATAAAACGCTTATTTACAATTTTATAGTTCTTTGGCTACAAAAGGGTATTTACTTATTCCGATGACGCACTTCGTCCATCCGCAACTACAATAGTTAGGAACCGCATTTGGGCTACGTTAGCTATTTAAAAATGCTAAAAAAAATTACAATAACAAACGTAAGTCATAAATACGTATTTACAAAACACGGCGGGTCAAATGTCGCCATACATTTAGTACTTTTTATTAATATCATATAATTTGATATTCTTTAAAAAAATCCGCCATCTTGTTTTTGATTTTAATTAAAAATGCCTGGCATTGTCGAACTTTGGCATTACCGGTGCCAATCGAGCTTTTTCCAGGTAAAATACTCGGTACACTCATGTATGTATGTATGTAGCTCGATTTGTCTATATGTTGTGTATATAAACCTTAAACTTTGCGTAACACAAAACATGCAAGATGGCGAAATTATTTATGTTAAATATTGCAAAATCAAAAACAGACAATATAATTATTCCTTATAATTACACCAACTCATAACACTTTCTTAATGTCATCTAAATTAACAAAACAAACGCCAAACATAGACTTTTTACAACAAAATAATTAGCAAAAAAATGCTAAAATTGAATATACTTATTTACAAATCAGTGTAGAAAAAGATTGTATGTCTTTTAAAGACATTTCATATAATACTGAGGTTTAGAAAAATAAGGCGGTACCTATTATTTTTAATTTGCATGAACACAAATTATTTTATTGTAACATTTATAAACAACTACTTCCTATACGTTTCGAACTCAACTTCTAATAAATATAACTCAGATCTTTACCATCATACAAAAAAAAAAAATACAATTTTTGTAAATAAAAATAAATATATAAGAGGCAATGTTATTTTTATATTGTATGTAACATTTATTTGGCCACAAAGTGCGCTATTTTTGTATATTATTGTTAATGAACCCTCAATTGTTGTATATTGAAAAAAGTATTCAGATGTGGTCTTATTTATAGGAAAAAAATCAAATGCTGAATTATTTAAAACATACTTGTCCAGTAAGCTGCAACAGTAATACTATATTAATTTAATACAATACATTAACTTTACATATTTTTTACCCCCTTTAAAAACAAACTTGTCTAATATGGTCTACCTTCCGGTAAACACAAATATTTAGTTTTTCCTAAAACACACTATGAACACAATGATAATAAACCAACAATAAAGTAAAAGTGTTATGAGTGGGTCAGGTCTGTGTGAACACATTGAACAGACTTCAACATGGGGGTGCGCCGGGCGGCATTAGCTGGGGTTCGCGCACTTAACGTCGGGGGTGTCTTGCATCTCACTCATGGGCTGTACGGGGCGGAACGTGCACTCCAGTGAGTCGGAGTCGGGCGTACCTAAACATATTAAATACTTATTACCAAACAAGTTGGACTCCAAAATCTAGATGTAAACATATACTATGCATCTGTAGAAAATGCTTCCTGGTTAACCGGGGCATTCTTTTAAAATGGGAATGAGATTAACTATAAAAATCCAATTTGGCAAGATTAAGAGGCCAAGGTATTTGTTTACCTGCATATGTTTAAAACCAGGCACAGACTCAAGGCGTGATCACCCGTGAAGATCCGTGAACGTGAGTGTGGATGGTTTTGCGCCTCTAGTACTCCATTGTGAGTTGTGTGGATGGTTTAATGTGTCTGCGTCAGAGGATTAGCGGCCGAGAGCCGGCAACGCTATCCATATTATGGTATGAATTATAATCTAGTTTTGTTATTTTGGATTACTCCGAAAATTTATTGATACATGAACTTTGAAGGCCTGTTTACCATCAGGAAGATACAAAGTGGCATGCCCTGCTCCAATAATAATAAAAAAAGATAATATCAAAGAAACTCTATAATAGGAATGGGATATACATGGTGACTTAAAAAGGTTGTACTTTGGGCTAATATGAGGTTCGACTGATCAAATTGAATAACTTTTCCCATGGAACCATGTGTCACAAATGAAGAAAAAAAATGCCTTCTGCATACAAACATAACATAAAAACAAAACAGCCATTCAATACTTTTGCTAATCTGAAGATTTAAGCGGTTTTGAAACTGGTAGTTCGAACGTAATCTAGTGAATCAATTCAAATGTATATCAAAGATTGTATAGTAAAAGATCGATCTATTAACTTCGACAATTTTCGAGACGAGATAGTGAGTCTGAAAATGATGACATTGCTTAGTCTGTGACTGTGCAGTATTAAGTGAATAAAATGATGACATTGCTTAGTCTGTGACTGTGCAGTATTAAGTGAATAAAATGATGACATTGCTTAGTCTGTGACTGTGCAGTATTAAGTAAATAAAATGATGACATTGCTTAATCTGTGACTGTGCAGTATTAAGTGAATAAAATGATGACATTGCTTAGTCTGTGACTGTGCAGTATTAAGTGAATAAAATGATGACATTGCTTAGTCTGTGACTGTGCAGTATTAAGTGAATAAAATGATGACATTGCTTAGTCTGTGACTGTGCAGTATTAAGTGAATAAAATTGTTTAGGTAATAATTACGGCAATAATGTACTTGTGTAAGGTAATTAAACTATATTTACAATAAATAATTTATTAATTTTTAATTCTTTTCTATCCACCTATATATAATAATAATGCTTTCAAATAAAAAGTAAATAAATAAATAACATGGTAGTTCAGTGGATTTTCTACAATTTGATAAAATACGTAATTTAATAAGTATTTTGTTAAAAAATATCGTAAATATTTAATCAGTCCTATAATATAAAAATATGTTAGTTTAAGATTGTTATATATGTATGTATATATTTTGTATTTTATTGAATAAATAATTGTCTATGGTATTGTATAAGTGAGTGTCGGAGCTCACCCGGAGTGGAGGGCGTGCGCCTGTCGATGCAGATCCTCTTGAACAGCGGCTCCTCCCCGTCGTCGGCGCGGCGCTTGGCCGGCGCGAGCGCCGCGGGCCGCCCCACCGGGCTGAAGCTGGAGGCGCGCAGCGGCACCGGCGACAGGCTGCGCCGCGTCGTGTACTTGCGAGTGGGAGACGCCGATACGTTTTGGCAGGGGGAAAACCTACAAGTTACGCTATTTTGTAGGTTTAATGATTATAGCCGTCTTGGCGCCCATGAAAAAGAAAGTACCTACGTTGTTTTGATTAAAAAATTAATAGGGAAATGGATTCTAAATAGGCAATAGAACAATAATCTATAATTTTTAGAAACACGAATGTAGTGTCTTGTTAGTAAATTTTGAACAGAGATAAATATGACCAACATTCTAATTGAATTGAGGGTTGACATATAAATGCTATTTTGAATTGAGGGTTGACATATAAATGCTATGTTGAATTGAGGGTTGACATATAAATGCTATTTTTCTTCCAACGATAAACAAACTAGAAACGGAAAGTTAGTCAGTATAATCTTCTTACGTTGTCCCGACCAGCGCAGTATGAAGACCGCCTGCAGAGAGGTAGAAATAAAGACCGCGTATTCAAAGCACAGATGCCAAGAACAGTATCAACATATTAAGTACACAGTATCTTATTTTAATTATTTTTAATTACTGTCTATTACATTGTGTTGATTTTTGTGTAAATAATTAAATAAAAAACTGAATACGTTTATTATTTTGCTTTTATTTCTATTTATAAAGTATGAACAGCCTTGAGACCGCGAAGTAGGTTTAAAGGCCTTTTGAACCCTCATCTGGACTGTGTTCACTACCCTCTCTACTCAACCAAATACTATATGATCCTCTTAGCGCCATCTTGAAAACACGCTCCATAAAAGTTCTGACGGCTGATTTCGGAAGACCAAGATCCTTCCTTCAATAGTCAAATCAAAGACTGTTGGGATACCTCTTGCACCAACTTCCACTGCATAAAGTTGAGTTTGAAATCTGTTTCTAGTAATTTCGTTTGTGAGATCAAAAGATTTGTTCGACTTGATGTTGTGGTCCTTAGAAATGTTTGTTTCCCACGTAAGGGTGAGTTCTATAAGTACTACAAACACCGAGAGTACACCAGTATGTCTGGTCTATAGGCTGAAACTGCTAGTTGGTCTGGAAGAGTAATTGCTGGATGGGTGGAATACATTGGTTTTTGAAAATTGAAGAAAAAAAATTGTTTATATAGGTACTTAATGTTTAAATTATCAGTGATGATTTTAAGCACACGAGTTTTATATGATTATATCTTCATGGGATTAAAGTAAACAATCATTGCTAGAAATAGCTACTAATGAGTATGTAGGTTAGTTAGGTTAGAAAAAAGGAAGTTAAATAAAATCGTTTAGATACCTTTCCGTTGGATTATCCATTTTTTCTTTGATAATTGCAAGTATAAATATTGATAGTTTCTTTCTGGAGACGAAATCTTTTCCTAAATTCATCCTCGTCCCAGCTGGTATGGTCAAATCTTTCTCTGACTACTCTTTTTTCCGGTTTGGTTTTAAATAATTCACCATCATAATTTCTTCTTCGATAAGCAAATGTTCAATTGAGTCAAACAGTTTCACGTTTTCGAATTTAAAAGAAAAACACGAAAAATACTTTAAAATTATAACCATGACAGACCACAATAACAGCTTGATAAGCTTTAACTGACGCTTGAACTAGCAGATAAATTTATTCCACTGTTAGTGAGTTTATCTGTCACTTTGACACTATCCAACCATTGAAAAATCAAATTTCTTGCTAACTATAGAATAACTGCTATCAGACTGTTTAACTGGGTATTGAAAAATCGGCCCTAAATATACTTAACAAACAGCTACCCAACCCAAACCCTATCTACATAAAAATGTAAACATAAATAGCATTCATTTTTAGTTTTACTGCATTTGTTATGTTGTTATATTTATAGGCTTAGAAGCCAGTCAATGAAATAATAGAAATATGAATGAATACAAAAAATACACAAACACATAATAAGTGTATACATAAACTGACCACAGGGTATCCTAGTATAGACTAGGAACGTGTACCCAGTGTCACAGGGTTATTAAGTATTGACCCATAGGGGTCAGGGGGCCAAATAACTTTTGTAACAAATACTCTTTGTATCCAAATAATTTTTGTAACTTAAATTTGTGTAAAGTTGAATTGTTTTAGTGGCAATATTTTTTTATAACAATGAAAGACATGGTATGTATGTAACCTTGGTATCCTGGTTGGTGACTGAGGGAGCCCCGGAGACATGAGAGTGAGATCCTCGCAGGACTGCCCCATCTGCATGGCTGTGTGCACTTCCCGCTCGTGAGCCACTTCCCTGGTGTTGGCCACGTCAGCACACTCCTCTGCCCGCAGCTGGTTCACTCGGGGTGTGAGTCTGGGGTGCTGGAATTAATGACAGGTACTATTAAAGGAATTTCCATTTCGTAATCGCATCATTTAGCCGGCATAGTGAGAGCGATCAATGTTGTTTACCAGAGTGAAAAACATGGAAAACGGGGAATAGAACTTTCTTCAGTTTCAGAGCTATGCTGTATAATTGATATAATATTATAAATATTTTATCTGATTATAAGCATTGTTGAGGTTGAATTTAACAGGGACCGGAAAACCCGTTCCCCGCCTTAAGTCTTTAAACGGTATACCTCTTACGAAGAATTACCCCGTGAAGTTGCTTACCCGATTCAACTAGTATCCTATACATTTAGGTAACCCTTTTATAAGGGAAACCCCTTTCAAAAGAATCTTTAACAGGTTAGCCTAAGACTTAACAGCCTGTAAAAATATGGTGCAATTCTTTTTTAACTTTGGAAGAGGGAGGGAGAAAAAAAAAAGTTGATGGTTTTTGCAGTTGATTACCATTGAATATTTCGCTGATAAAAAAAAATATTTAAGCCAAAATGACTCTTATAATATTATACAGTAATATCAAAATCGTTTAAAACTCATAAAAACATGAAGGGTTTTCCCCTTCATTGGGCTACACTTTCAAAGGCATTTAATTACCTCATTTTGTAAAGTTTGATAGGGGTAATGCTTATATTTTGATTTTAATAGGTTAGCGCTTTATAATTGACTCATGAGGTGTAAAAGGGTTTGGTAACCAAACCCTTATTAAAAACCCATTCAAATACCCCTGACGGGGATATAGGTCCGGTCCCTGGAATTTAAGTGGGCAGGAAAAGGATTCGCGAACTAGAGCGTCAGAAAACATCTAAATGTTGTGTTTAGTTATAATAAAGTTTTTTTTTTGGAACAAAAGAACATGAAGGCGTAGATTTTATTTACTCGATCCTAATTACATAATTTCTTCATAAACAAATAATTTTATAAATTAATAATTTTTTATAAAAATACTATCTAATTAGGATCGAGTAAGTAATATTTACACCTCTACGTTCTTTTTCTGTAGAAATAAACTTTGATATCACTGAAAATAAAATTTACACGTTTTTAGACGTTCGAGATCGCGAAACCTTTTACTGGCTTCTTAAGCATGCTTACTATGAAAGTGGTAAATTAATTCACATAATGATGATGTCTATTTTAACTACTCACGCTTTTTCTTAATATTGTAAAGTGTTAAAATACTGTCTAAAGATAATGAAATGTAAAATAAAATACTTACGACGGCATTCATAGATGTGAGGGGACTGGAGCTGGCGCTGGCTCGTCGCGTTCGTGTCATGTTGTTATTTGAAAACATATTGAAGAATGTGTTCCTAAAATATACAAACAATTAATATTTGAGAAGTAATGCTTCGGTTTTAATTTGTGTGTTCACCTATCTCAAGACTATCGATTTTTTGTCGATGTGGTAATCTCCTTTCTTGGTACGGTTACGAAATGGGGAATTGATTAGATGATAAAGCAGCGAGGATATTAAAATAGACTCATGATGCAAATAATTATTTTTCGTCGCCCATTTCGTAACCGCATCATTTAGTCGACATAGAGGGAGCGATCATTGTTGATAAACAACAATGTATTGATCGGCCCCATTCATGGACTTTTTAGGTCTACTTATTATCAGGAAGATTTAAAGTCGCATGCCGTGCTCCAATAAAAATAAATAAAAAACTAAGAAGTAGCGCCAATTAAACATATAATTACGATTGGTAATAAAATAATACTTGTTATTTTAAACATATAATTATTAACAATTAAGACAAACATGTCACAGGTACTGTGGGTTTACCCAACCAAATACTATATGTATATTCCTGTCAGGCGAATGAAACACATTCCATGAAAGTCCCGAAGGCCAGTCTTGGAAGGCCAAGATCCTTCCAAAGAAGAATACTTACTGCCCGTTCTGGTATATAAATTTACAACTTGATTTGCTCTTGGCAATTTCTATTTTTACTTTCTATTATTTAATGTTAAATCAATAAGTTTTAAATCATTACAAATAGACATTATTTATTCAATATCAATTTGTAATGTTTTAAAGGAAGTAAATAATTTTAATATTACTATTCTAAATGAAACTAATTTACAATGTATTTTACATGTATAGTATACATATTTCCCATTTGTATCTAAAGTATTTATCAACATTCTTGTGTTTATCTCCTTACGAGTAGTAACTATGCATAGATAACTATAAAAATAATATTTAATGATAACCATTCTTGGCAACCATGCATTCATTTTAATTCTTGTTAGCCCTAAATTATATACTTTTGCATATTAAGGCTAGTCTAAAAGAAATTGTTGCAGTCAAACCATTTCAGTATAAGCATAGTAACTTAATAAGTCTAAAAATAACTTTCAAAACCATGCTACTTACTAAATACAAATTTAAAGTTTACTTTACGTTTTATAGTGAATACAACTTTAGAGATTTTTGGACAAATTGTGTTATAATTTCAAAACTGTTGAATGTGGTCATTTAATTCCAATTTCAAAGCCTTTATTTGCTTACAGAGTACAGAGTCACCTGTTTGCGCCAAATATATCCTTTGACCCAAAACCCTTTTCCAGCCTTTTCCATTTTTCCCTATCTCTTTCTGCTCTCGCCCATTTCCGACCTGTGGTTTTACTCAGATTGTCAGACCATCTCTTCAACTGTCTTTCTCTTTTTCTCTTTGTATTATAGTGAGGACAATCTCAGACCATCTCTTCAACTGTCTTTCTCTTTTTCTCTTTGTATTATAGTGTCCTCACTATAATACAAAGAGAAAGACAGTTGAAGAGATGGTTTGACAATCTGAGTAAAACCACAGGTCGGACAAAATTGACCAGGCTAATAACAGTTTGGACTCCTGTCCAAACTGTTATTAGCCTGGTCCATTTTGTTGTCTGTTCTCTGATAGTATGGCCTGTCCATCTCCATTTTTTTTTAGTGAGGACACTATATTACAAAGAGAAAAACAGTTGAAGAGATGGTCTGACAATCTGAGTAAAACTACAGGTCGGACAAAATGGACCAGGCTAATAACAGTTTGGACTCCTGTCCAAACTGTTATTAGCCTGATCCATTTTGTTGTGTATTCTCTGATAGTATGGCCTGTTCATCTCCATTTTAATTTTTCTTTCTACATCTTCCCATTTTGTCATGTCCCTCAAATCTGATGCTCATTTTTGGTTACTTCTCTTGTATCCTAATATGTTTCTTTCAATACTCCTTTGGCAAGTTTTAAGTTTTTGTAAGTTAGATTGTTTGATTGCCCATGTTTGGCATCCATATGTTAGTATTGGTAGGATACAAGAGCTGAACAATTTTCTTTTGATTGTTAAAGAGTACTGTTTGTTTTTTAATATGCCATATTAAATGTTCTTTTTAAGTGGTAATGTGGTCTTGTTATGGGCGTCACATTTACCAGTAGAAAGAGGTTGAGTTGGAAAAGTAATGTAAATTGTGTGGTGTCACCAGAGGGACCGCCAGACATTTACTTGAATCGTGAAAGACTCTGCTTCAAAAAGGTTATTTTTAGCACTGTCATGAAAAAGTTCTGGAAATTGTTTGTGAAGCTGTAAGTCTCATTATTACGAGAGACAGAAAAGGATTGTTGTCAAATGCAAGATTAACTAATTTTGAAAAGAAGGGTCAACTCAAAGTAAGGCTTTCTCTATCCTAAGCAATGCAATAGACTGAAAAGTGTATAGCAGTAGCTTATAGACCAGACATGTCAATATACCAGGGTGACCACTTTTTGTGGTGTGGTGGATACAAATTTCCGTGACTTTTAATATATTATTTGGTATTTCAAATTGATTTTTGGAAAATACTATTTGAGATAAAAATTATTATCTTAGAAACAATTAGTTTTAGCAATATTTTTGGAAAATAGAGAGAAACAAATTTTGAACTAAGATGGTATTACCCCTCTTAGGTTGCCAGTCGTTTACAGTAGCAAGGTTTTTTTTTCTTTTTCTTCTGGCTTTTTTTATTGCTTATCCTGATGCGATAATTCAGCCAATAACAAATCTATTTATATTAATGTTTCTCACAGATTCAGAGTACTAAAATTATCTTCTTGATTTCTATTAGGCTTTTTATTTGTGGCTTGTTTGTTATTGTTTTAGTACTCCATATGTAATCTTTCTCTTGGTTGGCTATGATATCGCCATTTCTTTCTCCATAATATTTCTGTAATATCTTTCGGCCGAAACTGTATCCTTGAGTATATTATATACAATAAAAGCTCTAAAAAACCACACTATAATATATAAATTAGTAAACACACAAGATGGGATTAATGAATGGAGTAAAAACCAAACCCAGTAAAATTTAAAGATTAGGTGGTCGAGCAATTTTTGAAGGAAGTATGTCATATAAGTATGAATTTAATGGGCAACAAAAAAATATGTGATCAAGAGTACCAATATCCATTCCACATTCACATATGGAATGGTCTCTAATTCTTAGTTTTGCCAGATGTACAGGAGAGCAACAGTGTCCTAACCTTAATCTACATATTGTAGATGTAACTTGTCTGCTGGAAGAGCGAAATTGGCAAAACCAGGGTTGGATGGATGCATAAAATACGACTTATTTATAAGGTTGGAGCCGACTTTTAAGTATATAATACCCGTAATTAATAGAAACATTTTTAATACACTAACACCGGTATTCATAAAAACATATTGAGCCCTTAAAGAAATACTTACTGCTTAATTTGTTGCAAAGGTTTGACTGGTAGAGAATGCCTGGAGGCATTAAGCCCACCTTTGTACTAAGTTTGTGGAATAGTTTTTTAAATAAAAATAAAATAAATACCTTATCATAGTTATAGGTTTTCTTTTTTTAACAACAAAAATTTATATGCATAAAAGAAACAAAACCTTCTATAACTAAAGTGTTCTTGAAGTACTCAATAAGTTTTTATGAATAAGGCCATTAAATTTTTAAAGGATCTTGGCTGTCAGAACTTTTATGGATAAGTTTCATAGATGACTCTGACTGGATAATATAATAATAATAAAATGTATTTCAGACAGAGTCCATAATTTTAAATAATGTTACATAAAGTCAAAGTTAAATACAATAATTCAATACAGCTAATAACTGTAATAATAAATTACAATAATAGTACCTACTTACTGCATCTACATATTGTCATTATTAGAGAAAGACCGCATAAACTCTGAAGGGGGTACCTACTGAACAAATTAAAGGAGAATGTTGATATTATAAAAACCCTCTAACCCTACTTTGCAGTCACAAATTCTTTTAAACCAAGAGAACCCTTTGTATGATGCAGATCTCTTCATCTGGTCTGTATGGATCAAAGTTATGGCTTTGGCCAAGGTAAGAAAGACAAGTGGCACTCCATGGTCTCTGAAAAAGAACTTGAGGACTAATACTACAAAATGAAATGCAATTCAACTGGATTTTATATTTACAAATGCAGGAGTATGCATCTTAATTGTTAATGTTATTCAACCTTAGTAACCATATCCTTGCACCAAAGATGATTTATTTAATTAATTCTATAGGTATCTACTTATCTACTAGGTATGAGAGTAGTGATGAGTGTGGGCTCAAGTGGGCTGAAACTTTGGTTTGTTTACATATTCATTATAAACAATTTACCAGTTGTTGTGGAAAGTTAACTAAAATAGATATGAGTTGTATTGTGTGGGTGTTAAAGTACATAGTACCTTTACAATATACATTATTGTATTTCTATTTGTAATGTATTAAAATCGATAATTTGTCCAAATAAAACACATTCCTAAATACTTATTTTCTAAAATGAATAATTATAGCTTTCCGTGACTGAATTATATCGTAAATGAGGTGCAACGCGGCAAATAACCAAATTCAAATAACAAATTTGCACACTTGGCGAAGGCTCAAGCTGACGACATACCTGGGAGCAGTGTTGGTTATTGGCGAAGTCGCAGCGGTGGACACGACCTCGTTGATGAGCGGCGCACTGCTGCACCTTTTTAATGTATTAGGGGCATCCACATCCATTATCATATATTCAGCATTAATCCACTGACGTACAAGCAAAAGTGGCCATTAGTCGCCGACACTTGTCCCGTAAATGTTTATGTAACACCAAAATATAAATATTCTAAGTCACAAACTAAAATATTAAACTGGAAATATACAGGCTACAGCCACAATTAATATAATGAATAAAAATTCAAACCTATTAAATTTCAAAAACTCAAAAATCTCGGAAAGAGATGCCTTCAAAAAAAGGCTGAGCTGTCAAATTATTGCCCGTTTGCCAGTGTGACCAGATTATTTTTTAGGTAAATATACCAATAAAAATCAATGCTTCTAGGGCCACGTCCCAACCTTAGCATCGCTGCCACAGAGCCGTGTTTGGAAACGTAACACTTTAACACTGGGTTAGAGACTATGTTACAGAGTGCAATAAAAATATTGAAAAATGCTTAGAGAAGAAGAGATGCATATAGTGTAGTGACATTACCCAGTGTTAAAGCGTTAGTTTACGAACACGACCCAGGGGCCTTATTCCGAGTTAGAGAAGAGTCCGCTAATCACGACAAGACGTTGCGCAAACTATAAATATGGAAATATAAGCTCTATTCCAATAGTTATATAGTATGTATTAGGTTGGCTATTATAATGCCGCCACCTTAAAATACACGAATTCTTCGCAAGTTTGAACATGTTTGGAGCATTGGAATTTCAACTTTATAATGAACAGGATAGAACATACATAAAAATACCCGTACTTTACGCAAAATGCGCGACGGTGAACGTGTCAAAACTCGGAATAAAGCCCCTGGGCCGTGTTCGGAAACTAACACTTTAACACTGGTTGTCATGTCACAGAGTGCGATAAAAATATTGAAAAATGCTTAGAGAACAAGAGATGCATATAGTGTAGTGACATTACCCAGTGTGTTCGTTTACAAACGCAGTCCTGTTTTTTTTTGCCCAAGTCGTTCCAGTCGTGTGGAAATGTATGTTAGCATTCAAGTGGTCATGAATCTTAGAGCAAAGCAGTCACGGGGGGAAAACGCCATAACGCTCTAAATACAAAAATGTCCGTCAATTTTTGGGGGAGGGCTACAACGCACTCATCAACACACTGCCAATGAGCATTAAGAAAAAACACTAGTTACGCACACATCAACACTAATTCGTGTTCAAATAATTTAAAAACTTACATTTACATTTGTAGTAATGGGTATAACGCCTAGGGCTACCCAAATGTCAATATTTCATATATCATCTATATATATATATCGATAAATAGAAATAAAAATGGTAAAAACTATCCTATCAGAGCCATTATTAAAACTATTTACCTAATTTATGAAGAACAAAAAGTATGCAGTCAGTGGCTGTCATCAAAAATTATTTTATTATACAAAAAAGGTGATCCGAAAAACATAAATAATTATAGACCTATCAGCCTAATACCAAACTTATACAAACTATTTTCAACCTGCTTACTAGATAAAATTAAGGAACAACTGGAAGCATACCAATCTATCGAACAAGCAGGATTTAGAGCAGGCTTTAGTACAACAGACCATATGCATGTGATGACGCTGCTACTTGAAAAATACAGAGAATTCCAAAGTCCACTATATGTTGCCTTTATAGATTTTAAAAAGGCATTTGATTCGATCTCACACAGAGCAATATGGGCTGCGCTGAGCGATCACGAAATATAAATATTATCAAATACTATGATTTAAGTGGAATAAATTGGAGGAGGCCTATACCCTCAAAGGGACCTTGTAAATAATAATAAAAAAATATATATATTAAAAAAAAAAAAAAAAAGTAACTAAGTTGTGATAATTTATATTGTAATGTATATTTAATTTAAAGTAACTTAATTGTAATTTTATAAGGAAATAAATGGCTTAATAATAATAATAATATAAAAAAATAAACTAAGTAATATTTATTTATAAACAAATTTTATTGGAAGGTGCCATCTGAACCCCCTAGTTCGACCCCCTGGGTGATTCAACAAGAATTACGTCTCTCGTTGGACCCGCTAGAACATTGACGTAAATAGTAAGGACGGGCCTCAAAACCAGTTTTATATTACTAAAACATTGGTGCTAAATAATCAATTTAGCACCGACGATACGTCAGTCTATGTCAAGCAGCGGTAGCGAAAACTACTCTAAATAGTCGAAAATTTCATATTTAAATGTTAAAAAATATATATTTAGGTTATTTTCAATTCGTTCAATTTAAATGTATGGAGAGATAATCATCAACGACTTAAACTTGTAATGACGTAATTTTTTTTTAAACGTAATACTTATAATGAATACAATAAGAGATGTCTCAAACAAAATTCGAATGAAAAATTGTAACATAACAAAATTCGAATAAAAACTTTAATAAAAGTTATGATTATCTATACTTATATTATTAAGCAGAAGATTTTGTTTGTCTGGATGTTTGTGTTGTTTGAACGCGCTAATCTCAAGAACTACTAGTCCGATTTGAAAAATTGTTTTTGTGTTATAAATCCTATTTAAACTGTTACGTATATCTTAGCCCTCTGTATAAAAATAAATATTTTAATAGCCTATACATAGCGAGGAAGGCGTTACTTTACGGGATATTCGGATTTTACATACGTAACTACCCACCGAACTGGCATAAGTGTAACTGTGTATAAATATCAAATATTAATAGTGGAAAATTTGTTATGAAGTTATATTTTCATCATATTTTGTTCTAAAATTGAAATAATATAGGAGATAGTGTTATCTATTCGTAAATCTAAAATTCGTTGCCGTAGCTTTTTCTTTCATTAGTGAGTTTGTTGTGGATATCAGTGTTGGTGCAACTGTGATATAATTGTGTATCAATTATATTGTTACTGGACTCTTTGTTTACTTTTTGTAGTTTAATATAAAGTTAATTCCATCCAATTTATAAAATCAAATTAAACAGCGCCATCTATTTGTATTTAAACGTAACTAACTTAACTTCTGTCAACTAAATTACCAAAACTGCGTGAACGCACAGAACATTTAAAGCGAAAACACCTAGCGCCACCTATGATATAAGTGTTGAACTTCGACATTGTCCTGTAACTGAGTTTACATTGGAAATATTTATAATATATACACGCGACAGCGCGGCAAAATTGTCACCCAGCGCCATCTGTTGATTTAATTTTGAACTTTTTTGTGAGAGCAACTAAAATATCGTTGTTTCCATAACAAATAAATATCGCTTGATCACTATAGAGGGCGATTCGAGTGCCTTATTGGTTCTAAATTATAAATATGAATTGCGAAGCATGTACTGATGTAGTCGGAAAAACGGAAAGAATTGATTGTCAAATACGTAAGAAAGTTTATCATTACTCGTGTCTGGCTATTGGAAGATCTGAGTTTGCTAAGATGGTCAAACAGAACAGAGCGACCATTAGTAAGTGTCCAACATGCAAGGCACAGGAACCCAGATCTGACAACTCCTTGACGCCTGTTAGGGGTGATCTCCGGGAGTATGTCAGCCCGATGGATTCTCCGGTACTAGACAAAAATTATATTAATTATATATTTAAAAAGGAGATGAAGGAGATGAAAGATTTGATCCATAGAGAGTTGTCATCTTTTATAACTGATTTCAAAAAAGAAATATCTGAGAAACTATCTAACATTAAGTCAACTACAGACAGCCTTTGCTCGGAGATAGACAAACTGAAATCTAAATTTAGTGATGTTGATGAACTTAAAACCGTTAAGATCCAGGAGAGCGAAATCAAGGAGAACTGAACCCGTATAGCCAGCTTAGAATTGGAGTGTAATCGTCATCAACAATGGCTCCGCAAAAATAATGTGGAACTGCAAGGTGTTCCGGAGCTGAAAAACGAATCACCTACTGACATTATTATTGGAATAGCAAAGCACGCGGGGGTGGAGCTCAAACATGAGAATATCAATTTCGCACATCGCGTGCAGCCATCCAAATCGATTTCCGGCAGAGCTAAGAATATTGTTGTCCAATTCAATGAGCCAATCTGGAAGAATAGACTGATGGTAGCACTCAGAAAAGTAGAGGGATTACAAGCTTAGACATCGGTATTCCCGGAAAGAGTTGCCAGATCTTTGTAAATGAACATCTGACACCATATAATAAAAATCTTTTAAAATTGTGCAAAATGAAATGTTTGTCTTTAGGCTATAAGTATACTTGGATAAAAAACTGTGTCATTTATGTACGCAAGGCTGAAAATGCACCTTTTTTTCACATAAGATCAGAACTGGATCTAGAAAGAATTATTTAATGTTTTTGTCTAATGTTCAACATAAAATTTTACTGTATGATTTGAATTATCTTTATTTCAATATTTTTTTTTGTTGTTCTTACGTTATTATTTTCCGATAAATGTTATATTTATAATATAAAAGTATTCTTATATGTAACGATAGGATTATTATTTTGTATTAATTTAATTCTACTTAATTGTTGTTTAACATTTCTTAAAATTATATTTATTTTAATTTCTAAAGCTATATTTACAAACTCACTCATGACAGGATACTGTCTTCTACAACACACACACACATCTGCGCCGTATTCACACCCGCCGTTCGACATCGCCACATATGCGGTGTCATGCCAGCTGCTTTATGATTGCATGTTATATATTGTATTTTGTTATATTAGTATTTGTCTCAGGTTACTTATGTCATTTTATAGGGGATGTCATGTCTTTTCAATAATTTCTGGTGGTGAGATGGTCTTGTTTCTCGGTTCCTTATTTCGTTTTTCTCTTACTTTTATACTACATAAATATTTTAAACGTAAAAAAATTATAAAAAAATAAGTGTGTATTATCAAAACGTTAAGGGACTGAGAACTAAGACTCCACTGTTTTACCAGAATATTATGTCTAATTGCTTTGACATCATCGTGGTGACAGAAAGTTGGTTATATGATGGAATTTTGGACTCTGAGCTCTGTATGACGTGTTTCGATGTGACCGTGATACCATAGCCACTGGAAAATCTAAAGGAGGAGGTGTCCTGGTGTTGGTACGCCGATCTCTAGGGGCTCGCTTGCGTGACGATCTCAGCTGTTCGCCTGCAGAAGCATTGTGGATCACAGTACACGTACCAGGCACTGGTCGCGCTCTTCATGTATGCTCTACGTATATAGCTGGAGGTGCTAATCAGGTCAGAGACATTAACTTAGTAATAAACTCTTTGAAAAAAATAATCAGTAATAACAACACTGATCATATTATCTTAATTGGCGATTTTAACTTGCCCAGTGTGCGCTGGTCCACCTCAGGTCCGGAATATGTTCATAGTGGTTCCACTGAGTTACAGAATACAGCTGTTACAATGGTAGAGGATCTGACAGTTGAGGGCTTCACACAATTTAACACTTTAAAAAATTCTCATGGTAACATTCTGGACCTGGTCTTTGGCAATTTTTCTTTGGAGGTTTGTAGATCTGAGTGCCCTATAATACAAGAGGAATGTTATCATCCTGCCTTGGAATTTGAGCTGCAAGATATCGTAGTGACCCCTCTTCGTGAATCTATTGGTAAAGTAATAAAGTATACATTTCGTAGGGGGGACTACGATAGTATTCGTGATGCAATTATCAACACAGATTGGACATCCTTATTTAATGGGATAACTATAGATAGTGCTGTGGAGTGTTTTTACAAAACTCTTTATTCTATTATTGATAAGTATATACCAAAGACTTATAACTCAGGTAGATATTGCTATCCATCATGGTATAGCCCTACTTTAATAAAGGTAATTGCTGAGAAATCGAAGGCACATAGAAGAAGGAAGAAATTCAATAATCCTTCTGATTATGAGGTTTTCTCACTGTTAAGGTCTAGGCAAAAATCTATGCAAGCTAAGTGTTACAGCCTGTACATATCCAATATGCAAACTTTAATTAAAAAAGATCCAAAGAAATTATGGTCATTTGTAAAATCTCGCAGGGGTGGCTCAGGATATCCATGCCAGTTAGATTATAAAGATAACACCCTGAGAACTGGCCAAGCTATATGTAATGGTTTCAATGATTATTTTAGTAGTGTATTTTCTATGCCAGCTTCTCATTATGATACACTTGAGCTAGCACCACCTTATTGTGATGCGGGAGATCATATTGGCGATGTCACGGTGTGTGAAAATGAAATCCTAAAACTCTTACAAAGTTTGGACGAGTCTGGTGGTCCTGGTAGTGATGAAATACCTCCATATTTTATTTGCCAATGCGCCAAGGAGTTGTGTGTCCCACTTGCCATACTATTTAACAGATCTTTAAGAGACGGTATATTCCCTCAAGTGTGGAAGGTTGCTCATATCGTTCCAATTCATAAAAAGGGTTCAAAGTCCAAAATTGAAAATTATCGCCCTATCTCGGTATTGAATATTTTAAGTAAAGTGTTGGAGAAAGTTGTATATAACAGTATTTATAATTTTATAGTGAGAGGTATTCCCTCAGCACAGCATGGTTTTGTAAGGGGAAGATCAATTACCACCAACCTGACGGAATTTGTATCATTTGTCTCATCTGCTATGGATAAACGTAACCAGATCGATGTCATCTACACTGACTTCGAAAAAGCTTTCGACAGAGTGGATCACATCATCCTGTTACGTAAGCTTCAGCGTCTGGGCATTCGTGGCAACTTGTATCGCTGGATTTGCTCTTATCTAGATAATAGATCCCAGGCCGTACGTATAGGCAGTCATATGTCTGGTCTTGTTAAGGTTACTTCTGGAGTTCCACAGGGTTCGAATCTGGGGCCTCTATTCTATAATGCTTATTTATATGACATATATAACGTGGTGCTTGGCTCAAATTATCTTATGTATGCTGACGACACCAAAATTTTTATTAAAATTTAGCATTTCTGACTGCAAAATACTCCAAAATGATCTGGATAGGTTATTCAAGTACTATAAATCAAATAGAATAAGCATTAACCCTTCTAAATGTGCTCATATGACCTACTCGAGAAGTAGGAGTGTTTTGCAGTATAGTTATAATATCGGTGGGTCTGTTATTGAAAAAGTGGACGTAGTTCGGGATTTGGGTGTGACCCTTGATTCTAAACTAATTTTTGATAAACATATACAGGTAATAACTAATAAATCATATAGAAATCTGGGTTTCATTATGAGAGTTTGCTCAGCTTTCACAGATATTTTCTGTATCAAATTGGTTTATTATGCTTATGTACGTAGCGTGCTGGAATATGCTAGTAGTATTTGGTCTCCACGTTACAATATCTACAAGGACAAGATAGAGCGTATACAGTCCATCTTTCTTAAACATTTAAACTACAGATCAAAGACGGTATGCAGCGATTATCTGGAATCATGCAGGATTCATAGTCTTCATCCGCTCTATGCCAGACGTGAATTGCTCGATATGCTACTTCTTTTCGATATAGTCAATGGAAAGATGGACTGTCCAGCGCTGGTCGATCAGATATTTCTAAAAACCCCTATTCGTCGCACTCGAGTCACGTGTCGCACATTGTTTAACGTCCCGAGTTGCTCCACTAATTACGCCCAGAGCTCAACATTGCCGCGAATCACCAGGATTTACAATGATAAATTTGTTGATGTTGATATATTTCACGGTAGCAGGCAAATATTTAGAAGTGGTATTTTTAGGCAAATAAATGACACTGTATAGCGGCTGATGTCGAATGTCACAAACCCACACACGCAGATATACTTACATACAGACACGCTTCACATACACAAATACACCTTATACCTAATCACATAAACATCATACAAACATACACTTACGAATAATACAATATCGCTGCATTAAGTTATTGTTATTTATGGCATAATTTTGTAATTTTAATTTTTTTATTGTTTTATACGTGGTAATACAATTTTGCATGTTATATATATACATATTATTATACTATATGTGAAGATCAATTATTGGTCCTTTGAAGTTATTATACCTATTTGTTCTTACTATATTTATTGTACCGCTGTTTTTTCTTCTGCTGAATAAATAAATAAATAAATAAATAAATAAATTAAGAAACTCTTAGAAAAAGTTTTGAGATTTAACAGATAGGTGAAAATGTTCTATGAAGCATAATAAAACATAAAGCTGAATAAAACATTTACGATTTTTATTGGGTGTTGGCGCCATAACTATGCAGACTGATTGTCAATGCATTCGCTGAGGAACGAAACCGTTCCGAACGCAATATTGTTGCCGAGACAAGGACCGTATGTCCGGTAACTAAGAGAGTCGCTCACTACCGCTCGTCGAGACAAGTCGATCCGCTACAAAAACCGCTCCGAGCACGCGTCTCCACCGCGTGTATCCGCATCCGTTTTCCGCCGCTTTATACACGAAAGAAATCCGCTTTATAGTGCTATCGTAGTGCTTATGACCGCTTTGCTGTGCCCAACAAGCTACGTGGTACAGTCTATCGCAGGAGGTTCGAGTGGAGTAACTTGGTGAGTTGCATGTGATTTATCAGCTTTGTATAGATTAGCCCAGCATCGCCAGGACCTGCTCCTCCTTCTTCCGCTTTTACTCCCGCTGTATATTTATTTTAATTAAGAACCAGCCCCGTCCGCTACGAGTGAAAGCTGCTCGCTTTCGCCCCACCATTTTTGGTCCTTCGAGCCGGATATTAATCATATTACATCCTTTTCTAGTAGGATATTATTTATTTAATTAAAATAATCAATATACTGGTCTTTCATGAGTCGCTTTATTATATTTAATTAAAATCATATTTATTATATTTAAAGAAAATCATATTTACTATATTTAATTAAAATCATATTTATTATATTTAATTAAAATTATATTTATTATATTCTATAAACCGCCCCCGCTACGCTTATCATAGCGTATACTACCACTTGTACTTGCTACGGCACCACGTGTGTAGCCGCTCCCGCTTTTCCGTAGTTTAAAACGTCAGTCTGGATGCCTTCGATCCTGTAGCTAATGTTCGTTTTAACTATTCGCTAATTAGCTTTAATTTTAATTTTTTTGTAAAAGTACCTACCTAATACGTTTATTATTTTTTGTCTTTTGTTTTTATTATAAAATAAATAATGGCTAATAACCTCGAAAAACTCGCATTGGAATCGTTACTTTTAGACGAAAAACGCAAATCATACTTTAACCGCATCCAAAGCATCTATGATTCCCGCCCTCGTAGTAGTGATGACCCTGGAGTGGACATGTTCATCATGAAATGTAGTTCGCTTGATTCAATGCGTATTAAATTTACGAATATTATCGAGAAAATAAACCGCATTGACCTTCAGATAAATCCTAATGCTATACCTTCTTATGAAGGGTTATGGTCTTTTGAAGACCTATACAATAGTATTCAGTTTATTTGCAAGAAATATAATACCACCGCTGTAACGCCTTCACATTCTAGCCAGAAAACCGCTAGTAGGTCTAACATCAAGTTAGAAAAGTTATGCATCCCAGAGTTCCATGGAGAGATAGAAAAGTTTCCCATGTTCCTGGAATCTTTTAATACTATGGTGCATAACAACCCTGACCTAGACGACACTCTTAGGGTTAGATATTTAGTTTCTAAATTGAAGGGTAGGTCTGAAAATATCTGGTTAGGTATAAACCCCACCGCTGATAACTATAAACTGATCTATGAAACTCTCATAGATAAATACCAGGATAAGAGATCTATCGCTGTGTCTTATTTTAACAAAATACTAAATCTAAAACCTATTTCAAAACCCGCTTCTCAAGATCTAGAAAACTTTATTGATTTGTTTTCAACTTCCATCGCTGCCTTAAAACAACTTAATATCGACAACCTTCTAGATTTTATTTTCGTCCACCTAGGTTTAACAAAAATAGACACTGAAACCGCTAAGTTGTTCGAGATGAACATACGCAAGCAGTCGATGCCTAATTATGATGAGTTTCTTTCTTTCATACGTGAGCAAGTGAAAGTAATTAGGAGATCACAAAGTGAACCCGCACCCGCTAGCTACCCCCAACGCCAAAACAAGTCCGCTAAACCGCAGCAGTTTACACATACTTTTGTTGTGAACAACAATAACAACAGTGAGGTTATTTGCGAATTTTGCAAATCACCTTCACATAACAAACTTTATTTTTGCAACACTTTTAAAACTTTAACACCGCAAGAACGCTATAATTACATTGTCACTAATAATCACTGCCTAAACTGCCTAAGTACAAAACATCCCTCGAGTAAGTGTAGGTCAATAGCATTGTGTAAACACTGTAACAAAGGACATCATTCTTTGTTGCATGCGCCGAACTTAATGCGCTCCGTAGTACCTACCACCGCGCGCCCCTCCGAGACTCCTGTACAGGCGCCGCAGCCCTCGCCCCACTCCACGGCTTCGCCACCGCGACGCGAGCGCCACCAAACTATCGCAGTTAACACGGATCTCGAAGATGCCGCTGAGACGCAGGATCATGTTGTCTCATTATGTAGTAGTTTAACATCTAGTAAACAACTTAGAAATACTGTATTATTAGGTTCCGCTATTATCCATATCAAAGATAGCAATGGATTCTTTAGGTATATTCGCGCGCTAATTGATATGGGTTCTCAAAATAACTTAATATCTAAACAATGTTGTAAAAGGCTGGGTTTAAAGGTAGCTCAAAATAGTAATAATATGTTAGTGAAGGGTATAGGAAATAGCTCACAAACAGTTCTAGGTTTTACTAACTTAATATTGTACTCGCGCTACGATTTAAGTTACTCCTTACCTATTCAACCGCTAGTACTTAATAAGATCTCAGATAACTTACCTGAGAATGAAATTGATTGTAAGTCATTAAACTACTTATCTTCGCTCGCGCTCGCCGATACAGAGTTCCACATGCCAGGCTCTGTCGACATGTTACTTGGATCTTCGCCGAAATATTACGCAACGGGAAGATAGTAGGTCCGCCGGGTAAACCGGACGCCATCGAAACCGCATTTGGTTACATAATAATCGGAGCAGCAGATTTATTGTGTCCCCATTTTATTAATAATAATGTTAATACCCGCTCTTTTCTATCTGTCACTAATACAGACTCGCTAACAAGGTTTTGGGAGATGGAAGAGGTCCATTCTCAAATATCTGAACCGCCCGCTGAACAAGGTGAATTGTTTTATACAAAAACTATATGTAGAAACAATTCCGGCCGCTATATCGCATCCCTACCATTTGACAGGGAATCTACCAAGTTAGGAGATTCTCTGGCTACTGCTACCCGCCGATTTAATACTTTAGAATGTAAATTTGATAATAATATTAATTTTTGCCTACAGTATGACACTGGAATAAAAGAATACCTAAACTTGGGAATCTTGCCTTTAATTTATAATAATGAACTAGGTTCTTCCTATTACGAACCTCATCACGGTAGCAGTCGTGATGATAAATTATCTACAAAATTATGCGTAGTGCTAACCGCCAGTGCCAAGACTACTTCTAGTTTGTCACTGAACAACTGCCTACACGCAGGGCCGAATTTACAACCACCCGCTATTATTTTTAATTTTCGCTTACTTCCAATCGCTATTTCCGCCGACATTAAACAAATGTTTTTAAGCATAACTGTTAGGTCAGAAAGTATACGATATTTACGCATATTTTATGGTTTTCTAGAAAACTGTGACGTCACAGCTTATGAATTTAACCGAGTCAGTTTTGGTTTAAAGTTCAGTCCCTACTTGACAATGCAATCTGTTCGGCAGATTGTCATGGATAAGAGATACCTGCTCGCCGCTACAGTGACTTCGCACGATTTGTTCGTAGACAATTTAGATACTTCTGTTCTTTCAGAAGAGATAAGTTTCTATCTCGCTCGTGACATGATCAACTTACTCAAATTAGGAGGTTTTGGCTTGGTTAAGTTTATCAGTAGCTCTTCCGACCTTCTCGCTTCTATTCTAAACTCGCTTCGCTTGATCTCTAGAAAGGAATCTGATAAATGCTCGATAGACGACATACTATCGATACCTATAGAATTCACCCCCCAGGTTCGCATTAAAAGTAAGATGTTGCTGACAACCACCGGGTTGTGGTACATCTACGGATTTTATGTTTTATTTCTTCTATTTCATATATTTAGTCCGCTTATACTTGTAATAACTTCTTGGAACAAACGTACACCGCATAATATTCATACCGCATACGCTAATATTCACTTTCATCATTTCGACAAAACCGCGTCATATGGGGTCACCTTAACTTTAACTTGCTCACCGCACCACGGTTTTGTCGTGTAAGAGATGTAAATGTTTGTAGTGTCAAATTATATTTAAAATACGGTATAGAAACACTGCTCACGTATGTAGAACTACTCATCGTTCTTACGCGGATTGGATGTGTATTGAACTCTCGTCCGCTCATCGCTCTTAGCTTGGATCCTAGTGATCACACTGCTATCACACCCGCTCACTTTATAAACTTTGTAGTAATAAAAAACTTTCAGGCGCTTAATGACTTAGGTTATTTCTCGCTTATCAAACGCAAACCAGACAATTTGGTAAATAGTATCTGGACTCGCTGGATTCGCGAATACTTGTCAAGCCTACAAGGTCGTCAGAAATGGAACACCCACTCAAATCCTATTAAGGTAGGATCTGTAGTGGTGTTGAAAACCGACAACGCCCCGCCTTTACAATGGCCTGTAGGTATCGTAGATGCTGTCCATCCCGGTTCTGACGGAATCGTTAGGGCGGTTACATTGCGTACACGTACCGGCAAGTACAAGCGCCCGGTAGTCAAAATTTGTCCATTACCGCTTTAACTTCTTACTTTACTTTTACATACCGCTTTATTTATGTATTTATATGTATTTTACCGCTCTCTAAGTCCTTACCGCTTTATACCGCACCTTACCAATTTCCACCGCAACTTACCGCTTTCTTCCATATCTTACCGCTTTATCCCGCATCTTACCGCTTTCTTCCGCATTTACCGCTTTCTTCCGCTATGGCTTTCCTTTCCTCTTTAGAGAAGCTTAAAGCTCCTCTAGGTGGGGGGGGATTTTGGCGCCATAACTATGCAGACTGATTGTCAATGCATTCGCTGAGGAACGAAACCGTTCCGAACGCAATATTGTTGCCGAGACAAGGACCGTATGTCCGGTAACTAAGAGAGTCGCTCACTACCGCTCGTCGAGACAAGTCGATCCGCTACAAAAACCGCTCCGAGCACGCGTCTCAACCGCGTGTATCCGCATCCGTTTTCCGCCGCTTTATACACGAAAGAAATCCGCTTTATAGTGCTATCGACTACGATAGCACTATAAAGCGGTCATAAGCACTAGCTTATGACCGCTTTGCTGTGCCCAACAAGCTACGTGGTACAGTCTATCGCAGGAGGTTCGAGTGGAGTAACTTGGTGAGTTGCATGTGATTTATCAGCTTTGTATAGATTAGCCCAGCATCGCCAGGACCTGCTCCTCCTTCTTCCGCTTTTACTCCCGCTGTATATTTATTTTAATTAAGAACCAGCCCCGTCCGCTACGAGTGAAAGCTGCTCGCTTTCGCCCCACCATTGGGGATTTAAAGTTGCAGTTCTAAAACAATCGATTTTTTTTCTAATATATTTTTTAAAAGATTTCCTGCTAATGATATACGAAGAGAAATATAGACTCGTATTATAGAGAAAGATTGGTCGGAAACTGCCACTGTCAGCTTTGTAAATAAAGAAATATAGTTACAATCATATGTATTTTATCACGGGTACCTTACGGCGCCCGAGACTGCCTAGACGGCCTCAGGGTACCCAGCGTAGGGATTTTTAATTCCACCTCGTCGTAGGCGATGGTATGAGTCTATACCGAACAAGTGGCTAGCTCGTCGCGATGTTTGAATAGACTCAATAACCCATCTATACACCGTTTCACAAGTTGGTATAGTGAAACTGGGAGCGACAGCTTAACGTGTTCTCCGAGGCACAATAGTGGTGTTGTCAAATAAATGTACATATTTTTTTTAGTTAAAAACTCATTGGTACACACCGGGATTCGAACCAGGGATCTAAGTGTTTTTTTAAGTCCAAGGTCTAACCAACTCGGCCACCACGTATATAATAATCTAGTTACTAGATTATTAACCAGACTTACAATAGTTATTAGCAAGTTACAAAGTTAATAATTTAGTTACTAGATTATTAACCAATTACAATATTTATTAGCTAGTTACAAAATTAATAATCTAGTTACTAGATTATTAACCAGTTACAATACTAGATTCTAGTATAATAATGACGCTAACTAGTACTAGTTAACACTGAAATAAAAAAAAAATGGTACCGCACAAAATATTGAGAACATCGACGAGAAAATTATTCAATATATCTTTTTGTATAGAATATTATATTTTTCCTTTTTTATCTTTCGGTAAATATTCTTTTATATTTATTAAATGTTATATATAAACTTGGAATGTTATTCTAAAAGGTAGAATTCGACTTAGTATACTTTTAGGCAACTTAAGGCATATTTTTCAATCGTCAGATAAAGTTATTTAACAGATAACTTGTATGGAGGAAACAATAAATTTGACAGTTCTTAATACAAGTTAACCGTCGAATAACTTTATTTGAAGTTTGAAAAATCCGCCCTTAAGCAGGGGTGTTCCACTCCGCGCTTTAGGTATGAAGCTACAAGTACCCGGCATTTATGTATTTATTAAATAAATTTATTTGTTAATCTACAGTATCCAATAACGGCAGTACATCCCAATTAATTTTGCTCGCATCTGTAGTTAACGCCTGCTGATCTATTTTCACAAAACTACGCTGAAGTACCATTTTTGGCCTTATTTTTGGAACTTTAATTTTATATGAAGCGTATATAAAATCATGTTTTAAGAAACCAGGCGCAGCACACTGACCATGAGTAGCTATTCGGTCAGAGTTTAAAGTAAGTATAAGATCTAGGAGAGAGTCAGTGGTATTATGATCACGGTGAGTTGATTTTTTTGACTGTATTATATTTTCAAATCTCTTTGATCGGGCATTCTTTTTCAGCAAGCATGTATTGAAATCACCCATCATAATGCAGTGCTCATAATTGGGAATGTAATTTTCCAGTAAGGTTTCAAATGTCTTACATTGTTGGTATGCGAAAATAATAGTATTATATAAAAAATTAAAAAAATGTATAAATATATATATATATATATATTATGATAAAATAATAAATATAAAATCGTGTTATAAGAATGCGAATTTTCATTACTCGCCACCTTTTCTATGTACCAAATGTTGTCCTTTGTTATAGTTATCTAAGTCTCTCGTATTTACGTACTTTGTTAGATATTTAATTACTATAGTATATAGTTTTGTTTGATAAGTATATATTTATAAGATAACTATTATTAGAAATATTATGCAGTTTTGGTAAGTAGACAACATACATACTTGCTCGTACATACTTATTTATTTGCCCAATTAGGTATCTACGTAGGTTGCTTAATAATAAATAACATAGACTAAGCAAATATACTAAGGCAATGCTTTTGTAAGTTTTTCTTTCATCTTAGTAGGTAGGTACAATCTGTTTCCTTTAAAGTTATTATTCGCAACTATATAATTTTACATAATCTACCTATACTACTTGTACCTACGATTATTTCTTTTGTGCCTATACACCGAAAAGCAATATTTAGTTTCATAGACAATGTAGTGTGCCTTATGGTTTCCCTATCTCCTTAGGCTAAAATGCAGCAGACATCCTAAAATAAAAAATGTTTTATGATCTACGTACTTACTACTAAGTACCTAACCTAGGTTTTGTTTAAAAGAAGACAACCCTAACGTCGTCAGAAAAGTAAAGAATGACGCGATAGAAAGAGAGGCAACTTTAGGTGAATATAAATGTAGGCCATTAGCGCTGTGCGATCTGGGGCCTTATTCCGAGTTTTCAAACGTTAACCACGACAAGACGTTGTGCAAACTATAAATATTGAAATATAAGTTCTATTACAATTAATATATAGTCTGTATTAGGTTGGCTATAATAATGCCGCCATCTTGAAATACACGAATTCTTCGCAAGTTTGAACATCATATGGGCATTGGAATTTCAACTCTATATTTAATAGGATAGTACTTATATTTCAATATTTATAGTTTACGCAACGTCTTGTCGTATTTAGCGGTTGCAAACTCGGAATAAAGCCCCTGAACTGAGCTTTATTGTGTCGGTGCAAGAGTCGCTATTTATTTAATTGATTTTTTGGAGTGGAGCTTCTGTACTTGTACTATTATTTCTTCTGTGCCTTAGGGTATGACACTTTCCTAACAACCTCTTGATATCCAATTAATTTAGTAGTAAAATTAAATTCGATATGTTAGATAGAGCTCTAAGCCCTATAGAAATGGACCTGCACCTGTGCATTTATTAAGGAGTGCCTCACTAATACATATAACAAATACATACTTTATAACTAAATAAAATATTTATTTTTAAACATAGATTTTAAATATTAATTTCTTGAAACCCAGTTTAAAAAAAAAGTCTTTTAAGATAAAATTATGATAGTTTTTATATTTCGTCGGAAGCTCATTCTATATGTTTTAGTTTTTGGAGTAATCTTAAACTCCTTTTAAACCAACATTATATTTTTTTTAAAGTAAGTTAATATATTGCTATATAATATTCATCAGAGATTAATATTTTTTCGATTTTCTTCTATACTGTTGGCACACGGTATCCCTATCGCTCTTTGTGTTACAGTAAACTCCTCCCTAAACAATTAACGGAAGCTAGACTGTACCTAATATAACTACATAAATATATTAATGTTTTATAAATAAATACCTTTCAGTTGACATTCCACATGACCATGTTTATTTATTTTTCTATTTAGACCCCTTTTAACTCGAGACTATAAGTAACTATGACTTATACCATTTTGGATGAATGTTGATTAACAATATTTATAACTATTCCAAATTTTAAGTCAGTCGGACGATTATATATAGATATTTGACGCTAAGGTGTAGATTGATATACAGACAGACTAATTGATAAACCTGGGGCCTTATTCCGAGTTTTCAAACGTTAAACACGACAAGACGTTGCGCAAACTATAAATATTGAAATATAAGTTCTATTTCAATGGGACATATAGTCTGTATTAGGTTGGCTATAATAATGCCGCCATCTTGAAATACACGAATTCTTCGCAAGTTTGAACATCTTTTTGGTATTGGAATTTCAACTCTATATTTAATAAGATAGAACTTATATTTCAATATTTATAGTTTACGCAACGTCTTGTCGTCTTTAGCGGTTGCAAACTCGGAATAAAGCCCCTTAGTGATATCCACATATTTATGAAAAAAAAACGGAAACATAATATAAATTATGAAAATAGATTGGCTAATTAAATTGGTACGCCCTTACAACGTTACATCGTACTAAATATTAGTTCAAATTTTTACCGCTAGTGGCGCTAGTTGTCACTTTATTGACAAAAGTGTCGTTGTGATTTTGTATGGAAGGGCCTATCTTAATATTTATATCTATGCCCTAGAAGTTGTCGGGGTTTATCTAGAATTTCAATTCTATATGAACCCCCCGCGAGTAATGTATTCTAAATCTACACCGGACAAGTGGCGAGCTTATCACGAAATTGGTCCTATTTTCACTATATCAACTAAGGTATAGTGAAAATACCCCTATTTTCACTCGGTTTTTGATTTGATGGTCGTCACCATTGCCTAAAAAATTGCCTCGTCAGGCAATTTTTTATTTTGTATTTTTTTGAAAATTGGCAATTTTTTTATTGGCATGATAAATTTTACCACCTTTTTTTAGATGGGAGGAGGTCTTCTATGACTTTGTTCGACCTACCGACTGATTACATTACCACAAACCGACAAGTTATCTAGTCATATATTTATGTTTTAGTCTGTGGGTTCATAGGTTTTTTGGAGGCTATTGCATCGATATTTAGGATGCGATTACGTAGCGTGGTTAAATTGACGATAAAGCAGCGAGGCTATTAAATAGACTCGTAATGAAAATTTGTCTGTCGATGCCTGTTTCGTAACCGCATCAATTATCCGACAAATATATATTAATCATAGTGGGAGCGATCATTACTATTAAACAACAATGTATTTACCGACCCCATTCATGGATTTTGTAGATCTGCTTGCCATCAGGAAGATACAAAGTAATAAACCGTACTGTAAAAAATAACGAACAGAATAGGTGGTATATAAGTGGACAACACCCTTAGTGAGCGGCCCGACAGTGATACCCAGATTATCCTATGTGGCCCTTGGACGGAAAAGTATGACGACCGCTGGATTATACTATACTCTTTGGTTCATTGCGCCTTATTACGAGTTTGCAACCGTTAAACACGACAAGACGTTGCGTAAACAATAAATATTGAAATATAAGTTCTAATCCAATGGTTATATAGTCTTTATTAGGATGCCGCCATTTTGAAATACACGAATTCTTCCCAAGTTTGAACATATAAGCAGCATTGGAATTTCAACTCTATAATTAACAAGATAGAACTTATATTTTAATATTTATATTTTACGCAACGTCTTGTCGTGTTTAGCGGTTGCAAACTCGGAATAAGGCCCCTGCCACCCTAGCCAAGAGCATTGTCGCTTTTTACGCTCGAACGTCGCAGAAGCGTGAGAAGAGGGGAGATAACAAATTTATTATCCTATTGGTGTATCTATATTGTTGTCTCGTTTTGGTTATTCCTGTAACGATAAAAACGAAAGTGACGTCATCACCAAATGTCATCTTCATACAAAATTTTCGTGCGCGCTTTTAGCGCTCATGCTCTTGGCTAGGGGGGCTGGTCAGTGGCTGGCTGGCTATTATTTACCTTGCGGTCCGATTCACGATAAAATCGATGTCAGCGCTGTCATCACCGGTCCGTATGAGCGTAAGCGCGCTACGATAGATGATTTGACATTAATAGTGACGTCATTACAGACGCCATATTGGACTGACAGTGATTTAGCTTCTGGGTGAAATCGCTGTGAGCGCTGTCAGAATAACATTTATCTAGAAACTAATTTCTGAGGAAAGTAATAAAATTCCTAAAATGATTATTAAGTAGAAAGTTATAAGTGTTGTGTTTGCATTTATTTTTGTGTTTATGTGAACAAATATACAAAATACATTAAAATTCATTAATTTGTTATTGAGTTTTATTTGACATTAAAACAAAGTGAGAGGAGCATATGTTTTAGTTGCGAGATAGAGGGAGAGACAAGGCAAGTGATGTTCTTGTGAGCGCGCTTAATCACTGGTCCGATTCATTAGCACGCTAATAGCACCGTGAGTGTCTCATCACGCTTTTTGAATCGGACCGATGTTAATGAACGTCAGCGCTGACAGCCTTGTTATCGCCATTCGGACCGTGAGGCAGTGAGGTTAGTCTGTGGTCTGTGGTGATCTGCGGTTTGGAGGAAGTGCATGCTCAAAATTTCAATTTTGTTTATTTCAAAAACAAATATGTAACAAATACATCGTTTCTGCAATATCTAGTTTATGAATTATGTACCTATTTGAAATAATTAATAGTTTACATTGGCTGCCATGATTTTTAAACGTCGGTAAGTAGGTGGTTTAAATATATTATTATTTTTAAAATACCTATTATAGGGAATAAATATTTGTTTACATTTTTTTATTGTACCACGGCATGTGATCTACCTGGTGGTGTGGCGAGCAAACCTACAAAGTCCATGAATGGTGGTTTTTACATCTGTATGGGCGGTGGTAACGGGGCCGGTCGATCGGAGTTATAGAGACCTTCCTCCCACCTGGATGTTAATGAAACATTTTTTTTTATCATTTCAGACTTGCTGTAAAATACATAATAGCTTTTTTAATTGCTGTTGTGTTATATTGCGAATGGGTCGTGTATAGTTTTCAAAGTATTCACTGGCAGAATTTGGGTTGCCAAAGCGACGATAGTAGCTGCACGAAAATCTTGTTTATTGCAGATCCCCAGATCCAAGGGGACTTTGCAGAGCCACCGCCTCTCAGTTATATTTATAACTGGGATAGTGACCGGTAGGTGCACTTTGAGCTCAGCTCTAGAAACGACAACCACATAGATGACATTCAAGAGAGAGACAATGTTCTTAGCTATCCATGGCTTCACCGTGTGGGTGCCGGGTCCATTATGTGGTTGAAAGGCAGGGGAATGAATTGTAGCATTCCCGGACTTGAGACTGCGAAGTAGGTTTAAAGGCCTTTTGAACTCTCACCTGCACTGTGTTCACTACCCTCTCTACTCAACCAAATACTATATGATTCTGGTAGCGCCATCTTGGAAACATGCTCCATAAAAGTTCCCATGGCTGGTCTCGGAAGGCCAAGATCCTCCAATAGACAGTGCAAAGACTTCGCTGGAATTCCTCTTGCACCAACCTCCACTGTATGTATGCTAGTTTGTCTGGAATCTTGTAATGTATTTTGAATGTATCCATGAATATTTTCCAGTCTTGTGCTTTGTCCAGGTTTGAGAAAGGTTTACTTTGAGTTTTCTTAATACCCTACACTCAGGGGCGTATTTAGGTTCATTCTCGCCCCGGGCTACTTACATCTGACCACTAGGTACATTTATTGTTGTATAATATTAAAATTTATTACAACTATTAAGGATTACAATTTTCCTTAAAACAAGACACATAGGTTGTACTTAGTGGTGGTGAATATTGTAGAAATTACATTATCAGTTATATATTTAGTTGTTGAAGTCTACAAAGGATGTTAAGCAATTGAAATACAAGAATGTTCATACCCGTGCAAAGTATGAACATACATTTAATGTAAGATATTTGTTAATAGTCCTATCTTCAGTACCTACCTACATTGATTCAGTTATGAGGTGCACACTTATCAATGCAGTTAAAAGTATTTTGTTGACTTTACTTAATTTACAGTTATGTCAAACAAACATTCTGGACGGTGTTCCACCACTTCAAGCCTGATGTGCTGGTGTACTTGGGGGACCTGATGGATGAAGGGTCAATTGCCACAATGGTACAGTTTCATGCCTATGTCAAAAGATTGCTGAACATATTTGAAGTTCCTCAGGAAATTGTTGTGAGTGACTAAATGAAATTAAATATAAGTCCTGTTAGGGTGCAGACAAGAGAAAAATTGTACACAATTAAAATAGTACTAATTGTACACAATTAGTACTATTAATAAAGAGTAAAAATAATTATTTGCATAGAAATTTATTTATTTATATTTTCATTTATTTAGTTTTTTTTTATAATAATGGCTTGACAACTTATTTCCAACAGGAAATAAAAACTTAAAATGTTTTGGAGTAGTATAAAGGAACTGATGAAATACACTTTAACAATAGCAAAAAAAATTTTACAGAAAAGATTGTTGCTGTCATGATGAAAAATATATATGTGAAAAAACATCACACTTTTTCAATCAACGATGCCGAATCAGAGATGCCGCGCATCGATACGGGTTGACTTCTAGTTTCGGTGCCGAGAAAACGGATGCCGCATCGCATTGTCCCCGGAATCGGCGGAACATCTCGCGTTTCGTTTTCGAGCGTACCTCAGAGTCCTCAGCGCACCGACCGCGGCATCGGCGGAACATCTCGCGTTTCGTTTTCGAGCGTACCTCAGAGTCCTCAGCGCACCGACCGCGGCATCGGCGGAACATCTCGCGTTTCGTTTTCGAGCGTACCTCAGAGTCCTCAGCGCACCGACCGCGGCATCGGCGCAACATCTCGCGTTTCGTTTTCGAGCGTACCTCAGAGTCCTCAGCGCACCGACCGCGGCATCGGCGCAACATCTCGCGTTTCGTTTTCGAGCGTACCTCAGAGTCCTCAGCGCACCGACCGCGGCATCGGCGGAACATCTCGCGTTTCGTTTTCGAGCGAACCTCAGAGTCCTCAGCGCACCGACCGCGGCATCGGCGGAACATCTCGCGTTTCGTTTTCGAGCGTACCTCAGAGTCCTCAGCGCACCGACCGCGGCATCGGCGCAACATCTCGCGTTTCGTCACAGAAGAAATAATAGTACAAGTACAGAAGCTCCACTCCGAAAGATCAATTAAATAAATAGCGACTTTTGCACCAGTACCCCTAGTGTGAGTTTTCTAACTATTACTTTGCGTTTGAGTTAACTAAAATTTGTATGGGAAATGGTTCAGCGCTCCAAGCGGAAATTTCGAGAACTAAAAATGCGAGCGTGTGATTGGTCAAAATGTTAACGCAGTAGTAAAGTTAACGCGAAAGTAAATGTTAAAAAAACTCACACTACGGCTACTGAGCTCAGTTCAGATCGCACAGCGCTAATGGCCTACATTTATATTCACCTAAAGTTGCCTCTCTTTCTATCGCGTCATTCTTTACTTTTAGGGTTGTCTTCTTTTAAACTAAACCTAGGTTAGGTGCTTAGTAGTAAGTACGTAGATATTAAACAATTTTATTTGAGGATGTCTGCTGCATAGGTATTTTTAACCTAAAAAGATACGGAAGCCATAAGGCACACTACACTGTCTATGAAACTAAATATTGCTTTTCGGTGTTTAGGCAAAAATAGTAGGTACAAGTAGTATAGGTAGATTATGTGAAATGATATAAGTGCGAATAATACCTTTAAAGGAAACAGATTGTACCTACCTACTAAGTTAAAAGAAAAACTTACAAAAATATATGTTATTTATTATTAAGCAACCTACGTAGGTACCTAATTGGGAAAATAAATAAGTATGTACGAGCAAGTATGTATGTTGTTTACTTATCCTTAAAACTGCATAATATTTCTAGTAATAATTAGTTAATGGTAGTGCACTAACTATTAGGTACTACCTATACTTATCAAACAAAACTAAACCTAACCTTGTAAAGATAACTTATAAATACCTAGCTATACTAAAGTAATTGAATATCTAAAAAAGTACGTAAATACGAGAGACTTAGATAACTATAACAACATTTGGTACATAGGAAAGGTATCGAATAATGAAAATTCGCGTTCTTATAAACAGACTACTAGACACACGTTTTGATATTTTTTAGTGTACCTGCCTAATAATAACCTATAGGTAGGCGTGGATTCATTTACCTTTTGAGGTCCTTTGGAAGTATGAAAAACGCAAGGTCCGGATCCTTGTTACTATTATTTAAGCAATCGAAATGTGGCACACCAAGCTTTAGACCTCATTTTAGTTAATTAATTTGAATTATGTTAGGGAAAAATAAAATTTCCTTCAGGCCTTAAGAAGCATTCTGTACCAAAAAGAATGATGCTGGCTTCGGATGCCGTTTTGTTGACAACGGTGCGCATCGATGCCACAAAAATACTAAAACGCCCATGTCTATAAATAGCTGGCCTTTTCGCATTACGCGATATTTTACCAGTGTCTTGTGGGTAGAATAAAATTATTATATATTATTAGTAAAAAATGTATAACAGGGTGGAAAGAAATTGGAAAAGGACTAGGGTAGAAAAAGGAATAGCGACATGACATTACTTTTGTTTACTGTGCAATAAAGTGTTTAAATCAACATATAAAATTACTATATGTAGCATACGGTATAGTCCTGCCAATATCAATATAAAAAGTGTCCTCACATTCGCAAGTGTTTACATAACATCTACTGTAGAATATGGTCAAGCAAACAAGTACCGACTGTGTTCGGAGAAGCAGCTTTTGTTCTTATACCTAAAAAGCCTGAGGTTACTGATTCCAAAAATAGAAGACCTATTGCGTTAACAAACACTATGTCCAAAATCTTCTTTTCTATACTTCAAGCAAGAATGTCGAGGTTTATGATCACAAACAAGTACTTTTTATCCCTGCACCAGAAAGGATTTCTTTCGGGAATTTCTGGTTGATTGGAACACAACACCTTACTTGCGGAGTGATTGAAGAATGCCAGGGAGCACGAGCGTTAATTGACTGTCTGCTGGATTAATTTGGAAAATGCACTTGGATCGGTCGAGCATAAATTGCTGCAAGTTGCCCTAAAATGGTATAACTTTCCAACAGTGATCATGGATATAATTGCTAATTCTTATAAGAACTTAAAATTTGTCATTACAAAAAAAGATGGGTTCACAGATCCTCTTCAATATAATGTTGGGCTATTTCAAGGCTGTTGCCTCTCACCAATAGCTTTCAATATTATTATTAACATCTTAATTGACAAACTTAAAACTAGTGAAAAGAAGTGGGGATATAGATTTAATTTAAAAAATGTATATTCGGAGTCCATCTTAGCATTTGCAGACGACCTAGCAGTGCTAACACGCAAACCAAACCAATGCCAGAACCTGCTTACTCTGGTAGACGAATTCTGTGTATGGTCGAACGGCATGAGAACAAAACCATCAAAATGCTTCTGTCTGTGTCTGGGCAGACGAAATACTAGGTTTACGTCATACGACCCAGAACTATTCATAACAGGGCAGAAAGTAGCCCCAGTAGAGGAAGCCATGCCTTTCAAATTTCTGGGCAGAAGGATGAAGGATGATAAAGTTCTAGAAATTATTCGTGAAGCTGTAAGTCTCAGTATTGCTAGAGCCAGAAAATGATTATCAGCAAATGAAAGACTTAACTACTTTTGTAAAGGAGGGACAACTCAAGAAATGTCAAAGTAAACCTTTCTCAATCCTGGACAAAGCACAAGACTGGAAAATATTCATGGATACATTACAAGATTCCAGACATACTGGTGTACCCTCGGTGCTTAAAGAAAGTAATACTTATAGAACTCACCGTTCCGTGGGAAACAAACATACCTAAAGAACACAACATCAAGTCGAATAAATATTTTGATCTCACAAACGAAATTACTAGAAACGGATATAAAACTCGACTTTATGCAGTGGAAGTTGGTGCAAGAGGAATTCCAGCAAAGTCTTTGCACCGTCTATTGAAGGATCTTGGCCTTCCGAGAACAGCCGTCGGAACTTTTATGGAGCGTGTTTTCAGGATGGCGCTAACAGGATCATATAGTATTTGGTTGAGTAGAGAGGGTAGTGAACACAGTGCATGTGAGAGTTCAAAAGACCTTTAAACCTACTTCGCGGTCCCAAGTACGCTGCAGTTCATTCCCCTGCCTTTTAACCACGCGAAGGACCCGGCACCCGCACGGTTTGCTAAGAACATTGTCTCTCTCTCTTAAGATCACTACGGAATGCTTATTCTAAAAAATTAATACATTTTTGCACTATAATGTCCTATAAACTTAACTATGAAAATATAACACAAACACACGTCTATAGTTTCCGGGCTAACCTCAATGAATCCGATTTTATATTCATCAAATTAATAAATTATTTGCTAACCGGGCTTGTGGGTAGCCAACCCCTCTGCCTGGTTACCCTGAGTTCGCCTACGCTTTACCTCACCACATGATGCATACATATTGAGCTGTTTATTTTCAGCAAGTATGGATTCCAGGTGACAATGATATTGGAGGTGAGTTTGAAGCCATCAAGCAGGATAAGGTGGAGGAGTTCCGGAAGGTATTTGACCAGCCAGATGTCATCACTTATAACAACGTATCCATCTACAAAGTCAACAGAATCACGCACACTATGCCTGAGATTCCGGACCATATGAACAATGATGGCAACTTCAAGATTGTGGTGTCACACTATCCCACCATGACGTCTAATGGGTTTGCTTTGAATGTGAGACCATTATTTTATCTAGTTTCTAAAGGTCGTAATGACTGACTAAATCGTACATTAACACCACACTATTTAACTATGACACTTGTACAAATATACCTGTCAAAAGTTCAAAACAACCTTACCCTACAATATAAGTCTAATATCCTTAAATGCTTTAAATTATGTGGCCCGTTACCGGACACGAAAAGAAACTCATCTCGTCGACAATATATTATTGCAGTAAATAAAAGAACCACAATAATTATTAAAATAATAAATTTATTTTATTGACACACACAATTAGGTTTAGAAAATAAAGGCATATAAACTAATTTAAAATTAATTGTTTTACCTAATTAATTTTTACATACATACATATTAACAAATTATGATTGATCCCTGTTTCCTATGCTAGCCAGTAACCAGCTCCTTGTTTATGTCGATACTAACTTTTATCCCCAATATAGTTATTAAAAAAAATGCTTTAATATTCTAAAATGGATGCTGCAGTGAGACTAAATCATTTCTGTAATAAGACTTTCCCATATACATAAAAGAGGAGAATAGGACTCCTCTTTTTTCTTTTGTTATACGGAACCCGTTTTTACTTCTGTCAATTTTAGACCATGCTGTGTGTTATCTCGACCTCACTGACCTATTAAACTTGAGCGCCTTCAAAACGTGTGCATACGTTACGTTTTTGGCCTGCGAAAGTATGATCACATTTCGGAGTATAGAAAACAGTAGAATGGCTCCATATCCGCTCTCGCAGGATACTACATCTCCTTTTCCTGTTATATAATATTAAAAATCCAAATTCTCCTTCTTATCTCAAATCCCGCTTTCAATTTCTATGCGACACTCATGATCGCGACCTCCATTTTACTGATAATGACATATTAAAGATTCCATCACATGTCTTTACCAAATATTCCGATTCATTTACGGTGTCAGCTTCTCGCCAGTGGAACTTGCTCCCCCTGAACATCAGACAGTCACCGTCTCTCGCCATTTTTATGAAATTACTAATTTCTCATTATAAAAATTCAGGTTAGGTTTAAACATATTTATGTATTTATTTTACTATATTATTTATGTATTTTATATTTGAGCATGTAGGTACCTACTTATATATATAACTGTATATAGTTTATGTATTTTGATTCCTATTTACATTACTCTGTGCACCCTATATTACAATTTATTGATACAAAACAAGTTGTACGTAAACATTTGTTACAGATGAACGAACTATTCCGTCCAGATATATATTTTTGCGCTCACGAACATAGTTCCAAGTACATGAAGATTTCGAAGGACCTATCGCAGAGGACTGTACATCGTATAACTGCTGGCGAGGTCCTGACCGTGGCGGCTGACGAGGCAGATTATTACGAGATCTATGTTCCCACCTGCTCTTACAGAATGGGTACACCCAATATTGGATATGGAGCTGCTATTTTAGGTTTGTTTTTAAATTTATTTATTCAAAAAGAAATAAAGTTTCTTTGTCCTTAGGCAGCTTATTCGTTCTTCTCAGGCTAGATGAGTAAAGCTTTTTTTACTGAAAATACATACCTTGTTTTTTTTTTGGCGCTTGAATGGGGTAAATTAATACATTGTTTAACAAAATGTATGTGGTCTGGAGGCGTAACTGGTCTCTTTTTTTCGAAAATGCGGTTGGAAATGCGGTTTCGGTGAATGGATTATGCTATCAAGAAAGTCAATTTTGGCCTATTATTGACATAGATATCACTGATATGGTTTCAGTAGGAACTGTGCCACAAGTTACGCAGCCACCGAAACAATAAATTTATAGCAAACCAAATTTCCTGCGGCCGGTCCGATCATGTGATTTAACACCACTGGATTATTTTTGTGAGTCTATGTTAAAGGCAGAGTCCACACGGAGCCAAACGAATCGATTGCAGCCTTAAACATCAATAACCGTAACGTGATTAACGAAATAGACCAGCCATTTTGCTGCGGTTCAAAAGTGATTAAATAATCGATAAATGTAAGCGTGTTCGTGGTGGACATTTGTCCGATATCATTTTTCATTTATAATTGCCAAACCTTACTCTTTCTTACATAATAAAAATATGAATAATTTTCATTTAAATTTAAAATTCAAAGTTCTTGTTGAAAACCCCTTTATTTAATGTCTTTTAAAGATTAGGTAGAAAAAATGATGTGCATCTGGATTGAGAGATCTTATCAAAACCAAACAAAATGACTATGTTGGCATTTCGTAGCATAATGTAGAAACTTATAGGTATATTAAATATTTAATTTGTAAAGGCGAGGAAAAAAAGTTAGCGTCTAAAAATAGGAGCTCTCAATCCTGACGTTTTTGAAAAAATATAAAAAAATATTTCTAAAAAGTATTTACTCTATGTAATATTTTTTTGTACTAACATTCAGTACACACATCGTAAGAAATAATCAGAAGAATTTAAAATATTTGGAGGTAAAATGAAGAAGATATAAGGCAAAACATGGATCTCTCAATCCAGACATTTTAGATTAAGTGATCCTTTGAAACACCATGTTAGGCTGAGTAGAAGCAAAAGTTGACTATGCGAGCATTTAATAGTACTTCTCGGCATATTCCCAAAAAATAAATAAATATCCAAATGATAACCGTTAAAAAGTTATAGCAACTTCGTCATTTTTAAAACATCAGGACTGAGGGATCTATATCGTTGTTAAGTTGTGTGTAAATCAATGCTAAAAAAATACGTAATAAACCATTTGATTTGCCTATTGATTTAAGTGTATGGATTCACTTCACATTCATCACTACAAATTACTGTCACTGATGACGCCGCTTTCCTGAGAGGCGAAGTAACTTAGATATTAATATATTTCGTTTTGACGTTTATTTAAGCACAGAATACTGGAATACTATATTGTGTGAAACTACTATGGAAGTATAAATATCAAGGAAATGCTGTAATATTTTTCACAAAGTACAAATTACTTGTTAAACGTTTCTCTGTGTCCAGTAATCCATTTTGGATTATCACTTTTTGAGCATTGAATGGTTATAATCACTTGTGTTCTCATTAGGGTTCCGAATTTTTTTTTTTTTTCAAAAAAATATCTCTTCTTAGGTGTCTGTTTGTTTGTCGGCATGAATATCTCGAGAACCGCTGGTCGGAAGAGTCAGAAATAATTCGCAGCGTGATGAATAATGCCAAATCTTTCGTACTGAGGAAGAGGAAGAGCAAATACAAATAAAAAGGGTCCAAGTCAAAGATAAGCGCACGTTAGGCTGTCGGTCCTAGTTCCACTATATAAACTTGTGAAACTGTTTACCGATGGGTAATTAAGTCTAAACAAATACCGCTATGAGTTTACCACTTGTTCAGTGTAGCGTAGACTCACAATTTGCTACGAGGTGGAAATAAAACCCCTCCGCTACCTTCGGAACACTCCGCGGGCGAGTTTTCGCACTTGTCATTTTTTTGTATTGACTTTGTGTCGCGGGTGGCTTTATTGTGTTCTCATTTTTAGACAGGCTATTTTGGGGCTTAGGGTACTTCCTGGTATTTATTATACCTTTTTTTTAAAAACATTACCGTTTTAAAGAAATTTAAAATGACTAGGTTTTAAATGCATGTGGTTTAAAAAATGATTTTATTAAACACATTATTAGTGTTTACGGGTTTTCAGGAGATTCGACGGTTATGTTACGGGATTAGTCTGAGTTTAGGTACCGCTTTTCAGGTAGCTCGAAAATTTGAGATCAGTCGTAATTATAACGGTATCCAGATTTATTTTTAAGGCATCAATCTGTGCGTTTACCGTTTTTCAACATTAGTCTATGGATTTACTGGTATTAGTAAACACTAAAATTTATTTCGGAATCAATCTGAATTTGTATGGTTTGGCATGTGTTCATCTAAAAATATAATAAAGTGCAATCTTTGCACAAATAGTTTAAATGCCAGGATTTAGAAGATGATTTTTTAATTATTCGTAGAATTTTAGACTTTCTGTGGGATGAAAGTAAAAGTAGATATTTATGTAAAAATATAGATCACTCCAGTCCTGATGTTTTAAAAATGACGAAGTTGCTATAACTTTTTAACGGTTATCATTTGGATAATTTTTTTTTTTGCGAATATGCCGAGAAGTACTATTAAATGCTCGCATAGTCAACTTTTGCTTCTACTCAGCCTAACATGGTGTTTCAAAGGATCACTCAATCTAAAACGTCTGGATTGAGAGATCCATGTTTTGCCTTATATCTTCTTCATTTTACCTCCAAATATTTTGAATTCTTCTGATTATTTCTTACGATGTGTGTACTGAATATTAGTACAAAAAAATATAACATAGAGTAAATACTTCTAAAAATATTTTTTTATATTTTTTCAAAAACGTCAGGATTGAGAGCTCCTATTTTTGGATGCTAACTTTTTTTCATCGTCTTTACAAATTAAAATATTCCATATATAAGTTTCTACATTATGCTACGAAATGCCAACATAGTCATTTTGTTTGGTTTTGATAAGATCTCTCAATCCAGATGCACATGAAAAAAAGAACAATATTTTGTTTAGGTTAACCTGGCAGGTACATTTAAGATTATGGAAGTCTTATAACCCAGTGTATAGACAAAATGTTGTCCGATGTATCTGGTCATATCTATCATTTTATTTAATAACACTAATAAAATGTCGGGTGCGCCAGGTCTTACGATAACAGTCTGTGTTTATCAGGAGTCAGATATTTTATGCGCTGTCAGTTGCTGGTTATTGATGATGACGTATGGTTTATTGGATGAGCTTAAACCGATTACTGGCCTCAAAATATGTTTTTATTGGTGATTGAGAAAAATATGAAACATTTCATTTACCTACTTATGATAAAAAGTGGAATACCCAATCTGCGATTTTTTTATCGTTTTATCTAAATACTTGTGTAAAAACATATTGAGTAACCAAATAGGAAATGTTCAAGTGTTAAGTTTGAACCCTCGAAAACTTGACTCATACCGATGCCGAGTATGAGTCAAGTGCCCAAAATTCTTCATGAACATTTAGCGGTCAGGAAGCTTTGTGCCCTGTGGATACCTCATAATTTGACCGAGGCCCAAAAACTCCACCGTGTTGATTGGTGCCGTGAAATGCTTTAAATATTTAACAGAAGTGACACAAATGCCTGTGTTCGACTTACGGGTGACGAAAGCTGGATTTTCTGTTATGATCCGGAAACTAAAAGACGGTCTCCTCTGTGGGTGTTTGCTTCCGAGGGCCAACTAAAGGGAAGAGAGGTCAAAGTGTGGAAAAAAATATGGTGGGCTCGTTCTTCGGAAGGACAGATTATTACGCGACAATTGTTTTAGAGGATCAAAAAACAGTTATTGCGTAGTGGTACACTAACAATTGTTTAAAGAGAAGTCTTTGAAAAAGTTCGGAAGAAACGACCTCGCTAAGATCTCCTTCACCACGACAACGCCTCGTCGCACACCGCCGCCGCCCGGGCGAACGATCGCCTATTTGGCGACGTCAGGCGTTGAATTACTGGGTCACCGTATAGCTCCGACCTCGCACATTGCGTTTTTTATTTATTCCCGAAAATAAAAGTAAAACTTCGAGGAAAACGTTTTATGGACGCAGAGGAAGCAGCGGCTGCGTTTTAAAAGGCCTTCGAAGAGACCCTTAGTGGTCCTTAGGGACGAACGGGCAAAGTGCTTTTCTCAGTGCTTCCATCGGATGCAGCGAATTATTGATTTGAATGGACTCTATTTTGAAAAGATATAATAAAACCAATAACTTACTAGTTTGCTTAGTTTTTGATTTTCTAAGAACTTTAAGTTAGACCCTCGTAGCTACTATCATTACTAATATATTAACTAAGTTTAATAAATTATTATAATTGCCTAAAGCCTAGTTTGTGCCCCGGGCAATATGTGTGTAATGTCGTTCATATTATTATTTACAAACCCAACTTCATATTATTGGTAAGAAATTAACTTTTTAGCAACTTTGAGCAACATGTGCCCATGCGTCTACCTGGTAATAAGCAGTATGCAATGTCCAGAAATTATAACAACATGTTTATTTATTTAAACTAGTCCTACTAGTGGGACCACTAGAAGGGGCCACGGGACGTCCTCCTGGATGTCTCGTGCCCCATTGGTCACAGTAAAACTGTTGGAGAGCTGGTGCAGATCCCATGAAAGTGCTATTGACATCTAAATATTTCAACAATCACCGACTCGCTCCCTTTGCGCAAAATATATGATAACTGACGTAACGATCGATTTTCCAGCGACATATAAAGCTATAGCTTATATATCGCTGTAAAATCGGATAAGAGATCCTCGATTAATAAACATATGTGCTTATTAATCGAAAATCCCTTATCCGGAGAGATGTTGCATTTTATATGTATGTACCTATTATTTATTATAGACACTTTGGTAAAAATGTATAGAGTAAATTACACTGAAAAATGGGCTTCCGAGAAAAATTAAGTAATTTTTATATTTGATTTCGAAAATATAGGTTAAAATAAGAAACTAATTACGTTTTTATCTGCTGTTTTAAGATTTTCATGATTGAAAATTTTAATCTATTAATTTTGTGACACGTCATTATCACGATGGCAAAGAAAACAAACTGGTTGCTATAAAAAAATATATATATTGGAAGTTGACATGCCAATGCCACAAGCAAGCGTTTCTGTTGGTTACCGCGAAGTGAAATGAAAATTTGGGTCCAATACTACTCACCGGGATGTGTTTCTAGAAACTCATCTTCTGTATAGAAATCTTGTGAAGCTTTATTATTATCATTACCTATAAGAATAGTTAACAAAATTTACAAAACATTAAAAAAAATGCATTAATTTAATAAAGGTAATTATTTTAAAAATAAACCATTTTTATTTTTTTTAGGACAATTTACACATTTCTCTGGCTGGTCACAAACTAAGCTCTAGACTTGTACTATGTGTACCAGAAGCAACGATATAAAACAAATTATATTTTATAAACATCCAGACCATGACAAACTGTACAGAAAAAGCATACTAATATTTTGTTGCCATGGGTGGGAATTGAACCCATAACCTACGGATACAACGTCTACGGAGGCTGTCGTAATTAGTTTCTTATTAGCTATATTTTCGATGTTTTTTTTGTCAGAAGCCCATTATAAGTAGAAGCGATAGCCTATAGCTCGCAGTGTTCATAATATTTATTATTTGTTACAGAGAACAACAACCAAATAAAGTACACAGTTTTTTGGTCGCCACAAAGATTCCCGATCCTTTTCACTTATTTAGTTTTAATTAGTTTTATTTTTATTTGCTTGCTCATATTTATTTTTATTAAATTTTATTTTTATTTTTTAAGTAAAAATAAGACAGAAATTAGTTTAAGGAAATCTTTGTTGAAGAATTCTGTATAATCTTAAGAGCGGAGTCTGATCAAACATTTCCCATACATTAACAACCTTTTGGTCCTAACTGTCATTCATAGATTTTTATGAGTTTTGGAGACATGCTTGTACGTTTTCCTTTTTTTAAAGTTTGGTTTAGAAAAAATAATATCAACCCCTGAAATTCGAAGAAAATCGCAAAAAAATCCCTCACATTAAAATAATTCCTATAAAATATCAAGGCAGGAAATTATAAAAAGTAAAACGTACAGTCATCGTTTATTTTCTCTAATAAAATGAGACCTTTTTTTTTCAAATCCATTAAAGTTTAGGGGTAGAAAACAGTTATGGCCCGAAAGTCGTTTTCCTGCCTAAATTGTAGGTATAATCTCATACATGCTCTTTCTCTTATTAAGGGTCGGGGGGAAGGTTTACATAAATGTATGGAAGGGTTACCGACTCACCGTCATGCGCGGGGAGAGGTAATACTTTGCATTTGAATCAGCATGAGCATCGAAGAGCCTCATCAGACACTCCTCTTAATGACAGTGTACCTATTAGGTAATCTGTGAAGTTCTAAAACTGTAGACTTTTATTAGCTGAAAACTTAAAATATAAATTTCATAAATATTGTAGGTCTGGAATTCAATTTTCAGATCCTCACTATTGGCTTAGTCCCATAGTTGATATTTTTATTGCAGAGATAAAAGATATTGATAAGGGTATTGTAAATAAATCACTCATTTTTATGTCAAGAATCTTACTTATAAAACTGGTGAAATTATGATTACAATACGTGTGAGCAAGAAACAAATTGCATGCTGAAATCCTGGAAAAAAAGGCAAAATATTTTGAATTTTTAAAAACACCTGGGCTAAGTGCTAGAACTCATACATTTACATAACTTTTTTTAAATATGTATTTCGTTATTTTGTGGTGTTCTCATAATCGGAGATCTAAATTTCCTTTATTTCCTGTAGTATGCCTTTGTTCAATAAAATATTTACTAGATTGCTTATGAATTACTGACGGTTTATTAGACTCAAGTAGTGTGGCCTAGAGTAGCCAGCCATTATGAATTGAATTATAGATAGATTTATTTATTAAATACAGATTCCCTCCACTTGTGATAAAATAGATTACTAGATTATAGTAAAATTATAAGTATTTGTGTTTGCTTTAAAAGTATATTTTTATTTAATAGCTGCTGCATTCCAAGTAGTAATTAATTATAGATTATATTTACAAGTTTTTCAATATTTTGCTAATGTTTACATTTTTATATTATTCTAGTTATTATACTGTACATTCCTTTTATGGGTAGGTATAAAATAAAAAATATAATGACGCAATATTATAATGTTGCCATTTATATTTAGAAATAATAATTCCTCATAAACAAATATGAATTAAATTTAAAAAGAAAATATTTATCTGTTGTATAAAAGTGGTTTTATTATTTCATAAACATATTTATTAAATGTGTTTAAAATATTTACTACAATATTTGAATTTATAGAAACAGGGTGATCATATTAACTTTTATATTTTGTGTAAATGTCATTAAATAATAGTATTTTTTTTTTGACTAGATAAATTAGTTATTGTAAAGTCTTGCAATTACACTAGATGGATTGTTTTCAGTCTTCTTAACCTCTATAGTTTGGCACTGAACAGTCCTTTACAGAGGAATTAAAATGTGTGACCTTAACAATGAAATATAAATAGCATTATATTTATAGTTTTATACCTATAACTTAATTAAAAATTGAATTTATATACTATAATTAAAGTACAAATAAAAGCAATAATTGTATATACTATTTAGCAAAAATATATTTACACTAAAAGATTTATATTTATTATATAGCTTTTATACTTAATAAAAAAAAACTATACTTATTAAAAATCTCTTTAAACTTTTTAAAACTATAAACATTCAATAAAATATATTTATTTAACAATGAAAATTGATTTTATTTAATCCATTAAATTTTAATACCCCTTCTCTGTAAAAATATAACAAAATAAGTTGTTGTTATCATATATACATTGAGTATCAGAATAGATAAATATGTGTTAACAAACAATGTCCTTACTGTAACATTAATGAGCCCTGTCAATATATTTGCAAATAAGAAATATAATAATCCATTATAATTTATTGCATTAATTATTAACAACTTTTCTTTACTATCATTAAAATATAATACTTCAAACAAATAAACAATCAACAATATACTTACTAATATTGATGCAGTAAACATGCAATAACACAAATTGGCCAATGTTCTTGAAATTGGTAAATAAATATTTACCAAATATGTTATAAACCATAATGAAATAGTTGTTAATAATAATCTTTTAATGACATAAATTCTTAAAACACAATTGTCCAATAAAAATAATTTTAAATGCACAGCAAAGAGATACATTGATACATATCCAAGACAAGAAAAAATTCCCTCTCGATTTGCACTAATAAATGTGTCCCGAGGCATATCACTAAATATCCATTTCTCTACACCAGATACCAAAATCAACTCATGAATAATGCCAATCAATATGCTTGCTAGCAAAACAAATTTGTTATTCATTACATATAAAATTATATATGACAATGCTTTAGATACTGCTAAAGTGTAAAAGAAATTCCAATGTACTCCATACTCAGTTACATGCTGTTGATAATTTAATTGTTTGACAGCAATGTATCTAGAAACACCAAGTACAAGTAACATTAAAATTAATCTTATATTATTTTTTAATATGATCAAGGAATTTGTTTTGTGATCCTTGTGGACGAGCCCAGACATCACCACAAACAGTCCCACACCAGTATCCATCAAACTAAAGCCATAGTTTTCTGTTTTAGCAAGATATCGAGGGAATATGCGAAAGTCTACTGCCAATATACAAAATATAGTTAATAAATATGTTATTCCCCTTAGCAAGATTATAGTCATAATTCGCTGATTTTTATAAACATTTGGTGCATACAAAATTTCCTTAATTTTAATGTTTCGCTTCTGTCGCATCAGTAACATAGCGATTATAAGCACCAATATTATATTAATGTGATAGACATAATATGCAAGTATTGTATGTCCAAGAATTATAGGTACAATAATTATTAAATATTCGTAAACATAACTATTTTTTGTAATCACCTTAGGTCTTAAAATCACCAATAAAGAGCACAATATGGAAAACAATACACTAAAGTACGTATGAATACCATTTGTTCCTCGGTTATTAGCCATTAATGATTCATGGTATAGTTTATATGCACTTGCGTTCATTTTTGTATGGTTTCTTATAGGTTAGGTAAATATCACAGAGTTAACTCTGTGGGTAATATTTATTCTATTTTAATATTCTTCTAAAAGAAAAGTAAGTATCAAAACAACATCAAAATAAATAAAAGTTGAGGTTATGTCATAGATTAATAATATATATAAATACTAGGTTATGTTATTATCAATGATAAAATAGAGTACTACGGGCCCGTTCGTTTTGGAAATGAAATATGTTCACAATGATCATAATGACATATGCGATCTTGCGTTTTTTTGCTTTGTTTCAATCACAATTACCACTATCCCTTGTCACTTGTCAAGTAAAATATAGGTTAAATCGTACAATCCACTAATTTTATTTGCGAAATCTTTTTAAAGTAATTTCGATTTAAAGTTGATTGAGGGTAGGTTCAATTTTTTTTTATTACAAAAGTGAAAGTGGGATAATAGGATGGAAAGGAATAAGGAAAGGAGTAGGTTAGAATTAGGAATGGCCACATGACCGTATGCAAACATACGGTATAGTGATGCCAGTGTCTAGTGAAGGAGGAAAGAATCTACAGTAAAAAGGGTACCGCCATTTTACTGAAGAAATGGATTCATTGAGATAGCACAAACACTGAGATCACTGCGTAAATACTAAAACACTGAGATCACTGCGTAAATACTACACTTCTCACACTTAGATTACTTATGAATGCTTATTCTACAAAATTGGTATACTTTTGCACAATAATGTCCTATAAACTTAACTATGAAAAATATACTAGAAACACACGACTACAGTCTTCGGGCTACCCTCAAGGAATCCACAGATGATATAGGAGAAGGAATCCTACTACGTAGTTATTATTATTTAATTAATATGTTTTATTTATCCTTGTGGGAAAGGCAAGGGCGTGAACCTTGGCTGTATAGCCAAGTCGTCATTGAAGTGCATTGTGGTTTTCTTTAGAAAAGATAAAAATTATCTATTTTTTTAATGGTGATATTTTATTTATCCTTGGGGAAAAGGCAAGGCCATGGACATACATATCGCCACGGGTGCCTTACGGCGCCCGAGATCGCCTAGACCCCAGCGGAGTGCTTTTAATCCCACCTTGTCGTAGCCGATGGTATGAGTCTACACCGAACAAGTGCTAGCTCGTCGCGATGCCTTGAATAGTCTCAATAACCCATCTATAAACAGTTTCACAAGTTGGCATAATAAAACCGGGACCGACAGCTTAACGTGCTCTCCGTGTTGTCAAACCGTGTTGTCAAACAAATATACATATTTTTTTTATTAAAAACTCACACTTGGTACACACCGGGATTCGAACCGGTTAATTGTTTTTAAGTCCAAGGTCTAACCAACTCGGCTACCTAGTATAGGGCCTGGGAAAAGGTCATGAACCATTCAGCCAAGTCTTAAAATTACAATAATGGCTACAATAATGAGATGGCGGCCATTATTGCAGAGTTTAGCGACAACACGAAAAGTCTGGTTTTAATTTTTATCTTAAGTTTTTCCCACTTATGGTTCTCTAAAGAGAAAATTTCAAGAAATCACCGACATCTTTGAACAACTACCACGGATGCAAAAATACAAAAAAAAACATAAACACAAACTTCCCCTACGACAAAAACCTGTTTTTTAAACGCATTTTGCGTGCGTTATTTCGCGCTTATGGGTATTACACGTGTGATTATCGTATACAAAAGAGGCTCCCGAAAACGGAAGAAATGTGCGCGAAATTCTTGGCGGAAAACATATACAGCTCGTAATGAGGCCGCTGGCTGGAGCCTCATTCCGAGCGAAATTAATGCACGCAAATTGCGTGAGACAGTGAATATTGTATCTAAATCTTCTAATGACCCTCCTGATCATATGATATAATGAGCTAGGCTAATTATACTAGTTTTTTTTAGAGCACCAATATTCTGTATCAAATTGTCACGATATATCGATATTTTTGATTCAAAATATTAACAGGTATCGATACAATTTGTTTGTTCCGACTTATTTGTTCAGTGGTTCCGACATCGAACTATTATTATTAATCTGAGCCCTAGCTACAGACCGTTCACCGTAAGATGCCCTCCGCCTGCCATAGTCCGTATATATTTTTTTAATGACATAGACTGATTAGTTATTTTTTGCTTACTTTCATGCTGTGTTCATTCTTCTTCTTGTTAATATTATTTGTTTTATTACTTTATATCTTTTTTTACTCTGTTAACACATTGTTACGTAATCTAATTTTATTTTAAGTTGTGTCTAAAATACCATGTATCTATCAGTGAAACCCTATTGTTACCTTTCTATGTTTATATAAGTGTTATGTTATGATTTATGGACGTTGTTTTTTCAAATACCTAATAAATAAATAATAATATAGGTCCTAATTATCAGCACTTTAATAGGATTTTTTTTTTGTTGTAAATATTGCCCTATATCCAAATATTAGCACCGCTATCGCCAATTATTAGCAGTCATGTAACCAATTATCAGCACAGAGTCAAAATCAACTATTGTTATAAATAAATAAACTAAAAATTTGAATTTCTGATGAGCTTATTGAATCTCTGAGGCTCTTATATAATAAAAATCTGTTCCTAGTTTATACTAAACTATTTGGATACCTAGATGTCATAAAGAAAGCAACAATTTGAAACCTTAACCAAATTTTGTTATATGAATCACTAAATTCAAACTTACCGGCGAATACTTGATGAAGAGTATTTCAAACGAAAATTTTGCCACTCAAATTTACATGACGATCAACAAGTGACACTGTTGTATAATGTTGCTAGATTTGAAGTTAAGAAACCATTTACACTTTTTAATAACTTGGCAATTTAGAAACCATAAAAAATACCTTAATATTTTAATTTTTCACCGAAGTGCTGATAATTTGGTGCAGTGTGCATCTGGAACCGTCAACCTACTCTATGCATAGTGCCATCATTACCAGAGCTGGGCAGTATTTGAATTACTTGTATTTAAAATACAAATACGTACTTTATTTTAAATACTCCTCCAAAATGTAATTAGTATTTCAAATTTTGTTAAAAATACATTCTGAAAAAATATTTTTTAGAACAAAACAAAACCAGTGTCATTCTTGGTGCATAATAATAATTTAAAAAATTAGGTTGGTATATGGAATAAGAGATAACCATAACCACTTATAAACTGCGATGATTGCCAGAACCTTTCTCATGAGAAGATAAACAAAGAAATCCAGACACTTTCCGCTTGCCATTTATGCATTAGAAAACAGTTTAAAAAAAAATTGGTACATAAAGCAGAAGAAGCAGCCTCGGTGTAAACCATTTTTTATTTTATTGTTATTTCGTCTGAGTTTATATCGTATGGAAATTAACAGTTCGCCTCTATGTAGTTAGTTTCTGTAACTCTGATCCACAATCCCTACATCATATATTTTTAATTACCCGATCTTCAATATTCAAAGAATGCTTCTAATAGATAAATTATTAAGAGTATATCACAAAACTCAAAAATCCCAATTCCTTGAGGTACCTGTCCAAATCCATACAGTTACGACTGAAGACAACGCGACCTGTCTTCGCGCCTGAGTTTTATCTAAGGCCGCTGCCTGGTCGACATTTTAATGCAAAATGATTCACCTGCGACTTTCATCGACCCGTGTAAATGCATGTTAGGTTTTCTGTACAGTTGGAGAAAAAAATTTAGAGTTATCACTTATGTTAATAGATGCTACATCAGTGGCTTTAGTTCTATGGTCAATTTTGGCACTTGCGAGTAGGCCAACGTCTAGCACTCACAAATGCCACAAATGTAGCATTTGTATGATATATAAATATAATGAATAATAATAATGAATATAGGTATAGTAATGAATTATATAATTGATTAGGTATTAATACAGATTTAATGATTTTTATAATGTTAGTGCTTCTCTGTAAATACCAAATTTATATAAACAATTAAAAAAATATTTATAAATAAGTGAATATGTAAATATGATGTAGATTAGCCTATATTAATAAATAAATATCTCGTTAAATGTTTGTCGCAGCTTATCGGTTCCGCGACTCACTTAATTTTAGTGATTGCATCGTATCCAGATCAGTGGCGGATCCTGGGGAGCGTCCTGAATTCTATTATTTCAACTAAGTATTATAGTTGGTTTTAAAGTAGGTAATAAATAAAAACCAAAAATGTCATCGGCCATCCACCATAAAAGCTAGGATGTTGGTTTGCTTACCAAAGCGGCCGGTGACAATCCCGGCCTGTGTTCGGAAACTAACACTTTAACACTGGGTAATGCCACAGAGTGCGATAAAAATATTGAAAAATGCTTAGAGAACAAGAGATACATATAGTGTAGTGACATTACACAGTGTCAAAGTGTTAGTTTACGAACGCGGCCCCGAGTGCGCGGTGTCGTCGTAGGCATTTTTTTATAGGAGCACAGTATGTGATCTTTGTATTCTTATTATTGTTTGAATGGGGTCAATCAATAAATTGTTGTTTAACAATATTGATAACTTCCACTATGTTGGCTAAGCGATGCGGTTACGAAATGGGCGGAACAAGGACGAATTTGCATTACGAGACTATTCTAATAATATCCTCGCTGCTGTATCGTCAAATCAACCGGCCGCTTTGTAACCGCATCCTGAATGGAGACTATACCTCAAGAAAACGATGTAGTAGTCTCCTAAAAACTGGAAAAACCCAAAGACTAAAATTAAAACATGACTAGGTCACTTGAAGGTTTTTGCATGTCGGTCGGCCTAGCGAAGTTATAGAGACCTTCCTCCCACTTAAAAAAGGCTGCGATTGAAGATCGCATAAGATCCAGAACCAGTACCAAGAGATTCTATCATTTCATCCAAATTAACTTAACCACGGTATATTTTTATAGATTGTAGGTATTAAATAAAATGATATTTAAGAATACAAAATATTTTATTTTTTACTTAACAAGCACGACGACTAGCTTATCAACTAATTTGTAACTTAACTGGTAAAGATAAAATTATAATTAAAAATATAAATTAGTACAAAATAGTCATAAACCTACTATTTAAATTATATTACACAGATAATTTAGCACCGAGACATTTTTCGACATGTTATAAAACAATTTTGTTGAGAGCTCAAGTTTTAGAAAAAGTTTCGTGTAGGTAGTTTAAAATGTCGCAATACAAACTTATAACGAAATGAATGGCTCCGCAGGGCTACCAACCCTTGACCAATCAGGGACCATCAGATGGTTATTGTTACCATGAACCACGAAACTTATTATCTTGTAACGAGTTAAAATTAGGAAATTTCCTTATTAGAAATCAAAGTCTTGTGGTCTCTGAGGCCGTCTCTGTACCAGAGGGATGTTAACTTCTTCAGCAGACCTGAATACTTGGAACTGCGGCCGGGGAGAAGGTCGAGGCGCGGGGGGAGCGGCGCGACGCGGTTCCTCCTGAAATGTTACAATTTATTGTATTAAAAAAAATCTGAATCCGGTTCGAAGGACCAGGCGCAGTCAATATTGTTGAGCATTTGTAAATTTATCGTGTTTGACATTTTTTTTAATGTCTGACAATTAATTATTTAGGCAAACAATTAATTAGGCAAATTGGCAAATAATAAATTGAATTTAATAACTCGACAAAATTGCGAATGTATAGGTAACAGGATTTTATCTTTAATTTCAATATAAGATTATCCTGATAAATGAGAGGAATTTATAAAAAGATAGGCAGGGCGTATTTAGGTTCAGTTTTGCTCCGGGCCACTTCTGGCCGCCCCAAATCGACACCGGTTAAGGCCGCCTTAGGGGTGACCCCGACCAATTTTAGTAATTGGCCGCCCTGGGCCTTGACCCAATTGGCCCATACCACAGAAGAAATAATAGTACAAGTACCCATACCTAAATATGCCACTGCTTATATATAAGTGGCATAATTTATAGCCAAGGTATACTAACCTCTTCTTCCTCGTCCTGCTCATAGCGGTCATCCCGGTAGACCTCGGCGGGGTAGTATCGGTCTGAGTATTTGAGAGACACGTTGGGCTTCCGCTGGACCTCCTCCTCGTTGATGGGGCGGTAGAGGTATTCGTTCACGAAGTGGTACTTGGAAGACTTCTGGCAGATGTTGTCGTGGTTGGGGGGCATGCAGATCAGGTGGACCTGTGGTAATTTAATAAAGTTCTTGATGAATAAGTATTGTAAGTGTCTGATACCCATGTTATTATGAAGACAAATTGAGATTCTTCAAAATGAAGTGTATTTTTTATTTATATCGTGTATATATAAAGTTAATACAATAGGTAGTTTGTCTTATCGTTTGTCCACTTAATTTTGTTGTTATTTATTTATTTTTATTGAATATAATTAATAACATCTGTACACATTTTATTATGCTCCGTTGGATCAAAGATAGTAGAGGTTTCCATCCAATGATTTCATTCGTCATAAATAGCTCAATCTATTGTGTCTTATGGCATTTGTGGCACTTATTTTCCGGTTAGATACCTAGTAAGTATTCAAATCCTAATGAAAAATAAAAGTAATTTATACCTGATGGAACGTAAACCCATCAGGGCAGATCCAGGAGTGCTTCACACTATCCTGGCAGTAATGGAACACCTCACAGTTAAGTTCTTCGTCGGCATAGTAGCCGCTCTGTTTGCTCACACAGTTGAACTTGGACTGTTGCAGAAGTAACGACAGACGGTCAGGCTCTTCCTTCTCTTCTTCTTCTTCCTCTTGTAGCTGTTGGACTTTGGATGGACGCTGTTCTTGGTGCTGGAAGGAAAAGTTTAGAATATAGCCACGGTAAATTACAATAACATATTTTACGCTATTAAAAACCAACTCGGCCAATTCAAAAAGGTAAAAATTATTTGATTGCATTTTACAACATTAAGAGCACAATAAATATAGCAGAACCCACCACCCTCCACTAAAGTTCTGCATTCAGGTAAATTTTGGGAATTTTAATTGAAATTCGTCACGCTCTTAAGTTTATTGAGGCCGGTACAATTATTATTTATTCGTCATATTTTTATTTCAATTTAAGTCAATTATTAAAAAAAAAAAAATTTAATTATACTTTCAATAGGTATCTATCTACATAAAAAAACAGACAAATGCAATAAATCGGCTGTGAGGTGAAAGGATGAGTCCCGATCATGTTTTTTTTTCTTTCTCAAAAACCATTCTTTTTACTTTTTGGTAAGTAATCATATTATTATGTCGCAAATAATAATATGATTACTTGGGCAGGTTGGTAGGTGGCACCTAATACCACTCCTTGCCCTCGATCTTTTTATCTGGTTTAACTAACTAATAATAATAATAAAAAGCATCCCGTAACGGGGCCGCGGTTAAAAAAACCCGTGATCTGCGGGGTGAGAAGGAACTTTATTTAATACTTTCGCTTTCGTCAGTGGAATCGTTTTCGTCTTGTCTATGGTCAGAACCTATATGAATAATATACGGAAGTGCTGTAAATTATTAAAACTGTACCATAATTCTTTCGATTCGACTTATAGAAAAGAGATAAATATCAATTATTCGTTTCTTTGAAGAATTCAATCGAAAAATCATCAACTTAATAATTTTGAAGATGCATTACAGCACTTCCGTATATTATTTATACAGGTTCTGACCATAGACAAGATGAAAACGATTCCACCGACGAAAGCGAAAGTGTTAAATAAAGTTCCTTCTCACCCCGCTGTGCACCGGACAACATCACCGGACCACGGTCAACCGTAATATACAACGGTCCGTAAACTTCGGGCATAAGTGGAAGTTGAACCCAAACATAAAATCATAACATCTAGCACTAAAATGTTTTAACTAAAATACCTACTAAGTATATCTAAAATACATACTAAGTATATCTAAAATAGATGTGCAATGTTATAAAACATAATACATCCTATCAAATGAATAAATTGTTACTAGGTGATGTAGTCCACTTGATTTGATATACCCATTGAAAGTAAAAGCTATAAGTAGGTAATAAATAAGATTTGCATAGAAAGTCATCCACTTACGCTGCGGTATATTTTGATATTTATTTATTTAATTCGAGGTTACATCACGGCAAACAAACATAATATGTGGTTCAAAATATACCATATATAAATATATTTTACCAAAAAACATTTGATTTTCCGACGTTTGGACCAATTTGCATGGTCAAAAGATCGCATTTAGAGCCGCAATATTTATATACTTATTAATTTATAAATAGATCAAGCGAAAGTTTCAAAATTACTGTTGCTTACCATCAGGTTGATACAAAATCACAAGGTGTGTTCCTGAAAAATAACATGCCCTGGAAGGTTGCCGAGGCTCTTCGGTTTATAGCTGCTGTGGCGGTCTGGACGGCACGAAGTTAACATAGAACTTTTTCTGCCACTGTTGGGGCGCCTTTGCTGGCAGAGTTTAGAGGGTATACCTTTCTATGTGGAGACCTGGTAGGCTGCCGAGGCTCTTCAGCATAAAGTTGCTGCTGAGGCGGCCTGGACGGCACGAGGTTCACATAAGACTCTTGCTGCTCTTGCTGAGCGGGCCTCTGTTGGTAGCCCGCCAGCTCGGCCAGAGAAGGGGTGGGTCGGAACCCCGAGGGCAGTGAGTTGGAGAAGGCTGTCGGGGTGTATGCTCTTGGTCTAAGATTACGGGTTTCCTGCAAAAAATACATTCTCTATGTTAGGAGAGGTCAAATGGTAACGCTACAAACTACTTTAATCTATTTAAAAAAAAAAAACTTTACACGGAGATAAAAACCTAAGGCTTTTTATTATTTTCTGAAACAGCTGATGATCAGTTCCTTTTGAACAACAGCTCGCATGGCTTGCTTGTCTCTACATATTTTTTTCAGAATACACCCTTACCTACACTAACACAATATAAAAAACACATCTGTGCGCGATTTTGCGCATCTTATAAAATAATCTTGAGGTTTAGTAAAGTTTCGGTACAGTCTCCTATGGTGGGACTCGTGCTATACAGACTCAAGCAGTCCCGTAGGAGACATCTCTGTCCAAATAAGCAGAAGACCCGTGCTGATCCTAACCCCCAGGAAAAGCTTCGATAAGCAAGGTTTTTTAAATCGTCGGCTAGAGACTACTCAGTCACACCAACGTGATACACAAATCGGTCAAATGTTATTAACACTTAAATTAAATAAAGCTTTACCACAGAATCGGGCGTAAGCACAGTTTATTTTAGTACTATTTGCCATGTGTAAATACAAGTCATCCGGAAGAGATCAGCAAGCGGACGTTGCATGACGTGCTGTAATTTGTTCCAGGTTCTGAAGAACGTTAATTGGTGTCAGAGTTAGATGTAGACACACTTTCACTACAAGTTACAAAAAAAATGTTCAGTTAAAAATAAATTCAAGGCCAATGATAGTGACTTTAAAAAAACTGTCAAACATGAATTGCTGGAAGCGTGGTAGCAGTTAAATCACTATCGTCAACATTAAATTGGCGAAGATTATATGAGAAACGAGTGGCTAAATTGAACTAATAATCGACTTCTATCAGACATTACTTAATTTTAGAGAATGTTTCATTTATATTATTATAAATTTTATTATTATTGAAGAACATTTAATGTTACTTTAAATTAACGTTCGATTGGATACGAGCAATTGAGTTTAAGCCTAGCATTAGAAGGTCAAAGTCAATAAACCGTTTAATTTGTAAGAATATTCTGAAATTAGGCATACCTAAATAGAGAAACCATCGCACGGTCTAGTGGTTAGTTAAGGAATATAACGCGTTCATTACTAAACTAGTTTATAGTGAAGTGACATCGTTTACAGCATAAGTAAAACCATAGCAATGGAATTAATTAAATAAGCGCCTTGGGTAAATATAACTCTGTGGGTAAACGCTCCTGACTCCACACACCGATGCGATAAAACTCCGAAAGTAAAATGTCAAAACATAAGTAAGTCTATTTGCTCGATCAAATGCATCGACCTAGTAACAAAATTATGAATGAAGACATTGGCAACCCAATAAATAACCAATTTATAAATATGCATTGTTAAACGTATTACATAAGTTGATTAATTTAGAAAATACCTATTCAAAAGTTTTTTTGTGTTCTGCACAGCCATGCGTTGCAAATATCCGAATGTAGCATTTAAGTAAGTATGAAAGAAATCCGCGGCTACCTCATTGCGGGTGTTCGTGCGTGACGACATAAACCGTAATGGTAATTTATGAAATTATATCACCGGTCAAATTACACACGAGCGGATCCGGGTGAACGGCCATTGTCACGGACTTACGATGATGACTGATTCTGAGCTTGTCGAATTATACGCAGCCTTTTGATAACATGATGTCTTCTGCACTTCCGTACCTATTGTACTATTTCAGTAAGATGCTGTGATTGCTATCTTGGCCGCTCTCATGTTTTACCTCGCAATGCAATATTGGTAACAAATTTATTCAGTCCTCAGAATGTTTACAAAATTACACGTTTAATAATAAATAGCAACAGATCTACATCCACCACGGCTTTTACTGTCATCAACTGTCATGATGCCAGGGGAGGATGCCATTTTTTTCATGGAAATGTTGACACTACAAAATTATATACAAATTGGCATTTTAACATTATTAGTTTGTATGGAGAAGGCAGATTTTTTTTAAATGCGACACATGGTTCCATGGAATAAGTTGGACCTCATATTAGCCCAAAGTACATCTTTTCAAAGTCACCCTGTATAGTGTTCCATTCAAAAATATAGACACACCAGCTCAAATTTAATTCATTTGTATTTGCCAAATCGGTAGAATGCGATGATGTTCGCTTGCTAACTCGAGTGCATGTTTCATATTAAGTTTTAAATTATTTCCGCAGGTATTACATGTATCAGAAAAAGCAGTATTAGTGTAATGTGACATAGCGTACGGTAACAATTAATTACACATGCAAAACGCAAACTCGATCACTGTTGTGTTTACAATGTGATCGCGCCACTTCTCACGCGAACTCTCTGCGGTACCACACGGTTACACAATGTAACACCCTCTCGATACTGCACTAAGTTAAACTAAGCGATGTATTAAATATATAAAAATTGTCATTGTAAATTACAATTGTAATGTTTTTTAAAAAGACCTCAGGAATCGGTGAATGTCTTTGAATAGGAAAACGTCGTTGCTGATTTAAAATGAGTATTCTGTCATGAATCTGATCTTTCGGTTACACTTATTAATCATCATCAGACACACTATCATAATTATCTAATAGAATATCATAACTTACACGTTACAAACACGTTAGGAGTCTGCTACAGAATCGCTCGGCAATTTATATTCCAATTCGATCAGCAAAAGGAAGATTAAAAACCGAATGAGTGGCTTTCCACTTTCACTGTCAGACGGCCTTGCTCGTTATACGGACGTTACGGACGTCACGGACGTTGACACTGGACGTGGGATAACAACTATCAATTTCGGTCACGATCTAGTTTCATGAAAATTATTTAACCTTTAACTAATTGACGAACGCTTTCACATTGACCTCCAAAGCCACGCTAATCGCTTTTGGACCGAAAATAATAACAACTAGAATTAGACATGTATATTACTCAATGTGAACTTTATACCAAAATCACTACAAAATTTATCCAAAATAACCATTTAACATGGAGCATGATGGTTAGGTACAATAAATTTGTAAAGTCCGTACCTCTCCATCCAGATTGGTTTCGTCTTCATCTCCGTCCACTCCGACGTCAGGAATGTCATCGTCTTCAGCTAAAGCTACTCCCAGGAGCATACATGCTGCTAGCAAACTCCATCTGTAACAATTAACATTTTTCAATTAGTAATGATTTATTTAGTTGATAGGTACTATACCTATAGTTATAAATAATAATAATATTTAGGACAAATTACACTTTCTCTGGCCACAAACTAAGCTCTAGACTTGTACTATGTATACTAGAAGCAACGATATAATACATATTATATTTTATAAACAACCAGACCATGACAAACTGTAACCATTTACTTTTTTTTTGCCATGAGTGGCAATCGAACCCCCGACCTCCGTATACAACGCTAAAGGCGCAACCACTAGTCTACGAAATAAAAAGAGCTAAAATAAGAGCTTTGAACTTTTTTCTGAAGAACTTTTCGAAGTTATCCCTCCTTCTCCATTTCGTTTTCGCACTGCCATCAAAATGCATACACATATGGTGGAAGACATAAAATGAACAATAAAAAAGTAGAATATCCTTTCCCCTATACGTTCTCCTTCTTACTTTAATTGTATGTCCTTTAAGTTGTCATGAATAAGTTCCTCAAGCAGTGCAGTTAGTCGACTCAACCAAATGTACCAGCATTATATTCTCTTGAGAACATTATTTTACATTAACAGTCACCATCAGCTGGATGTAAGTTACTTGGTGCTCCATTAAAAAAAGTACAGATAAATATTATTTCCTCCTTCTGCATTCATCACTCAGAAGTTCCATTAGGACTTAGAAATGTTAACGGATTTTATTATATTTATATTTTGATTCCTTGATACAATATTACAAGAAGAAGAAAGTAAAGAAGATAACAGCACAATAGGGAAAATGACAATTTCTGGTCATCGGAAAGCATTTAGTGAATTTTCGTGTTGACAATGCAAATCTTTAGATCAAACTAAACCTACGTTTTAAATAAACAATACGAGTATATTACTTAAACACATAATACTTATAGGTACCATACGTTATATTAAGTGTTATTACAAAAGTGCATTAACTACTCGACCAGCAGATAATTTTTGATGTTTAATTTATGAGTCAGCAGATCGACATACATCATTTATGTGATGTAACCATACAAGAACCAATTTCACCGAAAACCGCCCGAGTGCCGGCACTTGTAGGGCGGTTATATAACGGTCAGACAACCTTCCTAATTGGCGATACGTGTTCTGTACAAGGTATCGCCTCGTTCTGGAGGAGATATAATAATTTCTGAATTCTCCGACGAGGTCCATCGTTACATGATGGTAGCTAAACCGCATTGTTGTAGGTCAGCGACATAGGTCAGCAGAGATCATTAAATTTCTTTTAAATAACATTTATACTTACTAACCGACTTTGTAATTAGCTTTGCGGTATTTATTAATCTGCTGGATTCACTAACGTGTATAGAGAATACGTCATGAGAATAGTTCCATTAGATGTGTATAATGATGTATATAGGTACCTACAAGGTTTTATTAACTCTATAATGTACAGGCATGATAATGACTAGGACTAACTGGGTGAGTATAAACCAAAGATCAGTAATTTTACTGATGGTGGGTAAGTTTTTATAGAACATTTATATTTTATAGGTAAACTAAATACGCTACATATAAAATTGTACCAAACTATGTCGAATAAGACAGGGCGCGGTCGTCTGGCATTAGTGTGTGATATTTTTATTTCACAATTTGTAACATATGTAATTAGTGTCGACGAAAGAACGTGTACCTGATTACGTATATAATAGTTTATGCTAAAAACATCAATTTAGCACAAGATGACTTTTTTATTTTGGGACTGGTTATCTGTATTGCGATCCAGCCAAGGGATTTCATTTGTGTCAATATCCCTATTATAAAGCTCTGATAATCAATTATGTCGTTAGATTATCAGACATTAACTCCTTCTCCGCGTATAAAGTACTATGCGTGGGATTTATTACTTTATTAGGTTTTGCCCCTGCAAAAGACTGATTTTCCTTTGGCTCGTCATCATTGAAGCCTATATCTTAAGATATATTCCATTTAACAAAAAAAAAGTACTTTCCTTAACTTGTAACCACTTTAATGTATCAGCCTTTAATGTTAAATGATCCCGCCATTAAACCGCGACCTACAAAATGTTGTAGATACTCCGGGCTTGGCTAGCATACAAGCCCAATTACTGACACAGCTTCAAAGCAATATGAAAGTTTAAGAGCGAGCTTTTGAGGTAATAGAAAGAATCCTGTATATAACAAATATTGTTTAGATGATATTCTTTTATTAATATTAGATCCTGCTGATCAAATAGTATCTGTCCAAATCCAAACACAAAATCAGGAATAATGGCGCTAAGCAGAGTCGGGTATTACAATGGTTACCGCCTTTGGTTACGAAATAATATTGCACAGCTGACGACAGTTGTGGTTTTCATCGCAAATTTTACAAGAATTATTACAAAGTACCACTCAACAATAAATTACCTAATAAGACCAGGTATTTTAGGGTACAAAAGGGAAAACAACTAATCCAATAGTTAAGATACTTCGTCTCCTTATGATTATTAAATATTCTGAAACTCATTATTTGCAGGTTGGCAATGTTCACAAAATTTGCTGCTTTATATAAAAACATGAGCTCGAAGAATGTTTTCAGTCGAAGATGTTAAAACTATTATACTAGCACGAAATGTTTATGGAAAGTTGTCGACCTTAAAAAGTTTAAGATTACAAATTGTATCGCATTGTGTTTGTAGTACCAACGCAAATTTAATTTGCATCCGTCTAATCAGTATTTATTCAGTATTTGACCCTTGCTCAATCTGTGACTAAGCAAGCAGTTTCTTTGTCCTATTATTATTGTCGCAGACGTCTGACACAACTCGAGTAGGTCTGTGCATGTTTATTCTGATACATGTCAGTTATACAATGCTCATAAGCAATGCTATTAAGCTTGGTTATAGGATGTAGCAAATAATGTTACCTAGGTAATTCATTACCATATAAATAATTGTTAGCAGTTGTTTTATATTCACCTACTTCATACTGAGGTTAGCTATCATACCGTATTATGAGGAATTTATTACCAGAAAAATGATACGTTTTGAATTGAGGTCTACCTACTTAGTTTTTCAACCTTGCCTTGGGGTCTGTCTTATGGAACATGTACCTGCTACTACGAACGGTTAATAAAGAGATGATGATGGATAGTAAAAAAGTGTGTGTCAATGGAGAACAACATATTATGAAGACCAGTTTCTTCGATTACAAATATACTTATATATGCACCGGTTGTTACATCTAACAGGTTTTTTTGTCAGTACTTGTATGATATTCATGGTGTCAGTATGTCAATTGAATGAGGTAAGTAATTGACAAGTTTTTTCTTTGTACATACAGAACTATGCTGACTCAGTGACCATGATCTGAATTTAGATAATTCTTGCCATCTGATTATGTAACCCAGTAATGAATGCAGTAATTTCGATTATTGGAATTTAGTTCATGTTTTGAATAGTTAACTCAATTTTTGTTAGCTAATAAAAATTAAGTATAGGGAATGGATAGAAATTATTTGGGTTTCCCTAATAAGGTAATTCAACTTGGCAATATTGCAAGCGTCATGGTGGTCTCTTGTATCATTAGAACCTTTCTTTGTGTTTCCAGTAATTCGAGGTAGTCTTTTTGATGTATTGATTATCAAATCGTCGTATATATGCATGCTTTCAAACGAAATATAACTTTTTCTAAATTAACAGCAACTTCAAATAATTTGTTTGTATAATGCACTTAATTTATAACTACTGAAATAAAAAGGTGTATACGGTCCATAAGTAACTGCAGTTAAAACTGGTTTATTAGTTTACTTATGACCGTGTACATTAATTTAAACTACACCAGCAACATAGATTATCGCCAGCCCTTCACGTGCATAATACCGGTGTGTATGTCCACGTACGAGTATACATACAGCACAGCATACGTGGGGTACGTATGCTGTAGGTATACATGCAGCATTCGTGTCGTAAGTCACAATCTGGGACACCACGGTGATCGATATCAACCAAGTGGTGCTCTAATTATTTTGGTATCCGGCTCGAAGGAAAATTTTATAACAGTGAGGAATTACAATGGAATTTCAGATAGATAGAGTATGCCTAGCCTGTAGTAGGTATGCTATGTGCGGAGAATGCAGACTACAGAAATGGAAAGTGAACGAATAGTTATTTATCAGATCTAGTGTTTATTATAAGATAGTTGATGTCATAATGATTGTAGATGTTTATACATTTACCTACAGATATATAGAGTTATGAGATATGTGTAATTTGGGTAAGATTTTTATATCTGTGCACTTGAAGCTCTATAAATAATTTGAATATAGGTAATGTGTTTATATTTTCTACCAAATAAACTTTGTTGTTATTGTTTATTTAACTAATTAACGAATTTAGCTGTCCATATATATTAACACAAAATAAAACTATTTCTTTATTTTTGACAAGTCCCCTGCATCGGCGTGCATAATGTGTGATTGTGGACTACGAAGTATAATGAAATAAAGACAAGGCACTCGGGTGCCATCTACTCCGCAAGGGACCAGTAGCGGATCCAGGGTGTGAGTGGGCCGTTCAGGGGGGTCATGGTCCCCCCCCCCCTTAATACATCGACATTTATTTAAAAGCAACAAGCATTTTTGAAATGTTACAATATAGGAACATTATCTATAATAGTTCTGACAAAAAAATTTGACGAGGAACCCCCTACAATGAAATCCTGGATCTGCCCCTGCAAGGGACATGTCGTGAAGATAATTAAATGAACTATTTTAATTAATTTGAGCCCATTTTTGTATGTATTTATTTGCTTGGAACACATCGTCGCGTTACTGTGGAAAGGCATCCACGTCGGAGAGCGTTCACTTTCTTCTTATTACATAAGGCTACCGAAGTAATGGCTGGCTAATAAGAAGTATTGCAGATCGATGATAGTGTTTGCAATATGAGGTTACTGTGTGCTGGCAGGTGAATTTGGGTTTATTTCATAATATATCACCTGTTTTTATTTTTATTTGCAGTAGCTGCTTTATTATTTACTGTTTTATCTTACTTACACAAGAAGCAAATAAATAAAAAAAAGACTATACAAAAGTATCTTTATCAGTTGTTATTACTTCTATCGTGGCAACAACAAAAAAACCAAAGGTTCGGCTCGAAGGACCAAAAGGCATGACTATGAAAGTTTTAAAACTTAAAAAAAAACTATTTGTATTATTATAAAGTGTTTAGTCGGTAGTCGTTATATTGCGTGTGGTGTAATTTAAGTAGTAATTTTACACTTAATTAATATTTGTTACAACATAATAACGAAATGTTCGCAATATCCATTGCTTTCCTTTTTTTATTTGTTTAATAAATTACACGGTTAAGTGCTTTAGCGAGAATTTCTTAAAACTCATAGGCAATATATAATGTAAGTAGGTATTAGATATGTCATGGGGCTAAATATAAAACATGTAATTTAGTCAAGTTTCTAGGAAAGATTCAACAGATAGTTTTGGATTTCTAAACATTTTGGAAGATTACTTACAAACATTCCTATATATGGTAAGTTTTTGTTTTTTATAATATAATTGATTGATATAAGTTTGTACCTAATGTAATTGTTATTAATTAATATACTTAATCTATCAAATAATTATTGATTTGGTAATGAAAATTTTTAACATACTTTTGTGGTAGAGTGTGCAGTACAAATATTATATAAGATTAACCCCCAGTTAGTTAATCCCAAATTGATATATGTTGAAAATCAGCTAACAAGACATGGGATGATCAAAAATTTACGTGACGTCACATTACACTAATCATGTGCCTTGTTAGCTAATGTCGATCATATATTCAATTGATTAAACTGGAAGATATTTTAGTTATTTATTTTGGACATATATTTGGACAAATCTAAAAAATGCTAGTCGCCCGAAATTCTCCAAAGATCTAAAATCTTAGACAGTAGGTATTTTAATAAGCAAAGCAAAATTTGCAACAAAAAAATTATAGTTGTTCTTATTTTTATATCTTTTTGTGTCCGTACTTTACACATTCTCAGTACTTTTAGATCAAAAGTATTTTTAAGAAATTATCATGTTTGAGGAATTTTATGGCTTAGTGTAAAGGGTGTTCCTACAGTGGGAGAGGACCATAATATTTAAGTCACGTTAGATTTTAAATGCAACAATTTCATGTCAGTATGAGACACTTCAGACAGAGACCGGAGGCCTACGCGTTTCCACTTCACGACTCGATAGGCCGATGGAGAAAGCCCCATTACTCCAGTCTGTGGCAAATCAAATTATATTTAAAATATTAAGTAGGTACCTGCTGTTATATATACAATATATATATATATACCTATATAATAGTATAGGGAAAAATAAATACTAAAAATCTGTTAAAAAAATGCTTTTGAATTAGTTCACGTCTCAATGAACCTAGAGCCTTTTTTTTCAGAAAGTTACAAAGAGAGGAAACGCCGCCAGTGTCGGCCATTTGGTCACCATGGGCTTACAGCACAACTACTATTACTGTACCCAGTACTTTAGAACCGTTCGGGTGTCTCTCGTAATGATGGTAAAAGACCCGGCGGTATGTCACTGATACCTTGCCAGGGTAAATGCCTGATTTGGGATGCCACATGTTGTGACACTCTCGCCCAGCCTGTGTGCACAGTTCTGCCCAGTTCGCTGGATCTGCTGCTGCCAAAGCCGAAAACCGTAAAAAAACAGAAATATTCCGATTTAGAAGATTACCATAACTGAACTATCTACCATAATTAATTTCTATTTATTTATCTAGGTGTAAATTGTTAGGTTTAGTTTAATTTTATCTGAAACATGATCACCTCTTTTTATTACGACTATTATATGCTATTCTCGTTCAATTTCAAATTTAAACTTTATTAATTATGTTAAATGTTCAAAATAGTGTAAATGAGACTTTTAATTAAAGTTTTATTTTTAATATAACCACTAATAACTCGTTGGAGTGCCCAATTTGCAAGAAAAATAATTTCAGAGGTAAGAAAGGTCTCCGCATTCATTATGGCCGAATACATAAAAACCATGCTCCGCCTCCTGAAATATTGATTACAGATAATGCCTTTGATTATAATTCCTTCTCGTTCGAACGTTTTTTAACTGATTGTAGACCACATTATAAAATTCTGAAACGTATCCCAAAAGGTGCAAGACAGTGTGTAGCAGAAAAATTATGTACTCTTTTATCAGCTTGCATTAATTGTAACTCCACAAAATCATGGGAAAATCTATTTCTATTTTCCTACACTGCGCTAAAGGTTCCAACTAAATTGATTCCAAGCAAATCACTCACAAGTATTATAAAAGAAAACATTAACTCATTAAATAGAGATAATTTATCTAAAGGATATAAAATTTCAGATAAGCAAATAAAATTATCTAAACGTATTGAAATAAAAGTAGCTGATGGAGACGTCCGCGGTGCTATTCGTATGTTATTATCAAATGATGATTTTGCCACAAATGATGATGACACATATAAGTTATTATGTTCTAAACATCCATCTCCTTCTCGGCCGTTATTTTTTCCTGATCCACCATCTGAAAACTCAACTAACCTCATAGCAAGTCCTAATGACATAATAGACGCAATTCGCAGTTTTCCTAATGGTTCCGCCGGTGGTCTTGATGGTATTAGACCACAAATATTAAAAGACTTAACTTCTTTTTCGGCAGGTGTTGCAGGTACTAAGCTAGTTGATCATCTGTGCGGACTGACAAATATGATGTTTTCAGGTTCAGTAAATAACGATTTTTTAAAATATTTGTATGGTGCTTCACTCTGTGTTTTAAAGAAAAAGGATGGCGGTATTCGACCTATTGCTGTAGGAAATGTATTTAGAAGAATTGCTTCTAAAATCGCTTGCAAAAGTATTTCTCAGTTAATTGGTCCTGAATTATCTCCAATTCAATTAGGTTTCGCAGTTCCTAATGGATGTGAAGCTGCTGTCCATGCTTCAAGACAATTTATTCATTCAAAACATATTACCCCTAAAGTCTTACTTAAAATTGATTATAAAAATGCCTTTAACACTATAGAAAGAGATACTATGCTTAATGAAATACAGAATAAATGTCCAAAAATATTTGCCTATATGTGGCAGTGTTATCACACGCCTTCATCTCTTTTTTTCGGAAATAAAATTATTGGTTCTGAAATTGGCTGTCAACAAGGAGACCCTATGGGTCCTGCTGCTTTCTCACTTACTATCCAACCTTTAATTAATAGCTTGTTATCCGAATTTAATGTCTTCTATTTAGATGATGGTACTTTAGGAGGCGACCCTTCCATCGTTCTTTCAGATTTTTCCAATATTATTTCAAAATCTAAGCAATTTGGTTTGGAAGTAAATAATAACAAATGTGAGTTGTTTTTTACATCAGAAATAAATGATGATATATTTTATGCGTTCGATAAAATTGCCCCTGGAATAAAAATAATGAATAAAGAAAAAATTACTTTACTAGGTTCACCCCTTGTCGATGAAGGAATCACTTCAGTTTTAATAAATAAACTAGATACATTAAAACTAGCAACTTCCAAATTAGTAGATATAGATCCACATATATCTTTCTTTTTGTTATCAAATTGTCTTTCCTCCCCAAGGTGTATGTATACTTTACGCACGACTCCTTGTTGGAATTCACCTATTCTTAATGATTTTGATAATCAAATAAAATTAAGCCTTGAATCAATTTTTAATATTAAAATTAGCACCGAGCAGTTTAATCAGGCTAGCCTACCAATTAGACTTAGCGGTTTAGGTATTAAAAAAGTCACTAACTCATCAATTTCTGCTTATTTGAGTTCTCTTTCTAGCACAAAACCACTTTGTGCTGCAATTTTATCAAAGACAACCACTGATAAAAATATTTTTCATAGAGAATTAGAAGCTATTGATAGCTGGAAAATAATGTCTTCCATGATGAACTTCCTACTTGTATGTCTCAAAAAGAATTAGATAAACCTATATTTGAGATTTTTTTTAATAATATCCCCAGACATTGCATAAAAGTTGAAGCCCGACTAGCTGCAAGTGGCAAAAGCGAGTCTGGCGCCTGGCTGCGTGCTATTCCCTCTCCATATACAGGCACGCTACTGGACGCTAGTTCTATTCGTATAGCAGCTGCTTTGCGCCTGGGTTGCGATATTTATGAGTCCCATATTTGTGTTTGTGGGAATACAGTAGACTCACAAGGCCATCATGGCTTGTCTTGCCAAAAAAGCGCTGGTCGTTTTTCCAGACATCAAAATATCAACAACATTATCTGTCAACCATTAGCAAAAGTACATATTCCGTCTGTTCTTGAACCATTAGGTCTACAAAGATCAGACGGTAAAAGACCAGACGGAATGAGCGTTATACCATATAAATGTGGACGTGCTTTGGTCTGGGATGCAACTTGTTCGGATACCCTTTGTCAAAGTCACGTCACTTCTTGTTCAAAGCGTGTCGGTGCCGCGGCCGAGCAAGCAGGCAAGATTAAACGTAACAAGTATGCAGAGCTCCTGAACTCATACCTGTTTTTGGCATTTTCGGTTGAGACGATGGGCCCATGGTGCGAGGACGCTAGTGAATTTATCCACGATTTAGGAAAAAAAATAAAAATTGCTACTGGAGATCCTCTGAGCAAAGAGTACCTTGTTCAGAGGATCAGCATTGCGATCCAGCGTGGTAATGCAGCTAGTGTCCTTGGTACACTGCGCCCATCGTCTAACATTCAAAATTTTTATTATTAATTTGTAGGTATTATATATAGATTTTTTTTTTATATAAGTTATTAGATAATGGATTTTGTAAATTTTATTTATTATATCTTAATTTATATTTGTACTGTAATATTTTGTAAATTATTTTAATAGTTATTATCTATTCTTAATATTATAAAGAGGTCAAGTTTTCCAGAGATCACCCACTTCAACAGTGGCTCTACTGAATATTCTTTTAGTGTTGGAAAGTCCATTTATCGAGAAAGGCTGTTGGCTATAACATCACGCTACGACGACTAGGAGCGGAGCATCAATGAAAAATGTCGGGAAAACAGGAAAAAAGGAACAATATTAATAATATAATTCAGAGTATATAATATACGCGGTGGCCGAGTTGGTTAGACCTTGGACTTAAAAACACTTAGGTCCCTGGTTCGAATCCCGGTATGTACCAATGAGTTTTTAATTAAAAAAAATATGTACATTTGTTTCACAACACCACTATAGTGCCTCTCGGAGAGCACGTTAAGCTCTCGGTCCCGGTTTCACTATACCAACTTGAAACTTGTGAAACTGTTTATAGATGGGTTATTGAGTCTATTCAAAAACATCGCGACGAGCTAGCTACTTGTTCGGTGTAGACTCATACCATCGGTTACGACGAGGTGGGATTAAAACCCCTCCACTCCCGTAAGGCACCCGTGATGATATGTGTATAATAATTCTTCGATAAATGGGCTATCCGACATCGAAAGAATTTTAATGTTGAGTAGATAATTATAAAGAGACCGTACAACCTCACAAACTTTACCTCTTTATAATAGCTACCTATTATAAGATAGACTAGCACCGCGCAACTTCTTGCGTGCGCGCAACGTAAGCTCTTAAAAGAATCAGATTTTCCCCGTTTTCCCAACATTTTTCTTGGAAGCTCCGCTCCTATTGGTAGTAGCATGATGTTATATATAATGCTTCTGCATAATCCTTCCTAGATAGATGGGCTCATCACAAACTTACAAAAACTTTTACCTCTTTATTAATATTATAGTATAGATATTAGTATAGTTGTAGCTGTCACAAAGAAACTTGTAATTATTTATATTTTTTTAATCTTTATTATATTTTAACAGTGTTTTTTTTTTAAGTTTTAGGTTCTAGTTTTATTAATTGTTTTAATATTTTCAAGGGTTATTTTTTCTATATTAAGTTTTAGTTATATTTAGTTCTAGTCACTTTACTTATTATTTTATTTACATCGAATTTTTTTTTTACTCGTAGGTATAACATATAGTTAAGCGTATTTATTTAATTAATGAGAAAATCGTATTCATTTATTAAATGGTATCTAAATTTCATCAGTGATACAAATACATGAATAACCGACCTATCCTAAACACTCTACCGGTCAGACAGGATTCTCGAACGAAAATCATTGCACAAGTCGATTAAACGAGTGCCCATGTGTGAAAACTCTGTCACTCTTACAAAATATAACAGGTCCAGGTGCAACTAAAAACTAGCACTTGTCAGCTATTTGTGATTACTTACCTCGATATTAACATAGATACCTTACGAGTATCTATGTTAATATCAAAGGCTATAAAATATTATTTCCCGGGTGTTAGAAGGTTGTAGAAGGCCAAGGGTTTGCAATTTTGCATTTTTTTGTGTAAAAGTAAATAAGTACTTTTAATGGTAACTTATTTTAAGTAATAATATATTTCAGATTTATCTATTTAGCGAAAAAGTTTCATTTTTTTAAATGGTCAAGTAGCTAACTTTTGACCATCGTCGTTTTGGTATTATACCTTTGACTGTATAAAAATATACCTACCTAATAATCAAGTAAATTCATACGAGTTTTCTCTAAAATTCTCGGAGCTTACACAAGAATTAAAATAAAAAATACTAAAAACCAGTTATATCAATAAGATATTCAAAACTACCTAAAAAGGTCGCTTTACAAAAAAAGCAGTGTTTATTTTTTTGTTGTATTTTCCTTTAGCCCAAAAGATGAGAGATAAACATCTGTCCCAAACCTTTATGCAGTTTTATCGCTTGTTGAGTTCATTGACCATATTTGCCCTAATGATGACCCTAAGGTGACGTAAGTTGAAAGACCTTCTGCTTCTGATGTAATTCTTTAAGTATGGGAGTAACCAAGATAACTAAAGTTAATAAAAAACATAAGTTAAAGCAAAATGCCAAATGGTAAATAAAAAAATTCAAAATAATTATCAAAACAATTTTGCGCAATATTTATTAATACCTAAATAAATGTAAGTCTTGTACCTTATTTTAACTTTTAGTAGGTACCTACTATATATATTTCCATCTATATCATAGTCAATGGTTTCATAACAATTCCGTTCATAAGCATATATAGGTAGATATATTGAATACTTTTGAATTTAAATTCTGAAAGTAATAGAACTTTGTAATTCACTTTCAGAAGTGTCACCTCGACTACATTTTAAAATAAGATGGTAGAGGGAGAATGAAAGGAGGAGGGAGAAAATGCACTTTTATTACGAGTACAATGTATTTTTAATGTAAGTTTTATAACACCGACGAAATAGTCTGAAAATACCTTTATTATAATTTACTTTTTTCAGATGATATCACTGAATAAAAATTTACGTACTTAAAAAATATTAATAGAGCTAAAATTAGGAGAACTCTAATAATGATGGTCTAATATTACGAATATTATGATGCAATATTTACACTTAGTATTTAAACTTTTGTATATTTCATATATATGTATACTTATACGTCAACAGAGTAGCCCATAATACGTCATTGACCGCCTCCGTGGACTAGTACGTCTTTGGTTGGAGATTGGGGGTTCGATTCCCACTCAGTGCAAAAAATATTAATACGTTTTTTCACGGTGTGGTTGTTTATAACATATTATGTATTAGGTACTATCGTTGTTTCTGGTGCACATAGTACAAGCCTTGAGCTTAATCTGTGACCAAGGCAATATGTGTGTAATGTCTAATGAGTGCGAGTACAAGTAATAGTAAAACACGATTAGCTTCGTCAACCGTAAAATAACTGCCCCCCACATGATTACTTGATTAGCCCGGCATAATACCTGTAACCGATAATTACACACCTGGCAGCGTATGTAACCGCACTAATGTAATGCAACAATATGCGCATGCGTTGAACCATTCTACCTAACTACCCAATATAATCCGAACATATTCTGCCAAAATTCCTAGAAATTTAGCCAATATACCTACGATTTTTTTTATATTTCAGCGACATACCTAAACGCATGGCCCATGGACTTTTACCACTTTTATCACAAGCAAATGAATAGGTTGTTGGATAAAGACAAAAAGGCTATTACGCTATTTATACATTAAGTTGTAAAAACAACAAAGATTTTATTTTTGCCACAGAGTTTATATTTTTGCCAAAAGTTTGTATTATTAATAATCTTATGAAACAAAAATTTATTTTATAGGTTTTTGTTACGTTCCAAAAAGTCATAATTTCTAAAGCAGTTCTACGTGGAAATGCACTTATGTTCTAGAAACATTTAATCAGAAAAATTTAGTTGGAAGAATTATAAAGGTTTTTTAAATTTGTTTAAATTATATCAATATTATTATCAATAAATATTATATTATACAAAAGGTTGTCTACATTGTGTGATAGAGATATGTATAAATATATGTAGAATTTCAAATCAGCGACTTTGTGGGATCTACACCGTGCTTCTTACGCTAACACCAGTAGATATGAACCATTGAATATTTTTTTATGATCTAGTTTAGATCTAAACATCTCACAGACGTTATGTTTTTTCATTTTTTTGCCATGGATGGGTATTACAGTTAATTGGTGAAGAGCGAAAGTGATGCACGAGTGTTGTCTAGTGTGTAACATGTGTTTATGTAGGTACCTACTTACTGTTTTAGATATTAATGCTGTTTTAGAAAATTAATTAAAAAAATACCTATCTATAGACAAAGGGAACTTATTTCATCAATATCTACATCGTATTAGAACACTTTTATTGCAGGTTTAGTTCAGATATTACACTTATCATTATTATGTCACTAGAATAAGCCCAATATGTGATTTCGTGAATCCTATCGCTGTTAGGTTCCATATCTATGTATGTATCAGGTGTACTGTATTTTCCAAGTACACCTCGCCAAATCCCAAACTACAAGGAATTGCAAAAAATTCTTCAGAGAATCCCGGGTATTCTGAGGCTTACACGATCCATGAATAGGGACCGCTAGCTATTTAATCCGTACTAATATATTTAAGTATATTATACTGAAAAAAAAAACACTATAAATAATTTATGTATTTACCTTATATCCATGATTTTAAACAAAAAACTTTTCTATCAAAAATTTTTGCCACACTGAAAAAAGCGCGAAACTGTAATTGTCAGCGGAACACGAAAATGGCCGCTTGTTCCGATGTCGACTGCGTCTCGCGCAGGCTTTCTCCGACATTTATAACCTGCGCTCGGTCTGGGGGCGAACCAATCTCCCGACCGAACCAATTCTGTGTAAATAAACAAAATACAGCGAGAAATTATGTGAACAATTGATTTATTTGTGTAGGCTGGCGGTAAAAGTTTTAATTTTGTGGCTATTTATACAATAATAGCACAATATAATAGTATTTCAGATTTGTTTTATACTTATATGAGTCGGTACAACACGGCGAAACGACCAATATACATCGGCTATACATAACTAGCAGCCGTCAAAAGTCATTTACTTATTATGCATTGCGGGTACGGATTGCAATCCCGCAAAACAGGATCCCGCAATCCTACGGGATCCCGCTCCACTTATTGACCTGCGGGCTCCCGCACCTCCAATACGCGGACCCACGGATCCCTCAAGTTTAAAAAATGGCGTGCTTTGGATTGGATCGGTATCACTAAATTCGGTTTGCTTTTCGCGAGCGTATTTTCTTTTATATTGTCAAATAAATTAAATAAATTATAATATATTTTATAGATTAGTGGTAGCGCCTTTGGCGTTGAATCCGGAGGTCGTAGGTTCGATTCCCACCCATGGCAAAAATATTAGTACGTTTTTCTGTACAGTTTGTAACGGTCTGGGAGTAGACCCCAGACCGTGACAATCATATCTATAACATATTATTATATTTTATAAGCATATAAAATATAATAATGTATTATGTGATTGTTTCTGGTACACAAAGTACAAACCTAGAGATTAGTTTGTGACCAGAGCAATATGTGTGAATTCCTACATATTATTATTATAATTAAATAAACCTAGCTGAAATAACTAAATCTATCGAAATAACCGCTTCCTAAAAATAAAATTTATATCTATCATATCCGAGTTGGTTAGACCTCAGACCGGTAACATACAGTTTTTAGGTCCCAGGTTTCAACCCCGGTCTGTACCATTGAATTTTTAATTAATGTACATTTGTTAGACAATACCACTAATAGTGCATCGGACAGCACGTTAAGCTGTAGGTCCCGTTTCACTATACCTTGTGAAATAGTATATAGTTGTTTTTTTTTTTTTTTTTTTCCACAATTGGAAAGGCAAAGATTTTTCAACCATACAGCCTTAGTATATAGTTGTGTTATTATTTCCTAACCAGGCAAAAAAAAATTAACAAAACTTAAAAAAAAAAAAATTTTATGCAAATAAAAGACCTATTAATATATAAACTAGAAAAATTTAAATGTTTGTCAGTTTGTCATGCGGCAGAGTGCCCTGATGCTGACGCCATTGCCTTTTTGAATAGCAATGCTAATCTTTTGTCTGAAGTATGTGCCAGCTCTCGGGTCACCTATAGCGGATAGGAGTGCTATAATTTTATAAAAAGACTTTGCATACCGACTCCACGCACAGAGTGTCTCTACAGCTAAAGCCATAAAATCATAAATATTATTGAGGTGCAATATTTAATTTGTTTATTGACTTCCGCTGTAGAAGCGGCTGATCCCGCACGGCATGCCGTTCCCGACAAGTGAGACAGAGCCAAGGTGTCCACACACGTCGCATCCCATCGCAAAAAATAGGATTTGAGCCTTTTGTTTAAGAGATTTGGTTTCGCAAATAGTCTTATACATACGTATATGACTGTAGATCAAAAAATAATTTCTTGAAAAAGTACCCATTGGATAGAATAGCTGCGCTTCCACGTTAAAACAAACTTTTTGCTTCCTAGGACCAAGGTCTCGTCTATCGTCTCAACATATTTATATATATATCTATTCAAACATTGCGACGAGCTAGCCACATGTTTTCGATGTAGGTAGACTCAGAACGTCGGCTACGACGAGGACTCGGTAGGTACGCTTAAATATTATTTTCTTTATTTTATTGAAATTTCAAATAATTATTGATGAGACTAAAATGGTTATTGATGACATTAAAGGTCGTCTGACGGGCAGAAGCAGAACGTGGCACCTGAGAAACAAAATACCTTATCTTGTTGAACTTTTAAAATATATATACGTGGTGGCCGAGTTGGTTAGACCTTGGACTTAAAAACACTTAGGTCCCTGGTTCGAATCCCGGTGTGTACCAATGAGTTTTTAATTAAAAAAAATATGTACATTTGTTTGACAACACCACTATAGTGCCTCGGAGAGCACGTTAAGCTGTCGGTCCCGGTTTCACTATACCATCTTGTAAAACAGTTTATAAATGGGTATTCAAAACATCGCGACGAGCTAGTCACTTCTTCGTAGTAGACTCATATTATCGGCTACGCCGAGGCACGGGTGTTCCACTCCGCGCTTTAGGTATGAACACGGAATAGAAAAAACAAGTAGTTTTTTTTCTATTCCGTGGGTATGAAGCTACAAGTACCCGGCCGTACCCACGGATGGGTTTTATTTTTGAGGGCTGCTCGTAGAGAGAAGTTCCTAAGCCGCCGCGCACCGGCCGAGTCGCACGTGTATCATACACACGTGCGACTCACGCGCCTCGTCGCGATATTTAATATTAACTAAAATGAGGTCTAAAGCTTATTGTGCCACATTCGGTTGCTTAAATAATAGTAACAAGGATCCTTTCCCCGGGCCTTACGTTTTTCATACTTCCAAAGGACCTCAAAAGGTAAATAAATCCAAGCCTACCACAATTATTATTAGGCAGGTACATTAAAAAAATATCAAAACGTGTGTCTAGTGGGCTGTTTATAAGAATGCGAATTCCCATTACTCGCCACCTTTCCTATGTACCAAATGTTGTCCTTTGTTATACTTATCTAAGTCTCTCGTATTTACGTACTTTGTTAGATATATAATTACTATAGTATATAGTTTTGTTTGATAAGTATAGGTAGTAATAGTTAGTGCACTACCATGAACTAACTATTACTAGAAATATTATGCAGTTTTGATAAGTAAGCAACATACATACTTGTTTATTTGCCCAATTAGGTACCTACGTAGGTTGCTTAATAATAAATAACATAGACTAAGCAAATATACTGAGGCAATGTTTTTGTAAGTTTTTCTTTCAACTTAGTAGGTAGGTACAATCTGTTTCCTTTAAAGGTATTATTCGCACTTATATCATTCCACATAATCTACCTATACTACTTGTACCTACTATTATTTCTTAGTGCCTATACACCGAAAAGCAATATTTAGTTTCATAGACAATGTAGTGTGCCTTATGGCTTCCGTATCTCCTTAGGTCATAATACCTATGCAGCAGACATCCTAAAATAAATTTGTTTTATGATCTACGTACATACCTACTACTAAGTATTAGGTACTTAGTACCGTGTATGTACGTAGTAACCTACGTACATACACGTAGGTTTTGTTTAAAAGAAGACAACCCTAACGTCGTCAGAAAAATAAAGAATGACGCGATAGAAAGAGAGGCAACTTTAGGTGAATACTCAGATTATTAATCTGAGGGTAAATATAAATGTAGGCCATTAGCACTGTGCGATCTGCTTTATTGTGTCGGTGCAAGAGTCGCTATTTATTTAATTGATCTTTCGGAGTGGAGCTTCTGTACTTGTACTATTATTTCTTCTGTGGCCGAGGTGGGATTAAAACCCCTCCGCTGAGTACCCTGAGGCCGTCTGGGCAGTCTCGGGCGCCGTAAGGCACCCGTGAAAATATGTATGTATGTATTTAAATAGTAATTAAAATGAAAAATGACGGAAACTAGTTATAAAGAATGGATTTGAATGTTTTTTTTGGGTTCCTATTACTAAATATAAACTTACTTTTTTTATATTTTCTTACTCTAGAAATTATCGCACATTTGATTATTGTGTGATATATAAATTATCACACAATGAATACGTTTCTATTGGCAAATATAATCAAGAATTTCAACAATCACTGTACAAATATCAAAATAACATTCCGCTTATTCACTGTATTGCAGGTATAGAAAACGGAGTTTAGAGGGGTAACGGGGATAGTGGAGTGGCAGATGTTTCTGCTCAGAAAACAGTTTAGTATGGTGCCAGTAGAAACTAGACCATGTTATTAGTAACGTGGTATTAATTCCTTATCCAAAAAATAACTTCGTAAAGGAGATCAACCGAATCCAGGCCCACCCTAAATTTAATCTCCCCTTAAAGATATTAAGACTAAAAATAATTATATAATTTTACAAACATTTTGAGAAATTATTTCAAAATTGTACAATGGGGATATTTTACTAAATTAATTAAACTTAATTTGAACAAAATAACACGCCATCTTCAAATTGCTTCTTCCTGTCAATGTGAGAAGTGCGTAGACCCGAGATGTGAATAGTTACCAATAACGAAACTATTTATTTTGTATTATTGAAGTAAATAGTTACCTTTTAAATTATTATTAATTGTTATTAAGGCTGTTGTGTGGAGTTGCACAAAGTGTCCGTTAAAGTAATTGTAACGAATAAAGTTAAAAATAGCGTCGAATGTACCAGTTGTCATTCGACTTTTAAATTAAAACTTTTAATTTAACGCCATTTTAAACTTTAATAGTTTGTTTTACGATTACTTTAACGGACACTTTGGTATAACTGGAACTATATATTTTTTATAATAGAAACATACTGACAGAAAAAACTTTAAAAAACGGGGTTGTTATGAAAAATAACCAAAAAATGCATTTTGGTTAAATCGTTATTTCCAAATGCAGTGACAGACACTTAAATAACGCCTAGAGTGATAGTTCTAAAAAAAAGTTTTTGTTTACATGTTTTTGTAGAACATAAATATTTAAGGATGGTACTCACTTGTTTGGGGGCATATTCGCTTTCTAGGCCTTATTATTCTAAGCTGAATTGCATGTATTGATAAATACAGTTTTCAGCAAATGGGCGTTTTTCACGAAAGATGACATTACAAAAAATATGTTGCCCCCATATTTAAAATTATTTTTTGGAATTCTATACTGTATCATTGTGAAACTCAATATTTATTTGCATTAAAATAATAATTATGATATAAAATAAAATAAAATATACATCAAAAAACGACTAATTTGTTAAATTTTTACAAAGAAAACAACAGCAGATTGCAGATTTCTTATGTCCCACTACGCCCTCGGACATTTTGAGGCCTACACAAAGCTTTAGTATCACTAGTATTACGTTTTTATGGTGTGAATTTGGTCAATAATATGTTTGAGATACGATTTAGAACCTTTGCCATGGGCAAAAACAATGCGTTTTCGAGTAAATATTTATTCAGTGTTGTCCCAGGAATATGTAACTACCGGAAAATCCGGATTAGTCACGACGATTTCAATATAATTCTCAAAAAAATACTACTATTTTATATATATTTAACATTCCTGGCAACATTATGATTTCTATAACAACCGCCATTTTGCTGGGAATATGTTAGTATGAAAAAAAACTGTGACGAAAGTGGTTGTGATTCTCATAAGCAAAAGAAGTGTTCCGGTATTGTTACAGGATTTTTGAAGTTAAAAAGAACTTTTTCTGTATTCTATTTTGTTGTGTATATTAAATATTTACTAAAATATAAGATAGTAATTGGTAACCATTAAAATATTACTTCAAAGTAATTTATTATTATTTTTCTAAATTAGTCGGCTTAGACCGTTACGCCCAATTAGTCACGTGACATACTACCGGAATAGTTTTTGTGACGAACCGGAATTATTAAGCTTAGTATACAATGATCAATAATACTGCTATTTATTTATTTATTAAGTAGAAGTAGATAAATTATTAAGTAGATAAATTCATCGAATTAAGGTTTTTTATCGCCTTCGTGGTCTAGCGGTACCTCTGTCGATTTATCCGACAAATAAAATTATTATTTCTAATATCTGATTGTTGTTCAATAAACATTTAGCAATGTGACGCTGCCTTAGTTATTCAGGATCGTCACCGTATATTCAGGATAGCTACGGTCTCATGTTTTAATAATATTATAATTTATATATTTTTTTAAATATATATTGTATTTCTGATAATAACATTAAAATTGACAATTTAATTATTAATGGTCAATTGCTTTTTCACCTAAATTGTAAATTTTGGAGAAGTACAATAGAAAAAAGATATTTTCTGGTATTTTTTGCCTCTATTGTGACGAACGTGAAACATATTAGCTAATTTAGCGTTGATTTAGCAGTAAGTTATTAAATTTTGTTGTTTTTTTCAGAAGAATTTTATGTTTATTTGATGTTAATAAAGTTTAATTGTCTTAATATTTTATTTTTTTATTATATTCGCTTGATTTATTACTGTGACGTACCGGAACACTATATTCCACAGATCAACGAATAAAATCCTTTTTTTCTGTATTTACCTAGTAATATTTTAATAATTTACTGATTTTCGGTAGTTTAATATATTAAGGAACTCGTACATTTACAAAAATAACAATATAATGCAAATACTCGAAGTAAATTCCAGATCCTCACGTGTACATTTTTCGTGAAAAACGCCCAAATATAAGAAAATGATTGCCACTTTAGTCTTTAGTTTGTATAGTGGGCGATTATAATTTCTCATTTTATTGCATAGATGGCAAACACTTTAGATATTTTAAACGAGAAGAAGAATCATTCAACACTGCTTGGTTATTATTATTATGGTCATTTTAATAAAAAGGGTTAATGAAAGGTAATAACTTAGCACGATAATTATCAAAAAGCAGCTGTTGCTGTCGTATCTTCATAATACGCTAGTTAAAACTTCGCTATTCAACCACCAAAAATCCGCTATAAGCCATACTACGTTTAATACAATAATAAGTATTAATTTTCTTTACACATCTATGTTGGCACTTTTGCAGTAGGCAATGCTATTGTGATCTTTGCTTCCCGACTTTAAAAATATTGTCCGCCATTAAAGATTTTTTTTTAAAGATAATGCGGCTTGGAATCCTTTTAAAACAGGCCGCCGCTCGATAGTTTAATTAATTGTTTTCTCTGCAACGCACCTGTCGAATTTCCTATAATTTTCAAAATATGAAGATTAAATAACTTAATATTTCTGTAAAGTTTTCTTTGCGGGGAGATGAAGAACTACGGAGAAATTCATGGGTCTAGCTCCCATACAAAAACGGTTGATCTCTTTTAAATGTTAAAAAAAACTTTTTAAATTATTCAAATCCGCATTCCATTGAAAATACTTATATCCTGAATGAAAAAAGTGCAAAAACTCAACATTTTCATGGGACTTTGCAAAAAATAAACATTAGCGGAAGGTTTTAATGGGTAAACTTTGTGTTATTTTTTTTTATGAGAGCTCAACATGTGACCTTGCATACAAATTCAAATTCAAATTCAAATTTATTTATTGCTTCATATTGTAGGTTAGTGTACAAGCTGGTAGGTGTTAGTAAATGAATACAATATGAACCCTGCTAGGGCACTGCAAAACTATGTTATAGGTAACACAATTCTAGATTTTATAATTTATAATTTAAGTTTATTATTATTATTTATCCATTACCTACATACATTACATACAATTCTTATATTTTTTTTTTTTTTTTTTTATTTTTTATTGTATATATCACACTACATACAATTCAATGATTGCATATTACATATTCATTATTATTATATTATATGTATTACATACAATTCAATTCAATTTAAGTTTATTATTATTATTTATCCATTACCTACATACATTACATACAATTCCTATAAAATTATTATTATTTTTAATTATATTACATACAATTCTTATAAATTATTATTATTTTTTAACTATATATATCACATTACATACAATTCAATGACTGCATATACATTATTATTTTATTAACATTACATACAATTCAATTCAATTTAAGTTTATTATTTTTATTTATCATTTAAGTATATAACATACAATTCAATTATTTCTTACAAATTATTATTATTAATTAATTATACATATATTGCATACAATTCAATTACATACTACATATGCATTATTTTTATATTATATTACACACACTTCAATTAATATTCATAAATTTTTATTAAAATTACATTAGTTACCCATTAGTGTATCTGCATTATTCCTATTTATTCAATTAATTTTGTTAATCTAGTTACATTGAATACAATATTTACAATCAAAGAACTCTAGTTACATTGACTACAATCAAAGAACTCCTGCAGAGTATAAAAAGATTTGTTTGTTAGGTATTTTGTTAATTTTGTTTTAAATTTTTTAAATATGGTTTCGCTCCGGATGTCCTTGGGGATACTGTTATATATCCTCAAGATCATTACGTAAGGGCTCGAATCGTACATCTTGAGTGTATTAGTTGGCAGTATTATCCTGGCTCTCGGTCTTAGGTTTGCCGGTCTATGATACCTGTCATTCAAGTGAGGCAAGATTTGATCGTATTTTTTTGCAAAAACACTTATCTCCATTATGTACAAACATGTAAGTGTGAGTATTCGATTTTTAATAAAATATTGTTTGCAGCTCTCAGATTGCCTAATGTTGTTAATTATTCTTATGCATTTTTTTTGTAAAATAAATAGGTTTTCACCTGATGTTAAGCAGTATGCAATATCCATGAATGATAGCAACAAGCGGATGCATACAGGTGCACCGCTGGTTGCCATCATTATGCCGGCTTACGAAGCCTATTCACGCTTCGTTTAAAGGACTCTAGGTTATAAGAGGAAGCAAACACGCGAGCTGGTAGAGCATTCCACATTTTAATAGTACGGCAGATGTATGAATCGCCAAAACGTTTAGTACGAGTTGGTACATCCGCCACGGTATACATATGCATTTTGCAACCAGTGCGTGTTGTCCTGTAACGGAAAGGGGAAGGGGGAATAATGTTAAAAAGCTCTTCAGAGCACTGTCCATAGTATAGGCGGTAAAATACGCTCAACGATGCCACATCCCTGCGAAGCTGCAACGGCTTCAAGTTTTTATTGAGCTTTTCGTCTCCAATAATTCTAGTCGCTCGCTTCTGCAGGGTATCGAGAGCAGATAACAGATACTTGGCAGATCCGTCCCAAAGATGCGAACAGTATTCCACACACGGTCGAATTTATTATCCGGTTGTTATCCCTCACATTCACACGAATACGCTTTTCCACAAATATAGGACGGTATTCGCGAAAATATATGTATGCGTCTTTACAATACATTCGCCTATTGCACGAGAGTGACGGTTCAAAAAATCCAGAAGCTTCCAAACCCATTCATTATAGGGTTCCGAGGTATAAAATGAATTTCACTGGACTAATAGGTACCTTTTTGAAGTAGGTAAAAAATAAGAAGATCCGTTTTTTAAAATGAAATATTCTTATAAATATTGTTTAATCATAACTCTGTGGTTTAATCATGATACCCAATTGCTAGTATGATACACCCTTGGATACACCGTGATATATTCGCACATTCCCACTATATTATACAAACAAGTTCAACAAGGACAAAAATATCGCGACCATCTTGATTTTCTGTAGTCAGGGGCCTTATTCCGAGTTTGCAACCGCTAAACACGACAAGACGTTGCGTAAATTATAAATATGGAAATATAAGTTCTATTCCAATGGTTATATAGTCTGTATTAGGTTGGCTATAATAATGCCGCCATCTTGAAATACACGAATTCTTCGCAAGTTTGAACATGTGTGGAGCGTTGGAATTTCAACTCTATAGTTAACAGTATGGAACTTATATTTCAATATTTATAGCTTACACAACGTCTTGTCGTGTTTAACGTTTGTAAACTCAGAATAAGGCCCCAGTCGTCAGCTATATCATGGCTGGTGTGTTTCGTTTCATCATTATTTAAATTTTCTTAAAATTTACGGCTACAAGAAATTCATCATGACTTACATTATTTTTAGATGGATGAGATCCTAACACAACAGCAGGCAAGTTTATTATGGAACGTGAATACCATCACCCAGGGGACCCGTTCCAGCGACATCTTGAACACCAACAGGAATGTTCTTATCGTTGTTACACTTTATCCTAAGCACAGTAATATTCGAGTCGCTCGGCAACATTCATCTATTAAACATCTTTCTTTCATCGCTTTATTTTTCTTTTAGGATTGGTTACGAAATCTATTTTCCTGCTTTTGCTGTCGCTTCCCGAGATGGAAAACCATCTGCCGGACGTTTAATGGTCCTTTCGCTTTTTGGACATCCAAAACATCTTCGTTGTAATATCCTTTACTTTCACTCCTGCACTATTTCGTTGGTGGTACATTGTATAGATAGCTATACTTACCTAAATAAAACAAAATACGATACACTTAAGTATGTAATTTTAGATTGTTGATTTACTTACATTACCCTACACTTTTTAAGTTATTCTAGAGGGTTATGTTTTTAACCTTAGATTCACTTTATAACTTTTTGTTTCAGGTATTTTTTTAACGAATATATAATTATTAATTAATATATAATTTCCGGATAAATTTACTTAATAGTTCTAAGTAGTTCTTATTGACCAACACACATCCATCAAGCACACATGGGCCTAGGTATAAGAACTTCATCTAAAAGTACCGTAAGTGCTTTGGCCATGTTTCTGTTTATTTATTTATTTATTTATATTAAGGCGAATACAACAGACGACAAGCAAGAAAATTATACAAACACACATAAAATATTTTTAAAACCAGCTTATAGCCTTAGAGCGTACTCACACAGCATGGTTGTGGGATACAATATTAATATATTTTATGTTAAACTAGATTATTCATTACAATTACCTAAATTAATACAATTATTACAATAAAATTAAATTATTACAATTATAATGATTACAATGAAATTATTACAATTAAAATAAGATATATGAAAATACTACAATTACAACAATAATTAACAAACAATAAATATAAAAGTATACATGATATAGCTGGGGAACAAAACAGTATCTTATACAAACTAAAACCAATATCCAAAACTAAAAATAAAACGAACCCAAAGCAGAGCTTAGATGATTTTTAAAGCGGTTTTGGCCAGCCATAAAAATGTCAAGCTCGTGGTTCTTTGACGACAGCTTGTTGTACTGGCGGCACATGTGGCTTATCGGATTATAGTACGAGATGTTTTTAGTGTGTGTGGGGTGTAACGGAACGTTACTTTTGATGTTCCAAAATGTATGGCAGTCCGCGAAATGGAACGGATAGTTTAGAATTTAAAATTACCCTTTGCAAAAGTCCAAAATGCAAAAGAGGCAGGTAGTTTAAATAAATGCATTTTACAAGTCGAAGTAACGTATTACTTAAAAATCAGATAAATAGGCCGCGGTCAGAGTACCGCAGGCCATTTGATAAATTACTAAGATCGCGAGTGTGTGTCTGTAATAAATTGTTAGTTACAAAAAAACATATGGCTCAGCTTTCCTTTATGTGACGTCGAGTTTGATGTTGACAATTTTTTTGGTAACACTTCTAGTTCGCCTGAATATCCCTACCAAATTTCAAGTTTAGGAAACCAGAGGTTTCGAAGATATAAATTTTTAAAATTAATAATTTTCCTAACAAAAAATCCAAAAAGACACATTTGACTTTTTTTTTTTACAAAGGTATATTTTTATCATATAAAAGTCCGTATTTTAATAAGTTATATTTAATATTAACACAATATTTAACTCATTTTTACATAATTATTTTATTTTATGGCTCGCTGCAGCGGTTGGCGAGTGCCAAAAAGGCTTCCTACACTTACGAGAAAAATTACCCAAAAAACTCTTTATTAAAAAAAAATGGCCAGACTAGGTAAAGGATAGGTTAGGTTAGTGTTAGTACATGACCATACGCACGAGCCGAGCGAAGCGTGCCGCGGCAGCGGCCGGCGAGTGCCAGAAAGCCTTCCTACACATACGAGAATAATTACCCAAAAGACGCTTTATAAAAAAAAAATGGCTAGACTAGGTAAAGGATAGGTTAGGTTAGTGTTAGTACATGACCATACGCACGAGCCGAGCGAAGCGTGCCGCGGTAGCGGCCGGCGAGTGCCAGCTAGGCTTCCTACACATACAAAAGTTGGGTAAAATGTGAATTTTCAAATGACAATAACCCCTAAAATACCCCCCTCCTAACTTTTTTATTTTAGGGATAGGTTTCCCTTCCTCCCCTCTTCCCCTCCCGCACCCCCTCTACCCCCCCTCTGACGTCACATAAAGGAAAGTCCTACCTAGGGACGTTTCTAGGGTTCAATAGAATTATATAAAGATTGTACTGTGTCCGTGCGTCTGTCTAGCACTGCACCCCAGCCTCCGTCCTGCAGTTTTACGCAATGCACAATTATTGTTGCTGCCCTGCCAAAAACTGGAGACAGCGAGAGCTGGAAGCAGTATGCTTAGGCTTCCCTTCAAATGTTTCCAGGAATCAAGTCCGAGGTAGAAAATTCACTACGGCAGAACCTGGCCTGGAACCTTTTTCTGAAGCCTGGTCTGCCACCGTCTACAGACATCCCAGCTGGTCATAGCTGAACTCAGCCTGGATTTTTCTTCCGAAGCCTGGACACCGTCTGCTCGGCAGATCACGGCCTGCCATAGCCGGCCATAGCCGACCGCTGTCCGGAGCCTGGCCTGCCACTGAAGGACGTTGGATGCTGCCCTCCCCGATCGTCGCTTAATCAGGGCAGTAGCATTCTTCCCATGACATAATCTGGATGTTGATAGAACCCATTCTTTTATATCTCTTTCGCTCTTTATAAATTTTAAATAGTTAGGTTTCTTTTAATATATATATTTATTTTTTATTGTATGTACGTTGTTTCATTACCTTACAGCCAATTTATACCTGTAGGTAGGACTTCGTCACATAAATTGGCGCCCAACGTGGTTTTTATAGCTACATTTTTAGCATAAATTCGTCAACATCCAGGTTATATTATTTTTTATTGTGTATTGTGTCGTTTTTGTAAAACGTTTTCTTTGTTTTTTTTGTGTATATTTTTATTGTGTATTTTTTTTGTAATCCCCGTGTGGTGGCCGGGATCGAATAGCACCAACCCAATTACGAGACAGGGTGTCGTATAAGGCGACTAACGTCAGGGCGGACTCCTAGCCCATATATATAGATAGCCGACAACGCTATATTGTCGTGCACCCCGGTTCGAATCCGAGGCAAACCGGGATCTTGTAAATATTTTTTTTTAATGTTTTTTTTATTGTTTTTTTTTTTCCTTTGTAAATATTTTAATTGTATTTTATTTTTGAATATTTTTTTTTAATAACATTTTTATTTAAAAAAAATTTTTTTTTTGATATTGATAATTTTTAATAAAGAAAAATACACAATGATTTTTTGTAAATATTTTAATGTTTGTGTGTTATTTTAAAGTTTTTTTTTTTCATTCTCCATATTTTTGATTTTTCTTAATTTTTTTTCCTTGTTTTAAATAAAGAATACGTTATATTCATTATTTGTAACAGGACGGATTAGTTTTTGTAAACTCTCTATGAAAGTAACTGTGCTCACAAAATGTCGTTACCTATTAAATATTTAAGTCTTCAAAAACCGGAACTAACGTACAAAATTATTATTAGAGGAAGTGTACCTACTGATAGTGTGCAGGAACTGCGTAAGCAGATAGTGAAACTCTCGCAAGTTTTACCTGCTGAGGATATTCTAGAATCGGGGATTGTTTTCTGCGATGATATTCGTGGATGTTAATAAAAATGGACCACCTTTTGTTTGGTCAACTGTGGCGGATAATCCTTTTAATTATTAGAAGGGTCTCTAATATCGGCCCCAGTCCTGTCGTGACTGAGGCTGATAATCCTTCTAATGAAATGAAAGGGTCTCTAATATCTGCCCCAGTTCTGTAGTGTGTAAGGCTGATAATCCTTTCAATAATCAAAAGGGTCTCTAATATCTGCCCCAGTTCTGTCGTAACTGAGGCTGATAATCCTTTTGATGAGTTGAAGGGGTCTCTAATATCTGCCCTAACATAAATAAATAAAACATTTTAATAATTACATTACTCATTTACTTTAATTTTTAAACTTGAGACTAGTACGAATAGTTTGATTATTACATCTTCTTATTCCCACAGTATATTAGGACGCCACAGTAATAATAATATGAATGTTACTGCGGCCAGGGCTGAATGATTGAGGTATGACAGGCATAGTGGAAGGTTAGTATGAGTGTGTAAAATTAGTTCTCATTTGGCGAACTAAGGATTTTTTTATTCATGAAATAAAATGATTAAAAAAATCCTTGGGGGACGCGCGGGGTAATGTAACGGAACGTTACTTTTGATGTTCCAAAATGTATGGCAGTCCGCGAAATGGAACGGATAGTTTAGAATTTAAAATTACCCTTTGCAAAAGTCCAAAATGCAAAAGAGGCAGGTAGTTTAAATAAATGCATTTTACAAGTCGAAGTAACGTATTACTTAAAAATCAGATAAATAGGCCGCGGTCAGAGTACCGCAGGCCATTTGATAAATTACTAAGATCGCGAGTGTGTGTCTGTAATAAATTGTTAGTTACAAAAAAACATATAATAGTGACGCACAAAGTTCGGAGTTCCAACATTAATTTGGTGAGTTAATTATACAGTACTTTCATAGGGACGTTTCTAGGGTTCAATAGAATTATATAAAGATTGTACTGTGTCCGTGCGTCTGTCTAGCACTGCACCCCAGCCTCCGTCCTGCAGTTTTACGCAATGCACAATTATTGTTGCTGCCCTGCCAAAAACTGGAGACAGCGAGAGCTGGAAGCAGTATGCTTAGGCTTCCCTTCAAATGTTTCCAGGAATCAAGTCCGAGGTAGAAAATTCACTACGGCAGAACCTGGCCTGGAACCTTTTTCTGAAGCCTGGTCTGCCACCGTCTACAGACATCCCAGCTGGTCATAGCTGAACTCAGCCTGGATTTTTCTTCCGAAGCCTGGACACCGTCTGCTCGGCAGATCACGGCCTGCCATAGCCGGCCATAGCCGACCGCTGTCCGGAGCCTGGCCTGCCACTGAAGGACGTTGGATGCTGCCCTCCCCGATCGTCGCTTAATCAGGGCAGTAGCATTCTTCCCATGACATAATCTGGATGTTGATAGAACCCATTCTTTTATATCTCTTTCGCTCTTTATAAATTTTAAATAGTTAGGTTTCTTTTAATATATATATTTATTTTTTATTGTATGTACGTTGTTTCATTACCTTACAGCCAATTTATACCTGTAGGTAGGACTTCGTCACAGGGGATGTGAAATGGATTAGTCCGATGGCGCTGATTGTGTCGGGTGTTGAGGCAGATTGTAGACAAAATGCTGGCTGTATCAATGTGGGAATGCAAGATTCTGTGCAGATATAAAATATCATATTGCTGACGTCTGACGTTGAGTGGCGTTATTTTGAATTTGTTTAGTCTATCTTCGTACAATGGTAGTGACCTGCCGTATTTAAATTTAAAATTAAGCATCCTGCAAAATTTTTCTGTACTCTTTCAATCTTAATGGAATGTGAGGCATAGTAGGGTGTCCAGATAATACAGCCATATTTGAGGATGCTTCTTACTAGACTTTGATACAAACACACAAGGGACTGGGGTCTTTTAAAATCTTTGGTGATTCTAGCAATAAATCCTAGTTGTTGTAGAGCCCTGTCCGTTATGTAACTGTAATGCTCACGAAAAGTCAGCTTGTCATCAAATAGTATGCCGAGATCTTTCACCACTGTTTTCCTTTCAAGAATTTGTCCAAATTGTACGGAAAGCGAATGTTCTTTCGTTTATTTGAAAACGAGATGGTATGGCATTTTGACACATTGAGAAGCATAAGGTTTTTCATACACCAGGATGCAACTGCATTAAGATCTGATTGCAAGAGGCCACACTCAAGAGTGGTTTCCACCTTCCTGAAAATCTTTAGATCATCTGCATATAATAAGCAGTTACTACTTATTTTACTTATCAGATCGTTAATAAAAAGGACAAAAAATAATGGCCCAAGGTGGGAGCCCTGAGGAATACCAGAACCAATAACAACTGGAGATGAGATGTATCCTTTATGTATTACCAGTTGTGTTCTGTGATCTAAATACGATACGATCCAACGAAGTAGATCACCGTGTATTCCACAACCGCAAAGCTTTCGGCATAAGATGATGTGATTCACTTTGTCAAAAGCCTTCCGGAAGATAATAGCTAGTTTTCTGTTGCGAACGGACGTGTACTCGGTTAATATCGTGAAATTAAATAAATTTATTAATTCCGTTGCACTAAAGTATATTTTGTTTTCATATAATTAAGAGTGAATATTCGCTAAATTTCAATTGTGTTTGATACAACCTAGTTAAAGTTGATAGTGAAGTGCGATACGAATCTCTGTGCGCCAGCGCAGCCTACAGCGATACCCTCGCCCTCCGCACCTCCTTGAGTGGCGAATACCGCCGTGTGTTTCTGTCTCGCTCGCCTGGATTATTTGTCAATATGAATGTACTACGATCGCCCAACAGCGGTGGCGCTGCAAGCGACAGCGGCGCGGGTGGCTCGGCGCCGGATCTGCGTAGCTTAACAAGAGAAGAGAATTTCATAACACAAAGAAAGCGAAAATTAGATATTGGATACGATCTTAAAAACGAATGGGACGACTTCCAAAATGAATATAGAAAGGAGTGGTCAGAGTTTCGAAAGGAAATTATCTCACTATTTCGAGAATTTTGCAATACACAAAATGAAAATTCTATAAAAATATGTCAACAAATAAGTAACTTAAACGATGAAATTAAAGAGTTAAAAACCGAAACCAATAACCTGGCTAAAGAACAAAACACCATGAAGTTGGATATTATAACTATAAAATCGGAAAATGAAAGTATGAAGTTGAAAATTACAAAACTGCTGGACGGACCTACGTGTAATAATAATTTAAAACATATACCTACCCCCTGTAATGAAGATACAATAATAGAATTGCAGGACCGTTGTTATCGCGCCAAAAATATTGTAATTGTCGGTATAAATGAAAAAAACATTAAAAAATTACAGATAGACGTGATTATGATAAATACGAAGCAGTGAAGGCAGTGAAAATGATATATCCAGATTGCCCAGAACCGATTAACACAATACGCTTAGGAAAATACAATATTGAAGGTAACAGACCATTAAAAGTATGTTTAAACTCGCCAGAAACCGTAAAAGAAATTTTTAAAAATAAATACAAATTAAAAGACACTATAAAAATATATTCAGATCAAACTCCCGCACAAAAACAACACATAAAAAACTTAAGCGAGGAATTAAATCGACGTCATGAGAGTGGGGAGAAGGATTTAATTATTAAATATATAAACGGAGTACCTAAAATTGCTAAATTAAATTCAATTATCTGAAACAAATAAAGTGTGTTAGATGTGTTTCTTACTTGGTAAAATATATAAATTGAAGCTATAAAATTTTATTGCCAAATATTTCGCCTCTCTATGGAGCGGCGTCATCAGTGACAGTGACTGAAGGTCTTTGTCATAAATTTTGAAGAAGTAATTTTATGTCTTATAGGAATGGTAAAGGCAATGCACTATACAGTTTTGTATTTATTTTTTAGAAAAATATCATCACCACCTAGCCCATCATGGAAAACATCATCAGCATGTTATGTCCATTGTTGGTTCGATATTAATAAATTTACAAAACAAGTTAGACAAAACCTAATGCATTACATTCAGACCAGGGCTATAGTATGCACCAAGCTGCCATATAAAAGAGCTTTCCCATGTTTTTAAATCAATAGACCGAATAGTTTTAGGAAAACTCTTTAATACTCTTACTGTGAAACAATTGTTAAAGGTAGTGTTATGTATACGCGCATGGGTGGGCACAGGTAAAATATTATTAATTTGAGAATCTACTGAATGTCTGTGTCCATTCATGCGAGTACGAAGGGGTGTCGTAGTCTCTCCCACATAAAAACTGTTACAAAATCTGCACTCCAGCATATATACGCAATGAGAAGTAGTACATTGTGCGAAATTTTGAATTTTGATGACAACAGGGTTATGATGAGTTTGTATATTGATATCGGAATTTATTATAGGACATGTTTTGCAACGAGATTGGTTGCACTTGTGTGTACCTAACAATGTGTTATTGCTCCGTGTATTTTTATTTTTTGCCAAAATAGCTTTTAAATTTTGATTTTGTTTATACGTTACACTAGGGCACGTTTCCAAAAGATTTCGTGTAATATTATTATTTTTAAGGATAGAGAAGCTATCCTTTAATAAATTTTGAATTTTGTGTGCCCCGTGGAAGTATGGTATTATAAGCCGAAGGGAATTTTGTTGTTGTGTGTGTATAGCGTTTGGAGTGTTAGAAGGCCTGTTCATGTGTTTGTGTAAAAAATTTGGGGGATAATCGCGCCTACATAACCCATTGAAGATTTTGCCTTGATATTTAGCCAAAGATGTTGAATTATTACAAATTCTTTTACCGCGGATAGAAAGTGAATGTGGTATAGACCGTTTTGTGTGCGACGGGTGGCAACTACTGTAATGCAGATACTGTAACTTGTTGGTTTCTTTAAAATGAACAGAAGTTGAAATATTATGATTATTATAAGTAATATCTACATCTAAAAATGTTATGTTAGTTTTAGAAATTTCATGAGTGAATCTTAGACTGCTAAATGAATTTAGTTGACTAAGGAATGTATTAAGAGTTTGTAAACTATGAGGCCAAATCATGAAAATATCATCTATGAATCTTAACCATGTTAAAGGTTTGAGAATTTGACTATTTAAAAATTTTGTTTCGAGAGAACCCATATATAAATTTGCATAAGAAGGTGCCATGCGCGTACCCATGGCAGTGCCTTTCTCTTGGTGATAGAATTTATTATCAAAAGTAAAATAGTTATTGGTTAAAACCATTTCTGCTAAATCTAGTAAAAATTTTGAAGAAGGCAGACGCGGGTTTGGGCGGCTATCGAAATACTCTTTTAGGGCATACAATCCTTCGTCATGTGGTATATTAGTATATAAGGACACAACATCTATGGTAACTAAGAAAATATCATTACAATTTGGAATATGAATATTTTTTATAATATTTAAAAAGTGGTAAGTATCTTTAATATGCGAATCTAAATTTTTTACTAAAGGTTGCGCATAAAAGTCTACAAATGATGATATTCTTTCGGTAGGACAATCATAAGAAGCTACAATTGGTCTACCTGGATTACCAGGTTTGTGTACTTTCGGCAACATGTAAAAATGTGGTGTCCTCGGATTAGAAGGAATTAAGGCCAAAATATCATTGTCAGAAAGTCCTTCATCGGACGCATTTATGTAAATATAATTTTGAATTTCAATAACTAACTGTTCACAGGGGTCAGCTGTAACAGTTGTATAAAATGACGCGTCATTTAGTTGTCTTAGACCCTCATTAATGTAGTCAGTTTTGTTAAGTATTACTGTAGTAGATCCCTTATCTGCTGGTAAAACCATTATTGATTCATCATTTTTTAATTTTGATAAAGCTATTTTTTCGCTAATGGATAAATTTTGATTACTACTTTGAAGGGAATTTATAAAGTTAGGATCCGAAATTTTATGTAAAATATGATTAATAAATGTATCAATGGGATGACCAGCCGGTAACGGAGGTGGTTCATTTGCCGAAGGTAATTTAAATTTTTGCAATGCCTCATGCAAACCATTACTATTATTGCCAGATGGTACGCGATTATGCCAAAAATATTTCCATTTTAAGTTACGACCAAATGTTAATATGTCTTTAGTAATTTCGAAAACATTAATTTTGTTAGTCGGGCAGAATGTCAGTCCCTTAGATAGCACTGACTTTTCTGCGGAGTTAAGAATTTTAGATGATAAATTTATTAAATTACTTTCGTTATTTGTGTTTGTCCTTACTAATCGTTGTTGTTGATTACACGTACGGATAGCTTGAGGCATACAAAATAAACTAGACAAGTTTGTTGGTTTAAGATTTAAAAAGGAAGGAGTTGAAATCTGATTATGAAATGGAATGGGAATATTTTCGTTCCGATACGATCTGATTAATTTGGAAAATTTTAAAAGTAATCTTTGTCTATCTTTGACTTGTATACCTCTAGCTCTATTTAAGATATCACTTATAATTTTATTTAGATGTGGAAAAGCTAGCAACGAAGCCTGTATAGTGTCATCTAAGTTGTTTTTGTGATGTATGGACAGATAGTAGTATTGTGTGTGTAATAATTGTGTGGTTTGTAAAGCATGTATGTATTGTAAGTCAGTAAATGGTTGTCTCACATCAGGAGGTATGGCATCCAGTGGCACACTGTGTATAAGAGTTTTAGGAGCTATGCCATATTTAAGACATTCTCCCAAAAACTCATAATGACCAAAGAATTGCGCCAATTTGTGAGCATGAAAGTCGATTTTTTTAATAATCTCCCTCATGCACAATTCGGATCAATTCCCGGTGTAATGTAAAATAAATCATATATAAATAAGCTAATCTTTGTAAAAAGGAAGGCGCACGGTGTCGGGAACAGCGTAGCCTCCCCGCCCTCGCTTGTGTCGGCTACGTAGCGCCAAGGGCGCGCCGACGACAGGTAGGCGAATCGTATGAACGATAAGAATTATCTGAAACAAATAAAGTGTGTTAGATGTGTTTCTTACTTGGTAAAATATATAAATTGAAGCTATAAAATTTTATTGCCAAATATTTCGCCTCTCTATGGAGCGGCGTCATCAGTGACAGTGACTGAAGGTCTTTGTCATAAATTTTGAAGAAGTAATTTTATGTCTTATAGGAATGGTAAAGGCAATGCACTATACAGTTTTGTATTTATTTTTTAGAAAAATATCATCACCACCTAGCCCATCATGGAAAACATCATCAGCATGTTATGTCCATTGTTGGTTCGATATTAATAAATTTACAAAACAAGTTAGACAAAACCTAATGCATTACATTCAGACCAGGGCTATAGTATGCACCAAGCTGCCATATAAAAGAGCTTTCCCATGTTTTTAAATCAATAGACCGAATAGTTTTAGGAAAACTCTTTAATACTCTTACTGTGAAACAATTGTTAAAGGTAGTGTTATGTATACGCGCATGGGTGGGCACAGGTAAAATATTATTAATTTGAGAATCTACTGAATGTCTGTGTCCATTCATGCGAGTACGAAGGGGTGTCGTAGTCTCTCCCACATAAAAACTGTTACAAAATCTGCACTCCAGCATATATACGCAATGAGAAGTAGTACATTGTGCGAAATTTTGAATTTTGATGACAACAGGGTTATGATGAGTTTGTATATTGATATCGGAATTTATTATAGGACATGTTTTGCAACGAGATTGGTTGCACTTGTGTGTACCTAACAATGTGTTATTGCTCCGTGTATTTTTATTTTTTGCCAAAATAGCTTTTAAATTTTGATTTTGTTTATACGTTACACTAGGGCACGTTTCCAAAAGATTTCGTGTAATATTATTATTTTTAAGGATAGAGAAGCTATCCTTTAATTAATTAAAGGATAATAAAAATTTAAATTAAATTCAAAAAACTTAATACAATAATTAATACTCATTTGCAAGATCCCTTAACCTATCAAATTACAAATACCTATCAAAACTTAATAACAAATCATTCATCTATTAGTCTATTTTATGCAAATTGTCGAAGCTTACTTGCACCTGGCAGATTGGATGAACTAAAATGTATTCTAAAAATTATTAAACCAACTGTGAATGTGATCTTATTAACGGAAACATGGATAAAATCAGAAAATGACTTGAAACTACTACAAATACCTAATTACACACATATATATAACTACAGAAAGGATTCGATGGGAGGTGGTGTGTCGATATATATACATAACAATATAAAGCATAAGATAATCGATGAGCAGTATTCTGACGGCGCTAACTATCTGTGGGTATATCTAGAAAAAAGTTCATTACATATTGGGTTGGTGTATAGACCACCTAATAAAAATATTAATAAATTTATTGATACCTACTCATTATATCTACAACAAAAACGAAGAGCTTTGATATTTGGAGACTTTAATATAAACCTACTTAGCAGTGAACGAAACGTTATTAATTATAAAAACTTATTACACGAAAATGGTTTTCAAATATTAAATAAGAGAACCACAATTTTGCACCAGAGAATCGTCTACGACGAAAACTATTATCGATCACGTTTGTACAAACATTAACGACGGATTTCATTTGGCAATAATTGACCCACCACTAGCTGATCATAGACAGATATACCTAGAGCTAAAAAAGTATAAGCGACCGATAAATAAAAAGCATTATTATGAAGCAATAAATTATACAACTTTATTTAAAACAATTTCAGAAACTAGGTTATTAAATATAGATAATAATAACGAAACTTTACAAAAGTTTATCAAAATACAAATTAATAAAAATAAAATAAGAAAATCTAAAATAAATAACTTGCCAAAAAATGAATGGATCAGTAAAGCAATTTTGGATGGAATTTACAAAAGAAACATAACATGGAGTAAGTTAAAATCAGATCCAACAAATAAAGAATTAAAAACCTGTTTTATTGAAGAACGTAATAAGGTAACCAAAAGCATAAGAGCAGCGAAAAAGAGATACTATTACGACTCTTTTACAAACTGTAGTAAGCAGCCTAAAAGGATGTGGGAATTAATAAACAGTTTAGCGAATAACAAAATTAAAAATAGCTGTGTTCCTCCAAAACTTATAATAAATTCTGAAATAGTCGAGGATAAAATCAAGATATGCGAGTCTTTTAATTCCTTTTTCTCGTCTGTTGGTCAAAAATTGGCAGGTCTAATACCACAATCATATCACAATAACTACACGCACTCACAGCCATACATATACACAGATACACAAACACACACACTTTTAAAATTAAAACTATGCACAAAAACTGAAATAATAAAAATTATTGACAACCTTAACCATAACACTAGCTCAGGTATCGATGAAATCAACACTAAATCTATTAAATGCATTAAAGAATACATAGCAGAGGATCTTAAAAACTGTATAAACGCATGCTTAACAAAGGGGATATTTCCAGAGAGCCTTAAGATTGCCAGAGTAACCCCAATCTATAAATCTGGTAATAGGACTGACCCCAGTAACTATAGGCCAATTTCAGTGTTACCAGTAGTTTCTAAAATTTTTGAAAGAATTATTTACTCTCGTTTAAATTCCTATCTATCTGAAATCAATTTTCTTTTTCCTCAACAATACGGGTTTAGACCAAAATCTAATACACTAGCTGCCACCAATGATCTAATTACGAAAATTAAAAATAATATTGATAGAAAGCTATGGGTGTCTTTATTGATCTCAAAAAGGCATTCGACACAATAAGCCATAATATACTTATACATAAATTATCAAGCATTGGTATAGCCGATTCTGCTCTTGGTATACTTAAATCATACTTATTGAATAGATACCAAGTAGTTAAGATAGGTGAATATGAGAGCAGACCGGCTAAAATTACTTGCGGAATCCCTCAAGGATCTATTCTGGGGCCTCTTCTTTTCCTAATATACATAAACGATATAGGTAGTCTTGGGCTGTCTGGTGACATTACCTTGTACGCTGATGACACATGTCTATTTTACTTTGGTCACTCCATACAAAACATCATTGCTGTTGCACAGAATGATCTAAATATACTTCATACGTGGTTTCAATGCAATCTATTGACCATTAACACGTCTAAAACTGCATACATGATGTTCTCAGCAAAAAACAAAAAAATACCTAATCATGCTCCATTAAAAGTGGGTAATGCAACCTTAAAGCAGTCAATACAGGAAAAGTACCTAGGTCTTATTTTAGATGATAAGCTTGTATGGAAGCCACATATAGATCATATATGCACAAAATTAATAGCACTGAATGGAGCATTACGACGTATGGCTATATGTGTTCCATATAAAGTTCGTATAGTCATTTATAATGCCTTAGTAAAATCACAACTAAATTATTTAATTGAAATTTGGGGATCAGCCGCTCCAACTAACTTTAAAAACCTAAAAATAACACAAAACAAGTTAATGAAAACTTTATTTAATTATAACTATCTCACATCGACACAAATACTATACAAAGAAACGAAAATTTTTAATATTAAACAAATATACACATTCAATACATGCATTTTAATAAGAAAAATTCTTACGCAAGACACACATACACAAACAAAACTAAAATACAAAACTCATAGATTTAACACGAGAAATAAAAACCAATTAGAGTTACGGCATCCTAGGACGGAATATGGAAAAAGAAATTTGCTGTTTGAAGGAGCACAGCTATATAATGATTTACCACAAAGTGTCAGAAAAGCATCAACATTTACTGAATTTAAAAAACTGTTAAAAAGTCACATTACTTTGACCGTATTGTAATTGTTTTACTTTTTGTTCCTCCCTTAATAATTACTATTTTTTATGTTAACTTAGTTTGTTTGTTTATATACTATTGTTCAGTTCGCAACAAAACTAAACAAAATTTTTGTTATTATTATAAATTTATAAAAATTTCTCTCTGTAAGTGAGCAATAATGTTCTTTTGAGAAATAAATGTCTTTAAACTGAAGTCCGTATACACCGCGTCCACATGGCTACCCTCATCAAATGCATTGCACAAATAGTACTTATACTCTAATAGGTTGGATACAGTGGATTTCCTCTTTACAAATCCATGTTGACTATCTGACAATAGGGGTCTGACATGATTGTAAATGTAGTCATAGATAACGCTCTCAAATAATTTTGCAACAGTTGATAAAATGCTTATTGGTCTATAGTTGTCGCATTTAGACCTATCACCACCCTTGTAAATAGGAACAATGTAAGCTTTTTTCCAGTATGTCGGAAAGGTTCCTAAGCGCAGCGAGCCATTAAAAATAAGCAATAATGGGTAGCACAATTCCTCAGCACAGGGGCCTTATTCCGAGTTTGCAAACGTTAAACACGACAAGATCGCGCGTTACAATTTTTTCGTGAGTTGCGATGACGTCGATTCGTATTACGAGTTACTAAACTTCGTGCGTTCGCGTTGTCGCAAGCACCATAGACTAAACAGTTTTTGCGTAAAGTTTTTTTTAATTTATATAAATTTCATTGCACAGACTAAAACCTTGAAAATTAAATCCAAAACATTAGTACTTAGTATAATGTCATATGAAGTATTTTATAATTTAATGTGTTTTTAAAGAGAGAATAATATTAAGTTAAAGTTTGATAATGTAGGATTTTAATTAAGTATTTAGATTAAGTTTATTGTTAATAAGTAATAATTAGTTTGTATTTTTGGTGATTTATATCACTTAATAGTAAAGTATATATATTTTTTTGTTGTTGTTTCATCTTAGTTAGTTCTAAGAAGTAGTTAAAAAAGTTAGTTTTGGTAAAACAAGTTATAAAATACTGTACAAAATACTGTCTTCTAAAACAATAAGCTCTTGGCTCGTACAACTTCTTGGTTTATTGGTATACGACAAAGAACTACTTGTGGGTCTCTGATGAAACATGCATAAAAGTATTTCATATTATTATGTCGTTTTCTTAGTACGTAATTTACAATTTAACGACATGCTTACTAGAAATATAACATGAAATGAATAACGCCAAAAAAATATTCGTTATCTTAGAAAAAAATTCGAAGAAACGAAATCAGAGTGCCCAATTCGTGCTCATAGATTCAGATTTGTATTTGTCCTAGAACAATGGACAGAAAAACCTTTTTTATGTTTTTATTAAATATTCTATTGTACAAAGCATTAGTACTTAGTATAATGTCATATGAAGTACTTTATAATTTAATGTATTTTTAAAGAGAAAATAATATTAAGTTAAAGTTTGATAATGGAGGAATTTAATTTAGTATATTAGATTAAGTTTATTGGTAATAAGTAATAATTAGTTTGTAAATTTGGTGATTTATATCACTTAATAGTAAAGTTTATATAGGTATTTTATGTTGTTGTTTCATCTTTGTTAGTTCTGAGAAGTAGTTAAAAAAGTTAGTTTTGGTAACACAAGAAACCTTTTCGATGTATCGCGGTAAAGTGATTTTGAGTTTTAACCTTCCGCGTACAACGTGGGGTTTAATACCCCAGGCGTAATATTTTATGGATATCTCTTTTAATTTTAGTGCTATTAATTTGTACCTCCAGATAATCTCGAGTGCGACATTGCCATTTTAACATTACCATCTATGTATATATTAAATAATATTATACGTATATGCAAATAAAAACATTCATAATACTCCATTGAACTCTGATAAGCACTCGTTCTCAACAAGAAACAAAAATAATATTTCTAATATTAAATGTAGATTAAATACAAAGTATAAAAGTTATATTATAAATAGTGTAAAATTTTATAATAAAATAGACGATGATTGGAAGAAACTAAATTCATTAAAAAGTATTTAAAAGAAAATGTCAGAATTGGCTCCGGGACCTTAAACTATATGATATAAAAGACTTCACATAGCATTTGACTTTGGTCTATTATTTGTATTAAGTACTTGTTTTGTATTGATATTTAATTACTCCTAAGTTTTGTTGTGACATTACGTTTTATTATACTGACCCATTATTAATTATATCTTTATAAAATATTTCTGACAGAGGCCATTAACGGTCGCTTAGTTATTTATTACATACTATCATTTTATTTTTTTTAAATATATATATATATTTATAGTGTTTAAAGACATTGATGTATTTAGGACAAACCCCTATACAGCTGCTAACATATTTGTACTATTTTTTATTTGATTTATCTCACCGACAAAGCCCATTTACAGCTGCAATTTTACTATAAATTTTATATTGAAATACATAAATAGCATCTAAATTTTTATTTTATTTCTTATTGTTTGTACATTTGATTTTCTGTTATATAGCTTTTGTATTTTATTTGTACTTTTTGGTTACTAGCTGTATCATTGTTATTATTTTTCATATTTGTTTGTATTTCATTTGATTGGTTATTTTGTTATGTATGACGATAACCAAGTGTTCTGTATTGTACCTATGGTGGAAATAAAGATATGAATGAATGAATATGCCAAATAGACTGATTAGATTTATTTTGTCTAAATCGTGCCCTAACCTCAGTGAACGCCTCTGGGGTCTGTGAGACCCCACGTTGTATTGCACGCAGCTAAAACGTAAGTGCTATTTTTTTTGTATTTACAGGGCTTTTCATTGTTTTTTGTGTTATATTTTAAATTATTGTATCTTGAGCCTGTAGCAGTTCGCTGCTGGACACGGCCATTACCCAAAGCGTTTTTTTATTAGAAAATAAATTACAAAAACAAATACAGTTTTGCTTCATTGAAACCAGGACAGGCCCTACTAGTATAGAAATTATAATAACAGAGCTCGAAGAACTTCTTGGTTTATTTGTATACGACAAAGACTTCTTGTGGGCCTCTGATGGAACAGGCATAGAAGCATTTTATTATGTCGTTTTCTTAGTAAGTAATTTACAATTTGACGACATGCTTACTAGAAATATACCATGAATTTGTAAATTAAAAAAAAAACCCTGTGGATAATGTCTAAGCTCTTGGCTCTAAAAACTTCTTGGTTTATTGGAATACGACAAAGAACTACTTGTGGGCCTCTGATAGAACAGGCATAGAAGCATTTCATATTATCATGTCGTTTTATTAGTAAGTTATTTGTAAATTGACGAGATGCTTACTAGAAATATAACATGAATTTGGAAGTCAGAAAAAAAAAGTCTGTAGATACTGTCTTCTAAAACAATAAGCTCTTGGCTCGTAGAACTTCTTGGATTATTACTATACGACAAAGAACTACCTACTTGTGGGCCTCTGATAGAACAGGCATAGAAGCATTTAATTTTTTTCTTAGTACGTAATTTACAATTTAACGACATGCTTACTAGAAATATAACATGAATTTGAAAGTTTGAAAATCCGTAGATAATGTCTAAAGCAATAAACTCTTGGCTCGAAGAACTTCTTGATTTATTGCTATACGACAAAGAACTACTTGTGGGTCTCTAATGGAACAGGCATAGAAGCATTTCATATTATCATGTTGTTTTCTTAGTAAGTAATTTACAATTTGACGACATGCTTACTAGAAATATAAAATAAATTTGGAAGTTTAAAAAAAAGTCTATAGATAATGTATAATATGGCAATAAGCTTTAAGAAACTTAGGATTAAGACTCAAAGAGAATTATTTGAAGAATATAAAACAGAAATAACAGAAATGAAAAACGCCAAAAAAATATTCGTTATCTTAGAAAAATTGTCGAAGAAACGAAATCAGAGTGCCCAATTCGTGCTCACAGATTCAAATTTGTATTTGTCCTAGAACAATGGACAGAAAAACCTTTTTTATGTTTTTTTCTAATATTCTATTGTATATTATAATGTAAGGGATAATACAATGTTAGTAATGATATAATGTATATATTTGGCTATTAAGTTAAAATATTCCATTATTTTTGTAGGTAAAAAGGTGATATTTTGTTTTTGAGATTTTATAATAAATGATTGAAATAAAATTGTTTATTATTTTTAATTTTCATCCTATTAAACATTAGAATATGAATATATAATAAATTTAATTGAAATAAATCTGTTATCTGAAGGTTAAATTATACACTGACGTGACACTGGCAGAAATATACAAGTTGCACGAGTTGCCATAATAAGAATAAAAATAAAGTAGCAGTTTTTTAAACTGTACCTAGAGAAAACAAGAAATATATAAACATAGCTGCACGGCCACTTCAAGACAAGACTCATGTCTTGTATATATAGGGTATAATAAATCTCTCGGGCCGCCCGTGACAATGTTTAACTTTTTTTAATCTTTTAAATTCTAGTAAAAAAAAAGTGGGAATTACGGGAAAATTATCATAAAGAGGGAATTTTGGGAACGTGGGAATGAGGATCAACGAGGATTTTAGAGTTGATGTAATATTAAAGTAAATAAAAAATCCAAAACATTGGTGTAATTATTTTTGTCATACGACTAAAAATGAGCTAGTAGCAATCAAATGAATGTGCCGATCTTCAAGTTGTCGCGGCTCTGAGTGTGTGACGTCACTGTGACGGTCGCCGCCAGTTAGCCGTAGGCGCGCTGTGTTTCGGCTTGGCTGATTGTGTTTAAAACTAATTAAGTGTCGGTTGTGTGTCTGGTAGAACTTATTTACTATGTATACATAATGTATGGTGCCGAAATGTATTAATACATCTGTCAAAACTCCAGATAAACTATTTTCGTGCCAAAAAAAGACCAAAAAAAATTTCGGTTTGACTTGGCTGCGCCCGGTAGCCATAGCTAGCCACTGCGCGGTATCGAGCGGAAGGAGGAGGGGGTGGCGGAGTTTAACACTGTGAGCGCTATTGTGCCAAAACTAATGGTGTAATGGAAAGTTTGTTGTCATTTTCAGATAACTCAAGGATTAATAATTGATTTCCATAACAAAAACTACACCTAAAGAAGCCGCTACCGCTGTTGCTATCTTGTAATGTGTTCTCGCTGCGCTAAATACAGCTAGCGCACGAAATTATCAGCCACAGTGACGTCACGCGTGCTTGGCACACTGGCTTTTAGCGGCAGGAACGGTCTATGTTTATTATTTAATATCTCCGTAACTAATGGTCCGATTTGGATAATTCAAAAAGATATTCCTATTTCATAAAGAACAACGTGTATACTAGTTTAAAATAAAACCAGTAAAAAAAACTACCAACGCCGAACGCCTAACGCTTTATTAAACACTCGTGCGAACGTAGCTTTAATGTTACAATAATGACCTACAGAAATTATGTGTCATCAGTCACGTAATCACTAACGCTTCACCCATTACATGAACGTTTGTAACCAATTCTTCATCCCTTTCATAAATTTCGTTGCTTTCGCCCCCACCCCCCTGGATTATTACGGCAAAAAAAATAATTTAAAAATCTTGTCAAAAGGCCCGAGCCCCCCCCTCAAATCAAGAGTTCCTGGATCTATTCCTTGTTGCATTGCGGAATATTTATTTTAAAGCATAATCGTCATTACAAGTGATGAACTTAGTTTTATTATTCGCAGCAACATTATTGTATAGAAATGAAACTATTGCATAAAAAAACTAATAGTGCCATAATGGATCTAGTGCGAATTATTAATTATTTTATTATTCGCAGTAGTTCCATTATTACCATTACTCTTAAAAAATGTGTGCGAAAAAAAATTCGCACTAGTTCCATCATGGAACAACGCAATGGAACTACTGCGAACAATCCTGAAAAAGTCCGACTTGACGGAAAAATGTTTTTTTTGTGGGATTTTTTTAAAAAGTTCCACTTTTTTAAAAAGTAGGAAAAAAGTTCTAGTTGACGAAAAACATTTTTTTTAAGTAGGAAAAAGTCCCACTTGACGAAAAAAATATTTTTGGAGGGATTTTTTTTTAAAGTCCCATTTTTTTAAAAGTAGGAATAAGAACTCACTTGACGAAAAAATGATTTTTTAGTGGGAAAAAAATCTAATTTTAAGAAAAGTAGGAAAAATTCCCACCTAATGAAAAATCGGGAAAAAGTCCAAATTTTTCAATACATAAGAATTTTCCCCATTAAAATAAGAATAAGCAGCAGGAATTTGGGCTTTGATTTTATAATCGAGATTAAAACGGTTAGCAAATCAGAGTAGTGACTTGGAATACTTTGGGCATTTATATGAAAAAGGTTAAAATTTTTATAAAACGTTGAAAAAGTGTTATGTAATGCTTTACCAAGAAGAATATCGCTTCTGCTGACTTCAAACTCATCAGAAGTGCATGAGTTACACGAATAAAATTCTATAGATTCATCTTCTGAAGATGAGTTAGGCATAATATATAGGTAATATGGTATAATATATAAAAATTAGCATAATTAATAATAAATATATAAACAATATATATATGTATAAAGTCATTAAAACAGCAATAATTTGCCAATATTTTGAAGTGCCACATCAACCGCCAGTTAGCTGGTTCACAATTGAACAGAAATCACCAAAAGAAAACAATACGTAACTCAACATCAATAAAGTAAGGCAGTAATTAAATTAAATACTATATATAATTAAACATTATATATTTAGATAGGCAATAGTAATGTTAATAAGTATTATGGAATTTATGGATAACACAGAACTCCATGGTACATAGATCTTAGCCTTTTCCAGTACCTTTGCCAAATATTAAGAGAAAAAAAAAAAAACAGAAATGTAAACAAACATTGTGAATATTTGTGAAAGAAAACATTTGGTAATTTTAATTTTTATGGTAAGAGCCTTTTTAGTTGCAAGCATGGTTACAATTACAACATTTGTAGGAAAGAAATATTGGGTATTCACTTAACATATAGAGAAATACACTTACAAACAGGAAATATGAATTTAACTTGTAATAACCATTTCTGGGAATAAAACTACTAATAAGATATTGATGTTAATATACAGAAAATTATAGACCTGGGTAAATATACATAATTAACAATATTTCTTGAATTATTTTGTTTTAGAAGTTTTTGCAGCACGGATTTTCCTATTGATTTGTATTTCAGGCTGAACCGGTGGATGTTTGGCAGCCAATTCACTTAAGTGGGCAGCAGAAGGCAGGCAATGTTTTTGAACATTTGGCAATTTTAAGTAGTTTTCGCCATCTTGGGACCAACAGTTATTAAGACCATATAATTGTCGGCCTTCAATGAAAATCTGCCTCCGAGTTGGTGTCATGAAGTCAGCTAGTGATAAACCAGAGCCCTTAAGACTCTTTTTGGCCTGCTAAATACTGACTCGGATATCCTCACCTTGAAATTTTACCAGAATTGGACGGGGTTTGTCCGGCTCAATTTGTTTTCCAAGCCGATAGCTAAAACTTATGTTACTTGGTATACAATGCTGATGTAACCTGTTGGACACCACATTACAAATAGTATTGGGAGTGCTTTCACCAACTTCTTCTTTTATACCCTGGAATATAATAAACTTACGCCGGCTTCTGTTCCCAATATCTTTAGCCATAATAGCGACACTATTGATTTGGGCAGTGACCGTGTTTCCCGTACAAAGTCCTTAAAAGTATTGAAATTCTTAGCCAATTGCGCCCTTGAAATTGAGGAGAGATGCAGATGAAAAGTGGGCTTCAAAGGTCTTCATGGTCCTCTCAAATTTGTCCTCCAGGCCCAAAAGTTTTGACATTGGCTCAACTTCCATAATGTTGATTGTTTTGGAGTAAATAATGTTGAAAAACAAAAAGGCAGGGATGTGTTTAAAGTAATTTACACTTTCATTTATCTTTCAATGCTTTAATATTAATATAATAATTAATTAAAAATATAACAATTCAAAAGAGTGTTTTTTTCTGCCTACCCTACAATCCATTATTAATTTTATTCACAAAGGGTTCCAGTATTTAATTATATGTTATTATAAATTATTTGTTGTTTTTTCTTCCGCAAGGAGAATAGTTTATTAGATAAATGTTAAAAATATGATATAAAATAAACAGGTTTTTATATCATATTATTAAAACACAATACAGTCACACAAATTATAATATTTACAAAAGGAACAAAATTATTTATAATAATAATAGGCTAAAAAACACAATAAATATAAAAAACAAAAAGGAACAAAAAATAACACAACGAAAATGACAACAATTCCACAATAATCTATAATAATAATAGTCAGATTTAACTAATAAATAAATTACAAAAAAATCCACTCTTTTTAACAAAAATAAAGAACATCGAAAATGACGACCACAAATCTATGTATACGAACAAGCTGCCGCTTTCTTTAGATATTAATTATACTCTATGGCAGTCGCAGAAAACATTTTTTTCGTTTGTTTGAATGCATGCAACTCGTAATACAAAATTACAAGAAATCCATACTAAAATTCATAGACAAAACAATAAATGCGCGACCGTGCGTGACGGAAATTTCGCCAATTACTCGTAATACCATTTAAAAAATGACAGCTGTCATCCCATACAAAGGTGATCGTCGAAAACGGAAAAAACGTACGCAAAATTCGGACGGTGAACGTGTCAAAACTCGGAATAAGGCCCCAGGTCCGCAAAAAAACTGGAGGAATTCCATCGGGTCCGGCGCCTTTAATAATGTCTAAATGTTTTATTTTGAAAAGTAGTTCACTTTCAGAGAGTTCAATTTTTGATAAGGTTCCAGTAGAACTGACACCGTTATCCGTGATAGAGCCGTCAGAGGTACCAGCAGAGTTTGCAAAGACGGACGCGAAGTACTCCGACAGCAATTCACACACACCCTCGTTATTTGATGCTATGGAATTTCCATAGTACATAGTATGGGGCAAGTCTTTAGCACCTCTCTTGCTCTTTACAAAGTTCCAGAAAGGTTTAATATTTGAGCTTAAATTAGTCTCGATGGAATCTACAAACGTGGTATAACATTTTTTTACTAATGTTTTACACCTAGATCTTAAGAGAGCAAATGAGTCATAGTCCCTGGGATTTCTGTATTTTTTGTAGCGTTTATGAAACTTGTTTTTTTCTTTAAGGCAATTTTTTAGAGCAGGAGTGAACCATGATGGATATTTGTTCTTATTATTGTTAGACATAGGTGTGTGTTTTTGTATAATGCACCTAACAATTTTATAGAAATTTGCTGTGGCCACGTCTATATCTTGAAGATTTTCAAACAGTTGGCCCCACTCAACCTCTGCCAATTCTGATTTAATTTTTTTATAGTCACATTTCCGATAATTAAATGTTTTTGTAGTAGTTGGATTTTGTGCTATATAATTATTGTTATTCAATTTAAGAGAGATAGAAAAAGTGGGATGATGTTGATCAGGTCGTGACAAAGGTTCCTCTTGAGAACCTGAGGTTTCTGTTAAAAACAATATAACCATGAAGGTAAAAACCGTGCCCGGCACGCGCCTTTACGCGTTTTTTTCAATAAATTTTGGTAGGGTCACAGAAGAAATAATACAAGTAGGGTGTATAATGAGCCACTGACTAAATAAGTAGGTATCACGTTTGAGCTTCCAAAACTATCCCAACTTGCAACAGGAAACTTGCGCACATCTTTTCAGTTTTCGGCGGCCTCCTATTGTATGGGATAACCACACTCATAAAACCGATCAGCGAAAATAACGCACGTAAATTACGCGACGGCGAACGTTGGGACAGATCGTGACGAGGGGTGTATTACGACAACAATCGTTTTCCGCGACAAAACGTAAAGTAAATAATAAATAAAAATGGAGTGCCTTACGGTTTCCGAGACTCCTTAGGCTGAGTTGCACCAAAGTGTTCGTTAAAGTAATTGTAACGATTAAAGTTAAAAATGGCCAACTGGAGCTTGGGTACAAACTATATGACCATCGGAATAGAACTAATATTTCATTTTTACTTAATGTCTTGTCGGCGAAAACTACCACGCCTCGTAATTATCTACCAATAAAACAAAAATAATTCGAAAAGATGATCTTTACTATTATTATTAATCTGAGAGGGATGGGAGTAGCAAAATATACGTTTCATTGAAAAATGCCATTAAAGTCTTTGGCCGAGCTCGTAGGGAAAGGGCTGTGTTTTTTTTTTGCGTTTTTGTATCCGTGATAGTTTGTTGTTCGAAATTTTGGTGATTTCGTGAAATATTCTCTTCATGTAAGTGTAAAAAACTTAACATGGACATTAAAACCTAACATTTCGTGTTGTTGCCAAACTCCGCTTTATGTTGCAATAATGGCGGCCATCCCATTATTGTAGCACTTGTTTAAGAAAATATAATCTGAAGACTTTACGGCTCATGCCCTTGGCTTTCCCACAAGGATAAATAAAACCTCATCGCCATCATCATGCCATTAAAAAAAAACTGTCATGTCTAATTTGTAAATTATTGGATTTTTTGAGATGTTTTTTCTTCAATGATTTAAATAAATAATTAATATGGAGGCAAGTAACTCTGAAGAGGATAATAACGATAAGTGTGCGATAAATGGACCTTCTCCTTTATCATCAGATAAAAGTTCTGTGAATTATAATAGTCATAGTAAAAATATTGATGACATCTCGACGCCTTCTGAATTAAAATTTGAGCCTGGTAAACAAATATTTACATATACTTAATATAATATACGTGTAGAATCCATGTACCTAATATTAAGTTTAATAATGTATTGTACATTCTTACATATTTCAATTATTATTTTTTTATTTATAAGAAAATAAGTGAAAGTGTGTCATAGATGAAGATGCGGAAGACCCTGAGATTACAAAGAAAAGAAAAAGTATTGAGGCATGTTTGTGTGACCGGGATGTCCCATTGGAGACGTGGCAAAACTTGGCACAAACCACCGGTGGACTCATATGTGGTGAGGGTTTATCTAACATTATCTGTTGCACAAACATTTATATTATTTCAATATGTTATATTGAAATATTTGAATTTTATTGAATTCAACTCACCCCTTCACTGTGTTTATTGCTCTCTAAACCCAACAAAATATTATATCATCCTATTAGCGGCATCCAGAAAACACATTCTATTAATGTCCTGACCACCAATCTTGGGGGGCCAAGATCTGTCAAGGTGAACAAAGATTATTACACCGACTTCCATTGCTTAAATCCTATAAGTATCTTTAAATCTCAAATATTAATTGCAAGACTTAAATTAAAATAGCCTTTATCTTTAACCTTACTAACATACAACTTTAAGTACTGATCTACTCTAAAGCTGTCAATCTATGTACTCCCACCAGATGAACCAGGCACACTCCCCTTTTCCCCTATCATTCTACACATACTAGTAACTAATAGAATACTTCATTCACATGACAAACCTTTTAGTAACATAGATCTTTTTCATTTATCTAAATACACTACTAAGCTACTAAGGTCTCAATGTTTCGGTTTAAACATACGATGAAACTTTTGTTGTTATAGGTATATATATATATATATTTAATTTCTATTTTAATTTAATGTATCACATACAGGTACAATAATAATAATACTAAATAGCCCATAATATCTAAAGTAAAATCAATACACAGCTATACATACACATGAACACACACTTTTATCTTCAAAAACACACACAAATACATGCCTAAAAACCGCAATATTAACTGATAATAAACAAAAAAGAAATTAAACAATGCCCAAAGTTTGGTCTGTGATGTCAATTTTAGTACTATATATTTATTTATTTGCAATAATGGCATACACAATGGATGACAACCAATACAAGACAACAGTATAATTATAGATTAGTGTGTAAGGACCAGACTATTATCCTCAAGTATGAATGCCCTACTTGATAAGTTATATTAATATAAAAAGTAAGTAAAATAATAATAATGTCAACATTAATTAAATAGATCTAGAATAACATTTTTTTTTTAAATTAAAGAATAAATTAAAAAAATCAATATCAACAACACTCAGATTAATAATAATAAATTAATCTGAGCAACAACATAATAATTTAAATATTCATTAAATGCAAACCTACATAATATGTTAGCATTTTTTTTTATTAAACCGAAATATTCAATTGAATTAATTATTAAATTATTGACAACAATTGATAATAAATTTAAACATAAATAAATTAAAATACATAATATAATTCAGCATGCAAAAACACCTACATTACGTTAGTAATATAAATCCTAGATTATTAAGTATATATACATAAAAATATACATATACACATAAATATATTCATAAATATAAATAAATAAATATGTAGGAAAGGTGACAAATTAAAAGGAATAGAAAATTAATAAAGGTTATATTTACACTAGGTCACTTCCTACATTTATTTACATTTTTAATAAAAAGGACTAATGAAGCTTAAGTATATTTTAGGGAGCGCGAGGAAAGATAAAGAAAGGGGTTTAACACCAAGGATAATCATTTTAGTATGTACAGGAACGTGTGGCGCGTATAAGATATTTCACTCGACTGCTAGGGTCGCGAGCTACTGCGGGAGCTCGGAAAATAACAAAAGAATAAATAATGTTCTGGAAGGATTTGAAAATTTTGACTTTAGTTGAAGGAAATCGGGTTGTTCTCGTTCAGGACGATTCTCAAGGGTTGTTCCCATTGAGGTGGATTTCCCCACAAATATATATGTATTGGTCCAAGTTTACACAAGAGGCGTGGTATAAAGAAGGTCTCTCACACATTTTTGGTACCGAGAGAAACGAGGATTAAATATGTCCAAGGCCTCATTTGTGGCAGATATCCCATTATATAGTCGGCACATTCTCACGACAAGATTGAAAAATGATGTGTTGTTTCTGTAGGTGTTAAGATTAAAAACTCTCTGAATCCTATCACGAGCCCTATGTCGAGTATTGAAAGTTATTCCGGATAAGACCAGGCGAGTCGATAGCAGAGTGAACAATCTTATGAAGGCAAGAGAGATGGCTGTATGTCCGACGGCATTCGAGTGATACCAAAGAAAATTTACTTAACTTTTCTTCATAAGACCCAGTCGCACGATCCAACCCACTTCTGTAACACAGCATGTTAATACAATGTTTTTGAACACGTTCTATGTGATGGCTATGAACATCATATATAGGTGACCAAATTACAGAGTTGTATTCTAGTATACTTCTTACCAGGGAGAAATACAGAAATTTAAGACTTGCTGGTTTTCGCATGCTCTTACTTACTCTATAAATAAATCCCAACATCTGATTAGCCTTGTCAACTATATACTCATAATGTGAACGAAATGTCAACTACTCATCAAACAAAACTCCAAGATCCCTAGCAACCTGCTTTCGACCTAATATTTCATTATTCAATTTGTAATTGACTACAAATTTATTAGTTTTCCAGGTAAATGATACAACAAAGCATTTACTTATGTTTAAAAACATGTGATTAATTTCACACCATTGAAAAATTGTATCCAAGTCCTGTTGTAATTTCATGGCATCATCATTATTGTCAATAGTTCTAAAGACCTTAAGGTCGTCGGCATAAAGCAGGCAGGGGCACTGAAGCTGTTCAGCCAAGTCGTTGACAAAAATTATAAAAAGCAATGGACCGAGGTGCGAGCCCTGGGGAACGCCGGAGGTTGTGATAACAGGTGCGGATAAGTGTCCCTTAACAGAGACGAGCTGACTTCTGCCGCAGAGATAAGACTCTATCCAACGCAATAGACAACCATGTATATCATAGGCTGACAATTTATGACAAAGTAATGCATGATTGACTTTGTCGAACGCCTTAGAAAAGTCAGTGTATATAGAATCCACCTGTCTCCTATCAGCGAACGAGCTACGTATGTAATTCTTATATTCAAGTAGATTACTGGTGGTTGATCGGTTTGCAACAAAGCCATGCTGATTAGGATATATTATAACATGCTGTAGATTTTTGTAATGATAAATAAATAAAGTTCTATGTGATGGCTATGAACATCATATATAGGTGACCAAATTACAGAGTTGTATTCTAGTATACTTCTTACCAGGGAGAAATACAGAAATTTAAGACTTGCTGGTTTTCGCATGCTCTTACTTACTCTATAAATAAATCCCAACATCTGATTAGCCTTGTCAACTATATACTCATAATGTGAACGAAATGTCAACTTCTCATCAAACAAAACTCCAAGATCCCTAGCAACCTGCTTTCGACCTAATATTTCATTATTCAATTTGTAATTGACTACAAATTTATTAGTTTTCCAGGTAAATGATACAACAAAGCATTTACTTATGTTTAAAAACATGTGATTAATTTCACACCATTGAAAAATTGTATCCAAGTCCTGTTGTAATTTCATGGCATCATCATTATTGTCAATAGTTCTAAAGACCTTAAGGTCGTCGGCATAAAGCAGGCAGGGGCACTGAAGCTGTTCAGCCAAGTCGTTGACAAAAAATATAAAAAGCAATGGACCGAGGTGCGAGCCCTGGGGAACGCCGGAGGTTGTGATAACAGGTGCGGATAAGTGTCCCTTAACAGAGACAAGCTGACTTCTGCCGCAGAGATAAGACTCTATCCAACGCAATAGACAACCATGTATACCATAGGCTGACAATTTATGACAAAGTAATGCATGATTGACTTTGTCGAACGCCTTAGAAAAGTCAGTGTATATAGAATCCACCTGTCTCCTATCAGCGAACGAGCTACGTATGTAATTCTTATATTCAAGTAGATTACTGGTGGTTGATCGGTTTGCAACAAAGCCATGCTGATTAGGATATATTATAACATGCTGTAGATTTTTGTAATGATAAATAAATAAAGTTTTTCACTTTTATGGTCAGGTTGTGCTTGAGGTCTCCTTATTTTCATTATTTCCCAATTGCACAATATTCTTCCCCCATTGTTTAGCTTGTCTTGTCTCTACATCTCTCCCATGGTAGATAATGCCTAAGGCATTAAGCTTGCCTATGTACTAAACTTTACTATGGTATTAAATGTACTATGGTATTAAACTTTTGTGCAATAAAGAATTTTTCATTCATGTCCTGTGTACCATTGTTTCCTTTGTCCATCTAATACTCTTGGCAAATCAAGATTTTACAAGAGCCTAAAATATTTCATTAAAATAAATTTAAATTTCTTTGAAATTAAACAAATTCATTTATTCAGAAAAAAATATTGTAACAAATGTTTAGTAAAATATGATTTATGGGGAATTTCTATAATCATATTATATATTTTTATTTTTTAAATTTCAGATGAATTTAGAAAAAAAATATGGCCACTGCTGGTTGGAGTGACAAAAGATGAATTGACTGAGCCTCCGTCGTTAGATGAACTATCATCACATAGTGAATACAATCAGGTATAAAAATTGTTTAAATCCTTATATATAACTTGTATTAATTAAGTTTAAGGGTCAAATGTATTAAATAAAAATGCTTATATTTTGTTATGGTAAATGTTTTTCTTCTTTTAATTATTCAACAATATTTCTGCTAGGGTCAAGTTGTATTGAATCAAGTATGGTGAGAGTTCATAACTAAATAGCAACACTATAATAATAATGCAGCTTTCACCAATATAGGCTACATTTTAAAGTAAGAAAATATATTATTCCAATTGTTTAAAATTTAATATAGCATGGATCAGGGGGATCTGTTGCTTATTTCATTTTGTATTATTGTGCACTAGTTCATTTTTGAATAATCAAATGTTGCCATATTTTTTTGTTATATGATTTTATGAGTATTAAAAAAAACCTAACAAATAATTATCCTGCTTGCATCATCTGCAACACAGTGGTTGGTGCCATTTTTGTATGTTTTTTTCTGTATTGGTGTTTTAACAATAGTTTAAGATTGTTTTGTTATTACTACTACAAAACTACTACAAAATTTTTATTTATTTTTATTACTTGACAGGTGGTTTTAGATGTGAATCGTTCCCTAAAGAGATTTCCCCCCGGCATTCCCTACGAGCAGAGAGTGGCTCTACAGGACCAGCTCACAGTGCTCATACTGCGAGTCATCATACAGTACCCACATCTTAAGTATTATCAGGTATAGCAGGCAAAATAAAATCCTATGTTCTTATATGTATAGTATATTGAGAATTATTTTTTCTGACTAGTTTACACTTAATACTTCTAATAAATCATTGATTGATTTATTAGAAGTATTAAGTTATATTCCCTTTATATTCCAGGGTTATCATGACGTGGCCATAACATTGCTCTTAGTCTGTGGGTCCCGAGCTTCATTCCCCCTACTATGTCGACTGTCCCACGGAGAGACTGCCCCTCTGGCTCCATTCATGCAGCCCACCATGCAACCCACTCAGCACCTACTCAACTACATGCTGCCGGCACTCACCAGGCTCGACCGGGACTTGGCTGATTATGTTCTGAAGTATGTGGGTTATCTTGCTTTATAATTTTACCAGCATAAAGCCATGTACAATTATTAAAAAAAAAACGGCCGAAGATCTTGGTCAATTTATGTTTAAAAGACTTTTATGACTTCAATTCAAGAATCACCTTTGCAACATTCAGCATCTCCAAACTGAACCAAATAACGTCATGTTATCAGTCACATTACAATAACACACTTAAAACAACTGTAAAGCTGTTTTAATCAATTTAATTGTCAGATCAATGCAAATACTTGATGGGGATGTGTAAGAAAAACTTTGAAACATTAATCATAGCCATTGGTGTCTAGGACAAAATAAGTATTTTTTACTTGGAAAACTTATTGCATAGTGCTTATATTCCTTTCATTTGTTGAGATGATACTATGAGTGGGAGTTGATATAGATGAGTTGGCACAGATCAGGTGTGGGCACGATGTTCGCGCTGCCCTGGTACCTCACCTGGTTTGGGCACAGCCTCAACAAGTACTCGGACGTGGTCCGCCTGTACGACTACTTCCTGTGCGCGCCGCCGCTGTTCCCCGTGTACGTGACGGCGGCCGTGGTGCACAGCCGGAAGCAGCATGTCTACGAGTGCGAGTGCGACATGGCCATGCTGCATTGTCTGCTGTCTCGGGTGAGTCGGGGACTTCGTGCTCCCTAGATGAGTGTCTATGGATAGAACACGAAAACCCAGTGGTTTAGGTTAACAATATTTATTAACTCAAAAAAGAACATAGATAACATTCACTTACATTGAGTTAACACAAAATTACAAACTATCATAGTCGTCATTTCATAACATATTTAAACATAAGTAAATTAAAATATAAGTAATTTAAAATTATTATTTATAATGAACATATAATTATATTATTTTTATTAATTATTAGATATTAACAGAATAACTTTGTTTATTATTAGGATTACATATGTATAGATAAATTTTATTTATTATTATTATATAAAGATAAGTATGTTTCAAATAATTTCAACTTTATCACGCCAGTAACAAATGGCCTATAAATTCAAAAAGTGTAACTTCAAGGATTTCTTAAAAGATATGATTGTTTCCAATGCTTTAATATTCTCTGGTAGAGCATTGTATATTTGAGCACCATTGAATGTTATGTTGTTTTTTCCAAAGTTGGTTCTGGGGGTAGGCAATTTTATATTTCGAGCATTTCTTGTAAAGTGTGTGTGAATTTTACCATTTGTACTAAAATTTAATTGTGACTGTGGTTCCAGTTAACAATGGTAAAATCAGGGTGGCCACTTTCTGGAAAACCGGGAAAAGTTGGTGAATTTTCGGATACTGAAAAAGTCTAAGAAAACACTAGAACGTCAGGGAAATATTTAAAGTAGTACACAGAACTTGCTACTGTAAACGACTGGCAACCTAACTGGGCGTTCAATATAAGCTTATTTTTTTAAGAATGAAATATAAATTGTTGCTCTATATTTTCCGAAAATATTGCTAAAAATAATTGTTACTATTTTCTAATAATTATTATCTCAAATACTACCAAAAATCACTTTAAAATTTTTTTATATTTTTTTATTTGCGATTTTTTTTTTTTTTTTTAAGCTTATTATAGCTTGAAAAAAAGTGGCCATCTTGTAAATAGTTTTGTAAATAAGTCATTGCATTAATAGCCAAGTTCGTTCACCAAATTGTTCACCAAGAAGAATTAAGGACAACTCAAGACAACATTGAGGATGTAATTTGAATTAATTTAACCTCTATACACACAAGTTGGGAATTAAACCAAGTGATACATAGTGCTTTATACTATACCTAAGAGGAAAATAAAACGATTTTTGAAAAACATCATGATAACAATAGATTTTCATAACCATTTTCCGCTCTTATATTTGTATGTTATTTAATTACTATCTTGTACAATCTGCCTTTTTTCAAAAAAGTAAGAAGGTACTTTCCTAACAGGAGCAGTGAAAACTAGAGTTAGCACTAGAAGTTAACAATAGTAGTGGAGGGGTCATGTGGACAGTACTTTAAACTACATGACCGGGCAGTAAATACCCTACATAACTGCTGGAGCAACTAATGAATACTGTGTTAATATTTTTAAAATAAAATCATCCTAATTTAATAAAGTAGCGTTCAGTATCTGATGAAATGTGCTAAAACCAAATCAAGCTAGAATTATGTCACCAGGTATGAAATAGAAGATTCGACCAATATCAGTTTACGCATTCTTAAATACGTCCCTTATTCCAGTTACCTGACGACTTACCGTTTGAAGACATCTTGGTGACCGCGCAGAAGTTGTACGACGAATACAAACCCAAAGATCTCGAGTTGGAAGTGGAGTTGTTAGAACGGAGAGAGTAAGTTGTTTTTTACCCCTATATTCACCGGTATTCATTTACTACTTTCATAGAGTTTACTTTGCCTTATTTGTTTGGTTAAAAGTTTTTATTTTTTCAGTCAGAACAATTACAAGATACTTCTATCCGTTGAAACAACTGATAGAAGTATCTTGTAATTCTTGAATGTTAAATATTTTTTTGTTGGTGTGGCATAAAGTTGACCAAACGATTTTTAAATTGAACGATGGAGTCAGGTTTACATGTAGGTTTAATCAATAAATATGTGAACAGAGAGGAACAAAGGAAAGCGGACGACGATCGTCTGAAGCGTCGTCAGTTGGCCGCGCGCAACCGCAACATGGCGGCGGCGTCGTGGCGCGGGCGACTGCGGCGCGCGCTGGCCACGCCCGCGCGCCTGCCGTGGGGCCGCGCCGCGCTCGCCACCGCCGCCGTGCTGGTGGGGCTCTACGCCTACTACCGCCCCGACGGACTCTTCGCGCTGCACAGGTAGCACACACTATTCCACTTTGTCTTATTTACGTGCTACTAGGACACTCGTGGAATACCTATTCATAAAACCAACATATTTTACTTACATTAGTGCTTTATCTCTTACCTGTAGACAAAACTCATTTAATCTAAGATAATTTTTAAAGTTTTTATGACCAAGGAATATAATATATTCCAATAGCGAAAATATAAACGATTCTTGACTTTTAGGACCGGATTTTACTTCAACAAAAATCCAATATCAATAGTGATTCCTCGTGCGATATTTTACGGTTTTTGGTTTGAATCGACCATTATTTATGTAAAACTAGTTTCTGTAAATGAATATATCTGCATAATGTTGTAAAAATTAATATATAAATTATTTATATATATATATAATTTAAATTGAATATTGTAAATTGCGATAAAAAAAATACGAATCGTGTAATATTTTTATAACTAGAATGAAGTCTCCGTGGTGTAATGCATACACTGTTTGCGTTATGCCGGAAGTCGGAGTGGTGGGTTTAATTTCTTCACTCCGGCTGGCAAACATTATTAGTACGTTTTTGTGTACAGTTGACCATGCACTTGCCATTTACTTGGTGTTTATGAAATATTTTATTTATTACATTTCAGGTAAACTTACGCCTAACAAATTTATAGTTATAGTATTTTAATATCTAACCTATTAATATAGATGTTTCTAGTACACATAGTATAAATTTACTTTTCAATAAAAATCCTAGAGCTTGGTTTGTGACCAAATATGTGTAAAATGTTTAGATATAATACATTTCTTTTTTAAACGACTACTAGATCCCAACTGTACCAAATCTGCTAATTATGAGAATTAAATGTTTTACTGTGAAGCCGGCATAAGATAAAGCAAGATATTGTTTATATTTTTGACTATTTTTTTCTTTTCTGCAATTGTTTTGTTAAGGCACAGAATATAATTATAACGGTTCAACGTGTTCAGGGAAGTAATATGGGTCTTACTTATTATATTATAATCTATAGCTTAAACCTTACTTGTGCCTTAAGGTATAGTTGTAGAAAAAAATCGGACTACGAGTGTTCTTAGGGCGGGTTTAAATTTCACTGATATGTTTTGTGTTTTTGCTAACGTTACCTTTACACTGGTTATGGAAGGAATTTTATATAAACTGCATATATGTAATGACGTTATTTTATTATACATACTATTACTGTCTCATAATAATATACTTAAACTATTGTCTGGGCGCCATTTTTAAATATGGCCGATAGTTTTGATGAGGCCTGTTTTAACGAGCGATATCACTGACGTTGTCGGTAACGAAAATTATAGTGCAGTATTATTATTTTTTAGTCATAATGGACCATGACATGTGATAGTGATAAAATTATTTTATCGCTTATTATCATATGTCATGCTGCATTATCAGCTAAAAACACCTAATATGATGATTTTATTTATATATGCACTGGACAGCGCAACCCCCCCCCCCCTTTTCCAGTTGAATTAATCGTTAGTAATCACCAAGTGAAGTAAGAAGATAAAACCGGAAATATAGAAAGAAAAAAACAACAGTTGTTGGTCAGTACCTATTCCCTGTTTCCCTTGCTCGGATGACTACTAGCACCCTCGTCTTCATAGACCTTACGAACTGGGCGTATAAATCTTGGGAAATTGCACAGTGCCAGCGGTGTAGAGGCACTGAAATTGCATTCCGCTGCTCTTCAATAACGATTCGCAAGGTAATCCGATGAGAGTTAGAAGGTAGCGAGTGGTTGGTTTTTTGCTGTCCAGGGTATCTCAAAACATTTAATGTAAAGTATCACCGTAAAATCGCGCGATATTACCGACATCGTCAGCTTATCGCGAGTGATTGAACATAACTTTTGTAGAAATACTGTCATTGTATGTATGACATTATTATTATATTTGTTATTTATTATATATATACATTAAAATAGAGCTTAATCAATATGCGTGAAGCGCCCGAGTTAAGACAAACTGAATTTAGGTTAGTGGACGAAATGCATTTGATAGTGTTACGAATAGTATTTTATATTACTAATTACTGGGAACCAAAAAGAGGGTTTCTATAAGTGGAACCAAAAGTATGGACATGCCATCTAACACTGATTAAACTTATTTAGGCTTATCCATACTTTTAAGGTCCAGTTTTGTTATAAAAGTTTAGATAATAATAACACGCTTACAGCAGGGGCCTTATTGCAACCGCCAAACACGACAAGACGTTGCGTAAACTGTAAATATTGAAATATAAGTTCTATCCTATTAATTATAGAGTTGAAATTCCGAAGACATCGAGTATTTCAAGATGGCGGCATTATTATAGCCAGACAGACTGTATAACCATTGGAATAGAACTTATATCTCCATATTTATAGTTAACGCAACGTCTTGTCGTGTTTAGCGGTTGCAATCTTGGAATAAGGCTCCAGTTCTTAATGAAACAAAGACTAAACATCCAAGGGACGGCTATAAGTTATTGAAAAAAAACGAAAGTTCCTTAACAGTTACCAGATTAAGGTTTTTTGTCTGTTAAAAAGTATACTGGTTTAGGAAAGTTATAAGTAATTTTACACTATACTTTTAAACAGACAATAAATGCAATAAACTTGTGACTTGAAACTTTTGAATAAGTTTTTTTAAATATATTTGAAACAATATTGCATATCCAGTAAATGCTTAAAATAACTTATAAGTTATAGTTAAATATAAAATCACTGGATATGCAATGATAGTTTAGTAAAATTGTAAATATAAAGTTATTATTTAGAGCATCTACTCAAGAAACTACTTAAAAGCTAATTGTTAAATAACTATAATTATTTATGGAAAAATGTGTATATAATGTTTTAAGTATATTTATTTTAATGTTAATTTAATCTCTTAGTATTTGTTTGGTGTACCCTTTTAATATAAACAATGTGATATTATTATTTTAAAATATTTACGCATAAACATTGAATAAATTTGTTTTAGGTTCGAATTCACCAATAACTAATAGAGTAAAAAAAATATTAAAATTTAATGTTGTTGTGTGATGTATTGGTGAGCTCGACACATTTTGTATGAGTGATGTTAATTATATTAAGTATATTTAATCACTAAATGTAGTATTGTCATGTATGCTTATATTTCATAGTCATTATTGTCCTAACATTTGGGAAATACCTATGAAATGGGATTTAATTTATTATGAATTAAGTTATTTTATTCATTCCTCATTAAATTATTTTATATTATATTATTGATGTTAACAAGCATTTATAAAAATTACCCACTAATATGTTGAATCTCTTCACTATTTAATACAAAAAAAAATATCGAAAACATTTAATTATTCTAAAACAGCGTCGCGCAAGTAAATAAAATTGTTTAAATTATGTAAAATTCTGGCACTGTATCTAATGTATTAAAAAATAATGTTTTATTAAAAAAAAGTAATAACAGTCAAATATTTTTTAAGTCGGTTGTAACCTTAACACCCAGATTATAAAATTTTATATTATTTTATAATTAAATATCTATAATAGCATTTAACTTTATTGATTAATTGTGTAACTAACAGCCATACAATATTTTTGTTCCTATTAATGAGAAATAGTCAATCCGGCTTCAAACTCTATTAGAGCAAACACATTAACAAAACATACAAGAAGAAACTTAATATATATTTTTGTCAAGGATGATCTTAATTGGCTAGAAAGAGACAAAACCCTATAAAGTTTTTTTGATTGTGGGGACTAGGTATTTTATTATTTATCTATTTATATAAGTATACTAATGTATATGTAATGGGTTTTATAATCTGGGCTTGTGTAGTGCTTGCTTAGTGTATGACGGTGGTTGAATACATGTTCATATAACTACGTGTGTTTCCTTTGCTTCTCCATCAATACCTTACACATGCGACCGCCCCTTGTACCGCCATTAACGATACCACAGTCTGCGATTCCCATACAAAATCGCACTTTTACTATTGTCTATACCTGAGGCCTTACTCCGAATTTGCAACCGCTAAACACGATAAGACGTTGCGTAAACTATAAATATAGAAATATAAGTTCTATTCCAATGGTTATACAGTATGTATTAGGTTGGCTATGATAATGCCGCCATCTTGAAATACACGAATTCGCAAGTTTGAACATGTGTGAAGCATTAGAATTTCTATTATATATTAAACAGGATAGACCTTATATTTCAATATTTATAGTTTACGCAATTCAAGTCTTGTCGTGTTTAGCGGTTGCAAACTCGGAATAAGGCACCTGTTCGTCATAGAATTAAAAATAATATTAAGCCGACAATAAACTAACACTTATTTTTTATTGTTACAAAATTGTCTTGGCAATGTTACGTAAAGTTATTTAAAAAAACTAAACTAAACTGCGAAGTTTTAATACTAAAGGTACGTACGTTTGTATGGGACGCAACCCGACTGGCAAACCACTAACAAGAAATTTAACAAATTTGCTGAAACTCTTGTTAAGATCATATATTTATACAGGTGAATTAAAAGGCTATACTATGGGCTAATATGAGATCAAATCGAACAACTTTTACCATGGAGCCATGGTTCGCAAATGAAAAAAATTATTGGCTACCACATTCAAATTGGTCATTTTAACATTACTAGTTTGTATGGGATTCCTTGAGGGTAGCCCGAAGACTGTAGTCGTGTGTTTCTAGTATATTTTTCATAGTTAAGTTTATAGGATATTATTGTGCAAAAGTGTACCAATTTTGTAGAATAAGCATTCATAAGTAATCTTAAGTGTGAGAAGTGTAGAATTTACGCAGTGATCTCAGTGTTTGTGCTATCTCAATGAATCCATTTCTTCAGTAAAATGGCGGTACCCATTTTACTGTAGATTCTTTCCTCCTTCACTAGACACTGGCATCACTATACCGTATGTTTGCATACGGTCATGTGGCCATTCCTAATTCAAACCTAGTCCTTTCCTTATTCCTTTCCATCCTATTATCCCACTTTCACTTTTGTAATAAAAAAAATTTTGAACCTACCCTCAATCAACTAGACACTGGCAAAATTCGCGAAAAGCGAGAGGCCATACAACCAAGAAAAATTAAATTAGTTTGTATGGAGAAGGCAATTTTCATTTAAGACACATGGTTCCATGGAAAAAGTAGTTTAATTTGATCAGCAGGCGTAGCACGTACATCACAGTCTTGTCTTGAATGGTTGTCACATGGGAATGAGTTCTTCTCCTTTAGTAATAGAACATGAACTTTATTGGTGTCTAATTAAATAAGTCAAACAAAGCTTAATACTTTTAGATTTTTCAAAAACAACCATTATTAGTAAAGTTATGAGCTTCGAAATGAACTTGCCAAGGCTGCAGTAGAGCCCCATATTAGCTCACAGTACAACCATTAAAATTCACGCTATACCTATATGTGACTGGTTTCTCCTACGTGTGTCAGGATATACTCCTACAAGCTTGGCCTAAAAGACTTAGTTTGACCTAGGCCCAACTGATTTTTAACATATTATTGAAGTAAATTCTGCCCAAAAGGTATTCAATTTATTTTTAAATATTTTTATTATGGATGTGCCATTCTCTAGTGTTTAAGTTTATTAGTTTCAATGGAGAAAGCGGTTTATAAAATAACATAATATATTTTTTAACGATTTTTTTTATATAATGAAGTAGAATGTTTTTGAATAAATATTGATTGCCTTTTCATTTTAATCATTAATTTACTTAAATCATAATTCAAAATCTACTCCAGACTAGATCCTCCTGGGCTAAACTAGTAAAAGTAGACAAGCCTAGGCTGAACTATAGGTACCTGGGGCCGTCATAAAAATAAATTGGTGGTTATTTGAGCATTGGGTATCTATTGCAGAAATGAGGAGTCTGCGAGGGATTGGGGCTCGAGTCTGTGAAATAATGCAACAGAATTGTGTAAATAGTTTATTTCTCAATAAAAGAAATCATTCTTCTATACGAGAGAGAAGTATCACAGCCGTAACATTACTTTAATTTGAACTTATAATTACAATTGGAGAAACATTTTTTTTCACAAACAAACATTTAATTACAAGTTAATTATTTCTTGTTAAAATTCAGCACCAAAATATTGTTACTTTAATAAAATAAGTTCCCAATAATTATTGTTTCATTTAAAAAAAAGACTGGCACAAGATAAAGTGCTAAACTGAAAATATATAATTTTCACTAAATAGTGGCAAGAATGGCAACAAATAATTCCTATAGCCTGACCAGCAAATAAAAATATATAATTGGGGAGCGCGCGCGCAAATGTATGAATAATATGTAAGTGATGTAACACTATAATAACAGAAGATGGCCGCTGGCCATACAACATTGGAACATATAATCATTTATGTCCCAATTTTGTATGGCCAGCGGCCATGTTCTGTTATTATGTTCAGGCGGGCTATATTAGGCTCTTGGTATTATATTATTAATAAAGTTCCACTTGGAGGATTGTTATTTTATTGGTCAGACTTTATATGAAAATAATAAATCTCAGTCATGGTTATTAACTAATAAAACTATAAACATAATAAAATTAATTATTAACAATGAGTATGCACTACAATCCCGGCAATATGATAAAATAAAAAAAAAGGTAATTTTGATAGGTAATAAATGTGCTAAAAATGCTTTTAAGTTTATAGGTAAAGGTGGTGTTTACAAGATACCTACTACATAACAAGTTACATACTATACAACAGTGTCCATCATCCTTTGATCATCCCCATTTGTATTACGGTGCGATTGAAGTAAAATTAATTAAAAAGAATATAAGCGTAAACATGAATTTCAGAACAAAACATATATAGTGCTCCTGTATGTCATTCTCTTACATTAGTCAACTTTAGTTCATTCGCTTCGTAATAGAAATGTTTTACTTCGCCACATTTCGTATTCTGCTAATCAATCACCAGTAAAAAAACAGCGTGTGTGATTTTAATATGACGAGATTACGAATATATTGAAGTAAGTAAATTGAACAAGATGAGGGACACAAATATAAACGTAAAGCCCGTTGCAGACGACGCAGTAGCTTGCGCAAGTACTAATACTGTGCATACAATTTCATCATATGAACATATTTTCCTTAATAAAAGTGCTAGTGTAACCCCCGTATCCTTAACTTCACTTTACACTCAAGGAACGTCTGTCTCTTTCCACCACATGTCAACTATAAAAAGCAAGTTGAGACAGACGCTCCTTGAATGAAGAGTGGAGTTAAGGAAACGTCTTAGAATACGGGGGTAAGTGGCTTTGTTGTTCCAAAATAAAGAAGCGAGTTCCGCACGTCTGCTCCGAAAGTAACGCGGTCTCCGCCGATGTTGTTAAATAATAAGTGGAATTCGGAGAAGATTATAATTATTTAAACGCTGGAATTTACTTGCCCATAGCAGTGCCATGAACTAGCACTGCATAAGGTTGGTGCAAGCAACGTTGGAACGCCGGCACAAGTATTTATAATTAGCACTTTCGCTAGCTACTGCGCATCGCCTGCACCGGGCATAATGCTAAGTGTTAATTAAGATACTAGTGCCATAATGTTTAGTGCTTGGTTTAATTATACTTTTGCTCGACTCTTATTTACAAATATTTTACACATTAATTGCTTAATTTTATTATATTTTACACAGACTTCTTATATTATTTTGAGTATTGTATTATTTTATTGGTACTAAGGCTACACAAGCAAGAGTACTACATAGTTAGTGATGGTCAGTGACATTCCTAACTAACGTACCAGAATGAACTACATGCAGCGGAGAATAGGTACTCTCTTTGTGTGTTTTAAACAAAATTAAATATTTTGCAGTTATATACTTATTTGTTATTAGAGATTTCTGTGAACAAGAACACTATGATAGTATACTTGGAAGTACAAATCAGGACAACAATAGAACATTTCAATGTAATAAAGTAGGAAGTGTCCTTAGGGAGGGATTTAATCAGACTAACTATATTGCTCAAGTAACCTGTCTGGTTATCCCTATACCAATCTTAACAGTATATGTAATGTCATGCAATATCTTTGAGCATTGTAAAGGTACATTATATCTATTGACTGGTTCATATTATATTCTAACTTATTTCTTTCTTACCAAACAAGAATTCATCTTTGTCAGAAAAGGGGTTTATACACATTGTATATTCAAAAGGTATACAAATGCCTTTGCACAATATAAAACTCGCATAAAATACAAATCCTTGGAAGAGTTTTATGCGATTGTTTATTAAGTATTATAAATAGCGCACACAGGCCGTCTAGTATAGCTTTTTGTTTAAAAAGTTTCCAGTAGGTACTTATTTTATCTGTAGGTACAAAATAGATAAAATACTTGCACGCCATTAACTATGCATTAAGTTTATATATCATCATCATACCAGCCTTTCGCGCGTCCACTGCTGGACATAGGCCTTCCCCAAGGATCGCCACAACGACCGGTTCTGCGTTGCCTGTAGCCATCGGCTTCCCGCGACCTTTTTCAGGTCGTCGGTCCATCTTGTGGGGGCTTGTGGGGCCTCTGCTGCGTCCTCCAGCACGCGGTCTCCACTCGAGAACCTTAATGCCCCTACGTCCGTTCTGCGAGCCATGTGGCCTGCCCACTGCCACACAAGTTTGGCGATTCGATATCTAATGATAAGCAGTCCTACAAAGTCCATGAATGAGGTCGATCAATACATTGTTGTTTAAAAACATTGAACGCTCCCACTATGCCGGCTAAATTATGCCGTTTCGCCCCTGAAAGAGATCACCACCTCGAAAAGAAATCGATATAATAGGGTCCTGAAAATCGGTGAATTCACAGACTAAAACTAAAACATGAGACTTAGAAAATGTGTTTTTAGAATTAATATTTTATGCAAAAATGTGTTGCAAAGGAATTGGTATTTTTTAATAATATTTTAGTGTTGGCAAAGAATAGTCAGTGTAATTAGCTAAGGTTTGAGCACTGTGACGATATAGTCGAACACTCTGGGGTCGTGCAGGATCCGCAGATGCTCGGCGTTGGGCAGCGCGAGCGCCTTGACCGGCTTGTTGCCGTTGAGCGACCGTGTAAACAGTCTGCGGCGGCCCCAGTGCTCGCAGGCGGACAGCGACCGCACGTTGACGGTGCCGTCGCCGTCGCCCGACACCAGCGCGGGGTAGCCGTCCAGCCAGGTGCCGGGCTTGTACACCAGTCTGCCGGACACACTTATTATATACGTGGTGGCCGAGTTGGTCTAACCTTACACTTAAAAACACTTAGGTCCCTGGAAAACTCATTGGTACACACTGGGGTTCAAACCGGAAGTCCGTTTTATAATGATTACAATTGGAAATTATTTAGCAATATCTTCCGTTTATAAGCGGAAGATGAAAAAATTATGTACATTTGTTTACCAACACCACTATAGTGCCTCGGAGATCACGTTAAGCTGTATGTCCCAGTTTCACTATACCAACTTGTAAAACTGTTTACAGATGGGTTATTGAATCTATCCAAACATCGCGAAGAGCTAGCTACTTGTTCAATGTAGACTCACAGCATCGGCTACGACAAGATGGGATTAAAGCCCTTCCTCTGGGTACCCTGAGCCCGTCTAGGCGGTCTCGGGCGCCGTAAGGCATCCGTGAATATAATGCCATGCAAATCAATAAAGCGTGATATTGATGTAATATAAGAGTATGAATATAGACAGGAGCACCCGACGACCAAACAGATAGCGCGGACAGGCTACTGCCCAAAGCGCGACAGGCTATGGTGATCAGGTCATATAGCTAGCTGACCGCGCTACCTCGTCGGCGTAACTTTACTCGTTAACGCAGCGCACGCGTCAAAAAAAAAAAGTTTTCCCCGTGTTTGTTGCATTTTCTATTGATGCTCCGCTCCTACTGATCGTAGCGTGATGTTATAAGCCTATAGCGTTCCTTGTCAAAGTCAAAACTATTTATTTCATGTAAACCTTTACAGCTATTTAGGCTAGTCAAAAACTATATTTATTATAAGGTCTAAGTGTGCGCTTCGTTAGGCTCATGCATACATAAAAAATAACAGAAACCAAACCGAACACACACCACATAACCAACCAGTGTATGACTAGGTGGTTAGCTGGTTCCATTGACCTGTCCATCGTTATCTGCCCTGCAAAGGTACCACCGAGGCGACCAACCTAACAGACTTTATCTACGCGCCAAATATCCACTATAAGTAATAATTAATATAAAAGTACAAAAATGTATCAATCAGAGCGCAAACACTGACCGCATGTTGGTCCCCCAGAGACACCCCGGAGAAAAATGTACCAGCAAGTAAAAAACTCTGGCGTTCCACATGCACCTGACCATCAAGATAAATGGGCTATCCAACACTAAAATATATTTCCAGCGATTAGTATAGTTAAAGCCTCACTTCTCCACAGTAGGCAGGCCGGTCCCGTACAGGCAGTGCGTCTCCACTCCCGGCGCGGAGAAGTCCTTGCTATACTTCTCGGTGTCCTTGCGCATCTCCCACGCACTCGGCAGCTCCATGTCACTGTAACACAAATAATTATACATAGTCGGGCCATAAATACTGTTACAATTAAAAATATTACATTTGAATTTGGAATCTGTCATTTTTATACGATTGTTCATTTTGGCGCCAATACATTGTACAATATTTTGCGATATTAAAATGAAGTGGGTGATAAAGAGAACCGAATCGCTGTGATTGCATTACACAAAGTAGGTAGGTATGGAACCAAATGCAATTTTTAAAACTTTCCATACATATGGTATTAGTCAAATGTTTGTGTACCGGGCTATTAGTAGATCTGGCCGTCCACGTAGTGTTCGTACGAAAAAGGTAGTCAAAGCAGTAAGGGAAAGAATTCGAAGAAAGATGACTTAGGACTTGCAACCTATAAGAGACTGGTCATTTCCTAACTGATAATTTAAAAAAGAATAGGGTGGTAAAATCTAATCAACTACTTACTGAAGCGGTACGCAAAGGGATGACACAGAAAAAAAATGCTTACAGATGAGATTTTTTTTACAATTGAGCAACATTTTAACAAATAAAATTACCGTATATTGCTCAAAGCTCTAAGGAAGCTTCCCAATTAGTCGACAGAGTGCAACGTGGGCATTACCAGACTTCAGTGATGGTTTGGTGGGGTGTTAGCTATAAAGTGAGTGAAAAATGTATCAAAACATCGGCACAAGTATATCAAAATACCATTCTTGAGAAGGTAGTTAAGCCCCTAAACAACACCATGTCCAATAACCAAGTATGGTACTTCCAGTAAGACTCGGCGCCGGGTCATAATGCTCGGTCCACGCAGTCTTGGTTGGAAGCGAACGTTTCGGACTTCATCAGCGGGGTGAGGTGGAACTTTATTTAACATTTTCGCCGGTGTTATCGCTTTCGCTTAAAACCTAGGAGGACATTAATCGTTTTCCTATCGTCGAGTATCCGTCCTATCGTCCGTAGTGCTGGAAATACTTCTAAAATAAACAGTTTAACAATTGATTTCCTGTTAAACATCGATCAATCGGTCAGTGCTCTGTATGAATAACATACGAAAGTGCTGTAACACATCTTGTAAACTAGAATTAAAATATTAGTCTGTCTTGCTCATATTCATTCGAATCAAATATAGAAAAGAGATAAAGAACTATTTTTCGTTTTTCTAAGCTTTCAAACGAAATATCATACATGTTTGTTGCCGCCATATTGTGTTCTCACTACTACGAGCACAGCATGATACTATGTATCAGGGGGAGTGTTATGCGAGGGGGCTAGGGCCTTTTGACAAACTTTTTTTAGAGGATTTTTGTAATAACTACCTATTACAAAATAGTAGGTTTTAATTTATTGCGATGGTTTGGATCCAGCACTGCTATGTATCAACCTAATGGTAGGCAGACCTACAAAATCCATGAGTCGATCAGTACGTACATAGTTATTTAATAGCATTGATCGCGCCCACCTAGCCGCTAATAATGCGGTTACAAAATAGACGGCGAGGACAGACTCACCCTGAAATGAGGGTACCACCTCGACAAGAAATTGATACAATAGTTTCCTGAAAACTGGTAAACCCACAGACTAAAACCGAAACATGAATTGGTCACTTTTCGGTTTTACCTTGGGCTTTGAGTTTAATTGTTATAATAGTTTTTTTTTGTATGGGAGAAGGCGACCTTTTATTCTCATGTTATGGAAATGCAATTTTAACTCTTAGAGCACTTCCATATCTATTCATACTTTTTTCATATTAAAAATCGATTACTTTTTTTATACAAGACAAAAATGTCATTATTTAAACAATTAAATTGTTGAATTTATAGAGAATAAGCTTGCCCTAATTAATAAAGAACCAAAACGTATTTAATAATTAATAGTAGGTAACAAAGTTGTTTATTAAATTCACTTTACAATCGTCAGAGAAAGCACTGAAATAAATCGAGTGTCTAGGAACGACCGATAGTTTCGACTGTGCTTCAATGATGATCGACTGACGATCGTCGAAAACAGTGTCAACCTTTTGAGCGAAAGGTTCCACGAGTATTTCGAGTACTTTCGTCTCGTCGATTCATTAGCTATCAACGCAAACGATTGCACATTTTGACTTTTGCCCTCCTAGGTTTTGACATATATTTGATCGTCGACAGACGTCGACGATTGACCTTGAAAAACGTATTCGTCTGAACTAACACACTGTAAAAATAATAAATGTTATTATTATTATTTAGGTAATTGAATGGCCTCTTCGCATGGCGCGAAATTTTGCCAGTGTCATATGAGTAGGAGAATAAAACGAATGAATTATTAGTTAAAAGAGGGATAACAGGATGGAAAGAAATCGGGAAAGGACAAGGGTAGAAAAAGGAATGGCAACATGACCGTATGTAAGCATACGGTATAGTCTTGCCAATATCAAGTGAAGAGGAAAAAGAATTTACAGTTTATTTACTGAAGATTGTGGGATTATTTGAGATAGCACAAACACTGAGATCACTGCGTAAATGCTACACTTATCACACTTAATACTACTATATGAATGCTTATTCTACAAAATTAGTACACTTTTGCACAATAATATTCAATAAAATTTAATATGATAACCGTAGTAGAAACACGCGTCAACAGTCTTCGGGCTACCCTCAAACAATCCGTAATAAATGTTATTTGCAATAGAAAAAAAAAAATTGTTACAATATTTATGTATATACTAGGTATATCAAAATGCAATATAATATCTCGTAGACTGCTGCCATACAAACTTACATTTTTATTTTGATGGAGAACGGCGGCATATGATGTGACTTTGTCACCTACAAAGTCCATGAATGGGGTTTATCAATACATTGGTGTTTAACAATATTGTTCGCTCCCACTATGCCGGCTAAATTCATAACTAGTGTTAATAATTTCCTCCGTTTATTTATTTATTGTACCGGTACCTACTTTATTCATCTCCCATTGTTTTATTAGAGTAAATTTTTTTTTATATTGGTAACTTAGTACATATAGATTTATTGATTCTGTTTATGTTTAATATTTATCTTTCCTTTGCTTGGTTCTTTTTATTATATTTATACGCGAACACTTTTTAATGGTTTTCTTGTATAAGCTATAGTAATTTAAGTAAATTTATTAGCCGTAAGTTTTCCTTGTAAAATAAAATAAATAAATGATGCAGTTACGAAATGGGCAGCGACAACGACGCATTTGCATTACGAGTCTATTTTAATATCCTTGCTGGGTTATTATATCACTTCTCATATTATTGGCCTGCCGACTAGCGGAACCTTAAGTTTTTATAACATAAAAAAATTTGTTTGAAAAAAAAAACCTTACTTCTAGTTAGACAGGTACTCGTACATAAGAAAAAGCTGAATAATTAATGCCCTATTTAATTTTATATATCAGTCCCAAAATAAGAATATATTTGCAAGCTCTTTGGAAGCTTTGCCTCTGTATACTTGTGACTGTAGTGGTGCTGTTTTATAGTCATTATGTGGTTATGTGATATTTTCCCTTCCCAACTTCGTTTGTTTGCCAGTTAGCTTGGGCTCTGGAATTAATTTACTGCTTTTAAAACCAAAAATATTTTATTATGATTATTTATGATTTAGTATTAGTGGACTAGTAGGTACGTAATTCCTTTAGGCTATTTCCCATGATCACACGGAAATGCCGCGGTTATAATAATAATATCTTTAATTACTTAGCAAAGATCATTGAGAGGACGCTATAGTGCTTGTCTATATCCCCGACATATATAGATATAGTATCGCAGTTCATTAGAGATCAGCTTGTTGCGGAGTGGATTCAATAAAACAATAATAAGTATTATCATTCATTTATACTGACAGATAAAAAGGTTACACGATTCAATAATTAGCTTTATCAAACAGAAACGTTTATAAAGTCAATTAAATAACAATTTAATGAATTAAGCATATGTCAAATTTTATCTGCTTGTTTTAACCAACAAACGACCTCGGTATTTACAAATATTATTTACGCACTCTATTGTAAGATTTTTTTATCGGCGCTATAAACATGCTCCGTGGATTTACCGATTAGGAGACAAACGCACCTTGTCGACAGAGGTTACGAAACCTGCATATGTCTGTCGCAATGTGCACTCACCTACAAGTTTTATTGGTAGGAGACCAACAAAACTGGCGCCTCGTGGTACGTGCCCTACAAAACTATTAGCCAAAACGTGAATGTCGTATTGCTTGGCGAGTTCGTTGGACGGCGCGACTGTCGTCGTATGTATCTGGCCTACAACGGAAACGATGCACGTACATGCTACTTGCGCCTTTGACGAGAGAGCTTTTCCCACCGCTATATATATATAACCAGCCCTTTACTTTGGCGCGCTTCAGCCTGTGGCACACCAGCTTTCTAACGCCCAGCCCTCGGTGGCCAATGAAAGCATCGCCTAACCGCCGCGACACCAAGTCCAAACTAGTGATGGAACGAATGGTACATTTTTCAACACGAGTCAACGGTCAACTCGGGTGAAAATAATGCTGACCCGGGTTGTAACTCGGCGAGCATCGGCGACGCTGTGTCCAAAATAAGATCGTTTGGTTTAGTAATGGAACGAGTCATGTCAACCGAGTTTAGAAGAATGCTTGATTGACTTGTCGAGATGCATCGACGACGCTGTACTCGTAGGTGGGTATCTGAAATGAATCGAGTCACCGCGTGGAATGGGCAAAATAGAAGAGTTAAATTTCATAATATCTTCGTATTTATTGATTTTGCGCTCAAATATAGAAAGTTATTTTGATATAAATAAGTTAAATTTAATAAGTAAGTACATGCGCTACTTATTTACCAAATCAAATTTATTTTTATATTTGTATCTAATAATGACAAATAAAGTTCAGGATTTTAATGACAAAACTAACATTACAAGCAACATTTTAATATACTTTAGTGGTATGTTTTATTTATTCCGAGCGGCGAGCAAATTTAGCTGAACCCGCTGTTTTGGAGTAGGTACCGTCCGATTCAATCCAGGTTAGGAAGAAATTAACTCGAGTCGGAAAAGTAAATCGAGTTATTTGACTCGGTTTGCCCATCACTAGTCCGTGCCCGCCAGCATCAGGACTCGGCCCCAGCCGCAGTCGCAAATGTCCAGTATAATGGTTATGAAGCGGCCGTTTAAGCTCCATAAAAAAAAAAAAATTCAAGATCAGGAGTGGCTTAGCGTAAACTTAAAAGAGTAGGGTTTATTACTTTTGCATGTGCATGAAAGGGATAGAGAAATCAAGTCCGCCTCTAATCGGCTCTAAGCAGAAAAGAAGTAAACACCAATTCGAAAAATCAATGAAAAGATACGGAAATATTAAAAATAAATTATTTTCTATTTAAATATCATGAAACTAATCATATTTTATTTAATAATCAAAAAATATTAAAACACTATATATTATTATGTATATGTTAGAATTGAGATAGATCTTAGACTATTTTTTTTTAATTTTATTGAGAGAATATGCTCTTATTGGGTTTTCCTATTTAAATATCATAATTTATATCTTCAAGAATCTTATATCTAAATATCAAATTGGTAGGAGTTATAGTTATCGAGATATTCGCATCTTCCTAACGCTATCTTTATTCAGGCCAGCCTTAATTTGATGATAAAACAACTAGGACTATGGAGTATTTAGCAGACATTTTGGAAGTGACCAATGCTATTTTTAAGGACACTGCAATCGTAATCGCGAACTACAAAAATATATATATTACCCACTGCAGAAAAATTTTTGCATACAATTACGAACATGAAAAAAATAATTAACCTCTGACTAACAGCCGAGTTGTAATATTGGAAGCACGTTTGTATGGGTGTCAAGTCATTCATGGATTTTGTAGGTGTGCTTATAACAGCACAGCTTCTCATTAAGAAAAAAATACATCCCAATACGAAGGTTACTTACCTGAACAACTTCTGCAGATCCCCAACAGTATAATTAAACTTGTCTGTCTGCACGAGCACCTCCTGCGGCTTCCAGAACAACGGCGAGGGCAGCAGCCAAGCCAGCGACGGACACGTTATCTGTTCCGCCCGCATTATGCTCTCGCGCAGGACCAATGAGCCCAGGTCGTCTCCTGTAGGCACAATACCATAATTGTAGACATGCCAATAGCACATCAAAAATATCAGCTTTTTAAATATTGGATATTGTTTCAAAGTATTTTAAATCATACTGTTTTAAACTGTACCTTTCACATAAAATAAGCAATAAATAAAAACCAATCCAATTATGGTTTTCCTTTTTTTAATCTCCTCTCCGGGTCACGAGCAGAGAAGATAAGTCTGTGAGGTCATTGTACTTAAATTGTCTTAAGATATTTAGCAAGATAACACAATACTATAAGTATATCTACAATTAAAACTTATTTTATTAATGATATTTTAGGTGGGAGTAAAACCTTTATAATTTCGCTAAGCCAACCAACCAGACACGTTTCACCCGCCCATACAGATGCAAAAACCGTCAAGTAACCAGGGGCAGGGATGTATCAACTAGTATGAAAGTTAAGATTTGACACATTTTGTATGGGAAATTTTAACTTTGAACAGTTGTAAATATATTTGGGATGCATGCTGTTAGATAACAATTTTAGTACAACAGGTACTTGCAAGTATAAGTTACAAAGCTACCTTATTTCTGCATTAAAATATGTTTATTTACTTACCAATGGCAAAAACCTTTAAGGCCTTAACAGCACCACCCCAAGGGGTAGACAGTGAGATCATTCTTGTAATATAGGTGTCCTTCCACTTCTGTGCTTGCATCCGTAAGAACTGTAGGGCCATGGATCCACCCATGCTATGCACCAGAAGGGTCACAGCCGACTTATTGTTCATAGTATATGTTTCCTCAACTAAAGTTTTTAGTTTTACAAAAAAATCTTCATTTTCATCTGAAGAACAAGTTTTATATTTTAGTTGTAATTTTGATATTTTTTTTACAAAACATTGCCTCAACAAAATTTTTTTAGGTCCCAGGAAACAAAAGTAACTCACTTGGTGCTCTCCTAAAGTCATAAGGGGCCCCTCTGATGGAGACATTACGGACATATCCAATCTTGACAAGAGCATCAGCTATCCCATTGAAGTATGCACCGGTAGAGGCATGTGAAGGGTCCAGCCATTCCACTGGCTCTGGGTCTCCCCAACCTGGTACCCTGACATCTACACCTGCAAGTATCAATATTAATTGTAATTTTTAAAAAATATATAAATAAATAAAAATTTCTTTAAGTAGTAAGTACTGTTGTATTTTTATATCGGAATAAAGGCTTATATTATTATTTTTAAAGTCAGTTGATATAGTTATACATTCAATAAAATAAATGATTTGACATCACTAATCACAGGTCATTGGGCAAATCTGACCCGGTCAGTGAAACACTCAGTACAATAACCAAACTAGATGCTAATCGTCAAGTTGTAGCCCACTTTTCATTTTCTGTAAATATTTTCTTTAAACGGTGGGTGTAAAATGCAACCGATTAATGAAAAATCTTTATTTTTGCTCAAGATATGCTTACACAATACCCATTATTTGTTAAGTAATTATTATTATTACAGCATTCTGCTAGTTCCTACTACAGAGTTTGCAGTAAGTATATAATATTGTCTCTCGCACATTAGCCAGGTAAAAATAGGGTTTTTGAATGTTGTTCCAATTTTCACATGAATTTTCTTTATGGCCCCTGCTTAGAGAAAATTCGGGCAACACCATATACTTACTGCAGACCCAGTCCTTCCTTTGTCACTTGTCGTTGCGTACCATGCATTTATTGAGTTTATTGTTCTTATCAATTACTTTAGGAGTGTCTACCGGTTTTATTGTTTGCTTTTGGATTGTATTTCGTTAAAAAGGCGCGTCAGTATCTTGTAAAATTAATAAAAACAATAATTAATAGATTATGTATATGCGCAAAGCTAAAAAATATATAAATAAAAAATAAAATAAGATTTTTATTTTTCAACTAAACAGACAGTACTCACAGTAATGCGACCCTTACTATCGTAAACTAGATACATTTATCTATCTTTTTAACTTAATTTTATTTCTGTACATCGTGGGTATGGATTTCATACTATGGCGCCCAATGACCTTTACCCCATTCCATTTATATATATTATCTATAACATATATATTTCAATAATATATATATATATATATAACGGGATCTATAATATATTTTATGGTGTATATATAAGGCCCATATTAGTCAATCAATGCACAGCACTACCATTTTAGCCAGACTATCATTCTATTATTTTTATATATATGATTAGATTATCAAAAACAAAAATCATAAAAGTCAGTAATGAGAGGTAAAGTCTTGGCATTTTACTATCTCTATCATTTAACCTTTAATTATAACTTTGTTGATTTAAGTTATAATTAAAGGATTTAAGTTATAATATAAATACCAAAAATGTAAGTACATAAAAAACAAGATTATTTTCATAAAATATATTTTATTATTATTATAAAAATAATCTAGCCTTTTAAAAGCTTCATAGTATATTAAGTAAACAACAAAAAAGTAAAAAGAACTATTGACCTGGTGGGTTCCTTGTTGTGCGAGTAACATTGTCATATTCTAAGCGAGTGTTGTCAATCCAGCAGTCAATCACAAGTGGCACCAGCAACTCCAAATTCAACCAAATATTAAAATAATCTTTGGAAGTCTTTGCACAAATATAGTGCACTACTGATGATTTATTTAACTTTGCCTCCAACTGGCTTCCTCCATCACCAGGGACTAAAAACAATCCAGAATGGAATGAAAGTATTATGATTAATGAATATACTTTAAGCTATTAGGATACACAATAAAAAAATACTTACTCAGAACAACTGGAGATAATCCCCATGATTGTTTAACTAATAGTCCGCATATAACTACTAATATTATTGTACCTAAATTAATAAGGTTCATGTTTAATTTAAATTACCTAAACTTAAAGAAATATAACACTGCAAAACTCATATGTAGATTGTATAGGCACACTCCTGAATAATCGCTTCACGAAGTGTTTATATTAAAATAAAACTTGGCAATGAATGACGTAGGTGGTGGTCTGATGCGAACTCGCGATACAAAGCATAGGCTAAACAAATAATAAAATAAATACAGTATTATCAGTGGCGTGAGAGGAGAGACTCCACTGATAAAACATAATATTATCTTCACAGACGGCACCAATTATTGTTTATATTCTTTATATACAAGGTAAATAGCAGCCTGCACATAGATAATAATAAATCTTTCGATTAATAAAATAAAATGGTATACATACAATAGAATTAATGTAATTAAATAATACCTATTTTTTTTTTTTTTTTTTCTTTATTAATGGCATTTATATAATTTTGCCAATGACACAGTTAAAAGTTAGGGAAAGTTAAAGGATAATATGGATTACGTAGTAGGACAGGACACGGATTTTTTTTTAAGGATCAGATAGGTATTTACAATTAAAATAAAGTAGGATTAAATATTACATTATACATTATGTACATACCTAGGCTAGATTACCGAAAATACACGGGTGTTGAACACAGAGCATTAGAAGTGAATAAATCCCGCGAGATTGTCCTCACCACTGGCTTCCGCATACAAAACCCGTGCACTTTTTACAATTTTTGCTAAAATTAATAGTTACAGTTTTATATCATTATGGACAATAAATGAGCCTAGAATTGTATATATATACTTACTACGTTTATTATAAATAAGTAAGGATGAAATATTGATAGGAAATGGAATTCGAAGGTAAATAAGGCTGGACATTAATGAAGAGCGGTCATATAAAGGACAGTATATTTACTTGTTTCACCATAGATTATTATGATTTTTCACTTATTAGTAGTTTTTTATAATGTGGCTTCTACGCTTACGCTTAATTTTGCCAATATCTAGTGGTGGGTATTTTTAGTTTATTTTTATTATGGAAATGAGGGATAATAGGAGGGAAAGGAATGAGCTAGGTGGGACTGTGGAATTGTACTGTGAAGTTGCCAGTATCAAGTGAAGAAAAAAAGAGTTTCTAAATCTGCTTGTTACCGACTCGAAATGTCAACCGGAAGTGAGATATTCAATGAACAGAGCAACGCAGCCACCACACTGCCCACCCCGCTTCAAGTAAACAATTGTAACAGATCACGTGGTTACGCCATATACCTACATGTTGTATGTATTTATGCCTTCGGTACATATCGCTGTTTGCCTTTGCAAATACACGATGACCAAATCTACCCTGTTGGTGCGCTATCGAATGTTCTTGCTGACGTCACCCTAACCCACCCGTGGCCCGGAGATCGCCTTGGTCTCCCTGGCTACACCATCACGTTTATCTATGAGGACGCTTTTGGTATCATTACAAAACATATATATACTTACCCTTATCTAAAGTAAAATTTCGGGATTTTTAAACTGATTTTTTAAAAAAATATTTTCTTTTACTAACGTGTACCTACAACTTTATATAAACATTTTTTTTTTAATATAAAAAATATTTGATTAAGTATATACTATATTCTAGATTCTAAAAATATAAGCATTAATTTAGTCATAGAATGTGTACCTGAAAAAAAATCTAGACGTTAGCGAGGCGTCGCGCAGTTTACTTAAAAGTAGACCCGAAAATAGGCACGCGGACATAATATACCTAAAATAGAAAAATGTTATCATAATTTATAATCGTAAACTGCAGTTCTTGTAACTAAATCTCACTTCCCATTGAGATTATGAATAAATATTTACTGAAAAATCTATTAATTACGGAAAACCTAAAAAAATTAAATCATATTTTTTTAAATAAAGTAAAATGATTTGGTTCTAAAGTCAAATCATTTATTTCATGTAAATCTTTACAGATATTTATGAATAGTCAAAAAAAAAGTTTAACAATGAGGCCTTAGAGTGCGTTTGGTTAGGCAGCTATTCATTAACAAAAGAACGACAAATATTTATTAAACCTCGATCACAGAAGAAATATTAGTACAAGTACCTCGATATCAGATTTAGAACTTATATGCGATGGAATGGAAATCATAATATGAAAAATACTACCGAACCGAATACACTACATAACCAACTAGTGTAAGACTACTGATTCCATTGAAATGTCAATAATTATGGCATAATGCCATACAAGGGAGCCACCAAGGCGACCAACTTCATCAACCATATCCACGCCTTAAATATTTATTTTAAATAAAAGTAACCAATCACATATAAGTAAAGGTATAAGGATCGGTATTTTTAAGGGCGGGTATTCTAACTGTAAATTCGATCCCCTCAGAGACACCCCGGAGAAAAAGAAACCAGCAAGTAAAACTCTAGTGCTTCACAAAAACTAAAAGAGGAGCACAGCCATTGATTTGCTTATGCTATATATATATATATAGTAGCATACTCAAAATGCACCCCACCGAACAGCATGCGTAAAACACCCTATGGCAGATTATTTGTTACTGTACCAATATACATAACTACATACTATACTGTAGTATAAATTTAGTATAAATAAGTAGGTAATCATCAATGATTACCTTATACAAAGACAAAATTTACATAATGTAATAAAAATATATTATGTAATATTAAATTATTACAATATCGGACACTACAAAATATACCTACTAAGCTAGGGTACATTCTTCATATGTAATAAGCAATTTGTTCACTAATTGCGAGACCTCAATTGCATATCATGACGGTTCCAAACGTCTTTATCGTTAAAATAGTATTTTACACTATAGTAAGCTTTATTGATTAACATGTGTTTTATACAATTCTTAAACTTGGGCAGCCTGATCGACGAGAAACGTCAAATCTCATGCAGTTGGTTTTCCATGGGTATTACGATTCTAATATCGATTGGCTCTTTGGTAAGGCCCCTATAAGGTTGCGATTTATGCTACGAAATTCATAGGTTTTCTAAAAAAATACATTTGTAGTTATATTATTATTACAATTCTTTTAGTAAGTACGTATGGTATACCCAATAGTTTAAATTAATAATAATTTTAGTATAGTTATAAGTAGGTATGTATACTTAACTCTGAATGAGAACTTATTAATAACTATTTGTTTTTCTTGAGAGTTCAATCAAAGGTACAAGAAAATATAGAAAATTACACAAAAAAGACAATTATACTTAGGAAAATACAGTAGTTTAACAAAAACCATTTGGTATTAGTTTTGTTATAAATAAGTACCTACTAATCATTTATGTACACAAAGTAATGATATCTGATCAAAAACATAAATGTGAAATGAGAGTCAAGTTCAATATTATGTATTATATATAAAGGGTTTTTTAACAAGAACTTTGTTTTCTAAAACAAAATAAAACAAAAAAAATTGATAAAGATGATTAAATATTTTATTGAATTACAAAGATTCGGAAATTATGAATAAAAAATGATATCTGACAAATGTCCACCACAAGCGTGCTTGTCGATTCTTTCATCAAAGTTTTTAATAACTTTTTGACAAAATGGCGGGACTATTTCGTTAATCACAACACGGATTTGAGTTTTAAGGCTGCAATCGATTGGCTCCGTATAGACTCTGTTCTTAGCATAGCCCCACAAAAAAAATATCTAGTGGTGTTAAATCACTACACAAATCTGGCCACTTAACAGCTGAGTTTCGTGAAATTATGCGTTCGAGAAATTTGGTTTGCAATAAATTGATAGTTTCATTGGCTGTGTGACATGTAGCACCGTCCTGTTGAAACGACATGTCAGTTATATCCACGTCATCAATAATAGGCCAAAATTGAGATGTTAACATCTCGCGATAGCGTGATACATTGACCGTTACCGTATTTCCAGTGTGCTTGTGGTGGACATTTTCTAGCCCCCCTCAGAGGCGTAGCTACCTAGGGGCTAGGCGGGGCAGTGCCCCGGGGCCCTCAAGCTCAGGGGGCCCCCTCGAATCTTTGCCAGAAAATCTGAGAACTTTTGAAAATTTCTCTTATTTTCAAAATAAATATGGACAGGTTGCAACCCGACTTTAATCATGGAAACTCAGTTGAGAGAAATTCGAAAGTTATACCTGGGTTATTCCCCTAAATTATTTCTGTGGGTTGGCAGTGTTATCAATTTGATAAAACCTAAACAGTCCAAAAAACATCGCGACGAGCTAGCCACTTGTTCGGTGTAGACTCATACCATCGGCTACAACGAGGTGGGATTAAAACCCCTCCGCTGGGTACCCTGGGGCCGTCTAGGCGGTCTCGGGCGCCGTAAGGCACCCGTGATGATATATATAAACAGTTTAGATAGCCGTGGGGCCCCATTTTTTGGTTTGCCCTAAGGCCCTTGGTTACCTAGCTACGCCACTGGCCCCCCTAGCCAAGAGCATGGCCGCTTTTTACGCTCGAACGTCGCAGAAGCGTAAAAGAGAGGGAGATAACAAATTTATTATCTTATTGGTGTATCTATATTGTTGTCGCGTTTTGCTTATTTCTGTAACGATAAAAAATGACGTCATCATCAAATGTCATCTTCATACAAAAATTTCGTTAGCGTTATTTACGACTGCGCTCTTGGCTAGGGGGGCTGATATCATTTTTCATCCATAATTGCTGAATTTTTCTCTTTGTAATTCAATAAAAAAAAAACATCTTCATCTAAATTTTTTGTTTTATTTTGTTTTAGAAAACAAAGTTTTTGTTAAAAAACCCATTACATGCCTTGGTTGTTGACTTCAACGACAAAAGAAGTGAGATCTAAATGGGTGCCAAGTTCAATGGTCAGTCCTGAAATTTATTTATAACAACATAAAATATCATTTCTTCTTATAAATTAGGATCATTTATTGTATCTGATCTGACTTGGCTAGTTTTCATAATCGAATGATTATGTTCGATGGCTAGTTTCTACTATAACGTTCGCCGTCACGGTATTTTTTCTCATCAGTATTACAAGGCTGCCAATCGATAATCGAATCGAAATACTTTTTAACGATCGATGAGGCGATTCGATTGGCGATTGTGTTCTTTGGTCAGGCCCCTGCCCCCCTAGCCAAGAGCATGGTCGCTTTTTACGCTCGAACGTTGCAGAAGCGTGAAAGAGAGGGAGATAACAGATTTATTATCCTATTGGTGTATCTATATTGTTGTCTCGTTTTGGTTATTTCTGCAAAACGAAAGTGACGTCATCATCAAATGTCATCTTCATACAAAACTTTCGTGTGCACTTTTAGCGCTCATGCTCTTGGCTAGGGAGGCTGGAATGTATGCCCAGCCAATTCCTATACATTTTTATCGATCGATGTGGCGATTCGATTGGCGATCGTATTCTTTGGTCAGGCTCAAGGTGTGGTTATCATATTCAAAGAAGACCAAGAAAAATGTACGCAAATTTAAATATGAAAAAAAAAACAAATATTTTTGTCACAGATTTTTATAATTAAATATTCATTTTTTCAAACGATTACCGTTTACAATGAAAGTTTAGTAACTTATTATGCCCATCATCTTAGTTCTATCCGTGTTTATTCTCGTCCCGCGTAGCAAGTAGAAGGAAACAATGCTTCGGAAATAGCGCCTTTGTTTCGTCCATAGTTTTTTAAATAAAACATCACCATCAACTTTCCTTATATTTCTATGCCATCAATCTACCTAAAATAAAAAAATACAAAATAATAATATAATCTACACACTACAAGGCTACATGATGTGAGAAGTGTAGCATTTATATGTTATCTCAAATAATCCCACAATCTTCAGTAAAATGGCGGTACCCATTTTACTGTAGATTATTTGTCCTTCTCCACTCGACATTGGCAAGACTATACCGTATGCTTACATACGGCCAGGTCGCCATTCCCTTGTCTACCCTAGTCCTTTCCTTTTTTCTGTCCATCCCATTATGCCACTTTTACTATAATTAATCTACCACACTAGACACTGGCAAAATTACTCGTAAGGGGTAGAGGCCATTAAAAGAAGAAGAGGAAGAATCTGTGGTACGTAGTACTCTATTTTATCTGTGATCTGTGGGATATATGTTTTATTATGGGGTTATTTTGCTAAATTTTATAAAATAAAATCTTACTAAAATGTACAAGCAATATCCAATTTTTTACAAATACAGAAGTAGTAGTACCTATTTCTGTTTTAACTGAAATGCACTTAGAGGTAAGTACATTATTCGGAAGAAAACCATCCATCCATATTATTATTTAGGTGTTCGAGCCTTCGCTTGACCCACATTGAGATAAACACCATCAAACATCGTGTCAAAGTAGTGTAATAAGTTCTAGAATATTGTGTTTATGGTACGAGCCGCCGTTCTGTTGTCTATGTATTGAATGCTTAGAGCGCTGTCTGGGTTCGATCTGAAGTCAGTACGCTTTCAAACATCGTGCAGGGCGGACGTACAACAAGCTGTAATAAAATATACGGTACGTCTGTCAGTTTATATCTACTGGGACATACAGCCCGCTCGAAAGACGGCTGAGGTTAAGTTTATACTTAGATCAAGGAGTTGTCTGATAGTTATTCAATACGAATATCGTAACAGAGGACACTTCCCTTAAATGATCATACGCCCATGGCGATTAGTCCCTTGTCGCGCGCCTATTTGGACCGCTACCTGTCCAGCAGCCGACAGCCGGCTGAGCAGACGACAGTAGGCCGAACAGCCGTCAATCTGTAGGCTGCGCAGACGTCTGTTCGCAGGCTGCGCAGACGCCGGTCTGCGAACATACGGTCAAATAGCCTCAAAAAACATTATTTTTTGTTGGTTACAGATAACACCATGGCGCTCGCAACCCTTGACGATCTCATAAAATGGATTCCGTTGGATGAAGATAAAGACGCATATTTTAACCTTATTAAGGTCCTGGAAATATATTTCCCTCCGCAATGGAAAACCTGGAAAGTTCTCCCACTGACTTACCAACAACTTTTTGGTGATTCCATTCCTTCAGACTTAGAGTGCAGGCTGCGCTTTGCAGTACCTACTGTAGACTTGATACTTTGCTTTGACAAAAACGCCTCCTCCGCAAGTGAACGCAGATATAAATTAATTAAAAGAAAATTGCTCTCCTGGCCTATAGGCCGGGCACTTATTTATGCTCCTCACGCAATCATGGAAAAAATGCATCAAGGCAATGATTATATTCATTTCATGGATTCAGTGAGAGAATTGAAAACTAAATTGATTTCGAGGACCGACGCTTCATCCTTATTGAGAAAAACGGGAGACGAAACTTCTCCACCATCCAGGCACACCGCCCTCAGCAGATCATCTCGCAGTCTTAGTAGAAAGCGAACATGTAACGAAGAAGATTCCGAGTCTCCTAGGGGAAAGCACCCAAGACGAAATGATCAGATCTTAAGCTTAATTGAGAAACAGAATATTATGTTTAGTCAACTAGTCGAAATGACATCAAAACAATGTCTACAAATAAGCGACTTACAGAGCCGTCTACCCCAGAACCCAGATGCTCTAAATAAGTCATTTGAGTCTGTCATATCGAGCACTCAAAGAGATAACGACCAAGAAATCGACGAGGCTCCTTCAACTATCACCGGAGATAATGATGACGCAGGATGCTGGGAGCCTCCGCAGTTCCAGCTATCTGGAAAAGCAGACGAGCGATCGACGGAGGACCCTTATAATTTTGCCCCAACAGTTATGGAGTCAGAGCCTAAAATAACCCTAGCAAACCCGGAATTAGCAAGGCAGGGTACGGCATGTCAAAAATTTGACTGTAGCGGATGGTGCAATATCAGATATTCAGATGTGCAAAAGCAGTTTCAGGCCTCTCCAGTTTTTTCCAATCTGGAAATCAATACTATTCTAGCCAATGTCACACCACCATGGCAGCAAGTATCCACATTGGGCAAAATGGATTTATGCCTAGGCGCAATATCGCACGGATTACTACAGCAACGACAAGCCTTTCAGTCAATATACGACAGCAGCTCGGAGGAGTCCAAACATACAATCGGGAAAAACTTTTTAGCTCCCGACTCACCCTTTCGAAAAACCTCTGATGCACTCCTACAATACGTTTGCGGGAGACGAGCCGAAATAATACGCGAACGTAGATCCGTATACAAAGCGCGAAACAAATACCTAAACGAGATGCTTCACAAAATTCCACCATCGAACACTCACATATTTAGAGAACCGGACTTGTCTAATCTAATAAAAGAACAAGGCGGAATTAATAAGCTTTTTCTTGACTACAAAAGAGCAACTAAAAACTCGTCATACGACAAACGGGCCAGCGCCTCGCAAAAACCAAATAATACAATCTCCGGAAGAAGACAAGTATACAAACCACAAAATAAAGAAAGACAAATACCACCATCGCGACCCTATTTTAATAAAAATGACAAAGTGCCGGGAAACAGAAAGAAACAACCCAATAACCAATTCAAAGGATCAAATCGATTTTAATTTTAAAGCGGGTCAGGTAAGGGATAAAATTTCAAACTGGAAAAATTTAGGCGCGCCTGAGGCCATTTTGTCAATATTATCCGGCTACAGAATTCCTTTCTGCATAAAACCTCCTCTAGTGAACCTCACAAGATCAAACGCTGCCCGGTTCGAAACTAAATTTTCTGCCGTAATGACAAATGTTATTTCAGATATGAAAAAGTCTGGTGCAATAGTTGATAGCTCAACAGATAGGGGATTTATATCCCAAATGTTTACAAGACGTAAAAGGGACGGTTCAAATAGAGCTATTTTCAATTTAAAACGCCTGAATACTTTTCTTAAACCCCACAAATTTCACTTATTAAACCTGTTTAATGTGCCTACCTTCTTAAAAGATAACGATTATATGGTAAAAATCGATCTCTCTCAAGCCTATTATCACATTCCGATCGTAAAATCACATCAAAGATTTTTATCACTTGCCTATAATGGAAAAATCTATCACATGACTTGTCTCCCCTTTGGCTTAGCTACTGCACCTAATACCTTTGCAAAAATTACTAATTGGCTGGCTAATTATTTCAGGAAACAAAATCTAAGAACAGTCGTCTACCTAGACGACTTCTTAGTCGTTCATCAAGACCCAAAAACCCTTCAAACACATGCGGACTACCTCTTAGACCTTCTTCGCCATCTAGGGTGGTGCGTAAACCTCATAAAATCCGAGTTGTCTCCCAAAAAACAACTGGAATTCCTGGGAATCTTATGGGACACCCAAAACAACTGCAAAAGGTTGCCAGAAAACAAGGCTACAGAGACCAAGAAAACTATCATTACTCTTTTAAAACAAAAACGATGGAGCTGGAGAGCAGCGAAAGTAATCCTGGGAAAACTAAACTTTGCGGCGTACGCGGTGCCGCTTGGAAGGCTACACTGCCGCCTAATCCAAATACGGGCAAACCAACTTCCACAAGACAGACCCTTTCAAAAGTTTCATATACCCCCAGACGTAACACTGGAACTGAACTGGTGGCTACGAAACATCACAAAGAGCTCCAAGATATTCCACAGAAATCCATCCATATTTATAGTGACAGATGCAGCAGGCGAAGGGTGGGGAGCCACAGTAAACTCTACACGACTAAACGGCCACTGGAATCGCACTCAATTGTCTTGGCACAGCAACCAAAAGGAACTCTGGGCTCTCCACAAAGTATTGCGCATCATGGGACCAGAACTATCCGGGACCTCAATCATGCTTCAGACGGACAACAAGACCGTAGTAGCATATATTACGAAGCAAGGTGGAACAAGATCACGAAAACTTTTAAACATGACCTTCCAAATCTTCAACTTACTAAAAAGACATCATATTCACCTTATCGCCCGTTATCTTCCGGGTCGCTACAACGGCATCGCGGACAGTCTCTCACGATGCAACAATCTGCCAGAATGGCACTTGAAGAAGAATGTAATCGACCTAATATTCAAAACCTTCGGAACCCCCCAGGTAGATTTATTTGCATCAACCAGGTCTGCAGTCATCAAAACATATGTAACCGAGGATCCTCGAGACCGAGCAGCGCTGTTCGTGGATGCATTCAGCAGGCCATGGCATTTCCAACTTGGCTATGCGTTTCCCCCTCCAGGACTGATACCACGAGTCCTTCACCATCTGGACAAATGCTCAGGTACTTACTTGATAGTAGCTCCAAACTGGGAAAAGACATTTTGGAGATCCCAACTAGAACATCGAGCGAATCTTCCCGCACTAACTCTCCAGAACCTAGAGAATCACCTCGTAGACCTTCGGACGAACAAACCACCCCCAGCAGTAGCCACCCTACAATTGCAGGTTTGGCAAATACGTGGTGGGGTAACCTGTTAAAAGATTGGCCACAAAACAATATTTATTTACTGGAGTCATCATGGCGCAAATCGACGCAAAAAACATACAAACCAGCATGGAACAGATGGGTAAGTTGGTGCGAAAAAGGAAAACTTCCTATTTGTAACCCATCACCGAATCAAGTAGCTCAATTTCTTTGCTTCTTACATAGTGATATAAAACTGGCGACTAGATCAATTCTAGTACATAAGTCTGTTGTAGTCACTTTCGCCAGCCCTGCTAACGCAGATCAAATAAATAATCATCCGCTAGTACGACATGCTCTAAGAGGTATCCAAGCCTCACATACCACGGTCAAAAGACCACCTATCTGGAATGTTGACAAACTAATAAACTTCTTGAATAAGTATGACCTAAATCAAAATAGTCTATTCGAAATTTCTAGACACGTCGCAGTACTTCTTCTGTTGGCATCAGGCAGAAGGGTTCATGACCTTACACTATTAGACATAGATTCTAACTCATTTGTGGATTCAGGGTCAGAAATTACCTTATGGCCCAGATATGGATCCAAAACAGACTCTAGCACTCATCAACAATCAGGTTGGAGACTATTGAGAAACGATAATCAAAAGTTTGATTTAGTTTCATGGATACGTATTTTGATAGAGGCATCAAAGCAAAGAAGAGCCAGCCAAAACGACCTTAATAATCTATTTATTACCACCAGAGGAAAAGCCCGTGCTGCTACACGGACAGTAATTGCCGGATGGATATGCACATTACTTAAGCAAGCAAATATATCAGGCTCAGCTGGAAGCTTTCGGGCCGCAGTCACGTCGGACATACTACACAGTAAGCACGAATCAGTGGAAGAAGTCCTTAAACGGGGCAACTGGAGATCTCAAAATACAGTATTTAACCATTATTTTAGGGAAATTAATCCACCTAATAGTATAAGTTTAGCATCTAACCCAATGTTACAAAGCTTTAAAGCAACTTGATTTAGCTTAAAACTGTTAAAGTTTAATAATTATATTATAATTTCTTTAAAATATCTACCTAGTTTTATTATAGATCACAGTACGCGTACAGCGCTGTCAGAATATAAACACGTCTCAATGTGGGTCAAGCGAAGGCTCGAACACCTAAATATAACCGTTTTCCCCCCGAAGGGCAGAAAACGATTATTTAGGTTTCAGCCGAAGCTTGACCCACACAAATTAATTCCTTGACAGCTTAATTTGAAATGTACTGACTTCAGATCGAACCCAGACAGCGCTCTAAGCATTCAATACATAGACAACAGAACGGCGGCTCGTACCATAAACACAATATTCTAGAACTTATTACACTACTTTGACACGATGTTTGATGGTGTTTATCTCAATGTGGGTCAAGCTTCGGCTGAAACCTAAATAATCGTTTTCTGCCCTTCGGGGGGAAAACGGTTATATTATAAATGCTATAGTAACTGTCTGTTTGTTACCTTTTAAAGCTTAATCCGTTTAACCGATTTAGATGAAATTTGGCATAGAGATAGTTTGACACCCTGGGAATGACAAAGGCTATATCACTTTTCAACATAGCTAACAGGGTGTGCGATTATGTGTTTTAAGAAGAATTACAGTATTTCTGCTAATGTATATGAACCTGGCTGATCCATTGTAACTGAATAAAAATACTATACTTAATCTAAAAAAAAGGCTCATCATCAAGTTACATAAGTACAGTTGAGTGATCTGATAGACCACTCAAGGTTTTATAAAAGACAAAACTTACCGAATCTCGAGCGCCTTCGTCGCCATGATCGCTGCCAGCTGACTGCCGAGGTGGAGAAAGTAAAGAGATTACATATTTGCCAACACACTTAACACTTTTCAATTAATCAAGGTGTCTGTCAGACCACACATCAGTGCTTAAAGTTTAATACCTATATATTATTTTGATTTTCTTAAAAATAGCTGTCAGTTTAAATTCTGTTCATGCACTTAGGGTTCCGTATAATAAAATAAAAAAGTGAACACATTTGGAAAAGTTAGTTTGTATATAATATAACAATATCATTCCCAAATAAAAAATAAAAACCTGCTGTGATAAGGTGTTGTTATAATAGGGTCATTTCGCCAGTTTGCGACCAATTAGTGGACTGATCAACTTTAACCTTAAATTAATAAGATATTTTCATTACAAACAATATAAAATAATATAAAATATAGTAGGAGTTTAGAAATATTTTTTTTTTTATAAAAAGTAATAGATTATGAAATATAATTTTATTTTGATTACAATAAATAAAAACTCAAAAATAGTGCAAAATGCAAGTTTACATACTTTTTTTAGTTTCCAATCACCATGAAATCAATTCGCGGCCATAGCCTCAAGTAATTAGTTACTGTAAAATATAATTAAAAAACAAAATGTTTTTTATTATTATAGAATCTCTTTATTTAGGTATTTAGTTTTACATATAAGTACCCGTGCATTCTTTTTTATTTTTTTTTCTGTCCCATTATCTTTTATACTTATATTTTATTTTTATTTTAAATAAACTTCAATATATTTTTTTTAATTTAAATGTTAAATAACAGAGCAGAGAGAGATAATGTTCTTAGCTATCCATGGCTTCACCATGCGGGTGCCGGGTCCATTGTGTGGTTGGAAGGCAGGGGAATGAACTGCAGCGTTCCTGGACTTGGGACCTGTATGTAGGTTTAAAGGCATTTTGAACTCTTAACTGCACTGTGTTCCCTACCCTCTCTACTCAACCAAATAATGCAATAGCCTCCAAAAAACATATGAACCCACAGACTAAAACCGAAATTTATGATTAGATCACTGGCTGGTTTGGAATTCTGGTAATGAAATCAGTCAGTCGGTCGAATGAAGTCATAGAGACCTCAAAAAAAAAACTTAGTCGCTGGATTAGCCCATATTAGGTGAATACAGTGGCTGTTTGTTAAGGTTTGTTGCTTTGGCCAAACGATAGTGTCTTGTGAAATGGCGCTTTATCGTGGTGAAAATTCCATGATTTTACTTTCTACAAATAGGTCTTTTCGACAAATGTTGTCCTTAAAACACCAGTTACAATGTGTTTTATGAATATGGGCTTGGAATTAATTTGTTCTATCAAATCTTTATAGCCTTTTCGCAATTACTTTTTTTGAGAAAATTCGGGTATTTCGGTACTTGTTTCATATCCAAAATTGTTAGAAATGGGACAAATTGATTTGTGAGTCACAGAAATGTTGAAGGCTATCTCATTCAGACTTAAACGACCATTTTTAGTCACCATTTCTTTTACTTTAACAATGTTAAGTTAAGATGAAGACTTTGATGGTCGCCCATCAAAATCAATATTGCAGCAAACCTTCCACCACATGCGACCTGTTTTTAATAAATTCTTTATAATTAAATTATTTAAGTCATGGAAAACCATCAATCAAGTTTAGTGACAAATGTAACAAAAATATTAGCCAAACTGACCACAGTCTCTGTTTATTCCTTTATTAATTCTCGCAATGGTGCCTATTTAATTAAGTATGTATGCAAAATCTGTTTTAGTAGGTGGTGGATTATTGATATTATTTGCTTTGTCGTGGGCCGCACAAATTTGGTACACGGGCCGCAGTTAGACGACCATGGGCCTAGACGGTTCCAGGATACACAGCGTGCGGGGTTTTTAATCACAGCTTGTAGTGGCCGATAGTATCGAGTCTACACTGAACACGTGGCTTGCTCGTCGCGATGTTTTGAATAGACTCAATAACCCATGTATAAACAGTTTCACAAGTTGGTATAGTGAAACCGGGACCGACAGCTTAACATGCTCTTCGAGGCACTATAGTGGTGTTGTCAAACAGACAGTAAATAAGTAAAATTAAAATTAAAAAAATGCTGGTGGATGGTGGATGGAAGGCCTCTATAACTTTGCTATGCTGACCGACCAGTCTCGTTACCACTGCCATACAAATGCAAAAACCATCAGGTGACCTAGTCATGTTTCGGTTTTAGTCTGTGGGTTCACCGGCTTTGAAGAGTTTAGCTTAGTTTTTTAGTTTAGTTTAGAATTCCTTGTTGAGGTGGTAGTCTCCTTTTAGGGTGCAGTTACGAAACAGGCAGTTGATTTGACAATAAAGCTAGAATATTCGTCTATGACATCTCTCATTTTGTAACTGCATCATTTAGCCAGTATATTGGGAACAATCAATACTGTTAAACAACAATGTGTTGATAAACCCCACTCACAGGCTTTGTAGATCTGCATCAGGTAGATATAGAGTCACATGTTGTGCTGCAATAATAATAATAATAAAAGACACATTTCATTAACTTTAACTGTTCAGCTCCCATTTTAGAATGAGGGCCTTATCACCATGCCGGTCCATGCCACGGCAACAGGGACCTTCTCAATGAATCCTTGACCCCAGAGGAGTTGAGCGATCTGCTACTATATAAACTGAAATTGTACTGTGGATCTATTTACAGGACCGAGTCATACTTATTTGGTTATCTTGGATTATTGGAGGGCTTTGTGGAGTTGTTATATTGCTAGTTGTTATTTGTTACTGCCGCCTCATGCCGCGCCATCAGAAATCTTTTGGTAAGTAAGGAAACCAGAGGTACTTAGTTAAGCGAGGGTTGTGGGTTTAAGCCCCTTCCACCAAGAAATTTTATCTTTAAAACAAAATAGATCTATTTAAGAAGAGATTAGTGTAAACCTTTGGACTATTTATTATTTTTTTCAAGCACCGAGAGTATTCAAATATGTCTGGTCATGCTATAGTTTAATCAGCTGGAAATGCTATAGTTTGTCCAGAATTTTGTAATGTGTATAGAATGTATTCTCCAGTAAATGTATAGTAATATTATTAAGCTGAAGAGTTTCTATGTTTGGTTGAATGCGCTAATCTCAGGAACAACTATTGAAAATATTTTAGTGTTGGATAGCCCATTCATCAAGGAAGGCATAGGCTATAACATCATGCTCCAAACAATAGAAAATTTATTCCTTTTGAGAGCTTCTGTTGCATAAACGGTTAAAGTTAAGCGAAATTGCGCTTGTCAGCTAAAATATTACAAGTATTTTCCAGTCCGCTTTTAGTTTGCAGACACCTGTGCCTGCGGTTTGTTTAACAGAGGGAAAACGGTGAATATGGCTATTTTAACAATAAAAATAACATTGGTCTCATGGTCTTTATAGGTAGGACAGATACAAATTAAAGATTTAATAAAAATAAATAAAATTAATTTTGGAAATACAATTTTATTTACAGATGAACAATATCTAAAAGAGCATTACTCTGCCAAAGAGTGTTTACCAACAAACTCTTATACCCATGATGGATACAGGGTCAAGCATGCTGAGGTAATTTATATTGTATCAACTTTCTTATTTTTGGGTTCCAGACTGATATCTGGTTGAGCTGGAAAGATCAAAGCCATTGTTTGCCATTGTTTTTGTTGGTCTATTGTTTTGCATCGTACTAACAAAGATAGGTACCGATATAAAAAATAAAAGAACAATAAAATATAAAATTTTGGTTATAAAATGTTTGTCTTCTTTGTTATTTTAATATCTCTTTGGTATTTTAAAGACTTTCTGGTGTAAGAATATTTTGTACGCCATAATTTCTCTACTATATTGTAACATTCACATTTAGGCTCACTGGCATCAAAACAAATCAAAACAAAGAAAATATAGTCTGTGAGTTTGACATCTTACAACATAATCTCTTGGTTGGCTAACTTCGGAACAGGATTACGACAAGATAATCGGGAGGCTCCGTGACAATGTAACGACGCATGATGTCGTGTCAGTGGGTTATACACTACTGTGGGCCTTAGCACAACAGCATCGATAGGCTCGATGATGAGCCCCTATATACTGATGATCCTTGTTTTAAAATCCAGGTGCAAGTGCAAAGGCACAGTAGACCAGTAAGCTATGGAGGCCAAGTGGGTTCCGCCAGCCACAGACTGGTGGACGCGGCCTCCGGGACAGAGTATGGAGGGTACCGCAATACTACGCACTACGACCAGAGATCTGCTAACACCCAGTATGCCTCCAGCAGCAGTTAGTATATTTATTTGTTACCAGCGGCCACATTCTGTTTCTTATAACGCGAACGTTAGATTGTCAAAATAACAAATTCCGCTATTAGCGCGCTGTCCTCCAATCAGAGTAGTTTTTACCTTCTCTGCGTCACATTCTGTTTCTTATAAAGCGAACGTTACATTGTCAAAATAACGAATTCCGTTATTAGCGCTACCTCCTCCAATCGGCGAAGGTTAAAAACTACTTTGTTTGGAGGAGAGCGCGCTAATAACGGAAATCCTTATTTTGGCAATCTAAAGGGGCTGACGTACGAGCTTTAACGGGAATTTTTCATAAAAAAAACCGTCGGTTAAAAATTACGAAGAATAAATGCTAAATACCACAACTGCCGGAACATAATGATGACTTGCGAAACATGTGGGATTGCCGACGAACTTACTCGGCGATTTTTAAGTACGCGTATTTAAAAACCGGCGAGATGACACACGGGCGAGTAAATTTGTCGAGCCACTTGCTCGCACGTTTGTCACCCCCTTAACGCCTGACACACGGGCGAGTAAGGTTGTCGGGCCACTTGCTCGCACGTTTGTCACCCCCTTAACGCTTGACACACGGACGAGTAAGGTTGTCGGGCCACTTGCTCGCACGTTTGTCACCCCCTTAACGCCTGACACACGGGCGAGTAAGGTTGTCGGGCCACTTGCTCGCACGTTTGTCGCCCCCTTAACGCTTGACACACGGACGAGTAAGGTTGTCGGGCCACTTTTTGTCACCCCCTTAACGCCCACGCTGATAAGAAACAAAATGTGGCCGCTAGTTACGGCTTTACTCATGTTACTAGATATGGTATGCAGTGATAGCATGTGACGAAAGTCTGTTTTTGTCGTTAAAATAGCTGCGTTCTACAAACATGTCGTAAAAATATATATTTCAGGTGTACTTATTCTAAATATCATCAGTGTGAATATTTGATCATTAATAAATATAAAAAATCAAATGTTATATGTAATTATAAATTAAAAAAACTAAGCGATGCGTTGCAACTATAGCTTTAGGAGACAGTAATAAATTATATTGTACCCGTAAGTAAGTGCCTACAGTCCTACGGTAGCCCCATTCATAGTGCGGTTTCGAAACGGGCTATTGATTTGACGATAAAGCAGCAAGGATATTAAAACATACTCGTAATGCAAATACGTATGTGTCGCATATTTCGTAACCGACATAGTGGGAGCGTTCAATATTGTTGTTAAAAAAATATGAAAAATCCATATTTATGCAACTTGTGTAATGAAATATATTGCGATCCAGTGTTGGATGAGATAGAGACTGAAGCCAGTCTGCAGGCGCTGAAGACCCGCTCGCTGCCGGCCTTCCTGCGACCGCAGCGCCCGCGTCCGCTCTCCACCGAGGACGACCTGCAGCAGTTGTATGCCAAGGTATATATTTGACACCATTTTTAGAATACACTTAGAAGACGGTTACTGTGATTAATAAATAAATAAATAAAAAAGAATTGTAAATACAAATATAAAGTAGACCTCATGATATGAAAGTGTTCAAGAACGAACGTCCGTTTGAACTAAAGTTTAAATGCCTTAGACAAAGCTCTGTGAAGAAAGTATTTTCCAGAGTATTTGTACTGACAATTGGACGAATCATAGACATAGAGTCTTAGTCAAGGTTTCAAAACAATACGATCGCTGTCATCACCCGGACGAAAGTAAATACGCGAACGAAAGCGATAGTTGTGTGCGTCCCCCGCAGGAGTGTAGATCCGTCGTTGGTTGCAGGTGAACCTGAGCAAGAAGTACAAGAACCGCATGCGCAACGAGCACGCCGCCATCATAGCGCTCAGCAAGTCCCAGAGCCAGTGCCTCGACGCCGACGCCGTCATCGTGTACGACCAGCGCACCGCCCTCTAACCGCGCAACATGCTCTGGTTCCATGATGCCAAGTCATGAGGTAGCTAATTATTTTCTAACTTATGATCTCTTTATACCTACTTATATTCAGTACAGTCACTATATAGGGTGGACATTAGAGATAGGGACCAACAGCCTTGGTAAATGTATGGAGAAGGTTACATTTTTTTTATTTGGATAGTCCGGCAGAGGCTTATATCCATTTAACAAACTGGATCGTCAGGAATGGTGGTACAAAAATGCTTTTATTCTTGCAGAAGATTTAAAAATAAATATTGTGAGAGACGAAAGCTGGCAATGTTGCAATGTGTTAACAGTTTGTGGTCAGCTTTCTAATCTATAATTATTGCACATTTTGCGTGTAAAAATAATATTAACATAGGTATTGTATCCTTTATTATTGATTTATATTATACATAGTTAAATAAATGCCTATTAAGTTTCAAAAGCATTTATAAAAAAAGATACTAGGAATATTTTGAACTATAATCATATGTATGGAGGTTTTATAATTCCACCCTGTATAGTATTGTTATTTATTTTATTTTATGTACATTACATATCAAAATAGTGATGGATTAAATGTTTGTTTTTATATTCCCAAGAGTTATTAAGTAGCTTAAATTTATAACCAACAGTATTCGCACTCGCCATCCACGGGGGGATTGTTATATTAATTATACTAATACCGTAAGAACAGACTGACTACTTTGAATTGTCTAAATGTTTAACGAAGGTTTTCATCTAATGTAGGAATAGATTTTATACGAAATTTGCTTCAAAAAGATTATAAAATCGATGCTAAATTATTGTGATTATATAAAATAGATGGAGAAGATTGTGAAAAAACAATAACAGATTGCGTTAGTCGCCTGATTTGCTTTAAGTTCAATTAATATTAATAAATGACATACTTGTGATATACAAAAGAGAAGGGTCAAATGTATTAATTGTAACAATATAGCAAGATGATAATGACAATTATGTTTCTTTAAACATCTCTACAGTTTGTCTAATGAATCTTGTCACAAGAAAAGTGTGACGGCAAATTCAACAAGAATCAACATAATATTACAAACAAATTTGATACTTAAAAGTATTCTTATATTTTTTAATGCTTATAGATTTATCAACGTATTGAGGCCTTGAAGAACACTTTAGTTATGAAATGTTTTGTCTCTTTTAAGCAAAATATTTTTTGTTGCTAAATAAAAGAGACAAAACATTCTATAACTATAGTGTTCTCGAAGGACTCCATAAGTTTTTATGACCGTTAGTATGTAACAACTTACGAGCACTACATTTGATGGCTTTATATATTTTAATGAATTTTCGCAAAAAAACTAGATTTGGTGTAGGTAAACAATTTTGACAGATAACAAACTTGACATGAAAATAAATTGGAAATGAAATAGATAGCCGGTGACAAGATGAGCTAGACAAACTCTAACTTATGCAAGTAAATAATTTGCATTGTTTTATTAGTATAAGGCTTGTCAATGATTACGCTAAATGAAGCGCCACCTTTCGGATTTGTTTGACACAGTTCTTCTCCATTATTGTGATATGATATTATTGTAATATTATCATGGCCTAACATGTTGGGCTTCGACGTCCGTAGCCAAGGCATCGAATAAATTTAATAACCTAAATGTTTGTCACATAATGTTTAATGCTACTCGAACTCAATTCTGAGTTAACATTGAGCCCGTCTAAGCGGTCTCGGGCACCGTGCGGACATCAACAAAATGTTCACTCAAGTATATTTTGTAGTTTTTTATAACCAAATTAAGAAATAATGAAAGAAATACTTTACTTGAGTGAACATGGTGATATGCACAAGTGAGGCATCGAACCATTAACGACCTTATGACAGTCATGGCGCTAGTTTTGTCAACTTCCTATGATCTCCAGCAATAAACCAAAAGATGGTTCCAGATACAAGTCTTTTAAAATAATAGTTTTACATCGTTCTAGTCATAAAAACGATCTGTCGCTGTAGTATAAATAACAGTTTTATTCTTTAGGTGGGTCTGAATCAATTTCTCCGACTGTACTATGTAATGCAAAACAAACCTATAGTTTTCCACTAAATCCTGACTAAAAATCTGTATTGCGGATAATTATTGGAACTAATTTATTGTATGGTCACACTATGAACATCTATCGATTACGACTCTCCTAGAAAATAAATCTAGAGATGTGTAAAAACCTGCAAAGTCAAAGCCTTGACAAAAGTCAAGGCTTTAAAATAACAATAAATTGCAAATGCAACAAATTTATTCCAAAATTGGTCACCCCGGCAAACAATGCCTGGTCACCCCGGCAAACAATGCTTGGTCACCCCGGCAAACAATGCTTGGTCACCCCGGCAAACAATGCTTGGTCACCCCGGCAAACAATGCTTGGTCACCCCGGCAAACAATGCTTGGTCACCCCGGCAAACAATGCTTGGTTAAGGAGTTGACAGAAAGTGTTGTCATTCTAAAAACTAAGAAAATTAAATTATTGACTCATTTATTGTAAAAGCTCAACATAGTATTGACTTAGTTGTAATATTTATTTAATGATTGTAAGGTTCTAGTCATTTGTAATAAAGTTTTTGTAACCAAACTTCTTTTTTAATTCTTATTCTTACCCAACGGCACCGAAGCGGCACCGATGCGGAACTAAACAACCAATCACTAACTACTATGGAGAGCGGAAATTGGAACAGCCAAGCCAGCTTATCCGTTATAGCTAAGTTGGGATTCCCCAAAAATATTGTTTGGGTGAATTCGATTTATTATAGTAAATAAAATTGATATAACTAAGAAATTCCTGTTGACATGGTAGGTTCTAGTATTTAGCACATTTTGTTTAGGTACTCTTAATTTTATTAGTTCCTCGAGTCCGCTTATATATTTATTTATTCAAATAAGATACATCACCGGCACACATATTTAAACATATTGTATTTATATTAATATGTAACAAAGTCTGATATGTACGTTTTGACAGATGTACACAACATTTCCAAAAGTCACTTCCGTTTCATCCATTACCCACAGAGTCTGTAGGTAATGTTTCTTAGGTATGTACACTACAAGTGTATGAAGAAAAGGAAAATAAGTTTTAATCAAATATTTAATTTCTATTTTCACATAAAAATATTGGCTACAACAAACTCTGCTACAGCCTGAGTAATAGATGGCGTTTACACTAATACGGGTACAGATTGGCCGAGTCGAGTGAGTATGTCAAAATTAAAACGATCGGCTTTATTGTTTCAGGTAGCAGTGCGCTTACTGTTATTTTACAGAACAAACTTGTCGGTGGGGCCCAACCGGGAAGCCACATCGACATATACCAATCGACGCATCGATTAATCAGTATGTCGATGTGTCGTCGGATGCCTACCCGAATACATAAAATAAACTTAGTAATGCGTTATTAGAAAATCACTATTTGATTTTTAGTGCTCATACTTTCAGCCTCTTGAACTGATGGATATTATTTCGCCAAAATCCTACTTGCAAAATGTACCCTAGTTAAGGAGGCAGTGCGTTTGTAAGTTACTCTAGCATGTGGTGGAGAACGGCGCGAGGGTGGGATAGGTCTTGAGCCGCAGCAGCTCGAGCCTGGTCTGCAGCATCACTATGCGCGAGTGCTGCGTCTGCACCTCGCGCACCAGGCGAGCGCGCGTCACCAACGTATCCAGTCTGCGGCACATAAACGTATCAATTATTTCATATTAATTATCGTGTTGATTGTCTTTAGATTTTTTTAGCATCTAACCTCAAAAGTTAAATAAAGGACAGTGGAAAATGCTTAGGGTGCAGAGTTGCGCTCATAATTTTATGTCTAGAATGTATACTTCGAGGTTAACTTGCCTCTTTTTATAAATCCTCCGAATTCGGATGGGTTGCAGCGGGTCGTCCAGCAGCTTCTTCTCGGAGACTTGCGAGTTGAGAGCGTCTATCTGCTGCTGCACCTGCTCAGACTCCGCCTCCACGCTGCTTGTGCGGACCTGCAAACACGAGGTAAGGATGCTTTGGACCATTTGGCGGAAGATTTTACAGGATACCCACCCAGGAAATTGCGTGGGAAAGAATCAAATGTAGATTTTGCGATCAAAAAGCATTAACCAAAATATGTTAATGCGATTTAAGGCGAAATCTGGCACCCAAGTGCTCGTTTGCCTCCAATTCATTTTTAAATGATAATTTTTCCTAAGCGCTATTGTATTGCAAAATCTGTCTAGGTATCCTTGCCCGTTCCGGGCCAGATCTTTGTAGCTTTGTTTAGTTGGTAACCACATCAAGTAGTAGGCTAACCCAGCCTTACACTAATAAGTAGTTGATTACCTATGTGTTTGGTTGGGTTTAATAAGTTAATACAAAGACGTTTTGGCCCCACTGCGCGTTTTGGCCCCACTGCGCGTTTTCGCCCCACTGCGCGTTTAATTTGGTATCAAATATGAAACTAATAAAAAACGGAATTAATTTATTTAAATGGTAGCACATCTAGACATTATTATCAAAACTATTTTCTTTTTACGTCAAATAAATATTTTGAATATTGTGAAAGTTTCTTTTAGAGTGGCAAAAAATATATACCTACCATCATCATTCTCGCTAATGGTCATTACCTCTAGGTCTTCGCATCGCTGCACCAGATCGTTGAGTCTCAGGTTAATGGAGGCTCTGGCGGCTTCAGTCTCCTTCTCTAGGCGGAGGAACTCTTGCTCCTCAGTGCGACCCAGCTCCTTGTTCTTTAGATACTCTTGCAGCTCTTTTGGTACCTATTTGGGGAAACATAACAGCTAGTAAATTCGTTAGTTTTAGCTGACAACTGCCGTTAAATATTATTGAATAATTTAACCTAATTTAACTTTGTCGTCTGTATAAAGTTTTAAATAACCATATTTAAAATTATACTTCAACTAAGTATTCGTTTGTGGAAATTGAGACTAAATATTAACTACGTCCCAAAGTGCACCGCAACACGCTTATTATGATTAGAAATTGCTACACTGTATCTAGTTCTCTACCTTAATTCTCTCATAGGCGTACAATTCCTCCTCCATGTGGCTGATCTTCATCTTGAGTTCGGCGTGCTCCCACTCCTTGGTCAGAATCCCTTTGCGGAACTCTATCTGCTTCTCCATCATCTTTATCTTCTCATCTCCTACTTTCTAAAAATTAAATAAATACAATTGGAACTAGCTAATTTCAACAGTTTAGGGCTCAAATATTAATCATCAAAAAAAAAGATATTTAGCATTAGATTGTTCACTTTATAGTTGGTAATAAGAGTTGGGTTACCAAAATAAGATCATTAATAGCGTCGATGTCGGTTCTGAGTACCAGAACAGCGTCCTCAAAGTCTTCGATGTGACCCGTCGTTGGTATCTCCACCTGACCCGCTGGCAACACCAACTGCAACCAATACCCTTTATTAAGTCCATGTAAACATGTGTCACAGGTTTCATTTCCAATATTATCTATACTTTTGTTTCCGATTTAGTTTTATTTCGATATGGTGGTTTAATGATTTCAAAAATATCATAATATGAATAGCTGAAAAGTGGCACTAATGATAGATAGTCCACACTACCACAATTTATTATCGCAAGTTGCTCGACTATCTGCATAGTCCGTGTGAGATGATACCTGTATGGTCTTGTTTCTAGCAGTAAGTTCCACTCGCTCCCGGTGCGCGACCACATCGGCTTGCAGTCGCTGCAGAGCATTCTTTCTGGCGTTGATGGCTTTTGTCCACACTGACACTGTACTATCCACTAGCGCTTGCTCTTGCACTACTGCTCGCATCTAAATTATTATCAGAAAGATAAAAAAATCGCCGTAGGCATATGATAAGCAAGCGATCGTAGAAATCGGTGTTTCTACATCTAACTGGCAATAGAATTCTCTTTTAAAAATCATGTTATACATTGGAAGTGATTTAGGTAGGTACTTCTGGTAGAAGTATTTTGATGCATGTAGATATAAGTAATTACCTTCTCAGATAACCTTCCTTTATCGGCGTTTAAGTCAAAAAGTTTGTTACCTATTTTAGCTAGGTTGCTCACCCTTATCTCGTTATCAATTTTGGCTCGTCGTAGTTTGCAGGTTTGTGTCCACAGCGCCTCGTCCATCACCGCCGGCATGTTGCTCATGGAATCTAACGTCTCCACCCTTTGGGAATGCGAACACTTTATTAGGAACATTATTAGGTACGAGCAAACGAAAACAAAAGACTAAAAATATGAAATTTACTTACATGCGAGATTCATACTCATGTGAATACCGATATGAAGAGTTAAATAAACATGTTTTGTCGTTGTTACAAGCTCCTATAGAGATACAAGATAAGTGCTAATACTTTTTAATAACAGATTTTCTAGATATGCTTATATAATAATAAGTTATGTTACCCTTTAAAATAGTCGAGGCAATCGGCATGCAGTAGTGGAGGTTTGACTCCGGTAGACAGAGCCGCAGCCAAGTCGTAGAGGACTGCTGGAGTCATTGAAGCACGCTGTTGCCATTTGGGACGTTTTCTGAGCAGTAGAAAAACATTAATATTAACATTCCACAATAGGGAATATGCATGTAACGCCAATTATTATTATTTTAATATATAATGTTCCTTTTATGTCTTAGAACATATTTACAGTAATATTTTTTTTGATTAGCAAATTTTTTATAAATACTATTTTAAAAATCATTTTTTTTGGAGAAACGGAACGCATTTCTAAACGCTCCGACATTAGCAAACGCTACATTTGACGTCACTCGCGCACAAACCAAATGTCAACGTGTGTTCTGTAGTCTACAGTTTTTTGTTTTCTTTGGGTATTTATTGTCCTTTATTACGATAATTTGTTAGAAACAAACCTTTTCACTAACTTTTGAGGTGCAATAACATTAAACTTATATGCTTTTTGAGCACGAATGACGTCACAGAATGGCGGCTAGTGATGTACCGTTTTTTACTGCGGTAGTGGCAGATAAAGTTTAAACCCTTTTATTTTTGTGTTATTACCATTTAAAAAATGTTTAATATTTGTTTTTAGGGTCTAATGTAGTTACTCTATCAAGTAATGAAATAAATAAAACAGCGTTCTATTGTTTTTTATGCTTTGTCGTAGAACTTTAATGTATTTAGTGCTTATTTGTATTTTTTTTTAATGATGAGATTAAGGTTTTTGACCCTCAAATCTATCAGTAGAAGTTATATAAAATACCTAATGTTTATATTATTTATGAACTTCACTAACTTGAAAAATTTTAAGCACTGATCCACAATAATGGGCGAGAGGTCAGCGAAGTGGTTCTTGAAGTTCTTCTCCAAGAGCCTATCCTTCTGCGTAAGGGAGTCGTACTGCGTCTGGCACACCTCGCTCTCTGTCTGCAGCTGTTTCACCTCGGCAGATAGACTCTCCACTTCCAATTCGTAACGAGATATCTCGTTCCTGATAGTTAATGGTCAATAATATTATGTGTCGTTGACATTCGTCATGAAGCCCAAGATTTATGGTGCCAATAAAACAATATTGGTCATATCGTTCTAGAATTTTTCTATTAATCGCTTAGTACCCGTCGTGCCTTTTATCAAGATTTTTGGAGAATTTTTGTTAAATTTGTCCATTATTTTAAATTTTAGAATTCGTTCAACGCGCATGAAGTCAAACTCATCTTTACTCTTAGGCTTGAGTTGCACCAAAGTGTTCATAAAAGTAATTGTAACGATTAAAGTTAAAATTGGCGTCAGTTTAATCATGAAAGTCGATGTTAAAAATGGCGTCGAATGTACCAATTCAACTCAGACTTTTAAAAACTAATGGCCATATTTATAAAAACTAGAGTTGTTAAAGAACATTTTAGTTTAAATAAGTTTTATCTCTTTTACGCACATTTATTTTTGTTAAAAAAGAGACAAAATCTAACTTAAGTATTCCTCAATATGTCAATAAGTTTTTATGAACACTGGTAATAGCTCTTACTAGATTTAAGATAAATTTCGATGGTTTAGGCCACCTTCTCCCTATATTCACTAATGCTGTCGATGGTTTGGCGTAAGGCTTATTATCAACAACAACCAATTAGAAGAAATTACCTCATTTCTTCTAATTTTTCAGCATCTTCGAGTCGATCCAGATTTATTCTGCGCAGTCGCATCAGGTTTAAGTTCTCTTGTCCTATTACTGAATCCACCTTTAGTTTTGTTAACCACAACTCTTTTACCTACAACATTAGTCACGTTAATTATTTGCTGTTGAAATGTTCTTCTTATTATATATAGGTAGTTACCAGCTATATAGAGATTAAGTCACCGTTTGGACGCTTACAGTTTTGGAAACATAAGAATTTGTCCCTGGCTGAAAGGTTTAAGCAAGTGTTTACTGTTATAGGTATTTTTGAACCATAGGTATCCCGAATATAATACATCAGTACCCTTGCCTAAGCCGCTCCATTTACCTAGTTAATAAACAAAACGTTCAATAAATATGGGTGGATGGTAAAATAGTAGTCAAATGGATCATAGAGATATGAAATTTGGTCATTACATTTGGTAGAATGTTTGTGGTAAATGGACAAACCTTCTGGTTGAACTTAACGATCCCATCGTTGAGAACGTCGGTGACCTTGGCGTACTCCGCGTGTAACATCTTGCGGTACTTGTCTCGTTCTTGCTCACGAGCTTCTACTTTGGCTTCGTAATCAAACAGCATCCGTAACTCGTCTTCTGTGTAGTTTTCTGGCTCCTTTTCTAGCTAGATAATAGAAAACCAAATTGATGGTACCTACTTAGTACAAAACTTTTGTGATCTATTCTTAGTTTTGGAATACTGCAATTAATAATCACCAGACTGCTGTAGTAGTCCTAGACACAGAGAGCAATAACGTACCAAACTTTGCTAGCTATAACCAAACAAGAGGGCGCGCTCGCAAAATTCTTTATTAGGACTCAGCTCCGGAGCGATACCTATTTTTTGACTTACCATGAACTGTGGCTTGGGGATGGGTTTCTTGATCTCTTCATGCCATAGTTTCTCCAGAACCCCGTCCATCATCTCCATAAGGGCACGTTCGCGGAAGTCGTCCTTAGGACCGACTTCTGGGGGAATCACTATTCTTTCACTGGAGCTAACGTATGGTGGTACGCTGCACTGAAACGTTAAGTTTACTTGATAATGAATAATTCTTTTTTTTTAGTTTAGAGTTAGTGTTTTCACGTAGCTACTTAGGTAATCACTAAATTAGGCATATATATATATATTTATTTATTTGTAGTAGGTGGGTACTAAGCTAGGGGTTCCTAATTTACTTTTAGGTTACGATATTAACTGAAGCTGTTATTACCTCTTCTGGGTCAACTTTGATCAGCATGTGAGGCATTTCATCTTGACTCCAGACTGGATCCTTGATCTGCACGTTTAGGTGGTGGAAGCTACCACGAAGGTCTGATAACTTGTTTAATTCTATGAAAAAAAAAAAATGTTAGAATTTCTGTGTTAGAGATCTAATTATTAAACTGAACCTAAGAAATCGTTCTTTTCACCTGATACGATAAATCTCAGTCGAGCATTTCTGTCTTCTACGAGTTTCATTTCCCTCTTCTTCAGGTTCATGAGCTCATCAAAGTGTTTATTGAACCAAAGTCGCATGTTCTGGACGTTCAACTGAAAAAATAGTAGACCTTTATATCTCTACTATGGAGTTTGGAGAGTATAAAGAAATTTGAAGAAATGTTCTTATCCATAAGAGTCGCAAAACAAGATTAAGTGGTCTGCTTAAATGTTGTTTTCAGCTATTTAACAATTGTTTTTAGGGTCATGTAAGCTTTTAAAGGAAAATAGAACACTTTTTAATAGCTTAGTCCGTCTGTCGGTCTATCAAGACTGATATCCTGAAAATAGGTTGATGCTTCATATTTCGGATCGGATATCGGTCGGAAAGATCGAAAGTTTAAATTCGGATTAACACCGCCTAAATCTTAATGTCTTAGTGTCCAAACTATTATATTTAAAAAAAACTCCCAAGGGGATAGAAGTTTTATTTTAGAAAGAAATTACTATTTCAGTATCCACCTGAAATAGAAAGTTTAGAACATGTACCTACCTATTTATGTTGGATTTCCATGTTTCACTTTGTAGGTTTAGTAGTTTTTGTGTTATACATACATACATAGGTACATATCTTCACTGCTGCCTTACGGCGCCCGAGACCGCCTAGACGGCCCCAGGGTACCCAGCGGAGGGGTTTTAATCCCAAATTGTCGTAGCCGATGGTATGAGTCTACACCGAACAAGTGGCTAGCTCGTCGCGATGTTTTGAATAGACACAATAACCCATCTATAAACAGTTTCACAAGTTGGTATAGTAAAACCGGGACCGACAGCTTAACGTGCTCTCCGAGGCACTATAGTGGTGTTTTGGTGTTATGATGTCCTAAAAAAGTTTTTCGTAAATATGTTATGAGACATGTTGTTAGCTTTTCATAGATTCTCCATTCTCTTGTTAGTATTGATAAAAAAAAATTGAAAAAAAAAAATCCCATACCTTTACGATATGCTGTAACCAGTGCATATGTAAGTAGCTGTGGGCCATGGTCTGCGGTACCATGAACTTTGGCACCTCCACATACTTGTGGGTGTCAGTTCCGCTGAGGATCCGGAACTCTTCCAGCAGCTGGGACGAAGTGTCTGAGAGCACCGGCTCGGCAGTACTGAATACACTTATCTTGCTCTTTGGTACTGATATTAAGGATTTTTCTATGCCTCTGCAAATGATTAGCTCAATAATATTTAAGAAGATTCTTCATCTATAATAACAACTAATTTGTCTCCTTAAGAATAAGAAAGAAATAAAAAACTAACCATGACGCGCTGATTTAGAAACTAACGACTACTACCTATTAATATTCTGGGGGTAATATGATTTACATTACCATAGTAGGTACTATTACAATTACTAATACGACGAAAAATGCATGATATATTTCTGCTCCACAAGATCATAAACGGCAGAATTGATTGTAGCGAGATACTGAGCAGCATTAACCTAAGAGTTCCATACAACTTGCCCCGACACCCAATAATAAGCATCTTTAGTGGACCTCGTGCAAGGACAAATCTAGGTTTATTTAGTCCAATCAATACAATGTGTAACACTTACAATGAGCTATCAGGTTCGGGTCCATCGGACTTGGACATTTTCAACGACAAACTACCATCTTACAAAAAAAAGGTGCTGGAGTTATTTCATAGAAGACATTGAAATCTAAATGAGTCTTTCTGTAATGTTGCGCTTTTACGACTATTTTTACTGTATATTAAATTCTGATTAATTGTATTATAGTGGAGTATCTTTTTGGTTAGTACAATTTCCTTCCCTATAATTATGTGTGTTTATACTTGTGCATGTGAGTATATGTGTGTATATATATGTATAAGACTTATAGTTAATTTCAAGTTATATATAATACATTTGGAAACGATGTGTACATCTGTCACAAACGTACATATCAGACTTTGTTACATATTAATATTAATCAAACCAATGTTACAATTAGTGCGCCGTTGATGTATCTTTTTTTGAATAAATTACAATTGCGAAGCCTGTGTTCTACATACATAATGAGCTTTCGCACTTCCAGTTTCTAGCCTTTTGTTTGTCGCAGAATAAAAATAATATTTTTGTCGTCATTATATTTATTTCATCTTTTTGTGTTGAGTATTTTTTTTAATTAGAAAAAAACCCCTTTTTAATATTATTAATAATACAAAAAATATTTATTACTGCAGAAATATTTTTGCGTACAATTACCAACATAAAAACAATAATTTAACTTCGACTAACACCCAAGTTGTAATATTGAAGGTATGTTTTTATGGGCGTCAAGACGACTGCAGAGCCCTTAAGTTCATAATTAGCCTTAAATAAAATTTAACAAAATTCGCTTGACTTGTTTGTTTTAAATCGAGGCTAATCAATAACTCAACTAGGTGCGAGTTACTATTGTTCCAAGATAGGAAACTAACAATGTATCTAGTCCGTTATCTGTAGTACTTACAGAGCATTGGACTGTATAGAGAAATCGCGATGTCGGCCTCTGTTAACCATCCAGGGTTTGAAGATATCCTCATCTTCTTCCATCTCGATGGCTCGGATTGCTGCTATTTGTTCTAGTTCGGGCCAGTTGTCACGTTGGTTCGGCAATACGGCATAGTTCTCTACCTACAATTACGTTTTATACCGCTGCTTTATTTATAACCACTCCTAGTTAATTTTATGTTTATAAGTTTACCGACCTGGTAGTAAGAGAAAATTGCCAATATCTTCACCCTAGGAGTAAGCATAACGTCCCAACAGTGTTTCTTGATATAGGCAGTAACTGTATCCTGGGCTTGTATTAGTGCTTCTGTCTCTAAACGCTCTTCTTCACGTTCTCTCTCAGCCTTTAAGTAAGACAAACATTAAAACAAATTATTTAGAAAACAAATTGCAAGATGACTAAAAGTATATAACCAAAACACCTGTCTATCTTTCTCCTTCTTGACTTCTGTGTTGAGGTCAAACTCGTCCAACGGTAACTGCTGATCCGGAGGCAGCGATAGATTCTCTTCGAGCAGCATCAAGTGTTTTGTTCTTATTACTTCGAAATCTTTTATTATCTATGAACAAACCACAAACAGGGTTTTTAAATACCAATCAAATTACTTGCCAAGTTATAAGGCAATAGGTAGCTAGTGTGGTACAATATAATCTCCATACCTCTTCTCGTCTTTCTCTGTACTCTATTTCTTCTTCCTTTACTTTTTTATCTTCTTCAAGTTCTAAATAGGTTTCTGTAACAAAAATAATTATCGTGTTTTATCATCATAACTATGATATAATATGAGTATTAAGTATGATTTATTTTTTCTTACATTTATTTATTTGATATCTTTATTTATTTTCACCATTTTCCTACCGTTTACAATGCATTACTCTATTTTGATTTTATATAAAATTTTAAATATTAATTAATTCTAGAATAGTAACGTATCATTTTCGAACTTACTATCATCTTCATTCATAATAACTATGCGTCTATCGTTAGCAAAGAGATTTTCATCTAGTTCTGAATGTTTGACCTCATCTTGTATTTCCTTCAGTCGGTCGTCCAGGTAGTGGACCGCCAGCGTGCCGTTGTTGGCCACGCTCACAACGAATGTAGCGTTGTTGTCCACAACTACTTGTCGTAAACCTTCTTCGTATCTATGACTTGTCAGTAATTTTAGATCTGAAAGGTTTTAAATAGTATGGTAGTAGTACTCTGTGGTAAGTACTAAAGGATTTTTTAAAGTAGGTAATTACCATATTCTTCAGGTCCATCCGGCTTTCTCAAGATCACAGCTCCATCATATCCATAGGTAAGCAGTGCTCCTGGACTTATGTAAGCCATTAACTGTCTTAGATCGTGTCCAGATTCTATTACCATTCCAATTTTTACGGTTACGGTCACACCTTTCTGAAATCGTCAGCATGTCAGTTCAAGTCTTCAAGATAAACATTTTAGCAATTTGTATCTACTCGGAATTTATTAAAGGGGTTATTGCATGAAGCTAAAAAAACGCGCCCCGTCGCGCGGACGGGCACGGTTTTTACCTTCATGGGTTATTGTTATTTAATTTATTAAGAATTATTAATATAGATAGGCAAAACTATTTTAGATGACCTTTTAGAACATTTAATTTTTGATCTTGTGAAACTCAGTTAGAATATAGTGTCAAGGCATCAGATTTTGGAAGACACATCGGTTTGCTTTAGAACCTAGGATTAGGTATTGCTAGATAATATCTGAAACTTTTGTTAAGGATATATCACAGGACCAGGTACTTTTTTGGATAGGGGTGGTATTAGTGAGAGTATATATTTAGAGAAAGCTCACATCAGCTGACAGCATCAGGATCTGAATTTGAGTGGATAAGTGTGGAACAGCTAAAAGTTTTCCTTTCTCAGCTAGCGGCACCAGCTGTGCGTAAGGACCTTGCAGTTTGCCGGCAAACTTGTTATCTTTGCCAGTTTCTGCATTGATGCATAATATTTTTTCACCTAAAAAAATAATATAAACTATTAAGGTACCTACGTAAAATTAGGTAATACTTGTATTTTGCCTAAATATTAATTTAATGAATTTAAAAATATTTAATTCTCAACTTTTTAAGAATATCAATAGGTACTCATGTTGTTGGAAGCTTTACGTTCTTTGTAGAGTATAAAAGAATAAAAACTCTGGCATATTTACGTATGGTGTTTATAAAATATCATTGTTTTTGATATACACATGTACCTAGTTAAAAATTTAATATTTATGCAGATTGATTGTTTCTTCCTTACCAATAAGGTACTTGTCAGATACAATGACCAGACAGAAGGCTCTGACATAATCTCCCACCACGCCCAGCGTGCAGTCTGCGAGTCCTCTCCCCAGCTCCGCATACCGCACCAACGTTAGAGACAGTTTGGACGAAAGCTACCGACAAAACAAAGCAGCCGATCAAAGTACCAAAAGAGAGAGACAATGTTCATAGATATCCATGTATTCTCCGTGCGGGTGCTGGGTCCTTTGCGTGATTGGAAGGCAGGGGCATAAACTGTAGCGTGCCCAGACTTAAAGCCGCGAGACTAAAAACTTACTTGTTTAAAGGCCTTTTAACTCTCACCTGCACTGTGTTCACTACCCTCTCTACTCAACCAAATACTATATATATATCCTGTTAGCGCCATCTTATCTAGTGGCCTCATAACAAGATGTAAAAGATCATAAGAGTGGCCATACTTAATAGCTTACATCTCGCATTTCGCCTCTGAAAAGTGGTAATTACTGTTTATACCATATCCTATTTTGTATTCAATGCTATGATAGGTACTCTAATTTTTGCATCGAATTGCCAATTTTGTTTTGTTAATATAAGTAGATATCTACTGTTTCGATCTTGCAATCGACAGCTGCTCTTGAAAAGTACTCAAATATGCTTATATAGATCAAAAGCCAAAAAAATATAAAAAAAAATTATTTCATGTAAACCTTTAGTACAGGCATTTATGAAAAGTCAAAAAAAAAAGTATATATAAGGTCCTGTGTGCACTTGGCCAGGTCGCCATTCCTCCCACAGACAAATGTTGAGAATATAATACAAAATAAACAAATCGTAAACAAATGTTGAGAATATAATACAAAATAAACAAATCGTAAACTATTTAACTATTGTCCTTGCGGGAGAAAAAAAATACAACCCAACCAAAGATAGTACTGGAATACCTACACAATTATGATTGAACATCTTTTGTTGAGCTTTTATGTGCTTCTTTGTGGACCCTCATAGATAAAGGATATTTTATTGCCAGCCAGAAGCATAGAGATTAAACATTTTTAGATAACAATACTTACTTGAAATATAAAGATATGGCCAGCAGACATAGCACCAGCAATAATGTATCGTCCATCAGGAGAAAACACTATCCTGGAGACAATCTGGTGGGTCAACGACATACTTCCAAGTTGGTGAAGCCGCAGTGACTGATGCTTTAAAAGCCTTAACCCGTAATTGGGTCCAACTTCGCCAAATATTATAATCAGAGGGTCTACCGGACTGCATTCCATGGATACATCGTTTCCTTTTATATGCTGCTGGTCCATCTATATGAAATTATGTGTATTAATATATTGGTATTATAAAATTAATAAGAACAATTATAATAGTAGAAGCTAATGAAACTGGTAAATACAGAGGATAAGACTACCCAATCTAACTAAAGGTTTATTAAAAATCTTAACATATACAGCTTACTTCCTCACACATATACACACATACATGCATCACATACTACACGATTCATCATTCATCACAACAAGTACATATTGCAACTTTTATTTTATTGAAGAACGGCATATACATTTGTACGTATCTATCTACCTGGTGGTAAGCAGATCTACAAAGTTCATGAATTGGGTTGATCCATACATTGTTATTTAAAATATGGGTCACACCCACTATGTCGGCTAAATGATGCTGTTACGAAATGGGCAGCGACAAAGAAGAATTTGCATTACGAGTCTACATTAATATCCTCGACTTATCGTCAAATAAACTGCCCGTTTCGTAACCGCATCCTGGAAAGAGATTAATGATTATTATTATAAAGTAAAGCGAATGTGAGTTCTATTATTGATGTTATTAACTATAACCGGTAGAAATGTTTGTTACCAATCTGCCTGTAGCAGCATGATACAGAGAAAGCACAGCGTCCTTGCTCATCACTGCAACGTAACTGTTTTCTGGAGCTAATATTTGAGCTTTCAATATGTTCCTGAAACAAAAAAGTTGTTAAGTAAATTAATAGCGCTATTACGACTCGGCCTCTTACGCCCAGTTTCCAGAAAGAAGTTAAGGATAACTCTTGTCTTTGGGCGGCGATAGTTTTATGGCGATGATAATTTTATACTTTATTGCACAGTAAACAAAGGTTAAGTACAGAGGCTAACTTAATGCTTTAGGAATTATCTACCAGCTTACCTTTAGGATTATAATATATACTATATATGTAGTATGGTCTACATAGAGGATTTATTATATCTAATGAATAAAATTACACTATCTAAGTAAATAAACCTTCTCCAGTTTGCTTTTTTTTAAATTAGTTAAAACATACTATTTTTATATTATCCTAATTTGAATCATCATACAACATATATATATATCATCACGGGTGCCTTTACGGCGCCCGAGACCGCCTAGACGGCCCCAGGGTACCCAGCGGAGGGGTTTTTAATCCCACCTCGTCGTAGCCGATGGTATGAGTCTACACCGAACAAGTGGCTAGCCCGTCGCGATGTTTTGAATAGACTCAATAACCCATCTATAAACAGTTTCACAAGTTGGTATAGTGAAACCGGGACCGACAGCTTAACGTGCTCTCCGAGGCACTATAGTGGTGTTGTCAAACAAATGTACATAAATTTTTAGATTAAAAACTCATTGGTACACACCGGGATTCGAACCAGGGACCTAAGTGTTCTTAAGTCCAAGGTCTAACCAACTCGGCCACCACGTACAACATCGTATTAATAAATCCCATTTAATCGTCAGCAAGATTAAATAAATGTTGGCTCTAATTAATATTCCTATGTACCTACTTATCCGAAGACTCATCAATGATATGCCTTTTGAGATTATTTTTTAAATGTGAAGTGATTCCGATTGTTTTACGTGTATTGGCAGCTGATTGAATAGTTGTGCTCCTTCAAACTGTATAGATTTCTTGAAGTATTGTGTTCTGGGGGGATAGTGCGTATGTGGGAAGAAGCTCGAGTGTTGTGTGTATGGTGTTGATTATTAAATGTAAATGACACGTCTGAATGAATATCTTTAACTATTTTTTTCTTACAAGCAAACAGTATTTGTGTAGTTGCTTTATATTCATTGGTTTCTTTGGTCATCTATTTGCCTTCCGACATTGTTACTTAATTTATAATAACTGTTAAATATGTGGTATATAAAGAATTGTTTACTAACCTTTGCTTATAGATAAACAGCTTGACTTTGATCTTGTCTTCGGAGTCACCAGTCAGTTTGTAGAGGAAGCCACTTTTAGTGTACGCGACAGCTACATCAGCAGTAGCGTTGCTGACCAACCTGACTACATCGTCTGGTGGGCTCCAACTCCATGCTACCTTCCAAACTTTGTCCAGCTTCTTAAGGGACTAAAATTAACGAAATATAGGTAAATTATAGATGGTTGATCCTTCAAATAGGTGAAACAGCTAGTAGGTTAACTTACTCTCAAAATGCCGTCAGAACAATAAATTATGACGCCGTTGCGAAACGAACAAATCCGAGGCTCTTTATCTCCAGGAGTGTCCGAAGTCCACTCCAGACTACTCACCAAACCAATACCGTCTGAACAGATCTGAAAACCTCATTAGACTTAAGTTATTATAACCCATATGTAGATTTTTTAAATTATGAATTTCAAATGAAAATCATTTATTTCATGTAGGTAAATCTTTACAGATATTTATGAATATTCAAAAAAAAAGGTTTAACAAGGAGGTCTTAGGCGGCGTTCGGTTAGGCAGCTATTCATTAGCAAAAGAACGACAAATATTTATTATACCTCGATATCAGATTTAGAACTTAAACACGATGGAATGGAAATCTTAATATGAAAATTACTACCGAACCGAACACACACTACATAACCAACTAGTGTAAGACTAGGTGGTTAGCTGATTCCATTGACCTGACAATCATTATCTGCCATACAAGAGAGCCACCAAGGCGATCAACTTCATCGATCATATCCACGCCTTAAATATTTATTGTAAATTAAATTGTAAAAGATAAGTAACCAATCACATATAAGTAAAGGTATAAGGATCGGTATTTTTAAGGGCGTAAACACTAACTGTAAAGTCGATCCCCTCAGAGACCCCCCGGAGAAAAAGAAACTGCACTCCACTGATCAGCATGCGTAGAACATCCTATGGCAGATTATTTGCTACTGTACCAATGTACAGAACTACACAGTATACTACTAGTATAAATTACGTATAAATAAGTAGGTAATCATCAATGATTACCTTATCCAAAGACAACATTTACATAATGTAATGAAAATAAATTATGTAATATTAAATTATTACAATATCGGACATACCTACCTACTAAACTAGGGTAAATCCTACATAAGCAATTTTACTAGTTGCGAGACCTCAATTGCATATCAGGACGGTTCCAGACGTCTTTATCGTTAAAATAGTCTTAACACTATAGTAAGCCTTATTCATTAATATGTGTTTTATACAATTCTAACTTTATTTCACTCAGATCTATAATCCTTTAAATGTAATTGTTGTTGGTAATTTATTAAATAACCTTATATTGTTAATGACGAAACATTTATTAATTTTTTGCAGTCTAAACTTTGGTATATCGATTTTATCTATGTTTCTTAAGTTTAAATTATGTCTGTCGCCATTTTTACTAAACATATTTAAATTTTTCCTAACGTACAATAAATTCTCATAAATATATTAAGTAGTGTAAGTAAATCAATCATAGGAAAGATTTCTCGAAGAGAATCACGAGCTTTCATGTTATATATTTCCCGAATGGCCCTCTTCTGTAGAATAAATATAGTATCAATATCTGCCGCAGATCCTTACATTATAAGACCATATGTCATTAACACCTACCTATAATATATTGCTAAAGTAGGTAACTGACTATATTCACTATATTTTACCTTCTCAATGAAGTGCTAGAGCATTTTTTTTATTATTCAAGATATATGTATCTAACCTATGTATATTATGCCTACCATTATATATCTTCTTGTATATCTTCGAGCTATATGTATCTAACCTATGTATATTATGCCTACCATTTATCCTATATAGTCATAATCGATGATGGGCGTACCTACTCCCAATCCCAAAAAAAAACTTTAATTAGGTTTTTACATTATAAAACTGATCTTCATCATCAATGGCGTAAAGTTGTCCATCAGCAGTCCAGCAGACATCAACCAAGGGATCTTCATGCTGTTTCAGCTCTCTCTTCATAATTAGACATCGCTTGTAGGCTGGAGACACCTCCCACACGAGAACACCTTCAAGCCAACACTCGCACACTAGCGTGTGGCTGCTACTTGCCCTATAAGTAGGTAAGAGTTTTTTTTTTGGATTTTATAGAAGAAAGGTAGTAAACTTTATCAAGGTGTCAGCAGTAAGTAGGTATTATAGGAATCTGATTAGTTGAGAGCTCAAAATCAACGATAAAATAAATCACACTAGATAGCCTCAGAGCACATAATTATAATAGTATTTATTTACAAAAGCATAACCAAATAGTTGTCCAGACGTCTGATAGAAGGGTCAGGTGACAAGAGGGCCGGCAATTATTTCTGCCAGCGCATTAGTTTGCCTATTCAGCGGGGAAACGTTGCCAGCCTTCTTGGCACTATCCCTGACCGGCCGTCTTTAAATTTAGAAGATATTTTTTATTCATAATAATATTATAATTAAATTAGTAACATAGATAAAATAAAATAAATAAGTAATTTATTTAATCATTTATTAATTAAGTACTTATTGATACAGAATCAGAAATAATTATAAATATAAGATTAACCAAATACACCTTGTCAAACACGCCAACACAAGAAAATGATCTTTTTCAGAGGCAAATATTATTAATAATTTATTATTTTGAGCAAATTTCTAGGATCAAATTCAATTCTTGTTTGTATTTTGTTTTTTTTTTCTTCAAAATTTTGTGCATTTTCTTCAGTCTCCTTTGAGCACATTGTGTTTCGAGTACCTAGCTGAGTGTCCTACGCACTGTTACTCACATGTAAATCTGACGTCTCCAGGTGACCCCAGTGTTCACCTGCATGAGTCGCTGCCCACTCCGCCAGTTCCAGACCGCTGCAACGTAGTTCGGAAAGCCGCTGAACGTCATCAGCAGGTCACTCTCCATAAGACAAAGCGACTTGTAACGGTTTACATCCATATCTGTACAACGTAAAAAAAATGTCAATGAATGGGTTAAATCATACTCTACCGAAATCGGGTGACCGCCGTGTACGTCAGTTCTGTCTGAGAAAAAGAGGGTTAAGGAAATAGGGGAAGTTATTGGGTATGTAGAATATTTGATGAAGCAGAACCTAAAAAGCACACGTAGTTTGGATATATAATATTAATAGGTACTTAAAACCACTTACCTTTAAAGTCTGTTAATTTTGTGAAGGCTGGATACGAGACTACAAATATACGAGGATTTTTTGGTTTTTCAGCAAATGCAAAAATATTGGATCTGTGACCTTTAAAAAAAAGAAGTTTATTATAAAATAGATAAAATAAGTTTGTATTTTTATTGTTGTCCTTCTTTTACAATTTTTACATATCAGATTCACCCAAATAAAAGTGGGTAGATATTATATTCATTATCATTCACCAGTATATTTGCCCGTCTACTCTTAGGTGGTAGGGAGGTCTATAAGTTTGTATAGATCACCGACCGATCGGTTTTGTCACCACCGCCCATACAGATGTAAAAACCTACAAAAGACTTTTTGTGGGTTTACCATTTTTCAGGAGAAAATTGCATCGTTATCTTGTCGAGGTGTCTCCTATCTGCTTGCAGTTACAAAAAGGTAGTTTGACTGCAACAGCTCAAACTACCGATTTCCGTTAGTTCTTCCTCGCTCTAACACAATGAATTCGCATTTGACGGGAGCAAGATAAACTAACGAAAATTTGTAGTTTGAGCTGTTGCTGATTGTACTTACTTATAATGCAAATTCTTTATTGCCGCCAATTTTGTAACCACATCATTTGGTCGGCATAGTGGGAGCGATTAACACTGTTAGCCAACCGATCAAATTTAATTGATCAACCCTATTCATGGAGTTTGTATATTTTGGCAAGTGACAAGATATTCTCGTTTGAAGGGGGTTGCATTTTAGCGTTTCAATAGAGGTATATCAGCGGTTTGGGCCGACTTTATATATTTTTCAGTACCTAGGTTAAGTGTTTTAATTTACATTTTATTACCTGTAACATAGTCGACGCCATCGCCATCGATTTTGTTGTTAGCGACGTAAATAAGTTCAGTCCTGGTCTTTAAATTGAAGAAAATAATGTAGACATCATGAGCCACGGCCACCACGTCGCGCCCAACAAATGACATAAAGTCCAATCTTTGTGGTAACACAAATCTGAAAATAATGATAAAGTTATATAACTTCAAGCTACTTAAAAAGTGAGTCACACGTTACTCTTTTTAGTGAAAAATATTTTCCACCTGCATCAATGATTGTAACTAGCAGTAGTCTCTCTTCGAATAACGATTTTAGTGGGTCTCATCTCCGACATAAAGACTTCTGGTACTGTTTGGTATGTTTTGTTGTCACTTCCTAGGGGTATGGAGGGGGAGCTGTGACGTAGCAAAGACTACTGGTACTGTTTGGTATGTTTTGTTGTCACTTCCTAGGGGTATGGAGGGGGAGCTGTGACGTAGCAAAGACTACTGGTACTGTTTGGTATGTTTTGTTGTCACTTCCTAGGGGTATGGAGGGGGAGCTGTGACGTAGCAAAGACTACTGGTACTGTTTGGTATGTTTTGTTGTCACTTCCTAGGGGTATGGAGGGGGAGCTGTGACGTAGCAAAGACTACTGGTACTGTTTGGTATGTTTTGTTGTCACTTCCTAGGGGTATGGAGGGGGAGCTGTGACGTAGCAAAGACTACTGGTACTGTTTGGTATGTTTTGTTATCACTTCCTAGGGGTATGGAGGGGGAGCTGTGACGTAGCAAAGACTACTGGTACTGTTTGGTATGTTTTGTTGTCACTTCCTAGGGGTATGGAGGGGGAGCTGTGACGTAGCAAAGACTACTGGTACTGTTTGGTATGTTTTGTTGTCACTTCCTAGGGGTATGGAGGGGGAGCTGTGACGTAGCAAAGACTACTGGTACTGTTTGGTATGTTTTGTTGTCACTTCCTAGGGGTATGGAGGGGGAGCTGTGACGTAGCAAAGACTACTGGTACTGTTTGGTATGTTTTGTTGTCACTTCCTAGGGGTATGGAGGGGGAGCTGTGACGTAGCAAAGACTACTGGTACTGTTTGGTATGTTTTGTTGTCACTTCCTAGGGGTATGGAGGGGGAGCTGTGACGTAGCAAAGACTACTGGTACTGTTTGGTATGTTTTGTTGTCACTTCCTAGGGGTATGGAGGGGGAGCTGTGACGTAGCAAAGACTACTGGTACTGTTTGGTATGTTTTGTTGTCACTTCCTAGGGGTATGGAGGGGGAGCTGTGACGTAGCAAAGACTACTGGTACTGTTTGGTATGTTTTGTTGTCACTTCCTAGGGGTATGGAGGGGGAGCTGTGACGTAGCAAAGACTACTGGTACTGTTTGGTATGTTTTGTTGTCACTTCCTAGGGGTATGGAGGGGGAGCTGTGACGTAGCAAAGACTACTGGTACTGTTTGGTATGTTTTCCATCCTTTTAAGCGGTATTTCTAGATAACAACTGAACCAATTTACTTTAACAAGACCATGAAATGCACTTTATGTAATTTCTTACTTTAAATCTAGTAAAAAGCGGCCCCAGCCTAGTGGTTAAGTCACTGCGCAACTGATAACAAGGTTAAGCAGATGACAACAAGGCCGGCTTGGGATGGGTGACCGCTTTATACAACGAGCCTATTTCATCAAAAGCACCGCAACGAGCTCACCACTTGTTAGGTATTGCCTCCGATTATCATCGGCGAAATGAGGACGGGTTAATCCCTCTGCTGGGTACCCTGAGGCCGTTTAAACGGTTCTCGGAAGCCAAATAGGCACCCGTGATGGTATTTATATTTATTTTTTTATATACTTTTTCTTACTTTAGCCAAATATCGGCCTTAACTGATCATACTAAGAGAACACTTGTGTACTAATTTGACATACTCGTATATACAAAATAATTACATACATATCTACATATCATCACGGGTGCCTTACGGCGCCCAAGACCGCCTAGACGGCCCCAGGGTACTCAGCGGAGGGGTTTTAATCCCACCTCGTCGTAGCCGATGGTATGAGTCTACGCCGAACAAGTGGCTAGTTCGTCGCGATGTTTTGAATAGACTCAATAACCCATCTATAAACAGTTTCACAAGTTGGTATAGTGAAACCGGGACCGACTGCTTAACGTGCTCTCCATGACACTATAGTGTTGTTGTCAAACAAACGTACATATTTTTTTGTACATGTTGAGCTGCAGCCTCTTTACTTGGGGGAAGACTATCAGATGGAACTTTGCGTTGGCAGCTGATCGCACGGAAATTTCGTAACATCGAGTGTAAAGAGTGCTGGTGACTCCATGACCATACAGAGTCATAAAAAGATTATTTCCACCAGCGGCTATTTCTTCGTGAGTGGAATCAGGCTGTAGGAAAATAGTACCACCTCGACCAGTCGTGTTGATGGGGGGATGCGTCATATTTTCATATTTTAATGCCCGAATAGAGCAGAAATAGCGTCACAACCAGTATCACAAATAATTTTTGTATTGATAAGTGAACAAAGCTCTCATCAATGATGAAAAAGAAAACTGCAGAGCGCCAGATCCACCCCTGCCACTTTTTTTTGGGAGATCACAATATCCCATCAATCCATTTTGGAGAACAGGTGGGCGATTCTCGCGCTTTCGACATTCATCTCGATTCGAGATTTTTAAACGAAAAATGACTAAATGTGCCATTTTTCGTTTAAAAATATCGAACATTGAACGAAATAAATAACTAATATTAGTTAATAAATAATAAATATATAAATATTGAACGAAAAATGACACATTTAGTCATTTTTCGTTTAAAAATCTCGAATCGAGATTAATCTCGAAAGCGCGAGAATCGCCCACGAAAAATGACTAAATATGTCATTTTTCGTTCAATATTTATATAATGTATTATTTATTAATTAATATTTATTATTTATTTCGTTTAATGTTCGATATTTTTGAACGAAAAATAGCATATTTAGTCATTTTTTGTTTAAAAATCTCGAGTCGAGATGAATCTCGAAAGCGCGAGAATCGCCCACCAGGTCTGCATCTTCTACAGCCTATAGTTATTATTGCTTTTTCATAGGCACTGCTTTTGTTCAGCAGGCGTAGCACGGCCACTCACAGTCTTGTGTTGAATGGCTGCCACATTAAAATGAGTTCGTGTGTGTGAGAATGTGTGTTTTTAGTAAAAGAACATGAATTTTATTGGTTGCTTGCTAATTATAAAATTCATACTTTTTTAAATAAGTAGAACTGAGGCTCTACAATGGGTTGTTGAGCCTCAGTTTTACTGCTTGTTGCGCATTGTAGCAACGTAACGTGTTTATGTTCGTATACATGAGCAACAACCAATATGGACGCTTTATTTTTGGTAACAGGATTGAATAAAGCGATTCTATTCGTTGTTACTCACGTATACGTATACCAACACGTTACGTTGCTACAATGCGCAAACCCATGATAGAGCCTCTGTTATTAGTAAAGTTATGAGCTTCGAAACATGAACTAGACATAAATTCGGGACTCCTTCTCGTGTCTTGGGTTGGCTGTGCTAAGGGTGCTGCGCTGTTAACACAATAGTATAGTATGTAGTTTGTTTAGATCGCCTCGTTTTCTAATCCTGACCGAAAAAAATGTCTTTCTGCGCTGGGGATTGGAAACGAGGGGATCCAAACAAAGCAAGCTAAGCATGCTGCTTATTGTCGTCGTTTGATAGCAGTTTCTACTACTACTGCCATCGTCGCAGCCCCACAGCACCAGTTATCGGGTTGACGTAAACCAATTTTTTTTTTTTTTTTTATTTCCTAAACCCTAAACCGTTTATTTTTCGCCAATGTATTGTTATTATGGCGATATTGTAATTATGTTCTATCAATACAAAGGTTTGTCCTGGCTGACTATCAAGATCAACGCGCAGCCAAAACTACTAAGGGCAGATTTTTTTTATTATCAGTTAAAGTTATTATTAGCTTGTATAGAGAATTGTCACATTTTACCATTCCCCGTACAACTTATCTGTTGAATAACTTTATCTGACGATTGAAAAATAAGTCGAGAACGAAAACGATTGAAAAGTAAGTCTAGAAAGCTATTAATATTAAATTATAATTATAGCCATAATTTGTATTTAGATTTGCCGAATATTATGGCTTATGCCGACTGACTAAAACATTTATCCGGATATTGATTAAATCTCGCCACCTGCAATCGAGTAGCAGAACCTTTTTTTAGCAGTTTCTTTCTTCTAGACGTTAGATGTCATGATTTTTATGTATTTAATCCATATTATGCCTTATGCGGACTGAATAAAACATTTAATCGAATATTAACTATATCACGTCACCTGTAATCGAGTAGCAGAACTTTTTTTAGCACAGTAGGCCTAGTGTGAGTTTTCTAATTATTACTTTGCGTTTGAGTTAACTAAAATTTGTATGGGAAATGGTAAAGCGCTCCAAGCGGAAATTTTGAGAACTAAAAATGCGAGCATGTGGTTGGTCAAAATGTTAACGCAGTAGTATAGTTAAAGCGAAAGTAGACGTTAAAAAAACTCACACTAGGGCTACTAAATGATTTTTACTAGTCAGGATTTTATATATATATGAATTTAAACCTAATCACATAGTCATATACTCGTATTGCTGTGTCAGGACGAAGTAGTTATAGATTCAACACTCATAGATATATGATTTTAGCGATATCGGTATTTGATACCTACTTGGTGCTTTATAGCATTTCCTCTTGTTTTATACCTTGATTTCATACATACCAAAACATTTAAATAACCAAAAATATGACATAAAATATCAACTTTGAAACAAAAAAATATACATGGTGAGTTTGGAAGGTTGTACTCTGGGCTGATATGAGGTTCTAGCGATGAAAAGTAAATAGGTAGTCTCATTTTTTTTAAATATTTTTATGCTCCACACCGCATGTGATTTTGTATGTACCTGATGGTAAGTAGACTTACAAAGCCCAAGGATGGGCTCGATCAATCCATTGTTGTTTAAAATAATGATCACTCCCTCTATGTTTAATAGGAGGGACGGTAGAGGGCACGCGCAGTGTTTACATTGGCTCCGAATTAATTAATAATTTAAATAGTTTTGTTATACGTTTATTATTGAATCTGATTTTAAGTTTTACGTGGGCGGCACTGAAAATTTTGGGAATCAAGGAAGTGACACAACATTACTAGGTATTTAAAAATGTATTTATTGCTTTTCGAAGTATTCTCCGCGAAATTTGACACATTTTTCCATACGATGGAACCAATCATTGAAGCAACCATTCCATTCGGAAGTTGGGGTCTCCAAAATGGCCGTTTTGTAGGCGTCCACAGCTTCTTCAGGTGATGAAAATCTCTGACCACGCAATTTATTCTTTATTTTAGGGAAAGTATAGAAATCATAACAAGTTTGACAAGTCCTTGTGACAAGACCAAGAATCTTTTTTTAAATAAATAAATGGTATTCGATTTTTAAAACCAAGGAGTTTTCAATTAAAAATGTTTTAATATGACAGGAACAGTGGAAATATTCCATTCCCGATATTTTCAGTGCCGACTACGTAATATATTGAACAGTGCATCGCATTTAGTGTATTTACCATCCAACAGTGACTATTTAAAAGATTTATTTCATAATTATAAGTTACGCTTTTTCAATCTTTGACAATTTTGCAGTGATTTTTATTGTCTTTTACTACTTTATTGAAAACAACAGTTAATGTGCAATACCTACCTAAAAAAATACATAAAAAGCTAAATGGGAAAAACAGCTAAACAAATAAAATAAATTTTTTGAAGAGCTAACGGGGCTTTAACATTTTGTTTGTATAGATGGCGCGTTGGGTATTTGCGATAGATGGCGCGTTGGGTATTTCATAAATGTAAAGGCGACATCTAGTGACCCCAACCAGAAGTGTTAGGGATTAACCTACATACCTAAAAACTAAATTGACCTATTATAGGTACATAGTTATATATATATAATATAGATTAGAATTTGGTTTAAAATTGTTATCATATTAGGTAGGTATATTGCCTGTAGCATGATGCGAAACTGTGGGGCCTGTGGCAGCTCTGCCACGGCGACAGACAGAGCAAGATGCACAAAGTGCACTAAAATTTATCACCGAGAATATGTAACAATCCCTGTCTCAGCTTCCATTCTTTTAAACTGGATGTGTCCGGACTGTAAGAGACATATTCCAAAAGGTGACAATAATTTGATTCCAGTCAAGAGTCTAAACGCCGATTTGGTAAGCGTAGCGGAAAGCGCGTGTACTTCGGATGGATCGCTGGATTAGGCAAGCGAGATTCGTTTATTGCGTGACGAGCTGAGGGCTACCAGGTCGAAAATCAGAGTGTGTCGAGGCGAGATCTCCCATCTTAGCGCTTCTATCAAGCAGTGCTGCATTAAAATAGATTACCTGGAAAACCGTGTAAACAAACTTGAAATGCGTCAATGTGATGGGGCGCCTGAAAACTCCGTGGAACTCCGTACAACGATTGATGACCTGCGCAGTCAAATTACCGATCGCGATCAGGAGATGCTGTCCAACGGCGTGGAGATATCTGAGCTTTCGGAGAGCTACGGGGAGAATCTTTTCCACATCATCGTACTCGCTGCTAGAAAGCTTGGAGTGGAGAGTGATAATTGATCGTGGCAGTGGACCGTGTAGGAGCTGTTCGGCGCCACCGGAACTATGTGGACGCCGCGGAACGACTTGTCCCGCGATCTGTCACCGTACGATTTACGCGCCGAGCTCTTAGAGATACCTTTATCAAAGGCGCGCGGGTACGTCGCGACGTTACCACAGACAGGTTGGGTCTTATGGGCGACCCAAAGCGTTTTTACGTCAACGAACGCCTGACGAGGTTTAATAGACGATTATTTGGGAAGGCCCGAAAGACTGGACGGCAACTTGGTTGGTAGTATATATGGACTCGAAACGGTAAAATACTCACCCGTAAACCGTCGAAGTTAATCCGATCAGACGCCGACATCAAAAGAATTTTTGGGTCCAACTAAGTTTGTGGTCGTGTCGTTTTGTTTATAGTCGTGTATATTATGTTGTTAATATTATAATACAATTTCATTATTTCAGAGTATTGTTTTACCAACATTTTAATGATAAGGGACTGAGTTGCGTGGTGACAAATAGATTTAGACCTAAGACGGGAATCGTGTATTTTTTATCAGTTAGGCTTTATAGTTTTATATTTTTCTTACTGTAGTTATTGTTGTAAATATTATTCTGCACATGAGTACAAATATAATTGTAAATTGGATACTTGTCAATTAAAGCAAACTTTATTTTATTTTTGTTTTTAGATTTGTATGTTGTAATGTATTTTAAGGTATTTTTTGTTTCAAACCGATTCATATTTCTATGGTATAAACATTTCAAAAGTAGTAGAAAGGATAGTATCTGACCAACTTACAAATTACATAGAGGATAACAACGTTTTACCTACCAGTCAGTCTGGATTTCGCAAGGGGCGCCGCACAGCGACGGCACTTCTAGACGTAACAGATAATATACTTGCGGCACAGGACACAGGTCAAGTAACTATATTGGTGCTCTTGGAGTTCTCGCGAGCATTTAACAATATTAACGTAGATCTTTTGCTGTCAAAGTTGGTATACTACGGGTTAGAACCCTCTACGGTTGCTTGGTTTAATTAATAGCTACTTACAGAATAGATCACAGTATGTGGAAGTTAGAGATTTAGAGGGTAGTGTGAGATAATCAGCGGTCTCCCCAGTGGCTCGAGAGGTTCCACAGGGATCTATCCTTGGTCCATTATTATTCATTTTGTATAGTGCTGTTATAGTTTCCTGTCTGATGACCACTGCAATTTTCATTTATACGCAGACGATATGCAGATGTACATTTCTTTCGACCCTCGTGGCGTTCTCAGAGCTTTAGATAACATTAATAATGTTTTTACCCGTACTGTAAACTGGTCACTCCAGAACTCCCTTGTGCTTAATCCTGTTAAGTCAAAATTCATAATAGTCGGATCTAAGAGAAACGTACAATATATAACTTTTATTTCTCCAAAAATTTTAATTTCGGGACAACAGATCGTGCAGGGGACGGAAGTTAGAAACTTGGGTCTCCTATGGATAGTGATTTTAGCTTTGAAAATCATATCACTGAGGCTGTACGTAACTGTTTTTATAGACTTAAAGTTATGTATAAGATACGTGAATATCTTAGCGAGGGTTTGAGGTTGAAACTGCGAAACGATCGTGCTTTCAAAACTGAATTACTCTGACATAGTGTATGGACCATGTATAAGAGCTAGGACGCAAAAGCTTATCCAGCGCGTCCAGAATGCCTGTGCGCGTTTCTGCTATCAAATTCCTCCACGTTGCCATGTTACTCCTTTCTTAATAAGGAATAACTGGCTCAAAATGAATAATCGCAGAACACTCCACTTTGCCACCTTGCTATTTGGCGTAATTAAATTTAATATGCCTAATTAACTTTTTGATAAACTATCATGGTCACGTAGCTTGAATTTATATAACACTCGTGCATTTTTTATTTTGCTTTGTGTGCCGCGGTATAAATCCTCTGCATTTCGGGGAAGCTTTAGAAAACAGTTTTGGCCCGAAAGTCATTTTACTGCCTAAATTGTAGGTGTAATCTCATACGTGCTCTTTTTCTTATTAAGGGTCGGGGGGAAGATGTACATAAATGTATGGAAGGGTTACCGACTCACCGTCATGCGGGGGGAGAGGTAATACTTAGCAGTTGAATCAGCATGAGCATTGATGAGCCTCATCAAACACTCCTCTTAATTGTGTTTATTAAATTTAAACAAATTATGGCTTCTACCGTCCTCTTACATAATAGGCATCGGCTGAAAATCAGCGCTACAGCGCAACCTGTTGTAGCTTGTGCTGAGCCGATGTGTTGTTTGGGGTTATAAAGTTTTTCTTTCTATGCCGGCTAAATGATGCGGCTACGAAATAGGCGGCATGCAAAGGACGTATTTGCTTTACGAATCTATTTTAATACCCTCACTGCTTATCGTCAAATCAGTCACCCGTTTCTTAACCGCACCAAGAAAGGAGACTACCACCTCGACAATAAATCGATGCAGTAGTCCCAGGTAAACCAGTGAACCCACAGATTAAAACCCAAATATGACTCACTATTATATTAGGTAACTTGACTGTTTTTGCATCTGTATGGTAACCTAGACGGCCTGGCAATTATAGAGGTCTTCCTCTCACCTAAAATCCAGCTGTGACAAGGACGCGGGTGCAGGAACCGACCAAATAATAATTAAGAAACAAAAAAGATGTCATGATGCAGGGGCTCCTCGGCTTTTAGAAAACCTCACATGGGTGCTCATGCTCATTTGATGACGAAAAAGTGGCGAAGTGTGAAAAGAGAAATGCTCACTGATCGACCGACAAATAAATGTCCTACTCACATACTGCTCTTACCTAATACTGACTAGTTCAATTAAATAAATGTCAATATCTTTGTATCTGGGCATTGTACAGAAAAATCCTTTACACATTGTTAACCTGCCTATGAATATGTAATCAAATAAATCTAAGAAATTCCGAAACTTTTGAACACTAAAACGTACTACGTACTGTAACCCCTTATTTCGAACGCAACTACCTATGGTACAGGTGGGCAATTCTCGCGCTTTCGACATTCATCTCGATTCGAGACTTTTAAACCAAAAATGACTAAATATGTCATTTTTTGTTCAATATTTATATATTCATTATTTATTAATTGATATTTATTATTTATTTCGTTTAATGTTCGATATTTTTGAACGAAAAGTGGCATATTTAGTCATTTTTCGTTTAAGAATCTCGAATCGAGATGAATGTCGAAAGCGCGAGAATTGCCCACCTGGCTGGAAAAAGCTAACCATAATCTTCATAAATACTTTTCGTTATTTATATAATTTGAAGGTTCACGGACATGTAAACAGAGTCAAGAGAGAAATAGTTTGGCATCGCTCGAAATAGGTTACAAGTTTACAACACATATTAATTTGTGTAAAATAATATATTATAATAGATTTTGGATGATAAACCTAATAAAAGAAGTCCAAAATAAAGAATGTTTTTTAGTTATTTCCCAAATGTTAGGTAGGTATTGTAACAGCAGCGAAAAGAGCTGTTACAGCATACCTACCAACTCAGGAATTGCGTCGTTGAGTAGTGAAAAAAATAGCGTGCCGTAAATGGGAACCTGGGGCCTCATCACGACCTGAATTCGTTCATTGCAACGATTTTTTTGTCTTTACAGTTTTCGGCGATCTCCGTTATGTGGGATAACCTACCACACACGTAGGTAATACCGATAAGCAAAAGTAACCCATACAATTATGCGACGGCGAACGTTAAGGCTCATGATGAGGCCCCTGATGTTGCCCGGGTTACCCAAACAACTCATCACGTCCGAATTGTGATAAGCCTAGAGATGGTAACACTTTTCAGTACTTAGCCAAATCGTTAAAATTCTCACCTAACTTTAGTTTCATCTTGGTGTGCGACTTCAGTTTCAGTACTTCCATTTGATGTATATTCATTTGCAGTTCCTTCTGCCATAACCTAGGTATTAATATCTAATAGAACAATATTATGTGTACAATATAAAAGACAGGTTTCGGTTTATATAAGTAGAAGTGTTTATAAAATTGAAATTATAGGTTGTTAGGTATTTTAGAAATAATCGAACTGTAATCAATACTCATTCTCTACTACTGAAAAAATATTTAGAATTGACTTATGATATATTTGGGTATCTAGGATACAAACAAAATCTAGTTTTGTTATAAACAGGGCGGTCCAATTTGCATCTACGTTGAATCATAGAGAACGCGGCCACCGTAAAGCCCGGAGGGGAGTAGCCATACGCATATTATTATACCTATTAAATGCGATACCAACTATGAATATTTAATAATTAAATTGTCAAATATTTAAATTAATTTAAAGGCTATTTATTGCTTTGAAGGCTGAATGTGAATTTAAAACGATTATTAATTTTAATTTATAAATGATTTCTAAACCTATTATTGTTATACCATAAAGAAGAACGGTCACATAGCCTATGTATTTTCAGACCCAGGCTTAGAAGCCGCGTTCAAAAATGAAACCTATCCAGTTCGATAGAGGAAAATCATCATCATTATGCCATACTTTCGCGCGTCCACTGCTGGACATAGGCCTCCCCCAAGGATCGTTACAACGACCGGTTCTGCGCTGCCTGTATCCATCGGCTTCCCGCGACCTTTTTCAGGTCGTCGGTCCACCTTGTGGGGGGCCTGCCTTTGCTGCGTCCTTCAGCACGCGGTCGCCACTCGAAAACCTTAAGAAAATACATATAATTTAATTGTTAATTACATCGAAGTTCAATAAGTTGGGAGAAAAAAGTTAATCTCATTTGAATTTCAATTTGAGGTTATGTTATGACTAGTTATTAGGTTAGTATAGCGAACAATTTCTGTCCGCGAATTATTAATCCGCAAAATTATTAGTAGTGTTTACTTGTGCTGCACCAAACAACCAGCTTATATACATATTTTTGCAAATAAACGATTTATTGTTATTATATCCCTCTGTCAAATCACAGGCACAAATGTGCCTGTGCGTTATCAAAACTAGTTATATAGGGATTTTAAGCCAGACCGAATCTACCTCTCGAGAGAACGCGACTAAGCAAGTTGCCCTATTGTTCAGTTTTTTGGTGCAAAAAGCGGTCTAAGACATAAAATTTTCAAAAGGATGGTGTTACTTTTCATATGTAAGTAATATTATTCCTAATTTATATTCTTTTATCAAAGTAAACGGAGTTTTACAGAAAATTCACAAAAGCGTCTATTACAGTCTGTCGATCGATCAAGCGACCGACAGTTCTTCACACTCCCGTACAAAAATTGGATCAGTCGACCAACAATTCCGACATTTGGCCGCCTCACTTAAACCTCACGGTCCGAATGGGATGACACCGCTGTCAGCGCTGACGTTCATAATCACCGGTCCGATTCTAAAAGCGCGATGAAACCACTCACGGCGCTATTGGCGTGATAATGAATCGGACCAGTGATTAAGCGCGCTCACAAGAACATCACTTGTATCTCCCTCTATCTCGCAACTAAAACATATGCTCCTCTCACTCTGTTTGAATGTCAAATAAAACGCAATAAAAAATTAATGAATTTTAATGTTATTTTATATATTTGTTTACATTAATATTAAAATAAATGAGAACACAATACTTTTAACTATCTACTTAATAATTATTTAAGGAATTTTATTACTTTCTTGAAAACATGTTTCTAGATAAATGTCATTCTGACAGCGCTCACAGCGATTTCACCCACAAGCAAAATCACTGTAAATCCAATATGGCGTCTGTAATGACGTCACTATCTATGTCAAATCATCTATCGTTAGCGCGCTTACGCCCAATCGGACCGGTGATGACAGCGCTGACATCGATTTTGTCGTGAATCGGACCGCAAGGAAAATTAGTGTTTTTGGCCTCGCATTAGAAATATGTCATATCGATAAATGAATTAGGTACATACCAAAATTTAGTAATTTTGACTTTTTTAGTGATTCGGAAACACAGAGTTATAGAAAGAACTCTCGGAAGTTAGTTTGGAAAGGGGTTTTTTTTTTCTCTTTTTATTGGTAGGTAGACTGGTATACCTTATACCCAGATACCACAGCACAGGGGCTTTATTCCGAGTTTTGACACGTTCACCGTCGCGGCCATATAATATATATCCTGTTAAATATAGAGTTGAAATTCCAATGCTCAAAAGATCTTCAAACTTGCGAAGAATTCGTGTATTTCAAGATGGCGGCATTATTATAGCCAACCTAATACAGACTATATATCCATTTTAATAGAACTTATATTTCAATATTTATAGTTTACGCAACGTCTTGTCGTCTTTAGCGGTTGCAAACTCGGTATAAGGCCCCAGGGTTATACTACTAATAACTTACACCAAGAATAGAAACATCTATAGAGTATTAATATTTATATTTGTATTATTATTTTTACCAATGTATAAATATTTGTATAAAATTTGACATTTATATCCCCAGTATAATTTCTATCACACATAGATATCTATGATTGTACTGTGTGATCCTTCCCCAAGAGTAAGGCGGCCACACAGAGTTATAGAAGACTCTGTGAAGGCGGCCAACAAAACAGTGATATTTTTTACCTAAAGGGCTTTTTTTTAATTTCATAGATATTAAATTTTACCATAAGCTTGCACTAGTAAGGTTTCGACTATCAGTGAAGATTTTTCGGACTTCCATAGTGCATTCATTAAAGAAAATACTCTTATAAAGCATTGGACAATGGCCAAACATTTTTTTTATGATATTTCGTTTTTATTAAATTATGTAGCCTATAGCATAACTCCCTGAATTGGATCCGCCAATGTGCTATAAATTAATCGATTTGCGTAATGTAATGCAAGGAACTTAATACTCTCTACGAGAGTAATGCCACTGAAGTAATGTAATGAGCCCTCGGACTATGAGCCTTACGATGATAATATTTCTTATCAGTAATGAATGTCAAATAGTCTGCGCCCAGCCTTAGCTGCTGTCAAATGTCAAATAATTATTACGAAAATTTTAAAGTGATTTGTTTGTATTTATTTATGTTAAGAAATATCGAATAAAACCACAAAAGAAATGTTTTGTATACTTATTTTTCAAGTAAAATTGATTATTTTAAAATGTAATGTGAAGTTGTAAATATATTGATAAGAAAATGTAAGCAAATCGTGTAATATAATTGAGTACATTCTTCTGATTACTTTATGTTAATATAATATTTTTTTAGGGATAATTTTACGAGCTTGATACAGGATCCAAAAGCAGAAAGATGGAACTCCTCGGCTATAGATTTTGGAGATATAACAATAGACAGGAACTTCGCCCTTCTTCTCGTATCATTAATTTCCGCAGTGTTATGGGTGGTGTACATTACATATTATAATAGCAGAGTCCTAGGGTACATATTAACTAGAATAATCAATAAGTTTTACTTTCAAGATGAAAATTTTAAAATAGGTAAGATGTTTATTTTTATTTTATGAGATCATTATGTAAATCATGTACTTAAGTAGATGGTAACAATGGCAGATTGTTGTGGGTACCATGACAATGATTTGCTAATAGCCATTAATTATGTTGTACTTCTACATTAGTAATCGAAAGGTAATGGATAACAACTGAGATAAGGATTTGTTGGTCATTTGTTGGGAAAAAAAACAATATTAGTACATTTTAGAAATACTCAGACCATGACAGACTGTACAAATAAATGTACTAATGCTTTTTTTGCCATTGGTGGGAATCAAACCCACAACCTCCGGACTCAACCCCAAAGGTGCAACCGCTAGTCTATAGAGGCAGTCATTATCTTTGTAGTGTTTAAAGCCATTCTATTGGTAGTATCTAGGATCATTGGTAGGTCAAATATGTCCTTTTGGTTTGGCCCAAATATAGATGCTAGATAAGTAAAAAGATATAATTTTGGTATAATCTAGTTTTTTTATAGACCCATTAAGTAAGCAAAGAAATGGTCATAATCTAGCTTAAATATATAAATACATAAATTAATCATGTCAATCTCATGTCAAATAAACTCTTTAAAGACTAATTAGTGTATGCAAGGCATATATGCCAGTTGACAATAAAAACGATTAGACAATCATTTTATATATTAATTAATCCTTATGTTTTACTTTTGTAGGTTCCTTTACACTGAATGCTCTCTCTGGAAAAATCATGTTTAGAGATATTGTTTATATAAATTATGATTACGCACTCAGAATTCAGGATGGATATCTTATCTTCAGGTGGTGGAGATCTTATATACCCAAAGATGTTTCAGAAGGTATATATCAGAAACTTATCTTTCTAATAATAAAATTTTATGTGATTTTACCTTGACCTTAATATTTTTATATATAATCTACACTAATATTATTAATGGAAAAGAGATGTATTTTTGTTTGTAATGAATAAACTTATAAACTACTGGACCAATTTAAAAACAACTTTCACTAATAGAATGCTACATTATCACTGAGCAACATATGCTATAAAATATACATTAAAAACAAAAATAGAAATCCCTACGAAAACTTTTAAAATGTAATCCAAGGTGTAAAAAAATATCTATAATTTGTATCATCATATGCGCTGCGAAAAGTGTTGATGATAGAACAAAATAATGTACTACAGATTTAGAGAATACATCAATATACACAGTAAAGTTTGCAGTACTATATGTCTAACTATTATATTTATGTATAAAAAAATAAAAAAAATACCATTACAGGTGCCTATTTGGCTCCCGAGAACCGTTTAAACGGCCTCAGGGTCCCAGCAGAGGGATTAACCCATCCTCATTTCGCCGATGGTATTCGGAGGCAACACCTAACAAGTGGCGAGCTTGTTGCGGTGTTTATGATAAAATAGCCTCGTTGTATAAAGAGGTCACCCATCCCTGGTCGGCTTTGTTGTCATCTGCTTAACCTTGTTATCAGTTGTGCAGTGACTTAACCACTAGGCTGGGGCCGCTTTTAAATTATGTCACTATAACATTTTTTAATGTTTGAAAAGTTCCTAAGAAAATTCCGGTAGAAACTAGATGTTATTAAAATCTTGGTTTTGATCATTATCCAAATAGATCACTGCAGGTTCAATGTGGTTAGCTCTTTGCAATGTTTGGATAGATCCAATAACCCATCTATAAACAATTTCACAAGTTGGTATAGTGAAACTGGGACCATCACTCTCTCTCTCCGAGGCACTATAGTGATTTTGCCAAACAAATGTACATTAAGTAAAGAAATTTTTGTTACATACTGGGAACTTAAACCTGTAGTCTAGGTACAACCATAATAATACACAAAACAAATATGATGAAGTGTTTTCCCCTATATCTCATTTCAGGCAGACAAATTTGTGGACAGAAGTATAAAATATTTAAGTACATTTAGTGTTCTATATTTTAATCATTAATATTAAACCAGTTTTGAAATATTTTCAGATTTATCACATTCTGATACAAGAGTGTCTATAATGTTAAATGGATTTGAATTACATTTTTACAATAGATGTGAATTATACAGTGAATTAGAGAAAGTGTTTGGTTTGGATTCTGTCATAAAACAACAAAACAATGATAATGATCCTTCAGACCAAGATAAAGCCATGAATGAAGCCAACAAAAAGAAAAGAGCAGTTAGATCTGAGGCAGCTATGGCCAGAACTTGGCGAGACCTCATTCCTGTTATAAAAATAGATGTTTGTTCTGGGAGAGTAGTTTTCGGCAACCGGCTTGTACCCACAACATTATCCATTAGTGTTGAAGAAGCACACTTAACATATAGTACAAAACCTCCAGCATCCAGTTTAGATCATCTCATGCATTTTGTAAAAGCAAAAGCTGAAAACTGTAAAGTTATATTAGCCCCTAGCCCAAATTACACATCTATGGTTGATGAACCTCCAAGATATATGGGAGAAGGTTTTGTTGTTATGAGTTCCAATTATATTGAGGTTTATTTCTACATGGATGAGCCAGGATTGGTTCCAGAACATCCAGTGCTTCTCCGTCTGGCTAATGGTGATGTGGTTGAATCAGCTCCTCCTATTTGGGGAGTTGATATAAAGTGTGGAAAAGGCACAGACTTTAGCTACGGACCTTGGGCAGATAGACAAAGAGATCACTTATTTAGATTTTTTTTTCCTCCAGACTATAAGAATTTAGAAGTTACACCACAACCGAAACCTGGCGACAGAAGGCAAACACAATCTTTTGATATTAGGTTGTCAACACTAAATGAAGCTACTATTGACATACTCTTTACAAAAAACAAGGAGACCAATGCAGTTCATATTAATATTGGTGCCGGCTCATATCTTGAAATTACTCTACCCTGGATAGTCTTACAAGATGGATACACAACTAAAATAACAGGTCAACTGCTTCACTTAGAAGCAACCACAAGCTTGCAATATAGGAGTCTAGCAGAGAGTGAAACATTAGAATATACTGTCAAATGCCATTATCCATTAGTGTGGAATCATCATCAATGTTGGCAACTAGGGTTCACTGGCTGTAAAGCAACTGCCAATTTTGTTTATACACACATAGATTTCTTTCAAGATCTTGTTAATGACTGGGCCAGTAAATCTAGACCTGACATTTTGCATTTTGTTCCTTACACCTGGAAAATTTCACTATTGCTAAAAGAGTGTGAAGTTATAACTGTGAGTAACCAGCATAACTGGATAGACTGCAGTTCTACTAATCAAGAAAATAATCATGTCGCATTCTGTGGCGATCTTCTGGATGTCTCCTTTGATTTACCCTTTGTAGATTTCTTACCCGATGTCATACCTCTGAAGATATGGGTACAGGGAGAAGCTGTCGACATGAGCTTGTATCTGCCAGAAGTGAACACTTCTCGACTGTTACTACTTTCGATCGACAAAAATATGAAGTTGATTCCGTGCAGAATGAAATCTTCAAAATGGCGTCGGCGATGTGTAAAGTCTCAGGGTTGGGTTGACTGTTGGTCGGTACCTATTGTGGCACTAAGTGTTAGATATGCATATCATCCAATACCACCTTTAGGACCTGAACCACAGGCTGATATTACTACCCCAGAAAAAGAAGAAATACTTCTATCTCCTATAAGAATACCCAGAATGAGAAAACAGCCACAGTTAAACTGGTCTATAGATGGAAACAAATTTGACAGAAATACCTTACCGCCTGATAAAGTAAGTGTAGAATTGGAAGTGGGACCGTCCATTCTCATAGCCTATGGAACTATCATCACCAGCTTCATGAACTTATTGGAAAACATATTTGGAGAAGATCAGACTTTTACAGACATGCAAAAGTCTCCCAATATGGATACATTTTTTTGGACCAGTGAAAATACTAGCAAAATGAATGAGAGATCTAGTGTTGGACAGCATACAGACATCTCGATGGATGATTCGTCAAATTCCAGTAAAGGTCCATTTGATCCCCGAAAATATAGACCTATCGAAGTTACAGTGTCTATTATAATCCATGACATACAAGCTCACATAGTAAAGAATTGTAGCGAGAACGAGCCTCCTTGTCCCATTGTTCTTATTGAAAGATTCGGGTTTGAGATGGATAAAAACTTCAGAGAGACCAAACTTCAGCTTTTACTGAGTCCATCCATACTGGTGGCCTCCAGCAACTTAGCGCGATCTAATTCCACGACCGACGGAGCGCTTTACCAAGGTCACTTGATGTTATCTTCGTTTCAATTACGAGGCCATGGCTTCTTTAGTGATACCAACCGCTCAGTGGAGGACCCTACAGTTGAATATGCATGGATGTTAGAACTTCAGTTAGGACAATTGACAGGAAGGTTGACCTTGCCTCAACTATATCAAATTGTTTCTTCCTTAGAAACATTTCTGCTTTTAATATGTGATAGTGAGAACGAATTAACAGCTCCTAACGTTACTAAAATATGCCATCACGGTCTGAACACCGTCATGTGCCCTGAAACCGATACCACGTCAAAGTACCGCTGTCCTGGTACAAATGATATTAAGTACCAAATGGTTAGAGTGGCCATCGATCTGATAGATATATACATAGCTGACACTAACACCACGCTACAGACATGGATATCGCCGGTGCGCCTGAGCGTGTGTAATCTGCACGGCGCGGGATTCGGCTCCGGAATAACGGCGCTCATACCTAACATAAAACTAGCTCTCTACACACAGACCAACATGCAAGCTAATACTCATCACCACTCTAACGGTAGCAGCACTAGTCAAACCAAGGTGCCCGAAAGCGAAAACTGGGTGAGTGTCGGTTCCGTCTCTCTGGGACCTATTTTGCTAGAATCAGCATCCTCCTTGCCACAAAGCCCCAAAAATATTCACTTAGTTCAACAAAAATTTATCAAACTTCACGACGAGAAGACTAAGAGGTTGTGGTTTTTATGGACGAACGAAGGAAAAATCGCATTGTGTGGCTGCACGGGGGGTTGCACATTTTTTGGATCGAATAGAAATGGTACGGCGTTTTTTAGACCGAGTGCGTCTGATCTCCAAGACGGATTAAACGTCGCAATGTTCAACGTTATTGAGAACACTAGCAAAGAATTCGGCTACGGTCAGAGTCTGCTCCATCATGGGCAGCTCGTGTTCCACACGCCTCCCTACAATACTTTGAATGTGTATTTACAACCAACAAATACTGTCACATTAATTCCATCGCCGCTTCCGCAGTCTTTAAATAGATCTCCTCAGAGTACAGAGCGTAGAAGTTTAACTAGGAGGTTCTCTTACACCAGCATGACAAAAGGTAGTAACAACGTTTTAGTGTCGAGTACAAAAAGCGATGTACCTTATGCGAGACTGGTCGATTCTTCAGCAGCTTTAGGAAATTCTAAAATTGATAGTGATTCGAAATTAAATAAAAGCATTTTGAACGTCCCGCAAATGGAAAGCAGTATATCAGATTCAAAGTTGGCCCTGAACTGTGGTGCAAAAGATAATTCCAGCGCATCACGGAAGAAAATATCCCATCCTGAAAATGAAAATTTTGTGGTCCCCAAACCCCCCGGTAGAAGCTCGGAGTCACACTACTCTTTAAATTCGCAACATCCGCCGGAGGAGTCCGCTCCACACGAGGTCAAGAGAGCGATGTCTATTACGAGCGAAAATCATTCAGAGGCATTCTTCTCGGCAGACGAAGACATGTTCCCGAGTCGTTCGTCTAGTCTAAAACATTCATTCGGAAGCCGACATAGTAATCCTAAAGATAAGAGCTCCTTCGGAATAAACGACATTTCTAATGAGAGGTGGACAAATTCGTTGCCGAAGTCCGAAGTCGTGGACGGTCCGGCAGACACAATGAGTAATTTGAGCACCGGGGCTCATGCGAATTCGGATAGTGGTTCTGTATCTTCTAATTCATTTATTTCCGCTATATCATCACAAGAGGACATGACTTTAGTCAATTTGCATATGCAAACCAACAAGCCCATAGTGGACTCACCCTTGTTGATGTCTAGTTACATGCACAATTTGCCTCAGTACAAATGTACCAACTGGTCATCATGCTCCTTGCCGAATGGGCCAGATGCTTTTACAATACCGTTATTCAAGAGAACCGAAAATGGCACTCTCCTATATGTAGGGCAAAAATATTTACCGCGTTTTGAGTCTTTTGGTAAACTGAATATCATAAAATTGGTTACCAAAAAAGAAGGCTCCCATGATCAAAACTCACATGGACATTTTAACTCTCAAATAAAGTCTCATCCATATGCCCAAGCATGGTGGGATTTACAGCAAAATGTACAAGAAAACCAAGAAAACACCACTGGAATCAGAACAGTGCCTACAGCGATCACTACAAGTGATAATAAGAACGGAGTTCTAGTTAATATGCGCGGAGAAATCGACATTATGATGAGTCCATTGGTTCTGGAAAGTACACAAAAATTCATTGAATCCCTTACCCCGGTTTTGGCAAACATGCACCCCATAACGGTTATCAATCACTTACGTTTGCTCTGCATATCTTCCGTAGAATCGTCAAATATTTTAAAACAGAAGCAGTTCGTTATGAACTGGCTGCCTCATCTCCAGTCACAGAATCAGTCAAACGTGATCTCAGATAAGGATGACAAATGCAAATTATCGACGATACCGCAGTCAAATGTGTACGAAGAAACGATTTGCGACCAGCTGCAAGCTCAGGTGACAGTGCCGAAAGTCAATATCGTCTTCGTTCAATCCTCGGTCGTCGAAGACATGATCTCGTTTTCTGCTTTAGATAATATTCAAGACTTAACATGTGTATCAGTGTTTGGCGTCTGTATAGAGAATGTGATCGCGAAATACGTAAGCAATCAGAAGACTTTGGAGTCCGTTCAGCTATATTATAGACCATCTGTCAGAACTTTAGGAAGTAAGAAGACTTTTGGTATAATGAAAGGTCCTCGCGCGTTGATATCTCAGTCGTCTGTGCGGAAAAGAGGTCAGGATCGAGGGGATCCTGTGTATATAGAAACATCCCAACAGCAATGCGAGGATATCACCTTCAATTTAAGCATTGGTTCGTTAACTTAATTATTTATTATCAAACTAAACTTATTACTTATTATGGTTGTTAATACAAACGTTCTTAATCAATAGGTAAGGTTCACGGGCAACTGCGAAGGATTAAAAATGAGTCCTCTCAAGTCAAAGAAGCAACTATCACCGGGATACCTGCGCAACACTCCAAAGTATCTTTCAAATGTATCAGGGTTGACACTTGCAACAAAACCTGCGAAAGCGCGGTAGGTAATCTTATTATACTAGTAGTGCGCTTTAGCTGTCGGAGTTTTGATGTGTAACAGTATTGTTATCTTTAAACCATACATTATCAACGCGGTTTATATTGTAATGAAATAAATTAACATTACTAATATGTTTCAGTGTTGTCAGACTTCCATAGATCCTCAAAAAGAAAATAACTTCGGATATATAATTTTTGAATGTGGTGTCGAGGGGATATCTATAAAAGTATCTAAGCATTCCCAATGCCAAAAGCCAGTGATGGAAGAAAAAAAGCCTTGTAAAGCTGACAGCGAAAGTTGCAAGGAATCTGTCAAGTCTGCCGATGAAGGGAAGCCCGAGAAGCCAGCAAAGTCCTACAGAACTTCTGGGTTTGAAGATTTGTTTAGGAAAAGGGAGTCCAACTCGAAACCTAGCACACCAAATTTGGGGAATGCTCAAGGTCATCCGGAGCCTAGTACTCCAGCTCCTGAACCAGAATCTATACCTGAAAGCAATACCACGGTTGTGCCCGTCAAGCCTTCAGGAAACACGTCATCTTGTGCCATAGATTTGAAATTAGTTTGGTTTAATTTTGCTGCTCCCCCGAGAACACCTATCACCAAGAAAATCGATTATACCAGGTAAGATTTATTATTTATTTTATCACTTATCTATGTATTTTTATGTGTTACAACTTTATGATTATTGATCAGATTGGACTGGAACCTAGTGAGTACCGCCTGCCCGGCTATCAGTGCATGGCTGAAGCCTGCCAGCAGACTGGGCGGCGGTGTGGTAGCACTGTACCGCGCACACCGACGTCGCGCGGCCGCCACCGCCGCTAGTCTCATGGCCGCAGCACTTGATCATCCACCGCTGCATAATGTGCCTAAGGTAATACTTGAGGGAGATCAATTCATACCATAGTGAACTATACTAGTATGTTTATCCATCTTCTAATATATAACATTGTCGTGTCACAGTGTTTGTAACTCCTCCAAAACGGCTTGACCAATTTTTATGATGTTTTTTTAACTATTTTTTATACCCCTAAGTGATAAGGGTGGCCCACACCAAAATTTTATTGTTTGGATATTTTTTATGATTTGGCATTCCTTAATTTTCACCCTTCTACCACCAACCCCCATTTTTTAATAGCGATATTAGTACTGTAATAATTTTCAACTCTGGCATTACTGATCAATCAATCAGTTTTTTCGAAAATTATATTTTTATTTGACAGATATACTTACCTCACGGTCCGAATGGAGATGACACCGCTGTCAGCGCTGACGTTCATAATCACCGGTCCGATTCAAAAAGCGCGATGAGACCACTCACGGCGCTATTAGTTTGATAATGAATCGGACCAGTGATTAAGCGCGCTCACAAGAACATCACTTGTATCTCCCTCTATCTCGCAACTAAAACATATGCTCCTTTCACTCTGTTTGAATGTCAAATAAAACGCCATAAAAAAATAATGAATTTTGTATATTTGTTTACATTAATATTAAAATAAATGAGAACACAACACTTTTAACTATCTACTTAATAATTATTTAAGGAATTTTATTACTTTCCTTGAAAACATGTTTCTAGATAAATGTCATTCTGACAGCGCTCGCAGCGATTTCACCCACAAGCAAAATCACTGTAAGTCCAATATGGCGTCTGTAGTGACGTCACTATCTATGTCAAATCATCTATCGTTAGCGCGCTTACGCCCAATCGGACCGGTGATGACAGCGCTGACATCGATTTTGTCGTGAATCGGACCGCAAGGTTACTCATTGGTATATTTCTATAAACTGAAGAATTTTACTAACCTTAATTTTTGTCTAAATAAATTGATATTAAAAAAAAAAAAATTAACTTATAGAGAAGATATCTATAAATAAAAATCAATATTTGTACTCTATGCTTTTCGAAACCAATGATCAAATTTTCATGAAGTCCAAAAAGTCTATGTATGGAAAAGTAAAAAATCTCCATTAAATGAATGAGTGCAGATGAGACAGAACGTTTTATTCATTAGTACACCCGTTCATAGCCGGGACGGACAGCTAGTAGATATATATCGATTTTATGAGTTAATATTTATTTGTAAACTTAATTGTATTAAATGCCACATTATATTGACATCGGTTAATTTGTGACAAGTTTTATATAGTATTATTATTATTTTTAAATACACTAGCAGCTTTTTCTGATGCGTGTATATCACTGCACTTATGCATTTTTACTATATTTTAAATGTTTATCTAGTCTATTCTTAAAGGACATAATGTATGTATATAATGTTAGAACTTGTTTGGGTAATAATAAATGTTGTATTGCAGTCCCGCTACGGGCGGCACACGCCCATGGCGCGGCAGCTGCGGGAGGAGCCGTCGCTGCAGCTGTGCGCCGTGCTGCTGCGACACGCGCTGCAAGCCGACGCCGCCGCGCTGCACGCCGACCTCGCCGATAGACATCTGCCCTCGCTCTCCACCCTCAGACAGGTATGTCTACTTGTACCTGCTGCTGCGGCACGCGCTGCAGGCCGACGCCGCCGCGCTGCACGCCGACCTCGCCGATAGACATCTGCCCTCGCTCTCCACCCTCAGACAGGTATGCCTACTTGTACCTGCTGCTGCGGCACGACCTCGCCGATAGACATCTGCCCTCGCTCTCCACCCTCAGACAGGTATGTCTACTTGTACCTGCTGCTGCGGCACGCGCTGCAGGCCGACGCCGCCGCGCTGCACGCCGACCTCGCCGATAGACATCTGCCCTCGCTCTCCACCCTCAGACAGGTATGCCTACTTGTACCTGCTGCTGCGGCACGCGCTGCAGGCCGACGCCGCCGCGCTGCACTCCGACCTCGCCGATAGACATCTGCCCTCGCTCTCCACCCTCAGACAGGTATGTCTACTTGTACCTGCTGCTGCGGCACGCGCTGCAGGCCGACGCCGCCGCGCTGCACGCCGACCTCGCCGATAGACATCTGCCCTCGCTCTCCACCCTCAGACAGGTATGTCTACTTGTACCTGCTGCTGCGGCACGCGCTGCAGGCCGACGCCGCCGCGCTGCACGCCGACCTCGCCGATAGACATCTGCCCTCGCTCTCCACCCTCAGACAGGTATGCCTACTTGTACCTGCTGCTGCGGCACGACCTCGCCGATAGACATCTGCCCTCGCTCTCCACCCTCAGACAGGTATGCCTACTTGTACCTGCTGCTGCGGCACGCGCTGCAGGCCGACGCCGCCGCGCTGCACGCCGACCTCGCCGACAGACATCTGCCCTCGCTCTCCACCCTCAGACAGGTATGCCTACTTGTACCTGCTGCTGCGGCACGCGCTGCAGGCCGACGCCGCCGCGCTGCACGCCGACCTCGCCGACAGACATCTGCCCTCGCTCTCCACCCTCAGACAGGTATGCCTACTTGTACCTGCTGCTGCGGCACGCGCTGCAGGCCGACGCCGCCGCGCTGCACGCCGACCTCGCCGACAGACATCTGCCCTCGCTCTCCACCCTCAGACAGGTATGCCTACTTGTACCTGCTGCTGCGGCACGCGCTGCAGGCCGACGCCGCCGCGCTGCACGCCGACCTCGCCGATAGACATCTGCCTTCGCTCTCCACCCTCAGACAGGTATGCCTACTTGTACCTGCTGCTGCGGCACGACCTCGCCGATAGACATCTGCCTTCGCTCTCCACCCTCAGACAGGTATGCCTACTTGTACCTGCTGCTGCGGCACGCGCTGCAGGCCGACGCCGCCGCGCTGCACGCCGACCTCGCCGATAGACATCTGCCCTCGCTCTCCACCCTCAGACAGGTATGCCTACTTGTACCTGCTGCTGCGGCACGCGCTGCAGGCCGACGCCGCCGCGCTGCACGCCGACCTCGCCGATAGACATCTGCCCTCGCTCTCCACCCTCAGACAGGTATGCCTACTTGTACCTGCTGCTGCGGCACGACCTCGCCGATAGACATCTGCCTTCGCTCTCCACCCTCAGACAGGTATGCCTACTTGTACCTGCTGCTGCGGCACGCGCTGCAGGCCGACGCCGCCGCGCTGCACGCCGACCTCGCCGATAGACATCTGCCCTCGCTCTCCACCCTCAGACAGGTATGCCTACTTCGCGACATGTAATCATCGCAGACCTTCAACCTGCGCTGAGGCTGATTTATCTCTTTATTAGATGGGACACTACTATGGGAATGTCTAACTTAATTTGTTCTAGTTAAAGAAACATGAAAGTTGGGTCTCTTATGTGTTTAGTGTGATATACATCTGCCCTCGCTCTCCACCCTCAGACAGGTATGCCTACTTGTACCTGCTGCTGCGGCACGACCTCGCCGATAGACATCTGCCCTCGCTCTCCACCCTCAGACAGGTATGTCTACTTGTACCTGCTGCTGCGGCACGCGCTGCAGGCCGACGCCGCCGCGCTGCACGCCGACCTCGCCGATAGACATCTGCCCTCGCTCTCCACCCTCAGACAGGTATGCCTACTTGTACCTGCTGCTGCGGCACGCGCTGCAGGCCGACGCCGCCGCGCTGCACTCCGACCTCGCCGATAGACATCTGCCCTCGCTCTCCACCCTCAGACAGGTATGTCTACTTGTACCTGCTGCTGCGGCACGCGCTGCAGGCCGACGCCGCCGCGCTGCACGCCGACCTCGCCGATAGACATCTGCCCTCGCTCTCCACCCTCAGACAGGTATGTCTACTTGTACCTGCTGCTGCGGCACGCGCTGCAGGCCGACGCCGCCGCGCTGCACGCCGACCTCGCCGATAGACATCTGCCCTCGCTCTCCACCCTCAGACAGGTATGCCTACTTGTACCTGCTGCTGCGGCACGACCTCGCCGATAGACATCTGCCCTCGCTCTCCACCCTCAGACAGGTATGCCTACTTGTACCTGCTGCTGCGGCACGCGCTGCAGGCCGACGCCGCCGCGCTGCACGCCGACCTCGCCGACAGACATCTGCCCTCGCTCTCCACCCTCAGACAGGTATGCCTACTTGTACCTGCTGCTGCGGCACGCGCTGCAGGCCGACGCCGCCGCGCTGCACGCCGACCTCGCCGACAGACATCTGCCCTCGCTCTCCACCCTCAGACAGGTATGCCTACTTGTACCTGCTGCTGCGGCACGCGCTGCAGGCCGACGCCGCCGCGCTGCACGCCGACCTCGCCGACAGACATCTGCCCTCGCTCTCCACCCTCAGACAGGTATGCCTACTTGTACCTGCTGCTGCGGCACGACCTCGCCGATAGACATCTGCCTTCGCTTTCCACCCTCAGACAGGTATGCCTACTTGTACCTGCTGCTGCGGCACGCGCTGCAGGCCGACGCCGCCGCGCTGCACGCCGACCTCGCCGATAGACATCTGCCCTCGCTCTCCACCCTCAGACAGGTATGCCTACTTGTACCTGCTGCTGCGGCACGCGCTGCAGGCCGACGCCGCCGCGCTGCACGCCGACCTCGCCGATAGACATCTGCCCTCGCTCTCCACCCTCAGACAGGTATGCCTACTTGTACCTGCTGCTGCGGCACGACCTCGCCGATAGACATCTGCCTTCGCTCTCCACCCTCAGACAGGTATGCCTACTTGTACCTGCTGCTGCGGCACGCGCTGCAGGCCGACGCCGCCGCGCTGCACGCCGACCTCGCCGATAGACATCTGCCCTCGCTCTCCACCCTCAGACAGGTATGCCTACTTCGCGACATGTAATCATCGCAGACCTTCAACCTGCGCTGAGGCTGATTTATCTCTTTATTAGATGGGACACTACTATGGGAATGTCTAACTTAATTTGTTCTAGTTAAAGAAACATGAAAGTTGGGTCTCTTATGTGTTTAGTGACTGGTGTTAGCGTTTCCCCCCATAAACTATTGAAATAATATCCCTTCTTTGACATAATTACAGTTATATGAATACAATTTAGTATTTTCTGTTATATCATATAACAAAATATTTGAGTGAATGAATGAATAATTCTTTAATGCACAAAAGCTTAATACTATTGTGAGCGAACCTTTGGGAGATTTAAAAATAACAGTTTGTTTTTTAACAATTTGTGTTATAACCAAATTATAGGGGGTGATCGTGTTGAGCCGGCAATGGAAGAACATCCTGTACACGCCGCTTTTGCTGGAACATAACTACAAGAACAAGGTCATTAGGCCTCTTAACGTCACCTTTGCTCTACCAGATTTATTTGAGGTAACAACCATAATTTATTTTCTAATTTCAACATAATATTTACAATCCATTTATTATTTTATAGGATTTATTAGGTTTGCATTTGATTTCAGTCATCACTGGGCCAAAATATTTTATTAATGTTTTATGGGGACTGCAAGCAATCGTTTTGCAATAAAATATACAGAGTGTTACTCATATAATATAATATTATATGTGATAGCGGAGTTGGTTGACCCTTTAAACTACAACTATAGACTTAAGGGTTCAAACCCAGCAGTGTATTTATTGAGTTTTTATGAAGAATATAGGAATGAAGCCTCCCCGCTAGGTGTCCTGAGTCTAATAGTGTTTCTGTGAACATTTTAGGATTCTGTGGAAGGTTGGCAAGATAACCAAGCGGATACGGAAGTGCTGGACGAGAACTGTATGCTGCTGAATATGGACATTGATAAACTTAACCTACCTGGTGAGTTATTGCTACTCAGTAATCATTTTCAATAGTTTTATATTATACTGAAATAATCTTTAACTTAGAACCAGTGTATGGTGCGAATTGCCGTATTAATAATTCAAAATGGCGGCTTCTATTGTAAATCGTTGTATGATTTACCAGCAAGAAGTCATTATAATTGTAGGAGCTATTATATTCAAAAGTTAATACTCACATATTAGCAAAGTTATAGTTGTTTAAAATTACAGCGTTTTCAAGGAAGTTTAAATTAAGGAAATATGTATAAACTTTTAGAACCATAACTATAAAAAAAATAAGGCACAAAGTAATAAAATTTAAGGAAAAAGGAGTCTTAGGGCAGGTCCCTAAGGAATTCAGATTCGGAACTCCGTGAGACTAGCGCAAACCTCCGGTTTTTGTATTAGAAATTTTATGCGACCAGTACCTATAAAGACACTTTCGTGAAAATACGTTATCATGGACCACGACGAATTGATTGCTATTGCACTTTTACTAGCGCTAAACAAGAGGAATCGTCCTTTTTGGGTACACCCGTTAAATACTCGCAGATTAACAGAGAGTCAATTCTATCTGAAAAGACCAAAATTCACACCCAGAAGAATCTTTAAATATTACAGGATGTCAATGAAATCTTTTGATAAGCTACATAATGGTATACGAATTTGCTTCCAAGTTGCACATATTTTGTTAGTAAAACAATAGAGGACGAACGAACGAACGAACGGGTGGAACTCGACCGACGTCCTCTCGGCACTGCGCTAGCGCGGTTCTGAATACTTGTTCGGTTAGAACCGACCATTTTTCCTTGTTGCATCATGATCGCAACGTCAGCGGCTCACACTCGACAACCGAACGCGATTCAGTGCGCCTCACGGCAACAAGCAGACCGGGTGTATTCAAATCAAATCAATCTTTAACAAACGTATTTCATTAACAAACACTCACGCTGACCCTACATATGGCCGGATTCTGAATGGAAATTTGCATTCGTGTGCGGCGGACGAGCCAAAATGTCCGCGGGCGCTGCGTTCTGGACGAAGTCATTAGGTTTTTCTCCGTTCTTACGCACGGTGAAATTTTCAAATCGAACGTCAGGATTTTTTCCAGTGGGAAAAAATGTGAGCATGTGCGCTTTGTTGAACATTTTGTATGTAAGCAGAGCATTCAGGTTTCCGAATCTGAATTCCTGATCAGGAAACCCAATAAGGAAACCGAACGTTTGCGGCCAGCCTTATTCTACTAAATTAATTGAATATCAAAGTCAAAATCTGATATTTCCCCACATAATTTCTAATTTCGCCACGATTTAATTTCCAACGCAGGGTATTAACTCTCCAGCTAAATGCTACGAAAACCTGTTATTTGCATAAGTTTAAAAACGGCCCGGGCTGTTTGCAGCACGTCGATTTTTTTTTTTTAGCATGGCTACATAATGGGACTTCACTACATATAGTCTAATCTAAAACTGCGCTAATGTAATGGTGTTATGTGGTGTGGTCTATGCCTTCGTTTGTATTAAGTTGGTGGGTGACAGAGTGACCAATACTAACTGATGATTAATTCATTATCAGTCTTCGGGTGACCTAAATGATTAATTACGTCTTTACATATACTATATTCAGAATCGTCGATAATCCCAGGTTAGCTAAACCTCAGGATTTTTGCTGTCACATTTATAAAAACATCAAACCTAAGTCCAGTTTAGCCCTAGCATGGTTAACTCAAAATGTCTGAATAGAGAATGTATATAGCGTGCATGCAGTAAGCGAGCAAGAGAGAGAGAGAGAGTTAGTGTATCTGCAGCGGTTTCGGCTCGCGTGTAACATTTTGGTTTGTTGTCGGTCAGCAGGGGGCTTACCTCGGCCGCACTCCTACCCGTCCACGGCGCCGCCCTCTGGTGTGTAGCGCACGTAACTGCACTCACGTATCCCACACGCATACTTCGTAGTACAATACCATACTGGAGACTAATTCTTGTTATTATTACATTTTATAATTTTGTCCATAATTTTATTATTCAAAATTAGGGAAAAAATATTTTTGAAAAGAAAATAGGTGTGGGATATGTGTGTGCAACATAGTGTTTGTGTTTAGCTGTAATGCCATTGGATGAATTTTATTGCAACTTCTATGTGTGTTTGTACTGTGAATTGCACGTCTGTGGAGTGTTTTTACGTAGTTACACTATATATTTTCTTTGCACGGAAAAATATGATAACATTTCAATATAATTTGTTATAGTTACATATTAGACTTAAAAAAAATATATATATGCATGCTGAGAATCCAAGTCCTCCTCTGTACTATATATTGTTCTGACAACATGCTGGATCCAAATAAATAAGGGTCGCATAATTAATCTGGCTGTATAATAGCATTGTGCCAATCTTGGTCTTAACCAATGCACATAGTGTTAGTATTGCTGTAGCAAGCAGATACCGCGCATGTGTTGTTGTGATAGGGTGTTACAGTAACTAACATCAGGGTGTGACTCGTGTAACAGTGCGCGGCGCCACCAGCCAGAACAGTCGAGGGAGCTTGGTGTTCCCCACTCTACCATTCTCCACCAGAAAACCCGCATTCCAAGACGACGCCATTGCTAGTGAGTATTTTTTTCTCATTAAAACATTACATTTTGATTGTGAATGTCTGGAACACGATCATCATTATTATACCAAGATTTAACCGCACTAGCGGAATGAAGTACTTTCGCCGCATGCGTACAGCATGGTCATGAATAATATGATTTTGCCACAATCACGGATTCCTTGCAGTATGTATAGTCTGTTAAATGTTCGAGGAGTCCTGAGACAGCTGTCAACAATATCAGGCATATAAGTTCTGTTTTTTACAATGAGACAAATATTATACTTCATAGATAAACGTCACATTCCGTGCTCTCTATCTGCTATTGCTTTTATACAAAAAATCGGACAGCTGTCATAAAAGTTGTGGTACATTTTACAGACTATAATAGGGATGATGGTACCAATACTTAAAGTGTCTGTTTCAGGCTACGGTACCCTAAAAGAGGACCTTCCCGCAGTAGGATCCAACCCGTCGCTGTACTCTGGTCAAGGAAGCGACGACAATCTGAAGACTGACCGCGCCAGAGAAGACCTCTACCAGTGGATGGCCAAGCAGGAGCCCATTAAGATGGTATGACCAGTCCCACATACTCTACTGTTGGAGTATACACGTTACACAACGATCATCAAGACCAAAAATTATGGGCAAAATATGTATTTACGTCATGCGGTGCGCGGTGTGATCCAGACCTTGCTCCAAAATTATACATTTTGGAGTTGTTTTAGAGTCCAAAAAGAATAAATAAAGAAAAAATAGCTTATTATATGTAATCTTTAATTAAAACCTTCCCCAGGAGCCAAAATCTAAAAAGGCAATGATTCCGGGGTCCAAGATAAATCCCCGAGCGATGGCGGCGGCCATGGCGGCCTGCAGCCTCTATCCGCTGCAGGACTCGCTCATGCTGCTGGACGCGCACCTCGTGTTCCGCCCGCTACTGGCAGCGCTGGGAGTCTCCCCGCACCAGGTCACCCAGGGTAAGTCACGCAGGGAAAAAATTATCATTCTACTGCAAAAGTAGAATATCATTTAGATTGTCTGTTTCTCCATGGACTACCTACGACTAAATTCCATCGGAGAAATTTGGTTTTCGCATCTAGGCGAGGCCTGGCTGAGTTTTATCATATCGTGATATGGATAAGGCTTTTAACCATGATTGGTACTGTGGCATAGTGATCATTCGTCATCGTCCCTCATAGTCTCGTGGAACAGAAATCCTTTGTAGGAAGCTCCTTATCTACTGTCTCCTGCTAGTAGACTAGACCTTCGCTTACTGCGCTATCGCGGTCATCATATCAGATATAGTAGGATATTTAAAGTCCTCTAAAGTGTGCTTAATTCGATGTGTATAATTTAGTGATGGCCATTAAATGTAATTGATTCCGTTGCTCTGACTCGCATTCGCGCATTTGATTCGTCTTTGAAGGCGTCTGTGAGTGATAAGGTGGTTGGTATTGCAGGGGAATCAGTCCGCGGTCCGAACGCCCCTCCCGCCGCCGCCGCCGCCGCCGCGGACGCACAGAGCTGCGGGTCGGCGCTGGAGTCGCTGGGGTCGTCGCTGTCGCTGGTGTGCTGGCTGGACGCGCTGCGGGTGCACATCGTGGTCAGCGACCTGCACGCCAGGAGCCAGCATGGTAACTGTCTGCCTGTCTCTGTCGGCGTTGTCGCTGGTGCGCTGGCTGGACGCGCTACGGGTGCACATCGTGGTCTTAGATTGACGTGGAATTGGTGACCGTCTTATAAAACGAGGCCTTATCATTATAAACAACGCAACAAGCTGGGTACCCTAAGGCCAGTTAAACGATTCTAAAATAAATTGATAAATATCATCACAGGTGCCTTACGGCGCCCGAGACCGCCTAGACGGACTCAGGGTATCCAGTGGAGAGGTTTTTAATCCCACCTCGTCGTAAACGGTGGTATAAGTCTAAACCGAACAAGTGGCTAGCTGGTCATGTAGCTGTTGGATAGACTCAATAACCCATCTAAAAACAGTCAAGTTGGTATAGTGAAACTGGAACGACAGATTTACTTACGGCCACACATAATGCCAAAAAAGGCATCCATGATGGTATTTATTATATTATTTGTTGTTGTAGCGCCGCTTCCGAGTTCCGACGCGGGCGATGCTCCGGCCTTCCTGTGCGAGCGGGTGAGCGTGGACGTCGACGTTAAGAAGGCCGTCGCCGACATGGACGTCGACGACCTCATACAACGACAGAACGTGCTCTACATCTCGCGGGGACAACTCAAGAAACACATCAGCACTATGATCAACTTCAATATTAGTGTGCGATATATTTCGCAACAGGTTAGTTCCATATTGAACGAGGCGAATGACGTAACAAAAGATGGCGGATAGAATGAATGACTTTCGAATACATATGATTCCAATGAATATATTTTTTATGTAATATTGTTTTTAGGTGAACATGCCCTTGCTAAGATTGCTTCATCAAATCAGCAACATGTACCAGAACGTGAAGGACACGCACACAGAGCTACGGACACATACCAAGGAGGCGCATGCGCAGACCGAGCGAGACCAGTCCTCAGGTAAGCACTTTACTAATATTAAAATTTTCCTACCGCTTCCAGAATCAGCGGACCGATAACACGCAGACTAGTCACGAGGGACAACTAGTTCCAATACTGCTGCGAATTACTTAAACGAATAGGCTTCCGAAGAAAAAAAAAAAAAGAAAAAAAAAATATTTTGAAAATTTTGCCTAAAATAAGAAACTAATTTCGTTTATTTTTTTAATAAAAAACTGGTTTAAAAAAATATGTAATCTAAAAAATCTACTTGACATAACAAGCACCCTATAATAGACTTATAGACAATGAAAACAGTTCATTGAAAAAAAGTGGTGAGATAATAATAAATAATAATATAATAAATAATAATAATAATAATAAAAACTTTATTTGCCAAAAAATATGGTACACAGATGTTACATTGTTCGGTTCACATATTTTACTGTATTTTACAGTATGCAAATGATAAGTAGGTAGGTACATTTTTATATTAATATTACACTTATAGATTACAGAAACAATACATAATTATACATTTATTAAACATCATTATTTTATCACAGAAATAAATAGGTACACAATTATAAATTAATTAAACATTATTATTTTCTCAAATTCATTTACAATAACATTTTTAGGTACCCAATAATACTTTAAAATTATTACTAAATACATTCAAACTAGTTAATTACAATGTCAAAATTTAAAAATAACAAAAATCAATATCAAATTATTTATATCAATTCCATTTCCATACAAATTAGACAATATTTGTTATTGAAAATCAAAAAATTCACTTATCGAGTAGAAACATTTATCAAGAAGCCATTTTTCCAGTTTAATTTTACATAATTTATCAGTAATGTCCCTAAACTCCCTCGGTATTTTGTTATAAAACCTTAATACACATAATGTAAGCATTTTTACTATATAAGGAACTGTGGCAATTTGACATCATTAGTTTTGAAGGATCTCGAGGTACAAACCTTGCATTCAAATTATATACAGTAAACATGTGTATATGTTTTCTTACAAATAAGACTATTTCTAATATATATAATGATGTCAAAGTTAGCAAATTTAATTTTATAAAAAGTGGCCTGCATGTTTCATAGGGCCCAACATCACAGATTGCTCTAACACATTTCTTTTGAGTTATGAAAGCTTTATTAATTTCTGTGGAGTTTCCCCATGTTAGGAGACCATACCTTAACACTGAGGAAACATAATCGTGATAAGCCATTAGAGCTGCATCTTCACTTGATATTCTCCTCAGTTTCTTTAAAGCGTAGACAAACCTATTTAATTTGCTACATACTACGTCAATGAGTGATTTCCAATTACAGTGCTGATCGACATTTAATCCTAAAAATTTAATTACTTCTATTTATTTTATAATTGTGCCACGACATTGTATTTAAATTTGGTGTTTCATTGATTTATAATTTCGGAATTGTATATAGTTTGTTTTGTCTAAGTTAACCTTTAAATTATTAAGTTCTAGCCAATTAAGTATCATTTATATTTTTTTCATAGGGATCCACATCCCTAGTATTATCATTAGGTATAGTAATAGAAATGTCATCTGCAAACAATACACAATCATAGTTAGTTATTAATGGAAGGTCATGTACAACAAGAATAGTAGTGGGCCCAGTACGCTTCCCTGAGGGACCCCATATCTATTATGTTTATACAAAGATTTATATTGTGTACATTTCAATCCATCAGAAACCCTCATGACTTCCACACATTGCTTTCTGCCATCTAAATAAGTAGTAATCCATTTAAGGACTGGGCCTCTTAAACCATAAAGTTCACATTTTTTTAAATAGCAGTGTATGGTCAACAAAGTCAAACGCTTTTGACATATCAAAAAAGATCGTCATAACCTGTTTTTTTTTATCAATCTGTTCTGTCACATTACGAATAAGTGAGAACACAGCAAGTGCCGTTGATTTACCCTTTTGAAAACCATTTTGGTTTGTTTGTATAACATTATATGCACCTTTATAAAATGAACATGTACATAGAGTATTATCGGACACAAATTTTTACTTCGCTTCGCTGTAGCCAATAGAAACGCTTGTGATATTGACATGTTCAACTTCGCATGTTTTTTTTTTAAGCGGCCTGTTTTCTTTGCCATCGTGTATGACAAAAAAAATATATATTAAAATTTTAAAAACATAAATATCGTAAATAAACAATGTTTTATTCCTAAAAACAAAACTATTAAGTTTTTTATTTTATTGTATATTTTCGAAATCAATATTTTTTTGTAATTTTGCTTTTTTAAATTGCAGTGTCAGAGTTCCATGCAAGCGCGCACCCCCCTCCGCCCTCCCCTCCGCCCTCGCCCCCGGCCACGCCTCCCGCCACGCCCCCCGCCACGCCCAGCGTCAAGTCCCAGCGACGGCCGCAGAGCTTTGCACAGAAACTTAGGTCCACGGGGAACACCGTTAAGGGGAAACTTGGTGAGTCATATGTATAAGCTTATCAACTTTTATAGGTTATGTTATATTATTTTAATAATATTTGGCATTGCAATAATTTTTATACTACACCTGCTCGGAAAGTAGGTTCTTACTTGCGTAAGAATAGGTCAGAAAGTACGTCTTTGTAGTCGTACAAATATGCGGGAGGAAAAAGTGTATGAAAATTCATTGTTAACGTGCTAGTTTTTTTTAAATTTTTTTTCTTCAATTCTTCCAAATTAGGAAAGGCAAGGGTTCAAAGCCATACAGCCTAGTTTTTTTTTACAAGTTCGAAATTTTAATCAAAATAAAAGTATTGGGTTATTGGCTGTTTACTTTCTTCGCATTTTTGATTTATTAAGTTTTAACAACTGTAATAATTTTAATATAAACTTTAATTAATAGAGATTTTATTTTTTATTTTCCTCGTAGGTGTAGTATAAAGCACTATGTATCACTCGGCGAGAAAGTGCGATTCCTAACTCGAGCGAATTAAGGCCCTCCGCTTCGCGTCGGGCCTCAAACTTCGCCCTCGTTAGTAATCGGTGACTTTCTCCCCTCGGTGAACAATGAATGTACTATTATTAATAACATTTCCTTTTATTATATTAAAAGCTGACTGACAATCAGAGCCTAAAATAAATGACAACAAATACAATATTAATAACAAAGAGGTGGTCGGCTTCACATTTGTATTTAATTAAAGCAATGTTAGAAACAAGAAACACGGCTTACCATGTAAAGGGTTGTATATATTATTAAATTTGTGTTGTCAGTAACTGAATGAACAGCTGACATGTTTTATGAAACATGTCAGCTGTTCAAGATTTTTTTATTCTTAGGTAGGTATTTACAAGATACCTAATATTTTAATATTATTTAAACCAGTTTGTTCAAACATGTTTCATAAAACATTTGCATTCTGATAATAAAAATTCCGGGTGTGTACCAATGAGTTTTTAATTAAAAAAATTATGTACATTTGTTTGACAACATCATTATATCTGGGGCCGTCTAGGCGGTCTCGGGCGCCGTAAGGCACCCGTGAAGATATGTATATGTTAAAACATGTTGCTGTTTATTCAGTTTACATTATAAGAAATTAAAAACACAAAATGGTAATTTATATATTTTAATAAACAAGTAAAAAGTGTTTAATTCGACAAATGAGTGCAAATATAAGTAAAAAACATAATTTAGCAAAAGTGTATGAGATACATGGAGTTATTATTATTATTTTTTTTTTTTTTTTTGTTATATTTAAATAAAGTTGCATCCCCACAGGCTACAGTTCGCTGACGGAAGCGGCGCACACCCCCATGTACCGCGAGGAGCCTCCCGCGTGCGAGCGGGACAGCTCTGTCAGCACCAACAATAACAACAACACCAACAACAACATGACCCCGCGGTGCTGGCGGACGCTCTACCTGCTGCTGGACCTGTATGCCAACATGCCCGACGCGGAGACCATCACGCACAGGTCAGCTGGAATACTAATATTGTCCAGGGGCCTTACCGGGAAGCCACATCGACAAACCGATCGATGTGGGTCTTTCATGTGGTTTCCCGGTAGGGCCCCTGGTCACAAATTAAACTCTACTACAGCACTGATAGCCTCGATAAACTACAAACTCGATACATTTGGGTTTTATGAAGGAATGTTCATTCATAAACTACATTCTATCGACTGACAAATTATACCGATGTGGTTATGCTAAGCCCCTGTGTGTACTAAAATAAAATTTCCAATAGGGCGCAAATGTTTACACTCAAATTTATCCATAGTATTAGTGAGTATGCTTATGTAAGCTTCGCGGGAAAATTATAAAACCATATAATTTGTTTAAAATTCGTTCGTTATTTGGAGAAATTCTCATGAAATCATGGATGCCTATCGCCATAAGAGTGGCAGCAGGTTATTAAATTATATTAGTTTTCACATAGTTTTCCCACTGGCCACCCATGGTAGGCCTACCGTAAAATTTGATATTTATTGTTAATATGTTTATATTTGTAATCGCATTATCAGCGTAATGGGAACAACTAATGCTACAATACATATTGCTCAGCACCATGAGTTTGTGGTAACTATGTTTACTATAGTAGCTAGTAACTATAGATAGGGTACAAACATGGCAGGTACATTCATTTGTAAAAATAAATACCCCATCGTTTTAGTAACCATTTGTGTATTATTGATTACACAGCTAAGTTTGTATTATGTGTGTAATGTCTTCATATTATTTTTATATTTATATCAGACTTATTGATTAATATCCAAGATTTAATAAGCAATCATTACTGTGACCATGCTAAATGTATGTAATACCATTGTGACAGGTTCTCCGTGACGGACGTGTACCGGCACAGTCGCGGCGCGGCGCGGCCGCACTCCCGGGAACAGAACAACAGCAACTCCTCGTCTACGGCCGGCACTGGCATCGTCGTGTTTGGGGTGGCCAGGTATACTCATTAAGTTATTAGGCATCAGTAACAATAAGGGGAAACGATTGTCATATCAACAATAAAAACATTTTGTCTGTCTATCGCTCTAGAATGTTGTGCGAAAAGCCGGGAAACTAAACTATTTAGTCCAAGCTTCTCACACGGGTGCGATACGCACCGCTAATAATTTTAGAATAAACTTACCGTATGGCGTGTTGTGGTGCTTCAGCGTCGAGATCCCTGGGTACCCAAGAGATGCAATAACTTCGATGTCTTCAACCATTAACATGCCAGGAAAGTACGACTTAGACACAATATCGCGTTAGAACAATATGAAAATAAAATAAATAAAAACAACACACAACGTGACAAATCTGAATCACTTGTAGGCGCCTAATACATGGCGAACGAAACACTACACATTTCAATGGTATATTGGTACTAATAGTCTCAGATGCCGAAGAAAAAAGGGGAAAAAACGTTTGGGTGTATTGATTTCACAATAAATAATTGTGTAAATGCTCCCAAACCATTAAACAGGACCAAGTAGACAACTATCGACGTTGCTCCTGAGGAAATTACTTGGGATGAAATTGATTTGGATGCTATTGAAGAAATAGGTCTAGATGGGTCTAACAATTTAATATACAGACAAAAGAAACAATTGGAGAGTGAGATAGTTGATGTACATGTAAATGTATACCCTAAGATTGTATGGTACCTAATATCTGAATTTATAAAGCCTGAAGATGTTGGTAGATTTCCATGTATCAATCGCGCTACATATGCTATAACTAAGAGTGAACACTTTTGGCAAAGACTTTATAAGAGGTTCTGCCAAAACTGTCCTCCTTTACCTGAGAGATTAATGTTAGAGAATAGTTTTAAACTATGGTTTAAGGCAGCGTGTCATAAGGGCTCTGTATCACACCCATGATGTCTTTATTAAGAGAATGCTGGAATGGACTTTGCAGGATAGCAAGCCTTAAAGAGGAAATGTGTGAGTGTCTGGTTTTGTAAGGAAGAGTGGAGCTGGTCAATTTATTTTAAATTAAAGAAGCTGTATCAATACCAAAGGTTTGAGGCAGATAATTTTATTGAAGAATTGGGAAGGATTGATGCTAATCCAGAGGAAGATGTTAAGGTTTTACAGGTAATATGTAAAAACTTATACAATGTACCACCTCTTATGGGTCTAACATTGTCTACTCTCAACATAGCTTCAAATGCATTTCTATATCGTAGGCTTCTTCTCGGCTTCAACACAAATCCTAACAATATTTCCAAACAAATCCTTCCAGAATTTTCCATAATCCTTAAAAGTAAAAAATATTTTCATATTTGATTGGTGGCATCCAAAATATCTATACTTTGATAATAAACTTCCATTTAGGTTGAGTGTAGAAAATGATGAAGCTAAGCCAGCTTTGAAAAAAGACCTTTTTAGTAATATTGAAAATATGTGATTTTTACAGTGACTAATAATCATAATATTAATTAACCCCTCCGCTGGGTACCCTGGGGCCGTTTAGGCGGTCTCGGGCGCCGTAAGGCACCCGTGATGATATGTATGTACCTAATAGTCTAGAAGGCCGCACAAAAATTACTTTACGGAACAAACCTCTATTGACAAATCATATTAGAATCAAAAGTAAATTAACCATTTTACAATTTTACTCTTTTTAGCACGACCGACATGTCTTGACCACAGATTAGCGTCCATAGAGTACTATCAAAATCGAACAAATGTATTTAAGAAACCTTCCATAGTGAGCATCCGAAACCGCCCTTGGTTTTGTGACGGATCCAGCATGAAAATATTGTTTTCTGGTTTACTTTACTTCTATAATATTCTACAGAGATAACGTGTACCTATGATAAGAATACAAATCATGGTCAAGGAGGCTCTATTTACCAAAGTGTATCAATGAACGCTTTTCTTAGGAAAAGGCTTCTTGATTGTACACTTGTCGATTTGAACTCTAAACTTTCTTTAGTTGTTAAGTATAATTTATATTTCATAAGAACCTCATTTAGCAATATCAATTCGCTGTATAGTTACCACGTGATGACAAGAATCAAATAAAATGATTTTGTAGAATCCACCGCACTCGACTTCTGGCGTCTCTCTCTGGGCTAAAGCTGGAAGCGGAGATCACTTCGCTGATGGCGTCGCTGACGTCCACACGGACTCAGCAGTGGTCGGTGACCGGTAACTGCGGCCGGACCATGCTCGTACTACTTGAGGGACACCAACAGTCAGTATATTTTTTGCATTTATAAGTAGACTAAGCATGTTACTTGTTCAAACTTAATACAAGGAAGGAATAAAATACTTAACTATACAAAAACAAGGAAAAAAAAAAACAAACAAATTCAATGTCAGCCATATCCAAACTCCGTCCCGGCCCGAAAGTACCTATAACACTGGCAGAATTATCTCGTTGAAATGCCAGTGATAATCTTTATTTAAAAAAGTATCGGGACCGAGACTCTCCAGAAGAAACATTTTGTGACACTATTTTATATAACTTATCATAGAAAGGTTACAAACTGGGGCCTGACCAAAGAACACGATCGCCAATCGGATCGCTGCATTGATCGATAAAAATGTATAGGAATTTTACTCTATGGGTAGAGCCTGATCGACGGAAACGTCAAATCCCATACATTTGTCTTTCGATGGATATTTCGATTCGATTATCGATTGGCTCTTTGGTAAGGGTCAGGGTGTACAACATATGTCATTATGTGATATGTTTTTCAAATAACTTTTTTTTTAATAAGGACTAATGTATGTAACATGGACATATAGTGTTAGTTCTTTTCAGGTGTTCCTATTTAACCATATTTTTTAAATTATTGAAGCTGTAAATTATAATAAAAAACAAGTGTAATCACTTTGTTAATCAATGTGACAATGGTGTATCGTTTGTTCACAACATTGGTGTATCGTTTGTTGTGTTTGAAGGACGGTGGTGCGCGTGACGGGAGGCAAGTCTCAGGCGCTGTACTCGTGGGAGACCGGCCGCGCCCCCGCCACCGTCATGCTGAGCGTGGGCGGCGTCCGCGTCGACCTGCCCCAACACCCCGTGGCGCTGCACGGGGTCATGACGCGCTCCTCCCGACAGCTCTCCTCCACGCTACAGGTACGTCACCGCGCCCCGGGTCCCCGACACCCGGGGGGCGCTACACGGGGTCATGACGCGCTCCTCCCGACAGCTCTCCTCCACGCTACAGGTACGTCACCGCGCCCCGGGTCCCCGACACCCGGGGGGCGCTGCACGGGGTCATGACGCGCTCCTCCCGACAGCTCTCCTCCACGCTACAGGTACGTCACCGCGCCCCGGGTCCCCGACACCCGGGGGGCGCTGCACGGGGTCATGACGCGCTCCTCCCGACAGCTCTCCTCCACGCTACAGGTACGTCACCGCGCCCCGGGTCCCCGACACCCGGGGGGCGCTACACGGGGTCATGACGCGCTCCTCCCGACAGCTCTCCTCCACGCTACAGGTACGTCACCGCGCCCCGGGTCCCCGACACCCGGGGGGCGCTGCACGGGGTCATGACGCGCTCCTCCCGACAGCTCTCCTCCACGCTACAGGTACGTCACCGCGCCCCGGGTCCCCGACACCCGGGGGGCGCTGCACGGGGTCATGACGCGCTCCTCCCGACAGCTCTCCTCCACGCTACAGGTACGTCACCGCGCCCCGGGTCCCCGACACCCGGGGGGCGCTGCACGGGGTCATGACGCGCTCCTCCCGACAGCTCTCCTCCACGCTACAGGTACGTCACCGCGCCCCGGGTCCCCGACACCCGGGGGGCGCTGCACGGGGTCATGACGCGCTCCTCCCGACAGCTCTCCTCCACGCTACAGGTACGTCACCGCGCCCCGGGTCCCCGACACCCGGGGGCGCTGCACGGGGTCATGACGCGCTCCTCCCGACAGCTCTCCTCCACGCTACAGGTACGTCACCGCGCCCCGGGTCCCCGACACCCGGGGGCGCTGCACGGGGTCATGACGCGCTCCTCCCGACAGCTCTCCTCCACGCTACAGGTACGTCACCGCGCCCCGGGTCCCCGACACCCGGGGGGCGCTACACGGGGTCACGCATTCCTGCCGGCAGTTCTCTTTACAACAACACCCTAATAAAACCCTAAGGACTCACCAGATAATAAGTTGTTCTACACAAAAGATTATTCATTACTTGAGAGCTTAATGAACTTTTTACCTATAACCAGTATAAACAGCGGCAATAGCTACTATAATGGTTATTGGGAAACAATATAGTGATTGTGTCTGCAGGAGCTGGGCGTGGGTCGCAGCGCGTCGCGGGCGGCGCGGGAGGAACACCCCGAGGAGGTGGTCCCGCCCCCTCCGCCGCGACGGTCACCCATCCCTCCGCAACCCATGCAGCTACACTTTACTGTGGTCTTACAGGTAATTATATCTGACAATGTCTATTGCAAACAAGTACCATACGGAAACTAAGACACAGACACATAAACTAAAATTGGTATTATTTGACCTGATGATAAGCAGTCCTACATGACCATGAATGGGGTCGATCAATACATTGTGGTTTAACATCATTGATCGCACCCACTATGCTGGCTAAATGATGCAAAACGAAATAAAACGTTTACGAAACGGGCGGCGACAATTTGCATTATCCAACCGCCACGGAGGGGTAACGCTCGAACGGAGATAACTACTTATATCATATTTTTAAGTTTTATAAAAATACACGATGGCGGTCATTCATACTTGTTTTAACGAAATTTTTGACGTTACTTTTAACGTTATGTTATTATAGCATCTAAAGAGAAAAGCATAGGAAGAATGAACACCGTTAATAAGTTATATTTGCCCACTACTTATACTTTTTTTTTACTATTTTTTTTTTTAATAGTTTGAATTTTTTTTTGTCATTATTATTGCTTCATTTTGTATTCTAAATTAGTTTAAATAAAATTAATAAATACCATCACAGGTGCCTATTTGGCTCCTGAAAACCGTTTAAACGGCCTCATACCCGTTGTATAAAGTGGTTACCCATCCCTTGCATGGCCTTGTTGTCATCTGCTTAACCTTGTTATCAGTTGCATAGTGACTTGACCACTAGGCTGGGGTTGCTTTTTTAAATTATTTTTTATTAAATTAATTATTTATTTTTATTTAAAAACTTTATTGCACAAATTTTGTACAAAGGCGGACTTAATGCCGCTCATACATACATATCATAAATTATATTAATAATATACATACATAATAATAAAATAGTGTATACAAATATTATACATACATACTAATACTCACTACATATACATACATATCATAAATTATATTAATAATATAATAGCAAATATTACAGCAACAGCACAATATAGCACTACCCGCACAATAATTATTTAAAGCAGAAACACAGGATAAGATGAGAGAGAGGGAGAGTGAGCCCAAACGAATAATAATAATAAAATTAGTTTAATACCAAACAAAATAGATTTGTGTTCTTGTTATAATCAAGTCTTGTTTGTTTGCCGATTTACTATATATTTACGTGTATAATTTATGTTTATAATTGTTTCCAACTAAAGTGAATTTTTGTGATTCTTTTGGAAATAAAGTTCTTTAAATCTAATTAGAATCGAAGTTTGATGTATAATGAATGATTTGTATTTACTTCGAACCTTTTTTATTAGTTTTTTTCAGATTTAATTTTTCTTTTTTTACATTTGTTTCAATATTTGTAGAGTCTAAGCGTGACGGCGGCGCTGCTGCCGTCCCTGCAGGCGCAGTACCGGATGGAGCACGTGCACAGCGCGGGCGTGGCGGGCCACAAGGCGCACTTCACCGTCGACCTGCCGCAACACTCGCTCAGCTTCCAGACTAAGCTGGTCAGTGTCCAACCTATTTTTGGCTTTCAAAGTAGTAAATATAGAATTTATTTGAGTTTCAATAAGATATGTACAAAAATATACCCATCACGGGTGCCGCCTTTGGCCGAGAACCATTTAAACGGCCTCAGGTTACCCAGCGGAGGGATTAACCCATCTTATTTCGCCGAGGCAACACTAACAACCAATAACCTAACCTAAAAAGTGGCGAGCTTGTTGCGGTGTTTATGATGTTATTGCCTCGTTGTATAAGGCGGTCACCCATCCCAGGACCGGCCTTGTTGTCAGTTGTTGCTGACAACAAGGCCATAGATATTAAGAAGGAAGTACTTAGTCTGAAAAAGCCGACAAAAAGCAATATTAGCTCAACAGGACGGCGACTTCGAGAGTCTACTAGTTTCCTAACATGCCAATAGATGTATTACTTCAAAAGTCTCGAACATATGTTTGTATGTATCATCACGGGTGCCATACGGCGCCCGAGACCGCCTAGACGGCGTACCCAGCGGAGGGGTTTTAATCCCACCTCGACGTAGCCGATGGTATGAGTCTACACCGAACAAGTGACTAGCTCGTTGCGATGTTTTGAATAGACTCAATAACCCATCTATAAACAGTTTCACAAGTTGGTATAGTGAAACCGGGACCGACAGTTTAACGTGCTCTCCGAGGCACTATAGTGGTGTTGTCAAACAAATGTACATAATTTTTTTAATTAAAAACTCATTGGTACACACCGGGATTCGAACCAGGGACCTAAGTGTTTTTGAGTCCAAGGTCTAACCAACTAGGCCACCACGTATATAAAAAAAGTCGAACATAGTTTAAAATTAATGTCATTACTCATTAAGTTTTTTTTAATGTTGTCGTTTCTATTGCTTTTTTCATGCGCGACATGTAAGCCAATGACAAACATTAGGAACCTTTATCTTCTTTCAGCCTCAGTAAGGCAGAGGCTTTAAATTATAATTGGTGTGGGGGCTGTAAATAACACGCCAGTGGCTGTCGATTGTCAAAACGCAAAACTAAGAGATAGAGTATTAAAAAAATAAACACACATTGGTGTTATTAGTATTTACACAAAATGGGGTTAATAATGCAAGTAATGTGAAAATCAGTAAAAAATTATAAAAAAATAAGAATAAATAATCATAGTTTTGATATTAAAATGAGTCTGTAATATGATAGAATTTTAATGAATGGCGCAAACGCCAAGGATAATAAGCTTTTAAGGTTTGGGGGCGAGCTGAACTTGAAGGGAGAATGTCGTATGAATGATCAGGAGTGCCCTCACCGCATTCGCAGATGGAATGCTCCCGGATAAGTTTATGTTCAAGTATAAAATTGGTGAATTCTGACAGGTGTCGGAGCAGAACATTCCCCGCGCGGCGTCGCTCGCTCTGCCGGGCGTAGCGGTGCGGGCGCACGTGCTCGACGGGGCGCGCGCACCCGACACGCCGCTAGAGGGCGTCGTGCTGCGACAGGGAAACTACCTTTCTGCCACCGCCGATATTGGTCAGTCCTTATATTTATAATCATTTATTTATTCAAACATTTTATTGCACAGTCAACAAAAGATATATACAAAATAATTATACGTAGGACAATTTACACAAATTGCTCTGGTCACAAACTAATCTCTAGGCTTATAGTATGTGTACCAGAAACAACGATATAATACATATTCTATATTATAAAGACCCAGACCATGACAAACTGTACAGAAAAACGTACAAATATTTATTTGCCATGGGCGGGAATCGAACCCACTACCTCCGGATTTAACGTCAAAAGCGCAACCACTAGTCTACGGAGGCTGTCAAAAAAGTATCATCTTTATATTGATCACATATACATAATGTGGCGCTAACATAAATATATTCATTTTTGTTTCAGGATTATTTGAACACACTCTCTCTACTGATTTACTGAACCACTTAGTGTTTGTGCAGAAAGTTTTTATGAAGGTAAACTATTGTTTTAAAGAGTATAGATTTACTTAGTTTTTATAATTACAAATTTTATTTAGAATTAAATACAGTAACTTTAGGACTTGACGTCCATACAAACGTACTTCCAATATTACAACATGACTGTTAGTCGAAGTTCAATTATTATTTTTATGTTGGCAATTGTACCCAAAAATCTTTCAATCATAGGTATAATATTAAAGAAAACTGATTTTGAAAAAAAAGGGGCCCAACACAGAAAGTTTAATAAATACAATTGACCGTCAAAAATATTATTTTAACTCTGCATATTAATAGAAGTGTGAAATGAATTACGAATGCATGGACCTTAACAATTTTTTTTATTGTGTGTGCTTTTATTGTGTGTGCTAATTTTGGATTATTTCAATTAAGATTTTCTTATATCCTTGTGCGAGAATTGTATAACTAATAACTATTGTTTACTATAGCTATTGTATTTGTAGGAAGTGAATGAGGTGGTCCAGAAGGTGTACGGAGGAGAAAAGCCCGTTCCCCTGTGGAGCGAAGATGAACCGTCCACCTCAGCGCTTAGCAAAATACTTTTTTCGCTGCTCATTAGAATCAAGGTAACAAATACATGTGAATGTGAAAGGTTGTACTTTGGGCTAAAATGAGGCTCTATTGATCAAATCGAACAACTTTTACCATGGAGCCATGTGTCACAAATGAAAAAAAAATGTCTTTCCATACAAATTGATCATTTTACATTTACAGTTACTAGTTTGTATAGAGCAGGCAATTAGTCCGAAGTACAAACTTTCAAAGTCAGCCTGTACATATAGTATGTGTTATTTTTACATCACAAGTATCCATTAGAAATGTTATATTAAGCGCTCAGCAAATATAATCGCGAACTTGGACGGCAAATAACATTTAAACATTTTCAGTGATATTAAAGTTTATTTGGAAAAAAAAAGAACGCAGTGATTTAGAATTTACTTCCAATCCTAAAGACAAAGTCTCTTTATAAAAAATCTGTAAACTTTTTAAATGACAACTAAGGCTAAAATAATTTTAACATCAAAAATCTTACTTTAGTTATTTTTTTCAAAATGATAAATGTATTTATTTTTCAAAAAAGTCTTTAATAATACAGAATCCATTTCCTTTAATAAATAAATAAATACCATCACGGGTGCCTATTTGGCTCCCGAGAACCGTTAAAACAGCCTCAGGGTACCCAGCGGAGGGATTAACTCGTCCTCATTTCGCCGATGGTATTCGGAGGCAATCCATTTCCTGGCTTCTTAATGAACAATATGCAATGTATATTTCAGCGCATTCAGTTAACGGCGACCACGCCCAGTAACTCTGCGGTGCGGCTGGAGACCGGCGCGGTGGAGTTCCAGCTCTCCAACCGCGTGCAGAACGTCCCGCAGTCTACCGCCTACGAGACCAGACTGTTTGCCAGGGCTCAGGTTGGTAGCGCCACCAAACTCATAATGTCATTACAACAGGGATCCAAACTGTCAGACAGGGTCAGTTTTTTGTACATTGGTTAGGAAAAGTCATTTTTTTGTATATTGTTAGAAAAAGTCAGTTTTTTTTGAGAAGATCGTCAGTTTTGTCAGCTTTTTTAGTAATAGAGGTAGATAATGAACGAAGACTTCAAAAATAGGGACACATTATCGAACAGAAAATATCGATACTGTACTCATGAGAGTAAAAAAGAGCCGTTGTCATTTAATCACTTAATATGCATCACAGTTGATATATCAGGTAGAAAATATTGGTGTCGAAAGGAAAAGTACTCGTTATCACAAAGTATCGATACTTTTTTCGTGTCCCTACTTACGATTTAAATAAATTTGTTATCGATTTATTTGATGAGCAAAAAAATAATAAAACGCCGTCGTCAGGTACAACTGTCGGTATCGAAAGGAAAAGTACTCGATACCACAAAGTATCGACTCTTTTTTCGTGTCCCTTACATAACTTAACATGCGACAAAGTATATAAAAACCATCATTTCATTTCCACGCCGATAGATCTTGTATCTGGTTATGGAACCATGTGTCGCAGTATCGCATAATATTTTTTTTTTCGATACAATACTTACCAAAAAGTACTCATTGAGTAAAAGTATCGAGTAAAAAAGTATCGGTATCGAAAGGAAAAGTTGTCGATACCACAAAGTATCGATATTTTTTTTGTGTCTCTATTCAAAAGGGGTCTAGGTACTGCTGAAAGATTACTTAAGAACACTTCAGTTGCGATCGCGATCGCGTTGCCCATACATAATTATGAGCTATCGGACTTCCTTTGTTTCTCTCCTGACTGCCGTATTTTTGTCAGCGATTGCTATTTTATATTATCTTCCAAATATATATATTTTTTTAATTAGAAAAAAGACTTAATTATTTTAAAACATTTTATTCATATTAGTCATAGCACAACTGAAATATTTTTGCGTACAATTACCAACATAAAAATAATAACTAAACTCCGACTAATATCGTATAGCTCGTATATTATTAACAGAGGTATTGTTATGTATGTATATGTAGTGTGTGATGTATATGTATTAGTGTGTATGTATAATATTTGTATACTCTATTTTTAAATATATTTTACTTACTGCTTAATTTGTCCCAAAGTACACCTTTGTACTAATTTTGCAATAAAGTTTTTTAAATAAAAATAAAAAACAGCCAAGTTGTAATAATAGAAATACGAGTATGTTTGTATCAACACGACTGGTTACTGATTATGTACTTACATTCGGTCAGTTAAAGTCTAGGCTTGTACTATGTGTACTAAAGATCTCAGTCAGAAAAAAAAACCAGTTTTTTGACCTTTTAATCTTGTTTCGACCCCTGCATTGAACTATTGATTATATTTTGTGCTAGCTGGCCAGCAGTTTCCCCTGCCAATTAATTTAAAAGAAATAGGATCAAAAATAAATTCGCCCATGCTACTTGCTGATAATGGTTTTCTATTGGTGATTTTTTAAAAATTCAGTTCAAGTTCAAAAATTTGTAATTCAAACAATGAAATCTTTTATATTTATTATATTAGTATAGATTTATAACATCTGACTGAATGTATTTTTGTTTCCAGGTAGACGTGAACCTAAGTCTAGGGCAAGTTATACGCAACGTTATGTTCGAGGAAGCTGAACCAGAGTTTCAACAATTCGCCTTCTTCAACACTAGAATATGTAAGTATTTCAAAGATATTCCAACTATAAACATTTAGGGAAAAGTTTAATTTCTATATAATTTAATTATCGACACGCTGGGCCCCGTTCTTAACTAAAAGCAACGATTTATCGTTTTCTAAAACTTCACTAGGGCCCTGGGGGCCTATTCTGCTAAATGAATTGGATATCAACGACACAACAAAGTAAAAACTTGACATATTTCCCATACAAATGTGTCAAATTGTAACTTACATACGAAGTTGATACACAATTGATTTAGTAGAATAAGACCACTGGTCCTTTATGTAATAGGATGATTCTCGCTTACTCCTTGTCTATTCATAGTTATAAATTTGGTTATAAATGTACGACGATTTCGTGAACTTTCAATTCACTACCTTGTACGACCTTTTAGATTAAGTGGGTAATTAACGTGTATCTTAGTTTACGTTTACACTTTACCTTATAATACCGTATGGGAACATGTATCCATCATGGGTGCCTTACAGCGCCCTGCACCGTCTAGACGGCCACAGGGTACCCAGCGGCAGGGTTTTATTCCCCCCCCACCCGTCGTAACCGATGGAATTCTGAGTCCTGGTATTTGGATAGGCTTAATAACCTACCTATAAACAGTTTCACAAGTTAGTATAGTGAAATTGGGACCAACATCTTAACGTGCTTTTGGAGGCACTATAATTGTGTTGTCAAATTAATGTACATTTTTAACTAAATTGGTGCATCTCGGATTATGAACCAGCGACCTTAAAACTGTATTGCTTTTCTACTTAAGTCTGAGATATAACCAACTCGTCCACCACGTATATACTATTACTTTACCCGTCACCGTAACTTTAACAGTTTACGGAGCGGAAACTGTCAAAATACATTCATAATATATTTTTTATGGATTCTCTGCTCCTATTGGTCGTAGCGTTATGTTATAAAGCCTTCCTCTATAAATAACCTATTCAACACTAAAATCTGTTTACAATTAGAACTAGTAGTTCATGAGATTAACCAAACAAACTCTAATAATAATAAATAAATACCATCACGAATGCCTGTTTGGTGCTTGAGTGCCCGAGAACCGTTTAAACGGCCTCAGGGTACCCAGCGGAGAGATTAACCCGTCCTCATTTCACCGATGGTATTCGGAGGCAACACCTAACAAGTGACGAGCTTGTTGCGGTGTTTATGATGAAATAGCCTCGTTGTATAAAGCGGTCACCCATCCCAGGCCGGCCCTGTTGACATTTGCTTAACATTGTTATCAGTTGCGCAGTGACTTAACCACTAGGCAGGGACCGCTTGTTAGCTTTATTATAGATGACGTAAAAATAAACATAAATAACAAAAAATGTATTTCTCAGCCCTCCGCAACGCCTTCCAAGACGAGATGGTGGACGGGGAAGACAAGGAAGTGGTGCTGATAACCCTCAAGCGGCCGCTCATATACATCCAGCCCATAGCCGTGGACAAGGCCATCCTGGTGTGGCTCAACTACAAGAACGCCTACGAGTACTGGAACGAGAAGAGACTCAGTCTCAACAAGGAAGTGCTCACCGCCACCCAGCAAGTCCTGCAGAAGGCAAGTCCTTGAGGTTTTTTTTAAATATAGGAGCTTGGGTGAAATTATTAGGCCAGATAAAATACCGGTAATATCTTCTAAAAAAATACCTGTCAAATAAAAATCTCCTTTTCAAAAGACGCATTACAAAATTATTTTGTTTCTTAACCAAATTCTAAAAGATAATAGATCAGTCGAGGCGAAGACAATAAATCATTATAATCGTCGATGAAGTGACAGTGTACTGTGTACTGTTCATTTTAGGAGTTATTTCCATAAAACATCAATGTAGGTGCTTGCTTCGGCATTTAGTGGCTATTTCTACAAAACTATAAAATAATAATTACAGAAAGAAAAAAATATATGCCCATGCTAAATTAAATTTTACTTCCATTGAAGTAAAAAAATAGGTTTACATAAAAATGTCTTTGTTTCTAATGCTGCGGCCACACTAACGGGAAACGTCAATGCCCATCATCGCGATAATAATTGCGTTATTTTTTACGCTATAATGCCGTTGTCAAACTATCGTTGTTAAGTCGCGGCTACACCAACGGTTAACGCAACACATCGCTATAATTAGCGGCGTTTCCCGTTAGTGTGGCCCCAGCATAACCAAATGAAAGAAGAGTAAAATACAGAACCACCAACAATAGCAAATATATGTCCTGTTTATACGTTTGTTATAAAGTTTCTCGGCCATATTTAAAATTAGCTTGTTAACATTGTATGTTGTATTCCAGGTTCAACTAACCTCTCAGATTACTCCTCCACACCTCAGCAAATTATTTCTGCAGCTAACGGTAGACGATATGGGCATCTGTCTGCCCCTTAACCCACCTCCCATGGTATGTATCTGCTCACAATGCTAAGTTTAATGTATCTACCTATGTATACCAAGAAATACCGAAAATTCATTATTTTTTAAATATATATATATATGTGTAATTTAGCTTTAATAAATTCGTTATTCATTTGTACATAATATAAATAAATAAATAATACTGTATTTCCAAGAACATGGTACATAGGTGTTACATTATTTTGGTTCAACATGTCCTACCATACATTGGTGTGTAAATTATTTGTAGTTATAATTAAAAATGTACACTATACACAAACCATAGATTAATTGACACAAACTGAAATTACACTTTTGCTTCCACAGCACCATATAAAATTTAATTTAATCTCAACACAGACTAGGTAAATAGAATAATGTAAAATTTTAAACATTAGTGATTGATTGAAATTATTGATACTCGTATACTAAGACGATCTCTGAAATTAATGTTCTGAATGATCTAGTACATTGCTTACATATAATAAAATGGCCGCCGCCGATATTTTCATTCATTCATTTAACCGCTGCAGGCATCATGGGGTCCCCGAAGCGTGTTCGAGTTGGAGTCCCGAGGAGCAGTAGTGGTGACCCTGGAGTCCACATCCATCTCCGCCTGCAGCTCCGGCTCTTTGGTGAGCAAGGCTCGCTTCGTGGGGCTCTGCCTGCGGTTTGCGGACGACTTCGAGACCTCGCTGGATGACTGGAAGCCGGACACCACCGAGGGGCCCATCATGAATATCTGTAGCGTGTCCGAGGGGACCTATGAGGTTTGCAGTCGGACTACTGCTGCTAAACATAATGGTGAGTTTCTATATTTTTTTCTATTCACTTAAGTTTCACTATGGGTTTTTAGGGGATTGAAGATCTTATTTTAAATAAGTAATAAATAATGTTTTATAATAAGAAGAAAAAAATAAAAACAAAAAATGGTTTTATCTGTATTTTACTTCTGTTCAGAAATCATTTCTGACCAATACCTATAATAAACTGTAACTATTCGTTACTTCTATATTAAAATGATATGTTACCGTTACCGTCGATTATATAAACTGGCCTTTAATTGCAGTGCCATTTCATCGCTCAAGATATTGCTATAATATCTTATATTTTACCCATTTCAAGATGTCGTTTGAACATCCCATATTATTTATATGTATACTTATATATTTTTATTACCTAATTCTTGGTATACTGACAAATCAAAACGTCTAATCAAATCAAATTGTTTATTTGTGAACAAACGGTACATTAATGTTACTATAGTTTAGATAGCTTATGTTCTACTTCAGTATACAAATATTATAATATAAGAGGAATTCCAGCAAGGTCTTTGCACCGTCTATTGAAGGATCTTGACCTTCCGAGAACAGCCGTCGGAACTTTTATGGAGCGTGTTTCCAGGATGGCGCTAACAGGATCATATAATATTTGGTTGAGTAGAGAGGGTAGTGAACATAGTGCAGGTGAGAGTTTAAAAGGCCTTTAAACCTACTTCGCGGTCTCAAGTCCGGGAACGCTGCAGTTCATTCCCCTGCCTTTCAACCACGCTTAAGACCCGGCACCCGCACGGTGAATCCATGGTTTGCTAAGAACATTGTCTCTCAACTATTTATGTTCTACTTCAGTATACAAATATTATAATGCAACTATTTACATGATTATTGTTTCATATAATGTCTATAATATACATGTAAACGTAAATTTACAAAACAACATTTGTGATGGATTGACGTTGCAGAGAACGCGAAATGGTTCCTGAGTGTGTCGTGGCAGATGGAAGGCGTGGACATCCACCTGGACACCAACATCGGCAAGCATCTGTCCGCGCTCGGACACACTCTCACTATGCTTACCGGTAACTATGCGCCAATGTGTTTAGGATGTAACATATTATGGAAGTGCCCTAAGGCATAAAATCGCCAGTTTAAAGGATACATGTACAAATATTGATAAATTAGAATTAGTAGATTTTATAAATTGGTGGGAGATAGTTGAAATAAGTTACCTAGGTCTATTTTATAAACGGGTCAATTGTAATTTACAATAACATTTTAATTATAATTTTTGAATCGGACAAAAAAAAAATTTGGTTCAGTTTGTTTAAATAAATAATTTAAACTATACAGTTGTTATCCGTTCTTCTGTTACATTCAACTCATTGTTTTAGGGTTTGAGGAAGAGGATCCTTTGAAAATGGATTTAGAAAGCGAATTGGATGACGAAGCTGATAATACAAGCAAGGACTCTCAGGTATAACATTTATTTTGTTTTATGCGTTTAGAATATATATGGATATATGTAGCAGAGTTGCTTAGCCTATAAATTGTTTATTATATATTTTTAAACAAATTCAAATTCTATAAACTATGAAATCGATAATAATAAAATAGAAAAAAAAAAAAAAAAAAAAAGTTAAATTAATGAGTATAATTCCATTAATTCCTCTGGAGCCGCGCAGGTGCCGAGAACTGCAGCCGCATTGCCTCTTTGAATTTCTAGCCCTATGCGTTGGAAAAAGTAGGCTCTAGCACGTCGGTCACCTGATTTCTCTATTAATAATTTTCCCAACAGATTAGCCTATAAATTAAGTTTTTAAACAAAAAAATAATGTGTTTAAAAAGGATTTGAGGCTGGTACAGCGACAGCTATTGTTGACGTGCCATTTTATATATGAGTGGGATGCGATCGAGTTAAATTTTACGATATTTTGATAGCCGTCACTGCATCTCACTAATCTCCTTCTCAAGGCTGCATGTCAAGTACTAGTAGACCTATAACTTGTGTCATTCTCCAGGAGAGCATCGTGTTCCGCCGCAAGTACACGGAGCATCTCCCTTCGTTCGTGTTCGACACCACCATAGACGCCCGACAGCGCTCCAAGCTCATCGAGAAGGAGATGAACGAGCAGGCCAAGATCATCAACGACCTGCGCACGCTCGGAGCCTGCAACGCCACTGTGGACTACGAGATGAAGAGGCTGCACGACCTGGAGGCCTTGGTGTTTAAGGACTTCCGCAGGTGCGTTAGCTTACCCACTCCTGCAGCTATCCTAGCTTATGTAGACCACGAGATGAAGAGGCTGCATGACCTGGAGGCCTTGGTGTTTAAGGACTTCAGCAGGTGCGCTAGCTTACCCACTCCCGCAGTTATCCTAGCTTATGTAGACTACGAGATGAAGAGGCTGCACGACCTGGAGGCCTTGGTGTTTAAGGACTTCCGCAGGTGCGCTAGCTTACCCACTCCCGCAGCTATCCTAGCTTATGTAGACCACGAGATGAAGAGGCTACACGACCTGGAGGCCTTGGTGATTAAGGACTTCCGCAGGTGCGCTAGCTTACCCACTCCTGCAGCTATCCTAGCCTTTGTAGACCACGAGATAAAGAGGCTGCACGACCTGGAGGCCTTGGTGTTTAAGGACTTTCGCAGGTGCGCTAGCTTACCCACTCCCGCAGCCATCCTAGCTTATGTAGACCACGAGATAAAGAGGCTGCACGACCTGGAGGCCTTGGTGTTTAAGGACTTCCGCAGGTGCGCTAGCTTACCCACTCCCGCAGCTATCCCAGCTTATGTAGACCACGAGATGAAGAGGCTGCACGACTAGGAGGCCTTGGTGTTTAAGGACTTCCGCAGGTGCGCTAGCTTACCCACTCCCGCAGCTATCCTAGCTTATGTAGACCACGAGATGAAGAGGCTGCACGACCTGGAGGCCTTGGTGTTTAAGGACTTCCGCAGGTGCGCTAGCTTACCCACTCCCGCAGCTATCCTAGCTTATGTAGACCACGAGATGAAGAGGCTGCACGACCTGGAGGCCTTGGTGTTTAAGGACTTCCGCAGGTGCGCTAGCTTACCCACTCCCGCAGCTATCCTAGCTTATGTAGACCACGAGATGAAGAGGCTGCACGACCTGGAGGCCTTGGTGTTTAAGGACTTCCGCAGGTGCGCTAGCTTACCCACTCCCGCAGCTATCCCAGCTTATGTAGACCACGAGATGAAGAGGCTGCACGACTAGGAGGCCTTGGTGTTTAAGGACTTCCGCAGGTGCGCTAGCTTACCCACTCCCGCAGCTATCCTAGCTTATGTAGACCACGAGATGAAGAGGCTGCACGACCTGGAGGCCTTGGTGTTTAAGGACTTCCGCAGGTGCGCTAGCTTACCCACTCCCGCAGCTATCCTAGCTTATGTAGACCACGAGATGAAGAGGCTGCACGACCTGGAGGCCTTGGTGTTTAAGGACTTCCGCAGGTGCGCTAGCTTACCCACTCCCGCAGCTATCCTAGCTTATGTAGACCACGAGATGAAGAGGCTGCACGACCTGGAGGCCTTGGTGTTTAAGGACTTCCGCAGGTGCGCTAGGTTACCCACTCCCGTAGCTAAGCAAGGACATTGTCTCTCTGGACTATTTTAAAGATATTCTATTCCATTTTTTTTCTGCAGCGTTCTGACCGATCAGTTACTAACTAAACATGTCCCGTACAAAAAAAAACACTATTTTTATTTTGTCAGCATTCAATACCTTAACTTTAACTGCCGTTGTTCCGCGGTATGTAAGTAACTCTCGCGAGTTTTTTCTATTCTAGTTGACTAAGGTCGTTAGCGACTACAGAGGAAGACTAGTTGATAATGCCTAAGTGTTTAATCACAACGTATGTGTGCAGGGACATGATCCAGAAGCTCCGTCGTCAGAGCGTGAAGGCGTCCTCCATCACCAGGGACAAGCTGGGCCTGGCGTCGCACCGCTCTAGATCCTTCATGGTGCAGACGCCCACACACGAACACAAATTGGATTTGCAGAGGTAACTTGCTATTTCTTACAGATTACAAGAATATCTTAAGTGCTGGATTTTTAAAACATTTCTAATAACTCCAAGATTGTTTTCCCCTATAAAACTAACTTTATTAGTTTAGACATTTATTAAATAATTATGAATACCTATAAGTATTGAAAAAGATTTTTTCTATTTTTATAAGTTTATAGCACTCCACGGTCACTTTTTCTAATATTAGCCTTACGTATTTTCTAAGTCTTAAATTTGGTCTATTTTGGAAATTATAATTAAAAAAGGCTGGTAATTTATTATTAATGTTTTATATTATATAATTTTTGAAAGTCAGTTCTAATAAAATTAATTATAGAGAATCAACATGACATCCAGATACTATCGAAATTCTAAAGGGATTTAGTTACAAATTGATAACCTTACTAATTTTCTTCTACCAAAATATAATTAATTTATAAATTGCATGTAGTAATTGATTAATTCTTAACAATTTGATCGGCTAGCATGTCGGGGACGGATGCGGGCTCCGGAGAGACCCTGGTGGATGAGGAGAACCGCCTCGCCGACATCATCGAGGGGGGCTCCTGGAGCTCTATGGAGAGCGAACCGCTCACTGGTTTGTACCATCACTAATGTATTGCTAAGCCACCTTTCCCGGCTGAAGTCAATTATTAAGCAAGTCATTGTTACAAGCTTTTATGTTGCGGTTTCTTCTATCGCACCTTTGGTCGCACTAAATATTTTTTTGACTAGTCCCAAAAATATTTTTGGGTGAGATTTAGGTGTCTGTCTGTGTGTCTATATATTATGTCTAAATATTTATAGGTGGATGTGGGGTCACATGCCGAGATCCTATATAAAAAAAAACCTTATAAAGCGACATGTATGCTAAAGTTATACTTAACAAGAGCGGATCCTTCATGGGCGTATGTTTTTTGGATAATAATTGTTTAACGTTAAGTTGTAACATTATGGTCCAGGAGCGCCATCTCGCGGCGGATCGTTGCGCAGCGCCGGCGTACAGCGCCAGAGCTCTCTGCCGGCGCGGTCGGACCACTGGACACCCCTACAACTGCACTCCGCGCCGCACAGGTATTTATTAATTTGTCCTGCTTCAAAAAAGAACATGGTTCTTAAGCTTATTTTTACAAAAAATATGAGTTTTTTATTGTATAATCTATATTTTTAAGTTACAAAGGTAAACTAAACAAATTAACTTATTTTGGTATGTATTTTTATTATGGGGTCATATTATATTACATAAAATAAATACACAATACATATACAAATATATATCACATCGGGTGCCTTACGGCGCCCGAGACCGCCTAGTCGGCCTCATGGTATCCAGCGGGGGGTTTTTAATCCCACCTCGTCGTAGCCAATAGTATTAGTCTACACCGAACAAGTAGATGGCTCGTCCCGATGTTTGGGCAGACTCAATAAAACATCTATAAACAGTTTAACAAGTTGGTATAGCGATACTGGGACCGACATATCGTTACACTTATATAAACATATAAATGTAAAAGGTTTTTGTTGGTTACTTAAATATCGATTAGGATAATAAGTCTGGTAGTGCGCCAAATACCGGTAATTTAAATTGTGTGTGCCCCTATAATGCTGGGGCTACACTAACGGGAATCGTTGTTAATTATCGCGATGCTGGACGTAAAACGTTGGTGTAGCCACGACTTAATGCGATAATCTGACAACGGCATTATGGCGTCAAAAATTATCGCGATGATGGACATTGACGTTTCCTTTTAGTTTCAAAAGTCAAAATCATTAGAGTGCGTTTGGTTAGGCAGCTATTCATTAACAAAAAATCGACAAATATTTCTTATACCTCTATATTTAGAACCAGATTTAGAACTTAAACGCGATGGAATGGAAATCATAATATGAAAAATACTACTGAACCGAACACACACTACATAACCAACTAGTGTAAGACTAGGTGGTTAGCTGATTCCATTGACCTTTCAATCATTATCTGTCATACCAAGGCGACCAACTTCACCGATCATATTTACGCCTTAAATATTTATTCTAAATAAAAGTTAAGTAAGCAATCACATATAAGTAAAGGTGTGGCAGCATGACCAGAATGAAATGTTGAAACTGTTTTTAACTTCAAATATTTTCAACGGGTTGAGTATGAATACGCAGCTATATGAACTTGTATTGAATGCGTGTTCTCAGTGCCCCGCCAATGGAAGCTCCCTCGTCTTCGTCAGCGCAAACCAAGTCCAAGACCGCAGAACCTAACATAGACCTGGAGCTGGACGTGAAGGTGCACATCAACAGCGGCAAGTGCGTGCTGCACACCAGGGAGCCCGGAGACGAAGCCAAGATGTGAGTCCTGCACGATCACTTCATCATGTTTCTGTTTTAGTCTGTGGGTTCACCGGTTTTCAGGAGATTACTGTATTCATTTCGTGCGGTTACGAATTGGGTAGTTGACGGTAAGGTAGCGAGTATATTAAAATATACTCGTAATGCAATACGTCATTCTCACCCCCCATTTCGTATACGCTTCATTTAGCGATTAAAGTTAAAAATGGCGTCGAATGTACCAACTGTCATTTAATTTTCAAATTAAAACTGGTATATTCGATCCCATTTTTAACTTTAATCGTTACATTTACAGAGAGTTTATTTTAGTGCAACTCAGCCTAAATGTATCATTATCAAATATGTAACCTTAAACACACACAGTAATAAATGGTATCCCCCTTGTTCAGACATATTCACCTTTGGCTTTGAGCCTTCACTACTCATATGCTTCTTGCTCGGAGCCCATCATTATGTACTCGTCATGTATACGTATTAATCTTTGTTATTCTTTTTAATGATATTAATGTGAAGTTGAATAAATCGATAAGTGTGCCAAAATACGGTGTTTAACTTAAATACATACATACATATTATCACGGGTGCCTTACGGCGCCTGAGACCGCCCAGACGGCCTCAGGGTACCCAGCAGAGGGGTTTTTAATCCCACCTCGTCGTAACTCGTTTAACTTAAATACATAAAAATCTACAGTCCAGTGCAATACCACATGACAGCTTTTCTACCCCTTATTCCACAGTCCCCGCATGCGGAAGGAGCGCTCGTCGTCGGGGGCGCTGGGGGAGGCGCCGCCGTCCCCCTCCGCCAGACGCCACAAGCCGGCGCGCGGGGCTGACCTCACCGCCTTCCACGTGCCCGGGGTGCATCTGCAGGTAACACTGTCTACACAACTACATCGTCGTCGTCCTGACAAAATAAGCTAATCTGATTAGCGGGAAGAGTGCTCACTTACTGTGATGAGAAAGTTAAAAAAAAAATCGCACTTGGGCCACTGTTCTGTGTCGAATTCCTTGGGAGAATTCCTGAAGGTACTTTAGGGGTCCAAATCATAGTTTCTAGTAGGTGTTATCCTGCAGCCACTACACACTCCACAAAATAACTGAGTCACAAACTTTAGATTACCAAAACCTCGGCTTAACCGGAATCTAACAAAAATAAAGTAAATAAATAAAATAACACAGGGGCTCGCCACAGTTTCAGTATTGTATTGACATGACAGAGGGAGCCTCATTGTTGGATAATTAACAACGCACTAAAACAGGTTTAATTTAGGTAATTATTACTAAATTCAAAATCATAATTATTTCATATTTTTACAAAAAACTAGTTTCACGACTTTTTATTCTTCCTAGAACGTCAGTCACAGACTATTTCAGGGTATGTTCCGTAAGATTAATACTGAACTATTGCAAGAAATCATTCTTGCAATAGTTAACATCATGACAACTTTTTTTCTATAGTGGTAGAAAAAATATGTGGATACATTTCATTTCATTTATTCAAAAAGATACATCAACGGCGCACATATTGTAACATTGGTTTGATTAATATTAACATGTATCAAATCTGATAACGTTTGTGACATTCATTTTTTATGTATTAAAAATGTTTAAAAATAAACTTATTTTAATACATTATTAATGTAACAGTAAAATAATAATGATATGATGTTTCAGGTGCACTACGAATCCCGCACCACGTCGGAGGAGTCTGGCACTCCGCCTTCCTCTCGCAAGGTGTCTCCCAAGAAGGCGGCACTGTTCTCCTGGATCACGCTGCAGAGCATACCCGAGGAGACGCTCGTCAGTCCGCACATCCTGGAGTTCCTGGAGCACGCGCTGGAGCCCTTGCCCACCAAGACCAGCTTCTCTACTCCCACAGGTGAGTAAAGCGCTGAGAGAGATTTACTGAAAACTAAAAAACCTGCGATATCCTTTACTTGTACATTTTAGCGTATGGCCCAACATAAGTAATATAAGTAAAAGATATCAATCAATAAGCAGTCAATGTCTAAAACAGTGTTGAATATACACACATCAAAAAAGTCTAGGGATCAAGCATTTTTATGCGGATTTCTTGTGATTGAGATGTGGCTTTGTAATAAATTTATGATTTTATAAATTTATATGGATCCTTTTTGGTGCATTTTATAATTTAAAACAGGAACTGTCAATCAAATTCGAGTAAAAGATGAAAATCAGCTGTCAATATTTTCCCTATAAAAACATAAGACGCATTGAAGACATTATTAGTGCTACTGTTTCCCTACTACTGATTAAAACCAACGTTATTATGGAGCGGCGACGTCATTTAAGCAGGGAAGAAATGATCAGAGCCGTGGGAATGATAGAAGCTGGTTCCCGGCAACGTACTGTGGCTTTAGCTCTGAATACAAGTCAGAGTGTAATCAGTCGACTTTGGACACGTTACCGAACCACTGGTACCGTGGCTGAGCGCCATGGAGGACGGTATCGCTGCACCACACGGAGACAAGACCGATACATTCAAATCACAGCTCGAAGAGCTCCAACAATAACCGCCATGATGTTAGCCGTGAGCCTTCATCGCTCTTCAGGGAACTTAATTAGCGACCAAACAGTCAGAAACCGCTTGCATGAAGTAAACCTTCATTCCCGAAGACCGCTACGGGTACCACCTATAGCAATGCACAATCGTAGGACTCGATATCAATGGGCTCTTGAACACAGAAATTGGACAGAAGAACAATGGCGTTTCGTGTGCTTTTCTGATGAGTCTCGTTTTGGTATGAGGCCGGATACAAGACGTATACGACACTGGAGAACCCCTGGACGCCAACAGCGATTAAAATCCTGCCAGGAAGTCCATCCTTATAGTGGTGGAACCATCATGGTATGGGCGGGTATTTCGATCGGCGGAAGAACTGAGTTGATTTGGATCAGAGGCAACCTCAACGCTCAAATTTATGCTGAGACGGTTGTATCAGACGTCATCGTTCCTCTACAAGTGCATATCGGTCCCTTATTTCAGTTAATGCATGATAATGCACGACCGCACACCGCAAGAGTTGTAAGACAGACTCTCGCCGCAGCTAACATCAATGTCCTGCCCTGGCCTGCTCAGTCGCCAGACTTGAACCCGATTGA